>CM068367.1:190344150-192851650 GCA_034769895.1 Magicicada septendecula
CAATAGTTTTATTGTGGAGGAGTGAAAGGAAGTGTGACCTGTGAAGTGATAAATTGCAACGAACCCTACTACTTTTCTCTCTGTTTAACTGAATAGAATCACATATGAAATTAATTACTAGTGAACGGACGTACATTTATTTCTGTTACCGTTAACTGTCTTCCCTGTAGTCATAATGATAAATACAGTTTTTTAGACAAGTCTTATTTGGACAATGAAACTTCATTAGATTTTCTTCAAAATAGTCTTTAAATTATTCCTAAAGAAATAGGTAAGACATCCGCATAAAATCCAAATAGAGTCTGTAAAAGAGTTCTCCTTCAATTGTTTATGAAAACTGAGGTGCCAAATATAAGTTTACAGACATTTAAAATACATAGCGTGAAATCATTAAGATTTTGTTTTTTCGTTAATAGTCAGTATAATAACAGACATACATGTAATGAGTGTACGAGAAGTTTTTACGGCGTTCTCCCTGTGCGTTGTTAATGATGTGACTTTGGTATTATTTTTTATAATTTAGTTATATTCACAATATCGAATCAGAAACAGAGTATGTTAGCTGAAGGTCCCTCGGATTGAAGGACCGATTCGCAAGATTGAAACAGCGCAGAGACACTGAACGCAGTTGGCACTGCATACATAGACTGAACAAATGTAATCAGACTTGGCACCATTCTCAGCCGATGTGTTTCTGAAAAAAATTTCCCTTTCCTGTGAACCGTGGATGTCACTGCGTGGATTGCTGACTTATTACTCGAAATGACTGTATTTTATTGTTATTGATGTAGTTTCAACAGCCAGTGAAGCTTCGCTTCGATACAGTAGTTTATACAAGCCCTTGATACAGAATTGTTACCTTGTTACTAATCCGAGAAGGCCAGTTGGGAATTTAATGCTGACTAGAATGAAACAAGTAACACTTGACCATCCTAATTAATACGGTCTCGCAATAGTATTCAATAAAGAACGTTATAAATATCATATTATTATGTTATTTTTTTTATTAGCGCATCCCGCATTTCGATCGCCATTTCTCCCTATCCTTCCAGTCATCATCTTCAATAGCTCGATCTCTCATGCTTTTCCTAATTCTTGTTCTCCATTGTGTTGCCAGTCTTCCTTTTCTTCTCCTGTTTTGTGGTGTGTAAGTTAATGCTTTCTTTGGCCATCGTTTCTCCTCCATCCTCATTACGTGACCATACCATAGCAACTGTTTGGATTCTATTCTTTCTGCTATTGTAAATACGCGCCCTGTTTTCCTTCTTATATCTTCGTTTCTAACATCTTGCGTTCTAGAAATATTACACTTATACGTTAATATATTCTATTATTACGTTATACTTTTGTGGATATTAGAAGAAAAGAACTGCAGACTATATCGTCTGGAAGTGTCGCTGCAGAAAGAGATCGTGTATAAACCTACCATAATGATGACATAATACTTAATTTCAAAATGCGGGTTACACGTATATTTGGAATTTGTTTCGTTTAAAAAGCTTACATGTATCCAGCGTGGAAATAATATTGCGAATCGGTAACTGTGTATATGATGGTGCAGCAATAGTGGAGGGTCACTATGAAGATACTTAGAAAGTTATACAGAAGAGATGATCCGTGATCCTGACCGTACGCGATACAAATTAGGACAGAATGCTCCTTGGGAAAATTATTTGCATCGCCACTAGCGAAAGCTTCTCTACCGTTAGTAAAGGCATGTCGAATAATGCCGTTATTGTAAAATAGTTGCTGGGGCCAGATTTCCCAGATTTTGCAAACTGTTGGAAATATACCGTTTAATAAAACAGGCAGTAGATTGTTGAATCGGACTGATATACTAGTGAGAGGAGCGTTTAGAAAAATATTCAGTCTCGAAGAGGAAATCCAGTGGGAGCACGGAATACGTATTTTAAAATCTTCGTAACCATTTTCCGAGTAAATCCCAATTCGCATGGTTGCTCTATAGGAAAGATAACCAAAAGAAAACTGTTTGGGAAAAGCGTTTCGCAATGTATTACTGTGTCGTACACGTGGGTACCACGTGGCATTGAGAAGTGTGAGCGCACGAAGTATATCTAAAAATAATATGTATACAGTTACCTGCGGCGCTAGTTCCCGCCCGGACGGTGGATGACTTTTTTATTCACGTGATTCAATATTGTGTTGGGTGATATGCGTTAAAACTTTTTTCTGCGGGAAAGTATTTAATTTTGTGAGTTTTAAACATGTCTTCCATAAATTTAATTGATAATTTTGCTTTGAATGGTGACGATTTTTTAATATTTTCAGTAGTTTTTTTTATTATACAAGTAAAATATGTTAAAAGAAGAATAGTTGATTACATGTTACACCCAGCAACGCAATTGTATGATAAGTAAAAGTAGTTCTATTATTATAGACGTTTAGTATGTGGATTAGTAAGTGAACACAAACTCTCACGGCAAACTGTATCTCAGTTTTTTCTTTCGCGGTTATTACAGTAGAATCTCAATAGTTCGAGATTCCGTATATTTTGGGATGCCGCGATAGAAAAATAATATGTACTCCAAAATAAGCGGGGTATTCGTACCAGAAAAAGATCGTCAACTCAAAAACAAAAAAAACTCTTGATTCATTTTTTAAAAAGTAAGTTTCATGCAAAGAATTTGGTTTCAAATATACGTACAGTACAGTTTTTTATATTACTGTATGACATTTTAAATTTTAGTGTGTGCATTTAATAAATAGATTCGTGAGTGTTAAAGAAAAACTTTTTGAATTTTTATTTAATCCTGATGAATATAACCTAATTAAACGAATGACGATTCGTCGTCGATTTTTCATTTTCCTTTCGCTCGCGAATGTTCTCGAAAGCTCGCGCAAATTGGTAAACAAAACCCACATACACCCACACCAGTTACAGATTTTGTATTACATTTCTTTAGACTAATTTCCAGCATACACTTTACATTATCACGCAGAGACCCTCCACATTAGAAAGCACAGAGCGTTAAAGTAAATCCACTAAGATGGCCGTCGTTGGTGCGACCGAAACGTCTGCGTTTTAGAAAATTTGAACATTGTGCCTATTAGCTCGGTAAACATGTACACCTGTATGGATTAAGCTTGGCGCCACTATAACGTATAGTAATGGCATTAGTTAAGTATAAGAATGTGAATAATAGTGTCGGCTTATCTGAAATCATAGAAATCACATTTCAGTTTTATCCGTGGCAGAGTTGAGAATACATACGTTCGTTGAGAATAGTAAACAAAAAGATGGCAGTAAGAGAGAAATCGACATTTGGTAATGAAAAATATTTGTTGTTATTATTTACTTAAAGAATCCGATGGTAAAACGTCTTACAAAATATGCCATTACAAAACAGCTTAATAGTATAAATTATTGCAAGATTTTGTGGTAAGTTGGTAGAGGAACAGCACTTGCTTTTTATCGAAACACACCTGCAATTTTGTGTAATTACTCCGTCCCCTCTCAGTGTAGACGAAAAAATTAATTTCCAGTGTTAAACTTACATTCGACCCCTTTAGCGAAACCGAGGAGTTTTCCTGGAGGAGTGTCAGTCTATAACTGTCACTTGAGCGATTTAAATAAATTTAGAATACCGTATTGAAGAGTCGCGTTACTGACGGCTGTCATCTAAAACTCCTTGTGTCGAGAAAAGAACGCCATTACAGGCTCCGTATTATTGATTTCGTGAATCAAATGTGTTAACGACGTGTCGAACGTAATGCTGAACGAGCGCGAATGAACTGTGCATCGCCCGGAAGATAGCAGTGATAAAACCACTCTGCTACTATTTCTTCCATCTTTTTCATTTATTCATTCTGCACAACTCTGTTTTATACACCCAGTATATCCAGATGTATCCATCTGTTGGAGAAAATATTTTGAGACTTTGGTGACAATAGAGAAATGGATTTGTACAGACTTTTGAGAAAGGTTCCCAAAATGCAATAGTAATCGAGTAAAATCGATTTGTTCAGCATTTCCATCTTGGTTCGCGTCTAAAGCACATGAGTTGCATTATATTTATAAAATGCGCGTATATAGTTTATGCACGCCCACAGATTCAAGGTGGCGTATGGTAGAGAAGAAAGAATAGTTGTGTTTTCATTAGTGTGGTGTGGCCTCAAGGTTATTAATATACGTATTATCCTGCCCATGTACCATATAGACCTATTGCTGGACCGATTGCGCCAGCCTTCCGCAGTGCGCACTAAAAATCGTTTTAACCTTATGTATCGATTGCGGTTTTGACGCGTGCATCACGTGTTCGGTAAATTACTGATGGAATTTTGATAGCAGAATGAGTCGGTAATTTGCTTACGGGCAAGAAGATTAAATTGCTGTTGTTTTATTCGTTCCAGATATTCGGAAAACTGGAATATTTTTAAGTAGCGCTCTCTAGAAAGTTTCAGAAAAAATTACGTTTTTGTATTACGTAGAACAAATTTATTAGTATACACTAATAATTAGTGCCCATCCCCTTCAAGTCCAATGGCGTGTAATAACTGTTTAAAATTACTGAGAGCTTTAAAATGTTTTTTTTTTTTTTTTTTTGCTCATTGAAAACTACTTTATATTTGTAATCAATATCATTAAACGATAATTAATACAGTATTATATTGAATTTAGTGACTGCTATGTAAAATGGTTCAATGAAATTTGAAAAAAATCAACTTGACCATTTTGTTTCAGCTTTCAGTGCCAGATTTTATTAACAAAGTTTCCAATTAGTTTTGATAATAATTAAAAAAAGAAGTGAAAATGGAAATTTATTTTCACTTTTACATAGGATTGTGTAAAATTGATTAGTATTACAGGAAACGAATACAGTTGCGCTCTCCGATTTTGTGTTTAAGTGAAGAACAAAAATCACTTTATCAGCTAAGAACCATCTGGATGCTCCAAGGACGTAAAGTATAAAAGCTACGTCCTTGTACACTGTACATTTTCCTGTCCATTTTCTTTATACACTGAAAATGATCAATGTGTTTATTATTTCCTCATTTTTAACTTTCTAAAGATGTCGCTTTCATACGAAAGAGTAAATAAACTGAAGAGCCAGTCGTTCCCCATGCTGCTTCTCAAACGGTTCTTGATCAGTATTAAATTGTTTATTGCCCTTTATGCTGTAAACACATTGACACAGGGCATAAAATAAATTATTTCATTGCAACGGAAAACAAAACCAACCGATGACCCCACTGCTAGAAGACGATTACGCGATGTTGTTGTGCAGGCTGCTACAGAGCTGCCTTGAAGTCACAGAACAAAATTTACCGTTTTTAGCGAAGGGACTGCGCCAGCTGTTGCCGCACATTGCCTGTTACCACACGTTTAAAAGCAAAAACTCTTTTATTACCCTCAAAGTTCCCCCTGGAAATTCCGATGGAGAAACTTGCTGTTGATAACCTTTTTAAGATGAGGTATTAAAATATGTATAACGTCTCGTCGTTATAATATCGGGAACCTGGTTAATTGGCTCATATCAATTAAACAGGCTGCCATAATCTTAACAAACTCATAAATAACTGGAAATTAAACAAATGTTAAATAGGATCCCGTGAATTGAGGAATATTGACAGGGGTTTGTAGATTTATTCACTCACCTTTATGGACCATGACATCTCTTTATTACATAATGTTTTAACATCTGCGAAGAAATTTAGTAATGAGTATATTAAAAATAAAAACATTTGCACCTCTTGTACAAATAGAATTAGAGTAATTAATGAGTTAACATAGCTTGTACTGCCCTCGGATCCGAGTAGTTTGTTTCAGTATATGATATTAAAATTATATTCTTTATTTTGTGCCATCTGAAGAATGGGCTTATTTAACTTTAACGTGTTATATTCATAAAAGCCTTAAACTTAACACATATTATTACTAAGCATGAAATTACAATTTTATGGTAATTAAGTCAGTCTTTCGTGTTTTACTTTACTTTCATTGGTTAATTAAGTGTCTATCATGTATTATTTTAAGTTAAGTTCTGAACCACGGAAGTTGAACTTCCGTGTCACCTGTGTGTAACATCGTCGGCGAATCGGCGCTTCTATCGGTTGTGCAGGGTGTCTTGGAGATCTTCTGGCTACCGTGTTTTGGTGAAATCTGCTGTCATTCCTAAAGATGAGTCGTCTGTTGGGTCTGTAGATTCTTGTGGTAGGTTTTGGGTTGTAACTTTCACTGGTATTCACATTGTTGTACCGCACATATTACTTACGGCTAACAGTTACATGTTAAAAGTTTAACATTACATTTAGGTGATGTTAGTTTGTTACAGAGATGTCATTGTCATACACTCACGTCATTTTCGACATTTTTACATCATCCGGCTATCTCACACAAGCTTCTCCTCGTTTATAGTTTTTTATATTGACTACATACTTTTGTACGCTGTATCAGCAGCGGAGTCTGAGATACAACTGAACTGGCTAACTATAGGGGTGAAGAGGCTGTCCGCGCGCGGGTAGCTTCTCAGCGTAAAAGTAGTTCTCACTTATTATTAATTATTTTCCTTTAATTCGCTTACAACTTAATGACATCGCTCTTTACTTTGATTACTCTTTTATGTGACTAGGGGTAGTTACGGATTTATTTAGTTTCTCAAATCTAATTTTATTAACTGCTACATTGGCAAATCGGCAGGTTACTACCGGTTTGGGGCATGGAGAAGGGTTCATTTTTTACCTTATTAAAGCTAATATTAGTATTATAAATTTTTTTTTTATTTGTGGGATTTAGGATTATTAAATCGTCACATACTCCACTTAAAGAAGACACAGGGTCAGGGACCGATGTGTTTTCAATGGGGAAATAGATTAGAATTGCACTGGGAGTATGCTCGGAATTTCTGTGTGAAATTCCTTTCTCTCTTTTAACAACTTCCTCATGAGGTACATGAATCACTCTCAATTCACTATTTACTATTAGCAAGAAATACAATAAATAAGATTAACTAATACTTAAAATACATAAAATTCAAAGTTCATAAAATATATAAAATACACAAAATTCATCTTAATTCTACTACTTAAGACTACTACCGGTTTTTTCTTTAGCTTTTTCTTACTCTTGTTATGGAGTTACTCTTCACAGAGTAGGTTTCACATCCTTACTGTGTTTCCTTTTCTCTTTCAAGGATTTCGTTGAATCGCGGTTGACGAATCATTTTATTAAAATACTTGTAAAGTAACGTTACTTATATTCTGTGTCAGCTGACTTCTCACTTTTCTTATTCTCGACAAACAGGATCTAAGGTTGATCAGGCCTCATTCCTATTTATACGATTTGGTAATTAAGTAGTGACTCAATTACAATATAGCAAATATAAGTTACGTCTTAATACATCTATCCTTTTCTACTTCATTTATTTTCTTGCTCACTAGCATTTTTCTTTCCGTGATAATATTTTATCTGGGAAACATGACTTCTACGTACATATTTATTCGTAGTGGGTTCATACAATGCTACGGTTACGGGAGTTAAGTATCTGTAAATTTTGTAAGGGCCACACCATCGGTAAGATAGTTTGGAGGTGGTCTTATCAACTGCACTACTCGTAGGGTGAGTTTTGTACATCACTAAGTCTCCGACTTGATACTTTACTTCTTTACTATCCCGCTCGTGATATTTTCGAGATTTTCTCAAGTTAACTCTTAAGTTAGCGCGAGCTTCGTTCCATATCTTTTTTATATTTTTACCACTAATGTCGTGGGGTAGTAATTCATGTATTTTCCACTTTGTGGGTAATGGGTGATTCGGTTTATATTTATACATCAAATCAAAAGGTGTCGATTTATGTCCTTCATGATATGCTGAGTTGAAGGCAAATTGTATCCAGGATAGGTTCTGGTCCCAAGAGGTATGGTCGTTTGCATGGTAGGCTATTAAAGCAGATTTTAGGTTTCGCAAATAGTATTAAAGTGAATACAACATTGTAATAATTTGTGGTTGGCAGTATCCTCAAAATTATAATATAGTGTTACCATCGGAATAACGTGGTGTTAAGTATTACTCCTACGTATATTGGTTTTAGATGACCAGCGATTCAGCGTTCTCGTCCAAATGTTTGTAGTTTGCAATTTGTTAATGAGATTGTAAAGTGCTAAAACGTTTACCTTTAACGTTTCTCCATTAATACATAGACATAAGAAACACAAATAATCCTCTTGTTGAATGGCAATGTGTTGGATATACGATTGTGATAATATGTGGGTTTTCCCCAGGTCATACGTAGTGATTTCTTGTAAGAAATCGAGGAGACTGGTTATATAATTAGACTATGTAGAACGATTCCAGGTTGCGCTCGACCACTGTACCACTTTAGCACGTCCTATATGAGTCCAACGTTTGTCTTTTGATCCGTTGCATTATACGTACAAAAATATCGGTATGGAGAACCATACATGACTTCCATGTTCTAAGATTTATATTTAAAATCATTTTCGAAATGAAATATTACTATAGAAACTACTTCTTTCTACTTACTGCTTCAGCCTTAACGACAGTACTGTGGTCACTAACGTATACCACCTCACGTTATCGCACTCGATTTTCACTGATGATGGAAGTCGATGGCATTGCCGAAACGTCTGGTTTTGTAGAAAACATTGGACTACGGCCAAACATCCCGGGAAGGAATTTTAACAAAAACTACTTCTTTGTTGCCGATAACGTTGTACAATATATATAAAAAATTGCAAAAAATTAATGGCTTGTATAAGTTAATGTTTGATCTCCATTAAGTAGTGCTCAAGTTTCCAAAGTTTTAATATTATGATGTCCGTAATTAAAACATCAGAGCAGGTTTAGTGTGTATGAGGGTACACCGTTGACAAAAATTTTCAACATTTCCTATTGAGCGTTGCTACAGTGTTCCTAGTTGCAGCGTTCCTATCAAGCTGCGAATCTACAGTGTATGTTTCACAGAACAAACACGCGAAAAAGAAGGAGCGCTCCGAAGTCACTCATGGACCCTCAGCATCTTGCAGAGGGTTCATTCCCTAAAGACGAAAAGTCTGTCTATGAATCGTTCCTCTGTAAACACGTGCAGTTACACTGCCCAGCGATCCACAGGAAGCAAATCGCTATCCACGCTGGACACTTTTTGGCTTGCACGTATTATGTTGGTATGGGTTTCGGCACTTACCATTTAAAAAGCGTGCAAATGTAAGAAAATAAACATGAGTGAGGCCAGAAATAACGCGAATTGTGTGTGTGTGTGTGTGTGTGTGTGTGTGTGTGTGTGTGTGTGTGTGTGTGTGTGTGTGTGTGTGTGTGTGTGTCTTCCCTGCCTTTTTATTGCGGTAGTCATAATAATAAAATGGAAACGTAAACATTACATAACTGAGATATGCTTGCCTGCCAGAACGATATATTATTTTATACATGTATATTAACTCATACATAATTTACATTAAAATGAAAAAATTATAATTTTATTGCCTGGCAACAAAATTATTTTATTTTTAACAATTACCATTGTTTCAAAAATTTTAAATGAATTTTCAAGTACTTTACTGTTGTTAAAACGTAAAAGGTTGCAGGTAAACTACCCCTTCCCCTTAACCGATCTTCAAAATCGAAAGTCATTGAGATCTCTACAATTCAGGGACGTATGCAAAAAATTATTTGATTCTGTTTGAATTTGCGGCAGTTATCGTTTGCCATAGAAAATTACCCTTGATAAAAAAAACGTTGCAGGTAAACTACCCCTTCCCCTTAACCGATCTTCACCAAAATCAATAGGTCTTGAGAACTCTACAATTTAGGGCTGTATGCAAATAATCTTTTGATTCTGTTTGAATTTGCGGCTGTTACCGTTTGCCATAGAAAATACCCTTGTTAAAAAAACGTTGCAGGTAAACTACCCCTTTCCCTTAACCGATCTTCACCAAAATCAATAGGTCTTGAGAACTCTACAATTTAGGGCTGTATGCAAATAATCTTTTGATTCTGTTTGAATTTGCGGCTGTTACCGTTTGCCATAGAAAATACCCTTGTTAAAAAAACGTTGCAGGTAAACTACCCCTTTCCCTTAACCGATCTTCACCAAAATCAATAGGTCTTGAGAACTCTACAATTCAGGGCTGTATGCGAAACATTATTTAATTCTGTTTGAATTTGCGGCTGTTATCGTTTGCCATAGAAAATACCCTTGTTAAAAAAACGTTGCAGGTAAACGTTGTTTCAAAAAGTTTAAATAAATTTTCAAGTACTTTACTCTTGTTAAAACGTAAAAGGTTGCAGGTAAACTACCCCTTCCCCTTAACCGATGTTCACCAAAATCGAAAGTCATTGAGACCTCTACAATTCAGGGACGTATGCAAAACATTATTTGATTCTGGTTGAATTTGCGGCTGTTATCGTTTGCCATAGAAAATACCCTTGTTAAAAAAACGTTGCAGGTAAACTACCCCTTTCCCTTAACCGATCTTCACCAAAAGCAATAGGTCTTGAGAACTCTACAATTTAGGGCTGTATGCAAATAATCTTTTGATTCTATTTGAATTTGCAGACACACACACACAGACACTTTTCGAAAAACGACCGTTTTTCATGTTTTGAGTGTAGTACAATAAGAATCTGCAATAATCTCGAACACGATTTTTTTTGCCATCACCATACTTCCATTTCCTATGGAACATGGAAGTAAAAAGGAATTTTTAAAAATTACAAAATTATTTAATTTTTTAAAACGTTTTCACTATATTTTACAGAGTGGCTGTCATGTTCTTTATAGTTGTGCTGCTGTTACAGGGCATTAAGTTACTTGAGTGACAAATAATATAGTTGATAACGTCGAATATACAAATGGCGCCCTCTGGGTTGTATGTTATATTAAGGAGAGAAGACACGTTTAGTGCATATTTCGTGCAAGTCTGAGTATTCAGCAGACTTGTATGTACTAAACGGTATAGTTCTGGTATTATATTTTTCTGGTATTGTTGTTATTCATGAAAATATTAAACTGTAGGCCCGTATCACAAACTCTTCCTCGTGTTACATGTAAAACGTTACAAAGAAGTAAAGTTACTTCTTCCCACCACAGAGCTCTGGGATTGAAGTCGAAAATCCAATAATAGTTTGTGCGTGCATAATCCAATATTATATGAATGTGAACAAAGCTTGTTGTAGGTGGGTGCTTCTTTAGAACGCCGTTGCATACCCCCTCCCCCATCCGGTTGTAATTTGTTCTGATATACACGTACATTAGAAATTCGGAACATGGCAATCGCCCACGATATTACAGGAATGTTTATTTCAGACGTTTAAGTGTATAAGACCTTGTGAGGCATTAACAGATACTATCAACAGGGGTTATTGAATTTCTGTGTGTAGTTGCAGCCCAGTAGAAAATTTAGTTCCTAAGCCTTTATGAGCCTGGAATAAACATAATATAATTTGACGTTTCTGTCGATTTCACCAGTCAGGTCTACCTCAGCGACTGTGTCTTGAATTAAATGCAACAAAATTGGAGTTTTTTGTTTTTGTTTAAAAGCTTGCTGGTTTTGAAATTAAATATAAAATCTGTGCTCAGAGTAACTACGATAAGGTTATGATCGTAGTTATATATCGGAATTTGTAATTGCAGCTGACTCTTATTTTAAAAACCAGAATTTTTAACAGAAGGGGGATGGGCGTATGACTGGTTTTGCATATTTTAATGTCTGTGGAAAACGAAAAGTGAAGGAAAATCGATGTTAGATATCAAGTTAGGTCATTACTGTGGTATACCAGTTCTAGTGACTGAACTTATAAAAGAAACCGTGAACATAAATAATTTAAGATTGGAAGTTTCGAGAAAGCAAAATCTATATTCCAACAAACATTTCTTTGTCATGTAGACGATAACACTTACAGATTATAAAGCGTCTCGTACTTACAATAACGTAATTCTCTTTCTTTAATAATATATGCGTCCTAGTAAACAATATGAAATTATGTAATAGATATTTTTTATGGTTGAAGTCATTAAATTATGGTTACTACTGCCAGTAATATGACCTTTCCATAAATGTATTTCGTTTACAGTGCATACAGTGTTTTGCTATTGGATTGCCGATATTTCACGTAAGATTAATATTTTGTGTCAACGATAACGGTTATCAGTAGTAACACAAAAGTCGGTGCACTTAATTGTACCGTTGCGCAATTTTTTTTTTTTTTTTTTTTGGTAGAAAAAGTTAAAATGTTATCAGTTTTTTTAGCACGTTTGTGTATTATGATTGAGATTAACTTAATTTTTCAGGGTTCAAAGACTGTTGTCATAAGTTGACTTAGTAGGTCAAATTGTAGCTACTCATAGAGCCAGTGGTTTAAATAACAAACGCATGGGCTGTGCGTTAGTACGTAAATATAATTTCGCCTGTAACATTTAACTATGAAAAGTAAATTTGATCGTGCCTAATAAAGAACTACAAAACAGTCGCGTATAAAAACGAGTACTATACTGAGTTTGTGATTTTGATGGCTTTGTCAAATGGTCTGGGCGTGAATTTATTGTGGTAGGTAATACGCAATATTGTGTATCCGATGCCGTGTAATGTTAAGTTATCAGAAATGTTACGTACTGCATGAGAGATGACGGTCAGTTTCTGGCGGAGAATTAATAACGGAAGTTTTGTCGCAGAAGTCATGAAATAGAAACTTGTGTAATTCCCAGTCGTCCCGTTTACGGTACGTTTATAGATAAAGTGTCATTGGTTTCTGGGTTGATATGTAGTTAAAAGTATCACGAGGTGTATAACATATGATATTGCTTTTGAAAATTATCGTTTATGAAAATACTGCCCTCAACGTTGCTACGTAGGTTTGCGTACAATTTACTGTTTCCATGGGGCTGTCAGAGAAATCGTTATAAATTCAGATAAACTATCGTTCTTAAGGTCTTATCGTTGTCGTGTTAGATAAATTTATCGTTATAAGATTTTAATTTACAAATGAGTCCGATTGCGCGGTCGCATTCTAGGAGCAAGTTAAAGAAAGTGAAAGCACCTCAGCATTGAATTGTGGTACCTTCTGTGCCTTTGTCAAAGTTAGTTTACTTGCTTAACAGTGTCTACTTAACGTATTCAGCGTTAGACGGGTTGGTCCAGCTGATACGATTCATATGCCATTAGATTGAAATTTTTTTACAATCTTCAGTATTCTTCCCTTGAACGAACGAACTATTGTAGAACTTGTTAATTTTTAACTCAGGAACTGTTTAAATCAGGGTTTTCCCGTATTTATTTTACATTACCTTTTGCATACATAAGGTAATGATCCAATTGTAGCGGTAGCACTAGCGACTTGGCAAACTTTCAAGGTACTGTCGATTTTCTTATTTTTGTAACAATTAAGTTTTTTCCTGTGTTTATACGATTCATACAGCTTTTCTCGGAACAAATATTCCTAGACGTCTCGTTAATACTATTCAGCGCTCGAACTTGGAACACAACACAATTCATAGACTATTCAACCAATCAGGAGACATTGTAACATTTAAATGTCCGACAAGGGTTTAATGTACATCTACTCATTTTAATTTACAAATTACCGATAATGTGAGGAAAAGATGATTTTTTTGTTATGAATCGGAATTTTTTATTATGTTTAAAATTAATACAGGTACACTTTCTAATACGGTAGTGACTGAATTATTGAGGACATAGAAGACTATTAGAGAAGGGGTCTTCCACGAACTAAATCATCATACTGCTCAGTATATAACCTGAACTGCTCAGTATATAACCTGAACTGCTCAGTATATAACCTGATATCTCCAATATTCCAAGAAAAGAAATTGCATTGAAATTTGATACTCTTGTAATTGGTACCACTCTTGTTATATGAACCGGAAAGACAGGTCCCCTATACAAATATCGGTATGGAGAACCATACATGACTTCCATATTCTAAGATTTATATTTAAAATCATTTTCACCCAAACAGCCAGGCTGTGTCTTACCTGCCTTTTTATTGCTGTATTAAATGAAAAATATTATATTACATTAAAATGAAAAAATTATAATTTTATTGCCTGGCAACAAAATTAGTTTATTTTTAACAATTACCATTGTTTCAAAAAGTTTAAATAAATTTTCAAGTACTTTACTCTTGTTAAAACGTAAAAGGTTGCAGGTAAACTACCCCTTCCCCTTAACCGATCTTCACCAAAATCGAAAGTCATTGAGACCTCTACAATTCAGGGACGTATGCAAAAAATTATTTTATTCTGTTTGAATTTGCGGCTGTTATCGTTTGCCATAGAAAATACGCTTGATAAAAAAACGTTGCAGGTAAACTACCCCTTCCCCTTAACCGATCTTCACCAAAAACAATAGGTCTTGAGTACTCTACAAATCAGGGCTGTATGCAAAACATTATTTGATTCTGTTTGAATTTGCGGCTGTTATCGTTTGCCATAGAAAATACCCTTGTTAAAAAAACGTTGCAGGTAAACTACCCCTTTCCCTCAACCGATCTTCACCAAAAACAATAGGTCTTGAGAACTCTACAATTTAGGGCTGTATGCAAATAATCTTTTGATTCTGTTTGAATTTGCGGCTGTTATCGTTTGCCATAGGAAATACCCTTGTTAAAACATAAAACGTTACAGGTAAACTACCCCTTTCCCTTAACCGATCTTCACCAAAATCAACAGATCTTGAGAACTCTACAATTCAGGGCTGTATGCGAAACATTATTTGATTCTGTTTGAATTTGCGGCTGTTATCGTTTGCCAAACAAACAAAATTACCCTTGCTAAAAAAAAACCGTTGCAGGTAAACTACCCCTTTCCCTCAACCGATCTTCACCAAAAACAATAGGTCGCGAGTACTCTGCAAATCAGGGCTGCATGCAAAAAATTATTTGATTCTGTTTGAATTTGCGGCAGTTATCGTTTGCCATAGAAAAAAAATCTACAGACAGACACACGCACAGACACTTTTCGGAAAACGACTTTTTTTCATGTTTTGAGTGTAGTACAATCAGAATCTGCAATAATCTCGAACACGATTTTTTTTGCCATCACCATACTTCCATTCCTTAAGGAATATGGAAGTAAAAATTGTACATAAGCTGTAGATATGGTTTCTTGAGATACGTAAACGGTTATTTAAGAAACTACGAAATTAGATTGATTTTAATATAGGTAGTGAATTACAAATGTTTTCTACGCATGCAATAATTGAAGAATATAAATATTGAAATGAACTGCACGTATACATACATTGAAACGGTCTGAATACAATGAAACGTTTTTAATTCGAAGTTTAGTGTACCATAGTAAAATTTCGAATTATTCAAAATCCGAATTATAAGCAAGGCACAAACTTTGGATGTTTAATTTTTACTGACATACAGTAGTTCTCTGACTTCATGAAAAATGTGTATGTACATTAAAATAGTGTAAATGTAACCAATAAATTAAACGCAGTTTCCGGCGTTAGTTTCAAATTCAACCATATTGGCGTTAGGTTGTAATTCAACCATACAGTCGTTACTGTATCCTCAGACTGCAACAGATTTAAGATGGGCAATTAGTGAGTGGTTTTCCCCTCGTCAAAAAATTGGCGTACACTGGAATACTGCCGTGTCCATAAAGGACGATAGTCGGAAGCATTTGATGTAATAATGTGTTCTTAATAAAAATGCTGCATTTCCCGACACCCTCTCTGTGCACCAATCAGATTTTACCGGTACCAAGGTGAAATTACCATTTAAAAGTCCATATTGTCGGTGCGTTGCCACAATTAATATTTACCAACCTTCAGTGGAGCAGACCCGTCGTGTCGTCGACATTCAGCTGTCGGTATAGCCGTTGTTTAATGATGTGCAGAAACACACCGATGCAGAATTGTGGCTGTAACAGTTCCTTTGATGAGGGAATGCCATCTTTTTTGGCCGAGACAGTATTGTGGAATGGAAGGAGGAGTAACCTGCGTTGTGCGGTGATGGGCCATTGTTATATTTAAGAGCGTCATCGATTGTAAGGTGTCTGTCTACTCCGGTAATAATGCTGCGAAAGCGTTTTCACTGCGCCTCGTTCTCGTCGTATCTTGTAAAAATCCGACAAACTCGTCGTCCTAAACTCCAGATTTCTGTTTACCATTCGTAATATTGGAAAATAATATTTCATAAGTAATTAGTCGTTCTTTTGAATGCATGTTAATTTTGTAGTATTACATTCCTTTTCGTAACATGTATCAGTTTTCACCATTCACCAACGAAATATATCATCTTAAACTATTTTCATTAAAAATAACCTTACGCGGGATAATAGTGACTCGTTGATTTGTTTATGTTTATTGTTATTGGCAGTCGTGCTATGGCACTTTGTGTGGGGAAGCTTTTATTATCGTGTAGGAACAGAGTAAAGTTAGAACGGTGAAAATCTGAACAGCATTATCGGAAGTAAATTTTTGTTAAGATCATATCCCAACTGAATATTGTTTTTTTTTTTAATTTATTTTAAATAGTACTAAGAGTTCGTACTAAAAATTATAGTTTCGGTTGTATCCGAGGCACTACAGATTTTTTTTTTTTTTTCAAAACCAGTCCACTCTTCAGTAGCCGAATTTCAAGTTTGAAATTACCCTTACCTACTGTTTTATGATTGGATGTTATAATGCTTAGGTTTTATATATTTTGCAACTTGTAAGATTATAATTTATATTTCCTGCTTTACCATACAGAAATTAATTTATGTATTGTATTGCTATTATTATAGCTACCTGCTATGTATACGAACAAATCGATACTGTGATTCGAATTGCCTGCCCTTCGCTTCAGTTAGTTCGAGTTACCCGCTCTCTATTGTGGAAACGAACTTCACTTTTCGTAAAACTACAGAAATCCAATATTTTAACAAAAACCCCAGGACAAATATTTGATGTCCCTTTTATTTACATGTAAAATCTGTTCAGGGAATGTACGTAAGTTACAATTTGGTTTCTACTGATTGTGTAAGTTTTTCGCTCGAGTTTGTAAAGTAAACCTTATAAAATATTTCTTTATAGTAATACATTATAATTGCTTTAACTTTATTTATTGTTGTAGTTAGCGGGTAGCTGAAAAATAAAGTAAATTGTCAATAATGTTCCACCATTCAAGTCCGTTAAGAAAATTTATATGAATCGCATTTCCCACAAAATTCTGAAAAATATTTTGAACGCCCATGTCGAAATGAAATGAAAAGTAGTGTTAATTACAGAAGCTGATTTTCAATAGTGTTCAAAATGTGTAACGTCTGTAACTTGTTTCTTTATTCTTTAACAGTGAATTATACTTTGAACTGTTCAATATTCAGTGCCGGACTTTGGTAGTAAGTGGCTGTAATATTGAACGTCGCGTATCGTGAGCGAGGTGCAGCGCGCGTAGCGTGGATACGTACCTAATATTTTATAAAGCTTGTGTACCGGTATAGTTGACTTGAACAACGTCGGTGGTCGACGTCTCGCGTAGTGAGCCGCTTGCAACACTGTGTTTAAAGTTTCATCATGTTAGCGAGGTGCCTTTTTTTTTTAATATGGCGTCCATATAGCTTACCACACGACCGCTTTGTATTCCGGATTGCCGAGCACTCAACGTCGCGTCAACACTTCCTGTCACGCGAAACAGTTCTATGCAACTGTGGCGGCCGCGTTAGCAAGGTTTCTTTTAACCGCAGAACATACAGGACACTGTGACTAATTATTTGCCGGCAAATCGAAATGTAATGTTTAATTTAAAACGACTACTTCGTGTTTACAAATTACCCCGTGAATCGTTAGAGGTTAATGAAAGCCAAGTAAATTATTCTTCAGTAGGCCTACAGTGTTAACCCAAAACAATGAGAGAAATGAGATGAAGGCTTACCAAACTGAAATGAGATGAATGAGATGATCTTGCTGCATACTTGTGCTGTTTGCACGAAGCGTACCGTAGGCTTGGGGATTTCAATTATTAAATTATCGTATATTTAATTTGATTAAATATTGTGTTTTTTAATACTCGCTACACAGTGGAATGACCCGATTCCGTCAATTAACGAATGAGTGTATTAGAGAATTTTAATTTATTTAAAATAAATCCGTACTTAAATATGGTAGATCCTTTGTGTTGAATCCAATCGTAGACGTAAATCCATCATTCTTCTTCTTCTTCCCCAGCAAGGAGTGGGGCCTTGGTGACCTGTTCCGGCTTCATAGAATTTATTCCCATCTTTTCTTTGTCTCCCTACGCTTTTTCTTCCAGCTGATTTGCATCTACTTCCCGCTTTGGGTAGTCTTCAATCATCCCTACGCTCCAGATGGGGCTTCCAATTTCTTCTATGCAACTCCGTTTTCTCAGTTAAGTTGTATATTTCCAACTCTTCTGTAATCTCTTCATTATAAATCGATATTGTTTAGAACAACCTTTGACCGATCTTTGAAATTTCATCTCCGCTGCTTGTATGCGGCTTTTATCTCTCTTTCTCATTATCCATGACTCACTTCCATAAAGAAGCATAGGGACAGCTATTACCTTGTAAAACTCGAGCTGAGTATGTAAATTTATTCATTACAAAATAAATTTATTTATGGTCGATATTTATCTTAACTCTGTATGTAAAAGTAACGTGTAGGCCTATAATACGATATATTCCGAGAAACGCATTGATCAGTATTGGTTTAGCGAATGATGCTTCGGGCGGAACTGTGGTAATTTACGTACGTACTTAATTTAACATATGTAGATTGTAATATAGGATGTTTACACGCACAAGGGCGCATTATAGAATATAAATAAAATGGTATATTAATCAATGGATTTAATAATTTTCAATATGGGAAATTATTAATTTAATTCTTTAAACAGGAAGTATAATGGATTAAAAAGTGCTAGATTCTTTATCATGTTTTAAGTACAGTGTCAGTTGTCAGTTAATTTCCCGTATTAGTAAAGTATTAATTTAATCCATTAATCGTGGAATAGGCCTAAAGTATAATGGATTAAACATTAAAAAGACCAGGACCACTTATCAAGTTTTAAGTACAGTGTTAGTTGTCAGTTAATTTCCCCCGTAGGGAGAGTATTAATTTAATCCATTAATCGGGGATATGCCTACAAGTATAATGCATTAAACATTAAACCTGCAAGACCATTTATCAAGTTTTAAGTACATGTTCCTTAATTTTTAATATTGAATAGCTTCTAGTGAATTCGTCGTAAACTTGCTAGACGAACATTGAATTAAGCATATAGTAAAAGAGGAAACGTTCTAAGAATAAAATCTAAACTCATTCTGTGTCTAAATATCAGTCAGTACTGATAGGAAAACAGTTTATTGACTCCATTGCTGTACTTCCATTTCTTTACATGACATTTGTTTCGTATTGTGTTATGGGATAATAAGAATATTCTTCCATGTGCCGTAATTCGTATCAGCCAATAACTATTTTTAAACTAATTTTTCAGTATTTTCAGAAAATAATTGAATTCTTTAAACATACGAATATTCCATTCAAACAAAGAATATGATGGTTGAAGCACTAAGCGGTACATACAGTAGTTATGTGATGCCTGTACTCAAACTCCTGTTTTCGTTAGGTATTCTCTTGTGTGTCGTTTTACACTTCACTCATTGTCACGGTAATATGTGTTACACATGTGACAGATTCTCAGCAGTAACTAGGAATTGTTTCAGTGACATTTGTAGTCGTGAGAATATTCCAGTTTAATTTTTATCCTCAGTCCAGGCTTGTCACTGTCGTTGACATTAGTGATACCGAGAGCTATAAGCGTTAAGGTCTTCGTTTTTATTATCAAGAGTTATTTTGTACATATACAGTTGAGTATGTTGTACGTATTGTTTTCATTTTGGTGTGCTGATTTACATGTAGTCATGAAGTCAAGCGAAGACCAGATGGTATTTGAAGTAAAGATATTAACTTGTGTATATTAAATAGACGCGCGCGCGCGCGTGTGTGTGTGTGTGAAGCAGATCAGGTAGCGAATAGCTTTTAAGTGCTGATTGTATTGTAATCTCATTAATCTTAATTCAGCCAACGTGATTAACTCAGTCCTAATTATTATTATTCCTATTTATGTAGAACGCTTTGTTTTTTAAATTGGAAACACTGGATTTGCCTCGTTACTTCTTGCAGTTTACCTATTCAGACACCAAAGGTTATCTTTTGATCGTTAAAACGTAATTAATATTAATTTTCATTAAAGCAGCGATTTTACTCACTTCTAGGCGTATAATCCATGTCAAAGTTGTGAAATAAAATTTTATCAACTAAAAGATGCTATGTGTGTGTGCTCGCGCGCGCGAGTGAGAGCGCAAATCCAGGAAACCTGTATCGAGGAGGCATTAAACAAAACTAAACCAAAACCAATTCCTTGGTTTTCTAAATGTCTTTATGATGTGACGTGTGATGCGTCGTGGACATGATTCAAGCAAGAAATAACAATGAGTAAGGGAACGTGGGGTATCGCAAACAAATACTTCACTTTCATATGAAACTGCAAACTATAGTGAAAATTTGACAAAAAAAAACGTTCCGAGTGAGAATGTGACAGCGCATGTCAATTCAGTGGGATAAATGTATTGAAGTGTTTCATGTAATAAACGTCTTAAAAATGCGCCAAAGTATGTTACTTACTTCACACAATAGTGACTAAGAAATGTGGTTGACTGTGTGTGCCGTGCTAACAACAAATTACAGTATTTGTGCTGTGCCGTGCAAGTGAGCATTCCATGAAGCGTTCACGTAAAACAAATTTTGGTTCCTAAATCATATTCAAATGCTGTCAGTATTACGCGTATGTATAACAGAATGTCTTCCACGTAGAACTGTAGTTTTTGCACGTCAGTCGGCTGTAATCTGTAAGTAATAACTTCGATGTATACATAGAGAGGTGTGGGAATGACAATGTAGTTTATATTTAAGGCATAAGGGTTATGTAATGCCGGAACTTTACGAGCGGCGTCTATTTATTTTTGTGTTTAACACTTTCGGCATTCGGCCAAACATAATGTTGCCTGCTGCGAGTACGCGGTAAGTGTAAGAATCCAAGTAGTTAATTTGGCAGAAGTGCATCAAGTTCGTCACGTACACATTTGAAACGTGTGCGCGCCTTCTGTCAAGTTTGTGGATGATCGCGTCTAACGCCCATATAGTTTCGTATTTATTGCAGACAGTTTGCATCCTGGCAAAGCTTTACTTCCACGTTTTCTAATGTTGTACAGACTTTTTCCTTCACATCCTCTCGTCAGTTACTGTTATTAAACCCCACACTGTTATTCGCTACACAATAGACGTTAGACCCACAGTTTGTCCAACTCATCGGTTCTTGTGTAGTTGCTGTGGCTCTTATGATAAAAATTTTCGTGCGACGAAGAACTACCAGTATTCTTTGTGATGGCCCTTCGATCCGTACTTAAGAGGACCAAGTCTCCAAAATTTATGTAGCTGGGGAATTATTAACGACATGCACATCTTCTATTAACAATTCTTTTATGACCCAGAGTGTGACCCAGACATGTAAATTATCGAGATTTGCGAAAAATCGTACACCAAATAAGAATACGAAATGTACAATAAGATGCAGTTTTTTGTACGTCGCATTATTAATAACCGAGTTTAAAAAAAACACAGGTTTGTGTAACCTAAAGTAATCTGTAAATCTTACAGCATACTGGACATCTTTGAACAGAATCTGTTGCGCAGGACCTGCTAATGTATTCGAAGCTACGAACGAAGAAGGAACCTTGAGGGTTCGATACAGTCACGAGTTGTATGCATTAAACAAGGAACCCAAACTCTCGGACCATTATAAAGCTTGAATATCTTCAGTGGGCAGGACATGTAGTGCGAGTCCCCTACATTTCCTCGCAAAGACATTTGTTAGGCATCCAGTGCCTATCAAATGACATTTGGATAGGGGTCCCAAGAAAAAGTGTATAGAGGCCAACCAGGAAGAAAATGGCCAGTGGGAAAACAGAGAGAGGGTGAGAGGGTCAATTGAGTAGGCCAGGGCTCAATCTCCTTGTTGATTGATTCGTATGGATTATTGGTAATCGATTTGGTAATTGTTGGGTCAAAGTCCTCTCCTTTGTCGTGTTTAGTTAAATGTGAACTACTGTAAGTAAACTATTTATTTCCATCTTTTTCAGTTTTGTAAGTTTGGTAACAACGTTGGCATGTAGACGTTGGAAGAGTCCATTACAATCGCCATTTACACTTTTTACGGGATATATAATAACTATGAGTAAACGTTATTTTTCAAGCGTCAGATGGCCAGCATGTGTACGCATACTCTCCACTTAAAGAAAGAAAATTAAAATTTTATTGCAGAAATTACAGTTAAGATTTAAAAAATTTTGGGGGAACTATAGATTCAAGACAGACGTGTAATCGTAATTGCCTAATTGAAGGACTGTAGGCGTTTATATGCTCGTTTTTCAAACTCTTAACTATATACTGATTAAACCCGTTTCTTACCTTCTTTTTATTTCTCTCTTGTTTTGGTTTTCCGAATGTTCAAGCTGTGTTCCTTAAATAAAAAGTGCTGTTTTTTGAACGCACAGAAATTTCGGCGCCATTTTTTATTTTAACCGGATGTGCTATTGGTTTTGTAACATGTTTCAAGTTAGTGTAAAGCTAAAGTCGGTTTAATAATACGGTTTCACCTTATCCTAAATGTGAAGTCATTTTGTTATTTCAACAATTCATTAATACTTTATCTTGCTTGTTTATAGATTAATAAAAAATGTTAACCTTAATTGTTGTTATGGTGACTTTTTTTGGAAGTAATAATTATAATAATACTAGTATGCTCCCTGAGCTGCAGAACTCGCTCAATATTTTGAACGAATTAGTTTATTTGAACATAAATTTGTATATTAGATAATTTTTCAATTATGGGAAATTGCAAAATTTTCGATTAAACCGTATGTTCTACTCTGCTTTAATATAACAGTTGTAGAGCAAACAATCATACAGGAAACACTAGAAATTCGAAACATTCCCTTTGGGTTACAATTCCTCTTAGTCTGACACCCTGCTGGATTTTCACAGTTCAAATTTACAGGACACTGTATTGAGATTGTGGTTAAAATTTCCTTTAATTTGATACTTTACGTGGGCCTTTGCATTGTTTTCACGATTTTGACAAACCCCCCAGAACCCCTATTTGTGGGAGATCAGTCTCAAAAACAATAGGATTCTGTAAGGTAAAAGTATGGACTCGCATTCGAAGTTTTAAGAAAAACGGTCAATGTGTTCAAAAGTTATCGTGAGACACGGCCAAAACGGATATACGGGCAAACGCTAAATACTCGAGTTCAAACTGACTGAGAACTCGCGTCGCTTGTTCAGGCATGCAATAAACGTTTTCGTTATTAAAGCTCTATATTCTTTTATATGGTGTTTTAACGCACTGTTCTAACTAGACGATTTTCCATTAATAGTGCCATAGCAATAGAGAACGTTATAAGCCTTGATTTGTTTTTGTTTATATTTAAGTGTAACAAGATGTTAATGTCATAACAATGGTACTGCGCTGGAGATCTAGGTTTTTTGTTTAAGTAACGTGACCGTTATAAGTCTGTGAAAACGCTTCACGCTCAAATCTGCACCCAATAATATATACATTCGCAAACTGTAGCAGAGTCTGTTGACAGTTAGCACTATCCGTAACGAAGCTAAAACGAGTGGAGCAAAGAAAACCTTTTAACTCTCAGAGTATCCTTAAAATAGAATTTTGTTGTTAACTGTGTACAAATTATTCACTGTGCATTATGATACAATAATTCAACTTTAAAATTTACTGAAAGGTTAGAAAGTATAGTTTTTGTATTTAGTAATTCTTTTTTGTTTACCGTTTGCGTGTAGATTCGTATTTTAGATTGGTGTAACATCGATCTGCCGCAAACGAGGCCAAGTTGATTAACCTTTTGTACGAAGTTACTTTTGCGTTGTTTCTTTCCCCGCTGTTGCTTTGAATAAGGAAACGTACTATAGGCCTAATATTTATATAGTGTTCGAGTAACAAAAAACGCTAAGGAAACAATTATTTTATGTGCGCGCGCGCGTTTTATTATCGTGGGATGTTTTACAATTAAAACGCTTATATTTTGTAGCATCGTGTCTCAGTTTTTATACTTTTGCTATAGTAAATTTAAAAACACTAGCCATTGTAGAAGCATGATACAGGTCAGCGCAGAAAATGATTCGTAATCCTCATTCTTGCGTGGATTTTTATTACTAATTTATACAAGCACTTGAGACGAATTTGTTTAAATACTTGTTGCCAGCAAAATACTTACTACAGTGTACACACATACATTATTGAAATTAACTAATTTTGTACATTCCAAAATGCTTTTTGTAGTAGTAGTTACAGACGATAGGTCTGTACGCAGTAAAATTTGAATAGGATGTCTATAGCATGTAATTACCTGCAAATGCGGTTGTTGTTAGTGACGTCATGGTATTCATGTGACAAGGAAAACGCTGAAAATACGAACACTCAGCGTGCCTCGTCTAGCACTCCTTGTTAGAAAGTACTATTAATAATAATTGACGTGTTCCAAACAAAACAAAGGATTAAGAATTTCTATAATGCAATTTTTTCGTGCGTTGAATTAATACTCGTCATACGAAACGAGAGCGGGTTCATAAAATGTTTATGATTATTTAAAAGTATAAGGTAACAAAAGAACTTACTCTTTAAAAATGTGGATTTACTGAAAGTTTCAAACGTTTTGATGGTTTACACAAACTGCAATCATCACAACGAAAATAGCGTATGTAGGTCAGGAACGACAAACTACCGTTGTACCTTTAATATCCGCCCGCACTTCATAAACTGTTTTGCGGTACCTGGCGCGTTGATTCATGTTTCACACAGTAGTTTTAACAAAATGTTTTTAACAGTTTCACCAACAGTTGCACGTTCCAGCTGCCAGTGCCATAAGGAGTATTCCAGCTCACTGCTGGAATGCAGGAGTATTCTTCAGAAATAAGCAGTCGCTGTTGACATGTACTTTTAATCGTAAACATTAATATCATATCGTTCATTGATGATCGACGCGGCGTATCCTCGTCTTTGTGCGCACGCCCAGAAACTAATCAGAATAACAACGTAACAGTAATTAGAGCTATTCTGGTTAACATGTTAGGGTCATTCCGTATCAAATGAACGCGCTTAAAATTAAAAATTTTACCTGACCATCTCAGAATTTGATGAAATTTGGTATGTAGGTAGTCCTCATGGAGGTTAATAAAAATACAAATTTTTTTCAAATATCTCAAACGGTTTAGAAATTACGGCTATGTAAAGTTTTCAAAAAACGGCCAAAAACGCACGTCCGACATATTTTGAAATCACCACAGCTGCTCTCCTAATTGAGCTAGAGAGATGGGAGTGGTGTTATTTTACTCAGTTTTTCATGCAGTTTTCATTGATATACAGCACAACATACCTTTTCATAAAAAGTTTTTTTGTAAACACAAAATCAAACTTTTAAATTTAATTTTCTCAAAAAGTGCATTTTTGAAAATTTTTTAAAAATTCCTATAAATAGTTTAAACCTTTGGTAAGTGATTCTCGAAATTTCAAAGTGGGAGGCTAATGGGTTCATAGTTAAATAATTTAAAAAAAGAGCGTTTTATAAAACTGATGCGTAATTTTAATTTAATTTAATTTTAAAAAAGAGACTGAGAAATGTAACATCATGGATCTTTAGTTTATTTCTTGAAATACCTAAAGAAGCTAAAATTTGTGATCTTTGTAGAAAAGATATCGGAAAGTTAAAGGTAGACAATACAAATCAACCTGGTCCCTCTGGCCTGCCTTGTTATTCAATCGACATTAGCGAGGAATGCAGTTCTGAGCCAGAAGACCCAACCTTTTCTTTAGAATCAAAAATTGTAATTGAACAATTGAATACTTCTATTGTGGAACTAGAAGAGTCTCCTATTAACGTTAAAAAAATGCAAGCTAAGCAGTATGCTACAAAGAAAGTAAAAAAGATTAACTCTGCATTGAAGCGTAAACTCTTTTTAGCAGCTGAAGATTCATCTAGTGATGATGAGAATCTAGATGAGTTAATTTTACAAAACCTTAAAGAAAATTTTTCTAATTCAACAAATAGAGTTAAGAAGTTAATGATACTTAACTGTCTCCCAGAAAAATGGGGTATTAGAAAAATAATGCGGGAATTTAATGCACCAGATTATATGGTGAGACAGGCAAAAAAAGTGTTAAAAGAAAAGGGTATTTTAGAAAGCCCTAACCCAAAGCCTGGAAAGGCCCTTTCAAAAGCTATTGTTGATACTGTTAAGTCATTTTATGAAAATGATGAAATCAGCAGAATAATGCCCGGTATTAAGTACTGTATGACTGTAGTTGACTCGAATGGAATTAAAACAAAAATGTCAAAACGACTAATTTTGTGTAATCTTAAGGAGGCTTACTCATTGTTTAAGGAAAAATTCTCAGATATTACAATAGGTTTTTCAAAATTTGCTGAACTTCGACCAAAGCATTGCATATTGGCAGGCCAAAGTGGCACACATGCAGTTTGTGTATGCACAATTCACCAGAACGTAAAGTTAATGATAGAAAATACAAAATTAGGAGCTTTGACAAATAGACAACTAAATACATATAAACACTGTTTGGCAAAAATGCTGTGTAATCCACCAAACATTAATTGCTATATGACTGAATGTAGAGAATGCCCTGGTGTTGCCCCAATTCGCAAAATCATTGAAGAGGCTTTTGAAGAAAATCTTATAGAAAATGTCACCTATCGTCAGTGGGTGTCTGTTGATCGTTGCAACCTTGAAACTTTACAGAAATCTAATGAAGATTTTATAAATGTTTTTTGTGACAAACTGACTCTCTTAATCAAACATGATTTTATTGCAAAGCAGCAGTCTTCATTCATTAATGACAAAAAAGAAAATTTAAAAGAGTCAGAGTTTGTAGTAAACTTAGATTTCTCTGAAAACTATAACATTGTCGTTCAGGACGAAGCTCAAAGTTATCACTGGGCAAGCGAACATGTGACAATACACCCTTTTGTGATTTATTACAGAGAAGATGATAAAATTAAACACTCAAGTTTTGTTGTAATTTCACCTTGTTTAGAGCATAACACTGTTTCTGTGTATACATTCCAAAAAAAACTTGTCGAGTTCATGACAACAAAGTTTCAAACAGTGCCAAAAAAGATTTTTTATTACTCAGATGGGTGTGCTGCACAATATAAAAATAAGAAAAATTTTATCAATTTATGTTATCACAAGCAAGACTTTGGTGTAGAGGCTGAATGGCATTTTTCCGCAACTGCACATGGGAAAGGACCATGTGATGGGGTTGGGGGCTCATTCAAGAGACTTGCTGCAAGAGCAAGCCTGCAACGTCCATATGACAACCAAATTTTAACACCTATCCAACTTTATGAATGGGCAGTTGAAAATTTATCTGGAATTAATTTCACCTTCTCCACACAAGATGAGTATGTTGAGTCCGAAACATTTCTGAATGACCGTTTCAGCCAAGCAGTAACTATTAAGGGAACTCAACAGTATCATGCTTATATACCTGTTCATTCAAGCGTATCAAAGATTTGTGTAAAAATATTCTCTGAAGATACAACAGAAGGAACAGTGATCATCCAAAAATCCTCAGAAAAACTACAAATGTCAGAAGTAAGCGGTTATATAACGGCCGTATATGACCAAAAGTGGTGGCTGGCATATGTGTTCGAGAAGAATGAAGAAGAGGATGAACTAAAAGTGACATTTCTACATCCTGCTGGCCCTTCATCATCATTTTCATATCTAAGGAAGCCGGACGTATTGTGGATATCACTGACAGACGTGCTTAGCAAAGTTGATCCTACAACTCCTACTGGAAGGATTTATGTAATAACACCTGAAGAAGCCACAACAACTTCACAAGCTCTATCATCAAGTTCTACATAAAATTTTGCTAAAGATGTAAGTGTTAAAGATTTAATGTAAAGTGTATAAATAATTTAATATAGTAATGAAATATGTTTTAATATCTAGGCCTACTATCAGTTTTATAAAACGCTCTTTTTTTAAATTATTATTTAACTATGAAACCATTAGCCTCCCACTTTGAAATTTCGAGAATCACTTACCAAAGGTCTAAACTATTTGTAGGAATTTTTAAAAAATTTTCAAAAATGCACTTTTTGAGAAAATTAAATTTAAAATTTTGATTTTGTGTTTACAAAAAAAAACTTTTTATGAAAAGGTATGTTGTGCTGTATATCATTGAAAACTGCATGAAAAACTGAGTAAAATAACACCACTCCCATCTCTCTAGCTCAATTAGGAGAGCAGCTGTGGTGATTTCAAAATATGTCGGACGTGCGTTTTTGGCCGTTTTTTGAAAACTTTACATAGCCGTAATTTCTAAACCGTTTGAGATATTTGAAAAAAAAAATTTGTATTTTTATTAATCTCCATGAGGACTACCTACATACCAAATTTCATCAAATTCTGAGATGGTCAGGTTTATACCTTGCGTTGATTTGATGTGGAATGGCTCGTTACTTTTATAAACAATAGTCGTGTTAGCGGAGACCTATAGTATAGAAAAGTTAATTGAGAATGAATTGTAATTTTGGTAAAGAAACGATTATCTGTTTTGTACAAAATTCACTTCTAACTTGACGCTTAAACGTTAAGTATGTATGTACGATTAGTTTAAATTTGGCTATTTCCAAACAGAAGATTACGATTTAATTCGTACCATTAAGAGGACATTCACTTCTGTCTATTTTGGAAACTAGAAGTATATTAGTATTGAATTAAATGAAGTCCGTCTGTTCAGCGAAGTGATATAGCGTGACTGTCCTTCGGTAAGGAGATTCTAAAAATGGCGCTATTATAATACGAGGATTGTTCAATAGAAACACGTTTGATCTGCGCAGCCGTGACTTCGTCGCCATGACAACGGGAATTCATTTGTTTATATTGTCTGTTTAAATACTAGTGACGCGTTTGTCAAAAATATTTGCAGTTTGCAAATATTTTTTTGAGAGTTGTGACTGGATTGAAAAATGGCATCTATGATAGAAAGTCCGTCAAAAGATGATCTGCGTGCCGTTATTCAGTTTTTAGCCACTGAGGGGCGTCAGCCAATGGAAATTTATACGAGAATGAAAGCTGCATGTAGTGACTATAGTTATTCTCATACGGCAGTGGTTGAATGGTGCAGAAAATTTCGACAAGGAAGGGAATCCACTAAAGATTTGGCCCGTCCCGGACCTGCACGTGTTGCAGCATCAGATGAAAATGTGAGACAGCTGGAAACTGCTTTACGCGCAAATAGGCCCATCAAAGTTAGAGAACTTTCTCAAATATTGAGCATCAGCGTGGGAACTGTTCATTCCATCATTCACAGTCTTGGCTATCACAAAGTTGCTGCTCAGTGGATTCCACGACTGCTTACTGATGAGCAGAATAATTTATGTTAGGCCTTATTATTACAGCATTTGATGTGCTGTCAACAACAAGGTAACGCCTTTCTACACCAAATTATTGCCGGTGATGAGTCTTGGTGTTATCCAAGAACCAGAATCCAAACGTCAGAGTATGCAGTGCAAGCATGCACAATCTCCGAAGGCGAAAATATGTCGGTCCCAACCTTCGGCAGGGAAAGTAATGGTGACCGTATTTTTTTATTATCAGGCTGTGCTGCTCTTAGATTTTAAAGAACCTGGTGTCAACATCAACGCTGAGGGATATGCAGACAGCTTAGAACGCTTACGGGTCAGCATCAAGAATAAACGTCCCGAGACGCTCACAAATGGTGTCATTGTTCTGCATGATAATCCTCGACCCCATGTAGCCAGACGATTCAAGATCTGCTTGGTCGTATGAAGTGGGACGTCTTACAACATCCACCTTACAGTCCCGACTTGTCCCCGTGCGATTATCATGTTGTTGGCCCATTAAAGAAATCACTAAAAGGACGACGGTTCAAATCGGACGCTGAGATAGAGTTTGCTGTTAGCGAATAGTTCCGCAAACAGACGCAAGAATTTTACCAGCAGGGAATCTACAGATGAGTGCAACAGTGGGACTCATGCCTTAATGTTAATGGAGACTTCTTTTAAAATCGTTGAATAAAAAATGCTTTACAACCTCTAAACGTTTTTCTATTGAACAGTACTCGTATATTGTTACATAAACTTTTATTCATTGTAGAAGTGAAATGTGCAAAACATTGTGTGCCAATATCGATATAAACTTTTGTGTTAACAATCAGGCTTATTAACACAGTGTGTAGACGTGCAAAAAAGAACTGTTTTGTAGTTCGACCTTCTCATCTCTTCAGAATCCAGCCAAACAACAGTACGTAGCAAATAGAATGAATAAAGTAATTAAAACAAACAAGTAGAAAGAGACTGACACATTTCCGTAATTATATTGGGAGTTAACGAGGACATAGGGCCTGTTTGTCACTAAGTCTTTCATTAGACCGTTGGAGGCTTATCGGTGTATGATGTTATTGCTACAGCGGGTCGGTACTAGATCGCAGTAAACTTCGAACTTGTTGAATTTAAAACTTTTTGGAGGTTTATCGGTGTATGATGTTATTGCTACAGTGGTTCCGAACTAGATCGCATTAAACTTCGAACTTCTGGAGTTTAAAATTTTTCGAGTATGTAGTTATCACACAAATCACTCTTCCTGCTTTGTTCATTATTGACCGGTTCACATCATCACGTTAACTTTAATAACGTTACTGTATGTGTGGTGTCAGTGCAAATGTATTTTTCATTATCGTTTATTTATTCAAGATAGCGGTAATTAACTCATTGGACGTTTTAACAAACCGTAGCGTATCAGTGTGTATGGCCGTGATGCACCGCCATTATCGATGGAAATAAGTAAGCGTTATTCATTAACAAACTCAAGGATGAAACGTAACGCGAGTTCCACGGTTGGGATGTAGCGTTACATAATTAATTTACCGTAACCTCCACCGACAGGGTTTTGTATTGCGAGGAGATTAAGATAATATGATATGCCGCTGAATGTAGTCGCGTTATGTAGTCCGCAGATAACTGCAGTCAGCGGAAAAACGTTACGCCACTGCTTCGCGTGAATACTTTGTACCTTATTTCTTCATATAAACTTAAATGTTCTCTGTGGACAATCGGTCTGTTCAGCTTTAAAGTGAATTATAACGACATATTTAGAAAGCCAAGTCTCAAATGTAGTTAAGAAGATATACCATGCTAAGGAAAATGCGTAAACCGTAACAACATACTGAATGGGGTGCCTCGTAGTGAACGCAAGATCATTAAGATATTTTAATTTTATTACAAAGTGTATTTTACCTACGGTTAATTGCGGAACACGATTTGAGACAGATAGGCACGCTTTTCCTCTTTCGACGAAATTTCCAATTACCTTTACGCATAATTACGGCTTAGTTCCGCCTAATTCGAATGCGTGATTTTCCTCCGTGATTTTATTATTTGTGGCTCGTTGACAGAAACACGAGACTTCAAACTCACAAATGAAGACGTCGCAAAGCGCGAAATTACAAGACCTCTGTGTTCTCCTCGCCGGTGCATGAAACGAGACGGTCCGACATAAACATTTCTCTCATGACAGCGATGTTTACGTAACACGAGAGCGCTCATATTTATGTCCACAATTGAACCTATTTTCTTGAATTTCTTAATAAATAAACTGATGACTGAAGATGCAGTTGACGAGTTTAAATTCCACGCGGTTTGGGATCATTCTCCGTACTTATGTGTTTTCACCATAACATCTTGTTGCTTTTGGCTTAACACTCAAAACAGTTAATTGTAACAGAAGCAGACTTGGCAGTACCGCCAACCTAAGAGAGCGACAATTATGCGGATTCAATGGGAGAGCCAACATATTAAAACGATAAACAGATATTGTACATCTTCTCGTATAAATTAGTGAATGTCGCGAAACATTTTTTACTACAACCCCTATGCTATAAACGTAGTAGAGTTGGGTCAGTCGTCCACCGGTTGTTGATTTATAACAGCGGCTTTACAGGTATTTGGCTAACTCGCTTGCCGTAAAAGTACACCTTTTCTGTAATTTACAGGCGCTGAAATTGTTGATGAGGTCCTATGGTCCAGTTAGTTTCCTTATTGGAAAGGAATCGCGTACGCATCCTTGGCTGAATTCCAGTCATGTACAGGTAAAAGCATGTTTTGTGAAAATAAGTACGACCGGTCGCCGCCAACTGCGTAACACGTTCAAACTGTTGTTCGTAAATGTACTCTTTCGGTTTATTGGGTAGCAGCGCACGTTACAAGGAAACAATTAAGTGACGATATTTTGTCGTTGTAGAATCTTGCACAGTCGTCAGATTTTCGTTAGCTTTGTTTCAACGACGCGAGAGGGAGACCAGTGTTATCCTTGAGGTTTTGTTCGCAGAAAACAACTGCTCTGGCACTGACGTGTTCTTTCGAAAACACGGTTCTTACTCGACACCCCAATGGAGGAGAGAATGTTACGGAGGGAGGCTCTGTCCATGCTGATCCTCTTTGAGATAAGTTCAAGATGAGGTGAACTAGCGTTGGAAAAGTCACCAATAAACAGGAAAACGTTTTCTGCGCGCGATTAACCAAGTGTGGGAATATTTGGCAAATTAGATCAAACGCTGTCCGTGTAAACAATAGTTTGTATGTATATCTTGTGTATTTGGTTGTAATTATCGTCCTCGATGCATGTGAGAAAGCACGTATCTTATTGGGGTACGTGTTGAGTATACATGTTAATTTTTAACTTTTTGTTTTCTTCATTCAGTCTGTTGTGAATTGTTTATTGAATAATTCATTATATCGAGGGGTTAGTAGTAAAATCAACCCGTGTCCCAATTTTAATAATGTTTCAAGTTATTTTAAAAATTGCATTTTTATGCATTTCTCTTTTTATTTTTTAACAGCTATGTAATCAATAAAAACCTCTATTAATGATAAAAATTAACATTGAAAATCAGTTTTATGATTGCACTTGAAAACCTTCAATTCAGTTTTCCGTAAATTGACATGAGTGGACTTGGGTAATTTACCAATAACCTCACGATATATGAATAATTAATAAGTATTGAATACTTTTAATTTTAGTAAATAATAAAGTATTACATTTTTGCCGTCGTGCCGCACTCAGTAAATCTCGAACCAGGTTTGTGACCAAGTTCGTAATCACTTCCAACTTTTAAACTTTATCAGTGTGTACGTTCCGCGAGCGAGCGAGCGCGTGTGACCAAAACGATTTCACTATGCGCTTGTTTGGTCACATACTGAAACAATGGTGGAAGTTATGCACGATTCCACTTTTATGTGTCGTGCGTTTCTTTTGACATCTTGCACACTGTATTAGATTTGTTTTGTCGTTAGAATATTTATTATATAGCCGGTTTCAAGGTCAGATAAGCGTTTTTTGGAAGGCTAAAGGTAACGTACGTAAATGGTTTCAGGCATACTATTTCAAGTCTTACGAATTAATCAGTTAAAATATACTGTCATGTATTAATTTTCTTTTTAGTTCAGTAAATTAATGTAATGAGATTTGTAATCAGGTTCCATGTAATTGTTTTACTTTGACTTGTTAAACAGTTTTTACTTTTGTGTAATCCAGAATTTTCTGCAATCCGACAGATCCAGGTCCCACAAATGGCTGTTTAACTCGAATCTATTGTATAAAAGTATTATTTAATGATAGCATACAGTAAAAAATACCTCAATAATGATAATTTGAAATTGTTACTCATCAGTCAGTGGTCGATGTTGTCAGTAATCTTATTTCTACAGTACGGTTTCATATGTAGTAGGCTTCTCGTCATTTCGAGTTGCTGAATCTTGATTGATTTTTACGCGTGCTGGTAGCTGTGTGCCCGTGAGAGAGCGCAGTACCGTAGCGAGATCATGTTATGGCAGAGGGTTAAACGAAATGTACGCATGCGTGTAACCGTATGTTTAGTGTTATGTTTAAAGTAGTGTCAACAGAGACGAGCGTGACTGTAAATATTGATGTAAACATGTTTGGGCTTACCCCGCGTTCCTATCATTCATGTTTCCAATGAATTGATAAAACACAACATAGACACAACTACAGTACTGAGTAATTATGTAATGCGCTAGTTCATTGCGAAACGACGCATGCGCGCGCATCTTAACGTGTCGGAGGCATTTCGTTTGTGTACACACAGCTTTAGTGTTCCAGAATTTGGTTTCCTGACAAATATGTAAATGTTATTAAAATGCGGAAATGTCCTGTCACAGTTGTGTTTATTAAGTTCTTAATCTACACGAACGAAGTTTGGCTTTCTTGCACTGTATTACATTAGAAGTAGTTCCCAGTTTTTCTTTTTCATGAAGTTTTGTGTGGACTCATTGGATTAAATATTATGTTGGTGGGAGTGGTATCGTGCTCTTAATTAGGATACTTTTGCAGTTTACAATATTCGTGAAATCGAATTTGGCAGTAAATAAGTATTTTAAAATTATCGTTTTTAACTGTTAAGCATAAACTTGTTTACTGTCAGTTTACGTAGTGTATTGACTGACCTGATTTGTGAGTTTGCTTTCAGAAAGAAAGCGTAAATAAATTAATTTCATGGGTTGTGTAACTGAGGACTGTTGTCATTTTGGAGTAGTTTTCGTTCTCGTTATTTCACATGTTATATTAAAATGCAGGTAACTGTAGATATATTTTAGAAAGTCGTAGTTATCTTCTGAGGATAATAAAAGATAGCGTTATGTGTAGTAAGCTACCTATGTTACGAATCTTACGATTGAAGAAACTGCGTCACAATACGTAAAAATTAATTTTATTGCTGAATACGTGAATACTGCAAGTGAATTACGCTATAAATATATCACTCGTGATGTGAAAATCTTTTCTGGACGGTTTGTTTTTCTAATACCCGTAAAATAGTAAAAATGTTTGTTTTTCTTCTTATCATTATAATATTCAGGTGGTAAATGTCAACAAAATGTTACCGAAAAGAGGTGCACAGTAAGGAGTGAAGAAACCCGATGTTGCGTGGTCGGCGGGGTAAAATGCATAGTGAAGTTGCCGAATGGACGGTAAACAAAAATATAGGACTAATAATAGGCTTATTTTTCATACCATGTAAATGGTCCACGGGTGGCGGGATAGGGCTTGGCTGTATATGAACCACACAAGGAAGCAGTGTGGCCAGGACTACTGTTCAAACGTCTGTTTTATCCTAGGTACTAATTTCTACAGATTGGACATTATACCATGATAATGCTAGGAAACATAGCTGTGTAAAATTGAAGCGTCATTTATAACCATGTCAAACAGGATTTTGGCCGGAGGGAATCGGTGAAGACTATCATTACCAATGCGGGTTTTTTCCCCATAATGTTTCACGCAAATTTCAACAACAATAACAAAACGGCACGGTAAATTCACGAAGTGTGTTCAGTTTTGCTCTTTTGTATGTCATTAGAGATTTACTACGGAAATAACCCGTGTTATAAGTATGGAGTTAGTAGTTTAGTATGGAGGTAGGCAGACGTATTGTAACTGTACTTTCCTAACATATGTTGTCAAATGTGTTTACAATACGTATGTGTGCGCGTGTGGCGCAAAACAAATAAATATTGATTTGATATATTAAGCTGTTTACACATACATTGCGTGTTGCAAAGTTTGCCCCCCGCCCCGTCTCTTCGTTTGTCGTACTCATTCTAGTTAAATTTATAAGGGCCAATTTCACTTGCTAATATACAACGGCTGTATGAGTGATTATACGTGATACAGTGATGGTATGTGGATGCTTCTACTTTTATGTGAAATGCGTTTGTTTTTATTTGCTCAAGTATTTTTTCTTTGACATCGTTCATGGTGCATTAAATTCGTTGCGGCGTTAGGATCACTCTTATTTACCCTACTCTTCTATTTTTGGAGAAGGTATTTTAACCATAAACAACCAAAAATATTGATGTTAGGTTTTTTGTAGGAAAATACGTTAATTTTTCTCAAATATAGAAACGGTATACCGTTATTGTGAACATACTCTATGTGCACATAAAAATATATTTATCATGTAAATGTATGGAAATTTATTTCTTAGGCTTTCATGGTTACTCAAATTATGATCGGGGCTGTAAAGCCGTGGTCTACTATGATTACCCCGCTGACGGATGTTGTCATCAGACGTTTCTGCCTCACCTCTGGAGGCCATCTTCAGTAAAACGTTTTTTAAACAACTGACAAGGTGTTCGTCAGTAAAACCACAGTACTGTGGCAAGAGGTGAGGCCGAAACGTCGGATGACAACATCCGTCAGCGGGGTAGGCCTAATAATAGTAGACCACGGCCTTACAGCCCCGTTCATAATCTGAATAACTGTGCGGAAATTTGTTATGTAAATGTACATAAGGATATAGTGATTGAGAAAATGTTTTTTACCGTTAAATTAATAAAACGTCGATATTGTTGGAGATCCGAATTCAAACGGTGCCACAGGAAATTTTTACGATGCAACAGGGAGGAGAAATTCGAAACGCCTTCTTAACAACCGCTCTGAGCAAAAGCTCCTATTCAAACCTATCTATAACCTGGCAACGTTGTGCAGAGTGCTGTCGGCAAAACCTTTCGGTACGAACCACCGTATTCGCGATTGTCGTTCTCATCACCTGCTAAATGCTAGATTATAAAGAGGCTTAAGGTTGATAGTTACCACTTAGCATGTGCATAGCAGTGTTCGTTACTTGTTTTAGTACGTCTGCCTGTAACACTGTCCTTTTGTATACTTGTTACATACGTGTTTATTTATTTTTATATTCACAGTAGTTTAGTACATTATAATGTTCAGTAACATATTTTTTCTTAGAATAATATTTATAAAATAATGTATTTTTCTTGCATGTTTGTAGTTCAGAATAATACATATAATAGATATAATGTGGTTTGTTACAGTTCAAAGAGAGCGGCGTGGAGGTGGGCCCAGGACAGAGCGGCAGTCGCGAGACGATGGAGCTGGCTGCAGGCGCAGATTTCCGATTTGGAGTATCGCATCCGTCAGCACAGCGAAGCGCATCGCGACCTAGTGGCGAACAAGGGTGCTGTGGTTTTGGACGGTGAAGATCCTCCCAAACTGAACGACAGTGTCGTTGTGAACGGTTATCACGGAACGTTACCGGGAGCCGGTAGTGTGAGGTGTACGATGGACGACGATGTCGTGTGTAACAGTGTTAGTCGGACTAGACCGCTCGTTAGGAGTTATCTAAGAAAACGTAAACTAGTGCAAATGAACGGACTGCATAAGCACTGGAAGAAAGCGGCGCGGCCGTCGACGGTGAAGTGCGGATGCAAGCCGCCGAGTCCACCTTGTGCAGTGTGTACAGGACGCGTAGACCCAACGTTGCCAAGAGACCTGAATGATCTCCTTACCGTTAACGAGAGGATAGCTCGTCTAGATCCGGCCTATCATCATGTTCTTTCATTTCCTTCAGGTAAGACTAGTGTGTTTATAACTCTTTTTTTTACCATCGTTAAATTCATCAGACTTGAGCAAGGTCTACACAAATTAATTTGCTTTCAAAATAACGTATAATTTTTCATAGGTTCTTCATCGTATTTCACTTTTTCTACTACGGTTCATACTGGCGTGAAGATGTTGCCACACACGTGAATATCGAGTCAGACCGATTTCTTAGCGTATTATGCACTTTTTATTCTTTTATGGTACACTCTTCGACAAGCCACTTTAGTAGAGTTTAATGAAATCTTTCCTGTAATTCAACTAGAAATGGAAAGACATTGCTATTATTATTTTAAGACGTTAGAGTTGATTTTTTTATAGCTAGACTTCAGAGTGTAGTTTCACTGTTGAATGTTATGTAATTTAATGTTCCGATTTACATTGAAGACATCGCTCAGAAAAACGAGTTTAAATGTTAAAATATGCTATGCATCTAAGTGACAACGATGGGAATAACCGATAACACAGTTAAAGAATGTAAGTACAAAAAAAACATGATCTAGTTTCATTTCGAAAAGATACAAAGCATCGTAAAGTATTGGGGGGTGTCGCATGGTGGAATGATCTGGCGTGACCGTTAGAGCTTTTGACAGATGTGAAGGGCCTGGTGTTACCTTGAAAGGAGTGGAATAGTCCACGCGGAGGATACATGTTTACTAGTGTCATAACTGAACTTGGAGAAGAGCTCGTTACGCCTGCCTGGCCGTTATATGTGCTACAGTTACATACAAGTTCAAGTCAAAAGTTCTGTTTAAGGCATTGTGACTTTTAACATTGTATTATTAGAGAAGAATTTAATTTTTCATGTTACCTCGTTTGATCATCTCATCTGTAATAGTTTTAAGTCGAAAGTGGTGTTTGTCAATTCCCGTGTCGGCGACAACACAGAAAAGAGGTCTTGAAAGGGTTGACATACATCATCCATATGAACGTATAATTTATACTAACCATACATTAATTAAACACGATGACGATGACGTGAAGACTTTAAACGTTTTGAGAGGACGGGGTGGATTTCTGCCAACATAGGATTTAATTTGACTATTTGTTCATGTCGCCCACGCACGCTTACAGAACCAGAATATAACAAAACATGCGCTCTACAAATAGTATACGTTTGGAGACTGCACTTAGTTGGTCAGTTCAAATAAAGAACTGTTTGGATCGTGAGCAGCAGCTAAATTCTTTCAGACTTGACTAAAGAAAAGACAAGTAGACAAAGACAGCAATAATTGTGTGCTCGCGTACGCACATTTAACAGTCAAAGCGTTTAGTAATGAGAAAATTACTATTTTAAATGTTTAAGTAAACTAATAGTTATTGCACGCCAACACAGAAATGTTAAGTACGAAGTAGAGTTTTCCTACAACGAGTAATTAATCAAAATTGAAGAATCTGCGTTTCTCTAAATGGTATCGTGTTTTGTTGATTTTATATTGTTGTTGTTCTTTTGAACATTCATATTGTCTTGTTTATTGGTATAGTTTGAAAAACTGTTTCTAATTTAACATTAGTGTAGCGAGTGGACAACCACCGAAAGAATCAGAATGATCGTGATATAGCGAGCACTTATGAGCTCTGCTAGCTGGACTTCAGTATGATATTGATTAAAAATAATTTTGAAATCTCAAACATTTTGCTGTTCGCTTATTAAACGCTGAACGCGCACATATTGTGCGGGCAGTCATCCGTCAGTAACCAGTGCGCAGAACCTGAGCCGTTTTCGAATATCGCATTCTAAACTATTGTTGCATCATCCATCTGCATCGTCCTTCTCTCCTCCCCGACCCCTGAGAGCCCGGATCAGTTTCTTGTCGCCGTTGCGGAGTTTGTCGTCTATACTGTTCAGTTCGTTTTAAAGCTACAGGGCTATTCATATTTCTTACATTGGTGACCGATTGAAGAATACTAACTGTTTCGCAGTATTCGTTTTTACTCACTGCTTGTGTACATTTTTACTTGTGTGAATAATTGCTCTCGATAAATAAGTAAATAATTACGTGTTTAACGAGAATTGTGAAAGATTTTTTCTCATCATTTTTGCGACATGTTTAGAAATTTTTATTTATAGCTTAACTCTAGATTATGAAATATCATAACTGGTGAATTAACATATTTAACTGCGGTAATGTGTTGTAAGTATACGAACCGGTGCAGAAATAAATTTGTTGGTTTGAGCCTCCTGTTTTGTTGACTTGTGGAAGAAGAGAGGCGAATGACAATGGTAAAACCCTATTTCCGCGGTACTATGTTCATCACTCAGATTTTTATTGTCTCGGCAACAATAAAGGATTGGTGCTTTCTTTTCCGCTATGCAGGTGCTAGAGAAACCGGTTATGCACATTTTTTAGGAAGACCTTGAAGGTTTCCTTTAATTATTTAGTTAATGTTTAATGCGGGATTTTCATCTACACTGAGAACCGGCGTACCGGCTTTTTTTGCGAGTTGATTGCCTAGTCTCGCGGGATAGGTTATGCTTTTAGTTATTATTCACGCGTAAGTATACGCTAGTGGTTTTAGATTTCAAACTCATACTGCATACTGTTTTCTTTAAATCTCGACTTCTAGGAAAAGCAAGTAGTAGTTGTACTTAAGTGTTGCTCATTTTGTACCATAGAAAGGAAACTTTGTATATATAACACATTTCTTTAATTATCACTTTGTGACAGAAGCTCATATAATTTCTGTTACACAGACTTAATATGCCTGCAATAATTTGCTGTAGGAAGGTTGTTCAGCCGAACGTACGTGAGAATAATTATTTGTTATCTCACTGTCAGGACGGATGTGTTACAGAGCTGCATAAATAATAAGATAAAGCTTTTTAGTAAATTAATAATAGTTATTAAATATGTTCTGGACAAAGCCATGTTCTCTTCGTATGCCAATGCTATGGATATTTTTGTGTAAAATTTTTAAATTATAATTCGTATTTTTGTGTTTTAATATTGATATGATTATTTGTTGGTGAAGGTCAGTACTCCTTATTCAAAAATTGGATAATATATATATTTCAGTCTGGATATTCATTGTACAACACATCCTGTTATAAGAGATTTTTCATAGGCAGTTTGTTTTGAAGAGTGATACTATTAGTACGCCCGTTTCTATATTTTCCTAGATAGCCTTCCCTTATTTTTAAAAATTGTAATATCTAAAACCATAATTGATAAAGAACCAATCTACATTTACAGTACGTATGTACTTTCCATTAAAGATTTTTGCCAACGTCCATATTATTCAGTTTTCGGTGTTCTTCGATGGGGATTTCTTTTTATCCCGGTGTTCCATCGACGGTTTTGATAAGAATGGCTTCTTGTTTGACAGTAGGATATATAGCCTATAAGCTGAATAAATACCTTCAGATTTTCTTTATTATGACTATTTTCCGATGATCAAGTAGCATTTGGCTGCATTTGATACGTGATAGTCATTTGAATATAGTATTAATGTGATTTGCAGAAATTATTACGATCATTATCCATAAACATTCATTGACGTTTGGGGAGTACCCCTGACAAAAATCCATCTGTCGTCAGAGAAACAAATAACTACTCAAAATAGACTTGTAATACTAACAGTGGCGAAGCGTGACAAAATAATTTGGGTAGACATAAAAATACCAGCCAGAAGCAACCTCTTACTAAGATTATTGACGTTCTTAATGAACCAGTAAAACTATGGTAAATAGAGTTAATGCTACGTCTATCAGATAATAGCTAAGTGACTGTCTGAAGCACGCGCGTTTTTATATAATTTAGCCTAAATATAAAAAAAGCTATCGTATTGTTATTGGTGTCGTTTATGAATCTTAATTAGAAAATATTGCCAGAAAAACATAAATTTTATTCGCATTTTGTAATGGTGACAAATCCGGATTACTGCAAGCATTACACAAACGGTTCATATTTTCTTGTAAATGAGATCTACACACCGTGTCTCAGTTTTTTCTTATTTTTAGTTATAGAATCAGCTCCCGAGAGATTGCCGTGCAATTTTGAATCACTGCAGTTCTTTCATGAAAGACTCTTCCGTTGCCAGTAAATTTAAAGTTTCTAAATAATTGCCCTCACTGAGAGATTCCTCATATTCCTTATGCCTACTAAAAGCTAACTCTTGTCTCCCTAAATAACAAACAACCTCTCCGAAACGGCCTACTATCCTTCGATTTCGTGCCACATTTTCATTGTGCTGTACTACTTGAATTCTAGGTGTTTCGGACAAACAATTTCAATTCTGTTACGTCCTAGCATGTGAAACAATAACTTCAAAATTTGTTATAGCCTTTCTCCAACTTTGATCCATGGTTCCTCTCCATTAAACATCAAACAGGGCAGAGTTTTGTTTCGCTTACAACAAGAGAGCCATATATAATTTACTATACCAAATTTTCTGATAACTTTTCCATCCTTCTGCGACAAGTCTAAAGACGCCCGAGATATTTTTGACGTTAGCAATACTTTTTGCACTAAATGTAACTTACTGTTTCGTATTTTAACAAAAATTCTAATAAATCAAAGTTGTCAGAGTTTATATCAAATACTTCTGCCATAGAATTGGTAATAACTGTATTCATTTTGCTCCTTTAAACCAATTAAACGGTATGCTTAAAGCACTTAAATGACGACACTTAACAATATGTATTATTAAATAATTAGTGCGTAAATGATTACACACTTCTTAGTCTATACAACTATATAAAAAATTAAAAATAATTTGTAAACTCAACAAAAACTAATATTCACTACGCGAGCACATTGAAACAAACACAGGCGGCCAGGTGAGAATTCTATGCTACTGCAGGGGAGACGTGTCTTCTGTTGTCCCGTACGGGACGCATTTTTATGCTGCGCGCGCAGGTATCTTCCCGTTGTCGTCAATCGAAGCCCTCCTCACCTCCAGCCATTTTAAAAAGACATTTCAAGTAATGTCTACCCTGATATTCCGCGCACAGATGCATCGTACAGCATGGTTCCATGGCTCACACTCGCATTATATCGCATGATATTTAATTTCTTACATTAGTTTTATACCTTTCTGAGTAACTAATGCAACGTAATCATAAATAAAAATTAATTATTTTATGAATAAATTATTTGGGGAGACATTGTCTATCCTGATATTCACTTCGATCCAGTTTCTCAGAATACATGCACACGACTGTGTTAATTTTTATCACATACGTATCTGCAAGCTTTGCGTACGCCGAATCGTTTATACACGTGCGCACCGTGAACCGTGTGACCGTAAACATATTTTAAACGTGATCTGGCTTGTAAACGTTCGCGGATTTCGTTAGTAATGACAACACCGTTTATTATTTTTGAAACCAAACGTTTCGCCCGTAGTACATGATGCATCCTCAGTGGGTTGACCGAGCACAAAGTCTTGACCAACCCCTAGTTATTATAGTAAGCCTCGGCCAATAACCTCAAGAGGGATCCGGTAAATTATTATTATAAAATTAAAACAATACACAAAGCAATCAGCGTAACATATTATCATTTTTTACAACACAAATATTGCATTGCGTTTATTAAGACAGTTCTTTTACAAAATGAATGAGTATATATAAAAAGAAGGTGGTCTCCCTTTACATTTGTGGGCTACTTAACATATGTCAGAGCAAATATTGCGGTTAGCGAAGGTTGGGAAACTGGAAGAAACGCGGTTGAAATTCAGTGTAGTCCGTTGAAGGGATTTCCTCACATCAGTCCATATGTTGAATGCCCTCTTAGCACGTGTTTTGCATACCTGGGAGATGTCTGTCAACAAATATTAAATTTAGGCCCATTTTGCCGTGGACGTGGACCTGTATGTTCATACGTCGTTTAGCTAATCACAGATTGGAGCAGGAACGTGCCATCCCCTCTTTTATCGTTTGTAAAATCAATCAGTATAAGGCTAGTAATATTCTCCTTTTTAAATAACGTTATTCTGTGGAATGTACGCGACTTACGTGCAATCAGAAGTAATTTGGTCAAAGGACGCCCATACTTTTATACTATTATTAAGGCCCACCCACACGTGCGTCTTCGTTCGGCGAATGGGGCCAACATACTGGCAACGCCGATTTTGAGACACGTGTGGGAAGGGTTTTGTCACCTTTCCGTACATTCCGTATGTTTTAGCGGTTTCCCAGTACACATCAAAGGGGCGTGCAAAAACAACGCATGTGCAGGAGCCTTTCGTGTTCGTTCGTCGAAAGATGGCGAAACTTTTAGAAACCTCGGGATCGGAAGCTTCAACTCTGGTCGCATATGGATGCGAACGAAGACGCATGTGTGGGTGGATCTATTATGTAATCGTTTATGTGTAGGTCTCGCATGTGTTGATCTCGATATTTCTAGGAACCGACGAATTTATTGAATACCTTATAAAAGTTGTACAACGTGATTGCCGATTATAGTGTGACAGTGTGGGAATACCGGGCGGGCAGTTAGAGACGACTAGAGATAAACAAAGGATAGAGTTTTGGGTATGGTAAAAAACATGTTGCAGGGGTTTATTCAGTATAACTAAGCCGCGCACGTGTGCCCCTTTCATAAATTCAGGGGATGTAGGAATAAAATGTAAACAGTGATAATTGTGTTCGAGTATACTGTAATTTTGAAGAAGGCGCCATCTGGTTTTTATAAAGCGCGTGTGTCCACGCTATATGGTAAACAGTGTGAAGGCGGTAACACTCACGTAACGTAACTGATAAGAGAGACGACAGCATTGCCCCCTCTTCTCTCGTGGTTTAGTTTGTTAACGTTAAATTCCTCGAGCTCGGCCGGTCAATGACTGACGGCACATACTCGTTGGGTGGTACAGATCACAGAGTACGAATATATGGTACAGATTACCGGAATTCATCCACATATGTACATACTTAATTTATTTTTTAACCCCAATTTTCTTGTAACGACTGTAAGAAGTTGATTTTTGTACGATTAATTATGTTGGTAACATGTAACAAGTACATTCCATGGTAAAAATTACGTTTTTCATGCGGTAAATGAATGTTTGTTTGTGGTTTATTCTCTATTGTTAATCGACTGCTGTTTTCCCAGTTATTCTGCTGTAGTGTATAGTCAGAAGCATAGCTAGGGGGGTGCCAAGTGGGCAGCCGCCCCGGGCGGCATAGCCAGGAGGGCGGCAAAGTGAGCATAGACTTGAAAAAATTGTTTTCAGTTTATAAAACTACAAACAACTTGTTTCTTTGATACGACTATTCCTTAAGAACTACAGGAATATAAGATTTTCTTAATACAGTATAAGATTAAGAACTATACAACAAGTCCTAAAGAGTTTATGAAGTCTTTTATTAAAGGAAAATCAAACCCTGAGTGTCAAGTACTACAATTAACAAGGAATCAAATTGAGATCATAAAATGGATATTGTTAGCGAGGAGCCTGCTGATAAATACAACAAAGTTAACGACGTGAATACTTCAAACTGTGAAAGTGTCAAAGTACAGTTACAAGATGCAGTTGGTTCTAGTACCCTGGATGTTGTTGCAGTCTTGAAATTACAGGCGATGAAGTACAGAATATTACTAGTAACAATGTAGACCGTGTTACCGGTGCTGCTCTACAAGATATGGGAGCTTGGCCAAGCGAGATATCTCAATCCTTCCGAACTGAGGAACATGTCAGTTACAAAACAAGGACAGCTATTTTCCTGAAGAAGAAGCTGGTGATCCTTAAACAAGTATTGGTTTGATAAAACCTTACAAAATGGCAAAAAGGTAAATTGCATTTGGATGTGTTTTTCTCCAATTAAAAAGTCTCTATTTTTCTTTTGTTACACTTTATTTCCACAAAAAAAAAACTATTAAAGAAACCATTTCAATAATGAAAATTTTCGTCGTGGCAAAAGTTAAATCCCCATATTCAGGATTATGAAAATATCCCTGCTCATCGCTCTGCGTTTTTGGAATGGAAGGGAATTAGAATGTTCTTTAAATAAAGGGGGACTTATTGATGGTCTACTTCAGGAACAAATGAGTAAAGCAGTTAAGACATGGAAAAAATGTTCGAACGGGTCATTGCCACAGTACAAACTCTTGCACAACAAAATCTGGCACTGAGAGGACATCGAGAGTCAATTACTAACGATCAAAATCCTGGAAACTTTCTGGCTTTGTTAAAATACTTGGCTAAATTTGATCCTGTCATAAGATCTCATTTGGATTCAATCTCTTGTAAATCTGGGTGTATATTGTATCTTTTGCCAACTATTCAAAATGAAATAATAAGCCTGTTAGGAGAAAGAGTGCACAGATATATTATTACTGCATTTAAGAAGGCGAAGTACTTTAGTATTATATTTGACACAACACCAGATGCTACACATGTAGAACAAATGTCTCAGATTATAAGATTTGTTGAAATTAAATGCAATTCTGTTGATATCAAGGAAGCCTTCGTAGATTTTATTCCTTTAGAAGTGAAAACAGCGGAGGTGATCACAGAAGCTATCACAAGTAAACTTGAGAGAGATGGATTGAATCTTAGCGATTGCAGAGGTCAGTCGTACGACAATCAAGCAACAATGGCTGGTATCCATTCAGGAGTTCAGAAGAGAATATTAGATTTTAATCCACTAGTTGTGTTTGTTCCCTGTGACAACCGTTCACTTAACTTGGTTGGAGTTCATGCAGCTCATGTAAATGTTCAGGCAGTGACATTGTTTGGGACAGTAGAACATCTATTCACTTTCTTTCCCTGTTCCACTCATAGATGGAGTGTTCTTAAAGACTTCGTAAATATTACTCTGAAAGGCCATTGTGATACCAGGTGGAGTTCAAAAGTAGATGCGGTGAAAGCAATATCCACTCAGCTGGATGAAGTGATCGCTGCACTGGAGAAACTGAGGGATACACAGACTGAAACAGTTGATTCGAGGGAAGATGCACCATTAATAATTAACTTATCAGAAAACTTTAATTTTGTGACCTGGCTCTTTTCCTGGACAGATATTCTTTCTTCTATGGACAAAATTCAGAAAATCTTGCAGACCAAAGGAGTAAGCTTTATTCAATCATTGACCCTTCTGGAGATGCTAATGAACAAATTAAAAGTTTGGAGGAATGAGCTGGTGTGACAGTGTCGTTACTAAGGCAGAGCAGATGTGTAATGAATGGGGTGTCAGTCTAACAAAAATGATAAGAAGGAATCGCACGATGCTAGGGGAGTATGCAGACGATTCTGCATTAACTGTTCGGCAAGAAATCCGACGTTCTCTAATAGAAATTTTGGACAGACTGTCAGTTGAATCTTCAAGCCGTTTCTCTAACATAAAAGAGTTAGAAAAACGCTTTGGGTTCCTCTGTAAATTTGGGTAAATGATGGGGATATATATTTTAAGGAACAGCTTTTTGAAATCAATGTTAAGTGCACAGTGCTTGCTAAACTGTATCCACATGACCTATACAGTGAAGAATTGTTCAGTAACTTGAAAGACGTCATACTTTTATTAAAAACGGAAAAATTTAATGGAGAACAAAAAGACTACATCTCAGGGACTGTTACAATACATTTCTTCAATGAGATTAGTAGCCCACAAAACATTAGCAACAGCTTTAAAAAATGTTCTTACTTTACTCTAGTGTCTGTGTCTTGTAAAAAATCGTTTAGTAAACTTAAATTGATTAAATCGTACCTATGATCAACATATTTCAAGACGGGGTATCAAATCTAGCTATACTTTCAACTGAAAACAACATTGCTTCGTCTTTCCAACATGAAAGTTATTTAATAACCGATTTTGTAGCAATTAAGATCAGGAAAGTTACATTTTAAAATGTCTTGTTATAAATATTAAAAATATTTATTAAGTGTTTATTAATAGAAGACGGAACTATTAACCTGTAATGGTAAGTGATTTATTTTATTACTTTTAATGTAATATAGTTCTTTGTTTAACTTTATGTTGCTTTAGTATATTGTTTTGACGATGTGCTTTAGACCTACAAGGAATTTGTATGTTTATTAGAACATTTTTACGTTACAAATTTTTTATATTACTACATTTTTTTATAGTTTTCGTCTGTTACTAATAAATATATACAAACTGAGTACCGGTAATATTATAATATGTAATTTCTTTATTTTGACTTAACAAATATTGTTAATCAGAATGATCACAGTTGCACACCACTATATAAAAATTATCCCAATTAGCGCTTTCAAGCTTCAACCTGTCATCTAAAGATGCCTCCTCCTCCTCCTCCTCTTCTTCTATTTCTTTTCCCTGTGTCACCATTTCCACAATATCGTCGTCAGTTATTTCATCAACTTCGTCGTTTGCCATCCATTCTCTAATGTCCTCTGCATTGACATCGTCGCAGCCCGGTACTTTTGCCAGCAACGAAACAAGTTTATCGTTTTCATCTTCCACTTTGGTTCACACATCGGTTCAAGGTTGAAAAGTCCACCTTTATGGACCAATAGAATTTTCCAAGACCTTACAAGTGATATGTTTGGCATCTCTTCCCATGCTTCGGCCAATCACCTTATGACATCTAGCATGTGAATCTTTTTCAGAGTGGTTAAGTAGTCTTCATTTATTATCAATCGCTGATATCAACGAACTGAAAAGACGCCGGCGATATGTTTTCTTTAGCATTTCAAGGACGCCCTGGTCCATCGGCTGAAAAACAGCCATCACATTGCCTGGTAAAAATAAAGCTTTGATGTCTCCACCTGTGAGTTCGTCTGTGGCCGGATGCGAAGGTGCGTTGGCAAGAATTAGCACAGCTTTTCTCTGCAAATTGTTGTTACAAATTTTTTTCTACAGTCGGTACAAATTCATTTTGGAACCAAGTTTTAAAGATTTCTGAATTCATCCACTCTTTCTTTTGATGTGTGTAATATAAGGGTAGTGATTCCTGATTTTCCAGTTTTTTAAAAGCTCTAGGTTTCTTTGATTTTGCTATTAAAGTCAACCTAAACTTATGGTTGCCGGTTGCATTACTGGAAGCCAAGATGGTGCATTTCTTGCTTTTCTTGTATCCTGGTGCAGCAGCTTCTTTTTTTTATGCAAGTGTTTTTCTAGGGAGCATCTTATATATTAAACCAGTCTCATCGCAGTTGTACAACTTCTCCCCAGAAATTCCCTCCTTTTCAATAAGTTTAAAAAGATAGTCTTTGAACAAAGGTACAGCCTTTTTATCAGCATATAAAGCCTCCTCACTTATGGTAATCTGGCGAATACCGAATCGTTTTTTCCACCGATCTAACCATCCATCACGGGCAGTAAATTCTGAATCTTCTCCTTTTATTTGTCGTTTAAATTGCAATGCTTTTTCCTGCAATATCAGCCCAGTAACAGGCAAGCCTTTTCCTCTTAAGTGTTCATGCCACAAAAATAAAACTTCCTCAACTTCTTTATGTTTACCTTTCAGCATGGTTTTTCTTACTTTCATTCCACTTCCACTAGCTTGGGCAACACACCACTTTTCAATTTCTGCTTGATTTTTCTTCCAGTCATCAACTGTACTTTTCCCAACTCCTAACTCCGAAGCAATAATTTTTGCCGTTACCCCAGAATCCAGTCGTTTTATGGCACGTAGTTTCTCCTCCATAGTCACTACAACCTTTTTTCATTTATCACCCATTTTGTAATCTTTAATTAAAAAAAAAAACAACGAAACACTAAAAAACAATTTACGAACGTAACCAGGAACAGTGGCAAATGTATTCCGCACTTGTTGACATCCGATACACAACTGACGAAACAAAGAGCGGGTATCAGGGTGGGGGGAAATCAACGCTTTTCATGTCGCAACTTGTGTTTTGCACATGGCACGTACGTTCAAAAATAGGCTGGATAGTCGAGAGTCTACTGTATTTGTTTTGCAGTTAATAAGTGCAAGGGATTCTCCACAATTGAAATTGTTCTGTTTACATTTATCATTTATTTCACTGTCATTTTATTGGTTAAATGGTAATTAAAATTCCCCATTGTTTCTCATTAGGGGGTATTTCAGCACCATGGAGACTTTAGTCAAGGGCCGTTTAAACTGGGTTGAGACATTTTAGTTACAAAGGAAATGCTAGGAACTTATAAGTGCTTAGGATTGAAAATTTTTTGTTTGTAGTATTTATATTTATTAGTATACTGTTTAAATATAGTGTAGTCTATTTTGAAGTGTGTGAAGTCTTGTTTTTTTTTTAATTATAAGCAATTTTACAAACAAAAAATTATAGTAACAATTGTGTTTTTAAGTTTAACGTACAATTTGCTGTTCTTGGCACCAGATGTTTTATTTATAAATGGTTGTTTTACAGAAAAAATGAACTGTGTGTTAATCGAAAATGGTGGTTAGTTAAGGACCACTGACTTTGCTGACTTTGTTAGCAAAGTCACAAAAAGTTTCAAGTGAAATTTGAATACTAATATTGTTTATGTTACTTCGGTTCTTTGCACCAAGTATATGACTAAGAATCTTTTAATAATTTTCTATATAAGATTGTACAAGTGTACAAAATGCTTAAAATTCAAAGTAAGTAAAGTTGACTTTGTATCTTTTTTAATAAGTAAATATCATTAATGTGATATCAGACTGTTTATTTTTTAACACAGATAACTGCACTGATCTTAACGCATTTGTTAACAATTTGAGGTTTTTAAAATTTCTGCTTACAGATGTTTCACTAAGCTTACATTTCGATGCACTAATGAAAACGACAGATTGGCAGCAAAAGGCTTCGAGAAGCATTTACAAAAATCAGAATATGTTGAGGGTGTTAGATCAGGTAGATGAGGATGGTTTATCTTCACAAGACAGAAGAAATAAGAAACAGACTGTCGACCACAGGAAGAAGTATTCAAGTAGTTTAAAGAAAACAACAGCCAATGCACTGTCTGAAAGTAAGCTTTGAATTCATGATTATAACTAAACACTTTGCTCACTCATTGAATTACAGATTTTGTATGATCTCATGTGAAGCTCTGTCTAGCAATAGAGTCATTGACATGATATTTTGAGATAATTGTGTTATAATCATCAATTCCAAGATATTGTTGAAGCAAATACTGTATATGATTTTCATACTGTTAAATGACCTGTTGAAGTTTCATACTAATTAAGTAAGTTTTTACATGTAATGAAACCATTGTAAGTAACAACAATTATTTCAGTTTCTCACATATGGAAATATGTGACTTTATTACAGACTTGTTTGATGTTGTTTTTTATATTCAGTTTCAGTTAGTAATATTGAGGTTAGTGTTGCTGGTTTTCATGAATAATATATTAATGAAAAAGAGAAGTTGTATAGTTTAAATTATCTCGGTACTTTCACAATAACAGTTTGTTTATTATTTTTATTATTTTTTACAGAAATTAATAAAATGAAACTGGCAAGAGAAAAGAAAACCGTTAGAATACTTAGGGACCCAAACAACCATAACTCGATGGATAGGTTTAAGTCAAGAAGAAGATTTGGTGTGAAAATGCCTGGTGAGCTGTTTTTAGATTTTTTGTAAGTTTGTATGTAAAGTATTAGTATTGCAGATCATCACCATAATGACTTTACACTCCTTGCAAGGTTGTAACCAGCCATCTGACCTCTAATGTCACTCTCATGAAGATAAATTAGGTGATACCATAGATACATAGAAAAGACATGTTCTACACACGTAGCAGAATATAAACATCAAGCTGTTTATTTTAATTTTTTTAAATTTAATTTCTGTACAACAACAAAGACAAACAGACCTCATAGTAACCGCTTGTCCAAGTACCCAGTTTTTTTATATATCCATTCACTGAAATCCTAAATTCTTGTGTATAAAATAATAAAATATGCCCTAACTACTTAAAAACAAACATTCACCATTGTTAAATATTTAGTTTATACATCAGGAAAAAATAGATATTATTCAGTTGATGTTGTTTACAATAAGAGATATTTGCAAAAAAATGTCTAAAAGACTAGTTTTCTTGAAAATATCCAATGTATCTGTGTGGTGCGTGCTGACATCTGAATGTAGCTTCACTGTGAAGCAAATGTAAAATATATATTATAGTTTGTTGGAAGACAAGACATGCCATGTACTTATAAAGAACATAGAATTTTTTAATAGGAGTACAGTCCATTGAAACCACACCATATTAGATAGGGTGGATGCGTAGTGAAAAGATGCACTGTTATGATGCCAGGAAAATTTGTTTTAGCTACGAACATGACCTATTAAAAGTGTGTATGATGTATACAAGAGTATACTCAAATAACACCGTTACATCTTTCTGAACTGTTGTAAAAAGGTCGCAAGTATATTTTGCCCCAGTCTGTTATAAAAGATATGTGTGCATATACTAAGCATGGGCACAGCATATGTACATATGAAAGTATGTTGCAGTTGAAATACTCCAAGAGTGCATACATTAGTAGACTGTTAAATATTTCTATAGAAATAGCGGTAGTCCATGTTTAATGGTATGATGTATTTCGCTCACTGACGATGATGGGACACTCATAGTGTAGCCTAAAAAAATAATAATTAGGGCATAGGCATACACGATTTTATCATTTTAAATGATGTAAAATTAATATTTCTTAATTTCTATAAAAGCATAATACTATACTTTCTATAATTTCTGAAAACATAGTACGTCAGTTTTTCTTCAATGGTAAATAAGTTTCAGTTACCTGCATGCATTCCTGGCATTCTTTAGTGTTATTTTTTCATTGTACAGTGAAGTTTCGTTATAAAATTCCTTGTCATCACTTTGTAGAGTTTTGTAAAAGTGTGTCTATTTGGTGCTTACAGTGCAAAATACTATTTGTTAATTGCCCAGTTAAAAAATAATTTGTCTAAAATATGTACGAGGTATGTTAAAAAAAAACCGAACTATTTGTGTAGCACGTCAACTAGCGCATAGAGCGAGTTGCAGAATTAAGTGCTGCTAGCAACAGGTTTTGAAGCCTGAATGCCGTTTTCTCCGTCCCGTCATGATCGTCAGTCTTCGAGCTACACGCGCTGTAGTGGGTACGGGCACACACTGTCCGGCAAATTTATAACGAAGTGAGAAGGAAGATCTTAATACAATGTGTGTGTATAAAATTTTTGTGCTAACTTCGTAAAATCTATTTCTGAGCTATTTCCATTGCATTCCAAAGTTGTCATTACCATTTGAGTTGGTACGCAGTTATTGATCGATTTCAAATCGTATCTCTTTCTGATCGTCGTCAACAAACGCAGTAAGAATTGTTTTCTTAGAAATGCAGTAATACCGTACAATTAAATTTATCGATCTAAGTTTAATTTCATGATTTTATATTAATGCGCATTCTCTCAGAAAGTCTCTGTAATTAAAAGAATGAATTACAATTACCACATCGCAAGCTCTCTTCCCATGATCTTCTATATCGCTTTGATTGCACTGATAACTAGATTTTTGCTCTCTTTAAAAATTCTTAAAATAATCGTTCGGCTCAAGCAGGCTTCCGCGTATGCTTAATTAAAAACCAGAATGTCTCTGAAAAGTTTTAACCTAGTTTTGCCGCAAAATTTCATGCGCACATGTTGTTCTTTGTGGTCTTTCTTAATCAGTTTGTCACTAATCGCCGGCCAGCGTCCGCATGTGCCCACTCAATCTGATATACCTAAAAGACTACTGCTAATAGCGGAACACAATAAGTGGCAGTTTGTTGTCAAAAACTATCGCTAGGTGCGCACAAAGTCGCGGCGCGTCGTTTGTGCGGGTTGATGTGTTACTCAAAAAGTTTGGTCTTTTTATGAACACACCTCATATAATTGAAAAATTAGATTGAACATTATTTGTAAAATGATCATGATTTATGATAATATCCTTTTGTCTGTTATGGATACTAAATGAAAAGATGATACTTTACACACACACACACACACACACACACACACACACAAAGTGCTTGCCATTTGTTTACTAAATATTTTGTTATCCAATATTTACCCATCATATTAAATTTAAGTTACATACATCCATCATATTCATATTACACTTGATTACAAATTAACACAAATAATGCAGACAGGGTGTGTTTGAATGATGCCAGTGAAAAGATTAAGTGTGTGCAAATTTTATTAAAATACTTTTGTTTGTTTTGTTTAAAACAGGCAGTAATATACATGATGTATTGGAGAACTCAAATGATCAAGGGCTACATAAAGAAAACAATTCATTGGAAAACAGTACCACACCCTTTATTGTAGTTGGTGGTGTAACGCACCCATCACCCATACCATCCCCATCTCTTAATAATTTGCAGGGTGGAACTAAAGAGAGGGATGGTAATTCAAGGTACATTGTGAATCACTTTAGTTATAAGTAAAATAATGAAATTGATGTAAACTGTATTTAATGATAAATTGATAGAGCCATTTTAGATGCCAAATATTTTTATTCAAACCTATATTTCATTTGTTTAAATTGTTTTGAGGTTACAGAATTTAATCTAAAATTTAATACTTATGGGACTTGAAACTGAATCTTATTGTATTATTTATTAGGTTTTCATTAATAAATCCAACTTTCTGAAATATCTGTCAAACATTTGTGGGTGGTGTCATTGATTTAAGACTGAATATAATATAAACCTTGGCAGTGTTCATATATTTTCCATATAAAAGTAATTATCAAAATTTGTAAAGTAATTTTTCTAGCTATCTTGTGATGATTAGCATTTCAATTTCAGGTACAAATAGACAGTAATAGTTATTACAACCTCTGCTTGTAAGTAAAAAATACAAATACAAGAAAAACATTTTTAACTTCACAAATATTAAACCTAAACCAGTATATAATTTCACCTTTACATCTGCTTATAAAATATTTTATGATCAAACAACAATTTTTTTACTTGCAAAATAAGTTGGATTAAAAACAAAATTTTAGTAAGTGATTAGGCTATGTCTAAAGTGTACGTCCAGAATTTTTGTTAACCAAAATCTGTAACAACTGGTAATTATTTGTTTAGTGCCACTGGTTATGGATTTTATTTGTAGTAGATGTAGTGAATGTAAAACAATGTGCCAGTGTAGAAATAATATTTCTGCACTGTGTGTAAATTAGTGGGAAAACGAAAATTGGCATGAAGCTGGAGAAAGCCATAAATGCTGGCAAAGGTCGGAAAAAGAATATTATTCCTGAAACTGTGAAGACAACACCACAGAAGATAATTGAGAAGACAAAAAAGTACAGTAACAGTTTCTTGTTACTAAATATTATCATTTAACTTTACAAAATGAAATACAAATATTGTGTTGTAAAATAGGAGTACAATTAGATTATTTCATAAGAATACTAGTGGATTTTTCCCGGCTTCGCTCAGGATAATGATTATAAAAAGATTGAGTGAATAATTGAAACCTTATTATGCCGAAAATATATTTTACTTGTTAAACATATTAACAATGTTTATAAGTGAGGATCTTGTAAACAATAACAAAAAGTAACAAAAACTTCTTATATTACAATAATTAAATTATAATAATTTTTTTTTAATAATAGAAAGATAAAAAAAAATTAAGCATAATAAATTCAGCTAAATTTATCTCAAAGCTTTTACTGTAAAGCTTGATGGTACACTATGTCTTTCATTTGTCCGTCTGGAACACAGACAAATAAATCATCTGGCGTGACAACTCTTGAGCAAGCTACATATAATTGGCCATGCGAAAAACATGGACTTTCCAAGTAAATGCCTGCCAAACAAAGTGATTGTCCCTGTGCCTTGTTGATACTCATAGTGAATGCAACCCGGATGGGAAACTGCAATCGTTTGAACTCAAAAGGCATATTTGTGTCACTGGGTATCAACGGAATGCAAGGGATAAATACGTCTTCTCCTGCGGCATTCCCCGTGATGATCCTGGCTTCTATTACGTTGGGCAACAGATTCTTTATGATGAGCCTTGTTCCGTTGCACAGTTTTGGCGGGTCGATGTTATGTAATAGAATGATAGAGGATCCTTTTTTTAAAGTCAACTTGTGTGGCGGCATTCCCGGGGGTTCCAGAGAATTTAAAAACTCCGTAGGGTAATAAACAGCTTGTTCAGTATACATTACTGTATCAATGGATGAATAGGTAGTAGAGTTGCCGGGAAGCATATCCTGTATGAGATCGTTAACGTATTTAACGCTGTCATTTTGGGAGCTAAAATGGCCCTTTCGCACAGCCATCGGTGCGAGTTGTAATTTTCATGTATATCCGGAAACACTTTAGTTATTAGTTCGTCGAGTGAAGAGACCATGTTGCAGAAATTTGAGGGAAACGAAATTAGACCGGTAGTGGGGTCTACAGGAAATTCTCCATTGCCAAGTAACAGCAATTGTTGTGCAAACTGCTCTGCACTTGTTTCTCCTCGCAAGTGAACCCCCATGTTTGTCTTCAGATTCATTTCATGCACATGTCTCCATAAGGCTGATGACTTAAGACAGGCGTTAAGTTCATTGGCTGGCGTAGACCGCAGAATTACGGGCAGGGTTTGCTGGAAATCTCCTGCCAGGAGGACAACAGCACCGCCCATAAATCGCCTCATGGTGACTCACACTCACAACGGGATAAAGAACAAAACAGTTGTGCACCAATTTTCAACTTTGATTGTTAATAACTTCGGAACTAAGAATGCTATCAGAGCCGGGAAAATTTCATTTTGTAACAAATTTTATGGGCTTTCAGAAAATCACCTTCCACTTTGGTCAGTTTCCTCACCGTTTTCGAGATATTCGTGAAAAACAGCAAAGCTGCACGTTAAAATTATGCTTATAGGGGTGGAAAAGGGTGGTGGGGTAGTTTTTTCAAAATGAAATGTAAATAAGAATTTTCCTCTTGTTTTGAACTGTTAGTGTGCAAAATTTGATCACGATTGGAATAAAACTGTAGATCTGTATAAAAGACAAACGGACACACAAACATTCTTCTTTATGTGTATATAGATTCTTCAGTTTCTTTTGATAACTCAGTTTAGGATGCACTCAGTACCCCAAATTACGGTATTATACTGATTATTATTAACAAATTTATTTTTAATGTGGTGTAGTAATAATAATAATAATATTAAAAATGAAAAACTGGTATTCACAAAACTGTAGTTTTTATCATGTGTGTGTGTGCGCGCACGCGCTTAAATTATATGAGTTTAGCAAAGGTAAAACTAGTGAGGTGTTTTGTTTGTTTATTACAACATAAAGAGTCCCAAGTTTTTTATATACAATGTAAAATGAGAGTATTGTATCAAAGTATGTATTTTTGAAATGAAACATATTTTACAATCGAGTTTTAAAGAGAGGAGATGCACAATATTTGCTGTGAATAAATTTTGAAAATCTGTTTATACGAGTGTTCTTGTTTATTGAAACTCTTATAAAGTTGTATGATGTTCAATCGTGAATTCCACTGCCATAAATAAGATCATGTTCTGTGAGTTGTATAGTGTAGTAACAATACACTACTACACTTGCGTGTGTAACTACTACACTTTGACTCTGTTGTGTTAAAATGTTGAGGATCACATGAATTGCTATCTGGAAAATAGTAGAATAAATTGTTAAAAGTCAAAGAAATCAATACTCAACCATTTTCATTAACACCTGTATGAAGTGGGGGAACACTCATATTGCATTAGTTTTCCTAGTTACACAATTATACACACTAGACACAGCCAGTAATAAAGCTTACCCACTGAAATAATTAATATAGTCTACAACATAACAATTAAACCTTTGACACTGTTTTGTAATAAAAGCACCCTCTCTCAGAACTCTGCCATGAGACACTGAAATCCTTGTTATAAATGACAGAAAACTCAACTGGCAAACGTTGGTGCACAATATGTTGTTTATTCTCAAGCCAGGTTCTCCAATGTCTGAATAACCAGACAACTCAAGAACCTATTAGCGTTAGCTAATCTTATTAGGCAGCTCTAAAAGTTGTGGAGTATTGGTCTACCTGCTGACAGGCAAATAAATGACAAGCATCATTTAGGCTATACATCCTGTTTATGTCACATCACTGTAACAGTATTAAAACGTTATTTCTTGTTTGTTTTAAGCACATTTTGAAACTTAACATGTTTTCACCATTTTTCAAGTCCCAATGTATTTCAGTATATAAACATGCATGAAAAAGAGGGTACAGATGTGTATAAGTTATGAACAGTTATTTAAATTTACTGTTACTACTGTAATTACATAGCTGTGTTCATGTAAAGGAAGGTAACATTATTCACAAATAGGTTGTTTCCTTGCATGCGTGCAGGCAGTACCAATTTTGATAAATCAGTTGTCAAAACTATTCTTTTTGGATAGTTTCACTTTTTTTTTTGAGATTTAGGTATTTCAGTCTTCCTCTACTGCCAACTACAAGATGCGTGGTGGTAGTATTCATTCAGATGTCTCACACTGTCTTATGGGTATGTGAGGGACTGTGGTATGAATTGTCTAAATTGCTGTATGGCATCAGACAACAAAACTCTCAATGGATATAAAGGTGGGAGTTTTAAACAGTTGCATTGGTGGGGTTGTGTGGAACCATATCCCAAATGATATGATTTGAATGGTGGTTGTGCCAACTCTATGAATGTTAGCCAGTTGACTGTTCTCAGAAGACCACCCTCAGTTATAACCCAGAGGGTTCATTTCACGTACTTGAAAGCTCAGACTTCAGGTATGTTCACAGATACGAATAGTGAAAAGACTGGATGCCCGGTTGGTAACCAATTCGAGACCAGTACTCCACTAGACTAAATCTGGGTAGAGGTAACATAGTGTTACATAGGGATGGTCTGGTTTGTTGTTAACATGGTACCAACCATTGGTACCTAGCACCTTGTTACCAATGGTATCTTAGTTGGCTGCCTTAATGGCAACATTATTCAATTAGGGACTGCAAGTTTTTCTTAATCACATAATTGGAGGTTAATATCTGAATATGCTTTGTGTTTATTTTTATTAGTAGGAGAAAGTGATTGTTTCAATTTTTCATATTTACTGTTCAGTGGACAAGGAAATTGTTTATAACTTCTGATAATCAAATTGCACCAAGGTATGCTTCTTTTTTTTTAGGAGGAAGCGTGAAAATTCCTATGACATAGACAATATTGTGATACCTTACAGTGTGGCATCTTCAGCACGGCTAGAGAAACTGCCATACAAAGAGATACCTACACCAAAGTAAGTAGTATTCATGTTTAGTACGAATTATTTTCTCACACATTAATTGTATCTCACTTGTTTAACAAAAACTTGTCCTGTGTTGCCAGTGGCCAAAAAATTAAAAGGTTCATTTATTTATTACATTTTACAAAAATTTGCCTTTAAGTTGGTACTTATGAAAAGTTGCAGTTTTCCTTAAGTTAAGTAATTTTAATTGCACTGAAAATATCTTATTTTGGAGAGATCTTAATTTACATGTCAGATTTTTTATCAGCTTACAAAAGCAAAATGTAAATAGAATGTATTTTTGCCCTTGTACTTAGGAACATAATTAAACAGCGCAGTTTGTAATTATATGAACACATACGCAAAATATTAATGCAGTCACTATAGTTATCCTGTTTACCACTTATTCAACATCTTTGGTGCAACCTGAAGAGAGATATGTAATTAGATTTTAATTTGGGACTATAGTTAAGATACAGCACTACACTATAAGTATATTCCACTTTATATGATGAAAATATATTCATGTCTCTGGTAAAAGGAGTAATATACCTACATTGAAAATATCGTATTACAATACATCCCTGTAACGTTTATGTAATGTCTTTGTATTAATTTTAAACAGAAGCCAATAAATTTAAATTGTCAGATGAGTTGTGTAATATGATGAACAGATGAGGTTATTGGTTAGAATAGTATTTCAAGGCATATTCAGGGCCGTAGAATTTATGGAATAGTTGTATGTTATGCGTTGTAGAGTTAAAACGAACAGGTAGTTTTTTTAATGTAAACGTACAAGTAAAATGCGTTTTTTTTTTTTTTTAATGTGCATTTGTATAGCAACAGTTGATTATTATAATGAATTAACATTACTTTGCATCTAATAAAACTGTCTTGCAGGTGGAGAATCATTTCTGTTGAGACTCCCATTAAATTAGATACAAAGAACAATGGAGTGGTTAGAAGATCTAGTCAGGAAAGTGATGTAAGTTGAAATCTTTAGTATAAAATACCATATTGTAAGCAGTAATAAGAAAACGTAAAACAATCTATTTTGTTTGGTATTAAATTGTACTCACAATAAATGTTATTTATTGTTTCTTTGCAATTGCATGAGTTTGACCTTTATGGTAGAACACATCTAGAGAAGTGAGCAAAAAGCTGCCACTTTTTGCAACAGCCCTCAGTCTTCTGATCTCGCTTCAACATTTTTTCTCTGGGAACATTTAATAAATACTGCGTTTAGTAGTAATGCTCATACAGTTAAAAAACTGAATCTATCTTTTAATGCAAATTTATTTCGTGTTATTCATTTTGTATTTACATTATGTTGTATTTTTTGGATTGCATGACTTCCTCACCACCCCCATATAATAGTTTACTTGATTCCTACACATTTAATATAATAAGATTGTTTTGAATTACAGCATGGCAAAGCGTACTTGTTAAATCAAATACTTGTTATGAATCGCTCACTGATAATTGATGTTTATTGTTTTTATGTGCATGCTAACAGATACAGTTAATTAAAGTTAGTGAATCTGTTGTATCCTGTATTAAGCAATCTGGTAGATGTATTAATGGCAAATGGCACACATAAGTCATAAAAAAATTTACATATTTGTATTAATTCCATAGATAGGTTGGATAGGAAGAATGGTATCATGGTTGTTTGTGAAGGTGATGTGGTTATGATATAATTATTATAGGTAGAAGGTGTAGAAAAACAACAAAATTATAAATACAAAACCCACTGTGAAGTTTTATAAATAAATTAAGATTTTATACACTTTTTTAGGGGATTTATGTGTACATTTAATCACCATACAAACCCACACATTCAAACTTTAAAACACTGAAAAGTTTTATGTATAGATTTTAAATCAGAATTACTGCACAGTGATAGCTTCAATTTGTGGCATGAAGATGACCAGTAGTGTGAGCTAAACAACATAATTATGTACATAGTGAGTCATTGTTTATTCCATAAATTACTTATTTATTAAACATGTGTAATGCATAATGTATTTAAAATTTGCTAGCAAGTCTAGATTGACATGACAGCCTCAAGAGGTCATGGTTGCAATGTGTATGAAACCATGCTGGTAAAATCAAGGTACAAAGTACAAATTCTTTTGAAATAAAAGGATTGTGTGTCCTTCAGTAATGGAACACATGCGGAGTTTTGAGATGTGTATTATAATAACTCTCTTATACCGATATAATAAAAAATGTTCTTTTAAAAATATCCTGTAGTTTCATGTCTTTTAAGTATTTTGACTTTAAATGTTTTTTTACAAGCTACCTCTTTCATATTTTAAATCTAACATTCAGGTTTTCATAAACTTGTAGGTAATAGATGTAACTCACAGTTAATGTTCTTTTAAGGAATCATAATGATTAGGGTGTTATTAATAATTATACAATCATGCAATTATCGGTCAACTTCAGTTCAAACATAACTCAAAAGAAGTTTGTTATAAACAGTTATACTATAACTTCGTTAAGCCATATTTCTAACATTAATATCAGACTGCTACTATCATGTACTCTCCTGTCACATAGTGTGTGTTTGTTTGTTTTTTTATAAATTTTTAACATTGTTCAAGATGGAGGATATGAGTGAAGAAACAATTGTATCCAGGCATGATCGCTGTGAACAGGAAGAGAAGAAAAAATTCTCTACATACCTAAAATTGCCAAATAGTATGGTGAGGTCTCGTGGTCATCGCAGAACAGACAGTCGAGCAGAAAGTAGTGGGGCCAATACTCCAGGTAAGTGTAAGGTATACAACTAACTTTTTGAATATGTACCACCACAGATGAAAAGGCCACAAGTTTTGGTTGTTTTTCAGTACATGTTGCCTTTGTCTGTCATCTGCCTAGCAATTGTCTTGTAAACGTCATGACTCAAGCCAGCTAATTCACTATCAAATGTATAGTAACAGTCTGTGATGAATCCAGCAGTACAGATGTTTGTTGATCTTCCTTCAGCTTTTGTGGATTCGTGTGCGTATGTGGGAGAGTGTATGTGCACACCCCTTATGCTTGTGTAATAAATGCTGTCAAATCCAGTTTCTTGAATAACTTAACTGGTTTGGAGACTGAAGTCTGGTTTGGCTGAAACCAGTACTGTTGCACTAATGTGTATTGGGAAGATTTCTTAATCGGTCCATCAAAAGGTGAAAAAGAAGTTAATAACAAAAATCTTGGGACTTACCAGTAAGTTTTTAAGACCACTCGTATATTGTTTGTAAATTAGCAAGACTTCACATTTGAAATTGTTTTGCCTGTAGTGATTAATTTTTCACTTTTGTTCCAATTTTTTTTCTATTTGACAACCGGGCAAACGTAACTATTAGCGTCCAAACTTTTTTAAAACTTGTAAAGACAGTAGCACAATCCTTTGTTTGTGATTCTACTATACAAAGTATACTATTACTTTGTTATGTGTCTTTTTTTATGGAATTCTCTAATTTTTGTATAAAGAATTTGTTATTCTTCATTTAATAGCCTAATAGGTTGGGTGGCAAGTCTCGTTGAAATTTTCTGTTCAAGTTTCTGACTTTACACTCCCAGTGTGGTACACATTAGGCCTAACATGGTGGTGTGAACAATATATAGACAACGGTTTTCCATTTTATTTGTAATCACATACTGTTGGAACTAAAACATGAATGTCCTTAAGTGCATATTGAAAGATGAAGTTCTTAAAGGCACAAGTGTTTCTTTTGTTACAGTTCCGTTCACCAGTATTGTCATTCAGTAGTTATTTAGGTTATAACCTATTATAAAGTAATTTATATATTTGTAAAGTGAAATATTAGGTGTATATTATTTTTTAGATCCAATGTCACCAAACACAGTTGATCAACAAGGAGGCGGCAACAACTCACCACTCACTTCACCTCCGGCTACACCACTTAGTGTTGTTCATGATCAAGAAAGTAACACTTTAGTGGTATCTCGGAAACGTACCATCTCACTTTCAAGGTTTAATAAGGATAATAAGGATGAGAGCAGGTGTACATCACCAGATGGTCATGTTGATGAGGTTAGTAGTAAGCATAGTTAGTTTTGTAGTAACAGTTTAAACTGAAGAGTTTTGTGTAATGAAGTGTCACTTAATCACCCGAAAGGAATTAATTGTTAGATTATGAAAACACTGGTAATATATATTTTAACTACAAAAATTGTGCAGTCTCTAATCTTTATACTATAATTGAAGGTTCTTCCTTATGAGGATCGAACATTTCCTCTTCCTGAAGAAGTATATGAGAAGATGTTAAAAGCCATGCCTCCAGGTCACCCAATAAGGACACACTCATCGACAACAGTTCTGCTGGTGGATTCCAAAGATAGTGAGGTACATATTCTGTTTTAGAAAAGTTACATACTAATATTTGGGAAGTATTGTGCTTGCGAGTAATAATACTTTATATCATTTATGTTGTTATAACAGTTAAGCCTATATATAATATAATTTTTTCTGTGAATTGGTATTCATGCCAGAACAAATTGTATTCAGAACGTATTTTCTTAGTGACATTTTATTGCTACATTAGTGACAGGAGAGTGTATAAAAAGGATCTTCGTAACTAGTTAAGTTATAAAAATTTTGTTAGGTTGGTTGTAAAATTTTAGATTTTTTATTGTCTGTATAATAGTTTCTTTCAGCCATTTTACATACTTCCTTTGCTTTACTCTACATAGTTAAGAAAATTGTTATAATCCAGTAATCTCTGTTTAGTGAAGAAATATAGATTGAATGGTGGAGACTAGGAATTTTGAGTGAAGTTCATATAATACTTGTGTACATTTGTGTGACATTTTCAGATTTATGGTATCAGCTAATTGAAACATAAGACTTATTTTATTTAAGTTAAACTTGGCATATTTAGGATGAGCCTTCGTATTGAGCAGCTACTACATACTTCAATACAATGTGGTCACAAAGTTGAGAGGTTAATTGAGCTAAGTGAAGCACTAGATGTTATTAATCAGTTTTTTGAATTTGTCAAGTCAAGAATAATATTGAAAAGGTGTGTATCTCTCAGAGAAGATTTTTCATTTATAGTTTGTACAGTTCTACTTCACTGCTTCATTGTTTGTAGCTGTTTGTATTTAATAGTCTTTTGTTTATACAAGTGTGTGTGGCTTTTGTATCTTTTGTTTATGTAACATTTGTTGATATTATTTCTTTCTGCTTCACACATTAAGTGTATTTCCATGTGTATTTCCATACAAATCAAAACTTCAGGAAGTTTCATATAATGTAACAAAAAATATCAACAGATTGATGTAATTTTTAAATAAATGAATGTATCTCTTATTTTTTACCCATTTCCCCTCCTATATATTATTGTGTGTGCGTGCGCGTGTTTTCAGAAGAACACAAATAATCCATTTCAGAGCGTTACTTGAACATTTATAAGCTGTTTGTGAGTTACCTTCTACATGTAATGTTTTTTACAATATATTGATATTCAGCTGAACTTGCATAGTAAAGGGCATGGATATTATTCCACTGTACTAAGAGTAACTGACAGAGTTCAAGGTTGTTTGAGTGTAAACAGTTTGCCATTTGCAGCATCTTTGTGTTGTGTGAAAAAAGTTAAACATTAAAAAGTAATAAATTAGTTTATTGTAACTTTCCTTACCTTATTCCCAGAATTTTCTTGATGGGCATCTATATATATGGTGATAAGAAGACTTAACTGTTTGCTGAGTGAAGTTATTATATTTTTACAAATATCGACACACACGGGGGGAGGGGGGAGTATTAAGAACATTTTCTGAAATGTTTAATAAATATGTACTATGTGTGTAACCACGGAAACAATACTTGCATTAGCCCAGGTGGAGAAAGTTTCTATAAGGGAAAAAAATATATTCATATAATCACAGATAGTCACATATGAAATATTTACGTTGATATGAATAAATTGTAAATATTGTAACATGACATAAGGTAGTGAAAAATACATTGATAATTAATTCTAAAACAAAGAAGCTGAAGACAAGAAGAAAGGTCAAGAACTTATAAACTCAGAGATTAATAACCAAATGACAAATGACTAATAAACTGACGATGACTTGACTCAATAGATTGGATAAATACAAGAAAAACAACGGAACAAGGAAGAAGGAACCAAATGTAATCAAGAAATTGATAACGAACATTGTAATCCCCTAATAATGACCATAAAATGTATGTAAACAAATGCACTAATGTAGTTAGAGCATAGATGAGATGTACCTAGGGTAATAATGACAAATAAGATAGTAATGTTATGTATATTTTATTAATGAAGAATTGTATTTATAAATATAAGATAGGGAGTTAATAATAAACACACCCAAATGAATAGTGATAAAAATATAATCAAAACCAGTAAACCATACCCTGAGGCAAATAAAGGCCACAGTTAATATCAAAAGTGATCATTAGTGAAGGGAAAATAAAGTAAATACTCATAACCAATAACCACACGATGATGTTAACATAAATAAACAACATAGTGAATAATATCAAGTGAGTGGAATAAAGAGTGTATTAATACAAAAGTGGTGACATGCAGTTATAGCATGTTACATAAAAAAAAGTGAAAGTGAATAAATAAAAAACCTCCTATGAAGGAAAGTGTAGTGGGTGACCATAAAAAGGTATTTTAATTAGTAGACTGTATTAGAATATCTGAAAGACCTGTGATAAACTTTATGCTAGCAAGTAAGATGAACTAATTATACTGTGTTTAATTTAAGCAATAGTTAGTAAGGATTAAGAAATAAGATAGAGATTAAGTCATTAGAATGAAAGTTAAACATGAAAAATAGACACTGTTTTCTAGTGAAGGAATGAGGGAGCAGATTATATTGTGTAAAGTACAGTTTAATAGTAGTATAATAAGAGTTTTGTTGTTGTTTAAAAAACCAATATAATGTAATAAATTATAAGTTAAAATAGATAGTAATAAGAAACAGAAAGGTAGTTAGAAGTTTATTTCAGGCTTGAACCTGGCAAGAAAATGTTTATTATTATAATAAGAGGTGTAGTTAGAATCACCAATGTTTATTATTTGTTTCTAGTAAAAAATTGTTTTAATGTACCATATATAAAGGTAAGGAGTTACAAAGAATGTTAGATAGTAGTATAGGAAAATCTAGGCTCTAGGCCTAACAGTTAATGAAGAGTTTTGTAAATTTAAAGACAAACAATAGTCCAGTATCAAATCAGAATATACCAAATGTTTAAACAAGTAGGTATACCTAATACCAAAATGTATAAATAACATCCAGTTTTAGATAAATTATATATGAAATATAAATAAGAAAAATAACAAAAATGTGATTAGCTACTCAAAAGTAACCATGAGGGGTATCAAAATGATCCCTATAAAAAATTATGAACGATGGTATTCATGTAATAAACATAGCTATTAATATAAGAAAGAAATCGTAATTTGAAGATATTGTATAGATTTAAACTAAAATAAAACGTTAGAATATAACAATGACATAAATTAACGACTAATGAGAATTAGCATAATTTAATAGGTAACCATAGCAACCGAAATTTATTGCCCAAAAACCGTTGGAATCTTCATTATTCCATTATTGACCGACGCGGAGGGCGGATGTATGCAGCTCTCAACCCAAATTTTACTATAAATACGTAAATTTTGACCGAAATCCGAAGTAAGAAAGATAGTAATAGCCACTTATGGAACACCTGATAAACTGATTATTAAAAAATACTCAAAATAAAATTATCAGTGGAAATTAAGAAGACTTCAAGAAACATAGCTGACGACTCATCCCGAAGGAAGAAAAGGAGCGATCTACTACAACCGAAGAAGACGAACGACTGCGGAACGAGAGGGAAGCCGAACTTTATGGAAAAACCGTCTGAACGAGATTGATGAACATCCGAAGAGGAGAAGACGACCAGATCTGTCCGGAAGAAGTAGACGAGCATATAGGAAGCCCCAACGAGAACCGATGAGTATAAAACAATAATCTCACTAAAAACGAATTCCCATTTTTTTATCCATAATAAACGAATCACAATTTTCACTTCACTGATCACTATTTTGAACAAGAACTGAAGGTATTTATAAGATCACTATTATTGAACTTCAATCAATTAATAACCATTTAAACTGATCTATAACAAATTATTAATAAACATAACTTGTTGTCAGAATCCTAACCAAAAACTATACTAACTCTCATTGATGATTACTTACTTGGATGTATTAATGTATTAAATATTGTGTACCTAGTTTTAAGAATTATTATAAATTTGTGCATTTTAGCCTTTAATCCAAAAACTTCTGTAGTCAAAAGGACTTTTAAACACGCCTTGTGACAAATTTTATTGTAAACAAACATTATTTGCCAAGCGGCGTTCCATAATACAAACGAATGAGCCTGCCAACTGAGCAATTGTAAAAGCCGGTACTAATATAAAATAATGTACTATTAAATAACTGAAAATTATTAAAGGGTTTAATAAATCTTATTGTTCTGCAACGCTGTATGTTTGATTCGTACAAAATAAGGTAATATATAGAGAATTATTAAAGTTAAAACAACAAAACAACACAGTTAGCGAAGTCGACACTGCAAGACGGCGTGCGCCAATCAGGTGGCGAGGCGGCAATATTCAAACCGAACGCCGAGAGATACGGTTTGCCCGTAAGTGGTAAGAAAAAGTACAACTCGACTCGCTACATACAAATAACATTCACAGAAGTAACTGAACTGATTAATACCCTCAATTATACACCTATACTATACCACGAACGCAACGAGCGAATTAAAAAACGCTCGTCACGCACACATTTATGATACGAGTAATAGAACGAATTACAGAAACACTATTTTTAAACACCCCGTAAAAAGCTACGTTACAATATTAGTACAAAAATTTAATACTTATTTTCCATTTAGCTCTAAAGATTTTCTCTTGAAATATCTGACAATGATAAACTGAATCTATGTATTGTTTTTATATTACTGTGTAATAATTATAATTTAGAAACCAAACATTATTTCCTTACCATCTTCTAATGTAAAACTATGTCCTATGATAAATATAAGACAACATTTTTGTTGTCAGTATAATAGAAATTCGAGGGGAGTTAATGTTTTACATTTGTATGTGAACATGTAAATTAAATGGTATATACATATGCTCATGAAGAATGTTAATTGGAAGAGGACAGTCAATATATTAAATAGGAATGCAGAGCAAGTGGAACTGCGTACATATCTGAACAACCAGTCAGTGTACAAATTATTGATCAATGAAGAAGGAAAAACAATTTGAATCACTAGTAAATATTAGTCTGTTTCGGTAGTACCTACTGTTTTTACTCAAATGGATACACTATTCAAAAGTATTTCCACTTGTTCACATGCTAGGCAGTATCATTTTTAATACAAAAACCATTAATATTTTGTTTTAATTAAATATAATTTTGAAGTATAGGCATTTGTTTACAAAATGTATATAACAAAATTGAAATTGCTGCTTCTGTATAATTCTTGGTTGCACATCACATATTAATTTAACAGTCTCAATCAGCAGCTCAGTCACCTCTGGATTCTACATGAGTTTCAGATAAGCTACTGAGAAAGTAATAACAAAGCTGTCAGTCCTTTCTTTAATTTCTAATAGCAGAAGTACCTGAACTTCTAGGCACGTTGAGTAGCATTCAGCTTTACTGTTGTGATTTTTAATAAGTAACTTTTTTTGTATTTCAGTAATATCCAAGATAAAGGTAATTTACTGATCTCCTTAGGAAGACAGACATCAAGCTCGTCATGCCTGCCGATCATTTTCAGCGAATCCCAACTACAGTAGAAATTTTTGATAGATAGCTAACAGCACCTTCCATAATTAGAAGGTTAATAGTTCACGTTTATAGTTCACACACATTGTGGCAAAGAGTGTAAACAGACAACTTGCCAACAAACTACTAACTTTGGCACACAGCTTTTGATTTCTAAGCTACAAGTGGAGTATAATTTGTATTTGTCAAAAAAAAAAAAAATTGTCTGCCTCTAAATTTAGAGTGATAGCTGTATATGTGAAATATGGATGTTGATACCATCAGTATATTTTTTCTTTACTGAAATGTGCATAATTATGTTGGAAGAGAACTAAAAATGCATCAGCATTTTAGTTTTAAAGGATAATTAATTATTATTTTGTTTCTTTCAAATTATTCTAACAGTATATGATTCTTACTTAGCAATTCCATTAGCAGTTTTCATAATGCCAACTTTGGTGTCAAAATTGCTGAACTTGTGATTGCTTCATACTGGATGAGGTACCATTCCACCATTATCAGGCCCTAAATGACAACCTATAGCTTATTTCATCCACCATCATTATTTATGATTGATAACTGTTGAGATACTGAAAGGCCTCATCTAGTATTAAGTAGTTAACCAGTTCAGCCATAACCTGTGACAAAGTTGGCATTATATAAATCTACAAGAATGTCTCATTATGTGTTGTGCTGTGTGCATGTCATAGACTGGACTCTTCTCTACACTGTAGTAGTAATAGTAGGGAGACATGCTCCAAGATCATATTTTGATAATGTAGGTGTAAGGTAAGTTATTCTAGTGTGGACTACTGTCTGTACGGAAGTCAAAAAAATCACAGTTGTCAGGAAACGTGGAAAAGCTGCTTCAGCTTTACTGAATCCATTTAATCTTGTCTCTTAGCAAACACAAAACACAGGTTGACTTAGGCTGTGGTTATGAATGAACCGAGTAGCCAAGGGGGGTGTGTGTGTGTGTGTGTATGAGAGGGTTCCAGCTGGTAATGATTGGGCGTTCTTTGTGGTTACAAATCTTGTGTATTTGTTCAGTTTTCTTTCAGTAGTGAACGTGAGAATTGAATTTGTAAACATACACAAACAATGTCTTATAAACTATTTCGGTTTGAAAATAGTATAAAATGTATAGAAATCAGGAGGACGTATATTCGTTCTGTTCTAACTTCCAATCGTGGGGCAGCTAATCTGGTCATGCTCCAGTGGTTGCAGTGTCCAGGTAAACCTGACGACTGCCTGATGCATCTGAAACATGGGTGAGCTTTGCGCCAGTACAGAGGATGGAGCCCTCCTGCAAGGAGGGATGGAGGCTGTTAATGTGAGGCCGAATGGTGGAGCCATTCGCAACGACTGTTTTTTTCTTATTCATGAAAGGAAAGGGAGTGTGGAATCTTGTTTTAGTTCTTGGTTAGTGGAGGATGAGAGGGAGTTTCACTTTTATGGCTGGGATAGGAAACTTTAGAGTGTCAAGTGCCGCAAGGGTGGTGGTGAGCGGCAGATGAATACTTGGCGGGGGAATATTGAACTCCGATTTGAGATAAAGGAAAATAGTTTGGTTTTGATGCCACGAGCTTTCTGGAGACACTGAGAGACATGGACTGTGAAGCTAAGGTGCTGGTTAAGAGTGACACCGAAATACTTCACAGACCATTTCCATGTGATCCCGTTCAATCCATTGAGGGAGAGGGGCTGGTATCGGGAAATAATTTGACAGGAGAAGGCAATCACCTCGGATTTCTCCGGATCAACTGCCACCCGGCAGTCCGGAAGAAAGGCAAGCTGATGTGGCACCAGTCCAGTGGCATGACCAAGATTGGCTGAGCTAGAGTGATACATGGCATCATCTACATACAGTGAGAGAGTGTACCGGCAGGTTGTTTGTGTACATTAGGTACAGAACGGGCTGAGGACAACTTGAACACCTGTGGCGATTGGTCGGATGGATGAGTACAACCCATCGACGCATACCCTAAAGAAGCGATCGCAGAGATATGCAGAAGATGAACAAAAGAGGCAGGTAATGGTGACTGGGCCAGTTTGTAGAGAAGGCCTTCGTGCCAGACTCGATCAAAAGCCTTACTCACATTGAGCGTTACTGCTACAGTGGACAGATGCTTGTTGACAGCGTCCGTCAATTGGATAATAACCCTGACGAGTTGAAAGGTAATTGACTGCTCTCTGCGGAAGCCGAATTGTTCCTGCCGAATGAAATCATCCAACAGGGGGGCAATCCAACCATGCAGGATCCGCTCGAACACCTTCGAGATGACTGGCAAGAGAGATATGGGGCAATGGTTTTCTGAGAGCAAACGCAGCTTGCGAGGTTTGGGTACCTATCATAATGATTTTCACACATTTCCACAGCCTGGGGAAATAATGAAGCCAAAACATCCAACAGCACGTTTACTACTGAGATGAGACTAGGGGGAGCGTGTTGTAGAGCCACTGCGCCGATACGATCCTTGCCAGTGCCCACTTAGGGTGCAGTCAACGAACGGCCGATCGCAAATCAGCCAGCTCGAACGGTGGAGGGGAATCATCGCAGACACCTCTATGGATGGTAAATTGCTCCTCCATGGTGTTGGCAATGACCTCAGCTTTGCCCGCCGCAGAGTACACAATCTCATCCGATAATCTAAGGGGATGGGAGGTCCTTTTATCGCCAACAAGTCAACTCGCAACCTGCCAAACAGACTTGGGCCGGACTTCCAGAGACTCGAGGTAAGAGTCCCAATGATATGCTGAAGCATCAAGAAGAAATTAACCGATTTTTTATTTCTTTTTTTATTTTATCTATTTGTCATAGGGCAAGTTTTTCGAAGTATAGCGAATTGAAAAAAAAATATTAATAGTTTTTGGTCCACCCTACTTTACACGCTACATCCCACAAAGGTTTCCTTTTAAACACTTCATTTATTAAAATGTTATCAATTAGTACTGATGTGAGATTTTTAAAAACAACAGAATCAACTGTCCTCTACACACGCGGAAGAAATGAACTGTTTCATTCCACTCACCACACGCTTAAACACGCTCTGGTACATGCACATGAGAAAATGATTTGTACGTAACCAATGTAATTACCACTCATGAATTTAAAAATACTCTTGTACACGCCACCCTCGCCTACTTGCTTCATTCGTAACCACAGCCTTAGTGTGTAAGAAAGTCATTCTAATCGATAGTGGTGTATGAATGAATTTGTCAAGTGGCTGGCGTATTGTTAAATATATAAAATGAATTATAAACTAATTATTCGCTTGGTAACAAAATATTCAGTACATCTGAACAAAACAAGACAGCAGCAAACAGAAGCAGTATTGGATATTTTTTATGATTGTGCTCAGAAGACACTATTTACAATATCCATAAAACTACAGGAGAAATGTCCAGATTAAAGCTGTTACTGTCTATGAATGTGATAGGCTCTTTTTTAAGTTAACACGAAGCATGATTTTCAGGTGGCACAAAACTAAAAATGTATAAACATTTCGATAGACTAGATTTGTAAGGGATAAGAATTGACTTTACTTGCAATCAATAATAGAGTACCTAAACCAAAAAAGGACGTCTGTACTTTGATAAAGTATATATTCATTAATCGTGTACATATTTGTAAACTAAAAAAAAACATGAATCTTCCTTATGAAGTGTTAACATTTTATGTCAAAATTTAAGGGTAAAAACCGTTGTTAGAATGTAATCAGTTTGTATAATAATGTACCTCTGATAATATTCTGCGGCCATATTTCCCACTTACAGTTCAGTATAGAGTTTTTTGTGTACTGTCTTGTATAGGCGGTGTGGATGGATTACGTAAATAGTGTAATGTAATTTAAATGTCTTAAATTTTAAGTTCCAAATAATCAAATGCTGCTTAAACTGAACTAGTTTTTTAAATTATTGTTTAAGAGGAGTGTCATATATACTATAATTGTCTTTGTTTTATTGGTGTGACCGCTTGTTTTCATGTATGATTTGGCAGAGTAAGTTTGATTCCATCGTTTTCCTTCTGTAATTCATGTTAGGATATAGTACCTTATGATCCCTTTCAGAAGGAAGATCAGAGAGCTAAGATCTGCTTTACACTGTGTTGTGTGCATGCATACAAATGAATTAGGCAGCTCTAGATAGCCTTCGTCTAGCTTGTCAACGAATCTCTGCTATTTGCTTTATGCTTAGTATAGTGTAGTCGTTCACACAGGAGACAGTGGGCTACTTCCCAATAGCGCAATATTCTATCATTTTTCCAAATACTTTTAGCATTTGTAAAAATAGAGTAAAAGAATAGAAAGACATTGTAATAAAATAAAATCATTCTTTTTCCAGATTAAAATGTAAAGAATATGTATTTTCATATCAGTTTCATAAGTGTTTCATTTTTTATCATTCAATAAAGATTTTGTTGTAACCTAATATTTGTATTCACTTAAAAGAGTCGCTGCTATGCTTGCTTATGTATTTGTCTATGATGTTATATTTAGTGTCCTGAAATGTGATTTCAAGATGGTTCCACAGTTTAAAAAATTATATCACAGGCACAGTGTAGACGTTGAAAAACGTTTTGAGTATCTGCACAGCTATGACATGGTAGTTAAAAAACACTAAAAAATATGCCTGGAAGGTGACCCTGTTATTAGATGGAACCACTTGCACTTTTTTTTATAAAAATAATTGCAGCAACTCCTTCCACATCAAAACACATCGTACACCAGTGAATAAAAAAAAGGATAATAGAAATGATAGGAGAAGAAAAGTGAGGTAGAGGAGGTTTGCTGCAGCTCATTGGAGCCATTGACTAGGTTTCAGGTTCTTGGTGGTGGCTCAGTGCTGCCGCTCTGCATCCACTTACATGTCCCATCCTGAAAGCACCCTACAAACCACTTCCTTTATAATCTATATCCCCTTACAAGAACAATGTTCTCAGTTTTGTACAGCTTTTCCATTGAGTATAATATTTAAATAAAAAGTGAACAACCCTTAACATTGGGTGAAATTAGCAAGACTGCTTTTTTTGTTTTGATTATTTGTATGTACGTAGTATGTATATATGAATTATCAGTTACAACGTAGTTCACAAAGAGAAAATTATTTGTTTGGATTCACATTGTTAAAATTCTTGTCAGCAGAAGTATCTCACTCTGCAAGGTGGTGAAAATTACTTAAATAGGTTGTCTTATTGCACACAAAACTATCTTCCATATATTTAAAAATTGCTGTTGAGAAAAGTAATTGTACAAATAAAATGAAGAAACCCTTAACTTTTTCATGTACATTAATTCTTTTTAAATACTGAACTGAATTTATAATATGCACAAATGTAGTGGTACTAACAAAACCAACTTTGAAAACGTTATGCTGTTTTCATTATTCTTTTATCATATTGATTCCAGTGTATGCCAGAAACAAATAGTCTTGATATTAACATTGTGTTGCAGCCACATAAAATCCATATGGATATATTTTTCTCTGTGTGTGAGCGTGTGCGCGCGTGCCATTGGTTTTGAAACACGCTTTTATGCTTTCCCCAAATACAAGGGAGGTAACAGCAAAATATAACCGGATACATTTGTGTGTGTGTGTGTGTGTGTGTGTGTGTGTTTTTGTGTTTTTCATTCACCAGTGGTTTAATAGGTTTTGAAACACACTTTATGCTTTCCCCAAATACAAGGGTAGTAACAGCAAAATATAACCAATACTAATGCTCTGAGGTTGTTTTGTGCAAGAAAAAGTAATGATCAGACCCTGAAGGCAAAAGTTTAAAAAAGAAAATAAGTATATTGTGTGAAGAAACTCTTAACTAATTTGTAAATGAATTGCTCTACACCAAATTGCTCCAAAATCATGAACTTACCCTACCCATTATCAGTCTCTTGTGTACTGTTGTAATTTGTTAGTAAAGCAAAATTACAAAAAATTGCAGTTTTTTCTGAAATATGTTTATTGTGGAAATGTTCTTTCCATGGTTCATTTTGGAGCCTAATCTTTAACGCTGACATTTATACATTCATTTAAATAAAGTGGATCACTGATTTGAGGCTTCAGTTTATTTGAAATTGAAACTTGCTATAGGTGAATAGAAATGTGAATCAACTTTAATTTATGTGATGGATCTTATGTCTATTAGAAAGCCATTGTCATTTTGTATTGTAAATGTGTGAAACCTTTCTTATACTTTACATTGTCTTATTTATATTGTGCACTTTCATAAACAAAGTGTGTTTATCTGTATTTGTTTTTTGTTAATAGTGTGGAAGTAGACCAGTGACGCCAGTATCGGACTCAACAGAATCTGCTGATACAACAATAGACGAAGATCCAAATGATCCAGAATGGACAGTGGACGATTCATCATTGGAAAGAGTCCCTTGCAAGAGGTAGAATCGACTTAAGTTCACAAACTGCAGAAGAATGTATAGTGTTCATAACTTGTATTGTATATACATATATTTAAAAAGAAAGAAATCAAGAAAAATATTTGACTTAAAGTATCTTTAATTTTTTACAAATAATAGTTATCAGTTTAGGAAACTTAGGTTTTCTTATTTTGGTTTTACAATGTTTAAAAGAATATAGTACAGAGTATTATTATAAATAATAAAACAGATTTGTGTGTTTTAAACAAAATGTTGTTAATTTTATTCATTTGATATAATGTTAACAGGCTGGCTAGTATCTTACATAAGTGTAATGTGCTGTACTCTATAACTTGTATTATAATATTTTAATGAGCAAGTCGGGGAAAGGATAATAGTAACTGTAAAGGGCAGACAAGATTCACCTTGTATCCCAGTAGCCAACTAGTACTCTAGGTTCTTGTTATGTATGAACAGTGTTAAGTTACTAATGCGTGTAGACACACACACGCACACACACACATGCGGAGTAAAAACATGAGAAAACTATAATTTTTAAGAAAAAATTTGCATTAAAAATTTTCCATAAATTTTGTCTTTCTTTTATTTCATGGTTTATTTTGGAAAATTATTGCAGCAAAAATTTTTGTTATGGCTTGTTTTTACTAGTATGGTTATAAGCCACTTTGTTAATTTATCAGAAAAACGTCAGGTTTTGCCTGTAATCTGTTCAGTGGTGCTTTTATGTTATTTATGGTGAATTGAAAACATTTTAGGCATTAGTAATCCATAAAAAGTCTCTTCTTTCCTCACAATTGTTTGATATTGAAACATATGTTTTGCACCATATAATTATGACTTAATTAGTTGCCATTTGTTACAGTCAGAATCTGAAGTTTTTTTATAGACTTAAATGAAGTTGATTAAAATTTCTGTTCATATAGTTTGTATCGTAATTAATTTTCAGTATATACTGCAATTCAATAAACAGACATAGCCAGTAAAACATAAATAACAACTACAAAACAAAATATACTTGGAAATTCTCAGCCATTGTGTAATGTAAAGTGTATTTTGTACTTTATTTTAAAAATAGACCTTTGTGCCTCTGACATGTATAAATTGGTAGTTACGGGTCCTTGAACTTTGAGAATTCTGAAAACAGTTTTTATGGTACCATATTCGAATGTCCAAGTTACTTGTAATTTTCATTTAAATAATTTGCATAATGGAATATATTACCTTTACAATATTGAACTTGTTGCTTTTAGATTTGAAAATTATTGTACCTGTGCAATATTTTTTGAATTGGTTATTTCATATACAACTTTCATTTCCAACTTTTAAAGAATTGGCAATTACAGAATTTGTTTTTATTACCGCATTAGTGCTTTGAGCAAATGGGGAGGCAAAATACAAATTAACAAACAAATTGACATAAGTATTTTTTTAGTTCTGGCTTCCTTGTTTTTATTAATATTTTTAATATACAGATTCGTACTACCATTTCTTTCAAATGGCGATTTTTAGTGTCAGTTTCTGTACTCGTGTTGTATTAAAAAGTGTTATGTATTTAAAAAAATTATGTCATAATGTCAGGGTTGTGTAGAGAGTTGGCGTTGTTACAGTTTTTTTCTGTAAAGTTTTATAACATATTTTGCATGTGGCAAGTAAATTATGTCATTTCAATTTATCATACAATCTGTCCAGGTAGCTGGACAATAAGCACATTCTTATGAACCATTGTCAGTTGACAGTGAAGTGTATAAGATAAATCAGAATTCTAAACGCAAAATGTAAGTTAACAAAAGGTACATTACTAACATGTTTTAGCTTTGAATAGAATTTGTCTAAACATCTGATACCATATCTTTTTTAATAACTATTTTTAAGTTATAAACTTTAGTACAATTGTATGTTTAAAGATTTCTGGCAAACAGCTTGACAATAATCAAAAATATAATATGAGATGCTGCCAGCTAAAGAATTTGTTTTAATATTTAAGGTGTGTGGAAACTAAAAAGTGCACTGAAAAGACTGTAAAATTGTAAATACTAGTAATAATAATAAATTATTAATTTTAAAATGAGTCGGTTTCAATATTTTTATTATTAAAATCATATAAGGAGAATGGTTATATAAGATATAGAAAAACAAACTTATTTTTTATAGGAATAAATACTGTTTTTTATATGCATGTATAATATTGGAATTACGATAGAAATTTAGGTGTTAGTATTCTGTGTTAGATTGCACGATCTGCTGCAGATTAATATTAATCACATTTTACTGTTGATTGACTGTTTGGTGTTAATACAAGTTACCAGAGCAAAGCCACACTGGATTATAAAAAACTAAAATTGTCTATTTTACTATTATCAGTTGTCTTAAATTATATTTCTGCCTCAAAGAATTGTTGACACTTGTTATAGGATCAATCAATCTGAACCATATAGTGTATTTATTTATTTAAGAAAACGTTTAGAAATTGATGACTTTTTTAAAAATTGGATTCATGAAGATAAATAATCCAGCTATAGTGGAGATATAGGTAATTAATGTGTGAAGAAAATTAATATGAGCTGGTGATAACAAAAGGATGTTGTCAACAAAAGACATAATTATTTAAACTGTCAGCAAAACAAGGTACATTTATGTTTATAACCAGTTCAGAAGGGGTAATCAGTAATTTTTAAATGATCTGATTAAACAATTGCTACTTTTGTTATTATGTGGATAGAGCCTGTGTAGAATTTTACCAGAGCAATGAGTGATTTTCAGTTCTGTATATATATGTATACATTTCTGTCTATATATTTGTTATGAATTTGGACTAAAAAAGGCTTCAATTCATAAGAACTCGCATGGGAAGTTTTAATTTCATAATTTAAATTTGTAATAAAACTGTAGTTTTTTAATTTTTTATATTATTCATATAAATTCATGTTCTAAATTATTAGAGTTCTTTTAAATTATATATAGAATACAGTGTTTCAGAGGCACACCCAGGATTTGGGGGGGGGGGTTAAGCACAAAGTACACAATTTTGGTTTTCTTCATTGTTTTCTCTACACGCAGGGCTTTTATTGGTGGAACAATTTATCTGCAATTTATAAGGAGTCAATGTTGCATGACTGGGTAAAAATCATTGCGTCATAGAATTTCTCTCGTGTATGTTCCAGAGAGGGGGTAGACACTGACTTTATTGAGATAAAAAACAATAATATAGTTGAAATATTCAGACATGAAGCAATCGCTCAGGTTGTAGTGGGGATAACACGTCAAAAGTGTAATACATAAGAATTGAAAAATGCTACAGTTGAAATATTAGTTGCTCACTTAATGACGAGTCTATGCATGTATGATTTTGTTCTCAACAAGACCAGACAGTAAAAGTGGACGTTTTGTAAAACAAATCCAGTATTAAACACAACGGGAAAGGACAATACAGATATTTCACCAAGTAGTAATCTACTAATCGAGCCTAGACATCATAAAAGATTGTATGTTTGGAGTATGTAATGCTTTGTGTACATGTTATGATACAGTAAATCGTAGTAATATATGTGCACTGACATGTAATTTGTTTGAATAAATAACATCAGAGCTCGACTGTGAAGTGTGTGTGTGTGTGTGTGTGTGTGTGTGTGTGTGTGTGTGTGTGTGTGTGTGTGTGTTTAAAAACAAGCAGATGTAAGGTATCCTAAAGAACAGGAGGGATAATATTAATGCAACAATTAAACTAAAACTATTTAAGAATATAAAGCACATGTACTTACATGCAATTACAAATACTTAGCTCAGTTCTTCCAACCCACTAGTGTTTCCTTCACTGTTATCATCGTTAATGGCACTATTATTCATATAATCTTCACTGCTGCGATCCTGTCCTATAGTAATTTGGAACGATCTGTTACATTATCCATTCTTTGGTGCGATCTCACAATCTTTTTCAATTTTCATGATGTGGTCATATCTTGATGTCGAGTCTGGGACAAATACAGTGGGCGCCCTCTTAACTGGCTGCCTGGCTGTGAGATAAACAGTTACTTATACAGTACCGAGCAGCTCACCAACATGTCAATACTTGCATGATTTGCACTTGTTTATTGTACGTTTTTAGTCAATTTAGTGGTTGATTTATCAAAGTGAAGATGTGTGTCGATTATTACTACTGTAAGTGATTTCTCGGGTTTGCCGATGCCATTTGAGACATTGAAGAATAGATAACTGGTAATCAATAGCTTGAAAATGAAACTTTAGCTGATGAGGAAATTATAAGTATTGTCTGCCAACAACTGTGATATTGATGAAGATGAGATGGAAGAAGAGGACAGTGAGGGAAAAGTCAGTCACAAAGACTCATTGGAAGCATTACAGCTGGCAGTGCAATACATCGATCAACGTGGTAAGATGTCTGCTATCAATGTCACGTTTATGAGAAAGTGGCATGATTACACTTTCGAAAATTCATTGAGAACTAAGAAGCAAGAAACAATCATGGATTTTTTAAAGTGTGACTGAAATATAGTTATTGTTCGGTGTCATAAATGCAGTAATTATAACTTTATTTTTGCTAAGTGTTTTATTAGTTAAATGTTGTGTTTGATAAAACTGAGTTTGAAAGAAAATTTGGTGTAACAGGCCATTTTGATAACAGCCTGACCACCCGGTCCCAAGTTGACCGGTTAAGAGGGCATCCACTATACACTTAAATTCCATTTTTGCTAATTTTATAACAGAAAAATGCAAGTTTTTTTTAACATGCTCCTTTACGATGTCCATAGTTTTCCAAAATAGCATCTATTTTAATAGTTGTCTGTGTTGGTTTATTTTGTTTAATTAATTCATAGAGCTCAGTTGTTAATGTAGATGGACTACAAGGAATGTCGTGTTTGTCTCTTTTGTTAATGATGGAGACGGATTTATTTGTACATTATGATAGTGTACATTACTACACACAGTTCTTATTTAAGTTCATAATAAGCATTTTTGTCATCCACTTTCCATAATTTTCATAGTTCATGCCATTGCGATACTCATCACTTTTGGATCCCAATTTAAACATTAAGAGCGCATTAGGTAGGCCTACAAACCCATTTTCACTATCACCATGAACTACAACCACTCGCTGCTCTTTGTTTATTGGAGTGTTCAGCCACTTTTGTCATCATCTGTCCATGTTTTTATAGCTGATGTTGAAGTATAAAAATAAGTTTTGTCTGTGTATACTATGGACCACCATTCTTCTCTGTATTGCCATATTTTTTTTGTATACTCAACTCTTAAGATTTTCATGTTTTGTTTTTCTATTAAAAGTCTTATTGCTTTCAACACGTTTCCATCAAAATCCCATTTGACAAATAATGTGTCTCCGAGTAGATACACCACCATTATAATTAATTTGTCCTTTTAAAATTTTTTAAATTACTTCTAATGTTGGTCTTTCTCCTTCCATGGTGTGACATTTGTGAATAATTCGTTGAATAGTACACTTATCAGAATCAACTAAACCAGTTTTTATTCTCTTTGCTGAATTTTTTTTTTTTTTTATGGGGTGTGCTGAAGATTTTGTATACCTGTACATAATAAAGGGATAATTCTAAAAAATATGTAGAGAGACACAGCACACCGTTCCTGGTTCATTCTTTCTGATAACATATTGCTAAGGCTTTCACGGCCGGTGTCAGTTGTATGATTCAAGTTATCCGGGCTGTTTGGCCGTGGTCCATGGTTTATTGCCAAACCAAACGTTTCAACAGCTCCAATGGCTGCCATCATCACTGGAATTTAAAAAAAACCTGAACGCAGGGTGTTCGGTTTTTTTTTAAATTCCAGTGATGATGGCAGCCATTGGAGCTGTTGAAACGTTTGGTATGGCAATAAACCATGGACCACGGCCAAACAGCCCGGATAACTTGAATCATTTGTATGATATTTAATTACCTTCTGATTTCATAAACTTGTACACGTTATAAATTATTTTCTGACTATATATATGACTTCTTTGCACTGAAGTCAACAGTGATCCAGACTGATCTGTTTTATTCCCAAAACAGGAAAATATAGTTTCTTCGCAAAAACTGAGCTATGTCTCTATGCTGATGCATGTGAATTACATATCATGCGCCATGGGCACGACAACAGTTGATTCATGTCTAGTAAATTTACCTATTCTGATTTTTAGTGTATCCTTTAGTAATAGTAAAAATGTTCATTTATTTGTGATAATGCAGTAATTACTATATTCTTACTATTTATATGTATGTTGATTACAAAATTAGTTTACTTATTTTCAAGAGGGGTTTCTAACCTCCAGCCCCCCTGGGTGTGGCACTAGTGTTTTGTATTTTGAAGTGATTTTTTTAAAAACCCTTTAAAAGTATCTTTTAAAGTATCCCCAGGGACACTTGAAAATGCCTTTGAATTTTGTCAAGCACTGTGATCAGTCATGATATATTCTACCATGACTAAACATCACATTAGGCTTGCAGTTTCAACTTCCACTTTTAGAACCAGGGAAATTAATGATCGTTATATGTGGAACCTGGTGATCAACTAGCATGTTACTGCCAAAAACTGATGTTAGCATGAGTGGGGGTCCACCATCATGAGGCAGTTGCTTTCGTTCTACAGTTCTGGTTATTCTTGCAATTCACCCTCTCTTAACTGTCCCAGAACATTGTAGTACAATAAAGTCTACAATTGACCTATTCTGATAGGAATGGGAGGCAGTAAATTTTTAGAGATATTTATGACCTGACATGCTCTTCAGGCTATGTGAATGGACTCTGCAAAGATTAAGATTTGTTTGTGTCATTTTGTTATTTCTCAGCTTACGTGAGAATGCTATCACATAAGCAAGTGGCTGTTGTTCACTTCTGTTAATTTTCTATTATTACATACCACTTACATTTTACTTGTTTTAGGTACTCTTAGTTTTTTAGGATTGTTTAATTTTTGTTTACTGTGTTTTGGTCAGATTACAGGTTCTGTCAGATTATTTATTCAAAAGATTCAAGTACTTGATGTGAAGTAACAGAGTGTGATTTTAAAAAGACTGATTATCATTGTTTCATAAATGTTTGCATAGTGTATTTTGTGTAGAAGGAAGTGATGGTAATGTATTCGGTTGTCATTTTTATGAAATTCCTGAAATACTTTTAGAAAGAATTTAGGGAGAAATTACCTGGACAAGAAAAGATTAACATTAAATTAAGTATGCAAATTTTAGACTTGAGAGCTACATTTTAAAAATTTTAAATTCTATCAGTATGTGTGCATATCCAGTCATTTGTGTATGATAAATTAGTATTATTTAATTAACGGTTCTGACAGGTCTTCAAAAAACATGTTTCCACTTTGCTCTGTTGCCAAATGTACAGTTACATGTGTTGTCTGTGTTTATCAAGTCTCATACAGACAAACATTACAGTGCTGTAAAAACTGTATCAGCTGATAAATTGGAACACTTTCAGTGCTAGACACAAGTTATTTATAAACACAGAGTGTTTATAGCTAACCGTAAGTAAGCATCATTTTTGCTGAACTCAAAACAAGAACATTCTTTTTTTTTCATAAAATGAACTATTGGAAGTGACTCAAGTTCCTCCATGTCATTGTCATTATTAAAGTTGTAAAGACACATACAATGAAAGCATTGTTTATACAGACATCACATTGCTATGATAACAATGTTATGATTTGTACCACAATTCTCTGAAAATAGCAGGGTTACGTCATCCGTTCTTCAAATAACAAAACCAAACTCTGAATAATAGGGGCATTGATTGAGATTTTGGATGTAAATTACTATTTTGAAAAGACAACCCAACTATTTGTATGACTTTTGTTCTACTTAATCGGAGTGGTAACAGACTTGCAGGAAGTTTTAAGTTAGTTCTCTATATGTGTTTCTTTTTAATAAAATAGTTGTATACTAGTAACATGTCTTATCTGAAAGGCATTAAAAATTATTAAAAGTTTTTGTATTAGTATGGATGATGTGATTTCAGTGCCCAAAACTAGCTGTACAGTATGTGCTTAAAACATGTACATAAAGTAGAACAGTTGCAAGAAACTTGAAACAGCTGTTCAAAAACGTAATTGTTTAATTTAGACAAAAGCTTAGAAGTGTTTTAAAGATTAACAAGAAGGCAGAAAATTTTGAATTCTTGGGTTTAAAATTTTAGTTTAAAAAAATGTTGCATATAGTGTTTTATTAATATTAACCAAGTTCTTGAAATACTGAGGACAAACAGTTATACCATCACTAATGTACTCTGCGTCTATTTTGGTGGGTTAAATCTTGCTTGTTTTTCTTATCCTAATTATTATTATTAAGCACAATTTAAAGAAAAAAATATTTTTGATAAAAGTAACACTGATTACTAAATACTAGGATTAGTTTTTATTTATTTATTTTTTTTTCTTTTATGAATTTGCTAACTGCTATATTTTTTATTGTTCGACTTAGTCGAACAATAAAAAATATAGCAGTTAGCAAATTCTTAAAAGAAATAGTAAGGATGGCTGCTAATTTAAACAATACGAAGATTAGTTTTTAGTTTTAAATCTTCCTGCATTCTCTCATGAAAAGAAACAATTGTGAAAAATGCAACTTTTTCTTTCTTTGATTTTGCTCAAACATGCATGTACATATTTTAATAGTATAAAGGGGTTTTAAAAATTAACAGTACTGCAACGTTTACTTTAAAAATTCATTATGCGGTTATATATTTTTGTTCAGAATTTAATTAAAAACAAAAAATTGTTTTCAAAGAATATAATTTTTCATAATATTAAAATGGTAAGTATATACATATATTTAATGTAAAAATAAATATCTTTAGGGTGGGGTGGGTGTAGTTTCTTATTTATTACCCATGCTGTCAGTAGAATTCTTGTAGTTGTAAAATATTATTCAGTGGTTTAAGAAATTATAAAATAAGTCTATAAACAGTTCTTTATAAAATACAAGTATTGTTTTATTTTTTTGAGTGTCGGTCTTCATTTTAAGAATATCGCTCGGATGAATAGATTTTTGAGATTTACTAGCATGTACTGTATGTGAAAAATACAAATCAAGAGCATAATCCTGCACTTTACCAAAAGTAATTAATTACATAAGAGTTGTTACGGTCTACACTTGCTGGAGTAATTTAATAGTAATAATTTTGTAATTTGTGTAATTTATTAAGTAAGTTAAGTAATTACAGATATAACACAGAATACATAAGACCAAGGCTTTTTTTAGAGATTACATTGTCACGATTTATACCTGGTATATGGTATTGTTAATATTAGGTTAATCAGTGTCCAGTTTTTAATTCACTAAGTAATAAAAATTACGTTTTAACAGAAATACCAAATTTTGTATAACATGTGAATGGAAAGGGAGTAAATGTGAGAAGCAAGTTTATAAAAACATGTAAAAGAACATATATTAGTAAAGTAATGGCATTTTATATAATTCATGATACATTTTGATGACGAACTTTGTCAAAGTAGTTTTGGTAGATACTGATTGTTTTATTGATTATGTCATTGGATTTAGTTCCTTGTCTAAGTCATTTATAATAATAATTGTGAATATTTATAGATTTTACTTTAATCGGTTAAGCTTTTGTTGTATAATGGAGAAGTATAGATTTTAAAATTACCAGGCAGTTCAATATTGAGAAAAAATTGAAAGATGCAATTGGATGATAAGTTAGTGAAGTGTGTAAAATAGAAGTAATTTGTAGTATATTTAATTTGTAAAGGTGCTGTCTATACTATGCCAGTTGTATTTAAACGTATGTTAACATTTATTAATCGTTAAGGTTTCAGTTTTCTCAAATAACCAGAAAAATATAAGGTTATTTTGTACAAATTATATAATGTATATACACATGATTATTATTAGTAATAAGTATGTTTGTAATATATATAAATAAACAAAAAATTCTTATGGTTATGAATAAATTATTTGTTGCAGATTTTTCAGAAAAAAAATTGTTTTGAATGTACACAACTATGTCTCCTGCCTTTTTTTTCATAAGATAACTTAAATTTGTTTAGTGTCATTCAGCAGCATAGACTTCTAAAATACCATTAGAAAAATTTTGTATTTTAGATTTAAGTTTATATGCCAGTCGATAAACCTTTGAGAACTGAGACACAAAATAATCACAGTCACAGAATCTATAGAATATGTTTTTAACTTTATTTTTGTGTATTATATTTTTATATTAGATTGCAATTTTCAGTGTGATCTATTATCTTCATTATTATTTTATTGCATATTTAAGCATAAAGACAAATGTAATGAAAAATTACACTTCAAATACTACAGATTTTTAGACTATCTAAAATTAATGGCTTTTTGACAGTGAATTTTTATTGATGACATATAAACAGTTATTGTACATATTTTGTTAATATGCATATTTTCATCAGACATAGCCTTTACTGATAGGCACAAACATTTTTCAAATATTTACATAGTCATATTACTACTACCCAAGGTGTATTACTGTCGTACAAAATGAATATATATTGATATATATTTGAAGTGTGTAATATTTATAACAGCTGTTTAAAACGGTAATTTTTCTCAAAAATGTTTTGACGTTTGTAATTAAAAAAATATTTAAAAAACAAGCTTGTAATTATTTTGTGCTGCATACTCTTGTAAAGGCAGAATACAGTGTACATTGTTCTAATTTTGTCTTTTAATATTTGGATTGTTTTAACAAAATTATAGTTTCTTGTTCAGTTTATAATACTTGTTTTAAAGAGAAAACCAAATTAGAAATATTGTGATTAGCTGAAGTTATAGCAAAAGTGGCTATGACATTAGTTTTGTAGATGTTGTGTACTCTTCATAAGAGCAGAAATTCTTTTGTAAATACAACAGGCTGTTGCAAGTAGTTAGTTTTATTGTAATTTTGTGTATATAAGAGCCATTCCTCTCTTAAGAAAGCCCCATGTCTGTGCTAATCTGACTTTTGGGTGATTAAAATGTGTGTTTGAAGAATGTATTTAAAAAACGTTTCTATGTATTCAACAGAGCACTAATACGCTTACAAAACTGTTTAATTAAAATTTTAAAAATTAAAATTACAAAAAAATAATTTGCATTTAAACTATAAAAGATAAATATTGTTTTGGCAATTTATATTCAGAGAAAATACAGTAGATGATGTTATTGATAATCAGTAATGTATTTTATTTGAACATTTCTCCATACAACAGTAATCTTCTCATTCATCAAGACATTTTTTATCTCATTTGTGATAATGCAATATCATTAAATATTATAAACGCGATGGTGTTCATGTTTCTACAAATTATAAAACTAGGCACATTACAGTAAATGTGTTACATAATATACAAGTGTGTTCCTTCAGGGGTAAGTATGCTACAATCTTTCAGAAACTTATTTCTGTTACTGAAGGATATTTCTAATATATTTTCTTCAGTTAGCAGGCAGGCAACTGCTATAAATAGTTTATAGATTTAGAAATTAGTCATTCCTAGAACACCATAACACATTAATTCTTGTGGTCATTTTTAGTTAATTCCTTTTGTGATACGCATACAAATGTTTTACAATGTTGCATAGTCTCTAGTTACAATATATTTTTATTATGTCTACAGTCTGCTACTTTTGGAAATTAACAAATGCATAGATACAATATATTAACATTGCTAAAATGAGTACCAGTTTGTCAGTAAGAGGTGGTCTTCATACTGTACTCAAAATATTACAAAGGTTGTTTTTAGTAGTACAGTAGAATCTTGTTTAGCCCACCCCCCCTGAACTTGGGTCTCCGGATAACCTGGACTGATTTTGGAATTAATATAATGGATAATAAAAATATGAAGATTAAACACCTTGCAGGATGATCAGAGACTAAAGCTTACTAATGAACATAGGATTACACAAAGAGTTATTGCTTTAATTTGTTCCCACAATCTTACTGTACTGTACAGGAAGCGTGTATTTGCTGGGACTGTACATGATGACTCAATGGTCACTCTCATGCCGAGACGGGGTTGATGTACACAGATGGCTGTTGTGATTGTGTGTGCACCACCCCTGTCAGTTCAGTTCGGATGTGTTATTGTGCGAGTTGGTAAACTGTTTGCAATGACGATAGAATTAAAAAACTTAAGAATGGTGTAAAGACTAGAAGCTTGGGAAGAAACAATAAACGTGAACCACTAAAAAAGACTGCTGCAGAATTTGGTGTCAGAAATGTCAACAGTGTCAGACTGGAAGAAAAACAGAAAAAATATTGATAACCAAAGACAGTTTGGATAACCAGAAAAAAAGCTAAACATGAAACACTGGATGAAGTGATATTTGTTTGTTTTTTTGCCGAAAGAGAATGTGGTTTACCACTGTCAGGGCCAATTATTCAACAGAAAGCCCCCAGTTTGAATAAACAGTTACCCGATGGAGACCAAAATTTCACTGCCAGTCAGGGGTGGTTCGGACAGATAGGAAAAAAATGGCACAGTGTGTGCCGACTTTCTGTCATAGGAGAAAGTCTGTCTGGCATCTGAAAAATGTTGAATGAGTTTGGAGATTTTCTTAAAAAAGAAAATTAACAGCAGATCAAATCTACAGTGCCGATGAATCAAATTTATTCTACTGGATGTTACCAAGTGAAACCTCAACCACAAAAATATAAGAAACTGCAGTAGGGTACAAAAAAAAAAGCAAGGATCATTAGGACCCTAATGACTTGCATCGGGCAAGAATAAATTTCCACTGCTTGTAATAGGGAAATCAGACAATCCCTGAGCACTGAAGAACATAAGTCGTGGGTCATTACTGGTTATCTATCATCCCCTGCCCCCTCCCCAAAAAGCATGGATGGGCAGTGTAATTTTTAAAGACTGGTTCTTGAGTTTTTGTGCCAGGTGTAACAAAATATTTAAAGGAGTGCAGTTTACCTATCAAAGCTAATTGACAGTGCGCCAACACATCCGGCAGCTGATTTAATGGTCAGTCCCCACTTTATAGTAAAGTTTTTAGCACCTAATGTGACTGCACACTGTACCCAATGGACCAAGGGAGATCTTGAAGACATGAAGAGAGTCTACAGATGTTAAGTCAACCAATAGAAGATGAAGGAGAACATGGTGTAGTGGAGATTCTCAAGTCATCAATGTTAAGACTGATATTTATATGGTTGCCGAACCTTGGGATCAAGTGGCTAGAAGCACCTTGATAAAAATCATGGAAGAAGCTGTGGCCTAGTGTGTGTGACTTGCCAGAGAACAAGATTGAGACAGTGGGAGATAAAAGTGTCAAAGAAAGAAAAAGCCTCCAACAAAGTTCAGACTCAAGAATTTCTGGTTATGCTTCAGAAGATTGACAGTTGCTCATATGGTGATGTCAATGACTTTGAAAGTCGGTTGAAAACAGATAATGATGGAGGTTACGGCACAATTACTTATTAGGAAATTATTGTATTCTGTTTAGAAAGACGCTGAAAATAGTGAGGAGCAGATGTGGATAACAATGAACAATCAGCAGTTGTTATGAGTCGCGCAGGATCAGTGTCCCAGTTAGATGAACTGATGGTCTATTTGAAGCAGCAGGTGGAGACACCACTGGCCAATCTTCTTGTGCTGAAAAGGATGCTTGGTTGTGTGGCTTGCAAGCTGTACTCCAAACTGACGCAGCAGAAGCTTATGAGTTACTTCAAGAAATAGACTTTACTGTACATGTGTTTGTTATGTGTGACAACATATTTATAATATGTAAGTATATTGTCTTTTATTCTCCAGTTATCGAGCATTCTCCAGTTAACCCGGATTTTCATTATACCGATTCGGCTCCAGTCCCAATTGATCCGACTTAACAAGGTTCTACTGTACAGTCATGGTTTAGAACAAGTAGTCAAGTGAGAAATTATGTAACATGAAATGAAGACTGTAAAGTAAATAGTGAGCTATGTGCCTTTTTTTTTGACATTTTACTGTTTCAACCGGAATAGTGATATGTGTCCAAACCCAAATAACATAAAAAGATATACAAGTGGTAGAAGCATTGTCTTAGTTCATAACAATTGCTAACTGACACCATCGAATGTTAAGTACCCTGCAGCATATGTGCCATTGTACTGTGGGTGCCATTCGCGTGGCTACAGTAAATCAGTCACCTATTGCAGTGTTGTTATAGTTGTGGTGGTGTTTAAAGTTGTGAGGCATTATCTTTTGTGATAATGAGTCAAAGTGTTAAAAAAATACCACAAGAAAGTTGAAGGAAGGGAAGCAGCAGAGAGGTATAGTAAAATTGAAAGTTAAGGGCATATGCGCAGAAACCAATTTATGGATGGACGAGTCCACTTTGAAATTGTGAATGGCGGGAGGGTAACGGAGGATCAGCTGGTATGTAAGTGAAGGTACTGCCAACTTTGCGTGTGATGTTTTAGTTATCCGTACATTGTTAGTTACTGTCTGACGTACTATCTCAGTCTTGCATTTGTTATTATATTTCAATTTATTATTAATTGTGTAGTTGTTTTACAGTCACTCATTTTTATTAGTTATTTAATTTTTTAGTTAATTTCTATTGGTGGTTTTTATTCTGTAATTATGTATTGTAATTATTTGTGTTATCATCCAGTAATAAGATTTGTTAAAATGGAACTTCTCCTTCAACTAGCAAAGACAGGAAAGTTATTCATAGTCAAGCACGGGAAGTAATAATAAACAGTTTTTTGTTGTCCAGGATTAAGAAGATTCTTGCAATTAAATTAATATGAAGAATGCATACCTTTATGTAATTATAAACTGTAGAGATAGTCGACTGTAATTAAGGAGTGGAAGTGTACAGTTAGCAAATTCCATTGCGATAAGAATGGTCAGAAAGGCTGTAGTTTTTTACGTCGCAGCAGTGCACAATGACAGAGCCAAACACTCAAATGTGTTTATAAAACATTCTGATATATAACAGCAACAAATTCCAATACGTGTGAACAGTACATATCATTTGGTTGATTTACGTCGGTAACAATAAACGTATAATTCATTTTTTAAAGCCAGCTGTGTGACTGTAGGTACACACAGAGAGAGAGATTCATGGTGACACATTTACAAACAAACCTTAACAGTCCCAAGTTTTTGTTACTATTAGAAATTATATTCATATTTTGGCTGCACCTTCGCTAATAACAACAATTCTCTTCTCACATCTCACAGCAACTCCTCCACATCGCCTTTCCCCTCTGACCACCATAAGCGTTTCGCGCATTTACATGCCCTTAACTTTCAATTTTGCTATAAAGACTGTGAAATTGTGAGAAGAATATAAAACTAAAAACAAAGCTAGCTAGAAAGATCCTCTTGATGGGTTAGAAGAATGTTCATTGATTTATACAGCATCCTATGTATATTTTTTGATGCTAATACAACAAATGGTCCAAAACGTCAATCGAATGTTTTCAGGGGTGGTACAAAAACTTTTTTTTTACAAAATATGGTCCTTTGTGAAAACAATGTGGAATTGAATAATTTAGGAGACATGCACACGAAGGATGCAATATATAATGCTGCCGATGCTTTGCAAAGAATTATGGAAAACATTCTGCAATCTGTTTGAATAAACTATAGCCATCTGAGTTGAAACCAGAGTCTACAGAACCAGGTCTTGACCTTACATCTGTAAAGCTACCTGTGTGTCTTGACCTGTTAGATATCTGTAAATTCCTACCAGCATGTAACAGTTTGAGTAAAGACTACATAAAAAGTTGGTATAAATAGACTTATCAGATGTAGGCTATGAATTGTTTAGCAGTGATAAAATTATGATATTCGTGTGCACAGAATCTATATAACCTAATGGAGGAAGTAGATAACCAGCCAATTAAAACTACAATTAACTCACGAAAGGCCATTCAACACCAATTGCAGCAGTCAAGTAGTACAAATTCCAAAATGAAGCAGAACTACCTAATATAATTTTACTGCGCTGGGTTATATAATTTGTCTCTTAAAAAACACAGTTGACAGAAAAAATAACTGAAGAAAATTTCAGTCATTAAAAACATTTTTAAGCAATTTAGTCCAGTCAACGGACCCGAAAAAGGGGTAAAACCTCTGAACCCAGCCTTGGTACACGTATGGATACGGAGACCTTTTGTATTCCTTATTGTCCTACATTTAAAAAACAGTTATATGGAAATCTGACTTGTTCTTTTATATAAATAATAATAAACAAATTGGGTTAAAAACTGCATTAAAAAACATTTCTTGGGGGGGGGGGGGGTTCGAGCTCGCTGATTACGAATCTGAAGTCAAAATTGAAAATTCAAAATGGTGGCTGAAAATAATTGTGTTAAATTGCTTCACCAGTGCCAACTGCCATAGAACATTTTAAAACAGTTTATTTACAGATTCAGTTGTGGAATAACAGAGACATTGTCCCTTCTGAATGGGGATGGAGTAAGGACAAGGATGTTTTATTACCAGTCATGATGACACAGCCGCCAAAAATTTAATACAAAATAATATTCTGCACATGTGAAACTGGATATGGTAACGCAAGTGGCTGCATTGTACTGCAGTATGTAAAATAGCTGTTTAAATGCTACTCCAGTAGTGGATAATAACGATGTGGATGACGAAGTTGATGAAATGGATGAAGATAAAGCAGATTAATTTTTATCTTTTGTAATTTTTTCTATTAATTTTTACAACAATGTATTGAGCACATTAATATTTGTAAAAAGAGCAATAAAAATTTTTGTATCAAATAGCTATATTTTTTCATTTTTATTGTGCACATATTTATTTTGCTGTTTATATATTAGGTTACGTTGCTATTCATGTACAAGGATTATTCAATAGAAACACGTTTGACTTTGTCGCCATGGCAACGGAATTCATTTGTTAATGTTGTCTGTTCAAGTACAAGTGATGCATCTGTCAAAAATATTTGCAGTTTGCTCTTTTCTAAGCGTTGTGACTGGGTTGAAAAAATGGCATATATGATAGATAATCCATCCAAAGATAATCTGTGTACTGTTATTCAGTTTTTGGCCGCTGAGGGGTGTCAGCCAATGGAAATTTATACGAGAATGAAAGCTGTATATGGTGACTAGTTATTCTCATACAGCAGTGGTTGAATGGTGCAATAAATTTCCCAAGGAAGAGAATCCACTAAAGATTTGGTCCGTCCCAGATCTGCACGTGTTGCAACATCAGATGAAAATGTGAGACAGCTGGAAACTGCTTTACGCGCAAATAGGCACATCAAAGTTGGAGAACTTTCTCAAATGTTGAGCATCAGCGTGGGAACTATTCATTCCATCATTCATAATCTTGGCTATCACAAAATTGCTTCTCAGTGGATTCCACGACTGCTTACTGATGACCAGAAAAATTTACGTTCAGCCTTATCATTACAGCCTTTGATGTGCTATTAACAACAAGCTAATGTTTTTCTACACCAAATTGTTGCCGGTGACAAGTCTTGGTGTTATCACTCACTACAAACCAGAATCCAAATGTCAGAGTATGGAGTGGAAGCATGCACAGTAGGGTGGAACGAAAAAATCAAGTTTGGATTTTTAATTTGTAATAGCGCGGAAAAGTTGCCTTTTGGTGTAGATAAGATAAAAAAAAGATATGAAAAATATTGGAGCACATCTTGAGGTGCCGCAAGGACGATAAATTTTCATAAAATTGCAATTTTCGCTACATTTTTAAGATTTTTTAAGAAGTTGTCAAAAATTTTTTTTTAATTTCAAATACTGTCAAAAAAGACATACAATTTTTTTTTAACTTTTTGGATTATGTCTTGAGGTGCCGCAAGAGCGGTAAAGTTTTATAAAAACACACTTTTTGTAACTTTTTCAAAGAATTTTACGTGTCTCGATTATGCAATAAAAAGTTTCAAATAGGTGTTTTAATATGAATAGAAAGATAAAAACAGTTTATTGTATCAGAAATGGTTACTGACGACAATGACAGCGCTGAAGAGGCAAACCAACCAGGTCCTTCAAATATACAAGAAGAGATAAATCTACCAGGCCCTTGTAACCCCACTTTATCTTGAGCAGTTAAAAAAAAGAATATTTTTTTATTGAGAAAATTTTTGAGAATTTTTTTTTTGTAAAGAGGGGCCACAAGTTAATTAAAACTAGGCTAAGGCCTAGAGAAGCCAAAAATGCGCTGGATCCAGTGAGACGGGACTTGCAATGAAAACTCAAGAATTAAATAATTAACAAATCCCTTTTTATTATTCTATCTCATAACAATTTAATAATAAATAAATACAACAGTAATCTATAATTCTCCCTTAAAATAGTTAAATAAATAAGTATACTCTCTCAACAAGGCCACCTGAAAAATATTTATTGAAACTAAGAAAATAATTTGCTATGTCACTCTATCAATGAATTGAAATTTAAAATAATAATTAACCTTCAAATTAAGCTCCCATTAAACTATTTAATAAAATATAAAATTTATTTTATATGTTCCTTTTAGAATGCTGCATATAAATTAATGAAGATAAATGATTTCATTCCTTGTTACTATTAATAATAAAAATAATTACTCAACAAATTAAATAAATTTTAAAGGTGACAATTCCTATACTTGTTATAAGGTTAAATAAAATAAATTATTTCCTTAAAGAAATGATCAGCAATGATTATTGAGATAGAATACCTCCCTTAAAAAAAAAATGAAAAGGATATACCCACATGACTACATGTGTTAACTTTCTGTTGTAAAAAGACATTGAACAATAAATCCCTATATCCCAAGTTCCCACCAAAAGTACAGTAAATGCATAATATTTATAACCCCCAAAATGTACACAGAAATATACACACATAACATGTTCCACAAGACAAAAATACATTATACAATAGTATACATAAAGGTCTCTTGCCACGCCTTTTTTTTATATTACCCTTCTGGTGTATATAAATTCTGACTTCTTCTTTATACGAATCCCAATTAGGATTAGAAATTTACATTTATTAATTACCCTCATGGTGTGGGTTGATTACACCTCAGGTGTACGATAATGTATAGCATACAATTGTCCCCAGGACCTAATAAAATTCAAAACTAAGTGGGTAAGTGCCTAAGTACCTAATTACAGTGAGAAATAAAAATTGTTTAAAATAATTAACGCCCCCCAGTTATAATTAATATAAGGAATTTATATATACTAAATAGGGCCAATTAATGAAAAGAGAAAAATTGCATAATATTACCACCTTATAAAAAAATACACGGGTCAGAGACGGACATGTTCATTCAACTTTCGGCTTGTCTCAACAAACTTGTCTCGACATGCATAGCTTCTGGTTAGAACTAGTTGAAAATTCGCCTACTTCCCCAGTAATTTTTTTATACAAAAGAAATAAACTGATCTTAAAAATAAGAGAATATATATATTTTTATACATAGTGAATTGAACTTGAGAAATTACTAATAGCAAAAACTGACTTAAAATCTGTAGAGAAACCCCTATAATGAAATGAGTGGAAATCTATGTTGGATGCTGTCTTGTAACCATATCAGTCTCTGAACTGACAATCTACTAGAAATATACGGAAATTTTACAATTAATTTTTTACTCAGTGTACACACTAAACTGTCCCATCAATTGGGGATCCAAATGAATGTTTAACTTGAAATGTAGAAACTGATGGTTATGTATAACTGGTCACGGGGTGTGGTGCCGTGTTGACTCTATGTGTAAATATTAAATGGTTGTTTTTCACCTGATTTGGGTCCATGAAGGGTGGTCTCTTTTATTAGTAAAGTGGCGATCTCATGATTGGCATTTTAGGTGTTGTTGTGGTGATCTAATTCTCCCCGGTGGCGAGTGTGAAGCTTATGATGGACATCGTTCAGCCATGCAGCAGGACTTTTTTCTCTGTTCGGCGGACCCTGCTTACACATTATATTTTTAGTCAGAGACCACACACAAATGCCCCCACTGTTTGGACACCCTCCAAAATACATATATAAGGTCAACACCTAGTTATGTGCTACATAATTAAACTGGATAAAATTTATTTGGCCAACATGCCTTATTTAAAAATCTCTATAACAATTATTCTTTATAATTTGAACCTCACCTAATGTGAGTTACTTGTATGCAATATAACAATTTATTTTGGCTCTGTAACATCTCATAAACTTATTACTTAGAGTGAATTTGTAGATACCACGTGGTGAAGAATTTGTTTAAAACACAGTTTTTTACTACCCATAATTTGATGATACAATTAATTTGAATGGGAGATCATTTACATTCAAGACGTGCCTGAGTAAGTTCTCAAATATTTGCATAAAGTTTTACTGTTAATCTTAGCAAACCTCATATCACTTACTAACGACGCATTGTGCCACATTACTCTGATGTAACCGAATCTCGTCACATCGGTGTTAAATCACTTTTAAACTTAATTATTTTGTTGTCAATGTACTTTACCTTTTAGTGGCGAGATTCCGACACCCAAATAATATAGTTTTATTAGCTTTAAAAAAACTTTACGAACAAATTGCGTATTGCACAAGTGCCTGCATTGTTGTAACAGGTTAATAGATTCACTTACTCAAGCATACTTAAAAAACACAGTTTTCTCCCGTGAAATATAGTATTTAATTAATATAAAGTAATCAAGACTTACCGCAGTCGTTTATCGAATTATCTCTTCATAGCTAGAAGAAGATGTAGTTAAAATAATTCATCTCTCCACCGGAGGAAAAATAATGCCGAGCGTCACCCACGAGGTATGTAGCCAGACAAACCTTACTTGTATCTCAGCGTCGTCACCGTTTATGTAAGGAAAATCTCGCCAGGACGCAGCACCGCTTTTTAATACTGCTGCAGAAAATCAGCAGATGCCGACACCGATCAAATAGTGTAGAGTAGAAAACGGTAGTTTCTCCTATCCACGGGTAGGGCGCAGCACTAATTAAACCGCTATAATTCCGTACTGCACTTAACTACCAGCGGTATATTCATTAGTTTCGCATCGTCTTACCGCTAGATATCAGCCCATTCTCCGATTGTAAAATGACTGACATTGCTCTGAACCACAGGTTCGGCACACCCTCACCCCAAAAGGGCAACATAGTTGCCCCAACGTTAAAGGCCAGGAGGGTACCCTGCAGTGTACCTCTCCCCAAAAGAAACCGGTGGACGTCGTGGTTGGGTTGGCTCAGCTGAGCTTGCTCTCAGGAGAACAGAATTCAAAAAGGAAAACGAAAGAAGATATGTATTATGTAAGTGTGCGGGTGCTGCATGCTGACCTGATCAGAGTCCGCATACAGCACAAGAGAGAGAGACAGCAAAAGACAAAAGAAGGATTCCTACGTATAGATCTTCTGACCTCCTGAGGCTTGCCCAGCAACTGAGAACGAACTTGATACCTACTCAGGACAACAACTACCCCCCCTTTTCTTACCGGATTGGAAAATCACCACGCCAATGCAACCATCCCCACGCGACCCTCTCCGCCAGGCCAACCCACAGGACCGCCCCAATACGTCACTCTCTCTGGTGACCACCACCTACTCCTCCTGCTGCCACTCACATACGCGTCCGAAGACCAAAACAAGGTAACTACTACCTTGATATGTGAGCACCCATAACACTTCTGTCCACATATGGACTGACCAGCCATATGCTAAAACAAGGCATCACATATCCTTGACATATCTAACTGGTCGTTAAAAAAAAACATCCCTATACTAGGGCGGACGGCCCCTATTAGCCGGACAGAGAACCGCATAGAGGGCACGCGACCATCAATCCCTTCACTTGGTCTTCATTACTGCAGAACTAACGAGGGGGGTTTTACTTCAGTACGACCACGTCGAACAACCTACACTTAATCAAAATAACCTACCCGAGAAATCACTTAGGAAATGCGGCATGGCCAGGACTCTACAAAAATCAACGACAAACTACAACAAAGAAAAATGAAAACGACACTAAACTCACTACCCACGTAGTCACAACTCTTCCAACTAACTCCTCTTGGATATTTTTTTTTCTCTTTCCTTTTCTAATTTTTTTTGCTTTTTCCTTTCTAATTTTTTATTTGTTTTTGGGTTTTTATTTTGTTTTCTGAGGGGAGGGGTAGGAAAATTGGGAAGATGATAAGGGCAAGGATCATTGAAAGTTCAACAACTAGGACTAAGGTAATGGACATGGTTCCCTCCGAAAATAAGGATGGGTGGAGAAAACCAAGGCTCGCGGAGGCAGGGGCGCAACCCTGAAATAGATGAACACCACTGGGAGTGTGGGGAACATCTACCCGCTACCCGTTAACCGCTTTGTCTCACCCTTTTATGACGAACTTTAGGAACCCGTTCCTTGTGGACATCACTCTCTGAGAAACTATCTTGTGTTGAGCAGTACTGATTTATTTCTTCTAAACTAGAATCAAGGTAACTTACCTTTCTCCGTTTACCCCGATTTGGATTATCCTCAACCTCTAACTCCTCTGCTTCTATCTTCTTCTCTTCTAAAATTTCCCCTGTTTCTATTTCTTCCAACTCTTCCTTTTTCTCCTCTACATAATCCAAATCACCATCACGACACTGCACATCTTCATCGTCTAGTTGCTCACCTGGTCCACCTGGAACTTCTTTCCACTCCTCGGAATCCTCAACACTACTTACAGAAAGCGTCTGCACATCTTCACACACTACATCATTCTCACCCACGTACTCCACAACGCTGCCTCCCCGTTTCTCCCCAACGTCTACCTCATTTACTTCTACTACACTTGCAGACTGGACATCCCCTAGTCCATCCGCAACCTCAGAAACACCTGCAGCCTCCGAAACACTTACACTTATACTCCCCTGCGTAGCATGTGCAGACCACTCTTCTGCCTCCTCCTTCGATTCCTCTTCTTCACCACTCTCAGCAACTACAACTTCAACATTACCCAACCTGGACTCCAGCTGTCCAGGTCCATGTGCAATGTCTAAATTAAATTCTACTGACGATGGTAAAGCTCCACCATCAAGTGACTTCTCATCTTCCGGCGTAGGCGATGATGATGTTATCGGCTCTGGATCCACCTTGGGCGGAAATGGATTTACTGGAACAATTACTGCGAGCTCTGGTCGGACAGTATTAGAAACAACACAAAACCGGGCCATCTCCGCGAAACAAAGTGGACGTCCAGCAAACATTAAACGGGATCTGTCTTGGGGATTCAGTCCTCCCATAATTACATCTAGGACTTCGGTGTCTGTCAACCCTAATCTTAATACCCGGGCAGCTTTTCGTATGTCCTGCACGTAGTCCCCCAACGCCTCTCCGTTGGCCTGATAACGATAGAATAAATCCCACTTAAGCTGGGAACGTTGTGGAGGATATATGAAGTAATCCAACACTTCCCCATGAAAAGTGTCGACCGTGCCGCCCCGACGCCAAGTGTTGGTGACCTTCTCTGCCAACGTACCCTGGCAATACGGGTATATAAGGGACAAGACCTCCCCATCGGATATACCCGGATAGTCTGCCAACTGCAGGACAAGGTCCAAGAAAACCAGCAGCTGGTCCTCCTTAAATGCATCTACCACCGAAAGTTTCTGGAGAACTCCTGTGAGAGGGTGGGGCAATTTCTGAAAGCATTGCGCCGCCAGAATTACACAATTCGAAATACACTATCAACAAAACACAACACCCTACAAATACCTAACACCTACAAACTAATGACAATAATAAGACTGGAATAAGAAAAACTCAAGTACTCTACTTTCCAAAGAGTAGACTGCGGGTCCACCTACCGATGCGAGAAACTAGCCCACTACCTGAACTGCTCACACTCGATTACCAGACAAAAGGAACGCGACACACACAACACGAAAAACAAAACACCGACCAACGAAAATTTATTTTAACAATTTCATGTTACTCCGGCTACCATCTATCGGAAGAAACCGACAGCCGATCGGGCCATACCGCATAATTACAAAAAAAACATCAACACCTCCCCAATCATGGGCAAGGTAAACTCAAACTAACCAAGCACCGAACTGCGATAAGTCTTCCCCAGGGATTTCCCCTTCTAAAATTTCCTACCACGTGGCACTATTCACTATTCAAGGCGGGCAAGTACATATACATATATGGCAAAACCTTAAAGCTAACAAAAAATATTTTCAACTTCGGATATAGGGCCTTTAAAATTTTCTAAGTTCTATTCGAACTTAACATTGTGGGAGTTCCACAATATTTCTTAAGTTTGAAAGCCCCGTCACACCCACAGGACCCACGGTTGACCCTCATCGTAACCACGCTCTGCTACCAAATGTAACCCCACTTTATCTTGAGCAGTTAAAAAAAGAATATTTTTTTATTGAGAAAATTTTTGAGAATTTTTTTTTTTTTTTTTGTAAAGAGGGGCCACAAGTTAATTAAAACTAGGCTAAGGCCTAGAGAAGCCAAAAATGCGCTGGATCCAGTGAGACGGGACTTGCAATGAAAACTCAAGAATTAAATAATTAACAAATCCCTTTTTATTATTCTATCTCTTAACAATTTAATAATAAATAAATACAACAGTAATCTATAATTCTCCCTTAAAATAGTTAAATAAATAAGTATACTCTCTCAACAAGGGCACCTGAAAAATATTTATTGAAACTAAGAAAATAATTTGCTATGTCACTCTATCAATGAATTGAAATTTAAAATAATAATTAACCTTGAAATAAAGCTCCCATTAAACTATTTAATAAAATATAAAATTTATTTTATATGTTCCTTTTAGAATGCTGCATATAAATTAATGAAGATAAATGATTTCATTCCTTGTTACTATTAATAATAAAAATAATTACTCAACAAATTAAATAAATTTTAAAGGTGACAATTCCTATACTTGTTATAAGGTTAAATAAAATAAATTATTTCCTTAAAGAAATGATCAGCAATGATTATTGAGATAGAATACCTCCCTTAAAAAAAAAATGAAAAGGATATACCCACATGACTACATGTGTTAACTTTCTGTTGTAAAAAGACATTGAACAATAAATCCCTATATCCCAAGTTCCCACCAAAAGTACAGTAAATGCATAATATTTATAACCCCCAAAATGTACACAGAAATATACACACATAACATGTTCCACAAGACAAAAATACATTATACAATAGTATACATAAAATACATAAAGGTCTCTTGCCACGCCTTTTTTTTATATTACCCTTCTGGTGTATATAAATTCTGACTTCTTCTTTATACGAACCCCAATTAGGATTAGAAATTTACATTTATTAATTACCCTCATGGTGTGGGTTGATTACACCTCAGGTGTACGATAATGTATAGCATACAATTGTCCCCAGGACCTAATAAAATTCAAAACTAAGTGGGTAAGTGGCTAAGTGCCTAAGTACCTAATTACAGTGAGAAATAAAAATTGTTTAAAATAATTAACGCCCCCCAGTTATCATAATTAATATAAGGAATTTATATATACTAAATAGGGCCAATTAATGAAAAGAGAAAAATTGCATAATATTACCACCTTATAAAAAAATACACTTGGGTCAGAGACGGACATGTTCATTCAACTTTCGGCTTGTCTCGGCAAACAAGTTGAAAGGTGTTTCGACATGCATAGCTTCTGGTTAGAACTAGTTGAAAATTCGCCTACCTCCCCAGTAATTTTTTTATACAAAAGAAATAAACTGATCTTAAAAATAAGAGAATATATATATTTTTATACATAGTGAATTGAACTTGAGAAATTACTAATAGCAAAAACTGACTTAAAATCTGTAGAGAAACCCCTATAATGAAATGAGTGGAAATCTATGTTGGATGCTGTCTTGTAACCATATCAGTCTCTGAACTGACAATCTACTAGAAATATACGGAAATTTTACAATCAATTTTTTACTCAGTGTACACACTAAACTGTCCCATCAATTGGGGATCCAAATGAATGTTTAACTTGAAATGTAGAAACTGATGGTTATGTATAACTGGTCACGGGGTGTGGTGCCGTGTTGACTCTATGTGTAAATATTAAATGGTTGTTTTTCACCTGATTTGGGTCCATGAAGGGTGGTCTCTTTTATTAGTAAAGTGGCGATCTCATGATTGGCATTTTAGGTGTTGTTGTGGTGATCTAATTCTCCCCGGTGGCGAGTGTGGAGCTTATGATGGACATCGTTCAGCCATGCACAGGACTTTTTTCTCTGTTCGGCGGACCCTGCTTACACATTATATTTTTAGTCAGAGACCACACACAAATGCCCCCACTGTTTGGACACCCTCCAAAATATATATATAAGGTCAACACCTAGTTATGTGCTACATAATTAAACTGGATAAAATTTATTTGGCCAACATGCCTTATTTAAAAATCTCTATAACAATTATTCTTTATAATTTGAACCTCACCTAATGTGAGTTACTTGTATGCAATATAACAATTTATTTTGGCTCTGTAACATCTCATAAACTTATTACTTAGAGTGAATTTGTAGATACCACGTGGTGAAGAATTTGTTTAAAACACATAGTTTTTTACTACCCATAATTTGATGATACAATTAATTTGAATGGGAGATCATTTACATTCAAGACGTGCCTGAGTAAGTTCTCAAATATTTGCATAAAGTTTTACTGTTAATCTTAGCAAACCTCATATCACTTACTAACGACGCATTGTGCCACATTACTCTGATGTAACCGAATCTCGTCACATCGGTGTTAAATCACTTTTAAACTTAATTATTTTGTTGTCAATGTACTTTACCTTTTAGTGGCGAGATTCCGACACCCAAATAATATAGTTTTATTAGCTTTAAAAAAACTTTACGAACAAATTGCGTATTGCACAAGTGCCTGCATTGTTGTAACAGGTTAATAGATTCACTTACTCAAGCATACTTAAAAAACACAGTTTTCTCCCGTGAAATATAGTATTTAATTAATATAAAGTAATCAAGACTTACCGCAGTCGTTTATCGAATTATCTCTTCATAGCTAGAAGAAGATGTAGTTAAAATAATTCATCTCTCCACCGGAGGAAAAATAATGCCGAGCGTCACCCACGAGGTATGTAGCCAGACAAACCTTAACTTGTATCTGAGCGTCGTCACCGTTTATGTAAGGGAAATCTCGCCAGGACGCAGCACCGCTTTTTAATACTGCTGCAGAAAATCAGCAGATGCCGACACCGATCAAATAGTGTAGAGTAGAAAACGGTAGTTTCTCCTATCCACGGGTAGGGCGCAGCACTAATTAAACCGCTATAATTCCGTACTGCACTTAACTACCAGCGGTATATTCATTAGTTTCGCATCGTCTTACCGCTAGATATCAGCCCACTCTCCGATTGTAAAATGACTGACATTGCGCTGAACCACAGGTTCGGCACACCCTTCAAAACTGAAAAAAGAGAAAAAGATAAGCACTCAAATGCGTATTAAATTGCTATCTGTAGCTTCCATTTGTGACCGTACCGGAATATCAGATAGAGCTGCTGCAGCTATAGCTAGTGCTGCTTTACAGGACTTGGGTGTAATCACAGGGGAAGACAAAACCAAAGTAATAGGCAGGATGAAAATTAGACGAGCAAGATCAAAAAATCGAAGAGATCTCATTAATGACAGTCTTTATGATCAGATAACCGAAAATAGAGGATTGTTTTTTGATGGAAGAAGAGACAAAACAATTGTTCAAGAAAAGAAAGGAATTAAGTTGTACAAAAAAGTTATTTCAGAAGAGCACGTTTCACTAATCGAGGAACCAAACTCAAAGTTTTTAGGCCACGTAACACCTAAATCTGGCACTGGAAAAGACATAGCAGACAGTATACTGGAGTTTCTTGAAGATAGAGAACACAATGAACAACTTTTGAACTTTACTGCTATTGGGTGTGATGGAACCGTTGTAAACACTGGACATAATAATGGTGTGATTTCTTTGATCGAAAATGAAATAGGAAGACCTTTACAATGGTTAGTTTGTTTGTTCCATGGAAATGAGCTACCTTTGCGACATCTTTTTTTGGTCATTTAGACGGTAAAATGAAGGGACCCAATGAGTTTAAAGGCGAAATAGGTCAGCAGCTGGAAAACTGTGCTAATCTTCCTGTGGTTACTTTCTTGCCAATTGAAAATAACCTTCCTCTTTTGGAGAACATAAATGATTTAAGTACAGATCAGAAGTATTTATTGGATATGTGTATCGCTGTATCAAGTGGAAATTGCTCACTAGATTTATCTTTAAGAAACCCTGGAAAACTTGCTCACTCCAGGTGGCTTACATTAGCAAACCGTATACTTAGATTGTATGTGGCAACTGAAAACCTTAAGACTCTGGCTGAGTACATTGTGAAAGTGTATGCACCTGTGTGGTTTAACATTAAGTTAAAGCCTTCATGTACTTATGGTTCCAAACATCTGTTTAAGCTTATCTCATATTCACGCTATCTCTCTGATGATTTCAAGAACGTTCTAGACCCGGTTATTCAAATAAATGGATACTTTGCTGCTGCAGAAAATCTTTTGTCCATGCTATGTGATGAGCGCAAAAATGTAAGAGAACTTGGTTTACGACGTGTTTTAAAAGCAAGAACAGAAAGTAGAGGCGGAGTCAGGAAGTTTAAAGTTACAAAGATAACCTTTGACACAAAGGATTACATCGACATGATCTCATGGGCTGAAAATGACGTAACTGAACCCTCCTAGGTAAAACATGTTTCCATTGACTCTCTCAAAGACTTTATACGGAAGACATCTGAAGCTCAACCAAATAGTAAAGTGGACCCGCTTATCGACTTTCCCCGGCTTTCTTGTCACACGCAAGCAGTGGAAAGAGCTGTGAAACTGGTGACCGAATCGACTCAAAATGTCTGTGGTTCAATCGCAAGAGAAGGATATATAAGAGCAAAAATTGACTCACGTGAGAACATGCCAAAATTTGATACAAAAAAACAGTTTAATGTGTCAATGAAGTAGAAACAAACATTTTGCAGCTGTAACATCTGTAATTATTAAGGGTTTTTTAAATCATAAAAAATGAACTTTCAATGTCTTTAAAAGTGTATTATGATATTTTTTTACGTGTGCTCTAATAAAAAAAATATATAATTGATTTGACGAGCTTTTATTTCAACCTTATTTACTACTATTTGTAACAATCAAAATGTTCGCAAAAGTTCCAAAATTATCAAAAATACAAACTTTTTGACATAAAAAATATTTTTTTATTATTATTATATTTTGTAATTAATAATTTTTTCCAATTCTAATGCTTATATATGTATTTACAACTATCTTTTGTAACATTATATGTACGAGAAAACCATAAAAAATTATTTATCAAAGTTTATAATTTTTCAATTTTTTTAATTTTTTTACAAACTTTAAGCTCTTTGCGGCACCTCAAGATGTTGTAGTATAACAACAAAATTTTTTTTCTTCTTTTTGAACCTAAAAGGCAACTTTTCCCCACTATTACAAAACTAAAAAAAAAAAAAAATTAAAAAAAGGCCATTTTCGTTCCACCCTAATGCACAGTCCCCAAAGACGAAAAAAATGTCGGTCCCAACCTTCGGCAGGAAAAGTAATGGTGACCATATTTTTTTCAGGGTGTGCTGCTCTTAGATTTTAAAGAACCTGGTGTCAACATCAACACTGAGCGATATGCAGATAGCGTAAAACGCTTACAGGTCAGCATCAAAAATAAATGTCTCAGGAAGCTCACAAATGGTGTCATTCTTGTGCATAATAATGCTCAACCCCATGTAGCCCAGACGATTGAAGTGAGAAGTCTTTCAACATCCACCTTGCAGTCTCAACTTGTCCCCATGCGATTATCATGTTTTTGGCCCACTAAAGAAATCACTAAAAGGACGGCAATTCAAATCTGATGCTGAGGTAGAGTTTACTGTTAGCGAATGGTTTCACAAACAGCCGCAAGAATTTTACCAGCAGGGAGTCTACAGATTAATGCAACAGTGGGACTCGTGCCTTAATGTTAATGGAGACTTCTTTTAAAATTGTTGAATAAAAAATGCTTTACAGCCTCTAAACATGTTTCTGTTGAACAATCCTCATAGTTACTGCATTTTTAAAACACTTCAAAATTTTGTAAGAAGGTAGTCTAAAAACATTTCATACTCATTGTCGTACAACATTTACATTTCTACTCTGATAAGTGATAACCTATTGTTTCATATGTCTCAAAATGAAGAGTGAATGATATACGGTGTATTTGTTTGCTGAAGAATTCTATCCGCTTTACCAGGGTCTTGACGTTTCCTTCTGTAGACCACGTGAGCTAAAGTGGTGTGAGTGTTGATGGGACAGGAGATAAAAAGAAATCAGAGATGCGCCTAAAGACAAATTTCCAGCAGAATTGAAAAATGTACTTTCAAAGATTAAAGGTTCTGCAGGGAAAAACCATAAGGCCCCAGTTTATTCCTATCAAGAAATGCAGAATTACTCCGGTCAGCCACTGTGCAGGAAGAAACGGAAGGAGACCTCAGTAACCTTATGAAGACTCTGAAGTATAGAAATACTGAAAAAACATCCATAAGCCAGAAGAGGGAAAAATAAAGTTGGAAATAAACATGGTAAAAGTGTGTTAGTGTTAAATATTGAATTGGATGACATGAAAGCATTTTGGATTACAGGAGTCTGTAAACTGATGATTCAGAGAGTCTGATAGCAGCCTTAAATCTTCAGAGTGTCCAGCTGCAAAAGACTTTCAAAAAACAATGTTTCTTATGAAAGTTATTTGAAGAGAATTGTCTCCTCATCAAAACGTCTGTGAAAAGAGGAGCCTAAAGATATAGTGAAACTAAGAAATGATTTACTGGAGAAAAAGTCACTATTTCTGTAACTCTAGATCAGTCATAGGCAACCTTTGAATTTATGGAGATGCATATATAACTGATGGGTTATATTAACTTTGGGTTCACAACCCACTTTTACTGAAATTTTAGTTAGAGCCTGCAATGTGTCCATTAGACCCCATATTATGTACTGCCATAGTAAACTAAGTCCATTAGTTATAGTAAATCCCACCAGAGTGCAGTGAATGATTCAGAACATTTTTCACAGCCATAGTGAACCAAGTCCTCTTGTTTTGTGTTGTAGTTTTCATAATATACACCAGTTATTTCTGGCAGTAGAAAGTGAATACTAATTTAGTATGTCATCCGATGAAGATTATAATATTCCAGATTCACAGTCAGAATCTTCCACTGAAAATGTTCAAGGTAAGTTTTTGTTACATTGAATTTTGTAGGTTAGATTTTAATATGTGACTTTTAGAATCATTTTATGTTTTCACAGACTAATATTAAGTATTCTGAAACAAAATGTTTCACTATTTTGTGTTGATAAATGCTACTGTGTAAAAAATAAAGTTTTAAACATTGCAAAAATTAAAAATTTTTACCAGTGCAAACATTTTATTCAAAGTGTAAAATAACTGGACAGTCACTAATCATTTGACAGATGTCTAAAAATATTATAGTCTTTTATTATGGTTACTTCAGAAAACTGCATTGTCTGATTATAGGAAACAGATGCAGGCGATGCGGTACTTACCTGTCAAAACTCTGGTGTAAAACCCAAAGGAAGTGCAGATGAAAGAAGAGGAAGGAGAAGGAAATTAGATGAGAGTTCATGGAAGAAAAATGTAAGGAAGAAGTTAAGAAATAGTGGTCAGAGTTATGTATCAGCCAATACAGGAAATGTTATGCCAGGTAAAGTTTGTGATTTGAATTTTGACCGTCACTGTAAGCAAGGCTGCTCGAAAAAATTCAGTCCTGATCAAAAGAAAAAAATATTTGATTCGTTTTGGAAATTAAGTGACTACTCGCAGCAAAATATCTATCTTTGTGGCTTAATTAAGGCTAAAAAAACAAACAGCAAGAACTCGTCCACGTTTTTTTGAAAGTGGTAGACAGAGAAAAAAGGTAACTTATGTTTAAGAGTAGAGGAACAGAATATTGCTGTTTGTAAAACGTTTTTCCTCAATGTATATCAAATATCCTGGGGTTGTCTCTACAGATGTTTAACAAAAGATGAAATTTCAAATGTGATTGACATGAGAGGAAGACACAAGCCTGGCAGTAAACTTGACAGTACAGACGTACTAGATCATATAAAATCTTTTCCCAGGTACAGTAGTCATTATTCGAGAAAAGACAACGAAGCCAGAAAGTAACTACACCCAGAACTGACCATTCATAAAATGTATTGTTTGTATCTTGAGAAGTGTCAGAGAGCAAAACTCCAGTTAAGGAGAAATATTATTACAAAATTTTCACTACAAATTTTAATTTGCATTTTAAACATCCAAAAAGTGATACTTGCCGTTTATGTGATGAATTACACTTAAAGATTAATACAGAGAATGATGGAATTATAAAAAATTTAATAACCCAGAAAGAACTGAATTTGCGCAAAGCAGAGAAGGCAAGAGTCTTTGAATTGTGACAAAGATAAAGCATCAAGTGATGTATATTCTTGTTCCTTTGATCTAAAAAATTGTCTACATCTGTTGCACACTACAAACGAAATCTGTACATGTACAACCTGGGAATACATTCCTTTAATACAAGTATTGGCCACATGTATGTGTGGAATGAGACACAAGGAGGAAGGGGTTCCCCAGACATTTCTTCTATTGTTAGAAAACACCTCATTCATTATGCTTCAACCCACAAACACAGTTTTGTATTCTGATGCCTGTGGTGGACAGAACCGTAATAAAAGTAAACCCTCAATTTAACGGACTAATTGGGGCTGAGGGGTGTCCGTAAAATCGAAAGTCCGTTAAATCGCAAATTTTGTTTTTTGAGGATATATTTAAATCAAATGGGCCTATAACACTTGAAATTTTAATACTATTAATATCATGCAAATACCGTATTGTTCCGAATACAAGCCGCACTTTTTCTCCTAAAAACATGATCGCTAATTTGGCCTGCGGCTTCCATTCGCGCGCTAACGAAATTCGAAGTTTATACCTGACTTCTGGCGGGACGAACGCTTTTGGTATCTATGAGTTGTTTACTGCCTAAGCAACAGCAGTTTGCCTGGCTGTAGTTAACTCTGGCGTTATGATTTATGACTACAACCGAATGTTTTAACAGCAAACTGAAGAAAGAATAGGAAGATAAAGTGTAAGTGCGTGCGCACGCATGCGTGCTCGCACCCTTCTGTAGGCAGCAAGACAAAGGATGAGTAGAGGGGGTGTGAGTAACATGTTTCTAAATAACGGGTAAACTGCCAGTGTGGGTTTTCTATTGTAACAGCGACAACATCGCTTATCTGTACTTTGTTTTCATTCGGCGTTTTTGCAGTGCGTTTGTGGTATGAGTGATATCGTGCAGACTAAAGGCATGCAGTCAAATCAAATTAAACGTAACCCGTACGATGCGAATTATAAATTAATTGTGATACAAAATGTAGAAAAAACATGCAATCGCGAAGCCGCATGGAAATTCGATATCCTGTATTCGACGATGGAGAAAACAGAAGGAACGACTTTTAAATGCAAATACTGCGCGACGAGCATTCGCGGGACCTCAAGTTGGGCATTTTGTAGCAGTAGAGTCCAGCGTCTGTGAATACGTACGGCTTTTAAGAAGGCAAGGACTCCCTGTCACTAGACATGTTTTAAAATTAAAAGCTTTAGAAATCGCAGAAGAATTAAAAGTCTCCCGTTTCACCAGCTTCGAGTGTATAAGACGAATGATGTGGCGAAATAGATTTGCGCTTAAATGACGTACATCACTCGTGCTAAAACTACCGAGTGACTACGAAGAAAAACTCCTACAGTATCAGCGGTTTGTCATTCATTTATGCAAGAAGCATAATTATTCACTTGAACACATGGGAAATGCCAATGAAACGCCCGTATTTTTTATTTACGTATATTTACGGTGGACCAAAAGGGAACCAAATCTGTAACAGTAAAGATTACAGGAAATGAAAAATTACGTGCCACTGTAATGCTTGCTGTATTAGCCGATGGATGAATATTTCACAGTGAAATAAGATGCATATCAGTTTTAAACATTTTTGTTTGTTAACGGTCCAAGTCACGTATTTTAATTTTTTATTTTCTTACATTTGTTAGGTCCGTCTTGTGACTTTTATCTTTAGAATAATATTAGCGTGACGCGTTTCAGGTCATCTGACCCATCCTCAGACACTTGCTCGAAAAGAGGTCGTCATATATTAAAATCCAATTAAAATAAAAACACACATATGTAAACTCATTGTCAATAATTAATGTTCAAAAACATGAATAACACTGTTGTCGTGGTGCACCACGCGATTACCGATCGATACTGAGTAGTGTAACTTTTCAACATTTTGTTTTTGCGAGCGCTAGTATTGCTGTATCATATAGCGGGTTGCTCTTGAAATTCAATTTATCATTCAATATGTTGTTCTTATATACAGGGTTGTTATGACCCCTGTATATTTCAAATTCTTCAAGTGCATTCATCCCGAGTCCTTTGTCACAAAAATGTAGGGGTATGAAGTTTGTGTCAAAACTTCTATATGAGTGATTATTATCTATCAAATGTCGAGCATAATTGGATTTAATATTATCTAGATATAGATGAATAGATATCTAGATGAATGCACTTGAAGAATTTGAAATATACAGGGGTCATAACAACCCTGTATATAAGAACAACATATTGAATGATAAATTGAATTTCAAGAGCAACCCGCTATATGATACAGCAATACTAGCGCTCGCAAAAACAAAACGTTGAAAAGTTACACTACTCAGTATCGATCGGTAATCGCGTGGTGCACCACGACAACAGTGTTATTCATGTTTTTGAACATTAATTATTGACAATGAGTTTACATATGTGTGTTTTTATTTTAATTGGATTTTAATATATGACGACCTCTTTTCGAGCAAGTGTCTGAGGATGGGTCAGATGACCTGAAACGTGTCACGCTAATATTATTCTAAAGATAAAAGTCACAAGACGGACCTAAAAAAAAACAAAAAAAAAAAGCATATCAGTGTATATTGTTCAGTGGTGTTAGTCGTCGTGATGTCTTCCACTGAACATGTGCGATGCCTGCATCAACGACAACGCAAAGACAGGGATCGTGAAGAATTAAATGAATTCTTGATGAATACTCCGTTCTCATCAAATACAATTGAAGATGAGAAAATTTGCGTGTTTTAAAACAAGAAGAAAAGAAACGAAAGAATGCTGCGATAGCCAAGCAATATACCCAGACCAGGAGAGTCTGCAGTTTATGCACATTATACGTTTCAAAAGCCTAAAAACATTATCATGCTTTGAGTTTCAGGTTTTGTTTTTTGTCCGTTAAATCCGAAGTCATTTAAACCGAGGTCCATTAAATCGAGGGTTTACTGTATTAAGATGGCACTGACCTTACTGAAATTAGTTCAGAGTAATGAAATACGAGCTGATATGATTGACCTTAAATTTATGGTCTCTGGGCACAGCTAGTTGCCCAACGATAGAGAATTTGGAATTATAGAAGCAGCAAGTAAGAGAAAAGAGTTTATTTATTCTCCCGATGACTGGATTGATATTATTATACGAGGAAAGTGCAAGATTCCCCCATTTCAGTTGGAAGAAATAAAATTCACTGACTTTTTATCAACAAAATCACTAGAAGATGCTGTAACTAACAGAAAGAAAGATATTAATGGTGACAACTTCAGTTGGTTGAATATACAATGGTTAAGAGTCATAAGGGGATATAAATTGTTACTGCATTTCAAACAAAGTCTCAGTGAAGTAGAATATTTTCGACAAATTAATTTGGAAAAGACAAGGCAACGTGGGCGACAGCTACTTTGTTTATCCAGTATTATACAAGCACCTTTGTACTCATATTGCCAACCAGTTACTGCTGATAAGAAAAAAGATATGACTGACGTACTGCCTTACATCCCTCAAGTACATCACTCTTTTTAGAAGTATCTACCTGTTGAAACTGGGACTAGATTACAAAATCAAGCAAGCCAGGAGCAAGATGTTGATGGTGAAACAAGTTTCAATGATGAATTTGTTATGATTTTAAAAAAAACTGTGATTTGTAAACAGTGTAAAGACTGTTGTGTATAAAACGGTGGCAAAATTAAAATTTTAATTTTGTATTAAAAAAATTAATTTTACCTTTTAAATTTGTTTTCAATTTGGTTATTCCGTCTTAAAAACATTTAATTTGTTCATTCTGTTTGACAATAAAAATGTATAATTACAGTCTGGTGCAATCATTTCTCAAAATTTCCATAGCCACAATGAACCAAGTCCACTTAATAAAAATCTCATGTCAATAAAAATTTTGGGGTTTAATTTTGGTGCATGATATTTGTGTCATTTTTTAATACAGCTTTCCTCTTTAGCATCATATACAAAAAGTAGTAATTACACCATAAAGGCATTGATTTGGAGGAAAATACTTTGAACTCTTTTTTCTCAAAATCATCTGACATGGACTTGGTTTATTTTGGTTGTGAACCCTTCATATATAACTGACGACCAGTTCGATGGGAGCAACTCTTCAATGGAAAATGGAAAGGTGCGGAGCTGGACATTAACAGTCATGAAAAATTACAAAAACTAGCGACGTGGAACACAGATTCAAAAAAAACCTTTGCAGTATTTTTCATATAAATTTGTGAAAATTGTTGACATTAGGAGTAGGTCATCAACAATCTGTCATCATGCACATGCATATTAAAACTAACAAAACTTTAAATGAAAAAAATGGTTAAACAGGAAAACATTTTAATAAAAATAAATTAAAGAACTTATTTATAAAGTGAACAGAAATCTAAAACTTGAAAAAATCACATTTAAAACATAAAAGAAGGTTTCAGTTCTTTTTCTTGAAAAAACTAACAATAATTATTGTAGTAGAAAAAAGTAAACTTTGAAACGGCTTGTACTATTTTATTATAAAGTACTTCAAAGCAGGTACAATACGGGTTCGTTCCTTCGTTTAAAAGAAAAGAAAATCATGAATTGGTTCGCGGGCGCGTCTAACCTTATTGACAGGCGCACTTGTGCCCGCAGGCGCAGGGTTGCCAACTGCTGCTCTAGAAGTTATGATAAAAAAGTGGAAGTGAAGTTTATGAGAAGATATAATAGTAGTTTTGACACAGGCATATAGCCACAAATTAATAACGTTTTATATATCCTCATGAAGTTAAAGTCGCCTATTACCACCACAAGAACTGTCTCCACATCTAAGTATCTCTGAAAAGAGCCGCCAAAAAATTTGTTGAAGCTAAGAAACAATTTATGGGGAAAACGGTCCAGAGTTTAAGTAACTTTCATGTATGCACATTTACAGACTCCACTTTTAATATACAAAGTTTATTGTTCAACCAAGTTTACTATAGATATTAGAGTATAGAAGTCATGAAGTATCCCGTATCAACCCATTTTATATAAAAAAACTTAACTAATATTTCTATATAGAGAATTATAGATTTGTTGGAACTGTGGTTGGGGAAACCGGTTTTGGAATTCAAATTATTGCAAACATGATTTGCTTCTTGATCTATATGAAATAACAGACTTCTGATTGTACGCAATGGGAATAATTGTGACAGTACCTAGTGCAGCTACCAGTTTTTTTTTTAACCTAATGAAATTTGTAATGGTAAAAACAAGAATGAAAGTGAAAGTGACGAAGATCAAGAGGTAACAACACTTTCTGACTCTTGTTTATGTAAATGTTAATGGTCTTCTAGAATGTCAAAGTGATTCACAACAGCCCAATAGAATAATAAAACTAAACGTTTCAATAGCACACATTACTATTAAAAAAATATATATCAGGTTACTGAGCTTCACTCCTAGGTTGTAATGTATCGCAAATTATTAACTCTTTTTTTGTTGATTTTTTTTTAATGGAAACTGATTATGAAGTGATGAAATTATAATAAAAAGTTATAAATACAAGTAAGCTACAAATTGTGCAAATAGCAAATTTCCAAATCATTTTCATAGTTTGAGTAATATTATAATGAACAGTTTACTGTGATAAATAAATTTAACGGAAGTAATGAATTTAACTGGGAACAGTGAACACCTGGCAGTAGGTGTAAGTAACCTGGCTTGGGTTTAAGTAAATGTTGTAAGGTACCTAATTGATGCTAAACTTAAAAATAATTTAACAAACGCTTGAGGTGAGTGTTAAATTTATTTGTCAAATAACAAAGCAGATAAAGAAGTATTACAAAAACAAAGTAATACGTACACACACGTGTGCATAAAATACATCCACATCATAGTGCATGCGCACACACATCCACAATACCTCTATACATATTTAATACCACTCAATACACAATGCACACCAACCTGACTTTGTTTGTATATCCAGTTTGCCTTTCTGTTCTTAAGCACAAAGAACAAAACCAGCTGTTTCATACAGTGAGTCACGCATTTTGCTAAAAATTATTCACTTTAGTTTATCAAAAAACGTTTTTGAACGTTTTACTTCAACTTACTTTTTTGTTCTTCACATGAAAATAAATGTCCACCACTTTTAAAAATAATGTTTTTTAAATTCACCGATCTCCATTAAGAATTAAATGGATGGTAAATTACTCATTAGGAATTTAATGGGAGATATTTGGCCTGTTAGGTAACTAACAGGCCGTTAGGAGTAGAGAAGTTTTTCAGCCTATTGACCAAAGTCAACACTTGCATGGTAGCATAGTCTTGTTAACGAGAGTTTTACTAACAGGTACCAAATGGGCATTGTGTTGGTGAAACTGCTATTAAGATAATGTCAGTTAAACATTATATCACCAGTTAACAAATGGTTGGTTAGGAAGAAATTTAACAGACATTCATGAAACAGGGCATAAATGTCTAAACAACAAGCAGGCTGCCAAAATAAACATGACTCAGTTTCTGTGCATGCACAGTTGATGGTGAGAATGCGGTTGCTTCCTGTACAGTGTTCAAGCAACAAATCAGTATAGCATTATTTTTTTCCAGCTAGGAGTGGGAACATGCTCGAGTAACAGTGTAGGCGTGGCAAAAAACAAAGACAACTGAAGATAACTGATGCTTCTTCGCGTGGTCAATTTAGGCTCTCCGATTTCAGCCTTTAGATGAATTTTACCAAACATGAGACCCAGTCCAATGGATTTCTCATGCCTGAAAACCTCAAGAGACAAAGTGCCACCAAAATCAATAGTGGTTTTCAAGAAAAACCCCACATACAATTATTGCTCATTCAATAGTATAGGATATATGAGTTAAAGTTGTGTTGAACTAGTAAAAATAATTTAATTAAAAAATGGTAATTGTTGTTTACAGTTGTTTCTTCTAATTATTTTATAAAATAAATGTTGATGTTAACTGTGATTTAAAAATCCATTTAACAAATTTAGCTTGTATGTATAAGTAAATCACACAGTTTACTTAAGTGTGCACATATTTTTAAAAACTGGAAATTCCTAATTAACTAGCAGCAAGTTCATGAACTTCATTGTGAAGAAAGCACTTCCATATATTTATACATTGACAAACGCTGATATCGGTTTGTCAAAAATTTGTAGAACTGAGGTCACTCATTTAAAAGCAGTTAAGAAGTCTGGTCTGAAGGAATGTATTAGCGTACAAACTATAGAAATTCAAGTTGAATAGTCAGCTAGGTGATCTCTGTTGTTAGTACTAAGAATCTGAGTAAGTAGTAGGATAGGATAGTCCTTTTTAATCTATTACTTTTGTGTTAAATTTAGCAAGGGTAATTTTATTTTTATCAAATCAAATTTTGAAAATTATTTCATCACATTTAAAAATCTGATAATTGGTGGCAGCTGGGAAAAGGAACTAAGTCACTCGTTTCCAACCAGATTTTGAGCATTCATAACTTTTTACAAGATTAGATTTGACACCAGCTAACACTAATTCAACCTAACCTTCGGGTTGAGTTTGTTAATGTGATCAATGTCTTTGACAAAAATGAAATGTTGGTTATCTGTGTAGAATTAAAGATAATCTACATTTTGTTTCTACTCTGTGATATATGAGAAATAAACTTGTTAACAAATGCAGGAATTCCTTTCCTTATGCCCCAGACTAGCACATGACGTTTTCCTAAAACAGGCAAGTTCCCATATTTTGATTCATCCCATATGTATCCTTCATATTCTGTTTTTCGTGCATTGCAGAATGCCATACAAACATAATACAATTTACAAATATAAGCACACACCAAATGTTGAAACTTACTGTTTGTAATTAAATAATCACTTCCCATTTTCCTGTTAAATTCTATTGTCTCTCTCAGTCTTGCACTTCTTTCAAATATTACCACTTTTTTGCCACAAAGTAAAACAATTAAATTATATACTTACAAAACAGACATTTAAGGAAAAATCATTTTGAAGAAAGTGGCCTAATATGGAGTCAAGTCTGCTTACCAGCCACACACCTCTGATATGTTGCCCTCATTACTGACTATGTGAGCCAGCTCTCTGAGGATGGGTGAGTGGAATGGTTGGTATGCCAAGTGGAAACCTTTTGTTTCTATTTTAGGATTAACTTCTTTCAAAATGTTGGGTCAACTAATTCATGTATGTAGGAATGTTTCACAGAGTCATATTCCAAGATCCTGGAAGATTACAAGATAACAACTGTTAAGTACAATGTATACTGAAGATACCTTCACAAGTACAATAATGGAAAAGAATACTACAGTTGTTGCAATCTGCTGTAACAGTGAAGAACCATTAAATAACAATCACAATTACTAACAAATAATTCAGAGTATAGTGACACATAATACTGCATCCTCCAAGTTGCCACACAGCAAAAATCTCTGTAACTCATGCACATCCTCTCTCACTCTCTCTCCAGACTGATTAGTCTGGCAGCTAGTGTAGAGTGTGGGGTATCTTTGCACTTGAGATGTGAAGTTTGGTTGCTTAAATAAAAAGAATATATAATGTTATTTTAACTAAATTAATGACTTTTTTTGAAAGACCAAATACAAAATATGGTGGAACTGCCAGCAGTAATGTCTCATATACGCGTATATTTCCTTTACATGTCATGATAGGAATTTACATACACTTAGCAAGTGTTGGGAAGAAGAGTCAAAAGGAGGCCAAGTATTATTCAGTGTCTATAGACTCCTCTGAAGTGGAGTCTACAGATCAACTTGAATTTCATCATTCCGGTATGTGAGGAATAGCGAACCCACTGAGAGGTTTCAAAGGCCACACAGTCCTCCATCAGTAATGAAGTGATTGGTGTACTAAGTGAGAACAAACTTTCTCTTGCAAATTGTAGACGACAGGTTTATGATGACATGCCCAACATGAACAGCAGGTATACTGACCTATACAAGCAAACATAAATGCAGAAACTTCCAAAATTTATACATGCTTGTCAAATTCTTTTTAAATGTAGTTAGTGTAGTAATTACATTGTATTTGTATTTAAGGCCTATGCCTTATTGTAATGAAGTTCTTTGGTTTTATCAATCTGTATTGTTTTGTCTGCATCAACCAACAGATGAAAGATATTTTTATCCACTTTAGCTGTACAAAAGAAAAAGTTTATAAAACCACCTCAAAGTACTAAATAGTCAGATGACCCCAATGGGTATAAAAACATTGATAAAAAATTATAAATTGATTGAATCACCTTTAGAGTAAAAAATTAATAATACTGAAGAAGCTGCTGATACCACTTACTGACTGATCATGAAATCTCTGAAACCACAAGGCCTACAAACATGAAATTTTGTACAAAAATTTCTCTTAGGTTATATATGCATGCTGAGAAATTTTACTTCTTGGGGGGGGGGGGGATTTCCCCTCCGCCAATAGAAAAATTAACTTTCTGCTGAATTTTTGTCAACTGATTCCTTGTAGGTTGGTAGAAAATAAGTTACAAAAATACATTTGTTACACAATAGAAAAAAAGAAAGTGGTGAGATACAAGGCAGGGCACTATATCAACAGTTCAGAGGCTGTCTGGTGAATATTGTGCTTCCCCATCCATGGGCACTTCCTACTGTTATGTATCTTGCTGTTCATCTTGAGAATGGCCAGAGAGTATTTTACCAATCCATAAGAAAGAAAAGGTATGGGGAAACGGTAACAAAATATTCAGAAAAATCCAGATGCTCACAGAGCAGCAGTTAAAAGGTATTCTCAGAACAATCCTCGTGTATATTGAGGCTGAGTCAAAACATGTAGAAAGGCATCCAGAAAGTGGTCAAGAAATATAATGAAGAAAGGAAAGAGAAGCAACTTGCACCTTGGAAAGTTAAATCCTTATCAGGTTATAAATATGTTCCTAACATTTATTGATTTTTGATTGCCATTAGACATTATAACGGGTGCTTCCAAATGACATCTTTTGGAGCTAAGGGGGTGAAGGAAGAGAGCTTTATGCGAACATTTAAAATGCAAGGGCAAGTTTGCCATAGAATTAGATGTTTGTTGCCTCCACCTCAGCAAAACTTCCTTTTTTTTTAGAAATTACTTTGTCAGTGATGAGAGGGAAATTAATATTCATACTGGAACTTCAGTAATGTAAATTTTGGCTGGGTGGTTAGCTGCAAAAACTGTTGCATAACTGTAATCCTTAAATCAAAGACTTTAGTACTTTAAAGTATTCCAGAGAGCCAAGACTTGTGATACATGCAAACAGAAAGCCAGCAGATGCACATAGGAGTTCGTTTAACATGCCTACAATGAACGAGGTGGTTTTGGCAGTATTAGGTCAGAAGTGTGGCATCATGCTCCACAGCAGGGACACCAAGCTGGTGCGGATCAGTGAGACACAACGTGCTTATGATGCCCTCCAGTACCCAGTCATGTTCTGCCATAGCTATAACATGGCTACTCAATTAATAACCCCTAGCGTGATGCAGTTACAAAAGTCCCCCTTAGAAAAACCGTGTCTGCTTCAGACTCCTACCCCTACCTTATCATGAAGAGAGAGGAGCAAGGAAACTACATCTTACTCTACTGCAGTCTCAATCAATTTCTGGCGGACATCCCAAGATAGACAGAAAGATTGAATTATATCTGAAAAAGAGTAAATTGTGGTCTGAGCTTGGTAAGATGGTCATGTTACCTAGATATGTATAGCATGTCTACATAACCTAACCTAATAATATAGCAGGCTATATATGTTGTTGTTGTTATTTTCCAATGGCTCCCCCTTGGTACATTTAACCCATTTGGTACCGAGCTTCCCAATAAAGACCACTGTAATTTCTGAGTTCTTGCATTTCCCGGTTCAGCTTCACACACTCCAATAGATGATTTTTGAGTATTCTCTCCTGCACAATACACATTCTTCTGTGGTGGGAATTTTTAATTTGTAGAGATGCGCTGAGAGACAGTCATGGCCAGTTTCCAGTCTAAAGTTGGCAACTGCTTCCTTCCTGGGTTTTCTACAGTTGTTATTCCATAACTGTTCAATCCCTGACCATGTTTTTCTAAGATGATATATAGCATATACAGCATATATAGTGATATACAGGGATTTGTTCAACATGTTTACATATAACCTGAAGTGATCCAAAATACAAGAAGCCTTGAACATCCAACAAATGCCTCAAGACATTGCTAGTCTTTCATCAGAAGGTAAAAAAAAATTATCTCTTGACAAAGGGTTATGTTTTCAGACCAAGTAGGTGTTGCATGTACACTGTGGAATGGCAGATCTTGTCTTGCTGTGACTGCAGGACAAGATCAAGCCAGTCGACATTGATAAAATCATCAGTGTAGAAATCCCTGATCCTGAGCTTGATTCTGCCCTTTACAAGATCATTAAGACGATTACATTTCCTGATCCTTGCGGCAAATATAACAGGAGTTCAGATTGGATGGTCAGCAGTTCTGGAGCAAGAACTGCCCTCCATCAAAAAACCCCAGACTGGAGACAATGGATATCCCAAGTATCACCAGCTCTCTCCAGATGATGGCACTTTTCTGTTACCATCAATGGGGTAAAGTTGGATAACCACTGGGAGGGTTCCCTACAATCCTGTCTTGGCTCACACTTTTCAGTCATATCACTGTGGAATTTTGTAATTCTGGAAACTCCATAAAATATATCTACAAGTATGTTAACAAAGGGTCTGACCAAGCGGTATTTACTGTGGAGAATGAAAATGATGAAGTGACGAGATACGAGGAAGGATGTTATATCAGCAGTCCAGAGACTGTTTGGTGAATATTGCACTTCCCCATCCACAAGACTTCCCTCCTGTTATGCATCTCGCTGTTCATCTCTAGAATGGCCAAAAAGTGTGTTTTACAAGTGAAAAAATTAACAACCTTCAAAAAAACAATTCTTTTGGTCTTCTTTGAGTTTTGTAAAACTGATAGCTTTACTGCGAAGTTCCATTGTACTATGTATGGAAGAACAACTCAGCAGGAGAAAGCAGGGAAGTCTGAGCCAGGCCACCCTGATGTAAAGAAAGACCAAGTTTTGGGCAGAGTCTATGTGATCGATCCTAACAACACACAGGTTATTACCAAAGCAAGTTAGAATGTTTCAACTGACACATTTCAGACTGTTCAACTTTTAGTCACATTCTGAAATTTATGTCAAAAGACAGAGAAATTATGATAAATGGAACCTCAGAAACCACAGAATATAAACATTTGCTAAAAGCGATACTGAACGTAATTCTGAAAGTACAATAAACAGATTTTCAGTTAATCTACACAATATTCTGGTTAATAACAAAGCATTGTGATACTTTGAAAGTAATATAGTGATATCCTATATAGATGGTTAGTGAATGGCAATTTACATACCAAGTACTTCACTCTCATAATTAGATGAATTTTTGCAACTGATACTGCCTTCTTTCCCTCAACCACTCCACCTTCCCCTAACTCTAAATTGCTATTCCCCATCCTGAAGATTTTGTTTTTCCACTGCTTTGTCTATCTTTTGTATCCACAGTATTCAGGTGTATATTCTTCTTCTTCTTACTGTAGGACTTTATTCTGCAACACTTACTATCTGCTTATTCAACTATCTGTCCCTTTTATATTTTGATCTCTCTTTTAGTCTCATTTATGATATCACTTTCTCTTATTCTTCTCCCATGTCTCGTTCTACTAATTCTGCTTATTGTAGAGTATTTGGTTTTGTGTCAGTATATTGTGTCCCAAGTACTGAGTGTATTGGGGCTCAGTAGACCAGTGGGTATGACACCTGGCTACTAATCTAGAGGTCCCGGGCCTGCACCATAAAATCAGGGTGCGTTTTTCAGCCTCCAGGTCGACTCAGCCTGTTGAAAATGAGTACCTGGGATAACATGCTGGGGATAATAATGGGCGGCTGAAGCGTAGGGCTGGCCACACTGCCTTCCTTGTATGCCGTACGGCTAGCATAAGGCAGCCTACCCTGCCTGACTCCTAAGCTGCTTCGATGGTACACATAGGAGCCATTATTTATTATATTGTGTCCCAAGGTGTAGTATCATTTTCTTCTCCTGTTTCTAATATATGTGAATTTGATTTTTTTTTTCAAACATTCCTACGTTTAACAGTACAAATACTAATACTACATTCTAAATTCCCTGTTCCTTTGATCTTTTGGTCTTAATTAGCTTCTAAAACTTTAAATCTTTTATTGGTTTAAAGAAAAAAATTGTAAAATGCTAATTTTTATAGTACTGAAAATGATTTAACTGGATGATGCAAAAATTTAGTCTGCAACATTTTCGAATGTTATTACTCTATTTATTTGTCATTAGTTGTTACATACAGTTACTGCCATACATCTTGTATAAACCTCTTGTCTTTTTGCATCTTAAGTAGTACATCTTTTGCTTCAGTATGAGTGAAACCTAAAACAGATAATACATGTTTTTTTTAATGTAATTACACTTGCAAAAAGTATATGTATAAGTACCGGTATATGTAAAGTACGAGGTTTGTCAAAAAGTTCGTGCAATTTTGCAATTTCCACTGCTACAAGTGTCTAATTAAAAAACTATTTTTATGTGATTTGGTACACATGTTAATGACAATTGTCTAAAATGTTAGCCCTCTTTGATGCATGGTTTAGATTTCACAGCTAATTAAGTTGTCTTTAGGTGTATTAGGCGACTTTTGTCACTCTACAATACAAGATTGAAGAACATGGATTATATTTTGTGTAAACTGTGAGATAAACTGCTAGGACCTGGTAAACGTGTCCAGAAGGCTTCTGGCAAGACTGCTGTGCGTGAACAAACGGTATACAAGCTTCAAAAATTGCTGTAAACGAGTTGAAAGATCATGGTTATCAGATAAAGATTATGTTTCTGTGTTCCACGAAATTTCATTGCTAGCGCAGTGGTAAATAAAGAGTACTATTTGGACAGTTTACACCATTTGTGTGAAGCTATTCGTATAAAATGGCCAGATTTACAGGAGAATAATTTATGAAAATTGCAGCCCAATAATGCAACTGAACACACGCCATTGCTTGTTAAGAATTTTGCCAGGCTAGGCAAAAGAAAGCATCATAATGATGACACGGTACTGTCATATTCACCAGATAAGTCTCAACACGATCTTTCTTCCTCCCAATAGTGATAATTTTTACAAAAGGACGTTTCACGGCCATTGAAGACAATATCCAAACAGGAAAATGAATGGAATAGAAGTGTACGGAGCTGAAAAAAATGTGGAGTTTTAAATTCTTATGGACAGTGAATGATCAAAGTGAGAGAGGATTAGAAGTTAAACAGAGGAAACAAGTGGGATGTGCAACATAACAGAAGTAACGATATTATGAGAAGTAAGTGAATTAGTAGTGCCAGTAAAATGAGAATGTACAAAACAGTAAGCAGACCTGTAACAATGTGTGCAATGAAGATGACATGTCCCACTGCGGGAGAGGAGGATATATTGAGAATATTTTAGAGAAGACTGATAAGAGGGCTATATGGACTGAAGAAGGTAGAAGATGGAGTATACAGAAAATTATCAAATGAGGAGGTTTAGGAGAAATTAGAGGGAGAGGATATTGTGGAGATCATAAAATACATCAAATTACATAGTATGGACAAGTATGTTAAAATATAAAATAAAGCTACCTCAAACAGTGCTTAATATGCTCCAGCATCTAGATAAACATCAAACATCATATCACATTACTCAGAAAACAAAGAAAATCTGTAGAGGCTAATAGTGCAGCCAGAACACAAGAATAAAAAGAAAATTCCCTATCTTCGGATTAATTTGCATGAGATTATTTGAATACCAGTAGTTTACAGTTTCTTATTTCTGGTAAGCAGTATGATTTTATTTGTTAGAATATAAGTTGGTACAGACACAGAGGTTTTACATCGACTGTCAAAAATTCAACTGTAATCAAATATGAAAATTGCAACTTTGTGGTATTTATTTGTCAAACTGCTACCTGTCATACTCCAGACGAGGCCTTTTAGTGTCTACGAAAAACAAATTACCACTGGAACCCGTATATATACACGTGAATCCACCTTCACGACTGGTCAGTTCATAAACACTCTACTTGTCACTACTCTGTTGGCTAGGTACTACAGAGATTTGTCTCTCCCTCTATTTCGCTATTATGGACTATTTCCCTATTGTGGTTTAGGACTTGTTGATAATGGTGGAGACACTGAAAGGTCTCGTCTGAAGCATGACAGGTAGCAGTTTGGTAAGTAATCATGACAAAGTTGGAATTACAGAGACTGATAATTCAAATAACAAGATGAAAAAATATGAAAAATTCATTAGGTATCTGTCAGCTCATCAGGAAAAATGCCAATAAAACAAAGACTTTCTAAGCACAGTATAGATCATATTCTGTAATTTATCACTCCATCCAGGCCTAATCCTGACAAATTATTGGGGTTCAACTGTATCTACATACTTAACTTTAATGATATCAGACAATATATATAAGTTCGAGTAGTAAAAAATCTAAGGAAAACTGCAATACAATTACCTTTAATTTCTTGAAGGCATGTAATAATTGTTTCGTGTACATCTTTAGCCATATTTTTTGCATCACCACACAAAAATGTTACATTCAAATCAGACATAAACTGTAGTACAAATTCTTCTTTGTGTTTCTTAATGTTATCCTGTAAAAAGTAAATATTTATTGTTGGTCACTGGATGGTCAATGAAAACGAGTAAAATAAATATTACTTCTTTCAAGAAAGTATATTCTATATTAAGAGTAAATGAGACAGCATAAATAATTGGAACAAAACATGGTGTGTTAATAGTTGATTCTTTGGTTTAAGGAAAAAATTTTTGAAATAACGTATTTATTGCATATCACTTATTATTAAATGTTTGTGTACTACATCTACAACGCATAGGACACCTACCTTCAGAAGATGAAAATTAACTTTGAAACTTTTCAGTATTTAAAATTGTGTAATAATTTACTTTACGTGTTAAAGGTTAACCAAGGTTATCGTTTAGTGTACTTGGCAGAGAATAATAGGCAAATACAATTAAACAAGATACATATTTACCAAATTAGAATAAAATATTCTTTTATTTTTCTTTATACTTGTGTTCTACAAATTTGTGTCGTCTTATTTCTGATACATTTCCCAGAAGTTGTTTATGAATAACTGTTTTACATAATTTGATTCTACATAATACATAGCTTTCTCAAAGCTATTATTAGCGCTTAATTAACTTTCCAAGCAAAAAACAAGAATTAATGAATTAAATATCTTAAATTATATATATCTTGACAAATCTTAAATATCGAATAAGGCAACCCAGCACTTTACTCATTCATTCTTTCCCTTTCACACCTTTAACCCCCCTGATTTAGAGCTCTTTCTTATATTGGCCTGTTATTTAATTTATATATAAGTACTTTCCTGTGATGTCCTCCGACACGTGGTTGAACACTACCGGTGTTTGTCCTTCGTTAACTTTTTCGTCCAAAACATAACTGGAACTGGTTAAATTTTGATCACTTTCCTTTTAAGATTGTTTTAACAACTTGTACCATATTTATTTATTGTTTATTACCACATTTTACCAATTTTATCAGACTTAGGCTCGCGAGCACTTTTACACTGAACCGCGCGGTTCTGCCAGCTGACACTAAGTGAGGCGTTTTCAAGATGGCCAGCATCATCCTGAGCATGGCAACTTGCCTTCTCATTGGCTGAGCACATTTCTCGCAGATTCTCGTTATTTATCATAATCTCGTAGCCGGCGACCAGGAACACTGTACGTGATCTTCACGATGTCAAAATTGGCACATGCGCGCTCAGACACATTCTGATGCTACGGATTTCGTCGCACCTCGCCGGGCTTGTTACACAAACTGACGACTGGGTGGTTCAAAAAGTAAGCTTTGCTTATTAAAGCCGGGGCTCAATGTGGGTGTCTCCACATTATTACAATTGATGAAAGAATAAAATAAATCCCACAGCTTTGTCCCGTTACAACTTTAAATTAAACCTCAATATTACATGTAGCTGAAAGTTTAATATCATAATTTGGTAATCCATGAGAGAATAAATCTTGATCTTGTACGTGGAACTTGAAAATAATTTTCACTTCAGCTATTATAGTACTTTCACAATAGCAAATCAACCAACACTGACACAATAAGTTTATTGTTTCGAGTGTTTTCTCTCAGAATTTGTTGAGAATCAGTATAGGCTGAACTGGTTCATACTGTATAGGTTTTTATCCATTTTTATTATAAACGTATAAAGATAGTCACCATTTGGATCACATGAATTAGCCTTTACTCAGCTACAGCTATGAGATACCTACAACTATCACTAATAGTTGTATCTGTTCATTGAATTCCTAATGTAAGGATAATTAGTCACAACAGACTGACATCTAGATGATCTGGAATTACAATTAAATTAAAACTGCACATTACAGAAAATCTATTTTTAAAGGGGTATATTTTCTTTGACACATGTAAATCAAAGTCACTGAAAGCAACTATGCTGAAATGTAAATAAAATTGTTCGCTTAAAAAAAAAATATCATTCACTAGAAATACTATGGATGTAATGAATTCTACACCTCCATAATTAATTAATTCCAAAATGAAATAATAATTTCAATACAAAATGAGAAAGACTTCACGAAATTATTCAGAAATTAATGAAGAGCATCTTCAATCTATAACTTCTCACTGCAGTGATTGTTTCCAACCAACTGACACAAGAAAGCCCTTTTGTAGATTAAGATTTGAAAAATGTGAATCTGACATGGCAGGAGGATTTACCAGCAGCCTTTGTCATGTGGTTTCTTGATATGGTCATTGTTCAGTGACAGTTTAGTCCCACTTTGGATTAAAATATTGTGGCGACACACATCACCACCATGCATAGAAGAACTATTCAGATAAAGAAATAATAAATGACTAAGTACTAAAACAAAACAATGGATGAAGAAAGATAAATGTTAAAGAAATGTAATATCGTAATTATGATGAGTATTAGAAGAAGAGAACTTAATAATGTGATAAACCCAATAGATATGGTAAGTGAGAGGTATAAACAAGTCTAACAACGAAACCACTAATTAAAATAAAGACATGCTAAGCAACAAGACAGTGAAGACCACATTAATTACCAAATAACATAAATGCATGAAGAACTGAAAATAAAGAATTAACAAAAGAAACTGAACTAAAAACATGTTAATAACCAGGTAAAAAATAAATAAACAATACTTCATAAATTAATAATAATAATAATTAAAGAGAAAAGATCAGACAGTAGGTAGAGTTATAGAAAATGCAGTGCAATGGTATAAATAACAGTAAGAAATATATGCATTATTAGTCTAAGAAAAAATTGTAAAAACTTATATTATAAATGAGTGAAGTGATAAGTGTACAAAGAAGGAAATAGTGATGATCAAAGATCATGTTATAAACCAGTGGGGAAGGAAGAAGAAAGTGAAGTAATGGTCTTATGTAAAAAAAAAAATACATTAAGAACCAGTAAATAAAAAGTTATACGTAATTATTTAAAACTTCCGGGCTGAAAGGCCGTGGTCGAATGCTTGATGTTCTGCAGCTAGACGTTTCAGCCACACCACCGGTGGCCATCTTCAGTAGCAAAAAATTCTTCGAAATAGGGTGGTATGCCGAACAAGTCGCCCAATGAACTGGGAACAAGCAACAGTGAGAGAAGGCTACGTTGTTTCTATTTATAACTTTTTGGCCGCTTAAGGTGTATAACGCGAACCAATCAGAAGCCAGCTCATCATTCTCCACTCTGATTGGCCGTGGAAAATAAACCATGCCAGACACTATTTAAGGCGATGCTTTCACCTCGGCGGTTCATAGCGACGGACGCATTCTTATTAATATGGATGGACTCCAGATGCAGGCGAGTGAAGTAACCCCGGACAGAAGACAACACCCGGGCTTCATCAAACATTACCCGGTGATCGTCGTGGGAAAGAGCGTGTTCAGCGACTGCGGACTTCTCGGCTGGCCCAGGCGGCAGTATCTCCGATCGGCAAGTTGCTGAGTAAACGGAATTACAATTAAATTAAAACTGCACATTACAGAAAATCTATTTTTAAAGGGGTATATTTTCTTTGACACATGTAAATCAAAGTCACTGAAAGCAACTATGCTGAAATGTAAATAAAATTGTTTGCTTAAAAAAAAAATCATTCACTACAAATACTATGGATGTAATGAATTCTACACCTCCATAATTAATTAATTCCAAAATGAAATAATAATTTCAATACAAAATGAGAAAGATAGTCAGGGCGATCTTTAAGCCAACCAAAAAGATCCAACAGTTCCTGCGACCGGTAAAAGACGCCAGGGATCCGCTCTCATCGTGCGGGGTGTACAGTATTCCTTGTACGTGAAGCGTAGTGTCCGGATGCGCCTCTCTGAACATCCATATTCATAAGAATGCGTCCGTCGCTATGAACCGCCGAGGTGAAAGCATCGCCTTAAATAGTGTCTGGTATGGTTTATTTTCCACAGCCAATCAGAGTGGAGAATGATGAGCTGGCTTCTGATTGGTTCGCGTTATACACCTTAAGCGGCCAAAAAGTTATAAATAGATACAACGTAGCCTTCTCTCACTGTTGCTTGTTCCCAGTTCATTGGGCGACTTGTTCGGCATACCACCCTATTTCGAACAATTTTTTGCTACTGAAGATGGCCACCGGTGGTGTGGATGAAACGTCTAGCTGCAGAACATCAAGCATTCGACCACGGCCTTTCAGCCCGGAAGTTTTAAATAATTATAATGACACCGGCCGTGAAAGCCTACGTACTAAAAAGTTATATGTGTTTAAAGGGTTCTATATACCCAGGAGTTATTACATTATAATTCATTATGTAAAGGGTTTTTGTATACCCACAGGAGGTACCATGTTATAGTTAATTATTTGAAGTATTTTTGTACACCCATGATTTATTGTGTTAGAATTAGTTATTTAAAGGTTTTATGTATACACACAGGATATTGTCTTATAAGTAAGTGTTTATATTTTATCATGTTATAGTTATTTGTTAAAAGATTTGCTCACTTCTCGAGAACAATAGTTATAAGAGCTGTTCAGAAATGTCAATATCAGGTACGTGGTGAAACCTCACATTATGTAATAAATAAATCATTGTAAAGAAAAGGCAAAATGCTAAGCCTATATGCCAAAAAAGATGAGCCATTGAACTGACATGCTGTCAATATTATTGTTATTATAAGAAAATGAAGAATAGGTATTTAAAATTGTAATGTTATATATAAGGTAAAAATATCAGACATTATTGTGATTAATAAGTACAACCCCATTAGGGCAGATTTAAATAACAAAGGAGGAAATAAGAAGTGTTGAGAAAAAATATGTAAAAGCCTAAAAACTTAAAATTTGTAAATGTGTTAGAATAAGTGATACTGAGCCGAAATGGGTCACATTCGGTATCAAAATAATTCTATTTTTCCAGACATCATCATCATATAACTCAAATTTAAGTTAATCAAAAATTAAATAAAGAGTAATTTGAGGTGACAGATTTAAAATTTACATATGTCAAATAATTAAAACCATGTGACCGGGGTCAGGGGAAAATTAACCAATCATAGCCCATAAAAGCCGGGGCAACATAGCCATAGCCGTTTTTTTTAACGGAAGAATTCGAGTAGGAAGCTCAAGCTGTAGAGGTCAACCGCATGTAGCAGAGTCACATTTTGATCAAAAAAAAAGTAAAAATAAAATACCAGGAGACGTAAAAAATGCAATAGGAATTCCCGGAGAACCATTCAGAATAACCCTGGAAAAATAATAACAGAATAAATGAAATTTGAATGAAAAAAGGACGATCTATTTAAACTAACGCTTCCCAAGTTCGTCAAACATGACATCGACGATATAAATTCTTAAAACAATATTTAATTTGAAGATACTAGGTGAGACGTATAGCATAGCCTGCCAGCTGGAGAAAGTCTGCCATCTTGGAGTGGGGGGCCAACCATTTTGTTGAAAGCAAATCAACCTAAGAATTATAACATTTTAAACACAGTATTATTTTATGTCTTGTTATTTATTAAGAGTTGTAATTAACCATATTGTAATGCATTGTATTTTGTCCTAAAGCGTTTTCCGATCTTTACTAACAGCTAAAAGAATCCACAACCTGATATAAAAATAATATTGTACTGAATTTTAAACATTGTTTGTTCAAATCGAGTTTAGTGAGCGGGTCGACTCAGACCATATCCGATCGACTCACGAACCGGTCAACTGACCCAAGTTTTAAAACAATACCAAATAAATCAATTTGTTAACAGAACCAGCATTTTATTTTTGTAGAGTGGATTAAGATTTAATAATTTCAGATAGACGAGGAAGAGTAGAACCACGACGAGAGTGAAGAACTCCGAGAATTTTGGAGACGAAACCGGCTAACCTAGAAGACCGATTCGAATCAGGAATCGATTGTGAAAAAACAACACAATCGGATTTACTTTAAAAAGATTAATTAATTTTGGCGACAATTCAAACCATACGGCTACGAACACCACTCTCGTATCAGTGAAGTCGACGACTGGGTATCACCGAGGCACTTTTACTAAATAAAATAAACAAAATAAAGGTTTAAATAGTTAAATAATAATAATAATAATAAATAATTTTATATTTCCAAAATAACAGGAAGAGAAAACCCATCTCTCGTCTCATCTTCATTTATAAATTGGCGACCAACGTTTAGGGCTGATATTAGGGGAAAATTATTATAGTAGGAAATTGTAATTGTATTACAGGTAACCTGATTTTAGCTGGCAGCTGCTAGAAGAAAAGGAAATGCACACAAGAGGCAAGTCAAAGCAACGCGCGGCGGAGGCCGGAAAAGAAGTCAGTATGGAAGAGAAGGAGTCAACATTGATTGAAGACGTGGAGACGGGCGATAAAGCAGAAAATAGAGGAGAACCAAATTGGCAAAAAATAATGGAAGTAATGGCCGAACAAAGCAGGCAAAATAATGAAAGTTTAATACAACAAATTAATGAAAAGTTTGACAAGAATAAAGAAGAAACTAACAAAAGTTTTAGGAAACAAAACGAAAGTATCAATGAGAAGATAGACAATATTAACGAAAAATTCAACAGAAATGAGGAGAATTTTAAACAAATGAACGAAAAAATTGATGGTATGAAGGAAGAAATAAATGAAAATTCAAAGAAACAAACCGAGACTTGGAAGGAAAATCTGATGAAACAGATGAACGAAAAATTGGACACTGCCAATAAAAAGTTAGAAAGCAGAATTGACAGTATTAAAGAGAGTAATAGTGAAGCGTTAAGGGAAGCTATAAAGGAAAATAATAAACAAATGAAGAATGAATTCAGACAAATTAATGAGGAAAATTTTAAACAAGTAACGAAAAGATCAAAACTTCTAACACAGGATTGAGAGAAACAATTAATGAGAGAATTGAACAGATTGATAAGACAATCAACCAAAAGATGGATAAGAACAATGGAGATAGAAAACAAGAGATAGCTGAGGCAAACGAAAAATTAGAAAGAACCCAGGAAACCATTGTACAGGTCAGGATAGATTTAGATACCAAGGTAAGACAGGTAGAAGAGAGTTGTCATGCCCAATGTAACGGGACGAATTATGAGGGGTTTTATTTTATTAAATTTGGTTTCATTTTATAAAATATTTTAAATTCATTTTCCATCTGTGTATACGGCCACGGGTTTGAATAAAAGCATTGTGTGAACAAAGAAACAGTACGCAATAGCTGTGGTGAAATAATTACAAAGGAATGTCGTGTTGTCAACTGTAGCACACTTCTTAGAACTTTGCGGCTGTGCGAGACCCGCGCCCAAACGCACTACACCAGCATGTGCGCAGACGACGCCACGGTAGTAAAGCAACATGGCTTGAAGACAATATTTCTGTTCGCCTCGTGGTCTGAGCTGGAGGAAATAAAGTTTAAGCCCAGCCTCTTTGGTGATGTCAACCAGTGCTCACCAAATGTCATCCACGTCTACAACACAAAAAACACATGTGTTGAATGAACAGTGACGGACGATCCGATCATAAGGCATTGTAAGTTCCGCTATGCCTAACTTATGGTGGGAGACTTTGTTGGCGTCGCTCAGCCCAGTTGAATAAAACTCTCAGCCCGGCCGGGCATGAAGTAAAAACTTGTGCACGTAAAACCTAAAATTATTCTGTAGAAAGTGGTCACCAATAGTTAAAGTGAATAAAATAACAGACAGAGTCAGTGAAGTCAATAGGATGAAAAATAAAAATGGGAACAGTAAAAGATTTCGGCCTTAAAACACACGCGGTACAGTGCAGTGAAGGAGTCACGCCGTTTGTTAATCCAGCATCGTAATTTCATTTTAAAATGTTCCAACTAAATTAATCAATTAAAGGGGGTTTTGAAAAAGGTATGTGAGCTGTGCGTGAGCAGACTGGGCGGTCTAATTAGTTTAATAATTTTTGTTAGTTTGTTTAGTGTATAAGTATCAGTGTTAAATGGCGTAACAAATCTGGTTTCCTGTATAACGTAAGTAAAGTCAACCATATACAATGAGTATTACAGAGATACATAAAATAAATTGTTTGATATCTTTTAGATGTTGAAGTAGATATAATAAAACAGGGTTAATTTCACATATCAAGATGTATTGGTTATTGCGTTTACCTATTTCTCTCTGCTAATGAGTAACGAGACCCTGGAAGTTTCACGAAAGGTAGGTAGTACAACAAAAAATCAATATTTCGATTTCAATAATTTATTTTAAACTCGTAACGTTTTACCAAATACAATCAATACGAACGGATTTCGGAGATAAATATCGGGACATTGATACGGCTGTAAGCAAAGTACGTGGACAGGGACAACGCAACCAAGAGAGGATCGAGGGCCTCCAGCGAACAGTTGATAACTGACCAACTTCAATTTCATACATCCAACCCATGGACAACCGGGAGGCTATCAGTTTCAAAACTTATACAAGAAACCCGATGGAGTTCTTAGAACGGGTCAATGAACAGCTGATTAGAAATGGAGGGAACAGGTGGCCAGTGATCCGGAGTTATCTAGACGAGCACTTCAGAGAAATTAGCGATAACTGGTGGGCGGCTTTGAGGACACGACCTCCGGAATTACGATGAATTTAAAGCGGCGTTCAAAGGAAGGTACTGGTCAGAGGCCACACAGAACATTGTAAGGGATAACATCTGCCATGGGAGATATGATGCCAGCAGAGGGACCACGCTCACCGCGTACTTTCTTGGAAAAGTGTGTTTGGCGAGAAACCTGGAGCCAAAAATCCCAGAGGAAAGTCTTGTCACCAAGTTAGCCTACCACTATGAGGACGGAGTGTCCAGGGCACAAACAGGAGGGCAAATTAAGACAGTACAAGCCATGTCGGCGTTGTTAGAGGAATACGAACGCGAAAGGTATTACAGGAGAAGTTGGCAGAGGTACGAAACCAGGAATGTGCCAAGCAACAACCACCACAATAACAACGGAACAACTGACCAAGTTTCAACAACCAGGTGAATCAAAATAACAAGGCGTACAGTCGGCCAAACTTCAACAACCGCAGAAATAACAACAATGAGGCGTATTACCGACCAAACAACAACAGCCCAGGAAATAACGGAGGCAACCGTGGCAATCGACCAAATATCCCAACTAATCAGCATAACCGGCCATACAACCCGAACTACCGCCAACAGAACAACAACAGCCGAAACTACCATAACAACCACAGCCCAAATAATCAAAACCAGGACTACCGAAGGGTCAACTATGTGCGAGCAGAGGATAATGGCAACGGGAGATCACACTATCAAGGACGCCAGAGTTTTAGCCGGGACACCTACTGGAACCAAGACGGCCATGCCAACAGAAGGGGTGCCAGGACCAACGGAGGTAGAAGTCGAAGCCACGAGGGTTACCGGTGAAACAACTACAAAGATGACCATCACCAGCCAGAACCTAGACCGGCGGTGAATGAAGATACACGCGTAAACCAAAACGGCAGGCGAGACGAAGAGTCTGAGCCGGCTTTAAACTCCACGCGACAGTGAAAAACCTAAGGGACCCTCACTGAACCAATCTATTGGGTTAATTAACACCGGACCGTATACCGTAAGCAAGGACAACGGCAATAACACATATGAAATTTTGGATTCCAATACATTGAAAAGGAAAGGTACAGGCCGTGAAGCGAGTGATAAAACTGTCTTGGTGGTGCGCAGTGGCAAAGAGAAAGAATGTGCATGCGCGGGACAGCGGCTAGGGACAAGAACCCATCAGTTGGCTTAGGTCTCCGTGGGGGGAAGTGTCTCCCCAACCTGCTACCTCCCCTCCTACGCGCATAGACAGTTTCATCACTCGCCTCACGGCCTGTACATATAACCAATCATCCATGAAACGATATCATTAAAAGAGTTAGAACAGAATCAATGAGATAATGACTAGTACAAAATAGTATGAAACGAGAAAAAAGAGAAGAGAAACCCTATGCCAATAACGAAAAGGGAAGTATGAATAACACCCATCACTAATATAATAAAGGAGAGCTTAAAAGCATGAACAGAAAGAAAGAAATAAAAATAGTTAAGTATTAATTGATTGAACTAATAGCAACACGAATAATCCCAGAATAGTTTTATAGTCGTACTGAGACTACTTTTAGATTTGTTACTTAAAATGAGTTGTCTGTAGAAGGATTCCAGCAACCATTCACCTGAGCAGATGATACGTTCCTCTGGACTCAGAAGGTGAAGTATGGACAGAGGTGAAACGGAGCCAAAAGTGCCCAGCCGAACTGTGCCAATTCACATGATTAGAAAAATTAGATATTCAAGGGATGAAACGAGGAGAGAAAGAGTTATATTAAACAAAGATTATGATAAAAGTATTAGAGATCAAAAGGGAAAACCTCGAATAGATAAACTAAGACGTAAATAAAATGAATGATTATTTCCTCAACATCTAAACGACATCTTCTGAAATAATCAATTTTAGTGATAGGGCAATATGTGGCGATACATATCACCACCATGCATAGAAGAACTATTCAGATAAAGAAATAATAAATGACTAAGTACTAAAACAAAACAATGGATGAAGAAAGATAAATGTTAAAGAAATGTAATATCGTAATTATGATGAGTATTAGAAGAAGAGAACTTAATAACGTGATAAACCCAATAGATATGGTAAGTGAGAGGTATAAACAAGTCTAACAACGAAACCACTAATTAAAATAAAGACATGCTAAGCAACAAGACAGTGAAGAGCACATTATTTCACTATGCAACATGATTTTCTATGTTTCTGTAGTCTTAGGTGTTCCTAAAGCATTTTTTTGCGCTGATTCCAGATCTGCAATCCGTTTCTTTCTATCACGTACAGTTTTTTTGCAAATCAAATGAACTCATCTTTTATTTACACGTAAATTTCACAATGGGAAATTTTATTGTGGGGGAGGGATTAGTTGGCCACACTTGTTACACCCAGCTGGCTGTTAGGCGGGAAACAGTAGTTCATTGTTTACATGCTACAGTGCTGTGAGGTTATATTTGTGCTGTCATATATAGTTTGTGAACTTTCTGTAGAAATGAGTTCCCGGAAGTGTTTGAATAACCCAAACGTGTTCTGTTATATTTGTGGTAGCTACGTAATTGGTAAGCAAAGACAGGACATTAATAGTTTTGTGAGAAACGTGTATTACGCGTACTTCGGCATAAGGCTTGGTGATGAAGACAAAAGCTGGGCACCACACAAGGTATGTCGTACATGTGTTGAGGGACTGAGACTGTGGAAAAATGGTGCAAAAAATCAATGCCTTTTGCAATCCCAGTGGTTTGGAGGAAGCCACAAAATCATGTTAACGATTGCTATTTTTGTATGGTTAAAATTCAAGGTCATAACGCAAAAAGTAAGAAGGATATACAATATCCGAACATTCCTTCGGCCTTACGACCAGTTACGCATTGTAATTCTCTCCCTATCCCAGTTCCACCTCCCGTTCTTGAAGATGGGCGAGCAGCTCAGAAAATGAAAGCGATAATGCTGATGATTACAACCCGGAAGAAGATTCTGCACCAAAATTATTCAGTCAAAATGAACTTAATGATATTACTCGTGACTTGAACCTGACAAAAGATGCCGCCCAATTGCTTGGGTCAAGATTGAATGCAAAAAATCTTCTACTACCCGGAGTTACGTTCTCTTGGTATAGGTCCAGAGAGAAGGAATTAATGAAATTCTTTAAAGAAGAAGACTCTCTGGTTTATTGTTGTGATATTGAGGGTTTATTGAATTTCTTTAACGTCACTTACAATCCAAGTGAGTGGAGGTTATTTATAAACTCGTCCAAAACTAGCCTCAAAGGTGTACTTTTACACAATGGAAATTTGTTTGGTTCAGTACCCATTGCACATTCAGTTCATCTCAAGGAGACGTATGTAAATCTCAAAGCTCTGCTAAAATACGTGAATTATGAAAACATTCTTGGACAATTTGTGGGGATTTAAAAGTAGTAGGTATGTTACTTGGTCAACAATCCGGCTACACAAAAATGCCTTGTTTCATTTGTGAATGGGATAGTCGAGCCAGAGACAAACATTGGAAGAAGACAGACTGGCCCAAAAGAAAAACCCTCCAACCCGGTTCACAGAACATAATAAATGTACCACTTGTTCAACGAAGCAAGATACTATTACCTCCTCTGCACATCAAACTCGGATTAATGAAACAGTTCACTATAGCTCTTCCAAAAGATGGTGACTGTTTCCAGTACTTGGTAACAAGATTTCTGAAAGTATCTTATGAGAAACTTAAAGAAGGGATCTTCATGGGACCGCAGATAAGAAAGTTAATGAAAGACAATTTGTTTGAAAGTACAATGAATCCAGTGGAAAAAAGGGCCTGGGTTTCGTTTAAAGAAGTTGTTGTCAACTTTTTGGGCAACCACAAACATCCAGAGTACAAAACCATGGTTAAAAGAATGTTGCAGAGTTTCATGAAATTAGGATGTAACATGAGTGTAAAGCTTCACTTCCTACACTCACATGTTGACTTTTTCCCTGCGAACCTCAGCGATGTCAGTGAAGAACAAGGCGAATGTTTCCACCAGGATATCAAGGACATGGAAAAGAGATACCAGGGAAGGTGGAATGCCAACATGATGGCCGACTACTGTTTTATGCCAAAAAGAGACGGCACTGGTGAAGGGAGACAATCACGGAAGAGAAGTTTCAACCCACGTCAGAAAGATCTTGAAGCAGTGAATTCAGCGAAGAAGAGGAATTAAATTGTCATATATGTGTTGTGTTTTCATAATAATTATAACATTTTTAAGTGAGTGTATACCATTGTCTACTGCACCGCCATGTGTTGTGATTTTATGCAGGATTAAAACATAAACAATTTTGAAATCACAATCAAATAATAATAATTTTCCCTGTTCACAAAATTCGATTTTTTAAAACTTCGAAATTGAATTGTATAAAAACCTTACGTGATACAGAAAAACTAAAACCAGATTTGAAATCAGCATGAAAAATACTTTTAAAATCACCTTACAGTCTTAAAACATCGTACCAAAAGTTTTAAAATGTTGCATAGTGTTACCAAATAACATAAATGCATGAAGAACTGAAAATAAAGAATTAACAAAAGAAACTGAACTAAAAACATGTTGATAACCAGGTAAAAAATAAATAAACAATACTTCATAAATTAATAATAATAATAATTAAAGAGAAAAGATCAGACAGTAGGTAGAGTTATAGAAAATGCAATGCAATGGTATAAATAACAGTAAGAAATATATGCATTAGTCTAAGAAAAAAATTGTAAAAACTTATATTATAAATGAGTGAAGTGATAAGTGTACAAAGAAGGAAATAGTGATGATCAAAGATCATGTTATAAACCAGTGGGGAAGGAAGAAAGTGAAGTAATGGTCTTATGTAAAAAAATATATACATTAAGAACCAGTAAATAAAAGTTATATGTGTTTAAAGGGTTCTATATACCCAGGAGTTATTACATTATAATTCATTATGTAAAGGGTTTTTGTATACCCACAGGAGGTACCATGTTATAGTTAATTATTTGAAGTATTTTTGTACACCCATGATTTATTGTGTTAGAATTAGTTATTTAAAGGTTTTATGTATACACACAGGCTATTGTCTTATAAGTAAGTGTTTATATTTTATCATGTTATAGTTATTTGTTAAAAGATTTGCTCACTTCTCGAGAACAATAGTTATAAGAGCTGTCAATATCAGGTACGTGGTGAAACCTCACATTATGTAATAAATAAATCATTGTAAAGAAAAGGCAAAATGCTAAGCCTATAGGCCAAAAAAGATGAGCCATTGAACTGACATGCTGTCAATATTATTGTTATTATAAGAAAATGAAGAACAGGTATTTAAAATTGTAATGTTATATATAAGGTAAAAATATCAGACATTATTGTGATTAATAAGTACAACCCCTTTAGGGCAGATTTAAATAACAAAGGAGGAAATAAGAAGTGTTGAGAAAAAATATGTAAAAGCCTAAAAACTTAAAATTTGTAAATGTGTTAGAATAAGTGATACTGAGCCGAAATGGGTCACATTCAGTATCAAAATAATTCTATTTTTCCAGACAACATCATCATATAACTCAAATTTAACTTAATCAAAAATTAAATAAAGAGTAATTTGAGGTGACAGATTTAAAATTTACATATGTCAAATAATTAAAACCATGTGACCGGGGTCAGGGGAAAATTAACCAATCATAGCCCATAAAAGCCGGGGCAACATAGTCATAGCCATTTTTTTTAACGGAAGAATTCGAGTAGTCTATTGTTGAAGCTCAAGCTGTATAGGTCAACCGCATGTAGCAGTCACATTTTGATAAAAAAAAAGTAAAAATAAAATACCAGGAGACGTAAAAAATGCAATAGGAATTCCCGGAGAACCATTCAGAATAACCCTGGAAAAATAATAACAGAAGAAACGAAATTTGAATGAAAAAAGGACGATCTATTTAAACTAACGCTTCCCAAGTTTGTCAAACATGACATCGAGGTGGTGAGAATCTTGGTTATTTAATAACGAACCAACCACATCACTACACAACACAATATTCATCAAAACACAGTTAATCCAGACACTTGTGAACCTTAAAAAAAACCTTATTCAGGGACATTATTGACATTAAATTCTTAAAACAATATTTAATCTGAAGATACTAGGTGAGACATACATCATAGCCGGCCAACTGGAGGAAGTCCGCCATCTTGGAGTGGGGGGCCAACCATTTTGTTGAAAGCAAATCAACCTAAGAATTATAACATTTTAAACACAGTATTATTTTATGCCTTGTTATTTATTAAGAGTTGTAATTAACCATATTGTAATGCATTGTATTTTGTCCTAAAGCATTTTCTGATCTTTACTAACAGCTAAAAGAATCCACGACCTGATATAAAAATAATATTGTACTGAATTTTAAAATTTTTTTGTTCAAATCGAGTTTAGTGAGCGAGTCGACTCGGACCATATCCGATCGACTCACGAACCTGTCAACTGATCCAAGTTTTAAAACAATACCAAATAAATCAATCTGTTAACAGAACCAGCATTTTATTTTTGTAGAGTGGATTAAGATTTAATAATTTCAGATAGACGAGGAAGAGTAGAACCACGACGAGAGTGAAGAACTCCAAGAATTTTGGAGACGAAGCCGGCTAACCTAGAAGACCGATTCGAATCAGGAATCGATTGTGAAAAAACAACACAATCGGATTTACTTTAAAAAGATTAATTAATTTTGGCGACAATTCAAACCGTACGGCTACGAACACCACTCGTATCAGTGAAGTCGTTGACGACTGGATATCACCGAGGCACTTTTACTGAATAAAATAAACAAAATAAAGAATTAAATAGTTAAATAATAATAATAATAATAAATAATTTTATATTTCCAAAATAACAGGATGAGAAAACCCATCTCTCATCTCATCTTCATTTATAATATTCATAGAATATTCTGTAGAAATTTCCGTAGAAATATTACATATCACAAATTTCCTTGATGATGTGTAATGTAACTTTTTACTTCTAATTTGTGTGAACATGATTTTTCACTATAATTTTTCTTAAAAAATAATATATGAATTATCTAACAGTAGTGAATGACTTGAGACTGGACGTTAACTTAGTTAAGCTGTAACTTAACAATTTTATAAAAATGTAATGTGAGTTATATTTAAAACTACATAACTATTTGGCACAATCCAAAATACTGAACATGTAGACTTACTGTTGAAATCTATGCAGGTCCATTGTCCTAACTCATAATGTGTGAGTAGTTATATAGAAAACTTTATGATGATGATGTCACATTCAATATTCATAATAGTAATTTTCTTTATCGTTATATATTATTTTTAACCTATGACGTATTTCCATTAACAGGTTTTACCACAAAATTGAGAAGATTTGGATGGGCAGACCAAATTAGATATATCAAATACAGATGATAAGATGTGGCCACAAGCAGCAAAGGAGACTGTTAAAGCTGATGGAATGATGCTACTAAGAAGAAGGCCCAAAGTACAGAGGGAGTTCCAGTTTTCACATTAGAAGCTCAACAATCTTATACTGATACTACTGAAGCTCAACAATTATATTAGTGATACTAAGGATAACACTACTTACGCTAATCCAATGATTACGCTAATACTAAGGATTACACTGCTTTCTACAGAAAGTAGAAATACATACCTTGCTTCTAATCGGTTTTCAGTAGAAAAAAGAACACAAATTATGTAAAATACTTTTTTTTGTGAAGTACAATAAAGGTAAAATGACGCTTATGGTTATTACTATATTTTAAATGAATATTTATGTATATATTATGAATATATATACCACCACTGCACTCATATTAATGTAAGATATGTAGGACAATAGAAACAAATCAATATACTCATCTGAAAGATATTTTGAGTCCGTTTTGTTACAGTACTAAAAATAATGTTTTCCAGGATTTAAACAAACAAGTGTTCAATCCACAATGTGACACCTCAAACATCAAGCTGTTTGATATTTTGAGATGGGATCTGAACTTATCTTGTATGAGTGCATCACAAAGAGCCTCTGTCTCCTCTCAGAAATTCTAACTACACTATTAACTTTATATACCTACAATTTTATAGATCAACTAGTAATATTATTCTCTATATACTACATTCTACTATAAATAATTTTATTTAATATTCTATACTTGATTGTAAGAAGATAATTTGGTAAACATTTTGTGATTTCTGAATTGCTACCAACCAAGTAAAGAAGAGCTCACTTCATTTCTAATAGAGTCCTTGAATGAACTTTTAAGGAGTTTTGAGACTTGAGAAAGAAGTTTTAAAAGTAATATTATATAACATAATTTTATTACTAATATATAATACTAATAGAAAACTTCATTATTCTGTACCAGTCTTTTGATGGTTTTTTTGTTTGGAGTATATTTCAAATCAAACCAACCTGAACATATTTTATTTGTTCTCCATTGTAAGTTTCAATATTACTTTTATCACGAGAATAACACAGTGAGAGTTGTGACAAGATGCCATTTTTTAAAAATTCGTCCATTTCTTCCCTAAAAAAGGAAAAAATGAATATAACAAACAAGTATAAAGTTACAATTACCTTAATATAAGGAAATACAATTTCCCTCAAAATAAAATACATAAATTATGAAAATCATTGCTAAAGACATACAAATTTGTTTTTTACTTGTTGCATGTTTTACATTTCATAAATTATATAGAAAACATCAAGGACAGATCCAGTAAGTAATTTTTGTGGGAGGAAATTATGAAAAGTTGTACCATTGTTCAAAGGTTTAAAGTATAAGTGATAGGACTGAGTGAAGATAAAAATACAGGACAGTAAGCACAATAAGTTTATTAACATACACGTAAAAAATCCATACTGTGTTTGTCAGTCATTTGTTCTTTTAATACCATTCACTTACAGTTTACAATACACATTACTTATTTATGGTATGCATCAAACAAACATTAGCACACTGGTAATGTAGAGTTTCAGTTTTAAGTAATTTTAGAATAAAAGCATGAACCTATGTACAGTAACATGATACGAATTTGTATCATTTTACAAAACCATTTTAATATCACTAAACCATGAAAAAAATTTCATCTGATGTGATCATTTGAATGGGGATCTCCTCCCTCCACAACATGGATCTGTGCCTGGAAAACATTATATAATTCAAATCAGTACATAGACACAATTCTGTTATTTAATCACCATGTTTCATATTGAAATTCTTGGACACAAATAAGCATGGATATAAAAAAAAATTAACAAAATAGTATAAGATACAGTGTATAACAAAATAGTGATACAGTATATTCTAGAATCATACGGAGTGTGGTAATCAACAAATGAATGTGTTACTTAGAAGTCATCACCAAATTCCTGTTCTTGAACTTCTTTGCTAATTCAAGTCTCACACATACAGAGTGGTATGAATCTAAGATAATAAATGAAATATTATTATCAATAAGTTGCCTTATTTAAGGGACAAGACCTTGTTAAGTGCTGACTACAAAGTTAACAATTAGTAAGTCTTAGGGAAGAATCAGGAGTGACTAAGTTATGCTTAAACTCAAGTCGAGGTAAGAAGTAGATTCAAAGCCTAGTTACTGTGGTTACTGCTTCTTTGAAATTGTGTCTAGTCACCATCACAGTTATGTATTATATAAAAGTAAGATATAAAATGCCAAAACGATAAAATAATAAATACTACAAATAAATGTGCAAACATACTACAGAAAATATAAATTAAAACTTACATGCATAATCATATAGGGAGCAGGCCAATATTTTCAACCACAGTAGTACCCATCCTCTCACATGGCTTACACTGATCCTACCTTATCGCCACTAGATTGCTTCATGTCTGACATAATGACATATACCTATTTAATGTAAATTGTCCATTATATGTACTGAATATATAAAAAACATTTCTTGTTTTTTAGAAAGCAAACATTACAAAGAGATCCGATTAATAACCTTAAAATTTATGTCCAGGGTCGCTTATATATGCTGCCCTTTAAAAAGTTGTCAAATTCACAACAGATCTGACATTGGCGTAAATGTTGACCCTTATCCACAAAAAAATAAGCATGTGTTTTTGTATAAGCAGGAAGCTTTAATACTTTTAAAGGCAAAGAGGTTGTTCAACTTGAAAGTTCAAAGTAAACATGACTTGATTGATTTACTCAATCAATTTACCAATTCACCGTGTTTCAGAGTATGTCCCACACGCCTGAAGAATACTTTTTCTGCTTTGAATATAAATTATTCAGATTTTAAATGACCTTAATACCTGTATATAAAATCTCTATCCTTATATCGGCAGCCATAGAAAAGCCATGCTTTTCCGAAGTTCACAGATTCTCCAGCTTTCTTCATTTGAGACCTATATTGTAGAAAACCTGTAAATTAATAATGACATTATACTATCTATGCTTACAATAAATACAAGTCAGTAATCGTTAAAAATTCTTAACTCACCAATAAATGGGGCTACACCAGTTCCAGGTCCAATCATTATAAGTGATGTTTCAGGATTTTCAGGTACACGGAAATCACTTTTAGAACGTAAATACATTGGAATCTACAAAAAATTGTACACACAGACTAGACTATTAACCTACACAATTACAAATAAAACATAAATTCTTACATCTATTACAGTAATTGTATAGATAAAATTGCTCTCTAATATATGTTATGCTCTCCCAAGCCACACGAGACAAGACAACAACACAACAACAAACAATTGTGAAGACTAACTTGTTTTCTCAATTCAAAATGAATGTTGGTTGATTCTTGAATACACCAAAATGATGTGGCATCCTTTGCAGTTAAGCTGGGACTTTGTGGTTTAAGATAAACAAAGTTAAAACTGGAAGTAACTGTAGTTTCTAATTACAATCACAAAACTCTTTGAGTGGAAAATATTATAAATATAAGTGACCACATTAAACAAAAGTGGTACCGTATGTACTTATTTACTACATGGAATAAATAACCATGCGACAGTAACACATAAAAAACCATGTTAAGTAGTCTGTAATTTTAATGCTTTACTTCACTTTCTGTACAACCCTGCCAGTAAACAGACACATGGGATAGGTTCAAAGAAAATTAAATTTGTCCATTACATAATTTGTTTAAGTACTGGAATATGGAATATAATAAAAATATCAATACGTATTTACTAATTAATAATAACAACTATCTTTGATTTCAATGGCTTGATAAGTTCATTAGTTTTACACAATATATACCATTATAATTTAATAATGGTAATGGTAATAATTTAATATTTCTTTTTTATAACACTCCTTTCCACAGATTAACAGTACACAAGAAAACTAAGTTGCACGAGAGCTTGATTCCTGTGGTATCGTTATATTAATCTCTAGTTACGTATAAGGATAAAATGTCTAAATAAAATTTTTTTTTTGTAAGTGGACGGTGTAACGAGGGTTGCTGACAGATATACGATGGCTCGGTAACATGTGTTTTCCAAGACAAGGGAAGGCAGGGTTTAGGCGAACAATGCCTCGGTCGCAGCAGATGTTACAGTGAAACGAATTGCGGGTGACGCGCAACGGCCCAAGAGAAACAAAGGCAAAATATATCGCTAAGAAGAGACAATAGATCGCTGACAAGGCGACATAGCGACACTATCCCAAAGACAATTAGCCACATGCGTCGAGCTGCACACCAAACGCTGTGTTACATCGCAACAATAGAAAGGAAAAGCCTGACCTGAGTAGACAATACGCATGCACTATGAACGAACGACGGGACATCCAGCTTTACCAGAAGGGTACGCGACGAAGAAAGGCTTGGAGAGCAAGATACAACAGCTGTCTGGAATACTCAGCATTGACCACACTCGTCGTGGGAACGACTAGGAGAAACTAGTTGACAATACGAGCAATTGGTCACGGGTAAGAAGCAGGACACATGGTGAACAAAAAGAGCAGATGAAAAGGACCACACAACAATTAAAAGCACTTTATCTATAAAGGACAAACACGCCAAAATACGAGGGTGATAGACAGCCGTAAAATTGGTCATCCGACTCAAACGATGGGGTGGAGCCAACCAGGAACTTGTAAGAGTAGGGAATACGGAAGCCTATCAGAGTCGTGAGTAGAGGAGAATGTCTCTACAAGAAGTGGTTACCAAGGAAACGAACTGGAGGAACGAATAAGAAACGAGGGGAGATGAGAGTCTAGAGTGTTAAGGCGGAGTTTCCACCAGAAAACAAGCGAAAACCAATAGAAGCGCCGAGGTTGAGAAATTAAGTGGGAATTAGAGAAAATAGTGGGATTTTTGGGGTATAAACTAGAGTGTTGACCGCGAGCGGGGGTCTGAAGTCTGGAGTTTTAGTCTGATACCGGAGATTATGAACGACGGAGTTGTGTATCGGAAGTCTTATATATATTATATCTAATAGCCGGAGTCGAGAGTCAGATATGAATAGTCATATAAGTTAGATATCGGAACAGACGGGAGTGCGGATGTCGTAACGGAGACAAGTCGTATTGGTTGAAGAATCGGTGTGAGTACGAACAGTCGAGAATTGGAAGCCGGTAATGGAACTTAGAGTTTGTTAAACGACATGACGAAATATAATTAAAATCGACTAAGTTGGTCGCCTTGAGTAATATTATTATCAAGGACGTTAAACGGAACGAAGTGTGGTAAAATGAGTAAGAGATAGACAACAATTATAAACACCAGTAAATATAAATAAATGTCGGGTTAACAAAGTAAATCCACGAAAAACAGTGTGAATCAAATCACAAAACATACAGCACGTAGTAATGACACTTGAGTAGAACATTTCAGCAAAATTTAGAATTATTAAATATCATGTACGAAATTCGAAGGCCAAATCACCATAGCTAAACTAAAAATTACATACATTTGTGTCGGAGTGCGAGAAGAGAAGTGATAAGTGCGTCAGTGCATGCTACGAGGATATAATGCCAGCTGCAAGGATTTCCAGGACCTGGAGAGACAAGGAACAGGATGACAGCACAGAGGACTTTTCGCCATAGAATGGATTAGCGTACACCAAGTAAATTTTATATTCATGCACTAATTAAGTATAACACTGTCTGTTCATCTGAAAGTACCCATACGTAATAACATTTAGAGAAAGTAATAACAAGTAGCTAGTCAGGCAAATTCATAAGATAATTATGACAGATGATGGTAATCGATATCAAATTTTATGAATCCATTTATTAAGAATTTGTTATCTCTCGATTAATTAGGTGTTGTAATTGTGTGTTTTGGTGCTTACCTTTCGTTACCATAATTATCGTGTATATCATACTAATTCTGCGGCCATCTTGTAGTGCCAACTTCGTGATGCAAAATTTTTATGTAAGGGTCCCAGGATTCAATTAAGCGATTATCAGAGACTTCACAGTCACTCCACAGGAGATGACAAAATTCCTCCACCAGTTCAGTCTTTGTGAAGGCACCTGGGCGCTACAGTCCAGTGGGGGTACAATAGAGTGTGTGGTTAGGAGGTCGTTACGGGGGTAGCGACGGTAAATTTACTAATGTGTTAGAAAATATAAAGATAACAGTGGTTTTGAACAAAGAAAAATGAATAGTTCTGTTGCAAAGAAAATAAGAATAAAGAAAATGCGTACAGAAAATAAAGAGTTTTGAAGTCGTTTGCTATGATAGGTATATGTTTCAATGTTATATGAAGTGAAATAGTAGAGTTAGTGGTTATTGCTTAAAAAGGTTAAAATTTGTTTTCTGCTTAGGATAAGAATATATTTTCATGTGGTAAAGAGAGTAATTATGGTTGACTGGAGTCAGAGAGTTTCTATAAATGCAGGAATGTTGAAAAATGGAGAGGGTTTTTCTGTCTTAAATCTTGTCTTTGTTATTTGAAAACTTATGAATTAAGAAAACCAACGTCTGAAAACACAAACCAATGCATCTAAGGGGAGACATATCAGTTGTGGATATGGGAATAGATAAGGCCACTATATTAAAATTTGTATTGCATGTTTCAGAGTTTGGTGGTGTTGTGACAGCGGTCCTGAGCTGGCCGGTGCGTCAGAACAGGAGCGTTAAGTGCCTCATGGCCTTATGGTGTTGGGATCTCTCCTGAGAAGTCCAGTAAGGTCAGACGGTACGATCATCATCATTGGACCAAGGTTAAGTGATTATATTTTTTTTATGTTAACACTACAGGGGGTTGTGGCAACATATCTGAACTGATCCTTTTAGAAAAGTGTGAATGAGTCAATGAAAGTTTTTATGTTTCGACATAAAACCTTTCATTGAGGGGGTTTTGTGACAGTACGAAAATCTTGATGTCAGAATTATGGTATGAGTGGTAGCAAATTATTGTATTTTATTCTTTTACACACACATACATGGATAGGACGATTTCCCTTTGTAAAAGAGACAACGACGCAGATTTCAGCAGAGCAAAACAATTTCAAGAGCAGGAGCGGACGTGTGAAGCCGAGCATACACATTGGCGGTATAAGTAGACACAGACTTTCAGTATCCATTCTCACTGGTCCATAAAGCGGGACGTCATTAAAATATAAAGATGACCTAACAACAGTGACATGACAACAGGGCGTGAGCCAGATTGAGACAAAAGACAATGACGTGGATGCGCTAAAACATACGCAAAATATGTGTTTGCATCCCCCCAGTCAGCATCAGACCATCAAGGCGTCAACACGCTGTGAAAATCGCCGGCAGTTTTTGCCAGCGAAAGTGTTTCTTGTCAAATTATCAATGTGTTAACATGTAATAATAACTCTTAGACAGAAGTCACAAGTAACTATTCAAAATGTAAACTAAAATCAGTGCAACCAAGAAGACACCTGGGACGTTCGGCCGAACACCTGCCTGACCATGATTGCCATATAAGGACAGCGGAGACTTTACAACGCATATACAGGAAAGTCCAACTATTTATCTATTCCAGTCTTTCTTATCAAAATTGAGCTCAAAATTACCAAAATTCAAATGTATGTGTAAAATCGCTGTTGGCGAAATGAGTGGGTGTGTGTGTGTGTATAGACCGTACCGGTACATATAAATAATGTTTTTATGAGACGTTGGTTTGTGTCATGTTAAACGTAAGAATTGATCAATTCCAAGATGATATTGGCAGTTTCAGTCAAATTTAAATTCATTATAAATTTCACAATAAAATTAATACATGAATAAGGGAGAATAATAGAATTGTAATATAGCGGAATATGTGGCCGCCATTTTGTTAATTGAGTATAAGGATTCCATTTTGTTTTATTGATTTTGATGTCGATCTTGATTTTCCATGTTATTAAAAAGCAACTATATATATAATACGCTGTCTGATTTCATTATTCCGCACAATCCCATCTCTGATAATCGCTTAATCGAATCCTGGGACCCTTACATAAAAATTTTGCATCACGAAGTTGGCACTACAAGATGGCCGCCGAATTAGTATGATATACACGATAAGTATGGTAACGAAAGGTAAGCACCAAAACACACAATTACAACACCTAATTAACCGAGAGATAACAAATAAAATGTGTAATAATGATGATTAAAATCTAATAGGCCTCTAGATGAAGGGTATAAGAAAGTTAGCAAGGGTTAACAAAATAATAATTGATAGATTGATGTAGTCAGTAAGGATTTAAGATATATGTTGTATTTCTTTTCAGGGTAATAAATAAATCATGTCAATGCTATTAATTGTCATAATTTAAGGAAGTGACATCAATGTTGTTAAGTATAATAAATTAAGTTAACCTTGCAAAGCCTTTTGTATGTTGTCAATCATTTGATACACCTACAGATAAAATTTAGTATGTAACATCAAAAACTTTAATAATTATATTTGACGCCGACACAATTGGCGCGCACACTATAATTGGTCAATCTGGCACCACTACAAGGTGAGAATTAATTAAACAGAGTTATTAATTAATCAATTAATTAAATTAAAAGAACAAACACTATTTTAGTTACAATTTGGCGTCCCACCACGCGGGACATAGATAAATTAACAGTAAACAAAATTTAATTATAAACATTAATCATAACTAATCAAAATTTAGTTATATACGTTAAGCTGCATCTTACACTGTTGATCCTTCTTAATCAACCTCCCAAAAACTGAGTTTTCTGCTGGGACTTTAAATATTTCAAAATAAGATTCCATGTACTGACTGAAATATGGTTATTTCACCTCAAGTTATGAGTATCTAATAAGCTAAAAAAATATCACTAACTCATGTATCTTTTGAGAACTTATTTCACAAACCAACAAAGATTACTACAGATGTCACATAATACCTGACCTCTGACAAGCAATAATAAATTATTATTATTTTACCGTATAAATAATAATAATAAATCTACTGTTTAATGAATAATAATAATAATAATGTACCATACTGTTTCTGTCTGAAATGAATAAAAGATTATACAAATACTACCATATGGATTATATATTTGTCAGGTACCATTAATGAAAACATATTTGTATGTAAGTGGCAACCTAAATGCACAAATACTGAAATATCTAAAGTGTGTAATGAACCATAGGCAGACAGAAGTCAGTGCACACAGTTAATTGACAAATATTATGTCTGCAAAGGAAGAGAAAAACTTTGCAACAAAGAGCATAAGAGACTGTTACCATGAACTATCATGTAAATAAATTATTGAATATCAGCTAACAAATTTTGAATTTATATTTTACATTTAAGTAAAATTGAATTGAATCCTGTTATCACTAACACAGTTTCAGATCAAAGGAAGAGAAAAACTTTGCAATAAAGAGCATAAGAGACTGTTACCATGAACTATCATGTAAATAAGTTATTGAATATCAGCTAACAAATTTTCAATTTATATTTTACATTTAAGTAAAATTGAATTGAATCCTGTTATCACTAACACAGTTTAAGATCAATACAAGCCAGGCTAGATTACATGACACCACATGAATCATGAGTTGGGTAAAGTGGTTATTACTATGCCTGCACTGTCTGTATCACCCCAGCTGATAACGTTTAGTAAAAACTGTAATGTTATCAGAGTTTTTGGAGATTACGACACATATAAAGTGGACTTCAACCCATAAGTCACAGCTTTCAAAGTGCATCCACATGTCACTATTCCATCTAATCTCATGGTATAGCCAAGCCAAGGGTTCTAGGGATTACAACCCCTCTCCTATTGAGCTGTTCACAAATGAGATCTTATAGATAGTCTAATGGAAAATCACTGACCCTACCAACACCTCTACAGCTAGTTGTCATTTAACCTTTCTTGAAAAAATCCTGCCAGACTCTAAAATATTTATTATGTGTAGTTAATGTCAAAACTATATAATTTATTTATTCTAGGATTTTGTTACCCATGACCTGTCCAAGTATTATCACTACATATCATAAATTATTTCGATGTGGAACACAATTATTTTAGATAAAATTTTTAAAGAATTTTTACTTTACTGACAACCAGTTTTCACTCGTTACGAGCTTCATCAGAGGCTGCTGCAAGAAGCATCCTGTTTTTGGTGATACCGTCATCAATCAAAACACCAATGTTGTGTGCGTGTTATGTACTGTACCAAACAGTATGTGTCATTTAAACTGTGTCTGTTCATTTAGGATGTTATTTCTACACGTTTTTATATGTTTGTATTTTCCTAGTTTTTCGATAGTGTCTAGTTTTTAGCCTTTTATGTGTACATGTAGAATCTTCATGTTGTTGTTAATGTTTGCCTCAATGACATGGTTTGCAAATGTGGATTCGGTGGTATAGTGTTGTGCCGGTTTGAAGCCGGCGGTTACAAAATTTTAGAAAAGTTTCGTTTATGTGTAACATAACGTGAGGGTGCCGTGGCGACCTTTGTTCGGCGGTGTGAGGGGAGCGGCAGTGTGTGCGGTTGCGCGCGCAACTCGGCTATGTGCGGTGACTATTCTGTGCCGGTGTGTGCAGTCCACGCTTCGCCTCGCTCAGAGAATTGTACCCGTCTCCGCTCTCCGTATTGTACGACGCAGTTCCTATAACTTATGCTTGGCTAGACGTAAATTTGACTCCCGGTAAGTTTGTCTTTGTATTTATTTGTCTTTATAAATAATTATACATGTATGGATAATTAATAACTATATGCAACTGCATAAAATACGTAATGATGTGTGTGTGTGCGACCCGACAAAGTAATGTAAGAGAAACTCATTCTTTACTGTTTTACGTAACGCCCTGTATATAGCCCATGCTTTTATTATTTTCTGTAATAGTGCGAGAAGTTTTTCAAGAGTCATTGTCATAGTAAAAGTGTACTACATTAAAAATTAATGACCAAAAACTTGGTGCGCAGTCAGGTCGTGAACGGTGTCTGTGCATGTAGTAAACTGTCGCAGAGTTGTTAATTAACTTCACAAGTAGAGAATGAAGTGTGAGGGCTTCTATGTATGAAATTTAATTGAATGTAAAACATTCTCAATGCTGTGAGTGACTTGCTGTTAAAATTTTTGGTCAAATAATGATTACTGCTCTCCACGTGGCCGGTTTAACCTGCAAAATTTTGTCGAAGCATGTTGACTGAGTACAGTTCACTTTATATTAAGCCACAATTCAATAAGGTCTGTTCATGATTCGAATTTACTTATTCCATGGCTGATTTTTAGACTCTTTAAGCTGGTTGTAAAAAACTTTAATTAATGAATATTGTGCTTTTATTGAGAGTTAGTTGGCGGCCCGTTAAGAGGTTAATTACCTTAACTCGGGTGTACATTTTTAATAGACCGTTCTCTAATTTACTTGAATGCATAGGGTTCTCGCACTAAGCCGGTTTCCTGGCTTGCTGATGGCTGAACACCTGCCAAAGCTGTGAACCATGTCAAGATCGTATACGAAGAGGGAGATGGAGACTGAATTTCTATGTTGCACTCGCCAGCACTTATAAGGTGATATTTATGCATTTATTTCATTTTTTGGGGCCGGGCCGGCAGTGTGCCCGTTTACTGCAAATAGCCTAGAAGCCATGGGACCACGTGTCCAGACTGTTTACCGGGAAGTTGAGCTGTGATCATGACTCTGAACACTATAACTTAAATTTCATAAACCTTTTTTTATAACTCATTTATATAACACTAAATGCAATGGCTGTAAGTGCGTGCTGCACTGGGGGAGCGCGCCAGAGAGATTTTAATCTTGTACCATTTTACTGTTGCATCTCATTTTCATTTTACTCCTTACAAAATTTAATTATTGCTCGGTAGATCTGTTCCGGCTGGAACAGCGGTGTATAAATTTTAATTTGGCTATGGGTTTCACATTTAAGGGCTGGGCGCTTTTTTTGGGACGTTTTCAGGGGTTACAATAGGGGACTTAGTTTTTCGCTGACACACGCTGGTGCAACTTCAGACAGGTTGAATGCCTGTCAACTTTTGTCAATTACATGTGGGCGCCCTCCCACAGATGCCAGAGCACAACCACCTTATTGTATTCTTTTTCTTTTAATTATTTTATATAGTCATTTGAGGCTAATCGAAATAATTTACTAATGTTATGGAAATATTTTAGCTGATTTTGCCCCGTGCACAAGGGCTAAACTGATTGTTTTCTTAACTGGCAAACACATATGGGTTGACTTCCCACTTATAGCATTTGCTGTTTAATTTTTGACTATAAAACATGTATTCATCATTTTCTTTTTTGAGTAAATTATGTATTGTCAAAATCTTCTGAAATAGTAATGCCTCAAGCAATTAATTTCTGTTTATTAAGGTACATAGAGATTTAATTCCTTTTTGGAATTTTTTTTGAAGAATTTTATAAACACTGTCTGAAAGTAGGTGACGTAGTTTTGTCAATTTCAATTAATGATGTGAAAGGAACTTAAGGTTCACACGCTCATCATGGGTCATTGATCAATGGAATGCTAGATAAATGGGTGGTCCGGTTTTATTTATGCCTCATGAATTATTATCATTCTTCCTGGGGTTTTGGCTTTATGTTATTCTACTGAACGGGTTGCCGAAGGGCGTATATTTTATCACTGCTGGGTTATAAGATTGTAGTTACTCTACCTGGTAGGTGGGTGCATTCCAGGGGCATGCGTGTTAAGATTAATGTAATTGTGAGTTCGTGTACCTTATGTTCTGTGTGTGTTGTTATGTGTCTAGCTAGCCACGAGATGGAAGAGAATTCTATAATTATATATGCATGTGTCCACTGATTTATACACACTTGTGATGTTTCATATTTATACACATTTGTTATTCTTAAGATTTATACACACTTGTGATGTTTCATATTTATACACATTTGTTATTCTTAAGATTTATACACACTTGTGATGTTTTCTATTTATACACACTTGTTATTCTTAAGATTTATACACACTTGTTATGTTTTACTTTTATTCATACTTGTGATTGGGCACATATGTTATTCTGGTTTAATAATGTTAAAGCCGGGCATGAAGGAAAATAAATTGTTATCGTTCTGTTACGGCTGAGTTTTATTGCAAGTCCCGTCATACTGGACCCAGCATAATTTTTGCTTCTCTAGGCTTCGGCCTAGTCCTAATTAACTTGTGGCTTCTCTTTCAAAAAAAATATTAAAATAAATTAAGTTGTTTTTATACTCGTAAAAGAAAAAAGGACATAAAAGGAAAGAGGGGTTACAGTGTAACGCTTTTGAGTGTTCAATGTGTCTCTGTTTGAAGCTGCATCCTGTCTGGCCTATTTTGAATTTGGTACATTCTGAGCAATTTAATTTGTAAATACCAGCTAAATAAAATTTGTTTAGTTGCTTGTGCATGTTTTTTGATAGTGTGTGTTCTGTTGTGTTTGTAGTTCTGCATGCAATTCTGTATCAATTGAAACACTATTACTTTGTGCAAATAATAAAATACTCTTACCTTTGGGTTCTATTCCAGAGTCGTACAGACGAAACTGCTGCAGAAAGGATTATTTGAGTTGAGTGGTGAAAATATAATAACACAGGTTATTCTGGCTAAAACAACTTATTTGGATTTTATTTAATGAAATTAGATAATGTTTTACAGCTATGCAATAACGTATCAAATTCTATGCTGGTTGATTACTACATTGATTAAAAGTTTCTTTAGTTTCCTATTAAATGGAAATCACATATAAAGTATCAATATGCCAAAATGAGAAAAAACTATTCTTACAATTAGTATGTTTCTGTGACTACAACAAGATGTTAAAATGTTTACTACCCAGTACTTTAACTCACGCACTCATTCACACTTTTTACATTTTTATCTTTTAACCCCGTTCTTAGAGCTCTATGTTTATATTTATTTCATGGATTTATAGAATTGATTCGGTAGTGTTGTGAAGGGTACTTAACCAATCCATGGCGTTCCTAACAGTTTCATCACCGCCTAATGTTATTCGCTGTTTCTGATCACTCCGAAATGTTATTTCAACAGTTTATGAATTTGTTCACTGTCGCGGTATACTCCGCCTTATTTAGTTTACCATGGTTTCAAATTACACTTTTGTAACATTTTGTCGGCCGACTTTATTTTGTTCGAGCACTTAGGTGTAGACCGCGCGGTCAGAGTTACAGCTGAACTGAACTGGGTACTGCTAAGGCAGAGAACACGGAGTCCTTTTTTGGTCACGTGATCGCCAGTCTGCGCTCCCATTGGTGCTGTTAAAAGAGCGCTATAACTTAGGCGTAAGATTTAGCAATATTTTGCCGCCTGGCGCAATATGGAATTACATTGCTTTCGTCCGTGATCCACGGCTGATGCAAAGTTAGGTGTTATTTCACAATCTGTCTACGCTGCGTGAGTGCGGAGACAAAACATAAACGTTTTGTTTTGTAATAACACTGCATACTTGGTCGACTAACTCGAGGTTCTATAAAGGTGAACAATGACTGCATGGGAAATATAATTTTTAAATTGTTAACTTGGTCCTACAATTTCGTACCGTTACAATACCCCCCCCCCAATAAGAGATTGGATGCCGGAGCATACAAACTCTTATTGCCTAAAACCTAAGAGGATCAGTGAGGATATGGCGCCGCAACCCCCCTGAACTCTCTACTAAAATCATGGGTACTTACCCCCCTAGTTTGGTGGCTGCGGCAGCACCCATCCGATCTTACTGGACTTCTCTGTTCGAGATCCCAACACCATAAGCTACGACAGATACCCGCCACAGTATCGCCTGACTCTGGAACATTCAATTAAAAAATCAACAAATGGCCTTCCATCACTCCATATCCCACAACTGATTTGTTTCCTCTTAGCCATACAGGCTCATTCTTTGCAAAGTACTGGTTCTGCTTATACAAAGTACTGCTTTGGGTTAAAAATAATAATATAAACTTACAGTCTACCTACAGTTCAATCATATAAATTAAATAATATTCCCTGTATATATTAACAAAATTGCATTAAATCTATTTATACTTAGCTACTGTATAAAACAAATTTTTTTTTTCTTTTTTTTTCTCTACTACCCCCCTTTTAATCCCTTAACCCCTGATACCCGTTACATATTCATGTGTTCTGCACTAGGCTTCTTGGCCCTACAGACCTCATCCTAGCCGTAAACCACATCTCCCTACTGACCTGTAACTGGGTCACCCCCCATCCACACTCACTATTTCCCCCCCTGGACTGTAGCGCCCAGTTGCTTCCACAAGGACTGATGCGGAAGGGGTGGACATTTTTTCTTTTATTCCACCCCCATCCTTGCTTCGGCGTTACAATAAAATTCAGTGTTACACTTACTAATAATGAATGATATGCCCCTAATGGACTACCACCCCTATCTGGGTGAAAATAGCCCTGTTCCAAAATTTGGTAGATTCCCCAAAAAATAACCCCCCTACTAAGTCTAACAAACCACCGGGTTAACAAAATAAAACAAACCACAAGCCGGTTATATCAGGTAAAATTTATGATTTGTCACAATTAACTACTTTCACGGTCATGATCCGGTGAGGTCATGGCCGCACTTAGGTGGGGAATCTACAGTTAAAACATAAACATAGATCGATATTTATAAAGGTTACTTGAACAGTAATATACACATCTTAGGTTTCCGAACATTATCTTAGCCTGAACATTTTTTATTATATCCATACAAAATTTCCTTTAGTTTTTTAATTTTAAATGAATATTGTAATCATTATATTTTTTCATCATTCTATTATTTAATCTACCATTACATTTGAATCAGAATAAATTTAAATTTATTATTAAAAATCATCTTTCCAATTACTTTAATTACCAAATTAATTTAATTTTATTATCTCAAAACTCTAAATTATGGTAATTACCTCATTATTTCAATCTTATTTGTTCGAAACAACTTTATTTATTTAAATAACATTTTACAATGGGGCCAAAAAAAAATATTATCTACATTCCATCACATCTGGTGTTTCTTTTGTTTCATAATAGGATTTTACTACTGGCAATGATTCAGCAGAATACAATAGTTATTATCTTCAACACTGGCTGTGAACATTAGTCAAAACATACAACACACCTGTTTACATTAACAGTTGTCTGCCAGACTGGTGTTATAAACACTCTCAGTTTCAACATTCTGGTTACCTCACCTCTAATACCTGTACTTTTAATTTCTATAAATCTTTTAATGTTAACATATTTGTTAATGTCTGTTTATTACAGTTCAAACCAAATATAATTTTAATTCACCTTTTTAAATTACTTTAATAACCTCCAACCAGAACAGTTTAACTTTAATTACAGTTATATGAAGTTAATGTATAAAATATATAAAATTACAGTTTCAATTTGAATCAAAATGAAGCTAAACACATCACTAACCTTCATATTATTAAGTTACTCCAGGGACAACTCCAATTTAATTTAGTCTCTTCATACATTCAAAACAATTTCAATTACTTTAATTACATTTATCAAAATGATTCTACGTGGTTTAATGTTTAATTTCTCCTTAGTATTTCAATAAATTTTACAAACATCACATCATTGGTTTCAAATCTCTCTATAAATTCCTCCACAATCACATTCTAAATACCATTTACCTCTACTCCTAACCTAACATAGCAGGTACCACAAAATAATAATTAAACCTTTTGGTTACATAGTTTTTACTTAAGAATATTTTCACAAATTATTTTTTCCTTAATTACCTGTAAATAGGTTATATGTTACATGTACAGAATCATGGTTTATAGAGATGCGATTGAAGATGAACAGAACCCCACGCCAATGAATGTAAACAAAACCTGTTAGCAGCCGAGTTCCTTACCTTCCTTCTTTTCCCATAAATAAAACAAACCACAACCACTAATCTACGACCACATCTCAGTAAGCCATGATTCTATTGGATTATACAGAAAATTTGTTATCTCATTTTGTTTGCTCAACCACAAAACTTCTCCACTACCTACCTAATTAAGGGATGAGTTTACAAATCATAAATAAAGCCAGTTTATTTAATTTTGAGGATTACCCTAATGTATTATTTAGAATTAAGGCAATCAAAGGTCCAAAAAAGTGTGTCAATTTATGTAACTATTGTTATGTTTTCTCTAAGGGGAGGGTTAAAGAAATCGGGAAGGTAAAAAGGGTAAGGATCATTAAAAGGTCAAGAACTAGGACTAAAGGTAAGGACAAAGCTTCCTCCTAAAATAAGGATAAATGGAGAAAACCAAGGCTCGCGTGGGCAGGGGCGCGTCCCTGAAGTAGACGAACCCCACTGGGACAAGTGGGGAGCATCTACCCGCTACCACTTACTGTTTTTTATGTTAAATTCCTAATTTTATAGTTATTTAGTTTATATTCAATTACAAGAATTAATGTATTATTTTATTTTAACCAATACTTTTTTAAATTGGTGGCGTTATGGGTACCTACTATTTCCCCCGTCATTTGGGTTCGTAAAACATAACCGTTATCCATTTTAATTTCAACAACTTCATACGGTCCTTCATACAACAAAAAGAATTTCTTCATCTCTTTATCTTGTGCAGTTGATAAATCGTGTCTCTCACTAATACCAGCTGACCTATCTCATACTTGATCCACTTACCTTTGGCATCATGAAGCCGTTTTCTTCTTTCTCCCTTAGTTAATAAGTTTTCATTTGCGAGTTTGAGTTTTACTTCCAGATCTCGTGGGTTGCTCTCCGGTGGAAAGTTGAACAGCTGTTCCAGAATCCTAGGTGGACGTTTTCCCTTGACTAGCTCGTATGGTGTGAACCCCGTTGATTCATGAGTTGTACAGTTTAACCATTCTTCAATTCTTCCCACATAGGCTGCCCATCCACTGTGTTTAGCATGGCAATACGCCCAGAAAATTCTCCCTAATTCCCGCATAACTCTTTCAGCTTGGTTCGACTGAGGATGATATACCGCCGTGTGTTTAGGTATGATACCTTCCCAACCCAAAGTTTGTCTCCATTTTCCGCTAATAAATTGGGGTCCATGGTCAGATAGTATTATTTTGGGTTTTCCGGTTTTAATCATATAGTCCTTTGTTATTTTTTCACTTAATACTTTACTAGTTGCCCTCTTTACACTGTATAATCTTACAAATTTCGTGTATGTATCTAGTACCACAAAAATATACATTACGCCTCCCCTTCCCTTTGGTAGAGGGCCAAACAGATCTACCGCAACTAAATCAAAAGGCTTTTCAACTTTAATACACCTCATTTCTCCCTCTAGTCAGTAATTAACTACTTTAAGACTTTTGGCATAAATCGCACCCCCGGAGTAAAGTTCTCACCCTCCGTTCCATATTTTTAAATAAACATGATTCTTTTAATACATTTATACACTTCCTAGCACCGAAATGCCCATACCGAAAATGACAGTCCCATATTATCTTATCTACCAACCCTTCCGGTATGACTAACCTCCAATCACGCTCTCCCCCTCTACTTTCTTAAACAAACTCCCTTGATAGATTTGAGAATAACGGCTATACCCTAACGCATCTGAATCGGACTCTAAGCTAGTTATTATTTGGTTCAATTTAGGATCTGTCCTTTGCATGCTATTAATGTCTCTCAATTCTTCCCCAAACAATCTATCTTCCCTACTAAGTCTGAAAATTTCTATTTCTTTTAAGTCCCTCCCTGTTCTCATTCCCTCTGTATCTACCCTGGATAAAGTGTCAGGTATTTTGTTTTCTACCCCTTTTATATACTCCCAACTAAAATTGTACTCTTGTAAAGCTAGCACCCACCTGGTTATCCTGCTGTGTGTCAACTTACAGGTGTTTAAAAAAGATAATGCCTTGTGGTCAGTCCGGATGATAGTGGAGTTTCCCAGTAGATATGTTCGAAACTTCTTCACCGCAAAAACAATGCTTAATAGTTCCTTCTCTGTTGTTGTGTAGTTTCTTTCAGCAGCTAACAAGGTCCGGCTGGCGAAAGCGATAGTATGATGTTCTTTGTTGTCATCCTCCTGGTACAATTCCACACCTAAAGCAATATTACTGGCATCCGTCTGTAAATAAAATGTGTGTTCAAAGTTAGGGTGATTCATCATGATCATGTTACTAAAATGGTCCTTTATCTCATTAAACACATCTCGTTCTCTTTCCCCCCCATTTCCACTGTTTGTTCTTTTGTAACACTGAGCTCAACTTTGAAGTTACATGGGCATAATTTTTCTGGAATTTTCTATAAAAATTACATAGCCCTAAAAAACTTTGCAACTGTGTAACGGGCCAAATTTATGGGTATTTTATTTTATTGCATTTTTCGGGAATTTATAAAAATATTTGTGGAGTCTAATTTCAACAGAGACAGACCACGTGTTGTAAGAACAGTTTTTAACAAAGGCAACGCAATATCACGTTGTGCAATCGGTATAGAAGGAATTCGCACCACCTTAGTTTCCAAGAACTTTGTCTGTGTGTGACCGTGCGCTCGTATGCATGACGCGAGCATACGCGCAGGGTGACACTACTTGTACCATTCAAGATGGCTAAGAAGCAATTTTTGGTCGCTTTCATCTACCATACGGCCGGATACAAAATTTAAGTCACGCCCATCTCGTGACGTCAGTCAGTGCCTGGCAAATATCGTATGTGATCTGCACACTAAAACTTACATGGGTTAAATAGGAACTACAAACGGCGACTAAACCACAGGCATTGGTTTCCACATAAAGAACGATGTAATCCAGTTGGCCGCGCATACATAGCAGTTCGCGGCAGTCCACGAGAAACCACAACAGCCTACAGACGTAGTTAGTGCCACGCGGGCCCGGTCGGGTAGAACTTTTTAAATATGAATAATTCAACGTAATAACGCCGTAATACCGACCGGGACCCAAGAAATTAATAAAAGTAGTGCAGTTATAAATTTGTGCAGTGGAGTAGTGAATTGGCAATAGTTAATAACGGGCAGTGGAAGCGCGGAAAGAAAACACGTGTTCGGTCGGCGTCGCGGCAGTGAACAGGTCGTAAAATTACTGTAAATAAATCATTAATGCGTAAAGACAAACTATTTTTCTATTTTAATTAAAGGGGTGTGAGAGTGTGTGTGAGCAAAGCTGGGCTGTTTATGTTTGTGTGTGCTATAAATAAGGTAAGGTAGTTATTATGTTTTTGTATTAATCATTATACATTTCTAAGGCTGTAATTCAAAATTTAAAAACCAGTGGAGAGAGTAACAATTTTTTTCTGATTTTATACATGTCTAAGATGTTTAATAATCATAAAAATAAAAATCATTTTCTTTCAAATGATAAATTTTGGTAATTAAATTCATTCAAAAAACCTTATTTCATTTGATGTGCTGTCAAGTTCGCCGTACGAACGGGGTTCGTCCCCACTTAGAGATCCGGCCAGATCAAAAGTTAAAGGTAAGTGGAAGTTTACTATTTTTATTCATAAAGAAAAAAGTACAGAGCGTTACAACTGCTTAATATTTCTGGGTTCTGGAAATTTTAAAATTGATTCTACTTTCTCTGGGTTAGCTTTCATCCCATCTGGTGTAATTATGAACCCTAAAAAATGTATTTCTTTCTGTAAGAATTTAGATTTCTCCCCATTGACAGTCAGCCCCCCTTTACGCAGTCTATCTAATACATATTCTAAATGTTCCACATGTTCGGAAAATGTTCGTGATGCTATCAATATATCGTCTACATAAATCGTTACAAAATCTAAATTCTGTGGCTGTAGTATTTCATCTAAACATTTAATAAAGCTGGCCACACTGGTATTCAGCCCAAAAGGTAATCGTTTAAATTGGTAATTCTTTCCATTGAACAAGAATGCTGTGTATTTCCTACTTTCCCATGCTAACGGGACTTGCCAGTACCCCGCGGTTAAATCTAATGAGGTCATATATTTAACTCCACTGAATTTTTGAAATATTTCATTTATTGCTTCGGGTGACTCCCGGTCCAGGATAATTATTTGATTAATCTTGCGGGCATCTAAACATAATCTAACGCGGGGCCATCTTTCTTAATGACTACTACTAACGGGTTAGAATACGGTGATACTGATCTCTCTATTATATTCCCCTCTAACATTTTATCTAATTCCTCCTGAACCGCCCTTCTTTTTGAATAGGGTACCGGATAGCTTCTTTGTACATAGGGTGCGTGTTCCCTTACTTTTAATTTGCATTCATAATTTCTTGCCCTCCCTGGTATATCGGCAAACACTTCTCGAAAACACTCTATTACCTGCCACAACGCTTTGCGTTGAGAACTCCCTACGTCACCCCCCTCGCTACAAAATTTCACCGCTCTATCATCCCAAATTCGTTTGTTTATATTACCCCCTAACTCTCCCTCTCTACATACATACGTATTAACTTCCGTTTCTATTTTACTAGCCCGATTTAGTATCATCTTAACTCCCGAAATTCTCACTTTATCTACTACCCGTTCAAAGCTAATCTCAACTGGTTTACCTTCATTATTAATTACTAACAACCGCTTCTGGAAATCAATTACCGCCTTATGCTTTATCAAAAAATCATTCCCCAAAATAACCTCCAAATTTAGTCCCCGTACTACTAAAAATGTATTATCATACTCTACTCTATTAATTAGCATGTTCAAATGTACTTGTTTAGTTACACGTTTACTCCTAACCCCGGTAATACCTACAATGGTCACCCCCGCTACTGGCAAAATTGGGATATTTTTGTTTGTCTCTTGCAAACTCTCTAATATATGTTCGGAAATGACAGAAATTTCGCTACCTGTGTCTACTAAAACTCTTACTTCCTTACCTTCAATTTGAATTCTTACCTCTGTCAATCCGGTTTCTGGTCTTGCTGTCTCTAAAAAGTCCTCTTCCTCCATCAGTTCCTCTTCCTCCATCAGTGCGGATGACGTTATTTATATAGTGATTGTTGTTTTGGGTCCTGCAGTCATTTGTCGACAATGGTGGGGTCCCTTCACTCACCGTCCTTGTTAGTTTTCCATCTGAGTGGTTACACGGCCTGGAGTGTGCCCACCACGACCTCTGTTGGAAGTTCCACTGCTTCCCGGTGCTCCTTGGTTGCTACTCTCTCCTCTCTGCGGTTGATTGTTATGGTTATGCTCAGTGTTGCTTCGTTGACAATGCCATTCTTTATGGCACCTGTAACAGGTCGTTCTACTACCGTAATTCTCGCAATGACACTCTCGCCATCACCAATCCTCTTGTCTATTATTATTACCTCCTCGCGTCCCTCTATAATGGGTTGGTGTCCCCCTGGGCTGGTAATGTCTTTCACTTGTATATAGTACGGGCGGATTCGGGCGCCTACCCGTCTCTCGTTCTATAATGTTTTGGAAAATGTCTAGTATTTGTTCTAATTCATTTATGTCTCCCACTTCCCGTGTCATTAAATTGACTTGAATTTCTCTCGGCAAGTGTTTACTTATGTATCGTACAAACGATCGGAACGGTAACGGGGGCTCTAAATATTTTACCTCATTATATAATCGCATCACATACAGGGTCACATTGTCCCCCTGGGCCCCAAAATTACCTTTTCCCATAATTTTACTGCGTAACCCCTCTTGCTCCTCCTCCGACCAGTATTTACTTCGGAAGGCACTCTCAGAACTTGGATAATCTCCCCACTCTACTTTATGCACTTCTGCCCACACAGCAGAGCTCCCTTTAAAGCATTTCATTATTTTTAGCAACTTAACCTCCCAGTTACTATTACAAAACTGATTATACTCTTTTACTCTGTTTAGAAATTGCATGGGGTGTACCCCCCTACTATCACCATTGAACAATTCTAACTCAACTTCACTACTTAGGTCACGGGTCATAATTACCCTTTCCGTAACATTATTTATTTTATGGCCGATTGCCATGTTCAATTCATCTTTTACGTTAATAATACTCTGTTCAATAGACTCGAACTTATTGTGATTTACACTCTCAATAACATTTACTGTTTCTTGGATTAATTGAATATCTGTTTTACAAATATTTTCTATCGCATTTCTAACATTTTTGACTACTGCTACTTGTGATTCTAATTCACTACTGCGGTTATCTATAGCGCGTATGGTGTTAGTTATGCACTGCATCTCACTCTCAATACCCTCAAATTTATCACCTGCTTTACTTACAAAATTTTCTAATTTGTCATTTACTATAATTATTTGTTGTCCAAGTTCTTTTTGGTTGGATTCTAAAGTCTATTTTATTGTCTACCATACACACACACACACACACACACACACTCTCTTAACTCATCTGTTTCTCTTTTCGTTTCACTACGTATTTCATTAATTCGTTCATCAATACTACACAATGAATTAGTTAATTCGTCAAGCTTTACGTTTATGATATTTTCAAATTTCATATTCTGTTCTTTGTATTGTTCAAATTTAACATCATTTATATCAAAACGTTTATTTATATCACTACTCATAGTTTCAAACTTTGTATTTTGTTCATTGAATTTGGTATCATTCATGTCAAAACGTTTATTTATATCACTACTCATAGTTTCAAACTTTGTATTTTGTTCATTGAATTTAGTATCATTCATGTCAAAATGGCTATTAATATCGTCCCTTAATTCACTCACACTTTTACGCAAAAAATCGTCATTAGCATCAAATCTCTTATTATTATCATTAAACATTTGTTTTATCTCCCCCATTGTCTCACGAAACCAATTTCTCGTTTCGTTGTCAAGTTTTATCACTATCCCTAGTCGGGACAGGAGTTGAATAAACTCTAACTTCTTCCATTACCGCTGATTCGGTCACTGATTGATTTCCCGACTCATTCATAACAGTTACGTTAGCTGTATTTGTTTTATTTTCTGTGTTCTCCATTATGAACTTATGTTTACTTAAATGATTATCAATTTTACTTTAGTAAATTTACTCTCTACGATCTAACCACACCCTCACTTCCAAATAACCCGTTCTGCAGCTTATTTAGGTCTGGCGAATGTAAAAAAATTCACACTCGCCGTCACTGTGTCACTGTTTCGGGGGCCAATGAAACACTATTACTTTGTGCAAATAATAAAATACTCTTACCTTAGGGTTCTATTCCAGAGTCGTACAGACGAAACTGCTGCAGAAAGGATTATTTGAGTTGAGTGGTGAAAATATAATAACACAGGTTATTCTGGCTAAAACAACTTATTTGGATTTTATTTAATGAAATTAGATAATGTTTTACAGCTATGCAATAACGTATCAAATTCTATGCTGGTTGATTACTACATTGATTAAAAGTTTCTTTAGTTTCCTATTAAATGGAAATCACATATAAAGTATCAATATGCCAAAATGAGAAAAAAACTATTCTTACAATTACTATGTTTCTATGACTACAACAAGATGTTAAAATGTTTACTACCCAGTACTTTAACTCACGCACTCATTCACACTTTTTACATTTTTATCTTTTAACCCTGTTCTTAGAGCTCTATGTTTATATTTATTTCATGGATTTATAGAATTGATTTGGTAGTGTTGTGAAGGGTACTTAACCAATCCACGGCGTTCCTAACAGTTTCATCACCGCCTCGTGTTATTCGCTGTTTCTGATCACTCCGAAATGTTATTTCAACAGTTTATGAATTTGTTCACTGTTGCAGTATACTCCGCCTTATTTAGTTTACCATGGTTTCAAATTACACTTTACACTTTTGTAACATTTTGTCGACCGACTTTATTTTGCTCGAGCACTTAGGTGTTGACCGCGCGGTCAGAGTTACAGTTGAACTGAACTGGGTACTGCTAAGGCAGAGAACACGGAGTCCTTTTTTGGTCACGTGATCGCCAGTCTGCGCTCCCATTGGTGCTGTTAAAAGAGCGCTATAACTTAGGCGTAAGATTTAGCAATATTTTGCCGCCTGGTGCAATATGAAATTACATTGCTTTCGTCCATGATTCACGGCTGATGCAAAGTTAGGTGTTATTTCACAATCTGTCTACGCTGCGTGAGTGCGGAGACAAAACATAGACGTTTTGTTTTGTAATAAACACTGCATACTTGGTCGACTAACTCGAGGTTCTATAAAGCTGAACAATGACTGCATGGGAAATATAATTTTTAAATTGTTAACTTGGTCCTACAATTTCGTACCGTTACACAATTTCTAAATATGTGGGCTGTTTTTTCAGTATGGTTATTGATATATGTTAGTATAAGTAATTTGTTGTTTTCTGTCTTTGTCTGTTGTTTGTTTCATGTTTTGTGGAGGGGTTCATTAATTATTGTTCTATTATATCCATTGGCTTCTGCTGGATATTTTATTGTGTTAATTCATCTTGAAAATCTTTTTCTTGTAGTGGAATTTTATTTAGTCTGTGTAGTATGGTTCTCAAGGCTGATAGTTTGTGTTGCATTGGGTGATTGGAGGAGTTATGTATAAGTGTTAGTTGCAGTGGGTTTTCTATATATATGAATTTGTGTTTGTGTTCTAGTTTTTTAATGGTAGGGTTTAGGAAATCTACGCTACTGTTGTTTTCATATTCAGCAGTGAAGGTCATGTTATTGTGGATCTTGTTGGTGTGTGTTAGCAGCTGTTCACATTGTCTTCTGTTTTCTTTGTATAGTAGTATGACATCTTCAATGTACCTATGCCTATGTAATATATTATGCGACTGTCTGTTAATATTTGCAAGGATTCTTGATTTTTCCAAGTGTTGTAGAAAGATTCCATCTAGTATGCTAGATATGAGCAAACCCATGGGCAGTCTGTCATACTGTGTACAAAATTCTGTGTGTAGTTCTGTTTTGTGATTAGGTTGAGTGTCTTGGTTATTTCTGTGATCAGTTCTTCTGCGTTCTTCAGTTCTGTGTTGTTCGGTTTGAGCATGTCATGTAGGATAGTGGTAGTTTCAGAGACAGGACTGTTTGTATACAGGTTTTTTATGTCTGTATTGTTTTTATTGTGATTTGCTGTCTAGGTGTGTGTGCTATCTAATAACTTTGTCTAGATGTTTAGCAAGTTTATATGCTGGAGAATTTTGGTAGTTAATTATGGGATGGACTGGAATTTCTTTATTATGGATTTTGGGAAGTCCTTGAAGGGTAGGGGCTAATGTCTGATTTGTTAAACACAATTAAACACAAGCAAATACCTAGCAGAAGGCAATGGATACAATAGAAGAATAATTAACAAACTCCTATGCAAAATGCAGAACAAACAACAGACAAAGACAGAAAACAACAAATTCATAACACTAACATATATAAATAACCATACTGAAAAACAGACTGCAAATTAAAAAAAAAAACAGGATACAGTACTGCATACAGAACTACAAACAAAACAGAACACACACTGTCAAAAAACATATAAATAGCTAAACTAATTTGATTTACCTGGTGTTTACAAATTAAATTGCTCAGAATGTACCAAATTCTACACAGGCCAAACAGGACACAGCTTCAAACAGACACACATTGAACATATAAAAGCATTACACTACACCAGCGAATCCACATTTTCAAACCATCTCATTAAGGCAAATATTAACAATAACATAAAAATTCTACTTGAACACACAAAAGCCCGAAACTAGACGCTCTCGAACAACTAGAAATATTCAAACACATAAAAATGTACAGAAACAACATCCTAAACAAACAGTTTAAATCACACATATTATCTGAACACACACACACACACACACACGCAATAACGATTTTTCAAACGATGACGCTGTCACAAAGAAAAACAGGATGGACAGTGCTCCTAGCAGCAGCCTCTTATGAAGCTCATAACAAGCAAAAACTGGTTCACATAGTAAAATAATAATTTTTTTTTTTCATTTTTATCTAAAATAATTGGTCCTCACTGGAATAATTTATTATAGTTAGTGATTTATTTATTATCTTTTACTCTAACTATATGAAATTATAGCATTTTTCTCTAAACAGCATTTGAATATTAAGAAATGGAATTGTATAAGTAAAATTACTGCAGTTTTACACACTTTTATATTTTTAAACATAAAACATTGAAGAATAAATTCATTTTTGTAGATTCTGATACACTATGAATTTATATATCTCCACCAGAGAAACTGAGAAACTGTAATGATACAGAAATCTATATGTATTTATACATATACAAATTATAATTTATATCTGATGATGACAGTTGGATTACTATCGAAACATATGTAATTTACAAATAAAATACATTCTTGTAAAAAGTTTCATTATTAATAATAATATATTTAAAACATATATAGGTTATTAACTGCATAAATGTACCTGCCTAACGTGAGATGTGTTGTCTAAAGTCAGGTTCAAAAGTTGAACATCTAATGGTGCTGTTCCAAGATACCTAGTGGTTAGTTCCTGCAGCCACCCTGAACATAAACCTTTCTTACCTGTACTGGTTTCTACCACAGTTACAGCAATATGTATGCGGCCTGGTTTGCTCAACGCTATAGAGTATGGCCGAGCCTGTAAACAGATGTTTTCTGTACACATAACACTGTTATTGACTTACACTAAGTCAACATCTATACAAACTGGACGTACTATTTGCAGATGTATATGTGACTTTTACATAGTGCATATTTATATATGCACATATATATTTATGCATATTTACATATTTAGTAACTTTACTTACTCACTTTCTTTGTTTACTTTTCTCATAGAGAAATTACATTATTATAGGCAAGTCATAATAAATTTCGGTGTAACACATGTTAACATTCTATTATAATAATACATTTTTACACAACAACATTTAGCATAGTTTTAAAATGAAGGTTAGTTGAGAAGTTCGTGGGACAACATATAAACTTTAGCAGTTGAATAAAATTTGTAGTGTATTGTAAGATTCATATTCCACGTAAACAGTTGTTACAATAGATTTATAAATTCATCTGTCAACTTTGTGACAGTACAAAATGGGTATAATTGTTGTAATATTGTGAAATAATACGATCAATGTGAATCTGAACAAAATATGATGTTCGAAATTGGGATGGTATGAATCAGCCAGTGTCATGTAGACGTTACCGTCACAAAATATATATGGGCATGAATTTTAACCTAACCATATATGGGCACAAATTTTTAGTGATCCGATCGACGTCACAAGAGTATCACAAAATAAACACGTGTTTTTAATACGGAAACGAAATCCTAGCTTCTACGATGTTCTAGAACGTTTCGATATGGCCTGGTCAACAAGGAAGGGGTACCACGTGACCAGCGCATAAAGTATACAGTTGTCAGTTGCCATCTTGCAGTCTACGAATAGCAACCAGTCTACGAACAACAGCCAAACGCCGTACTGGGTGTTGAACCCAGTCCGCGGACAAAGTCGATTTAGGTCTTTAAAAGAGTGAAAATACATATAAAACAGTGCAAAATAAATTTCTTCGAGTATACACGTTCATCACCAAAATTAATTAACAGTTTAACAGTTTCGTGAGTGTTGAAACAAAAGTGCACTACATGAACAATGACGCCACATGTGGAATAACGTATCCAGATAAGTACCTTCAAAACTAAGTCGACCAGACAGCTATCAACAACTATGTATCCAGCATTAAAACACTAAATTCAGATCGTAATGAGAGCTCAAATCTAAGGGGGGTTTGCAAAGAATGAGTGAGAGTGTGAAAGCGAAGTGCTGGTTCGCCTTGATAGATTAAGTAAAGTAATCCTGTACAAATAATAAGTATATATGTTCAATGTTGGGTGATTTACTAATCACCATATATATATAGGGGTAACGCCCATTTTAACTTCAAAAAATGAAAATAAAAATCAATTTCTATATCACAAAGACCACGTGTTGAATGTAATTATTGCGCTGAAACCTCGTCTGTTTGCTGCATCAAAATCTCACCTAAACGAATTCTAGAGTCTTCTGAGTCCAGGGAAATAACGTGTAAATCATACAGGTATTGTTTAATTGTAATCTTTTAGTCCCTGCAATTCGGGCGCAAAATGTAATCTTTTACATTTATCGTTTTATTACTTATGGTGAAAATGTAATTTTTCGTCTATACGTAATTAATTTCGGTCGCCATGTTTGTTAAGGTAAAGGTAACATGATCGAAATTTACTTTTAGGGCCAGACTTCGTGTAACACGAACCAGTTAGTGAAACAAATTACCTGAAATAAAGACATACACCAAATAACATATAGAAAGTATTTATTAATATTAAACATTGATAAGTATTACATAGATATAGATCTCTGATCGATATATTGCGCCATGGGCGTTGTCCACATGAAATTACACTATACAAAAAATATACGCTGCATTATAATACATGTTATAAGATAAGACATACATTTATTATTTAAATGTAAATTTCAGCACAACCCAACACTTATAAATTTTAACCCACACACTCAAACACTCGCTCTTCCATACTCATGGTACAACTTTATGCATAGTGGAGCTCCTTTTAAGTATAATGAAAAATTTAAATGATTTTTTAAATAATTGATTTAAAATTTGGTATTTGGAAATAATTAAAGGATTGAAAATGTAAAAGGAACGTTCTCACCCATTTCGTGTTTTGGTTGTTATCGCTGTAGGTACTGTAAAACTTCGCGACCACTACCGCGAGTTTTACGTTTACTCGTCTCGGTCACATTTTTGTAATCGACGCACTGTACGGTGTTTTACACAGTTTATTAACCACCTATAGTGGTCTAAAAAGTTCAAAATTCACCCGTAAGTGAATGGGTAGCCGGCCGGCTCTGATCAATGCTGCAGCAGAAATGACGACAATTCCTTGTTGGATTCTGCGGAAGTGGGGTGAACCTACGTCACATTTTCTTTGTTTAACTTGTTGACATCGCCGTTTTGTCGTGGTCAACACATTCTCAGCCTCTGACGTAATTAAGGCTTGGCTTGCTTATCGCAATAACTGCACACTGTTTTTGTGATGTTACACCGTTTTTTTGCTATGAATTGTTTCAAAACCTGACAAATATTGTGATATAGTCCACTCACTGCAGATTCGTATCGGGTGTTTAAGGTTGGGATTAGTATGACAAAAATAGAAAAATACAATATTTATGCTCTAGTTACCATAATTAAGGTAATTTCAAAAATGTACCATGATTGTACCATCACAAAACCCCCTCAATGAAAGATGGTGTGACGAAGCACACAAACTTTCATTGACCCTTTCATACTTCCTAAAGGGATCAGCCAGGACAAGTCGCCACAACCCCCTTACAATTTTACATAAAAATAACAACAACTCACCCTTGGTCTGGTGATGATGACCGTACCTAGATGACCTTACTGGACTTCTCCTGCGAGATCCCAACACCATAAGGCCACTTAGGCTCTTAACGCCCCTGCTCTGACGCGTTGGCCAGCTCAGGACCGCTGTCACACCACCAAACACTGAAACAATATATAATAAATATTAAAATAGTGGCTTAGTAAATCACTCCATCCTCAACTGATCTGGTTCCCCTTAGCTAAGTGCTGGTTTGTGCCAATAAGCACTGGGTTGGCTTAATATATTTATAAAATTATAATCTTCAAGAATTAAAAAGAATATCTCTTCTTCATATTACAAAATACTTCTACCCTGAGTTGAAAAATGGTTTCGATTCCTATCGATAATATTTATCTTCATTCTTTTACAATTACTAGAATTGTAACATAAGCACATTAATATAATATAGTTACCAAAATTGAATAAAATATAATTGAAAATATAATAGGAAAATTACACATTATAATCTCCCAAATCTGGAGAAACAAATTATAAAAGAATTAATAACTCTGTATACTTATTTATTTATTTATTGAATACTCTTAGTGCATGATAAAACAAAAAAAATTATTATTATTATTATTAACAGGTAATTATTTGGCTTCTTGGTATTATTAACAGCGCCAGTTAAAAAAAAAAATTTTTTTTTTTTTTCTACACATTATTCCCATGTTATAACATCATGTTAAAATTTCTATAACATAAATACATTTTACATAATAATAATACATTAATAATTAACACTGATACATTAATACATTAAATATTCTTGATTCATTTTAATTTAAATCATTTAAAATTTACAATGTCACTTAAGTCATTAATTAGACATCAATTTTATTTATTATGAAATTCATTTTAAATTTATTATTAATATTCTTAATATTATTATTATTATTTCATTATTCACTTCTTACTTTCTCTATACTCTGAACTTTCTACCTACCTAACTACCTAACCTTTCACCTTCTATCACTGTTTAGTCTGGATAACTCCTTTATTCACTATACTCATTATATTTTTACTCACCTTCTTCTAATTGACCACCAAATTTACCTATCAATGACACCAATATCTCAATTATATACTCCATTACTACTTTCATTTAAATCCTATGGCACCGCTCGTCTTTGCATTGGGTTGGGTGTTCCCTAACTGGCTATATACATCTCTAATATTCTGCCCTTCCAAATAATTCGGCAAACACTCCCTTAAACTACGCTAATACCTGCCACAACACTATTGGTTGGCTACTCTTTATCACCTCACCCCCACTACAGAATTCATCAACAATAATTATATGTTTATACCTCTACTTAAACACCTTCTCTACAAATAATCACTAACTACTGTGTCCCTAAATATCTAATAATTCTCTTTGTATTTTCTTAAAAATTCTTATCTTTCTAACTCCATTTACATTAATTGCATTACTCACCTGCATTTTATCTATACCCAGGCTCTATTCCTGTTTAAACACTTACTGTAATAATTGACAATTCTCTTATAAAATTCCTCTCTTACCTACTTATAACAATACCTCTTTTCAAAATTCAAATATATATACTTATTTAAGCATTTATTAGGAATTACTTTCAATACCAATTAAAATTTAAAATATTATTATTAAACATGTCATATATGTAAAATATATAATAATACATACTGGTGTAAATATACCTGTAATACATAATACATATCAAAAATACATGGATATATAAATACAGTGAATACAATGAAAAATATACACTCCAACTTCATTATTGTGTCATTAATCGAAATCAGTCCATAGCAGTCCAATTCAATACCACTTTTCATATTATTATTTAATGTTCATTTCACAATACAACAGTCTATCCACCATCATTAAACAACAAACGAATCTTAGGTCTATATAAATTCTTATTTAATAAATAGATTTTATTACTAGATACATTATATTCGTACTCCTTTATAAAATGGTTATTAAACAAATATTTCCAGTCACGATCAAGTAGGGTTCCGTTTATCTCAGTATCATATATCATTAATCGGTTTATACTATAATTATCCCCATAATATTCCACCACAGGTAAGTACCTAATGTCTTTATTTTCATTTCTTGTTATTTCCAATTTATTGTTATTATCAGGTAAGTATTCATCTTTTTCATATACCACATTTAATTCTAACCTTTCTAACAATTGTCTGTAATTTCTGTTTACTTTAAATATTTCTATTACTCTTTTACTCTCACAATATCTCTCTATACTTTCTTTCTTAATACATTTCTCTCCATAACACCAAAATACACTTTCTCTCTCCAAATATGCAGGGGTCCCTATCATAAAATTGTTGCACCTCTTAGGTACACAAAAACATAAAGAAACTTTATTTGTAGAACTATCGTCTATCAAATATAAATTAAAGGCATTCTTATCCTTATAACAATTACATGAAGACTTGTCTTCACCCCCTAATACAACATTAAAAGAAAATTCTACCCCCTGCATTCCTTGTACTAAAATACTTTCTCTCAACTTTCTTTCTGACTTCATAAATTCAATATTTCATTATCATTCATTATACTTTCATTATCATGTTTATCCTTTTCTAACACCACAATCTTACTACTTGTATTATTTGGATTATCTATACTACATTCATTATTGGAATTATTATTTTTAAATAGGTTTATATTTAAACATACAGCATTTTGCTGGGTACCACTATTGACTTTCTGGGTTTCTACTTGATTTTCTACCACATTTAAATTATCGAGTTTTGTAATAAGCTGGTTACATTTTTTAATAAGTTGATTGTGACCTAATTCTATTTCATTTTTCAATTCATTGAAATTACTGTTAAAACTATCAAATTTGTTATTCAAATTTTTGAATTGAATATCAGAATCGCTTTTCTGTTCATCTAGTTTTTTATCTAGTTTTAATAATAATTGTATCATTGCACTATTTTCATCTGGTTTACTATCTAAACTAGTTGAAATGGATGTGTTAGCTTTAGTTATCTCTGCAGACACAGGCATACTTGCCTCATCAGTCTGACTAGTTTGAGGTGTTTGTACATCCATTTCACTAATTACATTTATCTCCGATGTACTGGTTTCTATTACAATATTGTCACTGGTACTCATGTTGTATTATTTAAGGTTACTAAAACGTATTTATTTATAACCTAGAATTTAACCTTACCTTTCGCACGCTTTGCGAACTATTACGCTATTACCTCAAGTAACTGTTTCACATACCAGTAGGTGTACTCTACATAATTTTATTTTATGTTGAGTCACTGTTCGGCACGCGCCAAATGTAATCTTTTAGTCCCTGCAATTCGGGCGCAAAATGTAATCTTTTACATTTATCGTTTTATTACTTATGGTGAAAATGTAATTTTTCGTCTATACGTAATTAATTTCAGTCGCCATGTTTGTTAAGGCAAAGGTAACATGATCGAAATTTACTTTTAGGGCCAGACTTCGTGTAACACGAACCAGTTAGTGAAACAAATTACCTGAAATAAAGACATACACCAAATAACATATAGAAAGTATTTATTAATATTAAACATTGATAAGTATTACATAGATATAGATCTCTGATCGATATATTGCGCCATGGGCGTTGTCCACATGAAATTACACTATACAAAAAATATACGCTGCATTATAATACATGTTATAAGATAAGACATACATTTATTATTTAAATGTAAATTTCAGCACAACCCAACACTTATAAATTTTAACCCACACACTCAAACACTCGCTCTTCCATACTCATGGTACAACTTTATGCATAGTGGAGCTCCTTTTAAGTATAATGAAAAATTTAAATGATTTTTTAAATAATTGATTTAAAATTTGGTATTTGGAAATAATTAAAGGATTGAAAATGTAAAAGGAACGTTCTCACCCATTTCGTGTTTTGGTTGTTATCGCTGTAGGTACTGTAAAACTTCGCGACCACTACCGCGAGTTTTACGTTTACTCGTCTCGGTCACATTTTTTTAATCGACGCACTGTACGGTGTTTTACACAGTTTATTAACCACCTATAGTGGTCTAAAAAGTTCAAAATTCACCCGTAAGTGAATGGGTAGCCGGCCGGCTCTGATCAATGCTGCAGCAGAAATGACGACAATTCCTTGTTGGATTCTGCGGAAGTGGGGTGAACCTACGTCACATTTTCTTTGTTTAACTTGTTGACATCGCCGTTTTGTCGTGGTCAACACATTCTCAGCCTCTGACGTAATTAAGGCTTGGCTTGCTTATCGCAATAACTGCACACTGTTTTTGTGATGTTACACCGTTTTTTTGCTATTAATTGTTTCAAAACCTGACAAATATTGTGATATAGTCCACTCACTGCAGATTCGTATCGGGTGTTTAAGGTTGGGATTAGTATGACAAAAATAGAAAAATACAATATTTATGCTCTAGTTACCATAATTAAGGTAATTTCAAAAATGTACCATGATTGTACCATCACAAAACTCCCTCAATGAAAGATGGTGTGACGAAGCACACAAACTTTCATTGACCCTTTCATACTTCCTAAAGGGATCAGCCAGGACAAGTCGCCACAACCCCCTTACAATTTTACATAAAAATAACAACAACTCACCCTTGGTCTGGTGATGATGACCGTACCTAGATGACCTTACTGGACTACTCCTGCGAGATCCCAACACCATAAGGCCACTTAGGCTCTTAACGCCCCTGCTCTGACGCGTTGGCCAGCTCAGGACCGCTGTCACACCACCAAACACTGAAACAATATATAATAAATATTAAAATAGTGGCTTAGTAAATCACTCCATCCTCAACTGATCTGGTTCCCCTTAGCTAAGTGCTGGTTTGTGCCAATAAGCACTGGGTTGGCTTAATATATTTATAAAATTATAATCTTCAAGAATTAAAAAGAATATCTCTTCTTCATATTACAAAATACTTCTACCCTGAGTTGAAAAATGGTTTCGATTCCTATCGATAATATTTATCTTCATTCTTTTACAATTACTAGAATTGTAACATAAGCACATTAATATAATATAGTTACCAAAATTGAATAAAATATAATTGAAAATATAATAGGAAAATTACACATTATAATCTCCCAAATCTGGAGAAACAAATTATAAAAGAATTAATAACTCTGTATACTTACTTATTTATTTATTGAATACTCTTAGTGCATGATAAAACAAAAAAAATTATTATTATTATTATTATTATTATTAACAGGTAATTATTTGGCTTCTTGGTATTATTAACAGCGCCAGTTAAAAAAAAAAAATTTTTTTTTTTTTTTTCTACACATTATTCCCATGTTATAACATCATGTTAAAATTTCTATAACATAAATACATTTTACATAATAATAATACATTAATAATTAACACTGATACATTAAATATTCTTGATTCATTTTAATTTAAATCATTTAAAATTTACAATGTCACTTAAGTCATTAATTAGACATCAATTTTATTTATTATGAAATTCATTTTAAATTTATTATTAATATTCTTAATATTATTATTATTATTTCATTATTCACTTCTTACTTTCTCTATACTCTGAACTTTCTACCTACCTAACTACCTAACCTTTCACCTTCTATCACTGTTTAGTCTGGATAACTCCTTTATTCACTATACTCATTATATTTTTACTCACCTTCTTCTAATTGACCACCAAATTTACCTATCAATGACACCAATATCTCAATTATATACTCCATTACTACTTTCATTTAAATCCTATGGCACCGCTCGTCTTTGCATTGGGTTGGGTGTTCCCTAACTGGCTATATACATCTCTAATATTTTGCCCTTCCAAATAATTCGGCAAACACTCCCTTAAACTACGCTAATACCTGCCACAACACTATTGGTTGGCTACTCTTTATCACCTCACCCCCACTACAGAATTCATCAACAATAATTATATGTTTATACCTCTACTTAAACACCTTCTCTACAAATAATCACTAACTACTGTGTCCCTAAATATCTAATAATTCTCTTTGTATTTTCTTAAAAATTCTTATCTTTCTAACTCCATTTACATTAATTGCATTACTCACCTGCATTTTATCTATACCCAGGCTCTATTCCTGTTTAAACACTTACTGTAATCATTGACAATTCTCTTATAAAATTCCTCTCTTACCTACTTATAACAATACCTCTTTTCAAAATTCAAATATATATACTTATTTAAGCATTTATTAGGAATTACTTTCAATACCAATTAAAATTTAAAATATTATTATTAAACATGTCATATATGTAAAATATATAATAATACATACTGGTGTAAATATACCTGTAATACATAATACATATCAAAAATACATGGATATATAAATACAGTGAATACAATGAAAAATATACACTCCAACTTCATTATTGTGTCATTAATCGAAATCAGTCCATAGCAGTCCAATTCAATACCACTTTTCATATTATTATTTAATGTTCATTTCACAATACAACAGTCTATCCACCATCATTAAACAACAAACGAATCTTAGGTCTATATAAATTCTTATTTAATAAATAGATTTTATTACTAGATACATTATATTCGTACTCCTTTATAAAATGGTTATTAAACAAATATTTCCAGTCACGATCAAGTAGGGTTCCGTTTATCTCAGTATCATATATCATTAATCGGTTTATACTATAATTATCCCCATAATATTCCACCACAGGTAAGTACCTAATGTCTTTATTTTCATTTCTTGTTATTTCCAATTTATTGTTATTATCAGGTAAGTATTCATCTTTTTCATATACCACATTTAATCCTAACCTTTCTAACAATTGTCTGTAATTTCTGTTTACTTTAAATATTTCTATTACTCTTTTACTCTCACAATATCTCTCTATACTTTCTTTCTTAATACATTTCTCTCCATAACACCAAAATACACTTTCTCTCTCCAAATATGCAGGGGTCCCTATCATAAAATTGTTGCACCTCTTAGGTACACAAAAACATAAAGAAACTTTATTTGTAGAACTATCGTCTATCAAATATAAATTAAAGGCATTCTTATCCTTATAACAATTACATGAAGACTTGTCTTCACCCCCTAATACAACATTAAAAGAAAATTCTACCCCCTGCATTCCTTGTACTAAAATACTTTCTCTCAACTTTCTTTCTGACTTCATAAATTCAATATTTCATTATCATTCATTATACTTTCATTATCATGTTTATCCTTTTCTAACACCACAATCTTACTACTTGTATTATTTGGATTATCTATACTACATTCATTATTGGAATTATTATTTTTAAATAGGTTTATATTTAAACATACAGCATTTTGCTGGGTACCACTATTGACTTTCTGGGTTTCTACTTGATTTTCTACCACATTTAAATTATCGAGTTTTGTAATAAGCTGGTTACATTTTTTAATAAGTTGATTGTGACCTAATTCTATTTCATTTTTCAATTCATTGAAATTACTGTTAAAACTATCAAATTTGTTATTCAAATTTTTGAATTGAATATCAGAATCGCTTTTCTGTTCATCTAGTTTTTTATCTAGTTTTAATAATAATTGTATCATTGCACTATTTTCATCTGGTTTACTATCTAAACTAGTTGAAATGGATGTGTTAGCTTTAGTTATCTCTGCAGACACAGGCATACTTGCCTCATCAGTCTGACTAGTTTGAGGTGTTTGTACATCCATTTCACTAATTACATTTATCTCCGATGTACTGGTTTCTATTACAATATTGTCACTGGTACTCATGTTGTATTATTTAAGGTTACTAAAACGTATTTATTTATAACCTAGAATTTAACCTTACCTTTCGCACGCTTTGCGAACTATTACGCTATTACCTCAAGTAACTGTTTCACATACCAGTAGGTGTACTCTACATAATTTTATTTTATGTTGAGTCACTGTTCGGCACGCGCCAAATGTAATCTTTTAGTCCCTGCAATTCGGGCGCAAAATGTAATCTTTTACATTTATCGTTTTATTACTTATGGTGAAAATGTAATTTTTCGTCTATACGTAATTAATTTCGGTCGCCATGTTTGTTAAGGTAAAGGTAACATGATCGAAATTTACTTTTAGGGCCAGACTTCGTGTAACACGAGCCAGTTAGTGAAACAAATTACCTGAAATAAAGACATACACCAAATAACATATAGAAAGTATTTATTAATATTAAACATTGATAAGTATTACATAGATATAGATCTCTGATCGATATATTGCGCCATGGGCGTTGTCCACATGAAATTACACTATACAAAAAATATACGCTGCATTATAATACATGTTATAAGATAAGACATACATTTATTATTTAAATGTAAATTTCAGCACAACCCAACACTTATAAATTTTAACCCACACACTCAAACACTCGCTCTTCCATACTCATGGTACAACTTTATGCATAGTGGAGCTCCTTTTAAGTATAATGAAAAATTTAAATGATTTTTTAAATAATTGATTTAAAATTTGGTATTTGGAAATAATTAAAGGATTGAAAATGTAAAAGGAACGTTCTCACCCATTTCGTGTTTTGGTTGTTATCGCTGTAGGTACTGTAAAACTTCGCGACCACTACCGCGAGTTTTACGTTTACTCGTCTCGGTCACATTTTTTTAATCGACGCACTGTACGGTGTTTTACACAGTTTATTAACCACCTATAGTGGTCTAAAAAGTTCAAAATTCACCCGTAAGTGAATGGGTAGCCGGCCGGCTCTGATCAATGCTGCAGCAGAAATGATGACAATTCCTTGTTGGATTCTGCGGAAGTGGGGTGAACCTACGTCACATTTTCTTTGTTTAACTTGTTGACATCGCCGTTTTGTCGTGGTCAACACATTCTCAGCCTCTGACGTAATTAAGGCTTGGCTTGCTTATCGCAATAACTGCACACTGTTTTTGTGATGTTACACCGTTTTTTTGCTATGAATTGTTTCAAAACCTGACAAATATTGTGATATAGTCCACTCACTGCAGATTCGTATCGGGTGTTTAAGGTTGGGATTAGTATGACAAAAATAGAAAAATACAATATTTATGCTCTAGTTACCATAATTAAGGTAATTTCAAAAATGTACCATGATTGTACCATCACAAAACCCCCTCAATGAAAGATGGTGTGACGAAGCACACAAACTTTCATTGACCCTTTCATACTTCCTAAAGGGATCAGCCAGGACAAGTCGCCACAACCCCCTTACAATTTTACATAAAAATAACAACAACTCACCCTTGGTCTGGTGATGATGACCGTACCTAGATGACCTTACTGGACTTCTCCTGCGAGATCCCAACACCATAAGGCCACTTAGGCTCTTAACGCCCCTGCTCTGACGCGTTGGCCAGCTCAGGACCGCTGTCACACCACCAAACACTGAAACAATATATAATAAATATTAAAATAGTGGCTTAGTAAATCACTCCATCCTCAACTGATCTGGTTCCCCTTAGCTAAGTGCTGGTTTGTGCCAATAAGCACTGGGTTGGCTTAATATATTTATAAAATTATAATCTTCAAGAATTAAAAAGAATATCTCTTCTTCATATTACAAAATACTTCTACCCTGAGTTGAAAAATGGTTTCGATTCCTATCGATAATATTTATCTTCATTCTTTTACAATTACTAGAATTGTAACATAAGCACATTAATATAATATAGTTACCAAAATTGAATAAAATATAATTGAAAATATAATAGGAAAATTACACATTATAATCTCCCAAATCTGGAGAAACAAATTATAAAAGAATTAATAACTCTGTATACTTATTTATTTATTTATTGAATACTCTTAGTGCATGATAAAACAAAAAAAATTATTATTATTATTATTATTATTATTATTAACAGGTAATTATTTGGCTTCTTGGTATTATTAACAGCGCCAGTTAAAAAAAAAAAATTTTTTTTTTTTTTCTACACATTATTCCCATGTTATAACATCATGTTAAAATTTCTATAACATAAATACATTTTACATAATAATAATACATTAATAATTAACACTGATACATTAATACATTAAATATTCTTGATTCATTTTAATTTAAATCATTTAAAATTTACAATGTCACTTAAGTCATTAATTAGACATCAATTTTATTTATTATGAAATTCATTTTAAATTTATTATTAATATTCTTAATATTATTATTATTATTTCATTATTCACTTCTTACTTTCTCTATACTCTGAACTTTCTACCTACCTAACTACCTAACCTTTCACCTTCTATCACTGTTTAGTCTGGATAACTCCTTTATTCACTATACTCATTATATTTTTACTCACCTTCTTCTAATTGACCACCAAATTTACCTATCAATGACACCAATATCTCAATTATATACTCCATTACTACTTTCATTTAAATCCTATGGCACCGCTCGTCTTTGCATTGGGTTGGGTGTTCCCTAACTGGCTATATACATCTCTAATATTTTGCCCTTCCAAATAATTCGGCAAACACTCCCTTAAACTACGCTAATACCTGCCACAACACTATTGGTTGGCTACTCTTTATCACCTCACCCCCACTACAGAATTCATCAACAATAATTATATGTTTATACCTCTACTTAAACACCTTCTCTACAAATAATCACTAACTACTGTGTCCCTAAATATCTAATAATTCTCTTTGTATTTTCTTAAAAATTCTTATCTTTCTAACTCCATTTACATTAATTGCATTACTCACCTGCATTTTATCTATACCCAGGCTCTATTCCTGTTTAAACACTTACTGTAATCATTGACAATTCTCTTATAAAATTCCTCTCTTACCTACTTATAACAATACCTCTTTTCAAAATTCAAATATATATACTTATTTAAGCATTTATTAGGAATTACTTTCAATACCAATTAAAATTTAAAATATTATTATTAAACATGTCATATATGTAAAATATATAATAATACATACTGGTGTAAATATACCTGTAATACATAATACATGGATATATAAATACAGTGAATACAATGAAAAATATACACTCCAACTTCATTATTGTGTCATTAATCGAAATCAGTCCATAGCAGTCCAATTCAATACCACTTTTCATATTATTATTTAATGTTCATTTCACAATACAACAGTCTATCCACCATCATTAAACAACAAACGAATCTTAGGTCTATATAAATTCTTATTTAATAAATAGATTTTATTACTAGATACATTATATTCGTACTCCTTTATAAAATGGTTATTAAACAAATATTTCCAGTCACGATCAAGTAGGGTTCCGTTTATCTCAGTATCATATATCATTAATCGGTTTATACTATAATTATCCCCATAATATTCCACCACAGGTAAGTACCTAATGTCTTTATTTTCATTTCTTGTTATTTCCAATTTATTGTTATTATCAGGTAAGTATTCATCTTTTTCATATACCACATTTAATCCTAACCTTTCTAACAATTGTCTGTAATTTCTGTTTACTTTAAATATTTCTATTACTCTTTTACTCTCACAATATCTCTCTATACTTTCTTTCTTAATACATTTCTCTCCATAACACCAAAATACACTTTCTCTCTCCAAATATGCAGGGGTCCCTATCATAAAATTGTTGCACCTCTTAGGTACACAAAAACATAAAGAAACTTTATTTGTAGAACTATCGTCTATCAAATATAAATTAAAGGCATTCTTATCTTTATAACAATTACATGAAGACTTGTCTTCACCCCCTAATACAACATTAAAAGAAAATTCTACCCCCTGCATTCCTTGTACTAAAATACTTTCTCTCAACTTTCTTTCTGACTTCATAAATTCAATATTTCATTATCATTCATTATACTTTCATTATCATGTTTATCCTTTTCTAACACCACAATCTTACTACTTGTATTATTTGGATTATCTATACTACATTCATTATTGGAATTATTATTTTTAAATAGGTTTATATTTAAACATACAGCATTTTGCTGGGTACCACTATTGACTTTCTGGGTTTCTACTTGATTTTCTACCACATTTAAATTATCGAGTTTTGTAATAAGCTGGTTACATTTTTTAATAAGTTGATTGTGACCTAATTCTATTTCATTTTTCAATTCATTGAAATTACTGTTAAAACTATCAAATTTGTTATTCAAATTTTTGAATTGAATATCAGAATCGCTTTTCTGTTCATCTAGTTTTTTATCTAGTTTTAATAATAATTGTATCATTGCACTATTTTCATCTGGTTTACTATCTAAACTAGTTGAAATGGATGTGTTAGCTTTAGTTATCTCTGCAGACACAGGCATACTTGCCTCATCAGTCTGACTAGTTTGAGGTGTTTGTACATCCATTTCACTAATTACATTTATCTCCGATGTACTGGTTTCTATTACAATATTGTCACTGGTACTCATGTTGTATTATTTAAGGTTACTAAAACGTATTTATTTATAACCTAGAATTTAACCTTACCTTTCGCACGCTTTGCGAACTATTACGCTATTACCTCAAGTAACTGTTTCACATACCAGTAGGTGTACTCTACATAATTTTATTTTATGTTGAGTCACTGTTCGGCACGCGCCAAATGTAATCTTTTAGTCCCTGCAATTCGGGCGCAAAATGTAATCTTTTACATTTATCGTTTTATTACTTATGGTGAAAATGTAATTTTTCGTCTATACGTAATTAATTTCGGTCGCCATGTTTGTTAAGGTAAAGGTAACATGATCGAAATTTACTTTTAGGGCCAGACTTCGTGTAACACGAGCCAGTTAGTGAAACAAATTACCTGAAATAAAGACATACACCAAATAACATATAGAAAGTATTTATTAATATTAAACATTGATAAGTATTACATAGATATAGATCTCTGATCGATATATTGCGCCATGGGCGTTGTCCACATGAAATTACACTATACAAAAAATATACGCTGCATTATAATACATGTTATAAGATAAGACATACATTTATTATTTAAATGTAAATTTCAGCACAACCCAACACTTATAAATTTTAACCCACACACTCAAACACTCGCTCTTCCATACTCATGGTACAACTTTATGCATAGTGGAGCTCCTTTTAAGTATAATGAAAAATTTAAATGATTTTTTAAATAATTGATTTAAAATTTGGTATTTGGAAATAATTAAAGGATTGAAAATGTAAAAGGAACGTTCTCACCCATTTCGTGTTTTGGTTGTTATCGCTGTAGGTACTGTAAAACTTCGCGACCACTACCGCGAGTTTTACGTTTACTCGTCTCGGTCACATTTTTTTAATCGACGCACTGTACGGTGTTTTACACAGTTTATTAACCACCTATAGTGGTCTAAAAAGTTCAAAATTCACCCGTAAGTGAATGGGTAGCCGGCCGGCTCTGATCAATGCTGCAGCAGAAATGACGACAATTCCTTGTTGGATTCTGCGGAAGTGGGGTGAACCTACGTCACATTTTCTTTGTTTAACTTGTTGACATCGCCGTTTTGTCGTGGTCAACACATTCTCAGCCTCTGACGTAATTAAGGCTTGGCTTGCTTATCGCAATAACTGCACACTGTTTTTGTGATGTTACACCGTTTTTTTGCTATGAATTGTTTCAAAACCTGACAAATATTGTGATATAGTCCACTCACTGCAGATTCGTATCGGGTGTTTAAGGTTGGGATTAGTATGACAAAAATAGAAAAATACAATATTTATGCTCTAGTTACCATAATTAAGGTAATTTCAAAAATGTACCATGATTGTACCATCACAAAACCCCCTCAATGAAAGATGGTGTGACGAAGCACACAAACTTTCATTGACCCTTTCATACTTCCTAAAGGGATCAGCCAGGACAAGTCGCCACAACCCCCTTACAATTTTACATAAAAATAACAACAACTCACCCTTGGTCTGGTGATGATGACCGTACCTAGATGACCTTACTGGACTTCTCCTGCGAGATCCCAACACCATAAGGCCACTTAGGCTCTTAACGCCCCTGCTCTGACGCGTTGGCCAGCTCAGGACCGCTGTCACACCACCAAACACTGAAACAATATATAATAAATATTAAAATAGTGGCTTAGTAAATCACTCCATCCTCAACTGATCTGGTTCCCCTTAGCTAAGTGCTGGTTTGTGCCAATAAGCACTGGGTTGGCTTAATATATTTATAAAATTATAATCTTCAAGAATTAAAAAGAATATCTCTTCTTCATATTACAAAATACTTCTACCCTGAGTTGAAAAATGGTTTCGATTCCTATCGATAATATTTATCTTCATTCTTTTACAATTACTAGAATTGTAACATAAGCACATTAATATAATATAGTTACCAAAATTGAATAAAATATAATTGAAAATATAATAGGAAAATTACACATTATAATCTCCCAAATCTGGAGAAACAAATTATAAAAGAATTAATAACTCTGTATACTTATTTATTTATTTATTGAATACTCTTAGTGCATGATAAAACAAAAAAAATTATTATTATTATTATTATTATTATTATTAACAGGTAATTATTTGGCTTCTTGGTATTATTAACAGCGCCAGTTAAAAAAAAAAAATTTTTTTTTTTTTTCTACACATTATTCCCATGTTATAACATCATGTTAAAATTTCTATAACATAAATACATTTTACATAATAATAATACATTAATAATTAACACTGATACATTAATACATTAAATATTCTTGATTCATTTTAATTTAAATCATTTAAAATTTACAATGTCACTTAAGTCATTAATTAGACATCAATTTTATTTATTATGAAATTCATTTTAAATTTATTATTAATATTCTTAATATTATTATTATTATTTCATTATTCACTTCTTACTTTCTCTATACTCTGAACTTTCTACCTACCTAACTACCTAACCTTTCACCTTCTATCACTGTTTAGTCTGGATAACTCCTTTATTCACTATACTCATTATATTTTTACTCACCTTCTTCTAATTGACCACCAAATTTACCTATCAATGACACCAATATCTCAATTATATACTCCATTACTACTTTCATTTAAATCCTATGGCACCGCTCGTCTTTGCATTGGGTTGGGTGTTCCCTAACTGGCTATATACATCTCTAATATTTTGCCCTTCCAAATAATTCGGCAAACACTCCCTTAAACTACGCTAATACCTGCCACAACACTATTGGTTGGCTACTCTTTATCACCTCACCCCCACTACAGAATTCATCAACAATAATTATATGTTTATACCTCTACTTAAACACCTTCTCTACAAATAATCACTAACTACTGTGTCCCTAAATATCTAATAATTCTCTTTGTATTTTCTTAAAAATTCTTATCTTTCTAACTCCATTTACATTAATTGCATTACTCACCTGCATTTTATCTATACCCAGGCTCTATTCCTGTTTAAACACTTACTGTAATCATTGACAATTCTCTTATAAAATTCCTCTCTTACCTACTTATAACAATACCTCTTTTCAAAATTCAAATATATATACTTATTTAAGCATTTATTAGGAATTACTTTCAATACCAATTAAAATTTAAAATATTATTATTAAACATGTCATATATGTAAAATATATAATAATACATACTGGTGTAAATATACCTGTAATACATAATACATATCAAAAATACATGGATATATAAATACAGTGAATACAATGAAAAATATACACTCCAACTTCATTATTGTGTCATTAATCGAAATCAGTCCATAGCAGTCCAATTCAATACCACTTTTCATATTATTATTTAATGTTCATTTCACAATACAACAGTCTATCCACCATCATTAAACAACAAACGAATCTTAGGTCTATATAAATTCTTATTTAATAAATAGATTTTATTACTAGATACATTATATTCGTACTCCTTTATAAAATGGTTATTAAACAAATATTTCCAGTCACGATCAAGTAGGGTTCCGTTTATCTCAGTATCATATATCATTAATCGGTTTATACTATAATTATCCCCATAATATTCCACCACAGGTAAGTACCTAATGTCTTTATTTTCATTTCTTGTTATTTCCAATTTATTGTTATTATCAGGTAAGTATTCATCTTTTTCATATACCACATTTAATCCTAACCTTTCTAACAATTGTCTGTAATTTCTGTTTACTTTAAATATTTCTATTACTCTTTTACTCTCACAATATCTCTCTATACTTTCTTTCTTAATACATTTCTCTCCATAACACCAAAATACACTTTCTCTCTCCAAATATGCAGGGGTCCCTATCATAAAATTGTTGCACCTCTTAGGTACACAAAAACATAAAGAAACTTTATTTGTAGAACTATCGTCTATCAAATATAAATTAAAGGCATTCTTATCCTTATAACAATTACATGAAGACTTGTCTTCACCCCCTAATACAACATTAAAAGAAAATTCTACCCCCTGCATTCCTTGTACTAAAATACTTTCTCTCAACTTTCTTTCTGACTTCATAAATTCAATATTTCATTATCATTCATTATACTTTCATTATCATGTTTATCCTTTTCTAACACCACAATCTTACTACTTGTATTATTTGGATTATCTATACTACATTCATTATTGGAATTATTATTTTTAAATAGGTTTATATTTAAACATACAGCATTTTGCTGGGTACCACTATTGACTTTCTGGGTTTCTACTTGATTTTCTACCACATTTAAATTATCGAGTTTTGTAATAAGCTGGTTACATTTTTTAATAAGTTGATTGTGACCTAATTCTATTTCATTTTTCAATTCATTGAAATTACTGTTAAAACTATCAAATTTGTTATTCAAATTTTTGAATTGAATATCAGAATCGCTTTTCTGTTCATCTAGTTTTTTATCTAGTTTTAATAATAATTGTATCATTGCACTATTTTCATCTGGTTTACTATCTAAACTAGTTGAAATGGATGTGTTAGCTTTAGTTATCTCTGCAGACACAGGCATACTTGCCTCATCAGTCTGACTAGTTTGAGGTGTTTGTACATCCATTTCACTAATTACATTTATCTCCGATGTACTGGTTTCTATTACAATATTGTCACTGGTACTCATGTTGTATTATTTAAGGTTACTAAAACGTATTTATTTATAACCTAGAATTTAACCTTACCTTTCGCACGCTTTGCGAACTATTACGCTATTACCTCAAGTAACTGTTTCACATACCAGTAGGTGTACTCTACATAATTTTATTTTATGTTGAGTCACTGTTCGGCACGCGCCAAATGTAATCTTTTAGTCCCTGCAATTCGGGCGCAAAATGTAATCTTTTACATTTATCGTTTTATTACTTATGGTGAAAATGTAATTTTTCGTCTATACGTAATTAATTTCGGTCGCCATGTTTGTTAAGGTAAAGGTAACATGATCGAAATTTACTTTTAGGGCCAGACTTCGTGTAACACGAGCCAGTTAGTGAAACAAATTACCTGAAATAAAGACATACACCAAATAACATATAGAAAGTATTTATTAATATTAAACATTGATAAGTATTACATAGATATAGATCTCTGATCGATATATTGCGCCATGGGCGTTGTCCACATGAAATTACACTATACAAAAAATATACGCTGCATTATAATACATGTTATAAGATAAGACATACATTTATTATTTAAATGTAAATTTCAGCACAACCCAACACTTATAAATTTTAACCCACACACTCAAACACTCGCTCTTCCATACTCATGGTACAACTTTATGCATAGTGGAGCTCCTTTTAAGTATAATGAAAAATTTAAATGATTTTTTAAATAATTGATTTAAAATTTGGTATTTGGAAATAATTAAAGGATTGAAAATGTAAAAGGAACGTTCTCACCCATTTCGTGTTTTGGTTGTTATCGCTGTAGGTACTGTAAAACTTCGCGACCACTACCGCGAGTTTTACGTTTACTCGTCTCGGTCACATTTTTTTAATCGACGCACTGTACGGTGTTTTACACAGTTTATTAACCACCTATAGTGGTCTAAAAAGTTCAAAATTCACCCGTAAGTGAATGGGTAGCCGGCCGGCTCTGATCAATGCTGCAGCAGAAATGACGACAATTCCTTGTTGGATTCTGCGGAAGTGGGGTGAACCTACGTCACATTTTCTTTGTTTAACTTGTTGACATCGCCGTTTTGTCGTGGTCAACACATTCTCAGCCTCTGACGTAATTAAGGCTTGGCTTGCTTATCGCAATAACTGCACACTGTTTTTGTGATGTTACACCGTTTTTTTGCTATGAATTGTTTCAAAACCTGACAAATATTGTGATATAGTCCACTCACTGCAGATTCGTATCGGGTGTTTAAGGTTGGGATTAGTATGACAAAAATAGAAAAATACAATATTTATGCTCTAGTTACCATAATTAAGGTAATTTCAAAAATGTACCATGATTGTACCATCACAAAACCCCCTCAATGAAAGATGGTGTGACGAAGCACACAAACTTTCATTGACCCTTTCATACTTCCTAAAGGGATCAGCCAGGACAAGTCGCCACAACCCCCTTACAATTTTACATAAAAATAACAACAACTCACCCTTGGTCTGGTGATGATGACCGTACCTAGATGACCTTACTGGACTTCTCCTGCGAGATCCCAACACCATAAGGCCACTTAGGCTCTTAACGCCCCTGCTCTGACGCGTTGGCCAGCTCAGGACCGCTGTCACACCACCAAACACTGAAACAATATATAATAAATATTAAAATAGTGGCTTAGTAAATCACTCCATCCTCAACTGATCTGGTTCCCCTTAGCTAAGTGCTGGTTTGTGCCAATAAGCACTGGGTTGGCTTAATATATTTATAAAATTATAATCTTCAAGAATTAAAAAGAATATTTCTTCTTCATATTACAAAATACTTCTACCCTGAGTTGAAAAATGGTTTCGATTCCTATCGATAATATTTATCTTCATTCTTTTACAATTACTAGAATTGTAACATAAGCACATTAATATAATATAGTTACCAAAATTGAATAAAATATAATTGAAAATATAATAGGAAAATTACACATTATAATCTCCCAAATCTGGAGAAACAAATTATAAAAGAATTAATAACTCTGTATACTTATTTATTTATTTATTGAATACTCTTAGTGCATGATAAAACAAAAAAAATTATTATTATTATTATTATTATTATTATTAACAGGTAATTATTTGGCTTCTTGGTATTATTAACAGCGCCAGTTAAAAAAAAAAAATTTTTTTTTTTTTCTACACATTATTCCCATGTTATAACATCATGTTAAAATTTCTATAACATAAATACATTTTACATAATAATAATACATTAATAATTAACACTGATACATTAATACATTAAATATTCTTGATTCATTTTAATTTAAATCATTTAAAATTTACAATGTCACTTAAGTCATTAATTAGACATCAATTTTATTTATTATGAAATTCATTTTAAATTTATTATTAATATTCTTAATATTATTATTATTATTTCATTATTCACTTCTTACTTTCTCTATACTCTGAACTTTCTACCTACCTAACTACCTAACCTTTCACCTTCTATCACTGTTTAGTCTGGATAACTCCTTTATTCACTATACTCATTATATTTTTACTCACCTTCTTCTAATTGACCACCAAATTTACCTATCAATGACACCAATATCTCAATTATATACTCCATTACTACTTTCATTTAAATCCTATGGCACCGCTCGTCTTTGCATTGGGTTGGGTGTTCCCTAACTGGCTATATACATCTCTAATATTTTGCCCTTCCAAATAATTCGGCAAACACTCCCTTAAACTACGCTAATACCTGCCACAACACTATTGGTTGGCTACTCTTTATCACCTCACCCCCACTACAGAATTCATCAACAATAATTATATGTTTATACCTCTACTTAAACACCTTCTCTACAAATAATCACTAACTACTGTGTCCCTAAATATCTAATAATTCTCTTTGTATTTTCTTAAAAATTCTTATCTTTCTAACTCCATTTACATTAATTGCATTACTCACCTGCATTTTATCTATACCCAGGCTCTATTCCTGTTTAAACACTTACTGTAATCATTGACAATTCTCTTATAAAATTCCTCTCTTACCTACTTATAACAATACCTCTTTTCAAAATTCAAATATATATACTTATTTAAGCATTTATTAGGAATTACTTTCAATACCAATTAAAATTTAAAATATTATTATTAAACATGTCATATATGTAAAATATATAATAATACATACTGGTGTAAATATACCTGTAATACATAATACATGGATATATAAATACAGTGAATACAATGAAAAATATACACTCCAACTTCATTATTGTGTCATTAATCGAAATCAGTCCATAGCAGTCCAATTCAATACCACTTTTCATATTATTATTTAATGTTCATTTCACAATACAACAGTCTATCCACCATCATTAAACAACAAACGAATCTTAGGTCTATATAAATTCTTATTTAATAAATAGATTTTATTACTAGATACATTATATTCGTACTCCTTTATAAAATGGTTATTAAACAAATATTTCCAGTCACGATCAAGTAGGGTTCCGTTTATCTCAGTATCATATATCATTAATCGGTTTATACTATAATTATCCCCATAATATTCCACCACAGGTAAGTACCTAATGTCTTTATTTTCATTTCTTGTTATTTCCAATTTATTGTTATTATCAGGTAAGTATTCATCTTTTTCATATACCACATTTAATCCTAACCTTTCTAACAATTGTCTGTAATTTCTGTTTACTTTAAATATTTCTATTACTCTTTTACTCTCACAATATCTCTCTATACTTTCTTTCTTAATACATTTCTCTCCATAACACCAAAATACACTTTCTCTCTCCAAATATGCAGGGGTCCCTATCATAAAATTGTTGCACCTCTTAGGTACACAAAAACATAAAGAAACTTTATTTGTAGAACTATCGTCTATCAAATATAAATTAAAGGCATTCTTATCCTTATAACAATTACATGAAGACTTGTCTTCACCCCCTAATACAACATTAAAAGAAAATTCTACCCCCTGCATTCCTTGTACTAAAATACTTTCTCTCAACTTTCTTTCTGACTTCATAAATTCAATATTTCATTATCATTCATTATACTTTCATTATCATGTTTATCCTTTTCTAACACCACAATCTTACTACTTGTATTATTTGGATTATCTATACTACATTCATTATTGGAATTATTATTTTTAAATAGGTTTATATTTAAACATACAGCATTTTGCTGGGTACCACTATTGACTTTCTGGGTTTCTACTTGATTTTCTACCACATTTAAATTATCGAGTTTTGTAATAAGCTGGTTACATTTTTTAATAAGTTGATTGTGACCTAATTCTATTTCATTTTTCAATTCATTGAAATTACTGTTAAAACTATCAAATTTGTTATTCAAATTTTTGAATTGAATATCAGAATCGCTTTTCTGTTCATCTAGTTTTTTATCTAGTTTTAATAATAATTGTATCATTGCACTATTTTCATCTGGTTTACTATCTAAACTAGTTGAAATGGATGTGTTAGCTTTAGTTATCTCTGCAGACACAGGCATACTTGCCTCATCAGTCTGACTAGTTTGAGGTGTTTGTACATCCATTTCACTAATTACATTTATCTCCGATGTACTGGTTTCTATTACAATATTGTCACTGGTACTCATGTTGTATTATTTAAGGTTACTAAAACGTATTTATTTATAACCTAGAATTTAACCTTACCTTTCGCACGCTTTGCGAACTATTACGCTATTACCTCAAGTAACTGTTTCACATACCAGTAGGTGTACTCTACATAATTTTATTTTATGTTGAGTCACTGTTCGGCACGCGCCAAATGTAATCTTTTAGTCCCTGCAATTCGGGCGCAAAATGTAATCTTTTACATTTATCGTTTTATTACTTATGGTGAAAATGTAATTTTTCGTCTATACGTAATTAATTTCGGTCGCCATGTTTGTTAAGGTAAAGGTAACATGATCGAAATTTACTTTTAGGGCCAGACTTCGTGTAACACGAACCAGTTAGTGAAACAAATTACCTGAAATAAAGACATACACCAAATAACATATAGAAAGTATTTATTAATATTAAACATTGATAAGTATTACATAGATATAGATCTCTGATCGATATATTGCGCCATGGGCGTTGTCCACATGAAATTACACTATACAAAAAATATACGCTGCATTATAATACATGTTATAAGATAAGACATACATTTATTATTTAAATGTAAATTTCAGCACAACCCAACACTTATAAATTTTAACCCACACACTCAAACACTCGCTCTTCCATACTCATGGTACAACTTTATGCATAGTGGAGCTCCTTTTAAGTATAATGAAAAATTTAAATGATTTTTTAAATAATTGATTTAAAATTTGGTATTTGGAAATAATTAAAGGATTGAAAATGTAAAAGGAACGTTCTCACCCATTTCGTGTTTTGGTTGTTATCGCTGTAGGTACTGTAAAACTTCGCGACCACTACCGCGAGTTTTACGTTTACTCGTCTCGGTCACATTTTTGTAATCGACGCACTGTACGGTGTTTTACACAGTTTATTAACCACCTATAGTGGTCTAAAAAGTTCAAAATTCACCCGTAAGTGAATGGGTAGCCGGCCGGCTCTGATCAATGCTGCAGCAGAAATGACGACAATTCCTTGTTGGATTCTGCGGAAGTGGGGTGAACCTACGTCACATTTTCTTTGTTTAACTTGTTGACATCGCCGTTTTGTCATGGTCAACACATTCTCAGCCTCTGACGTAATTAAGGCTTGGCTTGCTTATCGCAATAACTGCACACTGTTTTTGTGATGTTACACCGTTTTTTTGCTATGAATTGTTTCAAAACCTGACAAATATTGTGATATAGTCCACTCACTGCAGATTCGTATCGGGTGTTTAAGGTTGGGATTAGTATGACAAAAATAGAAAAATACAATATTTATGCTCTAGTTACCATAATTAAGGTAATTTCAAAAATGTACCATGATTGTACCATCACATAATGAAAAGAGTGGAATAGTTTGCATATTAACTCAAAATATGCTGGCGACCCTGTTACGTGCTGACGAAGAATAGATTGCCAAGGTAGGTAATATTTTGGGTGGGTAGATTGGAAAAAGTTAAATTCATTACAATTGGTGAATTCCTGCCAGGATTTTATATAAATTTTATGTAAAATACACCTGAAATTGGACGACAGGAAATAGGCTAGGGAGCGGCGGCAAATTTTGAAATTTTTATGTTAAGACGTTCAAAATAGCCCGTGGTCTGACCACATTTTTGTTTAGTACATATAAACACTCATTTATTTATATCAATATTAAATTGTACACAGTATTTAACAAAAATAAAGTAAAATATGGAGAATAATGAGGAGGAAGTCAGCTTGTCTGACTCAACCGTCATTAATGAATCAGAAAGTCAGTCAAATACTGTATTAAATCAAGAAATCAGTCTAACCGAGTCAATTATAATGAGTAAAGCAGAAGCAAAATCTACTCCCGTGGCAACCAAAATAAAAGAAAAAGAACGGTCAATGGCCGATATAATGAATTTTATGAGTAGACGTTTTGATGATATGAATGGTCATTTTGATGTAAACAATAGTAAGTTCGATGAACAAAACGCAATATTAGATGACATGATTAGTGATATGAAAGAACGAAATGGAAGGTGGAAACGAGAGACAGATAAAATAAAGGAGAATAAAGAAAGTGAACTAAACAATGTAAGTGATTTTGATAATTAAAATAATAATAATGAGATAATAGAGAACAAAGTAATTGGTTCTGATAGTGAAGATAGTGAAAGTGATAATCATAATGATCACAAGTTAAGTGCAAATGAGAATATAAATAATGAAGGAATAGTTGACAAGGTAAGTAATGCTGTTAATTATAATGATGATTATAATGGTGAAATAATGTTGAATAATAATAGTAAAGATGTAGTTGAAAATGGGGTATCTAAGAATGATACGGTAAGTAATACTAGAGATGATGAGAATATAATGGAAGCTGAGGTTAGTGAGGGGGTAATAATAAGTGTTAATGAGCTGGAGAGAGAGTGGAGGGAGAGTTTAAGAGAATACGGGGGGTGGAGGGCAAATTTTCCCGGTGTTGTAGGTGAAGTAAAGACTTCACGAGTGTTGTTAGAGGAGGTTAAGTTCCTCAACAATTTATTTGGGAGACAAATGGTCCCTTTATGCATTATGAGTTCCCTGGTAAGGCCAGGATGTGTTTTAATAATGTTGTATTGCCCTTTGTGAGGAGAGAGAGAGAGAGAAAGAGAGAGAGAGAGAGAGAGAGAGAGAGAGAGAGAGAGAGAGAGAGAGATGTTCAAGTTAAATAGAGGTTATGAAGAATTTGTTAAGAGATTAATTATTGAGAGAGTAGATTATATGAAAAACTTACCTAGTGTAGTAAATGATGATAATACGCAGTTACCTGGTGATAGAATCGGTGTACTAGTAGTAGATGACTATGATGATGAGATCATGACTTACCTGATGATGACAAAAAAGACTAAGGGCGAATTGACCATACCTGATGTTGACAAGTTTTATGAGATAATAATGTGGAATGATCCGGGGAGTTGTTATGGTATAACGGATAAAACAAATTTAAAGAGTTATTATATAAATAGGAATAATATGATAAATGTAAACAAAACTGAAAGGTGTTATGTTAATGTCAGATTAATTTTTGATGATGGAGGTTAGATATATAGTGAATGAACATTTAATTATTTTAATTAATGGTAAATACTTGGCTAACTTATGTAATGAGTTTTGGTAAACAATGGCATTGGATATGACGTAGATTGTATATAAATTTGTATTTGTACGATAATATTTTAAAAAATTGAAAGTAAGACGGCTTTCTTACTTGATAATTTAATAGCCTCTGGTGAGCTCTATAGCAGCAGCATGCAAAATTGCTAACAAGACATAAATAATATAAAAATGATTTACCGTATCTCACGACTGGGTGATCCTGACACTCAAGGCAGGATAGACTGGTTGGGAAAAGGATAGGTTACATGTACGGAGTTCTACCTGCCGAGGAGTCCCGACCCGTGGATGTTGACACTAAGATGGCTGGCGTGCGACAAAAGCTACAAGTCCATATGCATGCATAGACCCTGCAAAACCCATAGTGCCAACTTCGGAAAATGAAAATAATGACTGGTTCGATCTGAAATATCGAACACCGGCCCCCGTTGACTGCAATGGGTCAACCACCAACTACACCAAAAGACATGGCCCAAAATGCATTACAAAAATTTGGCTTTTGGTGAACAGGAACACTCTCTGAAAATTACCCTCCAACATAGGAGGGGGTCACACGCAAACACAAGAAAATACAAACATACAGAAAACATGCAATTAATTAGAAAACCATGCCGAATAACTCCGCCGCGGGCGCATCGACCAGGCGAGCAATCCGAAAGGTTCGGGTAGAGCAGACAAAACCCAATAACATACAATAAACAATGGCCCAGCCAAACACAATGTAAAACTCAGCAAATCAACTTAGTTAGTATTCCCTAGTTTTTTAAATTTTTTTTTTCCTTTTTTATTTTTTTTTTTTGTTCCCTTTATTCCCCCTTTTTTTTATCATTTTTTTTTACTTATTTTTTTTTGTTGATTTGTTGAGCATACATAACTCCCAATAAACTGGCACAACGCCATGCCAGAAACCCTCCGCAATGTAAACTTCACTGCGGACAACAGCTGGAAGGAATCACCTGGGAAATCCCAGAAAAGTGTCAAGGAAGTCCACAACAATCATTGAAACTAATTCTGCTCACCCGAAAAACAAGATAAACCCAATCAAGAAGATATAGGCAACCGGTACAATTTAATAGCCGGTCGTTCAAAAGAACCTGTGGAGGTTTTAACTGAAGCGCAACGAACAACCCCGTCGCTCCCCGGAAACACAGCTGAAACTCGGCCAAGAGGCCACATCAGGGGGGGAGAATTCTGTTCCTCCATAACCACCAGGTCCCCAAGTCCCCAACCATTAAATTTCTTGACTTAGACGACCACTTCGATCTGGCATGAAGTGCCGTCAAGTATTCCAAACGCCACCTTTTCCAAAAGGCTTGGAGCAGAGCGGCAATTTGTTTGTAATGACGGACGGTCCCTTCATTTAATGAGACTTCAGCTTCCGGGGGCGCGGTAATGGGGCGGCCAACCAAAAAATGACCAGGCGTTAGAGCCTGGTAATCACTTGGATCTGAGGATAGGGCAGTCAAAGGACAGGAATTTAAGATTCCCTCAATGCGAATGCATAAAGACGAAAATTCGGCTACGGTCAGCGACCTGGTCCCAATCATGTTTCATGTGAAACTTGGCCGACTGGACAGCCCGTTCCCACAAGCCACCCAGATGAGGGGCAGACAGAGGGATAAATTTAAATTCAATGTTATTGTCAACAGCAAAAGCTGTTATCTGAGCTGACAGGTCAGGATTGGAAAGAACATTTTTGAGCTCCCGTTTAAGTTCGGAGCGCGACCCCACAAAATTCCTACCACAATCCGAATACAGTGTTTTCGGAGCACCACGACGACTAATAAACCGCCTCAACACATCAATAAACTGGGGCATTGAAAGATCCATAGCCACTTCAAAGTGAACTGCTTTAGTGGCTAAGCAGATGAAAATGCATAGATACGCTTTGACTATAGGTGCCTTCCGAACAGCGTAAGCCCGTACCAAAAAGGGGCCAGCATAATCCATGCCGGAAGAATAAAATGGAGGTGCCAGATTAACCCTAGGGATTGGCAAATCCCTCATTAACGGGTTGGTGGAGCGTGGACGTGCCCTGAAACAAGGAAGACATTTCCAAATTATGGTTCTTATTGCCTGACGTGCGGACAAAATCCAATAATCTTGGGCAAGCTGAAATTGAACTTGCAAGGGCCCAGCATGACCTAACCACACATGGGTGTGATGAATTAGCAACCCTACTAGGTGGTGATGCTTGGGCAGTAAAATCGGAAAACGATTTCTAGTAACCGCAGAGTTGGTCAAGCGACCGCGTACTCGAATGAGGCCAAAATCATCTATAAACGGGACCAGGCGCTGAATGCAGACCGGGAGCCGCTTACCTAAACGAAGAGCCGCGAGCTCCTGTCCAAACACGCTGTGCTGAATGTAGCATAGAATATACTTAACAGCCAACTTCTTCCAATCCATGGCTGTGGAAGCTTCAATCCGCGAAGGCATAGCCCACCTTAAGATGACTGAGGTAACCCCCACCACTAAGGGCCACGAGGACAAGTGCTCAAACAATTCCACCCGGGGCTCCTGAGTGAGAAACGAAGAGACCTTGGTCTCCAAGGCAACATCTTGCACGTCGTGATTCGGGCGATAATTAATAGGGGGCCAGTGCAGAGCATCAAGCTTTAACCAATCTGGCCCTGACCACCACAATGTCGACGACCGGAGGCTGGAGAGTGACGTGCCTCTAGAGGCTAAATCAGCGGGGTTAGAAACACCATGCACATGACGCCAAGATTTAGTATTGGTCCACTCGGTAATGGCAGCCACCCAAGTAATTAGCAATAAACGTCTTCAATTTAAAAGTAGGCATATGCAGCTAATCCAAGACAATCGTCGAGTCCGTCCATAAGAAAACTTGACTCAATTGAATACATGACGAGACTAAGCCAACATAATGACGAACAAGTTTGGCTAAAAGATAAGCTCCCAACAACTCCAAACGTGGGATTGATAAAGTTTTAAGAGGTGCCACTTTAGTTTTAGACGACACCAACGAAACCACCGGAGGACCAGAGTCAGTATAAATGGACAGATAGAGGACAGCCGCGTAACCCAACTGGGAAGCATCACAGAAACCATGCAATATAACCCTTTCAATATGCCCACCTTTAGGGAGGAATGGCCGGGAAATAGTAATTACCGGAAGATGATTCAAAGAGGACAGGAATTGACTCCAATAATCATTTAAGTCATCACTTAGAGGAGCATCCCAGTCCAAGCCCTCAGCCCAGAGTTTTTGGAAAAAAGCCTTGGCCCTGAAAATCACTGGCGAAAGCCAACCACATGGGTCAAATAATTGTGCCATCTGGGATAACACGACACGTTTGGTAAATTGAACCTGAGCATTGCTGCAACAGGCCAAAGGAGGAAATGAGAAGCAATCGGTTGAATGGTCCCAACTTAAACCCAGAATATCCTTATCCTTAGCAACGACGGAATCACTCGGAGCAGCTGATTCAGGTAGGCAGTCGGGTTGATTAGTACACCATTTTTTCAAATTGAACCCTCCTGAAGACAACAACAGAATTAATTCCCGTTGTAATTTGCAAAGCTCTGATTTTGAATCAGCGCCAGCAGCAATATCATCCACAAAAATATTACGGCTAAGTACCGCCGCTCCCGCAGGAAAATTAACTGCCTCATCCTGAGCCAGCCGCTGCAAGGTTCGCAACGCCTGAAAAGGGGCGCAAGCCAGCCCGTAAGTAACGGTACACAAAGCGAAAACCCTTAGTGGGGCGGTAACCTTCTCACGCCATAAAATACACAGGTACGCCGAGTCATCAGGATGCATAGCAATTTGGCGATACATCTGTTCGATGTCGCACGTGAAAACATGGCTAAACCGCCGAAACAAAGTCAAAACGTCGGACAGTAATGTCTGCAACTTAGGGCCGACACATAACACGTCATTTAAGGAAATCCCAGAGGACGTCTTCATGCTGGCGTCAAACACCACCCTTATTTTTGAAGTATCACCTCTAACTTTAAAGATACCATGATGAGGGATGAAATATTTTGGAAAATTGGGGTCAGACACCAATGACATATGCCCCTGAGCGACATAATCCGTTATAAATTGTACATACTGGCTCTTAAACTGACTGTTGGCCGCAAATTTCCTTTCTAACGCAAAAAACCGAGACATGGCTCCCTTAAGGGAATTTCCCAAAATGTGAGAAGAGTTTTTGAAGAACGGCAAGCACACCTGGTAACGACCCGACGGCAACCGACTTGTTGACTCCATGTAAAACCTTTCAGCAAAGTGATCCTCTTCAGATAATTGGTGGGGTACAGCTGGAGGCTCTTCGACCTCCCAAAAACGATGAACTTGCTCAAGTAGGTTTGTTGTATCCATTGATAACGTTGTGACGGAAGGATAAAAGTGGTGGAAATGACAGTGAAGCTGATGTGCAGATACTAGATCCAAAGGAAGGGCAGTGAGACCGCTAGCACAAGTCAATGCACAATGAAGTGAAATTGGGGCTCTACCCATAATCACAAACCCAAAACGTGTCCTAACTGCAACAGGCAAACCTGCACCCAAAGGAATAGTCTCTCCCATAAGAATAGCCGCTACAATATCTGCTCCAAACAACGCATCAATTGGGGCTGCTACATCGAAGGTAGGGTCAGCTAACAAAAGATCTTTTGTAGCCTGCTTAACTTCAGGCAACACCTGGAACCTAGGTGAGTCCGACGAGATCTTAGAAAGAATTATAAAGGCATGGTTAGATGCCACAACCTCGCGTTTTAAAGTTTCCAAGGACAGATGGCACACCCTTTTTGCTTTGGTGGCAATATCACCTACCCCATTGACGCTTACTGAAGCGTCAAAACAAGCACACTTTAAGCGAGATGCACATGCTTCAGTTATGAAAGAAGCATGGGGCGCGCTATCCAGGATGGCCCTAACTACAATATAACCACCATTCGGAGACGACAAGACTGCTAGACAGGTGGCTAACAGAACCCCTGCAGGATGGGGCAGAGACACGGTCAGAGTAGTGCTAGACAGATCAACTTGGTCAACAAGCGATGACCCCGAAGCCTTGAGTTCAGCTGTGTCAGAAATCTGAGAACGAGACGGAGACGGACGGGCATTTTTGAAATGAAGTAAAGTGTGGTGGTACTTAGAGCCACACGTTTTGCACCTATTTTTGCACCAGCCCGAATGTTTATGTTGGAGGCACGAAAGACAACATTTTTTATTTTTAAGACTTTGAAATCGAGCCCTAGGGTCCTTACTCAACCACGCCGGACACTTGAGAAGCACATGGGTCCGGGAATCGCAATGAAGGCAACGTGAACTAGATGCATCCTGTTGCATAACCTCCGCAGATAACGTAGACACAGCAAGAGGAGTAGCCTTAGAAAAGGAAACCTTCTGGGTTTTCTGGTGGCTAGTGCTAGGAAGAGCAGGTAAAGCCGATTCCAAAGAGGCCTGTTCTTTCTGTTCCGCCATAGCGGTTAAAAATGTCATAATTTCTGTTAGGCCAGGGAGATTCTCTTTGTCCGTAACAGACGCCTCAAAGCGTTCACGCAATGATAGATCCAGCCTAGACAATACAAAAGACGCATATATTGCTTGATATATATCAGCAATGTTTAGAGCTGACAACGCTGAAAAGTTAGCATTGAAGCTGTCCACCAATTTTCTAATAGACGCAGCTGATCGCATAGAAGCGGCTGGTAACTGAAGCAGATTGGTACAATAAATCCGAGCGGCCAAACGAGGATTGTGATAACGACTTTTAAGAGTTGACAGTGCAAGTGAATAACTATCATCAACTATGGGAAGCGCGGCATCCTTCTCATAAGCCTCACCCTTAAGATGAGTCAGTAAATATAACAATTTTTGCTTTGGGGTGAGGGCAGGACTTTCGTCCACCAATGTGGTGAACTTTGACCAAAACTCGGACCAACATTTGGCCTGGCCATCAAAACAAGGTAACGAAAGCTTCGGCAACTCATGAACGAGAACACCTGAGTGCCCGCCACTTGCCGATGAGAACCGACCGGAACCAACCGGTATCTCTGGTTTTGTTAGTTTTGAAGCTAAAATGCTACCCCGGACATACATATCCTCAATTTGCGCTACCACTGAAAAAATGTGGTCCTCGTCCAATCCCTTGGGCAATGACTCTGCCGATAGGTACGGATCCACCTTACCGAGAAGATCTTGATATTTTTCGGACAACCTGGAGGCCAAGATACCGGCTTCATGTTGATCCACGACCCTTAATTGCGGCAACCCTTCCAACCTATTTATTAAATGCTGCAACGCAAGTATTCCCACCGAAGTGGTCCGGTCAAAAGCTGCCAGCGACAATTTGCAGGCATACTGAATTAAAAAATATCACGCAACCGACAACCACCCTTAACAAGAGAATTAGAAATTGAACAATAATCACGACCCGACTTAGCCTAACAGTGATCGAGATAACTAGGCGTCTGACACAACTACTTTTCATACACAATACCGAGCAAGATAAATACAAACGTAAATTAGTGCAAGGCAAAATACAACTTACACAATCCAACAGGCAAATAATACCAAACACAATAAATTAAACACGCAACAAATTAATTTACACAGTACAAAAGCACGACAACAAAAAACACAAGTTGCACAAGATTACAGCACATACGGTGCAAAATAATGGTACACAAAAGTGCACCCAAAAAAAACATGTATAATACCAAATAGAATAAATACACACAAAACACAGCAAAGTACAATGTACAACAATTCACCAGTTACCGAACCAAACACAATAACTGGGACACATTAAATGCCAAAATTGATGGTCAACGCGCCGTGTATGGACAGGATATCGCATGTGCAAAATATAAACCGCACCTAAAGGTAATAGTCAATGCCGAAAAAAATTAAATATAAGGCAGGCTATACCGACCCCGGATAACCTAAAACCAACCCGTTCCCTTTACGCCTGACAGTCGCAAACACGTAGCGCAATTTCATGTGGAACGCAGACCTTAACAGGCTCGGAAACAAACTTCACCAGACTTGACCCAGTAATCAAACGATTACCCACAAAACAAGGTGCAAAATTTTGACACAATATTTGCCCACCTGGCCATGCACACACGACGACACTGCTGACAAGCAACAGCATTGAAACGCAAACTTGTAGTTCACATGCGTACGTATTATACCAACATGCTTCCGTGCAATAGCATGCAAATGACGAACATTCATGAAATTTGAAAAATTAACGGCATGCAAAGCAACCACGAGCAGGCACAAAAACGAAACGGCACGGCACGTTGGTAATTAAAATAAAATCACGCAGCCAACACTGACTATAACCCATTTACTCACTCGAAGCACCAGCAGCAACATGCACAAAATTACGAAACACGTGCTCCCAGTCGTGACGGCAAGCAATTTAATTGAAAAGCTAGCAACCTCATGAACCCTCTGGTAGTAAATAGATGTACGATAATATTTTAAAAGATTGAAAGTAAGACGGCTTTCTTACTTGATAATTTAATAGCCTCTGGTGAGCTCTATAGCAGCAGCATGCAAAATTGCTAACAAGACATAAATAATATAAAAATGACTTACCGTATCTCACGACTGGGTGATCCTGACACTCAAGGCAGGATAGACTGGTTGGGAAAAGGATAGGTTACATGTACGGAGTTCTACCTGCCGAGGAGTCCCGACCCGTGGATGTTGACACTAAGATGGCTGGCGTGCGACAAAAGCTACAAGTCCATATGCATGCATAGACCCTGCAAAACCCATAGTGCCAACTTCGGAAAATGAAAATAATGACCGGTTCGATCCGAAATATCGAACAGTATTGATGTTAAATGTATTGTGTTAGGTTATGTTATTGTTATGATAAGGTATTGGAAAATACACAGTGTGTGTATGTTGTATGATGTGTACTCAATGTTAATAATTTTGACTGAGTGTATTATGATAAGGGGGATTGATTGTTAGAATGAATTGACATATATGTAATTATGAATTTTATCATGGAATTGAACTAATTTGAAATGGTTTAATTAATGTAAAAGATGGAAACGGGAATAAACTCGAAAAATTTATTTTTTGACTTGATTGTATGGGATAGTAGGAAATGATGTGGAGGAGAGTAAATGAATGATAAAATAGAGGAGGGTGATGATTAAATCATGATATAACGATTAATAAGACAGTGTTAAAATACACATTTGGTTGACTGTACTTATTGTATTGTATAATTTGCGTTTTTTTTTTAAACCAGGTTTTGTATTGTATAGAGTTAGCAGTAGTAATCTGCATTAATGATGAGAAAATTTAGAGATAAAATGAGATGTTTAAGTGAAAAAAGTAATATTAAGTTATTTTTTATTTGAATTCCGATTGGAATTAGTAAATCATTTTGAAGTTGGAATTATAACTTCCCAAAGGATGTCGATGTTAGATGTTTGGGAGAAAGTGTATTATGTTATGTTAAGGGTATTTCTGTTAAACCATGTTATGTGTACATTTAGAAGTTAAGAAAAGCCAGTACTTCGAAAAAGGCAAACCAGTATGGCTAAAAGAAAACCAAATCAGTTCAGGATCTGGAAAATGAAAGGCCAGTTAGTAATGTTTTACTGACTGTTTCAGAATCTGGTGACACTATGGTGGCAACCCTGTCCTGACCAGCGTGTCAGGGTAGGGGCGTCTAGTGCCTGTCTGGCTTTATGGTGTTGGGATTCTACAACAGGAAGTCCAGTAAAGTCATGCTGGTGCGGCCACAATCACTGGATCAGGGGGGTGAGTAACCCATGATTTTAATAAAAAAATAAGGGGGTTATGGCGCCATATCCGAACTGGTCCTTTTAGGTTATGTCAGTGAGAGTTTTTATACTTTGGCATAAAACCTCTCATTTAGGGGGTATTGTGACAGTACAAAATGGGTACAATTGTTGTAATATTGTGAAATAATACGATCTATGTGAATCTGAACAAAATATGACGTTCGAAATTGGGATGGTATTGATACATTATTAAACAAACTGATATTTGATAAACCTAAGGGATTTGGTTATTTAATTCAATTATTTACTAAATAGCTCCTTCGAGCGCCATCTTGTTACCAACTGTAATAAGAAAATTACCAAGGTTCGTTTCAGCGAACTAGGAGAACAGAAGGTGGTTGCTGAAATAATAACAATCATTTATGTTCATCAATAATTAAACGTTATTATTACTTTATTATTATTCATATTTCATGTTAATAAAATCATACAGACAAAATTTGAATTAATAATTGACAAAGCGTGAATAATAGTTGTTGATTACCTTGAATCTCTTTTAATTTATAGTATTTAATACATTTTTGAGAATTATAACGGGAACGCAAACCAGCCTTCTTATTACTATAAACTATAATAATACCCTATTCTCACATACACACACAACACACACAAAGCTACTTTAGAGATCTCATTTTTAAATATTTTATACTTTCTTCAAAATTTATTTCCCCATTTTATTTAATTTTTTAAATAAAGAAAAAACCAGCATTTTTAATTATTATTTTGAATGTCTACTTTCCTGTTTACGAGTAGAAGTTCGACTCCTGGAGTGTCACCTCATGGCGTGCACTGTTTTCCTGTTTTATAGTTCGCACTATCACATTTTACTGCCGAACTGTTAATTTTGGATGAATATTGTTTGTATTTTAGATGTACATATAAAGATTCACATTTTTTATTGTATGCGGGCCCGCACTTACGTTTCGAAACTTTGTATCGGTGTTGCTCGCGCGAGCGTTGAATTTCGACTGGGGAGATTTACAGGCGCTATTTTTTGAAGCGGCTGTTGTAGTATGTTCAAATGTCTTTGTTTTCCAGTTTGTATCCTTGCGCCAGTGGACTGTTTTTGGCTTGTTGACAAAACTGGTGACACACATCGTTATATAATTTGCTGACGCAACGCATCGCCTGATGTCTGGTTGTGTAACGTGTTTACGTTTTTCGTGTTCGTCATTGTCCTTGAACTTGGTTTGGTACAGTTGCTGGTTATTATAACGGTCCACACAACATTATTAAACAAGTCTGTATTCACAAGGTCAACAGCAGTGCAGCCACGTTGCGATCGTTTCAAAATAACAAATTTACCCAAGTCTATAATTTCTGTCCCTATCACTCAACAAGTTATTTATTATTAAAAAATACAAATCCTGTTATTACCCCAGGTATGCCCAAAAATGCCCCGCTACAATACCCCCTCAATGAGATATTTTATGCCGAAGCATAAAAAATCTCATTGACACATTCATACTTGCTAAAGGGATCAGCCAGGATATGTCGCCACAACCCCCTGTATGGTTTACAAAAAAGAATAATCAACTCACCCTTGGTCTGGTGACTGTGACTGCATCTGCATGACAATACTGGACTTCTCTCTCGAGATCCCAACACCGTAGAGTCAGACAGATACTCAACGCCCCTGCCCTGACGCGCAGGCCAGCTCAGGTCCGCCGCCACAGCATCACCAAACACTGAAACAACAAATCAAAATATTAAATAGTGGCCTTATACAACACCATATCCCCCACTGATCTGTTCCCCCCTAGCGGTGCTGGTTTGCGCTAAGAAGCACTGGTTTTGTTTTTACTCATTTATTACTACCATGTATATATCAGAATACCTAACATAACTTAACATAAGAAAACACAGTACATTAATAATTCATTTTAAAATAAACAACTTACAATTAAAATGTTACACACTTTACATCATTAAATTGACATATAAAATCAAAAAATTAATTTTAAACTTGATTTACTCTTATTAATTCGTTTCTCAAAATTACAAAAATTATTTATTTTATTTTTTTTTTTTTTTCAATTCTGGCCATCATTATTCCATTTCATTACTTTGGGTGATTCTATGTTATTCATTATTTCATTATAATTTACTTCATCCATTTGGCATTTATTCATAATCTTACCCCTTTTATTACTCTAATGCTCCCTTACAAAATCTTTAACTAGTATGACACCCCACTATCAAAATTTTACTAACCCTTCTCTACCTCTAACTACTTACTACTTTAACTCCAATCGCCACCTTCTACACTTATATAAAAAAAAATACTCTCTAACCCTTTGTACATAGGATACGTGTTTCCTTCCCAAAACTCATTCCCTTATGTTGGTTCCTGGACTCACCCTAGGTAACCCTTTCCGGCGCCAATCGGTCCCTATCCCGTCCCAACCCTTGTTGCGGACTCCCCAAATACACTACCACTACTACAAAATTGCCATCCCCAAAAAATCTCAATCTCATAACCTCACTACAATTACAACAAATTAACATCAACAAATAAACAATATATCGCTCCAAACTCTACATAAAATCTCCATTTCTACTGTGTCTCCACTTATTTCTCAAAATTCTATAACATACATTAACTCAAAACAACATTGTATTATTTTCATTTCCACTATTACTTTAACTTTTACTTCGATTTGGACAAATCTATGTCCCACAAAATTCAACTTGAATTGACTCAAACATTTTATTCAACTAATTATTATCACCCACTTCTATCTTTTACAACCTATTGAAAATTTTACTTATTACAACTATTTTTCATTTTATTTTAAAATCTATAAACACATTGAAAACATATTATTATATTTTTATAATACTTATTCCTAACATACTAAATGCAAACAACACAATAAGACACAATAACACAATATAAGAAGTATTTAGTGCATCCAATTTTTAAATTCAAACAAAGTTATTGAGTAGCAAATCATCATTATTAATTAAAATATATCAAATTTTTAATACGTTATCCCCTTGGATAACCTCCCAGCCACACACACTATTATAATACATTACATAACATAATACACAAATAGCAATAAACCTGGATTATTAGCATACATCAAACAAACAATTCTCTTTTAAATAATTTATATAAAATTTATAAACATTATTATTTAAAATTTCATTAACTGTTTTTATTTATCATCATTATTGACTTATCCTGTGTTGCAATCAGATTTTCAAAATTGCTTAAAATTTATTATTAACACATATTTTTAATCATTATGTTCCACAAAATTCCACCAAATAAACCATTTAACATTTATTTACCTATTAATTATTATTAAATCAAAATCTCATCACACAATTTAATTACCTTATAAATTCAAACACATAACATTCAATCACAATATCTAAAGATCTCAAATTATTTAAGTCAATTGATTATTAAAATAACATATTTCAATTATTATCAACCTTCTACAAATCATTAATTATTGTCTTCATTATTATTTTATTATTTAACTAGAATGCAAAAATATTAATAATATTATTATTATTAACACAACATTTTCCAAAACATATACACATTACTTATTTAACATTTCACAATACACACAAATGAATTCAATATTATTTACAAAATATGCGTCAAAACTGTTCAAGTGTATCTCACTTCAGATGTCAAAATCAGCAAGGTCATTACCAAAAATTTACAATATTTAAAAATGTCCCAACACTGATCTTTTAGCTCACCCTCCATCGTCATATATATATCTAGTGTATTTGTAACATTCATCATTTTTATCAACACACAAATTATGATAATCATTACTATCATAATAATCTATCAACTCTATTTCATCCATTGTACCACTAGAAATCTTGTTACCATAAGTTAGGATTGTACCGTCTATATCAGTGTTATTTGTTAACGTCAGGTAAATTATTTTCTCATTTTTGTATTCCTCAACTACTACGTCAGGTAAGTCATTATAGTCAGGTAAGATATTATCAAAATTATTCTCTGTCTCTCTTTCAACAGGTACGTATTTCACATGATTCATCATCACCCCCTCTAGTATTTTTCTCAATTCATTATACTTTCTTTCTAACTTATATATTTCTATTTCATTCTCAACATCTAACTCTCTTTCCTCATAGCACCACATCACACTCTCACAATTATTTCGGACAGAGGGTACACCATTATACAACATTAATTCATTTAACAATAAGGGTCTCTTGCCCTGAAAAAACAACATTAAATCATCATCATCATTATAAACAATAAGGGGAAAATTTGCCCTCTGTCCCCATTTAATTACTACATTATTCTTCCACTCTCTCTCTACTTCATAAACACTCATGAACATTTCATTATCGCATTCTAAAACTTCATCAGTACTATTTGTTATTATATTTTCATCATTATTCTTCACCCCCACTATACTCTCAAAATTGTCTACTATTTCGTCATTTTTACATTTTGTCTTACTTAAAACATTGTTACCTAATTTCTCGAACTTCTGTTCTAACTTATTTAAACCGTTTCTTATTGTTTCGTTAGTGCTTTCTAAATGTTTATTCATTTCTTGTATCTCATGTTTCAACTCTTTATTCTGATTTTTTAATAACTCTTCAAAACTATTCTTTTGGATATCGAACTTTTCATTCTGTATATTAAATTTAACGTCAGAATCACTTTTTATTTCGTTAATTCGGTTTTTTAATTCTCTGAAATTACTATCTTGTTTTTCTACACTATTGTACATCATATCATACAATCTTGCTAACATAGTATCATTATCAGGTTTCTTATTTTGATTTCCTAAAATAGGGGTTGAATGAATCTCAACTGTCTGTATTATTTTTGACTCCTCAAGACTACTGTCAGTTGTTTGAATTCCGGAGTCGCTACTTATTTGATTTGCTATCTGACTATCAGATAAACTAATATCATTGTTATCTGCCATTTTTCTTAAAAATTTTTTTTTTAATATATATTTCTTTATTAAAATCCTATTATATGTAACATATACTTATTGAAAAATATTCTACTCACCCATCTTGCACCTAACCTCTTACGTCTAATTTACGTACATACGTAAATACACATTCCAAACAACCATTCTGTTCTCCCTAGTAGGCTTAAATTTATATAATTATATTATATAAATCGTCCCTACGTTCGGAAGCCACTGATACATTATTAAACAAACTGATATTTGATAAACCTAAGGGATTTGGTTATTTAATTCAATTATTTACTAAATAGCTCCTTCGAGCGCCATCTTGTTACCAACTGTAATAAGAAAATTACCAAGGTTCGTTTCAGCGAACTAGGAGAACAGAAGGTGGTTGCTGAAATAATAACAATCATTTATGTTCATCAATAATTAAACGTTATTATTACTTTATTATTATTCATATTTCATGTTAATAAAATCATACAGACAAAATTTGAATTAATAATTGACAAAGCGTGAATAATAGTTGTTGATTACCTTGAATCTCTTTTAATTTATAGTATTTAATACATTTTTGAGAATTATAACGGGAACGCAAACCAGCCTTCTTATTACTATAAACTATAATAATACCCTATTCTCACATACACACACAACACACACAAAGCTACTTTAGAGATCTCATTTTTAAATATTTTATACTTTCTTCAAAATTTATTTCCCCATTTTATTTAATTTTTTAAATAAAGAAAAAACCAGCATTTTTAATTATTATTTTGAATGTCTACTTTCCTGTTTACGAGTAGAAGTTCGACTCCTGGAGTGTCACCTCATGGCGTGCACTGTTTTCCTGTTTTATAGTTCGCACTATCACATTTTACTGCCGAACTGTTAATTTTGGATGAATATTGTTTGTATTTTAGATGTACATATAAAGATTCACATTTTTTATTGTATGCGGGCCCGCACTTACGTTTCGAAACTTTGTATCGGTGTTGCTCGCGCGAGCGTTGAATTTCGACTGGGGAGATTTACAGGCGCTATTTTTTGAAGCGGCTGTTGTAGTATGTTCAAATGTCTTTGTTTTCCAGTTTGTATCCTTGCGCCAGTGGACTGTTTTTGGCTTGTTGACAAAACTGGTGACACACATCGTTATATAATTTGCTGACGCAACGCATCGCCTGATGTCTGGTTGTGTAACGTGTTTACGTTTTTCGTGTTCGTCATTGTCCTTGAACTTGGTTTGGTACAGTTGCTGGTTATTATAACGGTCCACACAACATTATTAAACAAGTCTGTATTCACAAGGTCAACAGCAGTGCAGCCACGTTGCGATCGTTTCAAAATAACAAATTTACCCAAGTCTATAATTTCTGTCCCTATCACTCAACAAGTTATTTATTATTAAAAAATACAAATCCTGTTATTACCCCAGGTATGCCCAAAAATGCCCCGCTACAGTATGAATCAGCCAGTGTGATGTAGACGTTACCGTCACAAAATATATAAACCTAACCATATATGGGCACGAATTTTTAGCGATCCGATCGACGTCAGAAGAGTATCACAAAATGAACACGTGTTTTTAATACGGAAACGAAATCCTAGCTTCTACGATGTTCTAGAACGTTTCGATATGGCCTGGTCAACGAGGAAGGGGTACCACGTGACCAGCGCATAAAGTATACAGTTGTCAGTCACCATCTTGCAGTCTACGAAGAGCAACCAGTCTATGAACAACAGCCAAACGCCGTACTGGGTGTTGAACCCAGTCCGCGGACAAAGTCGATTTAGGCCTTTAAAAGAGTGAAAATACATATAAAACAGTGCTAAATAAATTTCTTCGAGTATACAAGTTCATCACCAGAATTAATTAACAGTTTAACAGTTTCGTGAGTGTTGAAACAAAAGTGCACTACAAGAACAATGACGCGACATGTGGAATAACGTATCCAGATAAGTACCTTCGAAACTAAGTCGACCAGACAGCTATCAACAACTATGTATCCAGCATCATTAAAACACTAAACTCAGATCGTAATGAGAGCTCAAATCTAAGGGGGGTTTGCAAAGAATGAGTGAGAGTGCGAAAGCGAAGTGCTGGTTCGCCTTGATAGATTAAGTAAAGTAATCCTGTACAAATAATGAGTATATATGTTCAATGTTGGGTGATGATTTACTAATCACCATATATATATATATATATATATATATATATATATATATATATATAGTAACAAATCCTACGAGTATGTATGTATGTAACTAGTGTAATATTGTTACGGGTTTATCGTTATTTCAGCCCCACGTTATGAGCGTCAATTTGTTACACCTCCAAATATGAGACTCCTTATACTCTTCAAACCTCTCGCCTAATTAAGCCCCACTGTTGGGTTCGCCAATTTGTTATAAATAACTATGATGTTACTTATTGAATTAGATGAAGTTCAAAAGCTCCACTGTGGAATGCGTCAATTTGTAATATTTTACTGTAGATGAGATCTCCTGCAAATCAATGTTAATTTATTTATAAAGAAAATTATTTATTATGTGGTTGATATTATTCAGTTATTGATAATAGATCTGTATTAAATAGTTATTTTGTGTTTTACAAGAGAAAAACGCTCTATTCCAGTTATTATATTGAGTAATTCAATATTTTTCTCCAACCCTAGTCGGTATATACTACCGTCAGAGCGAAGAGAGGAGAGCGTGTAAAGCAAGTTAGTTCTCTATTCTCCCGTATTCACCAGCTGTCAACAAACGAGCGCTGTGGTTGGCGATTGACCAGTTATTGTAGGTTAAGTCGTTCCGCTTGATGCGTTTCTCACGTTCCTTTCTCTGTAAATTACACCCTATTCGAAATACACTAATTATTCTACAAATAACATGAAATTGTCAAATTCAAGAAGGATTCTTTATTTTATATATGTTTTAATTCCAACAGCTGCTTCCTCTTGCTACTAATACACCATATCGATTACACAATACATAATCGATTTGTTATTGAATTCAGGTTTTAGATGTGTTACAATTTAATTATAATTTTCAGTTTGTTTTTTATCTCAGGGTACATGTAGTTCTTTTAACTATTAGTAAGGGCAGGTAATGCAATTTTAAGGTTACTAAGTATTACAATATTGTTATAAAATCTTATTATATAAAATTAAACATAAGCAGGTTTTTTACCAAATTGGATCAGATGCTTAATGTGGCAGTGTCTTGCTACGATGAGGCGAGAACAGAATGGTGATTCAGCTCTTGAATAAAAACAGCATTCAGTTTCTCAATAAAAGTTTGGATTTGATGTCCCAGAATGTAGTAGAAGTTTCAGTTCTGGTCTTCGTTATTCTTCACGGTTCTGGTAGTTGCCGGTCCCAATGGAATTTGTGTAGTATTAAGACTTCGTTCGTTTGTTGAAAGTGAGGTTTAATACTTCAATACAAAATTTCTTCGTTTGTTTTTTAATATATATTTTAATTAATTTGGAATTCCTCCACTATGGATCACCTTTATTTAATTATAGTTCATTTTCATCATTATGCTTTTACTGTAAGTAGGTTGAATGAGTTATTTTTTAATTCAGTTCTTTAATGGTATGCAGAATTATATTTGCTGAGAGATAGATTCAGGAGTTACTCAGTCCTTTTAAATGGATTCCGTTTATGAAATTTAATTTATTTAATTTGATTCATGTAATTTGGTTTTCTCCTTTTAAATTTGTATTCTGAACTTTACCCATTAACATATAACAATTGAGTGTTGAAAATCAACAAGATATCTTGCATTCAGTCGTCCCTAACAACCATTTTCTTCTTCTGTTATTGGATAATATTTGTTATCCTAGAGCCGTAATTAGGAAATATTCTTACACTTTTTTAATAAAATACTCCCTTATTAGAATTACATTAAATCACATAAAACTTTCACCTAATAGGCACTAAACCATATACATTTTACTACATTTTCTTCTTGATCAACTTATTTTAAAAAGTATTAATTTCCTTTTACAAAATACTAATTTTAGGCCTATTTGCTTTATTACATGTGTTATAATTTTTGTTGTTAATTTAGCTTTTCTGACCTGACCTACTGTACAATGAGTCACTGGCTTATGGCCAATTATTCTAATTTTATTTTACCCTGATTTCAATTTATTATTATTATTATTATTTATTTTATCATTGAACCCTTCATTGGTTTATAACATAATTACAATGACCCCTTGACAATTTATTAACAATTATTGTCTTCCTGGCCAAGTTTACAAACATTATATTATGATATCTTCATTAATTATTCAAAGTAAATACACTTAACATGATACAATACATAATAAATACACTTGTATTTAATTACTTAAATACAATAATATATATAAAACTTTCACTAATGAACTTACTGTTGTCACTTCCCAAACGTTTCGAGATGTTGTTTCTCTTCTTCAGTGGGTGTAATACTGACTGTCGATTACAGAATAACCGTTACGGAAAAATGTTGTGTGGGTGGGGGTTGATGGTGGGAAGGGATTGGCGCTGAGGTTCGAATTGTGTGTGTGGATCAGTGTATCGAATAGTGTATGTGATTTATAATGTATTTGTTCATTTAATATGTTGTTTGGTTGTAGTGTGTGACACCTGTAGTGTGTTGTAGTATCACCTGACAACATCAAATATCTAAAACAAATTAAACCAAACGCCCCTACACTAAATGCACTACCGAATTACACAAACCCAATATTCCCATCAGACCACATATAAACAACACACAAGCACCTGCACACAAAATAGCTAGACATTTAGATAAATTGATCAGAAATAGCATAAATTTAACAAACAACACCACTGTCAAAAATAATTTAGATCTAGTGAATAAAACTCAACAAGTACACATTCCCCACAATTCCACACTTGCTTCATTCGACATAACAAACCTATACACCAATGTTCCAATGTTCCCATAAAAGAAACCATAATTACATTAGAACAATTACTAAAAATAAATAACACGCCTGAAACACACATAAAAGAGATCATCCATCTAACTAAAATTATCACAGATCAAAATTATTTCGCACACAATAGCATGTATTACACACAAACAGATGGACTACCCATGGGCTCCCCTATATCAGGTATACTAGCCGAAATATTTATACACACCATAGAACAGAAACACATACTGAACAACAACAAATACACTGATAAAATAATATATTGGCACAGGTATGTTGACGACATTTTACTCCTTTACAACGGCAACAAAAGACAAATAGAAAATTTCCACAAATACATTAACACTATACACCATAAATTAAAATTCACACTTGAAACAGAATTAAATAACAGCATAAACTTCTTAGACCTTACAATCACCAAAACAAACAACACACACACATACAAAATATACAGAAAACCCACCACATCAGACATGGTCATACACAACACATCCAACCACCCAACTCAACACAAACATGCAGCTTTCAACTACATGCTCCATAGGCTCACTTCAATGCCCCTAAACACACATGACTACCAAGAAGAATTAAACACAATTAAATACATAGCAGTCAAAAATCGATACAACCCCGAATTAATAAATAAACTACACAAACGAATCCTCAACACAAAAAGTAAAACACATCTGACCAACAGCACACAACCCAGCAAATACATAACACTTACATACTACAATTCCAATACACACAAAATTGCAAACACATTTAGGAAACACAATTATAAAGTAGCCTACAGAACCAACAACACCATTAGAAAACACATAAATAATACTAGCAAAGACATTGACACATACAGCAAAACAGGGGTTTATAAATTAAATTGTAATGATTGTCAACAATTCTACATCGGCCAGACGGGAAGATCTTTTTCTTCCAGATTTTCTGAACATTTAAAAGCCCTCACCACAAACTACATACATTCCACATTTGCCACACATTTACATAACAAAAATCACAGTTACACAAACATAGAACACAACATGGAAATATTACACTACTTACCTAAAAGTAGAAAACTAAACACAGCTGAACAATTTGAAATATACAGATATCACACACTACAACCAAACAACATATTAAATGAACAAATACATTATAAATCACATACACTATTCGATACACTGATCCACACACACAATTCGAACCTCAGCGCCAATCCCTTCCCACCATCAACCCCCACCACACACACCATTTTTCCGTAACGGTTATTCTGTAATCGACAGTCAGTATTACACCCACTGAAGAAGAGAAACAACATCTCGAAACGTTTGGGAAGTGACAACAGTAAGTTCATTAGTGAAAGTTTTATATATATTATTAAATTAATAAAGTGAACGAAGAGGATGCAACAACAAGATAACTTAAATACAAGTTTAACATAAATGAAATTAGTATCCATTACTTAATACTTTCTTAAAGCAATGGCTTCACACCTGCTACATACAAAACACAGAATAAATATCATGTAAACAAAATATCATGATAAAGCACAACAACGTACATCATTATAAAACATTAAATATCAATTAAACAGTCTACTATTTTCAAACTTGTCTATAGTAAATTCATCTCATTAGACACTGTGTTTATAGTTTACATCTTCCACTGATCACTCCATATTTTATACTTATAGACATTTTTACTATTTTATTACCTAGTAACCTTACTAGGTATTATTAATATATTTATTAGGTGAGGTTTACCTTCCTGACCTTAATTACGGCATAGATTGGGTATTGTTTTAAGTTATATTGACAAAGTTTTTATGTAACGTCGGGGACCTTAACTTTGTTACGTTACAATATATATATATATATATATATATATATATATATATATATTGTAGCGGGGCATTTTTGGGCATACCTGGGGTAATAACAGAATTTGTATTTTTTCATAAATAATAAATAACTTGTTGAGTGATAGGGACAGAAATTAAAATTAAATTTTGTGACCGAGAGGTAAATTTGTTATTTTGAAACGATCGCAACGTGGCAGCATTGACTGTGACAATTATTTAATGATATTGTGTGGACAGTTTTAATAACAGCCAACAACTGTACCAAGGTCAACAAATGACGAACACGAAACAAGTAAACAAATTATGCAACGAGACGATCAGGCGATGTGTTGCGTCACTGAGTTACATAACGCGGTGTGTCATCAGTTTCGTCAGACACTCAGCAAACGAAAGTAGTGTACTGGCGCAAGGATATAAACTGGAAAACAAAGACAATTAAACATACTACAACAGCGCTTGAAAAAATAGCGCTGTTTTCTCTTCCCAGTATAACGCCATCACCACTCGCGAGTGGTCTGTATAAAAGTTTCGAAACGTAAGTGCGGGCCCGCAACAGACCAAAAAATATGATTAACATATAAAAGAAAATGTGAAGTAAAGGCTAGAAAAGTACAAAAGTAATTAACAGTTTTGTTTCGTCATTATTAAAAACAGTTTTCGGCAATCATTCATTTAAAACGGACAATGTGCGTAAAAGTGTGACGCCACCAACTTACAGAACAGCTAAGTAGCCATGCCTTCATATTAAAATTTCAACAAAGGTTTTCTTTTAAATTTAATTAAGTCATGGGGAAATAAATTTTAACAACATGTAACACGAGAGCTCTCAAATCATAAAAATCATTGTGTGTGTGTGTGTGTGTGTGTGTGTGTGTGCATGAGTATGTGAGTAAATATATTTAAATGAAGAAGTCTGGTTTGCGTTTATAAAAAATTATTTAGTTTTATTTCTGTTTAATATCTTGATTGTCTGTTAGTTAAAATTTTATATGAGGTTTCAATCTTATTCACGTAAGTTTCTTTTGATGAGAATTATGTAACAGCTGAAGGAGGTAGTATGATGATGATTTTAAAATGATGTGAATATCTAATTAATAAACCTCAGTAATTCTTGGGAAACAAGTAAAGTTTTCTTTATTTAAACAACCATGATCTGTTTCTCCTGTTCGCTTATAAGAACCCTGGTGTGTAATAATTTTACGTGTATAGGTGTTAACAACAAGATGGCTCCTAACAAAATCAAACCGAAAAAGTAAGTATGCTCGCTCATGTTTATTTATATCAATAATATCAAACGTATCAATGGCTGCCTGCGAACAGGGACAATTTATATAATATAATTATATAAATATAAGCCTACGGGGAGAACAGAATGGTTGTTTGGAATGTGTATTTACGTATGTACGTAAATTAGACGTAAGAGGTTATGTTCAAGATGGGTGAGTAGAATATTTTTCAATAAGTATATGTTACATATAATAGGATTTTAATAAAGAAATATATATTAAAAAATTTTAAGAAAAATGGCAGATAATAATGATATTAGTTTATCTGATAGTCAGATAGCAAATCAAATAAGTAGCGACTCCGGAATTCAAACAACTGACAGTAGTCTTGAGGAGTCAAAAATAATACAGACAGTTGAGATTCATTCAACCCCTATTTTAGGAAATCAAAATAAGAAATCTGATAATGATACTATGTTAGCAAGATTGTATGATATGATGTACAATAGTGTAGAAAAACAAGACAGCAATTTTAGAGAATTGAATGACAAATTTGATAGACAAAGTAGGGATATTAATGAGTTGAAACATGAGATACAAGAAATTAACAAACATTGTGAAAATACCAAAGTAGAATTTACTAATAAAATCAGCCAAGTAGAAACTAAGTTAGATAATTCAATACAAAAGACAGATGTCAAATTTAATGAAATAGATAGCCAGATAGACAGAGTTGAGAAGCAAATCAGTGAAAACAATGAAATATTAATAAATACAATGAATGAGTATAACAATGCATAGAATCTAAAATTGTTAAACGTAATATTGAAACTGAATGTAAGTTGAGTAGTGTAGTAATGACAGTTGAAAAATTTAGTCAGAATATTAATGAACACCAAAATAAGATAGACTCTAAAATAAATGAAATTGAAAGTAATTATAAGACAGAAATACAAGCAGTAAATGAATCTATTGAAGTAATAGCAAAAAATAATGTAGTCTGAATATAGTAATGACAAAAAATTATATTCACTTGAACAAAATATTAGTAGTATGCGAGATGAGTTAAGTTTAGTGAAAAATCAAAATGTAAACAATGTTACTGAACGCATATTTATGACACGAGACACAAATAATGAAGTAGAATTAGAAACTTTCAATTGTGACAATCGTAGAGTACACCCAATGCAATTTTTAAATAGGGTTAGGGAGTTTAATCGGTTTAATAATAGTAGCTGGGAGGTTAAGTTGCTGAAGATTATCAAATGTTTTAAAGGTAGTGCCGAGATATGGTCGGAAGTACACCATACCGAATGGGAAAGTTATGAAGATTTTGAGATAGCTTTTCGCAACAAATATTGGTCAGAAGAAGACCAAGAAATACTAAGAAGTAAAATAATGGGTAATGGGAATTTTGGTAGGATTAATAACCACCTAACCATATATGTGATGACCATTTATAACGAAGCAAAGTATCTAGAACCGCCGTTGCCATTCCGATCATTTGTACGACATATTAGCAAACACCTGCCCAGAGAGGTGCAAATAACGTTAATGACTAGAGAGATTACCAATATAAGCGAGTTAGAAAACATGTTAGATGTATTACAGAATATACAGGAACGCGACATGGGACGACGTCCAAACGCACCAGTAGTACCACACAATAATAATAATAATAATAATTTCCATCATAACAGGGGTACACAGAATTTTCATAGAGGAGCGCGGGGAGGAAGTTTCGATAATAGGGGCGAGAGTTGGAGGTGTAGAGCCTGTGAAATTGATAACTATGCTAATAGAACGAATTGTTTTAGATGTCATCGAACCAGGGAGTGCGCCAGAAACGAGAGGACAAACCCACCACCAAATCAACAGTCGAGAGGAGGAGAATTTTATAGAGGAGCGCCTCGAGGAGGAGGAAATCATAATAGAGGTAGAGGAGGAAATCATCAAGCTGTGGCAGGTCCATCCACGGAAAACTGAGGAAGACAATGGGGAAGCGGGCCCAGCCATTGTCAACGGAGGACCGGGTCCAAGTAATTAACGAATACACAAACAACGTCATCAAGATGGATATGGCAAAAGAGTTGTTAGAAGAAGAGGAGAACAAGGTGGTGGAACGCAGAACCGGATTGACTGAGGTGACGATTAAAATTGAAGGTAAGAATTATAAAACTTTAATTGATACCGGTAGCGAGATATCAGTAATTTCTGAAAATGTCATGGTTGAATTAAAAGAGTTAAACAAGAATATACCGTCATTACCAGTTGCCGGGGTCACTGTAGTGGGGGTAAATGGGGTGAGAAGTAAAAGAATAACCAGACAAGTACAATTAAATATTTTAATAAATGAAGTTGAATTTGAAAACACTTTCCTAGTAGTTAAAGGGTTGAGTCTAGATGTAATATTGGGAAATGATTTTTTGGAAAGAAACGGAGCAGTAATAGATTTTAATAAACAAATAGTAAAATTTGAGAAGGGGAATAAACCAGTCAGAATAGAGTTTAAGAAAGTAGTAAATGAAAATAAAGTCACGGGAATAAAAATGTTACATAAACAGATAAGTGATAGAGAGATAGAAACTAAAATAAATATATGTCTAGAGAGTGATGGTTTAGAAAATGAGGAGAGAGAGATGCATGAGCGTAATGAGAGTGTGTGGGCAAATAGAGCCGACAAATTTTTCAATGAAAATACAGTTGTAGGAAATACTCAGCGAGAGGAGCTGTGGGCAGTTGTGGAGCAGTACAGAGGGGTGTTTGATGAATCACCAGGGAAAGCGAAGGACTACATCTGTGAGTTGAAAGTTCGGGACCACGCACCATACATGCAGAGAAGCTACCCAGTGCCGTTTTCGAAGAGGAGGGCTGTACAGGAGGAATTAGACCGGATGATGCAAGGAGGCATAATTGAACGCTCAGTATCACCTTATTCAAACCCTTTGGTGGTAGTGATAAAGAAGGATGGCAAGGTAAGGTTATGTTTAGATGCTAGAAAAATCAATCAGATTATTATACCGGACAGAGAATCTCCAGAACCCATAAATGAGATTTTACAAAAGTTTAGTGGAGTCAAGTACATGACATCTTTAGATCTGACCGCTGGATACTGGCAGGTACCATTAGCAACAGAGAGCAGGAAATACACAGCTTTTCTTTTTAACGGTAAGAATTACCAGTTTAAACGCTTACCTTTTGGATTAAACACCAGTGTTGCCAGTTTTATCAAATGTTTAGATAATATTTTACAACCTAAGGACTTAGACTTTTTAACTGTGTATGTCGATGATATTCTGATAGCCTCTAGAACATTCACTGAACATTTAGAACACATAGAATATGTATTAGATAAGCTGCAAACAGGGGGTTTAACAGTGAATTGGGACAAGTCTAAGTTTCTGCAGACAGAGATACACTTTTTAGGATTTATTATTACACAAGAGGGGATATTAGCCAACCCTGACAAAGTCGAAGCAATAATGCGATTCCCTGAACCCAAAAACATTAAGCAACTACAGAGTTTTTTAGGCTTATGTAATTTTTACAGGAAATTTCAGGAGAACTACGCACACACAACATCCAAACTGAGTGCTGTCCTGCAGAAGAATAAACAGTGGAGATGGGGCGATACGGAACGAACTGCTTTTAATGAAATTAAGAGAAAGTTCAGTCACATGATCCTGATGAATCATCCCGATTTTAATAAGATCTTTTATTTGCAGACCGACGCCAGCAATGTAGCGCTAGGTGCCGAGTTATACCAAGAGAGTTGCGACAAGGAACACCTAACGATCGCCTTCGCCAGTAGATCGCTGTTATCGGCGGAAAAGAATTACACGACAACTGAAAAGGAACTTTTGAGCATTGTGTTCGCCGTGGGTAAATTCCGCACGTACATACTAGGGAATAGCACGATCATCCGGACGGACCACAAGGCACTGTCATTTCTGAATTCATGTAAGCTAACACACAGCCGATTAACCAGGTGGGTATTAGCCTTACAGGAATATAACTTTTCATGGGAGTACATAAAGGGGTCAGATAATAAGGTACCAGATACACTTTCTAGAATAGATGTTATAGATAATAAGACTGGTAGGGACCTTAAAGAAATAGAAATTTTTAGACTAACTAGGGAAGATAGGATTTTTGGTGAGGAATTAAGTGACATTAAAAACTTGCAAAGATCTGATAGCAAACTGGGGAAAATAATTGTGAGTTTAGAAACAGACGTAGCGGGATCAGAATATAATGAGCGATTTCAAGTATATCAAGGTATTTTGTTTAAAAAAGTAGATGGTGGGGAGCGTGATTGGAGGTTAGTTATACCTGAGGGGTTAATAGATAAAATCGTTTGGGATTGTCATATAAGGTATGGTCATTTTGGTGCGAGAAAGTGTGCAAATGTTTTGAAAGAGTCATGTATATTTAAGAATATGGAAAGGAGAGCGACGAAAACAGAAACATGATGCCAAAGGTAAATGGACCAAGTATGAGGTAGGTCAGTTAGTGTTAGTAAAAAGACATGATCTGTCCAGTGCTCAAGATAGGGAAATAAAAAAGTTTTTCTTGTTATATGAAGGACCTTATGAAATCATAGAAATAAAAATGCAGAATGCGTATGTGCTGAGGAACCCAGCGACGCAGGAAATAGTAGGTACTCAAAATGCGACGAATTTAAAATTATATAGGTCACTTTAATTGTTATGTTTATAAATAAGTCTTTCAAATATTATTGTATGTTTTCAGAAGGGATCCTCCCCCATTTTCGGGCGGTCACGATCTTACCAGTCCTGGCCGTGGGATTCGGAACTCGGAGGCGGGCCATGGTTGGCGGATCTTCCTTCGGGCGGTGAAAACAAAGATGGTCCGGCTCCACCAAAATTGGTATAAAGTAGAAAACCTAACTGCACATTTGAACGGGGAGGGGGACCCCACAGGTACGTGACACAAATTATTTTTTATACACTCCCGGTGCAGCGGTTTCGGTGTGCCTGTCACGTGCCTGCACTGCCTTAGAGTGTGTGTAAATAATGGAGGCTGCATTTAAGTAAAAGGCAGTGCATTCAATTTAAATTTTTTAGTGTCAAGGGCAAAATTAAAGTGGAGCCCTTGACAATATTTTCTGTTTGGCCCGAAACGACGAGTTTTGGGGCAAGACGTTTTGGCGCAAGGTAGAAGGCGGGTTAGAAGAAATGGTAGGAGAGGGGGAGTAGTGTGTTTCAAAGGGGGGACGTGAATTCACGTAGTGGATCTATCTTGCACCAATCCGTTTTGCGGCAGGACCCGGCATTTCAGGCGGCTGCGACCTTCCTAGACGTAGAGTAAGTTTATGACAATAGAGTCAGCCTCCTATGTAAATAGTATAAAAAAAAATAATAAAAAAAAAAACCCCAAAATAACTTTGGATGTTTATAATTTGAAATTTAAATGACTTTTTAGCATTAGATGACCAAATATAATTGTTAGATTTTAGTATCAGTGAGTATAGGAACGTTTTGAAGAAATGTGTAGTAATATAAGAACTTGTTATCAATACAAGATGTGGGGATAATTTTGGGGGGTAGTTTGGTGCTCAATGAAGTGACATAACAGTGTAGTGTGGAACTGCTATGGGGGGAGGTTGTAAATTTTGTATTTAATATTTTATGTTAATAATGGTTAAGCTTCCATATAAAGTGGGTTAAAACCCCATCTAAATTAATATTGTCATTTAAATATAAATTCTTAAATTTAATATTACGAAAGATATTTTACTTGTGATTCCCCAAAATTTTTGGGCGGTCACGGCCTCACCGAACCCTGACCGTGGAATTGGTTTAGCTTTAACAGCTATGGTTGGGGCTCATTGCGTCACGTTCTGCCTTAACTGGCCATAGCTGTTATCGTTGTAAAGGTGTATTTTGAAATTGATGGGGGGTAATAAAAGGGGAATCACCAAACTATGGAACAGCGGCTGCCACTCTGTTCGAGGAGGAACAGCAGAGCCAGGTGGTAGATCCGTCTTAAGGGTGTATGATTATTTAACGAGAACATGATGATGTTCACTAATTTTAAAACTTAATAGCGGAAGCAGAGACACGGAGAGGTAAAACCTGCTCCAAAATATACAGTCTCTGTGGAAGCGAAAAGGCGCCACAGTCTTATATAATTTGAAATAGTGTGTGTGGCTGGGAGGTTATCCAAGGGGATAACGTATTAAAATTTTGCTATATTTTAATTAATAATGATGATTTGCTACTCAATAATTTTGTTTGAATTTAAAAAATAGATGCACTAAATACTTCCTATATTGTGTTTATTATGTCTTAGTGTGTTAATTGCATTTAGTATGTTAGGAATAAGAATTATAAAAATATGATAATATGGTTTCAATGTGTTTATAGATTTTAAAATAAAATGAAAATAGTTGTGATAGGTAAAATTTTCAATGGGTTGCAAAAGATAGAAGCGGGTGATAGTAATTGTTTGAATAAAATGTTTGAGTCAGTTCAAGTTGAATTTTGTGGGACATACAGATCTGTCCAAATTGAAGTCAGAGTTAAAGAAATAGTAGAGATGAAAATAATGCAATGTGGTATTGAGTTAATGTATGTTATAGAATTTTGAGAAGTATAAGTGGAGACACAGTAGTAATGGAGAATAATTGTAGAGTTTTGAGTGATATATTGTTGTTTATTTGTTGATGTTAATTTGTTGTAATTGTAGTGAGGTTATGAGATTGAGATTTTTTTTTTTGGGGATGGCAATTTTGTAGTAGGGGTAGTGTAATGTGGGAGTCCGCAACATAAGGGTTGGGACGGGATTTGGTATAGTTTTAGTGGGAAGGGGCCGCCTTAGGTAAAAATCCAGGGGCCAGAGAACGGGAATTGAGCTTTTTTGGGGGGGGGGGAAACACGTATCCTATGTACAAAGGGTTAGAGAGTATTTTTTTTTATAAGAGTAGAAGGTGGCGATTGGAGTTAAAGTAGTAAGTAGTTAGAGGTAGAGAAGGGTTAGTAAATTTTTGATAGTGGGGTGTCATACTAGTTAAAGATTTTGTAAGGGAGCGTTAGAGTAATAAAAGGGGTAAGATTATGAGTAAATGCCAAGTTGATAATATGAATGATAATGAATAATGTAGAATCACCCAGATTGATGAAAGAGAATGATAAATGAAAATGATGGGGAAAACGAAGAAAAAAAAAAAAAAAAAAAATTTGTAATTTTGAGAAACGACTTAATAAAAAGTTAAATGGAGATCTATGTATTCTGTTATTGAAAGGTAGTTTTCTGATTTTATATGCAAATTTCATAATGTAAAGTGTGTAACATTTTAAATACCAGTTGTTTATTTTAATGTGAATTAGAAGTGTACTATGTTTTCTTATGTTATGTTGTGTTTGTTAGTGTAAGAGAATCTTATCATGTTGTAGTTAGGTATTCATATATATGTTAGCGATAAATAAAGAACAAAACCAGTGCTTCTTAGCGCAAACCAGCACCGCTAGGGGGAAACAGATCAGTTGGGGATATGGTGTTGGATAAGGCCACTATTTAATAATTTGATTCGTTGTTTCAGTGTTTGGTGGTGCTGTGGCGGCGGACCTGAGCTGGCCTGCGCGTCAGAGCAGGGGCGTGGAGTATCTGTCTGACTCTACGGTGTTGGGATCTCGAGAGAGAAGTCCAGTATTGTCATGCAGATGCGGTCACAGTCACCGGACCAAGGGTGAGTTGATTATTCTTTTTTGTAAACCATACAGGGGGTTGTGGCGACATATCCTGGCTGATCCCTTTAGCAAGTATGAATGTGTCAATGAGATTTTTTATGCTTCGGCATAAAATATCTCATTGAGGGGGTATTGTAGCGGGGAATTTTTGGGCATACCTGGGGTAATAACAGAATTTGTATTTTTTCATAAATAATAAATAACTTGTTGAGTGATAGGGACAGAAATTATAAATTTTGTGACCGAGAGGTAAATTTGTTATTTTGAAACGATCGCAACGTGGCAGCATTGACTGTGACAATTATTTAATGATATTGTGTGGACAGTTTTAATAACAGCCAACAACTGTACCAAGGTCAACAAATGACGAACACGAAACAAGTAAACAAATTATGCAACGAGACGATCAGGCGATGTGTTGCGTCACTGAGTTACATAACGCGGTGTGTCATCAGTTTCGTCAGACACTCAGCAAACGAAAGTAGTGTACTGGCGCAAGGATATAAACTGGAAAACAAAGACAATTAAACATACTACAACAGCGCTTGAAAAAATAGCGCTGTTTTCTCTTCCCAGTATAACGCCATCACCACTCGCGAGTGGTCTGTATAAAAGTTTCGAAACGTAAGTGCGGGCCCGCAACAGACCAAAAAATGTGATTAACATATAAAAGAAAATGTGAAGTAAAGGCTAGAAAAGTACAAAAGTAATTAACAGTTTTGTTTCATCATTATTAAAAACAGTTTTCGGCAATCATTCATTTAAAACGGACATGTGCGTAAAAGTGTGACGCCACCAACTTACAGAACAGCTAAGTAGCCATGCCTTCATATTAAAATTTCAACAAAGGTTTTCTTTTAAATTTAATTAAGTCGTGGGGAAATAAATTTTAACAACATGTAACACGAGAGCTCTCAAATCATAAAAATCATTGTGTGTGTGTGTGTGTGTGTGTGTGTGTGTGTGTGCGTGAGTATGTGAGTAAATATATTTAAATGAAGAAGTCTGGTTTGCGTTTATAAAAAATTATTTAGTTTTATTTCTGTTTAATATCTTGATTTTCTGTTAGTTAAAATTTTATATGAGGTTTCAATCTTATTCACGTAAGTTTCTTTTGATGAGAATTATGTAACAGCTGAAGGAGGTAGTATGATGATGATTTTAAAATGATGTGAATATCTAATTAATAAACCTCAGTAATTCTTGGGAAACAAGTAAAGTTTTCTTTATTTAAACAACCATGATCTGTTTCTCCTGTTCGCTTATAAGAACCCTGGTGTGTAATAATTTTACGTGTATAGGTGTTAACAACAAGATGGCTCCTAACAAAATCAAACCGAAAAAGTAAGTATGCTCGCTCATGTTTATTTATATCAATAATATCAATAATATCAAACGTATCAATATATATATATATATATATATAGCAGCACGTAACGCCCATTTTAACTTCAAAAAATGAAAATAAAAATCAATTTCTATATCACAAAGACCACGTGTTGAATGTAATTATTGAGCTGAAACCTCGTCTGTTTGCAGCATCCAAATCTTGCCTAAACAAATTCTAGAGTCTTCTGAGTCTAGGGAAATAAAGTGTAAATCATACAGGTATTTTTTAATGGAAAGAGTGGATTAGTTTGCATATTAACTCCAAATATGCTGGCAAACCTGTTACGTGCTGACGAAGAATAGATCGCCAAGGTAGGTAATATTTTGGGCAGGTAGATTGGAAAAAGTTAAATTCATTACAACTTATTCATGTTTACCAGCTGATCAAAATTTACACGTCGTGTGTTTGTAAAACAATGATTTGTAAGTGGTCACTCAAGTTTAAACTTGGTCAAATAAGCACTGAATGACTCCAGATATCACTGAAAAAATTTCATACACAGTGCTGGAAGACCAGCAATTGAGAGTGAATGAAACTGCTGTGATCGTAGGCATCTAACATGAGTGTGTGTGTGTATCACATTTTAACTGAAGAACTTGATATGAAAAAACTTTGTGCAAGGTGGGCATCACATTTGGAGTTGTACTTTTTGGGGGATCTACTGTGGAGATCATCTTTAATACAACCACGTTTAACTTGAATTACTTTTCAAAACACTGATTTTAAAGGTGCAGCATCTGCTATCACATTTACTTGCCCTTTCGTTGTGAATTTTCATTTGTGCTAGACTTTTTTCTTAACAAAGAATTCAATCATATTTGATTTTGTCTATTTTTCAAAACACACTCGATGTGTAAATTCTAAACAGCTGGTAAACAATGAATAAATTGACATGTATGGTATGAATTAACAAGTGTTCACATAAAATATGAATCTTACAACTCACTAAAAATTTTAGTTCTACCACTACCCTATAGATGTCTAATATAAACAGTTTGGTATTGTATAAAACAAGACTGTTAGAACAAGATACCAGCCAATGTAAACGAAGTGTCCTCTTCAAAAGAGGCAGTTTTGAAGTCCTTAGTGGACCAGGCAAAGAGGATCTGCGAACCCTGGTATCACGAGGAGCTGCGGCATCTTGATCAAGTGCTGCAGGGCAACTGGATATTCCATCAGGGATATGAGACGTACAGTCTGGCAGAGAAGAACAGCCAGGCCAGTGGAGTCAGTAACTCAAGAGAATGTTGGCTTCGCTATGTTGCCCTATGTGCATGGGATGACTGACCATACTGGCAGGTTGCTGAGCCAGCGCAGCGTGAGACCAATTTTCAAACCAACCAAGATTGCAGTTTCTGAGACCAGTGAAGAACATCAGGGACCCACTCATGTTGAGTGGAGTGTATGCTCATGTGGCCAGTTGTAGATTGGAACTACAAAACTTAGTGTCCATGCCCGCATTGATGAACACAGCTGCTACTGTCATTTGAGACAGTCGGAAAAGTCTGCTATAGCGGAGCAAGCACTCGCCAATGCCGACCATCACATACTCTTTTAAGAGATGAGGTTTCTGTCATCAGTGAGTGCGAGTGCGTATTTCCCTCGCCTGCATGTGGAGTCAGTCCAGATTCAGAAACATGCATCTATTGCAATGAATCGGCGGAATGAGTCCCTCTCATTGAATGCGCTTTGGATGCGAGTTGTGGCGAACCAATAAGAATTTGCCTTTCTTCAAATTGGCTGGTGGTGTCAGACAACACCTTCGTGCGGACTCCAAAAGTTTATAAATATGGCTGTTCTACTCACAGCCACTAGCCTTAACCACAGTTCAGTGGTCAGTGACTGCGAAACCTTGGTCAGTGTGTTGCAGCCTTCTGCATTGATGACGGCTGTCGAAGGCACAGCCAAAATGTTTTCTCCATACAACCTTGAACCAAGCTGAAGTACTGATAACACTGAAGTACTTCAGATAAGATTCTGAATCTTATCAGGTCGTGAAAGCCTCATATATAATTTGACTTCCAGTAATGTTTGTGAGCATTCAAATTGTGCTGGGACTGATGCATCAATACAGCAGGCAACTACTTTAAGGTGATTAAGTCAATGTTTTTGCTTTGTGAGTCTATGAGTTTTTCAAAAATAAATTTTGGTAACTTTTGGATAGCACCTTGTACATGAATTGACTCAGAAATGTAAAACTGTACACCAAAGAAGTTATTTTCTAAAATACTATATAAAACTACATTTTTAAAAGTAAAATTTAATGGCAAAATTCATACTGAAAAAGAATTTACCTGCAACCTCGGTAAATGTTCAAGTAATCTTTCAACTGGAGGTTTACATGAACGGAATGTCTGAAGTATATCAATCAATGAAACCCCATTAGTGACAATTATCTTTGTATATTCAGCTGATCCTTGTATACTGCATAGTTCTAAGAGTCGTCTTTGTTCTTGTGGATCTTTAGTGTACTTAGCTAATGTACGAAGCAAAGCCTGAAAAATGGCAAAAATTATTATCATTTTTAGTCTCCAGCCCAAAGGAATTATAATCTCATAAAAAATACAAATAATATTACAAAAAATGCTGACAGGCAAGACTTATACACAAAAAATTGGCTCTGACCCACTTACAATAATAATTACTGAATTCTGAAATGTTATTTAAATCGGTAATCAAATAATGATAAAAACAAAGTTAAATAATAGTGAATTGTCACAAGAACAATTGTGCAGTTAATTACAACACATGCATCTGATTGTTGGGAGATGACATAATGAATAAAGAAAAATCAGCACAACTGAAATTAACTGTTTGAAAAGATCTTGTTGGTTTGGTTCCAGCTGCATCATATAAGAAATGAAGTAATAAGGGAGTGAGTAAATGTTAAAGAAAATATTAATGTGATAGTTGAACAAAGTAGACTGATGTAGTATGTGCAAATGAGCAACAAGAGGTAGCCTAAAAGGAAACTAGAATATCATCTGGTCAATTGCACAGACTGGGAAAATGGAAATTACTGGTGGTTGAGATGCGGGATACACCATTATGTATATATATTTTGTTATAATGTGTGTGCACGCACATGTGTTCATACAAGTTTCAAATGCAAATTTTTCATACAATTACTGATTATCTTGTTGGTACATCCTCCTCATTCACTTTCTAAAAATATTTATATATATTAAACTTTCACTGTGAACACTTACTTTTTGGTATTGTTTCCCAGACGTTTCGACTTGGTGTTCGTCTTCATCAATGGGATTTAAAATACTGAATGTCTGTACAAAGTAACGGTTACGGGTTGTAGGTGTGTGTGGTGGGGGTTGCTGGTGGGAGGGAATTGGCGCTGGGATTCAAACACTTTTCGATACACTGATTCACACACAAACTTTGAATCCCAGCGCCAATTCCCTCCCACCAGCAACCCCCACCACACACACCTACAACCCGTAACCGTTACTTTGTACAGACATTCAGTATTTTAAATCCCATTGAGGAAGACGAACACCACGTCGAAACATCTGGGAAACAATACCAAAAAGTAAGTGTTCACAGTGAAAGTTTAATATATATAAATTACTGATTATCCAATCACGCTAATATGTGGCCATCTAATAACATTGGACAACAGACTTAATATATTTTTATAAGTAGATATTTTTACAATATATTTATAAACTAAATATTATATTTTTATGTTAAGTTATACAGAATTTCAATTATATTTTTCTTCTATAGATTAAGAACTAAAAGTTAACAAACCTTTTTAGGTACTGTCCTGATGGCAACACATGTTTCTAGAATATTGGGTACTGTAGTTACTGGAGGAATATATGCTGGCAAAGTCGCCTTCTTTTTTGTATCAGATCTAACAGACAAACGCCACTGTCTGTCTGCCGATTCAGAAAGTTCCAGCAAACTGATTAGTGATTTGACTTCATCCTGAGTGTTTCTGGGTACAATCCCAATTGTATCTCCAGGCAGAAAATTGAAATTACAGCCCTGTAATATGAAAATAATTCACTGTTATTTTTAATAGCTAAAGTTAAAGTGCTCGCTGTATACTCTTGACAGTGTTTCAGGTCAAAATAGGTCATGCTACATTACCTTTGCCATGCAGTACACAAGTAAGACAAGATATTCTACGTGTGTATATTGTAGTACTGGATTATAAGGATCCCATCTATTAGAATTGGGAGAAGACAGAGTCCACGCTAAAGATAAAGATTATGTTTTGATTGTTTTATTACACTTGACTGTAATGTATACACTAATTGTGTCCCCTGTTGCTCTTTCCATAACAATAAATAACACAGTTCTAACTGGTTTCTGTTTCAGGAGCTGTTATTTCATATAATCATTAGTTCAAACAACTGTGCAGTAAGTATTGTGAAGTTCTCACGTTGATACTACTTCAGTTCCATTGTTTTGGTTACAAAAATATCGATGGGAACTGTGCTTTTTCATTTACCTGTGGGGTTCAAGGGCTTGAAATGTAGAAGGACCAGTGTAGTTGTGGAAATAACTATAACAATTAAACATACAAAGTAATTTATAATTACACCTAACAATATACAGTGTATAATTAAATTTTATTAAAGAAAACATTATTGTGAGGGCCATGGCATCACACTAGGACTGCCACTACCATTTACATTGAAGAAGAGGGATCTGTCTTTTGTGATTTGGTACTGAATCAGGGGTTGAAGTCCACTGATGAATTGCAGTACAATATGGGAACAGCATTTCACTGCAACAGAGTGTCAATAGTGTTCAGTATTAAGAAGAAGAAGATAATCCCCCCTCCTTCAGGCTAACTGATGACAGTATTGAGTGAATATATGGCATGTGGTTCTGTTAGACAGATGTGCAACTATTTACAAAGTAGTAATCATCTGCAGATAAGTCATTGTTCTGTTAATAAAAGCGTCCTCACTAAATTTGGCTTTCACAGATTGTTCAAGATTGAGTCCCAAAACAATTTTAACATGTAGCATAAGTAAACACAGTGTGTGCATAGCTACTTCTTCTTCTTCTCCTTAACCTGGAGATTGGATGGGGTAACAATTTCTTATCTTCCAAAGACAGCCTCTTAATCATCACATGCCTTCTTCCTACTTTTACCTCATCCATATATTTTGTCGAGGGCTTCTCTTCACTATGTCCCTTAATCATTTCTCAGTCACAGAGTGGTGAACCAGTGTGAATGGCATAGCATGTGACCAACCATACTGCTTCCCCTTTACGCAGTGGTTTCAGTCACAATCCTTCTTTCATCCACTCTCTTTAAAACCTTATAACCTGGCACTCTTTATCTCCATGGTGTTCTTAAGGCCCTCCTCCACCACCATATCTCATAACCTTCAAGGTAGCTCATCTCCAATTTCCGATGGGCCAAAGTCTCTGAGTCTGGAATATGTGAATATGCTCCAAATGAAACTTTTTACATATTTCTTACTGGTTTCCACGGACACATTTCTGGATGCCAGAACAGATCTTTTCTTTTAGAATACATGGCTGGCTAATTGCTCAACCAAACATGTTTTTTTCTGAGAGCATGAAAAGGTTTGTACACTGTTGAAACAAGTGCACTGGAAACTAGGGGACTATATTGAAAAATTGTTTTCTATTTCCAATGAAATAAAGTTTGTAACTGCAAGTGGTGATTACTTACTCACCCTCATAGGCATAACTTGGGACGGGCAAAGGGGGCACTCGCCCCCCCCCCCAATGTTCCGAGGATTATAAAATTTTGTTTCTAGTTGTTATAAATAAAAAACTAACATATAGTCAAACAGGAGACAGTTTCTATGCTTTCGAGCACAGTAAGCACTATTTATCAACGTCTGTACTGTTATCAAATGACTAGTTGCCATAAATTTATTATTCTTATTTCATTCGAAGAAACTTGTAAGGAGAATGTTTGACAGATTTGAATGATATATGCCAATATAACATTTATGTTTGAAAAAAAATGCTAGGTACCTAATTAACTGGAATACAATGCGTGGCTTGTACACAGAGACTGGTTTTGGAACACCGTAATGAAATAATAAGCGCAGCTGTCCTTATAAAAATTTGGTGTCTTTCCTTTCCTCTCTTTGTCACACATATTCTTCTTAGTCGTCATTTCTGTGCTCGGATTGTTTACTGTTTGATTTGAGATATAGCCGTTTTCAGTTCACCAGAATTTCGCAAACACTACACACCAGTGTAAAAGAGAGCGGTATGGTAGGTGTAACAGACTCGGCAGAATGAACAAAGATGACTTACTGTGCAAGGCAATACAAGTGCGGTCAGTTACTCGGTCGTGTACATAGTCCGTTAAAGTACACATCGCTTGTCTCTTTCTTAATTCGTTATTGTTGTGATTGTTTTGGTTTTTTGCGTTCCTAAGTTCGGAGAAATGGGAGATAAGAAACGCAAAGGTGTAACACTGCTTAATTTCTTTGAAAATTGCCTGACTGGCAGTTTGAAAATTTCTTTGTGATGTGACTGATTCAGCTTACTGCTACTATTGCCAATCATTTTGTGACAGTGTGCCCAAGGGAGAGGATGCGTTTACGAAAACTAGGTACAGAAATGGAAGAACTGAAATTGTTTATGTTTATAGGCCTACAGTATATTTGTTCTAGGTAAACATAACTGGAAGCACAACTTATGAAGAAAGGTTTGTTGATTATTAAAAAATTAAATTGTCTCTTGTTTACTTACTCATTTACGTAAACTTTCTAATTTTGTATATATTTTATTAATTTTATTATATAGATAGTCTCACTACACACTTGAATTTATGAAGCTTTACCCTGCCCCCCCCCCCCAAATTAGGCCCCAAGTTACGCCCATGCTCACTCTCATAAGTATGCAGTATGTCTAGACACTGTTGGAATAAAATGCTAAAACACAAACCTCTAAATGTCCAAAATCTGGAATAAATTCACACAATATGAAGGAAAATAATTAATTTTCTTCTTGTTGCTGAGCTTTAAACAAAAAAGATTTGAGTAGTTTTAAACAAATTCTTGCTTATGTATCTTGAAACAATTAAATTCAAACATAATTTTGTGATGTAATATATTGAAATTGTTGGACTGACTTGACTATTAGTAACTGTACATGTAATATTAGTAACTTAAATCATAATATAACAAAATTTAAAAAACTGGACTACTTAGTTCATACTTTATTAAAGTCTACTTTACCTTAAGATCCAAAAAGATGTTATGTTTACTGGATGCGACAGAAAAATATGTTTAATAACCAAGACAGCTCATGATATGCATCTCTCTAAGTATTCTGAATTGTAAAGCCTTGATTATCAATTTAATGGTTTACTGAAGAATTAATTATACTTACTCCTGTTCACAATGTAAAAACTGTAAGGTAATTAATTTATGTCTTCTAAATATGAGGGACGTTATAACAAAAAGAAATAGACGTAATGTCGTGTCGTGTTATGTCGGGCGTTACACTCCGCGCACTTTTTATTACTTACTGATGACTGGATCCTCTGCGATGATGTCGTCCTGCAAAACAACTTAATCTACTATGTGTTTGTGGGCGCCACTTGGAATCTTTTGTTCCAAGAAAATGTTATTAAAATTAAAATTTTGAATTCTTAGCAGTTAGTCTAATTCTATGAAAAAATGTGAACAAGACAGTTTGAGTTTGAAAAAATAACGTATGCTTTAATGATTCTTAAAAAATCGTCTGAAGGACTAACATTCGTGAAAAGTAAAATTGCAGAGTTACAAAAAAATATAAATTATTATTATTGACAAGTTTTTTCTCCAATCAAGTATCGGCTAACAAATATTTTATTTTACTCAGTTGAAAAGCATGAGTTTAATGTATGAAAAATCTTTACACTCAGGACGTGACTCCTTTGAACTACCAAGACAGATCAATAAGATGTTTTACAAAAATTAAGTGATTTGAAGGTGTGTGGCATGTGTAGTACAACTGTGTGACAAATGTAACCAGGTAAAAATGACTTTAACTTTGAACAACTCACGTTCCGATGGGTAATTATTCTCGCACTGGACACTTCTCTCGGGTAGTTTTCAATCTCGCCTCTTCGTGTTGACGTTCCTTGTGCACTGAATTTATTTAAAGTCAAAATGCGATTTTTTTAAAACTTCCGCACTTTCGTAAAACAGTTTGGCAGTGAATTTATGCTTGAATCCCGCTGGCGAAAATCAGCTGTCCGCGTTGTTTCTCAAATTAGCCGCCACAGCGCTGATACTCTTCCTGCAGTTGAAAAGGCTGTGTGTACGTTACGTTATTGGGAGTTTTTGTCAAAGTCAGTTTGTCTTAGCGAATACAGCAGAATTGATTCTCTATTAAAATTTTGGTCCCTCCTGGGTCGCTGATATTCTGGCTACGTGTGTTCTATTAAATGTGCCGTGTTGCTGCTCTATTTCAGCAACACATTGGCGTATACTCTTGTAGGTTAAGTCAGTCTATTGTCAATGTACGGGAAAAGCCTTTCTTCGTTCTTGTGTCGACTTCTCGTCTTCGGTTTCGCCTCGGTTGTGGTGATCAGTGTCGTGGGTGATGCGTCTCTTCTGGATTCAAAGCATGAAGTGTTTTTCGGTTGAATTTGGTCTTCCTTTTATATTCTGTAAGGCTCATTGTTTTAGCTTTTCGACATGAACTTCCGGTGTATTTGTGTAAAAATTCCTTCTAGAACGTTCAAGAATAATGAAATGGAACCTCATGGAACAAATTTAAACTTCCATAGAAGCTTTAGAACAAAAATTTCTTATTCTTCACACTAAGGATATTACAAAAATTATTCTGGTATTTGCAAACAATTTTACATAACTACTTACAATCTGCATGCCATTACTACATTTGGATTCTCTGCTTTCAACTGAATCTAATGATACTAATTACGATTGGTTTTTGAATAAATTAACTATAATAAAATAACACAACATACAACTCTTACCTTGGAATGTTTCCATAAAAATTCAATTTTTTAACTGAAAAATTGTTGTGAAGCTGTTTGGTTTCTTCTACAACATTAACACATAATATTATCATCTTTCTATAACAAAACAAATAAAGTTTAACACATATAATATACAAATAAGTTCAGTTTTACATGGTCCATGCCTATGGCCTAAGTTGTTGTCACTGTTAGAATACAATAATTAGTCTTTTTTCCTTAATATATATGGGATTTTTCTAGTATACACTGAGAGTTTATTATATTGTCTATCTTTTGTGATACCTGGTTTATCCTGATACATATTATTTTTATTGTAAGCCTACTTAGCATCATATTGGTTTGCCTAAGTGGTCCTTTTTCTTGGTGTGACAAATTTCACTCTCATAAGTCAAATTCTTTAATAATTGATCTTATTTTCAACTGAGTATGTTTGTTTTCATGGTACACTACAGTATTGTACCCTTTTCTTTTATTTTTGTTAATATTTTGCAGTCATTAAGTCAAATATGACTATTTTTTGTGATGGTTGCTTGGCCTTAGCCAGATATGGTATAGGTAATTAGTTTCCTAACTCGACTATTAAAGTGTTTAAGTTAGTCAAATATAGTAGTATAGTCACATTGTATTATATTTCAACTTTCTAATGCAATTTGGTTGCATTTTGTCAACATTAAATCCATAAATATTACAATATTATAGGTCTACTACATGTTTTCAGTTAATACTGTTTTTGGCTATTTTAACTGATTTTTATTCATTTGACAGCTTTCTTTATTTAAGATAAATTGTTCATCTTTGTCTACTTGACAATTACATATAGTTTTTATCTTAATTTGATAATAATTAATTTTTTCATGAAATCTGAGTGATTGGTCTCAAATCCAACACCTTAATATTTTTTATCATAACATTTATATATTTTTTATTTTAACTTAGATCCTTTCTAATAATGTATTTCAATCATTTAATACATTTTTTTATTTACATTACATAGTATAATAATGGATCTTGTCCATTAATTCACAATAAATAATTTTTTATACCCTATTCAGAGTTACAAAACTCAATAATTAATGACCTTATTTTGGTTGTTTCTGATATTATTTCTCTATTATAGTATATTATTGGTTTTACACTGTTCTTCACTTAAATAATATATATGGGGATTAAGTCTTAGTCATAGTCTGGTCGTCTTTTCATGTTAATGGTATTAATTATTAGACAATATTACAAAATTTTTAGGACTACTTGGGTTCGATACTGTTCACCTCACTTTCCTCTTATGATAAATTGCTATGCAAATAATTTCCTTTATGGAACGTTCTGTGACGTTACATATGCCTCTCCGTTAAAATTGATAATTTGGGAAAAACATTTCTTCGGTTTTGTAAAAATTATCATTTCTATATTAACCTTTTATTAGCTTCTTTATATTTCATTCTTTTATCTTATAATTAAATTCCTGTACTACTCCTTTAATATATTAATCCATCTCAATATTCCTGTTTCGTTCTTTGTCGTATCTCCTATTCCTTTCCTTTTTACCTTGATGTTAATTATTTTATCTTTGATATAATTCCCTAACAATTCCCTAACTTTTATAGTGGGTTGGAAGTCAGAGTGGCTCGCTATGGCATACATTCTCCGCCCTTCCCTAACTATAATCACTGAAATCAGAGGCAACACATCCCTGTCCAGAAAAATAATAATTGCACTTTCGCAACAAATAATAATAATAAAAAAATACAATATTCAAAGATCATAGGCTCCTACACATAAATTCCCTTTCTTAAACTCTTCTGATTATTTCTCAATTATATTAATATATCGTTCTCCGCAGGTAAAATTATTGTTTAAAATCATTTAATTGTTAATAGCTATATTTATATTCATCATTACCTCCTTATGTAACACACTGTTTCCCTTTTTCTTTTTTCATTTATCATTCCCCTTTAGTATCAATTATATGACAGTATTTCTCCTCCTTTTCTCCCCCTTAGTAATATAAATTGTTATTTGATTGTTTAATAATTCATTTAACTAATTATGTCCTTTCCTTCTTTCCTTTTTCTCCTCCTCTAAGTACGGGTAAGCTGGTAAATATACGTTGACTTGGCTATTGGAAATAAATCTATATCTTATATATCTTTTTGCCTTTGGTGGAAGGTGTCCTTCTCGTATTTTTATTTATATTATTAATAATCTCTATTCCCTTTCTAAGTATGGGTAAGTTGGAAAATTTACGTTGACATGTTTTTATCCATGGTACTTTCTCAATGATGCTGTATTTGACTTGTGTTTTTTAATCATGGTACCTACTTTGTTACTAACAGTGTCTGTTACCTTGTATGTATACTTTTCGTCTGATAGCATTTTTGGGTTTATTCATTGTCAATTTGGGTTAATTATTTTTATCATCTCAACTCTTTTTGGTTGTGTGCTCCTTATATTATTATCTTTATCATTCCCATTCCTTGTTAGATCCCTCTCTTCTCAATGTCCGACTTTTCGTTGTTTGGCTCCTCTACTCCTTCAAATGCCTGATCTATGACATTTATTCTGGATGATTATTAATCCATGGCATTACCATCTCACCACATGTTCGAGCCATATCCTCTCTGCATAGCGGAATTCATCCTCTATATTATTTTCATTTCTGGGGTTATTATTTGGTTCTTGGCTGGCTTCTGCCAAGACATGGTTTACCTGAGCTGTTCGGGGTCCTTCGTCGTTACTCGCCTGATTATGCTGTAATGAAAAACCCGGATTTTCATGGACTGTTACCCAATTCTCATTATTATTTTGGTTAGTGTTTGGCTCCTGTTGGTGGTTGTTTTCATTCCTGGGTGGTTCGTTACTCCTCCCCTCTGAAAACTGATGGCGGTTATTTGTCATATTACCCTGGTTACCTTGCGTCTGCTGTGTGTAACACCTGTAACTCGATAAATTAGGTGGATATGGTCGTTGATTATCGGCCATCATATAATTTACCTGGGGTCTATATTCCTGATTCCTCCTATCACCTCCTCCTTGATTACCTACGTTTCGATAATTATTACGCTGACCATAATTATTTCCCCTATAGTTATTTCCGCGATAACTATTTCCCTGATTATAGTTTCTACCGTAATTATTTTCGGGGTAATTATTTCTGTTTGGTCCCGGATAGTTGCGGTTAATAGGACCTTGATTGTTATTATTTCGGCTATTTGGTGGGGTGCTATTGTTCTGGCTATTTGGGTTAACGTTATTACCGTTTCCACCTCCATTCCGGTTTGGTCCGTTATTGCTGTTATTATAGTCTACTTTACGACTGGGGGGTTGGTAATCCTGGAACATTCCAGCGGATTCACAGTTTTCTAACAATTTAGCTAAATCGGTTATTTTACTGAGCTGTTGGTACAATTGGGCATCTTTAATACCGTAGCTGTAATGTCCAGCTAACTGTCTCACCAAACATTCTTCTGGGATCGGCGGTATCAACTTTCGTGCCAAACAGATCTTTCCCAGGAAATAAGACGTTGGGGATTGTCCATTGGACGCGTCGTATTTCCCGTAGAATATGTCCATTCGTACTCTGTTTTGCGCAGTTTCCGACCAATACTTCTCTTTGAATTGGCGTTTAAACTCGGCTAAATTCGTGATTTCGGGTCGTACCGCTATCCACCAGTTATCCCTCGTGTTTCGAAACGTCTCGTCTAACATTTCCCTTATTCTGTCCCACCTTGTTTCTCTATTTCTTTCAATAAACTCTTCCATTCTTTCTACTAATTCCATCGGGTTTCGACGATAGTTTTGGAAGTTGATTACTTCCCTGTTCTCGCTATGACACGTATGAGTATTCAATATAGGTGTGTCCCTCAGCGCTTCTAATCTTTCCTGCAGGTTTTTCTCTCTCTGATCTATTTCCTGTATGTTATTTCTGTTAGTTTTTATTTGCTCGTCCAGCCTGTTAGCTATGTCATACGTTCTCTGTATCCTCTCGCTAACGTCTTTCCGGACTTCTCCCACCTCCTGCATGATTTCGTCCTGGTTCTGCCTTACCTTGTTTTCGAGAGTTCTAACATCTTGGTTGGTCCCTACGGTTTGCTCCTCTATATTTTCAAAACGGGCATTATTTCCCTCCTGTAATCTTTCTAACTGTTTCTCCATAGTCTCGACCTTCCTGTCACTATCGATTTTATTATCATCGATCCTTTTGTTTACTGTTTCGTAATTAGTGCTAATTTCTTTTTTCAGGGACTCTATACATTTTTTATTCTCCTCCTGAAATAGCTCCAGCTTTTTCCCATTGTCATTTATTTTCTCGGTTATATATTCGCCTAAAGATTCTATCTTTTTGTCTAATTCCTCCTTATCTTCCTGTCTGTCTTTTCTCAGGGATTCTATACTTCCTTTTATTTCCTCCTTACTTCCTTTCATTTCCGCCCTGTCTTCCTGTCTATTTTTATTATTATCCTCCTTCAGGGATTCTATACTTTTGTTCATATCCTCCTTCATTCCTTGGAGCATCACCATTATTGCATTCATGTCAACACTCCCTGTTATTTTTTCTGGTTCGGGTTTCTCTGTTTGGTCTACCATTTGTATGGGTTCTTCTCCCGTTTGTTCCTCTAATTCATCTCCTGTTTGTATTGGTCTTTCCATTTCTAGTGTGGGCGGTTCTAATTCCGTTTCCTCGATTTGTACTGCCTCTCCGTCTTCCACACTTAATTCGGGTTCTACATTCTTCTTCACCTTTTTTCCCTTTGGTTGCGGCATCTTGATTTGTTGGTAGTTGCCGGGCTTGTTCCTTTTTTTCAAGCCTCACTAGTTGGGCTGCCAATTTATAACAAAAAGAAATAGACGTAATGTCGTGTCGTGTTTGTGTTGTCGTGTTATGTCGGGCGTTACACTCCGCGCACTTTTTATTACTTACTGATGACTGGATCCTCTGCGATGATGTCGTCCTGCAAAACAACTTAATCTACTATGTGTTTGTGGGCGCCACTTGGAATCTTTTGTTCCAAGAAAATGTTATTAAAATTAAAATTTTGAATTCTTAGCAGTTAGTCTAATTCTATGAAAAAATGTGAACAAGACAGTTTGAGTTTGAAAAAATAACGTATGTTTTAATGATTCTTAAAAAATCGTCTGAAGGACTAACATTCGTGAAAAAGTAAAATTGCAGAGTTACAAAAAAATATAAATTATTATTATTGACAAGTTTTTTCTCCAATCAAGTATCGGCTAACAAATATTTTATTTACTCAGTTGAAAAGCATGAGTTTAATGTATGAAAAATCTTTACACTCAGGACGTGACTCCTTTGAACTACCAAGACAGATCAATAAGATGCTTTACAAAAATTAAGTGATTTGAAGGTGTGTGGCATGTGTAGTACAACTGTGTGACAAATGTAACCAGGTAAAAATGACTTTAACTTTGAACAACTCACGTTCCGATGGGTAATTATTCTCGCACTGGACACTTCTCTCGGGTAGTTTTCAATCTCGCCTCTTCGTGTTGACGTTCCTTGTGCACTGAATTTATTTAAAGTCAAAATGCGATTTTTTTAAAACTTCCGCACTTTCGTAAAACAGTTTGGCAGTGAATTTATGCTTGAATCCCGCTGGCGAAAATCAGCTGTCCACGTTGTTTCTCAAATTAGCCGCCACAGCGCTGATACTCTTCCTGCAGTTGAAAAGGCTGTGTGTACGTTACGTTATTGGGAGTTTTTGTCAAAGTCAGTTTGTCTTAGCGAATACAGCAGAATTGATTCTCTATTAAAATTTTGGTCCCTCCTGGGTCGCTGATATTCTGGCTACGTGTGTTCTATTAAATGTGCCGTGTTGCTGCTCTATTTCAGCAACACATTGGTGTATACTCTTGTAAGTTAAGTCAGTCTATTGTCAATGTACGGGAAAAGCCTTTCTTCGTTCTTGTGTCGACTTCTCGTCTTCGGTTTCGCCTCGGTTGTGGTGATCAGTGTCGTGGGTGATGCGTCTCTTCTGGATTCAAAGCATGAAGTGTTTTTCGGTCGAATTTGGTCTTCCTTTTATACTCTGTAAGGCTCATTGTTTTAGCTTTTCGACATGAACTTCCGGTGTATTTGTGTAAAAATTCCTTCTAGAACGTTCAAGAATAATGAAATGGAACCTCATGGAACAAATTTAACTTCCGTAGAAGCTTTGGAACAAAAATTTCTTATTCTTCACACTAAGGATATTACAAAAATTATTCTGGTATTTGTCAAACAATTTTACATAACTACTTACAATCTGCATGCCATTACTACATTTGGATTCTCTGCTTTCAACTGAATCTAATGATACTAATTACGATTGGTTTTTGAATAAATTAACTATAATAAAATAACACAACATACAACTCTTACCTTGGAATGTTTCCATAAAAATTCAATTTTTTAACTGAAAAATTGTTGTGAAGCTGTTTGGTTTCTTCTACAACATTAACACATAATATTATCATCTTTCTATAACAAAACAAATAAAGTTTAACACATATAATATACAAATAAGTTCAGTTTTACATGGTCCATGCCTATGGCCTAAGTTGTTGTCACTGTTAGAATACAATAATTAGTCTTTTTTCCTTAATATATATGGGATTTTTCTAGTATACACTGAGAGTTTATTATATTGTCTATCTTTTGTGATACCTGGTTTATCCTGATACATATTATTTTTATTGTAAGCCTACTTAGCATCATACTGGTTTGCCTAAGTGGTCCTTTTTCTTGGTGTGACAAATTTCACTCTCATAAGTCAAATTCTTTAATAATTGATCTTATTTTCAACTGAGTATGTTTGTTTTCATGGTACACTACAGTATTGTACCCTTTTCTTTTATTTTTGTTAATATTTTGCAGTCATTAAGTCAAATATGACTATTTTTTGTGATGGTTGCTTGGCCTTAGCCAGATATGGTATAGGTAATTAGTTTCCTAACTCGACTATTAAAGTGTTTAAGTTAGTCAAATATATTAGTATAGTCACATTGTATTATATTTCAACTTTCTAATGCAATTTGGTTGCATTTTGTCAACATTAAATCCATAAATATTACAATATTATAGGTCTACTACATGTTTTCAGTTAATACTGTTTTGGGCTATTTTAACTGATTTTTATTCATTTGACAGCTTTCTTTATTTAAGATAAATTGTTCATCTTTATCTACTTGACAATTACATATAGTTTTTATCTCAATTTGATAATAATTAATTTTTTCATGAAATCTGAGTGATTGGTCTCAAATCCAACACCTTAATATTTTTTGTCATAACATTTATATATTTTTTATTTTAACTTAGATCCTTTCTAATAATGTATTTAAATCATTTAATACATTTTTTTTATTTACATTACATAGTATAATAATGGATCTTGTCCATTAATTCACAATAAATAGTTTTTTATACCCTATTCAGAGTTACAAAACTCAATAATTAATGACCTTATTTTGGTTGTTTCTGATATTACTTGTCTCTATTATAGTATATTATTGGTTTTACACTGTTCTTCACTTAAATAATATATATGGGGTTTAAATCTTAGTCATAGTCTGGTCGTCTTTTCATGTTAATGGTATTAATTATTAGACAATATTACAAAATTTTTAGGACTACTTGGGTTCGATACTGTTCACCTCACTTTCCTCTTATGATAAATTGCTATGCAAATAATTTCCTTTATGGAACGTTCTGTGACGTTACAACGTTCACGTCAATCTGGGACTATTCATTTTTAATAAATATAGAACACATTTATGATAGTAAAAAATACTTTTATTTCTCGATGTAATCCCCTGTTACATTTACACATTTATCCCAGCGTTTCACTAGTGCCTGGATACCCGCAGTGTAGAAAGATTTGTCATTATGTGGAAACCAAGATAGGACTGACTGCTTCACCTCATCATCACTGTTGGAATGCTGGCCTCCCAGGAACAACTTCACGGGCCCGAACAGGTGAAAATCACTGGGAGCGAGGTCCGGACTGTAAGGGGGGTGTGGCAATAACTCCCAGCCAAGATCTTGTAGCGTGCATGTCGTGCGGTGGGCGGTATGCGGCCATGCATTGTCCTGCAGAAACAGAATGCCTTTAGTGATCGTACCAGGCCGTTTTTTCTTGAGAGCATTGTGCACATCTTGAAGAACTTTGCAGCAGTACTCACTGTTAATATTGACACCACGGGGTAGAAAATCGACGTGAATGATGCTATTTTTATCCGAAAAAATTGAGGCCATAACTTTGGCTGCAGAAGCAATTGTTCGAAATTTTTTGGGAGGTGGTGAGTCCACATGCTTCCACTGCTTTGATGCACGTTTTGATTCCGGAGTGAAATGATGGACCCACGTCTCATCACAGGTAACAATTCGATCAAGAAAAAGCTGCCCTTCTTTGTCAAAATGTTGCTTTAACTCCTTGCAGATTTGCAATCTTCTTTGCCGGTAAAAAGCAGAAAGCTGTCTTGGTACTCAACGTGCACTAACCTTACTGAACTTCAGATGTTCGTGAATGATTTTGTTTTCAGTTCCCACAGACACATTTATTTTTTTTTGCAATTTGCTGACAAGTTATCCGTCGATTATCAAGGATTAGCTCATCCACTCGCTGAATGTTCATGGGAATGACTACAGTATGCTCTAAACCATCTCGACTGGGTTTATCACTCACTGATGTACGGCCTTGTTTCGTTTGGCACCACTCAAATGTTTTACTGCGACTAAGAGTCTCATCACCGTACTGTGCAAGGAATCGCGAATAAATCTCACTGGGTTTTATGCATTCATTCATGAGAAAGTTTATTATAACACGCGGTTCCACATGTGCATTGGACGCCATGTTCTTTATGACTGATTGTTGTGATTGTTTAACATGTAAACAATACAGCACGCCATGCAGTAATAGCTGACACTTGTACTTCATATATGCAACCAACAGAATGCGCAGGAATTTACACTCTAGTCTAACAAACATCCCGGACTGACATAAACGTCCCTCATAATTAAATAACTGTACACCAAACATATTTTCAAAAGTTTATCAACAACAGGTGATAACAACAGCAAGTGATCAAAACATAATAAAGTTTATGCTGCACATCTAAAAATATCTAACAAGTCAACAATGAAAGCTCTACCATAATAGCATAGCTGTTTGGCAAATTGCAAATAGGAACGTATGTTGTCATACCTCAATATTCATACATATGTCTAAAATTGTTTTTACATCCTCTCCTTTGGTTAGCACTATAGCACTCTCAACTTTAGCAAATGTCAAAGCAGCTCCATTGGAGAATGGAAAATCCAAGCCATTCTGAATTGACTCAACCGATAAGACCTGTAGTAAACAGTATTTATTTATTATTATATACATACCACCAAAATCAGTAAAATTCCATTTTTTAAAATAATGAATAAGGCCTTTTCGATATATTAAAATTTCATCATCAGTTCATACACTGTAATGTTCCTGTTATGATGTTTTTCTTTAAATGTATAACTGCTGAACAACAGTTATACATTTAAAGAAAAACATAAATGGAATTTTACTGATTTTGGTGGTATGTATATAATAATATTATAACAAGTCAGTGGCATAATGTTTGGCAAAATAGTATTTATTTAATAACTAGCTTATATACTGTGTTTAAAAAAATATTAGTTTCGCGGTTAAATAAAATATTCTTTTTTATAAAATATTGATTACAAAATTTGAAATACAGAAAACATTCCAAACACCACTTACATTTTCAGTGTCGGTACCGTCACACCAGTTACCTTGTAAGTACTCTTCTGTTAATGCTGGAGTTTTCAAAATTTCTTCTAAAGGTAATGAGAGTTTCAGAAGCTCAGCGTTCATCTTCATACTATTCTGTAAAAGCATTTTGTTTTAATTTATCTATATTTAAAGAAATGCTTCTATTATAGATTGCTATCTTTTACATAAATTTTTCTTTTTCCAGTTATTCCATTGTTTTCTGACAGAATACTTGATGGCATTCTAACACAAGCCAAGGATGACTAGTTGTTTTCATGACTCTTGTCTTGCTAACCAAACCAAAATTAGTAATATTTTAACCAGGTTTTTTAGAAAATGAAAATAACTATTCACATTCAGTAACTGACCATTTTAAGAGTTGTCTAAAACATTTTCATGTAGCTGTTATCTTTTGTTTATTTAAAGGATGCAATATTGATTGTAGTGCACTGTATTGCCATGTTAGGGAATATGTTTCAATATATATGTACAAATTAAATGAAACTTTGTTCAGTCTTGTAAAAATCAATGTCAGACATTGATATAATGTGCAATATGATAAAAAACATGATACACTTTATAACCACTAAAACCAGAGTTTAATTGCAAATTCAAAACAAGATAGGATTTGAAATAATATAATAAAAGTACCTCTGAAAAGTGGACCTATTTTGAATGTAATGGAAAGGAAATGGTTTGGACAACGTTCATATATTCTGGATGATTGGTATGCAAGGAAGCTTAGATGTAACACATAAAGACCAAGAGCAAGAGGAGGTTATGGAATGGTAGTATGGAAAAATGAAACAAGTGTTTAATTTGTTGTGGTATTACATCACACCATAGAAAATGATGAAGAAAAGTAAGCCCTTATGGAAAACCAATGGCTGGATACCATAGGGATTTCCAAAGTTTGTATCTTATGCTTGAATTATGGCATGTTTACTAAGGAATGAAAAGAGTATAATGATGGTGGTAATGATGATGACAAAATTTGTAAAAACTTGTTTATAATATACAAACTTGTTTGAAATACACATAACGTTTAATATTGTTTTGGTAAACACAATCAATTAGAACACACACACACAATATGTATGAATAATAGCTGCATTGAGGCATAGAGACATACTGTTTTGAAAACTATTAATTAACAACTCACAGATCACAATAAGACATATCAATTGCAATACTTTTGATTTGTTACTTCCTAGTTTTACAGTATTGCCATTGCTCACTGGATGCAATTTGCTAATGAGTGAAAATTAAAATATTGTTAGTAATTAAATATACTCAATATCTGTAAAAGTGCATTTTAACTAATTTATTACAGTACCAATAAACAACATTGAGGCTGCAAAGTACTTCAATATATGAACTCAGATGAATTCTTTGCTAAAATGTTCATACTATTAATTTTCTTGACCTTGGATTTTATTTGTTTTTAATAGCAAACGTTTCCAAAGAAATCTTCCAACAGTGTTCAAACTTTGAATAAATAGCTTTTCATTGTTTTGAGATGGTTAAATTTTGAAGAGGAATCACTTTTCTTCATGGTTACCTTAGACAAGACACCTTAATTTTCAAGAAACCTGGACAACTTTCTTAAGTGAATTTAAAAGCTATAGGCTTGTCAATTTCATTACATACATAGTCAGGCAACTATTATGAAAGCAAAACAGCAATACAGAAAGGATCGCTAAAGGCTGAGTTAACACTTGGAACACAAATCATTGAGTTCCAAATGTATGTATGTGTATATATATATATATATATATATATATATATTTCATTCAAATAAATGTTCGTAATTAATTAAGACTACTTTTAAAGTGAACAAGCATGGTTTTGCCATTTCATTTCACAATAGTTTTAGTGATGAACTGGTAATAAAACTATTGTATTTTACAGGGTATGAAATATTCCACCAAAGTCAGTTTGGTATTAATCCAATCAGCACCAAAATTAACTGGACTTAAAACCGTTGTATAAGCCCTTCCCCCTAAAACGTTATATGATTCAGTTGAAGTTTTTATAAATTACTGTAGATAAAGTAAATTTAAACACAGAGATATGGAGAGACAGATACATGTTATTCTGTACTATAATGAACATCGACTTGTTTACACACAAAATTTTGAGTTCTAACCGCAAACAAGGCAAGGTTGTTCTTGACATTACAATACAATTGACACATCATTTTGAAAATAAATATATTTATTTAATAAAAATATATTTATTTTTGACTCGACCAATCAAAGCACAACAAGCCTTGTATGAATATAAGCAGCCATCTGCTCTATCAAATTTACCAATATTGCTGACAGTCAATACAGCCACTGAATGGGATTACTACAGGTGACACCAAACATCTGGCTGAAAATAATAACTGACCACAGCCCAAGACTCAGAACTGAAACCAAAGTATAGATTACACTCCAGCAATTAAAAACACGTAGTTATCTGCAGTTACGTACAATAGCACTTAGGCGTTGCAGATAACAAGCTACATTGACACAGATGAGCCATGAAAGCATCTTGCAAACAGAAAAATATGTACTGCATGACTGGAACAAGACTGCCAACCAACAGAAGCAAAACACTAGCACTGGCATGATCAACACAGTTACTGAAGAGGACTAACACAGATATAGCTAAAACATGTGCTTAAAAACAACTGCCTTACACCAAGAAATCAAAACTAAAGTTTTGCTTTATTGATATAATCTACTTTAAAAAGTCAAAAAGACTATGTGATAAAAAAGGCCTAACATTTTTGTCAGCAATTCATTGAGCTGTTGTCATGATACAACACACCTCCCCAATAAGTTATGAAGTGTTTTTGCATTAAGAGTTAATGGAGAAAAATTATCTTTGGCCTTCCTATACATTGGATCTGGCTGTGTCTTTTCCCTAAAGTAAACAAAACATCGACAGGAATGCATTTTTATGGCATCAAGAGCAGCTGTGAAGGCAATTCCACAAAACCAGTCCCAGAGCTGCACTGAAGGTTAGACAGGTGCTTATATCATAATATAAGAGCATACCTAAAAACATATGCATTAACAGTCACTCCTACAGTAAGGATAATGTCAAGCAGTGAACATGTACTGCTCCCGTATGTAACCCAATTATGGTGTGAGCTTATACCAGTGGCTGAGGGCACAACAATCTATGGACCTAATGCTTGATAGAAAATGGTGATGTGTCTGAGAGGGGGGGACACAAAGCACTACCCTTATCTTTTTCTGTTTATAACCTTTATGAATAGTTATCTATAGTCTTCCAAGATTACTTTGAAGGACACCACAACGGTATTTAGCAAAAAGTATAGACATTTGATTGCAATGATTTTAAAAATTTCATTGTCAGATCTTGTGTAAGTGTACAGCGATGCTAACCCAACAGTGATGTAACCATCATAAAGTGATCCTAACCCAGCTGCGTTATCCCTACCCACTAATAACTCTGTACTTTGGATTTTGTCTACCAGAAGCACATGAAAGCGTAACAAAAAACATGGCAAGTGTAAATCAAAATTCAAGTGACATCCTGTCGTTAACATGTTTGTACAAGCTTCTGATTTCTAAAAGTTTATATGACACTTTTTCATAAGTTATTATTGCTTTACAGATTTCTTTAAGACTGCCTGCTTCAAACTTTGGCTGAAAGATCCTTTTCCACACTGTTGAGAGTTCGAATTACTAATGTCCAACTCAAACTCAAAAATTCCTAGTAAAATTAAACTGCAAAGATACTATAAACAAATTTGAAAATGAAAAAGGATATAAACAACCAACCTGTTACTTATTAAATATTATTTAAGGTACTTTCACTTGTGAAAAACTTACTTGTTGTTATTTCCTCAAACGTCATTTCGGAGTTGTATTCTCCTTCCTCAGTGAGGTTTAAATGCGGAATGCGTCAAGTAGTTGGTAATCTGTAACGGTTTTTTAGGTGACTGGTTGTGTGTGGGGGTGTGGAGATGGAAGGGGGTTTGTGCGGGATTCTGAATTGTATGTGTTGTGTATTATTGTGTCGAATAGTGTGTTGGATTTAAATTGTAAATGTTCATTGAGTATGTTGTTTGGTTGTGTTTGTATATTTCATATTGTTCTGCGGTGTACCAATACAGATTACCAACTAATTGACGCATTCAGCATTTAAACCTCACTGAGGAAGGAGAATACAACTCCGAAACGACGTTTGAGGAAATAACAACAAGTAAGTTTTTCACAAGTGAAAGTACCTTAAATAATATTTATTAAGTGCTGTGAAAAAAGTGATGAACACTCAAAATAATACAGTTACTTATTACTTGGCAGTAGATTTAATTATTTTCACAGGCTGTATGTGAGTATCAGTTTGTCAAAAAATACTTTATTTTATTTGGATGAATTCTATGATTGTTGCAATTAATACAATTCTTCTCAGAATTGTAAGATACATTTGCATAAAATCAGTATAAGGTTAATTTTTGGCTAAATGTATGCAAAATTCTGATTGGGCCCATGAATGCTGAAGGTGTAAATTCAGCACTAAATGTATATTAATTTTTCACTGTTTTCCATTGAAGAAAGGCACCCATCAGTACAGTTCTGAAAAAAGCATGTGACAGTTATTTGTTTTGTCATCCATTATTGAGTTGAAACTGACTAAAAGCGTGGTAAGAATTATAGTTTTTGTGTAATATTTGTGCCCCATATGATTCAACTGATAGAAAGGATTTATTTTATAAATTATGTTGTTTGGGATTTTCAAGTGAACTTAAGATTTCACAAAGTTTGAATGCTGAGACAATTGGTAGTGTTTGAGGCAAGGAAGTGTATTGATGAGATTTACACTGAAATGGGTCAGAGATGAGAAATCCAGTCCTACTTGCACTTTCCTTGACAGATTTGTATGAAGCATTAAACAGAGGCTTCCTGGCAGTATGAAAGCGGATAAGGGTGTCGTTATACACAGATAATAATAATTTTATTTCGTCTGTAGGACTGACAAATAAGATAAATAATTTAGAGGATCAGTATGAATTTGAAGGCAAACTTGAACAAGTCAAAAAATAGTTTCCAGAATTTTGGGTGAAATGATAAAGAATGAAACATGGACTTTTGAAAGGAAAAATATAAAATGCATTCAGGAATATAAATACTGAGAAATACATTTTACTCCCACTTTACATATGGAACAACATTTAAGTGAAAGAATACAAAGTGCCAACGTAGGACTTAATTTAGGTTGGAAGTATAATGGAAAATAAAACTGTCAAGTTGACAGCAAAAACAATCACTGTTTAAAGCATGATCTTATGGAGTTATTTGTTATGCTGCCCAAGTATGGGTTTTACACAATATGATAGTATGGAGAGATTATTACATTAGACTGAACTCCAAGTCTCTGATGGAGGGGACAAAGTATGCATGATTGTGTTGTGTGTGTGTGTGTGTGTGTCTGTATTGTTTGTTTGTCAAGGCCAATGATTCATCAGCCTTGTTCACAGTGCAAACTGGCATCCATCACAAAGGCAGACTACCAACTTGTAATATTATTGCAGTCCGCTTTTTACCATTATGTTAGTAAGTGTGTTTAAAGACTACGTATTATTGGCATTGTGTTTACAACTTAGTCCTTTTTAAGTAGTTGTGTTATTACTTACTTCTTGGTACGTGCGTCCAATTCATCCGCAATTGATGGCACAATGCACCTCGTACACTTGAGCAGCCAGAACCAGTAGTTTTTATCTCTCAAAATTGTTTTCATTTTTGTGTCTTGGTCCAATTTACTAAGTTGCTCCTTCACCCTTATTTTCTTGCAGGTCTGGTGATGCGTACATTCCAGGAGTATGTGTTGCAGTGTCTCAATCCCAGTGCCACACCTCTTGCACAAGGGGGACTCGGTCAGGTTGAATCGGTGAAGGTAGTATTCTGTGATTATGTGCCCTGTTCTGGCTCTAGAAATGAAAGTCTGGATTTGTCTGTTGGTATTTTTATACATCTCGAGATCACTGGGTGTTTGTTGAATCTCGTGAAGTTTTCGTGCGATTGACGATGTTTTCCATTCATGTGTCCACACGTCCTTATATGTTTGCTTGATGTAGTTTATGCTGGATGTAAGAATTTCCACCTTTTGTGGTTTAGGTTCCATACTAGCCGCCAACTTTGCGAGTTCATCTGCTCTCTCATTCCCCATTATGTCTATATGACCCGGAATCCACTGGAAGCATATTTCTTTCTTTAAGCCTTGAAGTAATTGTTGAATGCTGTGTATATAGTAAAAATAATATGTTGGTCTGTAAGATGAAATTGCCTGCAATGATGACTTGGAATCAGTAAAAATGCAAACCCGCATGGCCTCTAATTCAGTGCAGAACTGTAGAGAGCACTGTTCAGAGCTGTGTAGATGGCCAGTAATTCTGTTTCCAGGCTCGATGATGCCAACAGTGGAATGGGATATTCAATTTTTAAATCCGGTATGAACACACTAGAGCCTGAATGGTGATTACTAGTATTCAATGAGCCATCTGTATAGTTGTGTTATAGTAACATTAAAAATACGAATTTGTGAACTATCGTGTAGGATTAATGTACTTTTAGTTACTTTCTGTTAGTGAGTGAATTACCCAGTTATTTGTTTATTTGTAACTGTCTGTTGACAATGTCTCTTCAAGGATAATCGAAACAAAGTTTTTTTGTTCATAGTGAAGGTCGTGAAATAATTAGTAATATAACTGAAAAATGTGATGAAGAAAAACGACAAAATTCGCTGACATACCCACTTAATCAAGCAACAAAACGAGCTGCATATTACTGTGATAAATTGGAAATCTTCATTAAATACTTGAGGAAACAAAGTAAATGCAGTCCAGATGGAAAACTCTCCAAACCATGATAGGAAAAAACGTAAAACATGTGAGAAAAGGAAATTTTTTCTTGATAATTTCGATAAATGTGTAGTAAGACATATTGTTCACGATTTTTATAAAAATCAAAACATTATGCCTACTGTTAAAAAACTCTTACCTATCGTGAAATAAAGAATCCATTTTCCATAGGGCGCTAAATCATTAACGCGAGTGCTTAAAAGTGTGAGATTCAAATGGAAGAAATGTAGAAGTAAAAGATGAGTGTTAATTGAAAAACCAGAAATTGTAAATATGCGTTACAAGTATTTTGTGCAAATTAAAAGCTTTCGGGAATTTGGGAGAAACATATTTTTTTTAGATGAAACATGGGTTGACAGTAATACAAAAAAAAAACCTCCACTCAATAGTCCGTTAAGGACCAAGGTGTACTGTGCGGCTTTTGTGTTAGTGTGACGGTGTATGGGTAGTACTACGCGCCACCAGCCGCTAGTTGCAGTATTCACAACCAGGAGGCGGTGCTGTTATCTCAGCGCCTACTCAATGGTGCCCTTTCAATTTTTGTTTAATTTTTTGAAATAACAAAAAATCACAGGGGGCCAAATCCGGTGAGTAGGGGAGGGTGTTCAAGGACAGTGGTGGCCGTTTTGGCTAAAAACTGCTTGACAATGATGGCTGTGTGAGAGGGTGCGTTGTCGTGGTGAAGCACCCACGACTGGTCTTGCCACAAATCGGGTCTCTTCTTTCTGCGAACTCTTTCAAGCAGACGTTTCATTACTTCCAGGTAGTAAGCAGAATTAACTGTCTTGACATTGGGGAACCCATTCTTGGAGCACAATTCCACATGAGTCAAAAAAAAAAAACCCATCAGCATTGCCTTGATTTTTGATTTCGACGTACTGGCTTTTTTTGTCCGTGGCTTATCTGGTTTTTTCCATTCCATGCTCTGCTTCTTTGTCTCAGGATCGTACTTGTAAATCCAAGTTTTGTCTCCTGTAATCATGTTTTGAAAGATGTCTGCATTCTCCAACCAATCTTGACAAACATGCAAACGATTTTCCTTTTGTTCACCTGACAATTTTTTTGGAACGATCTTCGCACAACGCTTCGACATCTCCAACTCTTGTGTGAGGATGAGGTGCATGGTTTCTCGGTTGATTCCGGTGACCTCAGCAACATCTCTGACTGTGAGGCGACGGTTTGAGTTGATGGCTAATTCAATTTTCTGCACAGAAACATCATTTTGAACAGTGGAGGGGTGCCCCGAACGTTCGTTGTCCTCTGTTGAGGTTCTCCCCTCTCTGAACCTCGCCACCCACTTGAAGAATGAACTTCTTTTTTGCAAGATGGTCTCCGTAAACAGGGTTCATCATTTCAAGAATTTCCGAGTTCGTTTTCCCCACTTTCACAAGGAATTTCATCACAACTCGCTGCTCTTCAAAATCACGATTGATTTCCATCGTCACAATAGCAAAATACACGTGTACAAAAAGCAGAGCTACACTCAACACGATGTCGTCAAGAGAACTGAAAACAACTGCATGAAATGTCAACAGTCGCTGTACCACTGCTGCCAACCTCCCAGTGTTGCCATCGCGCTGACAATAAAATGAGTCCGCGAACTTTATTGTCACACCTCGTATACCCTTCACCAACACTTCCTAGGTCTTCCTATACTTCGCTGTCCAACAGGCTTGTATTGGCAAACTTTCTCCGGCAGCCTGCCACCTGGCATCCTATTCAGATGAGCAATCCGTATCTCTTTGGTCTCTGCAATACAATTTTGGATATTAAAAATGTTGAACTCTTTAAGAATGTCTTCATTGTAGAGTCTATTTCTTCGTGTGCAACATTTAACAGATCACAAGAATCTCATCTCTCATGCCTGTATCCTACTCATACGGTTTTTTTGTCAAACCCCAAGTTTCAAACCAAACAATGACACTGCCTCAACCATTACTTTATACAATTTTAGTCAAGTCTCTTTCCCAGTTTTTCTCAACAGCACTCGACGAATTAACTGCAATTAGCCATCTTGTAATCATAAGTGATGTCATAACCATGATAGTGGAAATGTGACACCTGCTCTATACTCTTATTATCCAATACAATCTTTGTTCATAAGGGGTATTTACTCATAAATTCCATAGCTTTGTTTTCTGCACAGAAATTTTCATGTTGTATTTATTTTCAGTTACAACATTCAGGGAAATTTTCATTACGACATTTATTTATAAAAAGATTACTATTTGGACTGCCAAATAATATTCCCAATGATGTGCTGTGACACTGGAAATCCTTTTTGTATGCTTATACATTGAAATTGTATTTTGATTACATAGTCTGATGACAATGACGTTATCTTATAGTCTGTTAAGTCTAGGTTACCATGATTTTCTGCTTTTGAAATAATAAGAGTCATTGTTTTCGGTTTAGGCCATGGTCGAACCTGTCATTAAAGTATGATGTGAACATACATTTTAACTTGCATAACATAGATAATTTGGGAGGGGAATGGACCTTAATATTATAAAATAGACAACAGTTGGTATCAGAACCACACACCTTACTGCACTGCATGAATTATAACATGTTTACTTTGTACCTGGGAAAAAAAACAGTTATCTTAAAGAGGAAGATAATTTCTAGAATGTTAAGTGGATTGTGAAAGCTAGATGTAGCCTCCACCATGTGTTTTCTGCCCAACAACAGGTCTTACAAGGCATGCTCCCTCCATGTTTTCCTATCCTGGGCTATTCTCTTCACTTCTTGATATAGCATCTGTAGATCATCCATCATGTGGCCTCTATTACGCTTTCCATTTACCTAACTGACCTAATAGATGTAGCCTAATTGATCTTAATTGTAAACTGTAGCTTAGTAATGTGACTGCAATAAGTTCCAATACCATTGTATTGCTCTGTCTGACACTGGCAGAGTCCAATACCACTAGATAGGGCCAAATGAATTACTAAGGAATATTTTTATAGATTACTGAAATGGAGGGGCTGGGATAGCTGGCTTGTTATTGTAGAGACAAATGGAATTATTGATAGGAATTCATCTAAACTTTTAATTCAGTTTTCAGTTTTTTGTATTACTGTAGTTTGTATTATTAGTTTATTGCATTCCAACAAATTCTTATTATTATTCTTACTACTACCTTTTATTATAACAATTTCTTAAATATAAGTATATCACTACCGACTCGGAACACTAAGTTTTACCTTATAGCCTGAACCAGTTTTTGCTTATTATAAGCTTCGTCAGAGGCTTCCACTGGGCGCACTGTCTGTCTTGTTCTTACCGACGGCGCCGTCTTTTGAAGGATCGATGTTGTGTGTGGGGGGTGTGATATGTTCAAACAATATGTGTGATTTGAATTGTCTGTTAGTTTAGGATGTCATTTTTATGTGTTTGTATATTTCCAGTTGTTCAAGAGTGTCTAGTTTTCTGCCTTTTGTGTGTACATGTAGAATATCCACGTTGTTGTCAATGTTTGTGTATGTGTGGTTTGCAAAGGTGGTTTCAGTAGTGGAGTGTAGTCCCTTTGTTTGTTCAATGTATCTTTGTTTGAAGCAACGTCCTGTCTGGCCTATGTAGAATTTGTTGCAATCTGAGCAATTTAGTTTGTAAACACCACGTAGATGGTGATACTTTTCAAAATCTTGATATTATAAAATATATCAAAACATGGTTAAACTGATTCTACGGTTACTGTATTCACTGTTTACTGTCGGGCGCCATCTTTGTTACCAACTACGTACAAAGAAAAAATATATGTTCTAACCATGTTTAGGGTTCTTTTTTAGGCGAACAGGAGATCAGAATCGGTTGTTCAAAATTAAAGAAAACTTTATTTGTTTCCCATGAATGGAGTTTTATTGACATTTTTTACTATAATTTTTTATTGTTAACAAACTACCTCCTGCCATCCTCGCTCTATAAATTCACATTTACGAAAGTTATTGATTATATAATCATTCTGCTACAATGAGAATTAAAACATGGTATATAAATTCCAAACAAACTTCAAGACATTAAATATGAATTAAAATACAAACAACACAAACCAGCCTTCTTTGTCTACATACTTTCTCACGCACACACACACAATTATTTTATGATTTAAGAGCTCTTATTTTATATTTTATTAAAAATTTGTTTCCCCATTCTGCCAGTAATTTTGAAAAACCCTTGTTAAAATCTTATGGATACGTGGCTACTTAGCTGAATTTGAAGCCGATTATTATTCCTGAAGCCGTCACATGGTTTTACGTGCGCACTTTACTTCACTCCATGATTATCGAACTGTTATTACACTTTTAATACGAAATTTTGACTTTAGTTCATGTTTTAAAATATAATATTCACATTTTGTGGTTTTGCGGGCCCGTCGGCAAACACACGATAACTTCGCCCGAAAACCGGCTAGAGCCGGGCAGACGCGACAGTTGTTTTTTGCGTCTGTCTCTAGTAGATGTTGATTTCCGACTGACTTTGTTCTGTTGTGTCACAATGTTGCTGGCGTGACACACCTCGTTATATAAGTTGCTGACGCAACACATCGCCTGATGTCTGGTTGCATAATTGGTTTACAGATTTAGTTACATAACTTGTTTACGTTTTTCGTGTTCGTCATTGTCCTTGAACTGACTTTGGTACATTTGCAGTTATTAAAACGGTCCACACAATTATTAAACAATTCATACAGTCAACAGCAGTGCAGCCACGTTGCGATCGCTTCCACATAACAAATTTACCTCTCGGTCATAAAATTTTCTATCACTCAACAAGTTAATTATTATTTATGAAAAAATACAAATTATGTCATTACCCCAGGTATGCCCAAAAATGCCCCGCTACAATACCCCCTCAATGAGATATTTTATGCCGAAGCATAAAAAATCTCATTGACACATTCATACTTGCTAGAGGGATCAGCCAGGATATGTCGCCACAACCCCCTGTATGGTTTACAAAAAAGAATAATCAACTCACCCTTGGTCCGGTGACTGTGACCGCATCTGCATGACAATACTGGACTTCTCTCTCGAGATCCCAACACCGTAGAGTCAGACAGATACTCGACGCCCCTGCTCTGACGCGCAGGCCAGCTCAGGTCCGCCGCCACAGCATCACCAAACACTGAAACAACAAATCAAAATATCAAATAGTGGCCTTATACAACACCATATCCCCAACTGATCTGTTCCCCCCTAGCGGTGCTGGTTTGCGCTAAGAAGCACTGGTTTTGTTTTTCATTTATCGCTAACATCTATATATCAGAATACCTAACATAACCTAACATAAGAAAACACAGCACATTAGTAATTCATTTTAAAATAAACAACTTACAATTAAAATGTTACACACTTTATATCATTAAATTGGCATATAAAATCAAAAAATTACTTTTAAACTTGATTTACTCTTATTAATTCTATTCTCAAAATTACAAAAATTATTTTATTTTATTTTTTTTTCAATTATGGCCATCATTATTCCATTTCATTACTTTGGGTGCTTCTACGTTATTCCTTATAATTTACTTTATCAACTTGGCATTTACTCATAATCTTACCCCTTTTATTACTCTAATGTTCCCTTACAAAATCTCTAACTAGTATGACACCCCTCTATCAAAATTTTACTAACCCTTCTCTACCTCTAACTACTTACTATTTTAACTCCACTCGCCACCTTCTACTCTTATATAAAAAAAAATACTCTCTAACCCTTTGTACATAGGATACGTGTTTCCCCCCCCAAAAAAAGCTCAATTCCCGTTCTCTGGCCCCTGGATTTTTACCTAAGGCGGCCCCTTCCCACTAAAACTATACCAAATCCCGTCCCAACCCTTATGTTGCGGACTCCCACATTACACTACCACTACTACAAAATTGCCATCCCCAAAAAATCTCAATCTCATAACCTCACTACAATTACAACAAATTAACATCAACAAATAATCAATATATCGCTCAAAACTCTACATAAATTCTCCAATTCTACTGTGTCTCCACTTATACTTCTCAAAATTCTATAGCATACGTTAACTCAAAACAACATTGCATTATTTTCACTTCCACTATTACTTTAACTCTTACTTCGATTTGGACAGATCTATGTCCCACAAAATTCAACTTGAACTGATTCAAACATTTTATTCAAACAATTACTATCACCCACTTCTATCTTTTACAACCCATTGAAAATTTTACCTATCGCAACTATTTTTCATTTTATTTTACAATCTATAAACACAATGAAAACATATCATCATATTTTTATAATTCTTATTCCTAACATACTAAATGCAATCAACACAATAAGACATAATAAACACAATATAGGAAGTATTTAGTGCATCTATTTTTTGAATTCAAACAAAATTATTGAGTAGCAAATCATCATTATTAATTAAAATATAACAAATTATTAATACGTTATCCCCTTGGATAACCTCCCAGCCACACACACTTGTATAATACATTACATAACATAATACACAAATAGACATTAACCTGGATTCTTAGTATACATCAAACAAACAATTCTCTTTTAAATAATTTATATAAAAATTTATAAACATTATTATTTAAAATGTTTCATTAACTCTTTTTATTTATCACCATTATGAAATTATCCTGTGTTGCAATCAGATTTTCAAAAATTCTAAATTTATTATTAACACATATTTTTAATCATTATGTTCCACAAAATTCCACAAAATAAACCATTTAACATTTATTTATTTATTCATGATTATTAAATTAAAATCTCATCACACAATTTAAATTCCTTATAAAATTCAAACACATAACATTCAATCACAATATCTAAACATCTCAACTTATTTAATTCAATTGATTATTAAAATTGAATATTCATTTGATTATTAAAATAACATATTTCAATTATTATCAAAATTCTACAAATCATTAATTATTGTCTTCATAATTATTTTATTATTTAATTGTAATGCCAAAATATTAATATTATTATTATTAACACAACATTTTCTAAAACATATACACATTACTTATCTAACATTTCACAATACACACAAATGAATTCAATATTATTTACAAAATATGCGTCAAAACTGTTCAAGTGTATCTCACTTCAGATGTCCAAATCAGCAAGGTCATTACCAAAAATTTACAATATTTAAAAATGTCCCAACACTGATCTTTTAGCTCACCCACCATCGTCATATATATATCTAGTGTATTTGTAACATTCATCATTTTTATCAACATACAATTTGTTATCATTACTATCATAATAATCCATCAATTCTATTTCATCCATTATACCATTATACATCATGTCAACATCAGTTAGAATTGTCCAGTCTGTATCAGTGTTATTTGTTAACGTCAGGTAAATTGTTTTATCATTTTTGTATTCCTCAACTACTACGTCAGGTAAATCATTATAATTAGGTAAGATATTATCAAAATTATTCTCTGTCTCTCTTTCAACAGGTACGTATTTCACATGATTCATCATCACCCCTTCTAGTATTTTTCTCAATTCATCATACTTTCTTTCTAAATTATATAGTTCTAATTCACTCTCAATATATAACTCTCTTTCTTCATAGCACCACATCACACTCTCACAATTATTACGGACAGAGGGTACAACATTATACAACATTAATTCATTTAACAATAAGGGTCTCTTGCCCTGAAAAAACAACATTAAATCATCATCATCATTATAAACAATAAGGGGAAAATTTGCCCTCTGTCCCCATTTAATTACTACATTATTCTTCCACTCTCTCTCTATTTCATAAACACTCATTAACATTTCATTATCGCATTCTAAAACTTCATCAGTACTATTTGTTATTATCTTTTCATCATTTGCTTCTACATTATTCTTCACCCCCACTATACGCTCAAAATTGTCTACTATTTCGTCATTTTTACATTTTGTCATATTTAAAACATTGTCACCTAATTTCTCAACATTCCGTTCTAATTTATTTAAACTGTTTCTTATTGTTTCGTTAGTGCTTTCTAAATGTTTATTAATTTCTTGTATTTCACTTTTTAATTCTTTATTCTGATGTTTTAACTCCTCAAAACTATTCTTTTGAATATCGAACTTTTCATTCTGTATATTAAATTTAACGTCAGAATCACTTTTTATTTCGTTAATTTGGTTTTTTAATTCTCTGAAATTACTATCTTGTTTTTCTACACTATTGTACATCATATCATACAATCTTGCTAACATAGTATCATTATCAGGTTTCTTATTTTGATTTCCTAAAATAGGTGTTGAATGAATCTCAACTGTCTGTATTATTTTTGACTCCTCAAGACTACTGTCAGTTGTTTGAATTCCGGAGTCGCTACTTATTTGATTTGCTATCTGACTATCAGATAAACTAATATCATTATTATCTGCCATTTTTCTTAAAAATTTTTTAATATATATTTCTTTATTAAAATCCTATTATATGTAACATATACTTATTGAAAAATATTCTACTCACCCATCTTGAACATAACCTCTTACGTCTAATTTACGTACATACGTAAATACACATTCCAAACAACCATTCTGTTCTCCCCGTAGGCTTATATTTATATAATTATATTATATAAATCGTCCCTGTTCGGGCGCCATTGATACTTTTCAAAATCTTGATATTATAAAATATATCAAAACATGGTTAAACTGATTCTACGGTTACTGTATTCACTGTTTACTGTCGGGCGCCATCTTTGTTACCAACTACGTACAAAGAAAAAATATATGTTCTAACCATGTTTAGGGTTCTTTTTTAGGCGAACAGGAGATCAGAATCGGTTGTTCAAAATTAAAGAAAACTTTATTTGTTTCCCATGAATGGAGTTTTATTGACATTTTTTACTATAATTTTTTATTGTTAACAAACTACCTCCTGCCATCCTCGCTCTATAAATTCACATTTACGAAAGTTATTGATTATATAATCATTCTGCTACAATGAGAATTAAAACATGGTATATAAATTCCAAACAAACTTCAAGACATTAAATATGAATTAAAATACAAACAACACAAACCAGCCTTCTTTGTCTACATACTTTCTCACGCACACACACACAATTATTTTATGATTTAAGAGCTCTTATTTTATATTTTATTAAAAATTTGTTTCCCCATTCTGCCAGTAATTTTGAAAAACCCTTGTTAAAATCTTATGGATACGTGGCTACTTAGCTGAATTTGAAGCCGATTATTATTCCTGAAGCCGTCACATGGTTTTACGTGCGCACTTTACTTCACTCCATGATTATCGAACTGTTATTACACTTTTAATACGAAATTTTGACTTTAGTTCATGTTTTAAAATATAATATTCACATTTTGTGGTTTTGCGGGCCCGTCGGCAAACACACGATAACTTCGCCCGAAAACCGGCTAGAGCCGGGCAGACGCGACAGTTGTTTTTTGCGTCTGTCTCTAGTAGATGTTGATTTCCGACTGACTTTGTTCTGTTGTGTCACAATGTTGCTGGCGTGACACACCTCGTTATATAAGTTGCTGACGCAACACATCGCCTGATGTCTGGTTGCATAATTGGTTTACAGATTTAGTTACATAACTTGTTTACGTTTTTCGTGTTCGTCATTGTCCTTGAACTGACTTTGGTACATTTGCAGTTATTAAAACGGTCCACACAATTATTAAACAATTCATACAGTCAACAGCAGTGCAGCCACGTTGCGATCGCTTCCACATAACAAATTTACCTCTCGGTCATAAAATTTTCTATCACTCAACAAGTTAATTATTATTTATGAAAAAATACAAATTATGTCATTACCCCAGGTATGCCCAAAAATGCCCCGCTACAATACCCCCTCAATGAGATATTTTATGCCGAAGCATAAAAAATCTCATTGACACATTCATACTTGCTAGAGGGATCAGCCAGGATATGTCGCCACAACCCCCTGTATGGTTTACAAAAAAGAATAATCAACTCACCCTTGGTCCGGTGACTGTGACCGCATCTGCATGACAATACTGGACTTCTCTCTCGAGATCCCAACACCGTAGAGTCAGACAGATACTCGACGCCCCTGCTCTGACGCGCAGGCCAGCTCAGGTCCGCCGCCACAGCATCACCAAACACTGAAACAACAAATCAAAATATCAAATAGTGGCCTTATACAACACCATATCCCCAACTGATCTGTTCCCCCCTAGCGGTGCTGGTTTGCGCTAAGAAGCACTGGTTTTGTTTTTCATTTATCGCTAACATCTATATATCAGAATACCTAACATAACCTAACATAAGAAAACACAGCACATTAGTAATTCATTTTAAAATAAACAACTTACAATTAAAATGTTACACACTTTATATCATTAAATTGGCATATAAAATCAAAAAATTACTTTTAAACTTGATTTACTCTTATTAATTCTATTCTCAAAATTACAAAAATTATTTTATTTTATTTTTTTTTCAATTATGGCCATCATTATTCCATTTCATTACTTTGGGTGCTTCTACGTTATTCCTTATAATTTACTTTATCAACTTGGCATTTACTCATAATCTTACCCCTTTTATTACTCTAATGTTCCCTTACAAAATCTCTAACTAGTATGACACCCCTCTATCAAAATTTTACTAACCCTTCTCTACCTCTAACTACTTACTATTTTAACTCCACTCGCCACCTTCTACTCTTATATAAAAAAAAATACTCTCTAACCCTTTGTACATAGGATACGTGTTTCCCCCCCCAAAAAAAGCTCAATTCCCGTTCTCTGGCCCCTGGATTTTTACCTAAGGCGGCCCCTTCCCACTAAAACTATACCAAATCCCGTCCCAACCCTTATGTTGCGGACTCCCACATTACACTACCACTACTACAAAATTGCCATCCCCAAAAAATCTCAATCTCATAACCTCACTACAATTACAACAAATTAACATCAACAAATAATCAATATATCGCTCAAAACTCTACATAAATTCTCCAATTCTACTGTGTCTCCACTTATACTTCTCAAAATTCTATAGCATACGTTAACTCAAAACAACATTGCATTATTTTCACTTCCACTATTACTTTAACTCTTACTTCGATTTGGACAGATCTATGTCCCACAAAATTCAACTTGAACTGATTCAAACATTTTATTCAAACAATTACTATCACCCACTTCTATCTTTTACAACCCATTGAAAATTTTACCTATCGCAACTATTTTTCATTTTATTTTACAATCTATAAACACAATGAAAACATATCATCATATTTTTATAATTCTTATTCCTAACATACTAAATGCAATCAACACAATAAGACATAATAAACACAATATAGGAAGTATTTAGTGCATCTATTTTTTGAATTCAAACAAAATTATTGAGTAGCAAATCATCATTATTAATTAAAATATAACAAATTATTAATACGTTATCCCCTTGGATAACCTCCCAGCCACACACACTTGTATAATACATTACATAACATAATACACAAATAGACATTAACCTGGATTCTTAGTATACATCAAACAAACAATTCTCTTTTAAATAATTTATATAAAAATTTATAAACATTATTATTTAAAATGTTTCATTAACTCTTTTTATTTATCACCATTATGAAATTATCCTGTGTTGCAATCAGATTTTCAAAAATTCTAAATTTATTATTAACACATATTTTTAATCATTATGTTCCACAAAATTCCACAAAATAAACCATTTAACATTTATTTATTTATTCATGATTATTAAATTAAAATCTCATCACACAATTTAAATTCCTTATAAAATTCAAACACATAACATTCAATCACAATATCTAAACATCTCAACTTATTTAATTCAATTGATTATTAAAATTGAATATTCATTTGATTATTAAAATAACATATTTCAATTATTATCAAAATTCTACAAATCATTAATTATTGTCTTCATAATTATTTTATTATTTAATTGTAATGCCAAAATATTAATATTATTATTATTAACACAACATTTTCTAAAACATATACACATTACTTATCTAACATTTCACAATACACACAAATGAATTCAATATTATTTACAAAATATGCGTCAAAACTGTTCAAGTGTATCTCACTTCAGATGTCCAAATCAGCAAGGTCATTACCAAAAATTTACAATATTTAAAAATGTCCCAACACTGATCTTTTAGCTCACCCACCATCGTCATATATATATCTAGTGTATTTGTAACATTCATCATTTTTATCAACATACAATTTGTTATCATTACTATCATAATAATCCATCAATTCTATTTCATCCATTATACCATTATACATCATGTCAACATCAGTTAGAATTGTCCAGTCTGTATCAGTGTTATTTGTTAACGTCAGGTAAATTGTTTTATCATTTTTGTATTCCTCAACTACTACGTCAGGTAAATCATTATAATTAGGTAAGATATTATCAAAATTATTCTCTGTCTCTCTTTCAACAGGTACGTATTTCACATGATTCATCATCACCCCTTCTAGTATTTTTCTCAATTCATCATACTTTCTTTCTAAATTATATAGTTCTAATTCACTCTCAATATATAACTCTCTTTCTTCATAGCACCACATCACACTCTCACAATTATTACGGACAGAGGGTACAACATTATACAACATTAATTCATTTAACAATAAGGGTCTCTTGCCCTGAAAAAACAACATTAAATCATCATCATCATTATAAACAATAAGGGGAAAATTTGCCCTCTGTCCCCATTTAATTACTACATTATTCTTCCACTCTCTCTCTATTTCATAAACACTCATTAACATTTCATTATCGCATTCTAAAACTTCATCAGTACTATTTGTTATTATCTTTTCATCATTTGCTTCTACATTATTCTTCACCCCCACTATACGCTCAAAATTGTCTACTATTTCGTCATTTTTACATTTTGTCATATTTAAAACATTGTCACCTAATTTCTCAACATTCCGTTCTAATTTATTTAAACTGTTTCTTATTGTTTCGTTAGTGCTTTCTAAATGTTTATTAATTTCTTGTATTTCACTTTTTAATTCTTTATTCTGATGTTTTAACTCCTCAAAACTATTCTTTTGAATATCGAACTTTTCATTCTGTATATTAAATTTAACGTCAGAATCACTTTTTATTTCGTTAATTTGGTTTTTTAATTCTCTGAAATTACTATCTTGTTTTTCTACACTATTGTACATCATATCATACAATCTTGCTAACATAGTATCATTATCAGGTTTCTTATTTTGATTTCCTAAAATAGGTGTTGAATGAATCTCAACTGTCTGTATTATTTTTGACTCCTCAAGACTACTGTCAGTTGTTTGAATTCCGGAGTCGCTACTTATTTGATTTGCTATCTGACTATCAGATAAACTAATATCATTATTATCTGCCATTTTTCTTAAAAATTTTTTAATATATATTTCTTTATTAAAATCCTATTATATGTAACATATACTTATTGAAAAATATTCTACTCACCCATCTTGAACATAACCTCTTACGTCTAATTTACGTACATACGTAAATACACATTCCAAACAACCATTCTGTTCTCCCCGTAGGCTTATATTTATATAATTATATTATATAAATCGTCCCTGTTCGGGCGCCATTGATACTTTTCAAAATCTTGATATTATAAAATATATCAAAACATGGTTAAACTGATTCTACGGTTACTGTATTCACTGTTTACTGTCGGGCGCCATCTTTGTTACCAACTACGTACAAAGAAAAAATATATGTTCTAACCATGTTTAGGGTTCTTTTTTAGGCGAACAGGAGATCAGAATCGGTTGTTCAAAATTAAAGAAAACTTTATTTGTTTCCCATGAATGGAGTTTTATTGACATTTTTTACTATAATTTTTTATTGTTAACAAACTACCTCCTGCCATCCTCGCTCTATAAATTCACATTTACGAAAGTTATTGATTATATAATCATTCTGCTACAATGAGAATTAAAACATGGTATATAAATTCCAAACAAACTTCAAGACATTAAATATGAATTAAAATACAAACAACACAAACCAGCCTTCTTTGTCTACATACTTTCTCACGCACACACACACAATTATTTTATGATTTAAGAGCTCTTATTTTATATTTTATTAAAAATTTGTTTCCCCATTCTGCCAGTAATTTTGAAAAACCCTTGTTAAAATCTTATGGATACGTGGCTACTTAGCTGAATTTGAAGCCGATTATTATTCCTGAAGCCGTCACATGGTTTTACGTGCGCACTTTACTTCACTCCATGATTATCGAACTGTTATTACACTTTTAATACGAAATTTTGACTTTAGTTCATGTTTTAAAATATAATATTCACATTTTGTGGTTTTGCGGGCCCGTCGGCAAACACACGATAACTTCGCCCGAAAACCGGCTAGAGCCGGGCAGACGCGACAGTTGTTTTTTGCGTCTGTCTCTAGTAGATGTTGATTTCCGACTGACTTTGTTCTGTTGTGTCACAATGTTGCTGGCGTGACACACCTCGTTATATAAGTTGCTGACGCAACACATCGCCTGATGTCTGGTTGCATAATTGGTTTACAGATTTAGTTACGTAACTTGTTTACGTTTTTCGTGTTCGTCATTGTCCTTGAACTGACTTTGGTACATTTGCAGTTATTAAAACGGTCCACACAATTATTAAACAATTCATACAGTCAACAGCAGTGCAGCCACGTTGCGATCGCTTCCACATAACAAATTTACCTCTCGGTCATAAAATTTTCTATCACTCAACAAGTTAATTATTATTTATGAAAAAATACAAATTATGTCATTACCCCAGGTATGCCCAAAAATGCCCCGCTACAATGGTAAGAACAAGACGGACAGGACTCCCAGTGGGCAGCCTCTGACAAAGCGAAAACTCGTTCAGGCTATAAGGTAAAACTTTTAAATTTTACCAACAAAAAACTTTGTGTTCCAAGTCGGTAGTGATATACTTATATTTAGTTAATAAACGGACACATCATGGACAACAAAATCCAAGAACTATTTCTTATTTCTGTATTGCAATTTGCTAAGTAAAAAGGTTGCAGACAGATACATTATGTATAAACTTTTGATACTTTTTGTGTACATAATGACTGCAAGAATTTATTAATACTAATGGTATAAGAATCTGCTATGTTTAACTGACAATCAGTTAAGTACATAGCAATACGAATAAGGGTTGAGTTGAACTGGTGAAGATAAAATTGTTTGGCAAATCAAGTGTTACCACTATTATTATCTGTTGTCTATGTATTTGAAATTGAAATGATGCATGAATTCAAGGAATGTATTTATTTATGAATATGATTATATAAATACACCGCTTTTGTAAAAAAAAAAAGACTGGAATCTGATATGCATAAATACAATCTGATCGATGCATGATACAATGGGTATGTGTTTATATATGTGAATATTTACATTAATATATTTTACAAATACTGTACATATCACCGGTATATGAAGAGAAGTTGTCTACAGTATATCTGTGATCTGTGGATGATACTGATAGAACACATGCACACAAAACCTTTCTTAGGCTAATTATATTGTCAATACATACAATCAGAATAATTAATTCCAAGTAACTAACAATTTCTAAAAAGTAAACATTTCCATGTACTTGCAGCTAGTTTTACATATTAACTCACTTCATACCTTCAGATACTCATTTACCTTGTTAACAAACTCAACAGGATTTATCATCTGCTAAGTCATTAACAAGGATTGTTAATTTATCCCATGTTCCACTTTTTTGCTGTCTGTGTGTCAGTGGCCTCTCACCATGTCACATTCAGTTCATAGCTTCCTACACTATTGTATTGTGGCCACATGTATATAGTATTAACGTATCAGACTTCACAATAAGTATTCAACTTATTATAAGCTGTGTATTCTACATGTGGTGAATACTAATTAATGAACTAGAAGCCAAATTTGTATACAGGTTTTGTTTTATGAAAAAAATGTCAACTGTAACTATCAAATTGATTATTAATGAAAACACACACACACTCACACAATGTGTATATTAATGGAGTGGTTTTTCCAGAAAGTAGCATTGTTTTTGTGTATACACGTATCTACATATCATTACGGTAAACGAATTTTGAACTTTTGTATTGTAGCGTTTTTTTTTATAGACACAGCAAAAGTGATACAAAGGAATGCTACAAGACTTCAAATGTAAATGAGTTTTGTAAAAGTGAACAGACAGTATTTAGAAGAGGCTGGAATAAGAAACAGTCATTGTATATCTGCTTGTTTGATGAACATGTGTTTACTGTTATTTATTGATTTTGTGGTTCAGCTTCCAAGTTTTTATATAACATAAGGACTATAAAACAAATAATATTTATAGGATATAAGTTGTGAAAATCGTTATTAATCAAGTCTGAGATAACTGTATGTGTTTTTTGTCTCTAATGTATTCAGGCCAAAAACGGTTATAAACCATTTTACAGACTGCTTTTACACTATACTGATGTTACGTCAACTTTTAACTTGATGAAGTGTGTATAATAATGACTAATCAGAATATATAATCTACCATTATTTGTCTACATGAACAACCTTCATAATATTTCAATACTGACAATTAATATTATTAATTTAGAGATTCCTACAATTGTCTGTGGCATAATTTATGTTCTTATCATTAGTCTACGTCTTGGGTTAATATTAGACAAATCTATAACATTTTCCTAGTTCTCTTTATCTTATCTTGTTCAACTGGTTAATTCTTGGAGAATATAATTTTTCTTCACCAATTCTTATAGTTCCCATTTCTCAAAAAGTAACACTGCTGCTAAAAATTGTTTTTTTTTATCGCCCTTCTGTTTCTTTACACTGTTTTGTTTACAATTAAGTTACTTTAACCACTGCTGATGTATGTTTAAATTTTAGAAAGTAAAGGATCTGGGCAAATTGATGTATTCTTTTAGCAGTTATAATGTTGGTACTGTTGTCATTGAATAAGTGGGATTATTGTGCTGTAGAACTACGTATACTATTTTAGTTCCCAACATAGTGTGGTCAGGCAAACATCAGGCTTTCATCATTAAAGCATATTTCGAATATAATTCTGTTGTAACTACACAGCATTTAATTTGTAGAAATATTTATTTAATTCAAAACATGGCTGTGCCCAGTAGGAATTGTAGGAATGTGTGGACAAAAAAAAAATCAACTGTAAAGTAATGTGTGGACACCCCAAAATACTGAAGCTGTCCCACTAGCAGTAACATGATGTCTCCACATCATTTTACAGCAAAACATTCTCTTATGACAGACATTTTTGATTGGAATGTAAGAAGTCTGCATGCACATCTTATAGTCCAGCTGTAGAAAATAATGTTAGTGCAAGGGTTTAAAGTATGATGACTGGGTAGCTCGCAAAGCATTGTGTGAAATCAGTCTTGAACATGTTGCAAAGTATGCCATTATTCATTTCAGTGATGAAACACGGTGTCATATTTCAGGTTGTGTACACAAATTTTTGTTACTAGTCATATGAAAACTGTGGGAACTTAACCAACGACTATTTCACAGTACACATGTCACTGTGTAGTGTGCGCAGTTTCAAAGTTAGGAGTTATACCCATATTTTTTTTAGAGATCTGTATGATAACAGTAACTTCTAACTGGTATGTGGTGTTGCTACCTTATTTTTTACAATCAATACTCAATAAGTCTGGAAATCACCAAACTTGGTTTCAGCATGATGGCACCACTGCCCATATGGCAAGTGATTCTATATACTTTATGTGAGAATCTTTTCCTAACAGTCTGATTTCACAAAATGATGAGTTCCATGGCCTGCCCAACCTTGCCGTATGTGATTATTTCCTTTGAGACAATCTCAAAAATAAAGTTTGTATTTGTCATGCAATTCAAGTTGCTGAATTCAACCAGGATGCCATCCAGACATTACTGTAGCGATACCAGAACTGATAATTGAACAAGTGGTGAGGAATGTCAGAATGAAGTAAGAGGAATTTCAGAATGAAGAAAAATGAGTGGGTGAGAAAAAGCAAAAACATTTGCATGATTTACTTTTTAAGGGAAAACATGAATTATAAATAAAACTGTAAAAACTGATCTTCGGATTGACATAATACAATTTATATTATTACTTGCAATTTTTTTTTCCTTTCAAAACTGTTAGATCATTCTGATATTACTATTTTGAGATTAGAACTTGATCAATAGAACAGCATTTTTTCAGATCATAAAAATCTTCCCACTTTTCAAGTAATAGCAAATATAAAATTTATAGCACTATTAAAAAAAGCAGTGAAAGCTACACACATTATCCCCACTACAACATAAACTATTCTGGTTCCAGCATTAATTCCACTAATGCAGTATAAAATTCCTACTGATTTAATTATACTCTCGATCAAAATGTCTCTCCATTACAATTCTTTTTCAGTCCCTTTTATTGTTTTTTCCTCCCAGTACTACAACAATATGAACTGAAAGAATTAGGAAGACCTGTTGCTGCTACGTAAAGAGCAGACTCTACCTCTTTTATCTTTCCCACGCTGTAGAGAGGCCCTTTGCTGTCTTCAGATATCTGTATGCTGTTAAGCATGTTATGAATCATGAAGTAATTCTGTAATGGGGCAAAAAAGGGGGCTTTTTATTTTATTAACTTCGGGTTTTATTTTATTAAAATATTCATTTTCCATCTGTGGGGACAGCCACGGGTTATATAAAAGCTTTGTGCGAACAAAGAAACTGTGATGAAGCAAGTACAACGGAATGTGCGTATCGCACACCAATGCTTAATTCTTAGAACGGCACAACAATGTAATGCGCCCCAACGCACTAACGTCGGCGGAGCGCCTAACCCACGCTAAGAGAAAGGCGCACAAGATGGCTTGGAGGAGAATTTTGTCTTACACATGGTCCGAGCTGGCGGATATAAGTTTAAGTCCAGCCTACATTTGTGACGTCGACCAGTGCACACTAAATATCGTCCACGTCTAAAACACGAAAAACCCATGTGTTGAATGTGTCACCGCTATGACTACCAAGTGCCAGGCATTGCTTTCCGCCTTGTCCGGCCAAAATTTTGTAAGAGGGGATTTAGAGACGCTACCGGCAGTTGATTACCGACTCTAGCCTGCGCAGGCTGCCCGTCCAACAGGGCTCAACAATAACATTTTAACATCAAATAACAGTGAGTGTCGTTTTGGTAAATATGTGGTAGTGAGTGGTTATCAGAAGAAGATGACATTAGGAATTGTTTGCGGACATACCGATCAAAATTGTGAGTGATGCAACACGAAGTCGGGGAGACTCCACGCGGCCGACAGGGGTATATGTATCAATTTTAATTAAAATGGGGCTTATTTATCTTTAAAGGGGTTTTAAAATTAGTATGAATGTGAGTGAGAGCAGGCTGGGCAGCTTTCAAATATAATATGTTTATGGTAATTTATATGTATATTTTAATATTATGGTTTTGCTAATAATCAAGTAAATAGTTTGTACCCTTGTTAAAATATGGAAATAAATGATTAATTATGTTTATATTTTGGTGGGATTATGTTTATAAAATTATAAATGGGAAAGAGATTTTAATTCAATTCTATAACTACGCCTCATGGCAAATGGCAATGTGCTTTGTTTCCAAATAGGATAGCATGCAACTATGTGGGGTGTAACTGTGAGTAACGATAATTTAGAAAATATTAAACAAAAGTTTTCTTTTCACTATATATATGTCGTTAGAGTATTTACTTCGTACCCCCACACTGTTTCTGACCTCGCTTATGAACGAACTCTGGGACCCTAGAAGAGAAGTAATAGTGGTAAGTACACAAGTATGAAACATTATTATTAATAACTAATAAAGGTAAAAAATGTGTTTTTATACAAATGGCGCCCGAACAGGGACTTTATATAAAATTTTTATATAAAATAAGCCAGAAATCAGAAACAGAGTGGGTATCGAAAGGGTATATAAGACGTAAAGATAAGGTTATGTTGTGACTATATGCGGTAGAGTAAGTAGTTTAAATAGAATATTTTTTATATATAATAAGGTTGTGTAATATTTATTACACGATAAAATTTTGAAATAAATATATTTAAACAAAATTTTTTTCTCAATAATGGCAGACAATAAGGAAAATGTCAGCATCACTGACAGTGCAAATGATAGCCAGACAAGCATGACTGAGTCACAAATCATGAGTGAATGAATTATTCACTCAACGCCAGTCCCGACTAACAGGGCTGAAGATAATGAAATAATGAAAATGATACAAATGCTTTTTAATACACAGAATAATAAGTTTGATGAAAAATTTAGTAAATTTGATGAAAAATTTAGTAAACTTGATGAAAAACTTAACGAACAGAAAAGTGAAATTAGAGAAGTCCAAAATAATTTTAACGTAAAATTTGATGAAGTGAAAAATGAGATTAGAAAACAGAATGTTAATTTTGATAGACGAATCAATGAAATAGATGTACGTTGTACAAATATTCAAGAACAGGTAGTAGAAATAGTTAATGAGAAATATGATGCTAAAATAAATAATTTAGATGACAGAATCAATACAATCAATGAAACAGTAATTAACAAAGTTCAAAACCAAATAGAGGCACAAAGTAAAGAGATAGAAAATAAATGTTTAGCTACAATAGATAAGCAGATAGAGATGAAAACCAATTTTGAAATAAACAAATAGACATTAAAACAACTGTTTTACAAAATCAGTTAGAAAATTTTGAGTCAATGTAATAAGTATAACAGAAAATATAGAAACAGTAGATAAAGCTATTTCAGAGCATGCAACTAGTACCAACTGTAAAATAAGTACCATACAAAGTAAGCTTAGAGAAATAGATGAGTTCAATTTACAAACTAGTAATAATATATATGACAAATGTACTGTAATTGAGAATAATTTAATGAGTGTGAAGAATGAGTTACGGGGGGAAATTAACAAAAAATTTACCGGAGTTACTGAAAGGGTAATAATAACTAGAGACTTACATAGCAAAATTGAGTTAGAAACGTTCAGCTATGAAAACAAAACAATACATCCAATGAGATTTATAAACCAAACCCAGGAATACAACCATTTCAACAATAGTAGTTGGGAGGTGCAACTAACCAAAATAATTAAATGTTTTAAGGGTAGTTTAATAGTGTGGGCGGAAGCGCATAGGTTAGAGTGGGACTGTTACGAGACATTCGAAAAGGCATTTAAAGGGAAATATTGGACAGAAGACGAACAAGAGATACTAAGAAGCCGTATAATGGGAACGGGCAATTTTATGGACACCCTAATAATAATATAACGATATACGTAACTAAGCTATATAACGAAGCTAAATACCTAGAGCCGCAGATACCATTTAAATCTTTTGTTAGACATGTAAGTAAGCACTTACCGAGAGAAGTGCAAACCACCTTAATGACAAAAGAGATTGAAGATATGAACGAGCTGGAGAGAATATTAGATATATTACAGAGCATTAGAGATCGCGAAGTGGGTAGGCGACCACAACAGAATAATAATAGTCAACATGTTGAATATAGTCAACATAAAAATAGTAATTATCATGGATATAATAATGTGCATAGAGATAGTGTAAACAAATCAGGTGAGTGGAGTTGTTCCAGGTGCAAATGGGAGAATTACGCCAGCAGACAACGGTGTTTTAAATGTAGTTTACCAAGAGAAGACCAGAGGAGGAGAAACGAAACCAAGCAGTTTAGACAACAAAACAGGGGAACAAACAGTTATAACCAGGGATCGCCGAGGGATCACCAGGGACCAACCACAAGCAATCACAGACAACAACCGGAAAACTAGAACAGACAGTGGTAGCATGGACCAGACCACTGTACAGGGAAGCACGTGAGGTCCAACCGTTGGAGGATGTCAAGAGTAACGTAATTAAAACAGACATAGTTGCCGATTTACTGGAGGAAGAAAACAACACGATCGAGGTGAGAGCGGGACTCACGGAAATACAGGTAAATGTAGCCAATAAGTATTATAGAACACTTGTAGACACAGGTAGTGAGATTTCCGTTATTGCAGAAAACATTTTAGGAGAGTTAAGAGAAATTAAAAAGAATATTCCAATTTTACCAGTAGCAGGGGTTACAGTAGTAGGAGTTACAGGCGTACGCAGTAAAAGAATAACAAAACAGATACACTTAAGTTTTTTGATAAATGACACAGAATTTGAGAACACATTTTTGGTAGTTAAAGGGTTGAGTTTAGACATTATATTGGGTAATGATTTCCTGCAAAGAAACAAAGCTGTTGTAAATTTTAAGGAGAAAATAATAGAGTTAGACGGGGGTGATCGGTCTGTAAAGGTTAATTTTGAACAAATAACAGATAAAGTTAGAACAACGGGAGTAAAAATACTACAAAAGAGAGTAGGCGAGAGTGATATAGATACTAGAGTAAATTTATGTAGAGGGTGAGTATATTGATGATTGTGAAGATGATATGGGTAATATTAATAATGCAGTATGGGAGAGAAGGGCGGATGAATTTTGTAGTGGAGGTGCGGTGGTAAGGAGTGACCAGCGTGCGGCGTTGAGGCAAGCAGATCAGCGTGCGGCGTTGTGGCAAGTGATAGAGCAGTTTAAGGGAGTGTTTGCCGATGTTCCAGGGAGGGCAAAAGGTTACGAATGTACATTGCAGATACGGGAACACACACCTTTCATGCAGCGAAGTTATCCCGTGCCTTATTCCAAAAGACGAGCGGTGCAAGAGGAACTGGACAGGATGATGGAAGGAGGAATAATAGAAAGGTCAGTATCACACTATTCAAACCCATTAGTTGTAGTAATCAAAAAAGATGGCAGAGTTAGATTATGTTTAGATGCGAGGAGAATCAACCAGATAATCATACCAGACCGTGAATCACCAGAGTCAATCAATGAAATATTTCAGAAATTCAGCGGGGTGAGATATATTACGTCACTTGTCTAACAGCAGGATATTGGCAGGTACCATTGGCGGAGGTGAGTAGGAAATATACAGCTTTCCTGTTTAACGGCAAGAACTACCAGTTTCGACGATTACCATTTGGATTGAATACCAGTGTAGCCAGCTTCATAAAATGCTTGGACCAAATTTTAAAACCCAAAGACTTAGATTTTCTAACGGTATATGTAGATGATATTTTGATTGTGTCGAGAACTTTTGAGGACCATTTAGATCACTTAGGATATGTGTTAGCCAAGTTAAAGGAAGGAGGACTTACTGTAAATTGGGACAAGTCAAAATTTCTACAAACACAAATAAATTTTTTAGGATTTATAATCAAACCAGAAGGAATCTCAGCAAATCCGGATAAAGTGGACTCCATCATGCGCTTCCCTGAACTGAAGAACATCAAGCAGCTACAGAGCTTTCTGGGATTGTGCAATTTTTATCGAAAATTTCAGAGGAACTATGCACATGTAACAGCAAGATTGAGTGCAGTACTCCAGAAAAATAAGCAATGGAGATGGGGATTAGTGGAACGAGAGGCGTTCAACGAAATTAAACAGAAATTTAGTAAAATGATAATGATGAACCACCCTGATTTTAATAAAACATTTTTTTACAGACGGATGCTAGTAATGTGGCCGTAGGTGCGGAACTCTACCAAGAGGATGACGAGAAGGAACACTTAACTATAGCATTTGCGAGCAGATCATTGTTGATGGCGGAGAAGAATTATACCACCACCGAAAAGGAACTGTTAAGCATTGTGTTCGCCGTCGGCAAATTCAGAACTTACATCTTGGGAAACAGGACGGTGATCCGCACTGATCACAAGGCATTATCCTTCTTAAATACATGTAAACTCGCTCACAGCCGTCTAACCAGGTGGGTACTTGTTTTACAGGAGTATAATTTCGAGTGGGAGTACATCAAAGGGACAGACAACAAGATACCTGATACTCTTTCCAGGGTAGACATGTTGGACAACAAAATGGGTAGAGATTTGAAGGAGATCGAAATTTTCCAGATAAGCAGGGAGGACAGAATTTTTGGAGAAGAGTTAAAGGACATCAGAACCATGCAACGAGCAGATCGTAAGTCAGGTAAGATTATAGATAGTATAGAAACGGAATTAGCAGAGTCAGAGTATAGTCAGCATTTTCAGATTTATCAGGGGTTATTATTTAAGAAAGTAGTAGGGGATGAGCATGATTGGAAATTAGTTGTGCCAGAGGGGTTAGTAGATAAGATCGTTTGGGATTGTCATTTAAGATATTGCTACGACAGCACAGAACAATCTACGCGTTTATCGAATGTGCCAGAAAGATCTCGACGTAAGCGTGTGGTGTACGTGCTACTAGACGCATTTTGTGAGAATTTTCTCGACTGTGCCGGGCTTCGCTCGGGCGCTCGGACTGTGTCAAGGCCGTAGCAATTACGTAGTTCACGAGAGAAAGACGCAGTTTGGAAGCTTCTGGTGTGTGAGCGTGACCATAAATACATCGGGTAGTGGCCTTAGTTTTTCAGTTCCATGCGAGATTTTGGATAGTGCGGTTCGAGAGTATTAGTGCGATATATTTACAGAGCGGTTCGGGTTATTACTGTGTACGTGCAAGTAGTTATTAGTGAAGTGTTGCGTTTTATATTCGGACGGTATAATTGTAATACAATTGAGTTTTAATATTTGTGGACATTTTATTGCGTGTGTACAATTTTCATTTGATTTGTTGTAGAGACTGTGTTGTTAATTACGAACTGTTTTACTGTAACAATTAAAGGTGTGATTAGTGACTTAATTGGTGTCTTGTACTTATTTTGTTTCCACTGTACCTACGACGATCGTATAGACCGTCGTAACAGTGGTGTCAGAACTGGGATAGAACGGTTAACAGTGGAAACAGTGGACGCTTTGTACAAGACGAGTGTGATTCGTAATTAATCAGTAAACATGGATCCCAGTCAGATGATGGAAGCTTTACAAACACTGCTGTGGCAGACACAGGAAGAAGCAGAAAGACGACAAAAAGAAGAACAAATACAAGAAAGAGAAGAAGCAGAGAAACGACAGGATGAGAAACGCAGACAGGAGGCGGAAGAAGCAGAAAAACGACAGGATGAAAAACGCAGGCAGGAAAGAGAAGAACCTGAGGAACGTCAGAAAGCACTAATGCTAGAAACAGAAGAAAGACAAAAAAATAAAACGGAAGCTCTCTTTGAAACTATGCAGAAACAGTTGCAAGACCACAGTACCGCAGAATTGGGTATCCTACGAGGTGAGCTTAATAAACAAGTTACTAAAATATCGGAGGTACACGAGTCAATGACATTAAAAATAGCTGAAGTAGAAAAATCTGTCTTGATTGTTGAAGAATTGATGTCTACAAAAATATCTGTTATAGAAGAATCTGTGTCAAATAAAATATCTGCAGTAGAAAACTCAATGGCAAACATAAGAGAACAAATTAAAAGTGAAGTCGAACAGTGCATGAAGATTCAACCAAAACAAATTTCTGAACAGACTGTACCAGTGATAAAGACAGAAAAAGACACAGAAAATAAGTTAATAGAGAAAGTCACTTTGCCTGCAGTAGGGACAGTTCATGTCAAAGCTCCAACCTTTGACGGAAACAGTCACTGGGCAACGTACCTCCGCCAATTTGAAGCTGCTGCATGTGCAAATAATTGGACAGAGAAAGACAAGGCTGTTTCACTCGTTCTCTCATTAAAAGGACCCGCGGCAGAACTACTACAGAAAGTGCCACCTGACAGCCAGAACATCTATGCCGAGTTGATAAAAGCTCTAGAATTACGGTATGGTGATAAACATTTGCGAAATGTGTACTGCACCCAGTTGAGAGCAAGGCGACAGCATTCCGGGGAGAGTCTTCAAGAGTTTGAAGCAAGTATCGACAGACTAATTAGACTGGCCTATCCTGAAGCGCCAGAAGATTTTCGAACGCGTTTTGCGATGCAGACATTTACTGCCGGTGTCCGAGATAACGAACTACAGCAAGTGTTACGAATGGCAAGACACCAGAACAGTGCGGACGCCCTGGTACATGCTTTGCAATTTGAGGCCACCAAATCAGCGTCTGGTTGGACAAGTCATAAAGTGCGTGCGCTAAAAGATCGTGACGGCACAGACGATGAGGAAGAAGAACAGGGAACAGAGACTCGATGGTCGGCGCCACAGAATAAAATAAGAAAGGATGGAAGACCGAAGTGTTATAGATGTGGGAAACCTGGACATCTACAACGACTTTGTTGGGTTAGAATTCAGCAGCAGGGAAACGAGCAGTAGTCGGTACAACGGGGTGTGTGCTGACTAACTGGAGGAACGAAGCCCCTAGACAATACGCAATTTCTACACTTCAGAAAAACAGCGGGAGCTTGGTAGTTACCGGATTTGTTCAAGAAAGGCCAACCTCGATTACAGTTGACACAGGCGCAACAGTTTCTATTGTGCGCCCCGACGTGGTGAAAGATCTCAAGCCAATCTGGTGCTCTTGCAGCTTGCGAACAGCTACTGGACGGCCTGTAAAAGTGTATGGAAAAGTGGAGATACACCTACGCCTCGGTCGACTTGAGTTTAATCATCAAGTACTTGTTGCAGACATTGTGGATGAAGCAATTCTTGGTGTGGACGTTATGAACGCATACGGATTTATAGTCGACTTCAAAAACAATGTCTTGAGAATCGGAGGCGAAGAGGTAATGCTATCAACAATGACGACAGCAGAAAAATCGATGGACGTCATAAACCAAGTGGCCGTAACTGTTCCGCCAAACTCCGAAAAGATCATCATGGTTAGAACTGCGGTAGATACTAGGGGCAATCAGTGCTCTATATTCGAACCCCAGGTAGTCAGCACACCGGGCATACTAATTGGCAGAAGTTTAGTAAAACCTGACGAAACCGGAAATGTACCTATTAGAGTGGCGAATATTTTGGATCAAGCTATCACTTTACAAAGCAATATGCTCCTAGGCAAATTGACTCCTGTGGCCTGGGTAGCCGGAATAACGCAACGAAGACCCAGTTCTTCGGATACTTCTAAATTACCAGAGGAACTGCAAGACTTATTGAACAGATCTTCTAACGACCTCTCAAGTGGTGAGGTAAAAGAACTCGGACAGTTTTTACACGAATTCAAAGATTGTTTTGCAGTTCGGGGACAGTCACTGGGAAGAACCTCTCTTGTGCAACATCGCATCAATACCGGGGACACAACACCGTTACGCCAACCTCCTCGAAGGCCTCCATTATCTAAACAAGAGGAGATGTCTCGGTTAGTACAGGACATGTTGACAGAGGGAGTAATCGAACCTTCGTCAAGTGCTTGGTCTTCCCCTGTAGTGCTGGTAGCAAAGAAGGATGGTGGATTGCGTTTCTGCGTAGACTACCGGAGGTTAAATGACGTTACAAAGAAAGACTGCTATCCATTACCTCGCGTTGACGATACACTCGACACGTTGTCCGGAGCACAGTGGTTTTCCACATTGGACCTGAAGAGTGGATATTGGCAAGTGGGTCTTCATCAAGAAGACAAGGAAAAGACCGCTTTCTCAACCCCAAGTGGCTTATTCCAATTTAACATCATGCCATTTGGACTCTGTAATGCACCGGCAACATTTGAGAGATTGATGGACCTGATACTCCGAGGCCTGACGTGGAAAACTTGCCTTGTTTACTTAGACGATGTCATAGTGATCGGGAAGACTTTCGAAGATCATTTGGAAAACCTTAAGGAAGTTCTAACTAGAATTCACGGTGCACAACTGAAGCTGAGCCCGAAGAAGTGTTCTCTATTCCAGAAGGAAGTACAGTATTTGGGCCATCTGGTTTCGGCAGCGGGCGTTAGCATGGATCCTAATAAAGTAGACACCGTAAGAGACTGGCCAGTTCCGAAGAATAAACACGAAGTTCGGAGTTTCCTGGGGTTATGCTCATATTACCGACGTTTTGTGAAAGGCTTCGCTACTATTGCTAAACCACTACATGAGCTAACGGAAAATAAACGAAACTTCCAATGGTCGAGAGAGTGTGAACAAGCATTTAGAACATTGAAGATTGCATTATGTTCGCAGCCAATTCTCGCTTTTCCAGCTTCCGAAGGGAAGTACATCGTAGACACAGACGCAAGCAATACTGGTCTAGGAGCAGTTTTGTCTCAAGTGCAGAACGGTGAAGAACGAGTAATAGCGTATTACAGCAACACGCTTTCTAAACCAGAGAGAAATTATTGTGTTACAAGAAGAGAGTTGTTGGCAACTGTCAGAGCTTTGGAGTACTTCCATAAATACCTCTATGGGAGAGAGTTTTCACTACGTACTGACTATGCTGCACTTGCATGGCTCTTGAGATTTAAAAATCCGGAAGGACAGTTGGAAAGGTGGCTCGAACGTCTGCAAGAGTACAACTTCAAGGTACAACATCAGCGGGGGCGCCTGCACGGTAATGCAGATGGCTTATCACGAAGACCGTGCCCGGAAGACTGCCGACATTGCCACAGAAAGGAAGAACAAAACTCAAGCGAACATGTTGAAGCCATCACTGTAGATTTCCTGGCTGACGGCTGGACAACACAAGACTGTCGACAAGAACAGATGACTGATGAAGACATTGGACCGATCTTGACAGCAAAAGAGGAAGGTCGCCGCCCGGATTGGCAAGATATCTGCCATGGTTCTGAAGTGCTGAAGGGCTACTGGGCACAATGGGAATCTCTCACCTTAGAAAACGGATTGCTGAAAAGGGCTTGGGAAAGTGCAGATGGACGAGACGTGTTCATGCAGTTGATAGTTCCCCGAAGTAAAGTGCAGCCTGTTTTGAAGGAGACGCATGATGGAACATCTGGAGGCCGTCTTGGCGTTAACAAAACCCTTGACAAAATACGGAAGCGATTCTATTGGCTTCATCTTCGCCACGACGTAGAGGAATGGGTTCGGACGTGTGAAATATGTGCTGCAAGCAAGGGCCCACAAACCAGAAGCAGGGGAAAAATGAGACAGTATAACGTTGGACAACCTTTCGAGAGAATTGCCATAGACATTGCTGGACCATTCCCAGTCACTGACGATGGAAACCGGTACATCATGGTTGTAGGTGACTACTTTACTAAGTGGGTGGAAGCCTACGCAATTCCAAATCAGGAGGTTACCACTGTGGCAAAGCAGTCAGTTCACAACTTCTGTTGCCGTTATGGAGCCCCTATGGAAATCCATACGGATCAAGGGAGAAATTTCGAATCAGGAGTGTTTAAAGAATTATGCCGTCTACTTGGAATTCGAAAGACCAGGACAACGCCTCTGCATCCTCAGTCGGACGGGATGGTTGAGAGATTCAACAGGATACTTGAGCAGCATCTTTCGAAAGTTGTTGACGAGAACCAAACAGACTGGGACCAACGTATACCACTATTCCTTATGGCGTATAGGTCATCAGTACATGACACAACCGGCATGACTCCAGCAAAATTGGTGTTTGGGCGGGAGATTCGTCTTCCTGGGGACTTGATGTTTGGATCACCTGAGACTCAGTCCCAAGAGCCAAAGAACTATTCCTCGCAATTAGAAAACCAACTGCGAGAAATGAATCACTTGGTAAGAGGACGGCTGAAGATTGCCAGTGATAAAATGAAAACTCGGTATGACATTCGCAGCAATAGTGTGGGTTTCCAAGAAGGAGATCAGGTCTGGTTGTTCAATCCAAAGCGCCGTCGTGGTCGCTCACCTAAGCTTCAGTCTAACTGGGAAGGACCCTACGCTGTAAAAAAAAGGATTAACGATGTTGTTTATCGGATTCAACAGGAAGGACAGCGAAAGTTCAAGGTTGTCTACCTAGATTGCCTGGCTAAATACAAATTTAGAGACGCTTTGCCAGCTCGGGACGAACAGGCTTAAGGAGGGGGCAGTGCTACGACAGCACAGAACAATCTACGCGTTTATCGAATGTGCCAGAAAGATCTCGACGTAAGCGTGTGGTGTACGTTGAAACGTTTCGCATAACGTAACAATTCGGGAACCTGGTTAATTGGCTCAGGTCAATTAAACAGGCTGCCATTATCTTTACAAAATCATAAATAACTGGAAAGTAAACAAAAGTTAAATAGGATCCCGTGAATTGAGGAATATTGACAGGGGTTTGTAGATTTATTCACTCACCTTTTTGGACCATGACATCTCTTTATTACATAAAGTTTTAACATCTCCGAAGAAATTTAGCAATGAGTATATTAAAAGTAAAAACATTTGCACCTCTTGTACAAATAGAATTAGATTAATTAATGAGTTAACATAGCTTTTACTGCCCTCGGATCCGAGTATTTTGTTTCAGTATATGATATTAAAATTATCATCTTTATTTCGTGCCATCTGAAGAATGGGCTTATTTAACTTTAACGTGTTATATTCATAAAAGCCTTAAACTTAACACATATTATTACTAAGCATGAAATTACAATTTTATGGCAACTAAGTCAGTCTTTCGTGTTTTACTTTACTTTCATTGGTTAATTAAGTGTCTATCATGTATTATTTTAAGTTAAGTTCTGAACCACGGAAGTTGAACTTCCTTGATACCTGTGTGTAACATCGTCGGCGAATCGGCGCTTCTATTGGTTGTGCAGGGTGTCTTGGAGATCTTCTGGCTATCGTGTTTTGGTGAAATCTGCTGTCATTCCTAAAGATGAGTCGTCTGTTGGGTCTGTAGATTCTTGTGGTAGGTTTTGGGTTGTAACTTTCACTGGTATTCACATTGTTGTACCGCACATGTTACGTTTAACAGTTACATGTTAACAGTTTAACATCACATTTAGGTGATGTTAGTTTGTTACAGAGATGTCATTGTCATACACTCACGTCATTTTTACATTTTTACATCATCCGGCTATCTCACACAAGCGTCTCCTCGTTTATAGGTTTTTATATCGACTACATACTTTTGTACGCTGTATCAGCAGCGGTGTCTGAGATACAACTGAACTGGCTAAGTATAGGGGTGAAGAGGCTGTCCGCGCGCGGGTAGCTTGTCAGCGTAAAAGTAGTTCCATATTCGATTAATATTTACTCGATTATTCTCTGACATATTTAACTATATTTAATTATACTACGGTATCTCTCACTTAGTATTTTATTATTGTACATCATTATGTTTTTTATCAAGTTCCGATTTAATACAATTATTAGTCATATTCACGGGTAATTATGCGTGTTGATGCCGGTTTCGGCAGGTTAAAGCAGGGTTAATTATTAAGGGGTGTTATCGCAATTTTATTATAGAATTCTTTTTGGTTTTAAAACTATTTATTTTGGGTATTATGGCGGGGTTACATTATCATTTTCTTTAGGGGTTTGGTTCTGTTTTAATGTGAGATTTTAAATTTCTTTTATTTCATTTTTTTCCTTTTTTAAAATCGTCACAACGTGCTACTAGACGCATTTTGCAAGAATTTTCTCAACTGTGCCGGGCTTCGCTCGGGCGCTCGGACTGTGTCAAGGCCGTAGCAATTACGTAGTTCACGAGAGAAAGACGCAGTTTGAAAGCTTCTGGTGTGTGAGCGTGACCATAAATACATCGGGTAGCGGCCTTAGTTTTTCAGTTCCATGCGAGATTTTGGATAGTGCGGTTCGAGAGTATTAGTGCGATATATTTACAGAGCGGTTCGGGTTATTACTGTGTACGTGCAAGTAGTTATTAGTGAAGTGTTGCGTTTTATATTCGGACGGTATAATTGTAATACAATTGAGTTTTAATATTTGTGGACATTTTATTGTGTGTGTACAATTTTCATTTGATTTGTTGTAGAGACTGTGTTGTTAATTACGAACTGTTTTACTGTAACAATTAAAGGTGTGATTAGTGACTTAATTGGTGTCTTGTACTTATTTTGTTTCCACTGTACCTACGACGATCGAATAGACCGTCGTAACAATATGGTCATTTTGGGGCGAAGAAGAATATATGGCCTGCATACAAGAGCTGGTCACTAGCCTCTCCTCTCCAACTCCAACTCTCACTTACAAGCGGTGGGCCCTGTTAAGTCGAGCAACCCATGCTAAGGTTGTGGTAACCAATCCCTTCGGCAGCTTGGGTCGGCGAGCCAACGAGAGATGGGGGTCTGGGCGAGGTGGCCCTGAGGTAATCAGGGACCCGGCTTACCAAGATGTAGTGTGTCGGCAGCAGGATGCATGGCAGGGTTGGCGGCGGAAGAACATAAAAATGTCAACGGCGGCGCCCATAGATCTAGTGAGCATGGTCTACTGCGGACGGGTGGATGAGACTCGTTAGCTCAGTGAAGGCAACTCATCTAAGAGACGGGAACTCTAAACATAAAACCCCTGGTCCTCCAGGTTGGGGGTTGGGCGTAGGGTTAACAACCCACCCCATAAAAAAAGATTGTTATGAAACCAAGAGAAAAAGGAAAAGCCGGACGAATTAATGGAATTGGGACTGGATCGTGTAAAAAGGACAAAGATTTTAAACTTGCGACATGGAACTTGCGTTCCTTATACAGACCTGGAGCCTTGAAGATATTAATAGGAGAGGTTCTCAAATATAAGATAGATGTTTTGGCTATGCAGGAGATGAGGTGGACTGGTGCTGGAATCATGGATCGAAGGGACTACTCGGTGTATTACAGCTGTCAGAACCGGGACCATGTGCTTGGAACTGGCTTCTTGGTAAGCCGTAGAATGAAAGCAAATATCATCGATTTTAAACCCCTTACACCTAGAATGTGTAAAATAAGACTTAGGGGAATTTTCTTTAACTATACTATAATAAACGTGCATGCCCCAACTGATGATAAGCCTGAGGAGGAGAAAGATGATTTTTATGACTTGCTGGAGAATGCGTATGCTAGCAGCCCTAGACATGACATAAAAATAATCATAGGTGACTTAAATGCCAAAGTGGGAAGCAGCCATACCTGTAGTAATATAGGAAAGTATAGTTTACACTCTGAACACTCAGACAATGGTTTCCGACTATTGAACTTTGCAGTTGGTCAAAATATGATCATAGGAGGAACTTTCTTCGACCACAAAGACATACATAAGGGCACATGGATCTCTCCAGATGGGAGAACGGTCAATCAAATAGATCATGTCCTATTGGATGGCCGCCATAAGTCAGACTTACAAGACGTGAGAGTTTATAGAAGTGCCAACATGGACAGTGATCACTATCTCGTAGTTGCAAAACTGAGAGCTAGAATCTCCAATAATAGAAATGAAAAAGGAATAAAGACTGTTAGATACAATACAGAAATGCTAAAGGAAGAAGAAATAAAACGGAGGTTCGAGGAAGTTACTAATGAGAAAATTAGACAGTGGAGACTTGAATGCCGTGAGGAACAAGATATAGAAAACCACTGGCTTAATCTAAAAAACATGTTAGTGACCACGGGAGAAGAAATCGTTGGTTTGAAGAAGAGACATGGGCGAGATGAGTGGTTTGATAAGGAGTGTGAAGAGGCAACTGACTTCAAAAACAAGACATACAAATTTATGATCCAAAGGAAATGCACTAGGGCTGTTCAAGAGGAATACAGGAAGGCCAGGCGGAGGGAAAAGAAGATTCATAGAGGAAAAAAGAGGGAGTATATGATGAGACAGATGGAAAAGATAGAGGAATATAAGAGTAAAAGGCTGAGCCGAGATATGTACAGGAAGGTGAATGATATGAGACAGGAATTTCAGCCTAGAACAAATGCCTGTAGGGATAATAATGGTGGCCTTGTGAGTGATAATGCTGGCGTGATCAGGAGATGGACAGAACACTTCGAAGAGTTGCTAGGCTCAGTTGGGGAGGCTTCGATGGAGGCATCTGAGAATGAAGAGGAGGTAGGAGAATTCGAGGATGATAGAGAGGAGTTGGTGCCATCCTATGACAAGGTGTATGAAGCTCTAGAAAAGCTTAAAAATAACAAGGCAGCAGGTTCCGATGGTTTACCAGGGGAACTATTAAAGAGCGCAGGAGGAGATTTCATAAAGGAATTTGCCCATCTTATAGAGCGAATATGGCTGGAGGAGGTAATGCCTGATGAGTGGAACAATGGGGTGGTGTGTTTAATACATAAAAAGGGTGATCCACTTATATGTAAAAATTATAGGGGCATCTCTCTACTTAATACAGCATATAAGGTATTGTCCAACATCATATTTTCTAGGCTGCTTCCCTACGCTGAGGAAAACATAAAAGAATATCAGTGTGGATTCACTAGGAATAGGTCAACAACAGACCAAATATTTACACTAAGGCAAATCCTGGAAAAAACGTTGGAATATGGAGTGCCCACTCACCATCTCTTTGTGGATTTCCAGTCGGCATATGATTCAATCAACCGGAAAATGCTATATAGAGCTATGAAGGAGTTGCATATACCATCTAAGTTGGTGCGTATGGTTGGAGTAGTTATGTCCAATTCTAAGTGCCAAATCAGAATACAATCAAATCTATCTAACTCCTTAAAAACATTGAATGGGTTGAAACAAGGAGATGCCTTAGCATGTCTGTTGTTCAACATAGCTCTAGAAAAGGTCATCAGGGATTCAGGAATTCAAACTAGCGGACACATATTTCACAAGGAGGTACAGCTTCTGGCCTACGCCGATGACATTGACGTCATAAGTAGGTCTGAATCTGGCTTAAAGGAAGCCTTTCAGGAACTGGAGTTGTCCGCTAAGGCTATGGGCTTGGTTATAAACCAAACCAAAACCAAATATATGGTTGTAGGTGCCAATACTCGTACCCTGTCCCTGCGCATTAACGATTATGAATTTGAAAAGGTTCAGGGTTTTCCATATCTCGGGTCATATGTGGACTCTGGAAATGACTCCTCTAGAGATATTGAAAGACGAATATTATCTGCTAATAGGTGTTACTACGGACTGGTGAAACATTTTAAATCAAAATTAATAACTAAAGATACAAAAGCCTCCCTATACAAGACCTTGATTAGACCAGTCCTGATGTATGGCTCGGAATGCTGGGTGTTAAAAAAACTAGATGAGCAGAGACTATCCGTTTTTGAGAGGAGGGTACTGAGGAGAATCTATGGCCCTGTGAGGGAAAACAACATTTGGAGGCGACTGCATAATCGAGAGTTGTACGAAAGGTTTAAAGATCTTCCGATCGTGCAACTCATACAAATTAACAGATTGCGTTGGGCTGGTCATGTGCAGAGAATGGCGGAGGATAGAATCCCAAAAAGAGTGATGAATTATTTGCCGATGGGAAGGAGAAGGAGGGGAAGACCGCGTACAAGATGGCTGGACCAGGTTGGTAAGGAGGCAGTGAGGCTGGGTGCAGCAAACTGGTGGACATTGGCCGGGAGTAGAGACCAGTGGGGAAGATTTCTTTTGGAGGCCAGGGCCCGGACTGGGCTGTAGCGCCGAGGATGTATGTATGTTTGGGGCGAAGAAGTGTGTCAATGTATTAAAAGAGTCATGTGTTTTTAAAAATATGGAAAGAAGGGTTATAAAACTATTAAGGGGTTGTGATTTGTGTCAGAAATCGAAGGTAGTAAATTATAGAGTAGAAGGGGAGATGAATTTTATAAAAGTGAATAGACCTTTCGATTTAGTTGCGGTAGATTTGTTTGGGCCATTGCCAAAGGGTAGAGGCGGAGTGATGTATATTTTTGTGATGCTTGACACTTTTTCTAAGTATGTGAGATTGTATAGTGTTAAAAGAGCTACCAGTCAGGTATTGAGTGAAAATGTGACCAAGGACTACATGATTCACTAGGGAAATGGCGTCAGACCCTAGGATGGGAAGGAATCATCACGAAGCATATGGCTGTGTACCATTCCCAGTCCAACCAGGCTGAGCGTGTAATGAGAGAGATAGGCAGGATCTTTAGAGCCTATTGTCACGCTAAACACAGCGAATGGCCGTTGTACGTCAGAAGAGTAGAGACTTGGCTGAACAGTACCACCCACGAGTCCACCGGCTATGCACCTCACGAGTTGATCAAAGGAACACGCCCCCCGAGAATTTTGGAACAGCTGTTCGATTACCCACCGGAGAGTGAGAAAGCGGATGTGAACATAAAAATCAGGCTGGCAAACGAGAACTTATTGAGCAAGGGAGAACAAAGAAAACGTAGACACGATGCAAAAGGTAAGTGGATGAAATACGAAGTAGGACAATTGGTATTGGTGAGAAGACACGATTTGTTGAGCGCTCAGGATAAGGAGATCAAGAAGTTTTTCTTACTCTATGAAGGACCGTATGAGGTAATAGAAGTTAAGATGAAGAATTCATATGTATTACAGAACAGAGAGACAAGGGAGATAGTAGGGACACACAATGCAACAAATTTGAAACTGTATTGGTCATCATAGGAATTTTAACAATGTTTATTATTAATATTAATGTGTGGATAAAATTTAATTTGATTTTATATGTTTGCAGAAGGGACTCTCCCCCATTTTCGGGCGATCACAGACTCACCACCTCTGATCGTGGTTTTTGGCAATCTGGAGGCGGACCATGGTTGGCGTTAGCCTCAGCAACGATGGTCTTACTCCACAAAAAGGTGTCAGTAGAAATTCTTTGCTTACAAGAATGGGGAGGGGGACCCATAGTTTTGTGGAAAGGTAGTATATTTTTCCACGAACTATCTCAGTTTTGTTTTAGAAATTGTGAAATGAAATGACCAAAAATATGTAACTTAAATACTTTATTTAACTTTTCAAGGAATTGTTTTCCCTCAGAAAACAACACAAATGTATTTTATTTTGAGGTAAACGTATAAGATGATCCATTGTGGTACTTACTATTTTGTCATAAAGAAAATGTTAGTGAAAAGTGAAAGCTTGGACTTGCAAAAGTGTCTATGTGAAAATTTTTTTAAATAAATAAAAGAACTTGTTATTATACAAGATTAAAGGGTAATTTTGGGGGGTAGAGTGGTGTTTATAGAAGTGATATAATGATGGAATGTAGGGACTGCTATTGTAGACAGATTTAGTTTAGTTATTAGTGTGCTATCGCTGTGGTGGCATGTGCACAGTAGATAGCGGAAAGTGTTGGGGGTAACAGAGAGTGTTACCTCCATTGGAGGCCAAAATGGCGTAAAATGCACGGCACACCCTTTTATACAATTTTATATTGTATCTTGATAAATTGCCGTGCCGTGCAGATAAATGATGATGATAACATGCCTGAAAGTAGAGTTGATTTCCCCGACTTTTCGGGCGATTACTGCCTTACCAGCACTAATCGTGGTTTTGGCTAGCGGTCAGCTATGGCCATAAATTAAGAACCTTGACCATAGCTGGCTTGAAATTGGTTTATATAAGAAATTTATGGGGGGTGCATTTAGGGAAAATCCCGGAAACTATGGAACAGCGGCTGCCACTCTGTTCGAGTAGGAACAGCAAGGCCAGGTGGTAGACCCTTTTAAGGGCGTATGAATTTATAACAGGGATATGATGAGATCCAAATAATTTCCAATGTAACGCTGAAGCAAGGACACGGAGATGTAAATTCCTCCACCTATGCCGTCCTTGTGGAGGCAAATGGGCGCAACAGTCCAACAGAAAAAACAATAGTGTGTGTGGCTGGGTGGTTGCTCAGGGGAGCAACAAATTAAAGTTTTGTAACCTAAAGATGATGACTCGCTCCTGAAGTAATTAAATAACTGTATCATGATTTGAGAAATAGTTGCATTAGATGTTTATTATGCTATGTTTATTCTATCTTATAAATGTATTAGTTTATTGTGTTATAGGTAAGTGTTGATAAAATGTATAATTTGTATAATTTTGAAATGTGTTTATTCTAAGGTCATTCACCTTGCTAAGAAAATCAGCTGATCCGCTGTAGAATGTCACGAATAAATTGTTTGCTAATTTCCAAGGTAACTAATGTTTGAATAGAATGATTTTAATGTGTTAAAGATTTTATTTTAAATGATGAAAATAATTTGATATAGTTAAGAATTTTAAATGATTTGTAAAAGGTAGATGTTGGGTGATTAATATTTTGTTGGGACAATTAGATCAGTCCAAGTTGAGTTTAAAGTGGTAATAGAGATGAGTAAATATTGTTGTGAATTAATGTAATGTAGAATTTGAGATGTAATAGTGACACAGTAGCTATGGGGAATATATGTAGAGTATTGATTGATAATATTGATGTAATAAATAAGTGGAGATATTTTGTAAATGAGAGTATTGTATTGGGAGAGTAATTAGAGTTGATGGTGATATTTTGTAGTAAGGGTAGTGGTGTAGGGAGTCATAAGCGACAGGTGTCATGGCGGGAGGAATAGATTTAAAGAGGGTTACGGGTTACCTGAAAGGGTCAGGAACCGATAAGGGAATGAGTTGGTAGAGTTCGGGTACACACATCCTGAGTGCAAAGGGGTAGAGAGTATATTTTTTTATATAAGGGTAGAATGAGGCGATATGAGTTGAGTAGTAAGTTGGGTTTAGAGATTGTTTGATAGATGTTTTTGATAGAGATGGGTGTCACGTTAGTTAAAGCTGTTAGTGATATTCGAGTCAGAAGGGATTAAGAGTATATATATATATATATATTTCAATCACTTTCTGCTACAGTCCGTTTCTTGATGTATATAATACTATAATACTTATAACTATTTTACCTCAAGATGTATTTTTTCTTTAGGGACATGTTTCGGGAGATCCTGTTCTCCCATATTCAACCTTCGCCATCTTGCTTCTGGTGCAGTATTTGTGTGTTGGCTTCTGGATGTTATTATGGTGGTTTGTTGGTCTTTGGTCCTTCAATGTTGCATTATTGTGTGTGGTTGTGGTATCTGTTTTTGTATTTTGTGTATTTTCGATGTTGAGTGCTTTGAATATTGTGTCATGTTTTGTATTGATTTGTATTTGTTCTGGTATTAATTTGTTTTGTGTTTTATGTTTGTAAATCTGTAAATTTTCCCAAATGTTCATTATGGTGCCTTTGTGTGGTATATGTTTTATTAGTGTTACATTGGTTATGTCTGGGAATTCATGTCCTGTGTTTATTGCATGTGTGGCTAAATTGGATTTATATATGTTTGGTTTTTTGTATGCATTTAGGTGTTCAAAATAACGTTTTTTCAGCTGTTTTTTTGTTTGTCCTATATAACATTTATTGCAATCTTGGCATTCAATTTTGTATATACCGTTGGTTGTTGTATTATCTTTGTTGTGTGAGCATATTACTGCACCAGAAGCAAGATGGCGAAGGTTGAAGATGGGAGAACAGGATCTCCCGAAACATGTCCCTAAAGAAAAAATACATCTTGAGGTAAAATAGTTATAAGTATTATAATATATATATATATATATATATATATATATATATTATAACATTGCCAAACCCTGATCACATTTGATATTAAAAAGTATGTAAAAAATGCCAAGAAACAATATATTTTGATAGATAAATGATAACGAGAATGAAAGTAGTAAATATAATCAATAGTGAAGGAGGAAGAATACAACCAAAGGTGGTCACAAAACAAGAAAATACGAACTAGACTGACAGACAACTGACATTGACCCAACCCCAGAGATTGGCCAGATATTAACCAAAGTAAAGCGAGACAAGAAGACAGTGAAGAAAAAAGAAAAAAAAAATTACATGGCCATAACAATTAACTCACAAGATTGTTTTAAAAGAGCATAATTTTTTATTATTGTTAATAATTTATGTTTAAATTTTTATTAGTGGTAACTTGTAAATGACAGTATCTCAGCAATTGTTATACATAAAAAAACCATGTGTAGATATGATTGTATGTATATCCTTATCTATAGGTGATGTGTCAGCTGTTATGTTTAAAATTACACTCATACAGACAGGGAATAGAAATGTGTACGTGATTCAATCAGAGAACAAATTGTATATCCTACTATATACTTTGGAACTTTTATTACTAGGATTATTTCAGCAGTATGTATGTTATCTCAGCATTATGTATTTGAAAGTATAAGGTTTTGGAAAGTTTATTTATTCGCTAATATTATTGCTGTTGCTACAGATGTAGTAGGTTTCAATTAACACAATATATTTTAACATTATTAAATTGTTGTTATTATTACTAATTATGACATTTCAGACCAATTTTTATCACTTTAATGACAATATATACAAAGTTATGTTTTATTTGAAAGATGTATTTACAATACCATGTTGTTTGCATATTATAAAATGATATGTGACAGTCTGAAGTTAACAAAAGAGACATGAACTCATTAGATACAAAAACTTTGTAATAATAGTGAGATCGTGAGAAATATAAGGGTAATTAGAGATAGGTAGGGAGTGACAAAGATGAACAGTGAAGTGATAAGTGTAATAAAATAAACAGCATATAATCTTAAGAAAAAAGAGTTAAACAAGTGTGACAAACCCAAAATATAAGCACATGTTAAATGAGCAATTAAGTTAAGTATATTAGACTGAAAGACACAGAATAATTGTGAATGTAAAAAACAGAAAAAATATTATCTCAGTATAAAAATCACCAGGGTGATTACTGTTATAAAAGAGATGGTGTAGGTATAACACTCACCAAATTTGTTCATTTGTTAATTTAAAGAAAGAAGTTATTGGCTTAATGTTTAAGGCAATAAATACCAGAAGAAATAGTTTTACAGTAATATGTTAGTATGTTTTAAGTAAGTAAGGAATTTATAAAGAAAATAATAGCAATACCTTTATAAGAAATAATAGGCAAAATATATTAATTATGTGTAACGAAAGGGAACATGGCAGAATTATATTAAAACTTAGAAATAAGTAAATTATGTATTAACATAGTATTATCAATTTTGGACTAAAACATTAATACATGACTTAGACCAATCTTGTAAGATATCAAACTAATCTTTGAAAGAAAATAGGAACATCTATGTAAAGATTACAACCATTGAAATTATCCCCAAGTAAATATAGCCATTATAAAATATTTATTCAAATTAAACAAAAAATTCAAAGTTTGATAACAATGTGTTTATTTTGAGATCGACCAGGTAGAATAATTACGTTACCATGGAAACTGTGGAGTAACAAGAAAAAATACCGTTAGATTTTTTTACTGAATGCATGACGCTTTAATGGTATAGACGCTAATTTTCGAGTGACCAAAATTGTCAATTAAAACATAGCAAATATCAGAAAAAGTTACTACTAAGTGTATACCAAGACATAAGACAAGGACTGGAATCATATTATTGAAGTTGAGGCCAAATTAACGAAAAAAGAAAATAAATTACTACCAATTAAACTGGAAAAGATGCCTGATGTCCTGAACCCAGCAAATTAAAGAAGATTATAGTATAACCCATGAATAACAGATCGTATGAATTCGCCATAACTACAGAAGTGATAAGTACCTCTTAAATTACCCAAAATATATAAATAAACTCACGTTAATTATCTCACTAAAGGTCGAAATCTCACTGAACTGAAATTAAGTACTTTCAAAGATTAAAAAGAATACTAAGTCACTGACAATTTATAAACTAACCAATATAAACTGTTGTTAATGATCCATAACTTGTAAACACTTTTACTACACTGCGCTAAACAAATTATACCTACACAATATGTTAGTTAAGTTTACTTGATGTAAGGGTGTGTATTTTTATTGTTTTTAAAACATTTGTAATCCTTTGAACGTAACCTCAAGAACCTATGACAAACCAACATTAATAACTTGTATACAATTTTCAACAGACGCCATCATTAAACGTCTGGATATCAATTCAAATAGCGATTGTCAAACCCTGTAATTGTCTCATATAAACAACCGGAGCATTTGTATTAGAATAATTTGTATTAAATGAATAACAATCACTAATAAAAAATGTGTAAGTATTGAGTGTAACCACGGTGTTATAATTTCATTAGGAGGTGCACAATATTTTATGTACATTTTAGCAGATGACTAACGATTTACACAGCCCACGCATCGAACTGCTGTGTGCTCCAGTGGGCCTAGCTGGCGGAAATATTTGAATTATTCCAACCGCCTGAGCTGCGCTGGTCATACAACTTTGAATTTTATTTTAATTGTTTTAAGAAAACAATTTGGCACCACCGGGAATTTCATACTCCTAATGAACATCAAGACCTGGTTATTCGTACGTTCGCAACGAACGAAATCTGCGGAAGTTGCACGCATTAGAACTACGGATAGAGAAGACACATTACACCCATCACACACAAATTGTACATTATTCACATTTTGCAGAGCAAAACGGTAGCCGTACACACGTCTACATAACAAAGTGGCGCGCCAACTAGTAGGGCTAGAATAATAAAGAAATTATACAATTAAACCCTATAAATTCTAGCGGCGATTACGAAAGGTTACAATATGCACACCAGAGGATTGTCGAAAAAATTGGCAAAGGAGAAGGAGATGGAAGAAAACAGAGGGGAAGAAGAGGAAGGAACACCGATTGAAGAAGTGGAGACAGTAATAACCACAACAGAACCAAGCCTAGATGAAGAAATGGAAACACAGCTGGAGATAGGGGGGAAGCCAGAGGAGGAATGGATTTACAAAAATTGTGGGAGTTGATTAATGGAAAATTAGACAAGAATGAGGAGAGCTTGAAGGAGATGAAGAAAGAAACCAGTGATAATTTGAAACAGATCAATGAAAAAATAGTGAGTACTAAGGAAGAATTGAGGAAAACAGTCAACCAAAATAATGAAACACTACAACAACGATTGCTGGAGGAAATTCAGCAAAGAAACGAAGAATTAAAGGAAGAATTGAAGGAACAGCTGAAGAAGGACCACGAGAAAAATAAAGAAGAAATGAAGCTGCAGATGGCACACCAATTAATGGAGTACCGAGAAGAAGCAAAACAGCAGATTACGGAAATCAATGACAAATTAGAGGAAACGTTGGAGAAGCTAGAGAAGACCAACGAAAATGTTTCTGGAGTCCGCAAGGAAGTACTCGATAAAATGAACCGTCTCGAAGGAGAAAATAAGAGAAGAATTGAGGAAAGTCATGAGGAAACAGTCAGAAAATGTACCCAGATAGACCAGGACATACACCAAGTCCGGGAAGAAAACCAGAAAGAGGTAGCAGCTGTACGAACAGACTTGGGAGAACGAATGGAAGGAGTTTACAGTAACTTAAATAAAGTAGATAGCAAAGTAGACAAAAACCAACAGAGGATTGACGAAATGCGCAGAATAGAAGAGTCATTACGGGAAGAAGTGGATGCCTGGCGTGACCGACCATGTAATAATAATCATGTCATGAACACAGACAACAGAGATACTATTAATTTCCGTAATTATAAAAGAAACCCTATTGAATTCTTGAAGAGGGTAGAAGAGTTAATCATCAAGAATCGAGAGACTCGATGGACTACAATAAGAGGGATGTTGGACGAAATGTTCAAGGAGACATACGACAACTGGTGGACTGCCACTCGACCAGACATCCAAAACCTTCAAGACTTTAAGACTCAGTTCAAGGCTAAATACTGGTCTGAGTCAACTCAGAATATGGTCCGCAATAACCTGAGCAATGGAAGGTATGAAAACCAGAATGGACAATCCCTTACCTCCTACTTCTTGGGAAAAATCTGCATGGCCAGGAATTTGGAGCCACGTATACCTGAAGAGTGTCTGGTAATACAGTTATCTTACCACTACGACGACGCCATCCAAAAGGCACGGATGTACAGCCAGGTAAAGACCATCCAAGATATGGCTAGCTTACTGGAAAGCCATGAACATGAGTGGCAGTACAGGAAAAATAGAGGGTACAGTTTCAGAAATAATAGAACCAATGAGGGACAATTGTCACAGAATCAACAGGGAGATAATAAGCCACCGATAAATAACCCTAACAATTACCAAGGGAACACACGGGGCAATAACGCGCCCAGAAATTTTAACAGAAGTGGAAACCATAATAATAACAACTTCAGGAACAACCACAGGGGTAATTTCCCGTCGAATGGTTACAACAACAATTATCGCCCTGGAAACAACAGTAATCAGAACAATAATCCAGGATACCGGCCACAGGTAAATTACATAAGGGGGCAAAGACAAAGGAGCCCAAGAAGAAACTATCCCTCATCTAACTATCGGCGAACGTACTATAACCAGGTACCCGATACGAGAAGTCACCCATTCGAAGAAGATCACAGGCACAGCGTGGATAACCGGAATAATCAACAGGAGCCGAACGCTAACCAACCATCAAACACTACTGATGTTGGGGGCAATGAGGTCAACCCTCATTTAAACGCTTAAGGCCAGTGAAAACTGCGGACAGCCCATCACTGGACCAATCTCTGGGTGAATATAAGACAACACATGACAAGAAGATCACAATAATATGTACTAATTATTTGAAAAATATAAGGGACGATTTGATCGAAGAAAATGATAACATGATGCCCATTAGAAACAATGAAATAGTGTATGTGAGTGCCCAAATAAATGGAATTCTATCAACCATAATGATCGATACAGGGTCTAATGTCTCCCTGATCGACCAAATAGAATTAAATAGACTACAGCAGGGAAGTAGTGTACCCATATCAACCCTGCCCATAAACAATATAACTATTATTGGTGCTACCGGCCGACAAAACAAAACCGTCCGGAAACAAGTATCCTTGGAACATAATAGCAAAGGTATAATAGTAACTATGCCATTTCTTGTTGCCAGCGGCCTACCTTTCTCATTACTTGTTGGGTGTGATGTACTCAGACAACACTCTGCCATAATTAACCTGCGGCAGGGAGAAGTATCACTAACCACAGAACAAGGAATATGGCTCAGCCGATCTAGTGAATGGTGGCAACTTACCATTGATAACAAACCACTATAACATGATCCAAAACAATTATTGCAAACAATCACCCGAAAGAATATTGACAGATTGGAAGGATGAAGAATTATGGTCAAGCAAGCTGGATGAGATCAGAAACTTCCAACGAGAAGAACAAGATCCACAGATTAGTGTGCAACAGTCAGAGGAACTCATAAGTATATACAACAGATATAAACACATTTTTTCTGACGCTCCAGGCAAAGTAAAGAATTATCAATGCCGAATACGATTTAAAGAACCCGCTGACTTCAAGAAAAAATCTTACCCCATTGCTTACTCACAAAGAAATGCAGTGAGGGCAGAAATCAATCAAATGATGGAAGACGATATCATTGAATTAAGTCAATCACCGTATACAAGTCCAATAGTGGCGATACCAAAAAAGGACGGAAAGGTGAGAATCTGCCTCGACGCCAGAGAAATTAATAAAATGATAGTGAACGATAGAACATCACCGGGTGAAATAGAAGAAATCCTTAAGAAGTTCCACGGTATAAAATACATTAGCTCTTGGGATACGGTATGTGGCTACTGGCAGGTGGAGCTACATCCGAACAGTAGACAATACTTAGCATTCCTGTTCGATGGGAGGAACTATCAGTTCAAAAGACTGCCATTTGGACTGATAAATTCGGTCGCAGTATTTGTTAAATGTACGGACCAAATACTGGGACAAGATGTACTGAATTTTACCACCGTGTACGTAGATGATCTGTTAATAACATCATCAAATTGGCAAGAGCACTGTGCCAGAGTGGAAACCGTACTAAAAAGATTATCAGATAATCACGTAACCCTTAAGCTGGACAAGTCAAAGTTTATAGCCCGAAAAATACAATTTCTAGGATTCAATCTAGCAGAGGAAGGCATATCTCCTTCGTCAGAAAAAGTTGAGGCGATACAACGATTCCCCACGCCAAAAAACAAAAAACAACTTCAATCCTTCCTGGGAATATGCAACTATTACCGTAAATTTCAAGATAATTATTCCAAACTAACAGCAAAATTCAAAAAACAATTATCAGTCAAGGACAAGTGGACTTGGGGGTCCGAACAAGATGAAGTATTTAACCAAATAAAAGAAAAGTTCTTGAACACCGTGATCTTACATCATCCAGACTTCAAAAAGCCATTCTTCATGAACTGTGATGCGAGTGATGTCAGTGTAGGTGCGGTATTATACCAAGAAAATGAGAAGGGACAGCATATGGGGACAGCATATGGTTATTAGTTTTGCAAGCAGAATTTTAAATGGATGCGAACGAAATTATCACGTCACGGAGAAAGAACTACTTAGTGTCGTGTTCGCCTGCAACAAATTTAGGACTTATATTCTGGGATACGATATAACAGTGAGAAGTGACCATAGATCCATATCATTCCTTAAGCAGTGTAAACTCAGCCACGGAAGATTAACTCGATGGATATTGTTGCTACAGGAATATCACATAAACTGGGAGTACATCCCAGGGAAGCAAAACGTAGCTGCGGACATCTTATCCCGTATAAACGTCCAGCAACAAACTTTCGAGGGGGAGAAAGAACAATTAGTTAAGGTGTATAACATTATTAAAAACAGAGTAGATCTAGAAAAAATAACCCAAGAAATAAGAAGATGTCAAACTGTGGATCCAAAAATAATGAGTATCCGGGAGAGAATGTTAAAAGATGAAGAAACCATTCTACAATATTATAAAATACATGACAACTTGCTATTTATTAAAAACAATCCTGCAATCGGAGAATGGAAACTTGTAATACCATCTACAGTGGAGGAACAATTGATACTAGACTACCACATTAGATACGGCCATATGGGGGCTGTAAAAGTGATAAAAGCTTTACAGGAACAAGTTTACATTAAAAATATTTATCGAAAAGTGAACAAAATCATTCAAAAATGTGATATTTGCCAAAAGGTAAAATGCAATAATTCAAAAAAGGAAGGTATGATGATACCTATCACATCAAGTCAGAAATTAGAAAGGGTATTCCTTGACATATGTGGTCCGTTTCCTATCAGTGGAGGAAGACACAGATATAAATTTATAATCATTATGTTTGACCACTTCACCAAGTATACAAAGTTGTACTCCATTAACCGTGCAACAACAAAGAAAATAATTGAGATTATATTAACCAAGTTTATACCAGAAGTGGGAAGACCGACGGCCGTTATAACAGATCATGGAACCCAATTTAAGGGAAATCTTTGGAAAAATAAGCTCTGTGAACATAATATTAAAACTTACAAAACATCCGTTTATCACCCAAGCAGCAACCCAGCTGAAAGGGTACTCAGAGAAGTGGGTCGTATACTGAGAACCTACTGCCACGATAAACAAAGAGAATGGCACAATTACGTGAAATCCACTGAAGAATTTATAAACTTAGCTTACCACGACTTTACGGAAGCTACCCCATACACAATGATGTTTGAGTGGCCACCGCCTAGAGAGATAACTGATATGATACAATTCCCCACAAACACCGAATATCAATTCGAGAAAAAAAGATTCTATAACAGAATAGCCGAAAAGGTAGAGCAACAAAAGAATAAATACGCTAAGAACCAGAAAAAGACTATTAAGTACGAGGTAGGAGAAAGGGTACTGTTAAAAAACAGAGAATTACCCAGCTCCATAGAAGGCATCACTAGAAAGTTACTATTATTATACGTGGGACCATACACTATAACAAAAGACAAGGGCAATAACACTTACGAGATCACTCACCCCGTCACCAAGAAAATAAAGGGGGTATACAATCAAGCCTCAATTAAGAAATATTATGACAATCAACAATAACTGTAAAAAAACAATTTAAAACAAAAAACCAACAAAAATACTTTAAATAAAGAAAAAAAAAATAACGTGACAAACAAACAAGTCTGCCAATGTCATAAAGAAAAGATCTCTAAAGAATGTAAAAATTCCAAAACATTCGTAAGTACAGCTTACACTAAGCATTAGAGAAACCATTATGATGAATAAAAAATTGTAAAAAATCAAAAAAGATATGTAAGAAAAGCTTACCCAAATATCTCAATAATATTTTAGAACAAGTAAAAATGGAGAGATAAAAGTCACAAGGCATTCAGATAAAGTAAGAGCAACCAACTTACTACAATATTTAAATAAAAATTAACAATAGAGGAGTGTAGTTACAAAACATTCCTACAAAATAAGGTTAAATTACCATAATATTTAGCCAAAAAAAAAATGAGGCATAAAAAGCATAACATACGGTAAAGGAATAAGCTACAAAAAATTCCTAACTAGTAAGAAGCCATAACTTACTATGATATTTAAAAATTATGAAAAAAAAAAATATATATATATATATCAATCAAAATGATCAGCTTCCACAACTATTTAGAAAGAGGGGAAGTAAAATTACCCAAACCAATGATCACAAAACAATATAAATGAAATAAACATTCTAAGAGTCATAATGTGAGATGAGATGAAACAAAGAGTAATTAAAAATGAATAAAAATGTGAATTGTATCAATAAAAAACAATGTATCAAATAGTATCTATAAAGAAAGATGGAACAATATATGACTCGAACTGAGCAATAATGAAGTATAAAAGTAAAAGATTCCCAACAAATATTATGATTATGATTATTATTATTATTATTATTATTTTGAGTCACGAGTTGACTATATTTAAGAATTATTAATTGAGTTTGTCTGTTGAATGAACCAGCAATCATTTTACTGAGCAGGGATGATGTTCCCCTCATATCAGTATAAGAGTAGTTTTGATGAAAAATAAGATTTATAGGGAATAAGTTATAATAAAAAAATCAATAAGCCAGTTCGCAATGTGAGAAAATAATGAAGAAAAGACTAAGAAGAATGGAAATAAAAGATACCGAATTAATTATAAAAAATGAATGAGAAGCAGGAGAATTTGAAAAAAAAAAAAAAAAAATTTGATACGATACAATTGATAATTTCATCAAACTTAAATTCACGTTTTATAAAATGATCAATTTTGGTGGAAGGGCATTATATAACATTGCCAAACCCTGATCACATTTGATATTAAAAAGTATGTAAAAAATGCCAAGAAACAATATATTTTGATAGATAAATGATAACGAGAATGAAAGTAGTAAATATAATCAATAGTGAAGGAGGAAGAATACAACCAAAGGTGGTCACAAAACAAGAAAATACGAACTAGACTGACAGACAACTGACATTGACCCAACCCCAGAGATTGGCCAGATATTAACCAAAGTAAAGCGAGACAAGAAGACAGTGAAGAAAAAAGAAAAAAAAAAATTACATGGCCATAACAATTAACTCACAAGATTGTTTTAAAAGAGCATAATTTTTTATTATTGTTAATAATTTATGTTTAAATTTTTATTAGTGGTAACTTGTAAATGACAGTATCTCAGCAATTGTTATACATAAAAAAACCATGTGTAGATATGATTGTATGTATATCCTTATCTATAGGTGATGTGTCAGCTGTTATGTTTAAAATTACACTCATACAGACAGGGAATAGAAATGTGTACGTGATTCAATCAGAGAACAAATTGTATATCCTACTATATACTTTGGAACTTTTACTAGGATTATTTCAGCAGTATGTATGTTATCTCAGCATTATGTATTTGAAAGTATAAGGTTTTGGAAAGTTTATTTATTCGCTAATATTATTGCTGTTGCTACAGATGTAGTAGGTTTCAATTAACACAATATATTTTAACATTATTAAATTGTTGTTATTATTACTAATTATGACATTTCAGACCAATTTTTATCACTTTAATGACAATATATACAAAGTTATGTTTTATTTGAAAGATGTATTTACAATACCATGTTGTTTGCATATTATAAAATGATATGTGACAGTCTGAAGTTAACAAAAGAGACATGAACTCATTAGATACAAAAACTTTGTAATAATAGTGAGATCGTGAGAAATATAAGGGTAATTAGAGATAGGTAGGGAGTGACAAAGATGAACAGTGAAGTGATAAGTGTAATAAAATAAACAGCATATAATCTTAAGAAAAAAGAGTTAAACAAGTGTGACAAACCCAAAATATAAGCACATGTTAAATGAGCAATTAAGTTAAGTATATTAGACTGAAAGACACAGAATAATTGTGAATGTAAAAAACAGAAAAAATATTATCTCAGTATAAAAATCACCAGGGTGATTACTGTAATAAAAGAGATGGTGTAGGTATAACACTCACCAAATTTGTTCATTTGTTAATTTAAAGAAAGAAGTTATTGGCTTAATGTTTAAGGCAATAAATACCAGAAGAAATAGTTTTACAGTAATATGTTAGTATGTTTTAAGTAAGTAAGGAATTTATAAAGAAAATAATAGCAATACCTTTATAAGAAATAATAGGCAAAATATATTAATTATGTGTAACGAAAGGGAACATGGCAGAATTATATTAAAACTTAGAAATAAGTAAATTATGTATTAACATAGTATTATCAATTTTGGACTAAAACATTAATACATGACTTAGACCAATCTTGTAAGATATCAAACTAATCTTTGAAAGAAAATAGGAACATCTATGTAAAGATTACAACCATTGAAATTATCCCCAAGTAAATATAGCCATTATAAAATATTTATTCAAATTAAACAAAAAATTCAAAGTTTGATAACAATGTGTTTATTTTGAGATCGACCAGGTAGAATAATTACGTTACCATGGAAACTGTGGAGTAACAAGAAAAAATACCATTAGATTTTTTTACTGAATGCATGACGCTTTAATGGTATAGACGCTAATTTTCGAGTGACCAAAATTGTCAATTAAAACATAGCAAATATCAGAAAAAGTTACTACTAAGTGTATACCAAGACATAAGACAAGGACTGGAATCATATTATTGAAGTTGAGGCCAAATTAACGAAAAAAGAAAATAAATTACTACCAATTAAACTGGAAAAGATGCCTGATGTCCTGAACCCAGCAAATTAAAGAAGATTATAGTATAACCCATGAATAACAGATCGTATGAATTCGCCATAACTACGGAAGTGATAAGTACCTCTTAAATTACCCAAAATATATAAATAAACTCACGTTAATTATCTCACTAAAGGTCGAAATCTCACTGAACTGAAATTAAGTACTTTCAAAGATTAAAAAGAATACTAAGTCACTGACAATTTATAAACTAACCAATATAAACTGTTGTTAATGATCCACAACTTGTAAACACTTTTACTACACTGCGCTAAACAAATTATACCTACATAATATGTTAGTTAAGTTTACTTGATGTAAGGGTGTGTATTTTTATTGTTTTTAAAACATTTGTAATCCTTTGAACGTAACCTCAAGAACCTATGACAAACCAACATTAATAACTTGTATACAATTTTCAACAGACGCCATCATTAAACGTCTGGATATCAATTCAAATATCGATTGTCAAACCCTGTAATTGTCTCATATAAACAACCGGAGCATTTGTATTAGAATAATTTGTATTAAATGAATAACAATCACTAATAAAAAATGTGTAAGTATTGAGTGTAACCACGGTGTTATAATTTCATTAGGAGGTGCACAATATTTTATGTACATTTTAGCAGATGACTAACGATTTACACAGCCCATGCATCGAACTGCTGTGTGCTCCAGTGGGCCTAGCTGGCGGAAATATTTGAATTATTCCAACCGCCTGAGCTGCGCTGGTCATACAACTTTGAATTTTATTTTAATTGTTTTAAGAAAACAATTTGGCGCCACCGGGAATTTCATACTCCTAATGAACATCAGGTAAGAACATCAAGACCTGGTTATTCGTACGTTCGCAACGAACGAAATCTGCGGAAGTTGCACGCATTAGAACTACGGATAGAGAAGACACATTACACCCATCACACACAAATTGTACATTATTCACATTTTGCAGAGCAAAACGGTAGCCGTACACACGTCTACATAACAATATATATACCAAGTGGTAAATCAAGTTATTATGAATAATTAAATCACCCAAACTAATGGAGAATGAGAATATTAAAGAAAGAGAATCATAGTAAGAATATAGAATTGTGATTGAAACAAGTGACAATTTTAATAGAATTTGAGAATAAAGTAAAGTTGCAAAATGTGTAATTTTGAGTAATTTAAATGTCAATTTTATTGTTAATTGTAATAATACTATGGTAATTTTAAATGTCTTATTTTATTATGTTGTTGTGTTTGAAGATAGAATTTCTAAAAGATGTTTAATTTATTTTCTGATGTAGCCTATGTATAACCTGTGTAGGTCAAGGTTGTGGACTTGACCCAGTTTGATCAGCTGATGGGTGATGTTATATACTAGACCCGTTCTGGCAATGAAGTAATGCCAATTTTGCTGTTTAATTGAGTTAAATAATTTTAAATTTTTTGAATATTGAGAAAAGTCTATTTTAATAAATTTAAATTTTTTCTGAAAAAAAAAATTTTTGATTTTTTGTGCCTGCCATCTAATTGATGTTTTGAATTTTGATTGTAGTGTTGTTTATGTGTATTACTAGGGTTTTATTGAATTATATTGTTTAGTATGTATGTACAGTAGAACTTGGCTAATTCGAACGTGCATAATTCGAATTCGTGGATAATTCGAACTTTTACCGTGGTCCCTTGAATATCCTATGTAAAACCATGCAAAAACATCGTCTGTAATTCGAACTTTTTTTGGTTAATTCGAAATAAAAATTTTGCTCAAACTACAAAAAATCGCCTGCTATATGGGCTAGACCACGTAACAATAGACACGACTGGAAACAGACAAGCAGGCATCGCCCTTTGTGAACAGACGCTTGTCCTGTGTGTCAAATTCGTGGAATTGCCGTCAGTATCTGGTGATGACACATGACTGGCTCGTGTAACGGTACCGTCCGCCATTGTCCCTTGTTCCACGCCTCGTCAGTAAGCCACCCTCACTGTTGCTTTCAATTCAGTCTGCCTGCATTCGTAGAAGTGTTAAGTCTTTTTGAGTTTCTACTGTGCGAGCTGTGTCCTGTAGTGAAAGACCGTTCCTTTCTTTATACAGTACTGTATATACAGACTGGTGTGTTTTAGTGACGCTTATTGTGCAGTTTTATTGTGTTGTGTTCATCATGGCCCTTTCAAAACCAACACGGACCCAATACAAATCATTGACATTTGCCGAAAAAGTTGCCGTTACACGGGAAGTGGAAAAGGGACAAAAAAAGAAATCTGAAATTGCCAAGGAATTCGGGATACCGCCAAATACGCTGTCAACGTATCTAAAAAATAAAGAGAAGATTTTGAATAGTGTGTGTAAAGCCAGCGACAAAGATAGGAAAAGAGCGCGTGGACCAGAAAATTCTGACGTGGATGAATGTGTAGTGAAGTGGTTTAAGCAAGCAAGGGACAAAAAAATTCCAGTCAGTGGGCCCCTCGTCAGAGCCAAAGCTGAGAAATTCCCATCTAGCTTAGGGAAAAATGATTTTAAGGCCAACACTGGTTGGCTCGATGGTTTTAAAGAAAGGAATGGCATGTCTTTCAAAACTGCTTGTGGGGAAAGTGGATCTGTTGACGTTGAAGCTGCAAATTCATGGAAAGACGATTTGTTGCAAATGATTTCTGATAGAGATGCTAAAGACGTTTTTAACGTAGACGAGACGGGCTTATTCTTCAAATGCACCCCCGACAAAACACTTGCTTTTAAAGGAGAAAGTTGTAGTGGCGGCAAACACAGCACGGAGCGCATAACACTTTTATTCGGAGCAAACATGGATGGCTCGGAAAAACTGCCTTTGCTAATGATAGGGAAGTCAGCCAACCCACGTTGTTTCAAAAATGTAAAAACGAAACCAGTTGAATATGAATCAAACAATAAAGCTTGGATGACAGGTGAAATTTTCGAAAGATGGCTTTTGAAAATCAACAGGAAATTTCGGAATCAAAACAGAAGAATCGTCTTGTTTACTGACAAATGTACAGCGCACAACACTATTCCTGTGATGGAAAATGTAAAGGTTGTGTTTTTCCCTCCAAACATGACTTCAGTAGTTCAACCTACGGACCAAGGTGTAATACAAAATTTTAAGCATTTTTACAGACGGCTTGTGGTCCAAAACATTCTGTCAGGTGCTTATTTAGATGAGCACGAAAATATCAAGATTAACATCCTTCAAGCTGCCCGCATGTGCAACAGTGCTTGGGGCCAAGTTACGCAAAAAACAATTGCTAATTGCTTTCGTAAAGGTGGTTTCTGCCACATTGAAGGTGAAGAGGAGAATAAAGCTGCTAGAGAAGTCGTACCCACTGCGGATAACTGGGAAGATGTTGGACATGACGCAGGCATTCGTTACGAAGAGTCTGTAAACATGGATGAAGACTTGGCGGTGTGCGGTGAACAGACAGATGCGGAGATCGTGGCTGATGTTATGAACAAAAGAAATGATGGTACATCTTCAGATGAAGAAGGGGACCAGCTAGAACTTCCAGAGATACCGATTCCAACGGCTTCACAGGCATCAAATTACATTCAAGACTTGAGACGGTTCGTTGAAGGACAGCAGAACGTAAGTGACGCTATTTTCAAAGCACTTAATAAACTTGAAGAGTTTACTACAACTCAGTGTATTAACTGCAAAATGCAATCAAAAGTTTCTAGCTTTTTTAAAAAACTGTAAATGCTATATTTTGTACCGAAACGTGTTTATACGTTTGTAGTACATATGTATAAGGAAATTGTTTAACAAAATAACATATTGCTTTACTGAATTTCTGTTTTTGATTTGATTTTTCTACCATTATTAAAAGTTTTTCTAATTCGAATTTTTGGATAATTCGAATTTTTTACTGGTCCCTTCAGCTTCGAATTAGCCAAGTTCTACTGTATAATCACATGTTAGGATAAATGATTCATGTTTTAAGTGGATGTTCAATTTGTTTGTTTTTCTGATTATTAATAGTAAGGAAGAAAATTGATAAATGTAGATAAAAGATTTTTTTGGTTTTGATGAAAATAATAATAATAATATAACAATTTGATTTTGAACTTAAAAGAATTGTGAATTTAAAGACAAATATTTTGTGACTTTTAAATGATGAGTTTGTTGATAAGATATTATGAGAGTATGTACGAGCCCAGTAACTGCTAAAGGCAGCCCAGTGTGCATGATAAGGGGGAACGTATCGGTTGAGGATCTGGCATGGTATAAGGCCATGGGTTTGGATTTTGGGGTGGCATGATAGAAGGTTAGGTGCGCTGTGGTGCGTGTCTGTTCGATTTTATGGTGTTGGGATCTCGAATAGAGAAGTCCAGTAATCTCGTTCGGATGCGGCCATAGTCACCGAGCCAGGGGGATAGTTTACCCATGATGTACAAGAACAAATGGGGGGTTGTTGGCACCATTTCCTCACCGATCCTCTTAGGGGTTTAACAATGAGAGTTCTTCTGTTTCGACAGAAGACCTCTCATTGGGGGGGGGTATTGTAATGGGGCAAAAAAGGGGGCTTTTATTTTATTAACTTCGGGTTTTATTTTATTAAAATATTCATTTTCCATCTGTGGGGACAGCCACGGGTTATATAAAAGCTTTGTGTGAACAAAGAAACTGAGATGAAGCAAGTACAACGGAATGTGCGTATCGCACACCAATGCTTAATTCTTAGAACGGCACAACAATGTAATGCGCCCCAACGCACTAACGTCGGCGGAGCGCCTAACCCACGCTAAGCGAAAGGCGCACAAGATGTCTTGGAGGAGAATTTTGTCTTACACGTGGTCCGAGCTGGCGGATATAAGTTTAAGTCCAGCCTACATTTGTGACGTCGACCAGTCCACACTAAATATCGTCCACGTCTAAAACACGAAAAACCCATGCGTTGAATGTGTCACCGCTATGACTACCAAGTGCCAGGCATTGCTTTCCGCCTTGTCCGGCCAAAATTTTGTAAGAGGGGATTTAGAGACGCTACCGGCAGTTGATTACCGACTCTAGCCTGCGCAGGCTGCCCGTCCAACAGGGCTCAACAATAACATTTTAACATCAAATAACAGTGAGTGTCATTTTGGTAAATATGCTAGTGAGTGGTTATCAGAAGAAGATGACATTAGGAATTGTTTGCGGACATACCGATCAAAATTGTGAGTGATGCAACACGAAGTCGGGGAGACTCCACGCGGCCGACAGGGGTATATGTATCAATTTTAATTAAAATGGGGCTTATTTATCTTTAAAGGGGTTTTAAAATTAGTATGAATGTGAGTGAGAGCAGGCTGGGCAGCTTTCAAATATAATATGTTTATGGTAATTTGTATGTATATTTTAATATTATGGTTTTGCTAATAATCAAGTAAATAGTTTGTACCATTGTTAAAATATGGAAAGAAATGATGAATTATGTTAACATTTTGGTGGGATTATGTTTATAAAATTATAAATGGGAAAGAGATTTTAATTCGATTCTATAACTACGCCTCATGGCAAATGGCAATGTGCTTTGTTTCCAAATAGGATAGCATGCAACTATGTGGGGTGTAACTGTGAGTAACGATAATTTAGAAAATATTAAACAAAAGTTTTCTTTTCACTATATATATGTCGTTAGAGTATTTATTTCGTACCCCCACACTGTTTCTGACCTCGCTTATGAACGAACTCTGGGACCCTAGAAGAGAAGTAATAGTGGTAAGTACACAAGTATGAAACATTATTATTAATAACTAATAAAGGTAAAAAAATGTGTTTTTATACAATTCAATCTAGTTCAACTACAACATTCTTACCTACACATTGGTTAAAATGACAATGAATTACTGCACTGTATTCTGAATTCTTTGCAATATAATTCTGTTCGCAAGGATTATTCCCATAAAGACTTTACTGTTTATCTCAAGTCATGTACATTTTCAAAAAAAGTGTATACTAATTAATGAAAAGAGTGTGCCAAATACAGACTGGCATGGAAATAAACTTCTCATATAATAATCTGACAACTACACCTCATCATTTGATATATTTCCTAAATGCATGTTGTGTATGCAGGTACGTACAAGCGCGCATCCTCCAGAGTTGCACATTCTTATTATTAAGATGGATAATATTGCTTTTAGTATTTACAATTTTGGCTAATATGTTAGATAAGATTTTTTAAAAATCAAACAAATTAATTTTCTTTTTACAACAGGTAACTGTATAATAAAAATAAAATATATTGGTTGCCAACTAAAAAAAAAACAGATCCTTAAAGTAATCTTTAATCTGACGTTTGTGTTTTATAATCACCAGCAGAATTCAGTAATATGACAAATATGACTGAGAAAAGTTGGAAAAATATGTTTCTTTGAGTTATTTTTCTTTTTTAATACTTCTTTACTGTGCCCATAGTTGTTACAATTATTCGGCTTCTGCTGAATGCAATGATTTGGCGGATCATCAAATTAAACGGAATTGAATCAATTAATCGCGATATAGAACCATTTCCGTACTTTTCCCGACGTCACGCCGTCTGCCCCGTTCATTGTCTAGTAAGGTTTTAACCGGGCGAAATTAGTCAGAAATAACCATGAGCAGAACTACTCCTCGTCTCCAAGTTGACACATAAGTGTGGAGCCTTTTACCAAGGTATTTATTGTCAGTTTGGCTAATATGAATCAGTACATGCGAAGTTTCTGCATCGTAAGGATACAGTCGATAGAAAAAACGCTCATAATGAGCGACCCCCCTCCCAGTCTTATCTGGTTTTACCCCCTTGTGTTAGTTTACACACGTGCCTAGGCGATGGTAGTGGTGTGTAGCTTTTTTATATCACCTCGCATAATCAGGCGATGTGAAGATATGTTCTTTACTTTGTCGCTTGTGTGCTGTTGATAAAGGTCGCTGTGATCATACAGCGTCTTTAAGGTGAGTGACCCCTCGAATTCGATCTCTCTCTACTGCGTGGACGCTCGTAGGCTCCTCTTCGTCTGGTCACCATTGAGAGCCCTCGCCGTGGTTGCGTTTCCTGAGTGACGGTCTCTCTATCTATATCCCGCATTGTTAACTCTACTGTTGTGTTGGGTAAGGTTAAGCCCTAAGCAGCCAATGGTTCCCCTGTTTCTCTGACGTTTGGAATATTAAATTTTCCGGGCAGTTGTTTTCGGTTGGGCGTGGCAACTAAAAGGCATCGATAGGTTTTCTTTTCTCATTTCAGCTGAAAGTCCAGTCGCGTCGTGAACCTCGGGATTCCAACACAGAATTTCTTTTCCCCTTTACACTGTACTGTACGCAGTCGAATTCGCCACCAAGTCTTCAAGGAATTGTAGGTGGGAGCTGACGACCATGAAGACGTTTACGTTTACTTTATTTTGGCAGTTGTTTGAGCTAGATATTGTTGGTATATCTGCGCACTTGCAGTCCGGCTACTCGCTATTTCCCGGTAGTGTCAGTCGTCAAATCCAAAAGATTTCTGTCACCGAATGCTTTTGTCATTGTCTTTTGAGAGTGTGTTTGAGACGTTTCTGGTGGGTGGCGTCTTGAGTTTGTTGTACCCCCACGTACCGCGCCGTATTCCACACGTTCTGTAGCGAACATGTTCTGTGTTTGTAGAGATGCTAGTTTGCTATATCGCTTTCACTCGCCTTGCTGGGTGACCGACGGGGGGACTGATCACCCCCTAGTCGTTCGCTTCTGGTGTCGAAGCATTGCCGTGGGCAGACAACATTTCTAAGGTGACTGAAGGTGTCTCTCGAAATTGTCCTTAGATAGCAGCAAGTGCCGTACTGAGTAATTGGAAAGCTCCAAGTTTGGTGCACGTAATGTGTGTGGTTTATCGAAGTCATTTTCATTTGATTGTCTCCCAACTTTTCCCCACGCGCACGGACACCCATTGATGAATCGTTTATGCCTTGTCTGTTTTGTACTTATTGGAGTATGTGTCCGGTTGTGTTGTTGATGTTAATATGTGTTAGGATTGAGTTGTTATATTTTCTTGTTGGTTGTTACTTTACTGGATGCCTTTTGTCCTTATGTGAGTACTTGTTGTTGATTTGATTGTTGAATATTTCTTATTATTGCGGGTTGTTTTACATGGTCTTTCTGTACAGATTAGTAATGTTCGGTGAGCTTTGAAAATTGCCTTTTCGTAGAACTGATCTTGGACAACCGCTGTTTCTGCACCCAACGCTTGTCTTTCGGGGAGGAGTTCTGTTGCAATTATTCGGCTTCTGCTGAATGCCAACGATTTGGCGCATCATCAAATTAAATGGAATTGAATCAATTAATCACAATATAGAACCATTTCCGTACTTAGCCCGACGTCCTGACATCACGCCATCTGCCCCGTTCATTGTCTAGTAAGGTTTTAACCAGGCGAAATTAGTCAGTCAACATTCATAAATAACCATGAGCAGAACTACTCCTCGTCTCCAAGTTGACACATAAGTGCTGAGCCTTTTACCAAGGTATTCATTGTCAGTTTGGCACTGTATTGCTTTGTCATTTTGTAACTAGATTGTATGCATCTTATATATAAAAAAAAGTGTAATCTGCAACATATCTTGAAGTAACATGCTTGTAAACAAAGCCTCTTAACAAAATCCAGTAAAATACAAAAGAAAAATGTGTGAATTTTATGCCAATTTTACGTTTTTTGTGTTAGAAAATAGCTATGTCAGAAAAGAAAGATATGTAATTTTATGCCAGTTTGATATTATTATGGAACTTAAAGTTTAACTTTATGATTGTAATGCTTGTATTATAAATGAATGTTAAATGTAGTAAAATTTAATGTGTGAACGCGATAATGCGGAACGTATTCTAAAAATTGTGGAATTTGCAGTAGGAACTTGGTTCTACGTTGGGGACGAGAGTTCCACGTTAACGACGATAGCTTCATGTTGGCGATATTAATTTTGGTAGCCTGTTAAAAGAAACAGAAACTACGGGAATCCAGTGCTCCTCATGGCTTTACTTTACCGAAGTACGCAGATTCTACAAGCTACGCGAAGAGTTCGGACCTGCAGATCATAAGCACGTGGCATTAATTACATCTCCTTGACGCCATCGTATCATGCAGGCTATCCAAGTAACACCTTAATCTCTTATTAACACCTCGTGGTAATTGCGCACTATTAATAAACAAGGATATACGAACATTTAGTAGTAACAGAGACTTTTATAGATAAGTGAGAGTAAAGACAAAAGTCAGTGACAATCTGTAGCATGCTCGCCATGAGTATTTGATTTTGTACACTGGTATTGATACATGTCACCAAATTGTTTTAATTAATTTAGCTTACAGTTGATTTTTCTCAAGTATTGCAATTCGAGTAATTTAGTTGATCCAAAGATGTAATGATTGAAGTTTAATATCCTGGCTGATCAGTAATTATAAAGGGATAAAAAGAGGCAATTTCTGTTCTGTTTAAACCAATAAACTCACTTAACTCTGCTCACCAACCGATGAGTTGTTTTTTTTAATATGCGCCCTTCTCATTACTCATAATTCAGTCGCCAAGAAAGTTTAAAGAATACTATAACTAAGAATAATCAGAGGTATTAGTTAAGTTTGTTAGTTATTGTGATTTACTGTGTTTTACTGATATAATTTTGTTGTATTGTATTATGTATGTTACACACCTAAGGGTACAGAACCCAGGTACGTGGGTAGCACAGTTCACATTCTTAATAAGAAAAATACTTATTTTCTTTACAAATTCTAAAGCTAACAGGTATTATTTACATCTCTGTAGTAGTATTGTTGTACAACAGACATTTAAAATTGTAACGGGGCAATTTTGAGGGATATTTTATTTGCAAATTATCAATTATTTGGGACTGATTTGTTTGGACATCCTTTACGGTCACTCAGACATGCTTGTTGGACACCCTGTATTAAAATCCGTTCCAGTCAGAGCAAGGCACAGAACGATAACAATGGAATGTGACTGTAAATGTGCGCCCGTGCGCCGTTGGCGATAATCTCGACGCCAAACTTGGCAACAGAACTGAACAACATGTGACTAATTAGACCAGGCCACGTGAGCGGCTCAGCCAATCACCGCTCGAGCTGGCGGATGTAGCTGGTACGGACGCTGAGGTATCGTCACGCAGTCGTCACATGGAGTGCTCTACCAGCCTTCAACCTGAACAGCAGTTAATTAAAACGTAGTCTCGGATGAGTTCTTGGTAGGCCGAAAAAGTATTAAAGTAGGCCTATCAAGGAGTATAAAATGTGCAGCCAGTGTTCAGTGATACAGTAACGAGTGAATGACGCTAAACGTGATCGAAGTGAAAACTGTTCCGGACAGCATTTGGATCATGCAAATAGGTAAAAGGGTAAAAAAGGGAAAATTCATTTGGCCAAAACAATATAAACCATAATGAACTCAGAAATAAAACAGGGTTAAAATTGAATATTAGAATGAGAGAGTGTGTGCGCACAAAATTAACAGGGGAGAAGTCATTAACTGAAGTACTGGGTACTAGATAATAAGTAGTTGGTAGAAATCTTTCGTTTAAAATAAATTCATGTGTCTAGTGGCAATAAAATCTATTTGTTTCTGGATATACATAATGTGTTAGGCTTAGTTATTTCATCATAACCACTTCCTAGTATTCTGTGCTGAAAGATTCGTCTAACGATTCCGGGTTCTTCTGAATTATTATTGGGAGGTAGTCAGATTGCAAAATTGTCCCATTTTTTATTAAGGTAGAGTGTCAAGGTTTCGATGTATAGCCTAAAACATCGTGGCGACTCTGGTCTTCTGACTGAAATTTATACAAGGTAAGTAAGTGAAGAAAAGATCGCAGGTAAGTTCCTGGCAGTATTTTTATTTTATTTATTTCGATTAAGTTTGTTTAGCAACAATTGGCGACCCTGCCAGGATCCTGATATAATTTTATACGAGGTAGACCTATTTTAAAGCACAGAAAGTAGGATTTGGTAATGACGTATGTGTGAAATAATCGTATATATTTCCGTTAAAGGTTATGTTTTGGTAGGGGTATTATGGTTACAATTGTGTTAGATGTTTTGATTTTATGTGTGTAGTTATAGAATAATAGTAGTTTTTTTTATATATACATAAAGGGGTTATATAAATAATTTTTGAACATGGGCGAAGTACAAGAGAATATGAGAATATTGGTTTCGCGTGGGATGAGTGGGAAAGCGAATTTAGAGGAGTTGTAGGTGAAATGACAGACGAGGAGTGGGGTAATTTAGATTATAATTTAACACGGATGGAAGAACAAGAAGAGGGAATATTTGCTGAAATTAAAAAGCACAGTGATGATATTGGTAGTAAGATGACGAACGATAAAGGTAAGATAGTTGAAGTAATAGTGGTAGAAAATAAGACAGTGAATAGGCCTAATGAGAAGGATGATAGTGTAAGGGGAGTAGAAAACGGTGAAGAGACAAATCAATTTAACAAGAATAAAGTCGATCAGGTGGCAACTAATAAGGTAAATAATGATATGAGTGAATCTGATTATTTTTTAAATATAATGAATATTTTGCGAATGATTGATAAAAAATTAGATGAGAGGGAGGAAATGATGAAGGAAATAATGGATAAGGGTTTTGATATGATGGATAAACATTTGGATGAGTTACACACAAAAATGAATAAACAAGACGAGAAGTGGGAGGGAGATAGATGTCAATTAAAGGAGGATACAGGTGAATCAAAACAGGTAAGTGTTTGTGATGGTAGTAATATAATGAAAAATAATGAAGGAATAGTAGACAAGGTAAGTGGTGGTGTTAATATAAGTAATTATAATGGTGAAATAATGTTAAATAAGAATATATCTGAAAATGGGGTATCTAAGAATGATACGGTAAGTAATGGTGAAAATATGAGTAGAAAGTTAGTTGGTGTTAGGAACGGAGTAATGATTAGTATTGATGAGTTGGAGAAAGAATGGAGAGATAATTTAAAGGGTGAACAGGGGGCAAATTTTTATGGGGTTAAATGTGAAACAGAGTTTTCACAAGTTGTTTATGGGGATAAAAGATCCTCACTAGGACATTTGGGTGACGATGGGTCGGCAAATGGTCAAATAAGTTTTTTGTGTTTATCTGGTAGGGCCAGATGGTGTTTAAAGAATTTTGTGGTATTGCCCTCCGCATGGAGTGAGAGAGAAAATGTGATATGGTGTTGTGATAAGAGAAAGAGAGAGATAGAGATTTTTGAAATAAATAGAGGTTATGAAAGGTTGATGCAGGTGTTAGATATTGAGAGAGATGAAAAAAGTGGCTTACCTTGTAAAATAGAGATGGATAATTATCTTGATAATGATGATAAAATAACTGACTTGATGTTGAATAAAAATACTAACGGAAACAGAATTGAAATTACTAAGGTAGACGGGTCTGATGAATCAATAGGTTATAATGGTATCAAATATTATGTTGATAAGGGTTATTACAATAATAATAATAATAATAAATTGAGTGTGAGTAAGAATGAGAAGTGTTATAAAAAAATAAGACTATTACACGATGATGGAGGTTGAATTAAAAAATCAGTATGGACATTCTAAATATTTTAATTTGTGGTTATGACCTTGCTGAATTAGGAAATGAAGTGTGGTAAATTGAGAAATTAATGATGAAGATTTGTAAATAATTTAGTGAAATTAATTGTGTTTGTATTGTAACAAGTATGTGAGGTAAACAGTGTGTATGTAGTAGAAATTGTTTTAATAATAATAATAATAATATTTTGACAAACTAAATAATGAGAATAATTTTGAAGATGATAATAAATGAATTGTGTTGAAGTAAGGTAATTAAAATATGTTGTGTTTCAATAATTGATGGAATTAAAGTAATTTGAAATGTTTAAATATTTTTGATTGATTTGAAATATTGTATAAAGAAATTTTCTAATGAATTTAAATTATTTTATGAGATTTAAATTTGATAATAAATAATGAGTAAATAAATGTTAAATTGTGTTTAGTTTGGGGAATAACATGATTGTTGAAATGTTTCAGAATGTACATGGAGTTATTGGTGTTTGATGTGTATATTTGTTTGTCTATGATAGTGTTGAGTGATGTACTGTAAGTATGAATTCTATATGTAATTTTATATTTGTATTAATTGTATGTAGTATGTTAGAGGTAAAAATTTATAAACATATGCACTATATATAATTTTAAAACATACCTATGGTAAGGTCATTCACCTTGCCAAGAAAATCAGCTGATTGCTGGAGCTATCTATGTAGTATATCACTTAGAAATAGTGTGCAGATTTTTTAAATAATTAAATATTTGCATATAATTAAAATTGAATATAATTAATGATTAAATAATATATTTTCAATGTGTTAAAAGATTTTAATTTAAATGATGGAAATAATTTGAGGGAGTTAAGAATTTTAAATGGTTTGTAAAAGGTAGAATTTGGGTGATTATTATTTCATTAGGACACATAAATCAGTCCAAGTTAAATTTGAAGGGGTGTTAAAGAGAATAATATTATTGTGGGAGTAAAAGTAATGTAGAATTTGAGTATTGATAGTGACACAGTAGCTATGGGGAAAATATGTAGAGTAATGATTGATATATTGAGGTAATAAATAAATGGAGATATTTTGTAAATGAAAGTGATGTATTGGGAGAGTAATTAGTTGATGGGTAATTTTGTAAGGGGGGTGGTGTGATAAGGAGTCCTCAATGAAAAGCGTTGTGGCGGGAGGGGAACAGTTTAGCGCCGGAAAGGGTTACCTAGGGGGAGTCCAGGAACCAACATAAGGGAGTGAGCAGTGGGAAAGGAACACACATCCTGAGTACAAAGGGGTAGAGAGTATTTTTTTTATATAAGGGTAGAATGATGCGATATGAGTTGAGTAGTAAGTTGGGTTTAGAGAATGGTTGGTAGATGTTTTGATAGAGGGGTGTCATATTAGTTAAAGCTGTTAAGTGAGTATTAGAGTCAGAAGGGGATTAAGAGTAAATTGAAATGTTATAAATAGTTAAGTCACCCAAACTAATTGAGAATGAAAATATTAAAGAAAGAAAGTCATAGTCAAAAGATAAAAAGTAATTGAAACAAGTGACAGATTTTAATAGAAGTTGATAAGGATATGAAGCTATAAAATGTGTAATTTTGGTCAATTTAAATGTAAATTTTATTGCTTGTAGTAAGATGAAAATAACCATGTTAATTTTAAATGTCTTATTTTATTATGTTGTATTATGTTTGAAGATAAAAATGTTAAGAATGTTTCATGTATTTTACAATGTATCTTTGTGTAACATATGTATGTCAAGGTCGTTGACTTGACCCAGAGAGATCAGTTGATGGTTGATGTTATAAACAAGACCAGTTTCTGGCCATTGATTGATGCAATTTGGTCGTTTCATTGAATTAAATAATTTTGTTTTTTTTTATATTGAGAAAAGCGTATTTTGGTAAATTTGATTTTTGAAAAAAAAAAATTATTTTTATGCTTGCCATATAGGTGATGTTTGAGTTTCAAGTATATTATTGTTTATGTGTACTACTAGTGTTTTATTGAATTATATCGTTTAGAATATATGTGTAAACAAATGTTAGAGTAAGTGAATTCATGTTTTAATAAGGTTATTCAATTTGTTTTCTTTAGGATTGTTATCAGTATTGAAGAGAATTAATAGAGTTGATGGATTCATGCAAAAGATTTTTATTTTTTATTTTTTGAGAGAGTAATGGAAATATAACAATTTGGTTTTAAACTTAGATGAATTTTTGAATTTAAAAATAAATTTTTTTTTTGTTAGGATGTAATCATATGTATATGTGTACGCGCCCAGTACTTGCTAAAGGCAGCCTAGTGTGCATGATAAGGGGGAACATATCGGTTGAGGATCTGGCATGGTATAAGACCAGGGTTCTGATTTTGGGGGTAGAATGTTAAAAAGTGAGGTGTACTGTGGTGCGTGTCTGTTCGATTTTATGGTGTTGGGATCTCGGATAGAGAAGTCCAGTAATCTCGTTCAGGTGCAGTCATAGTCGCCGAGCCAGGGGGGTAGTTTACCCATGATGTGTTAAGAATTAATGGGGGGTTGTTGGCACCATATCCTCTCCGATCCTCTTAGGGGTTTAGCAATGAGAGTTCTTCTGTTCCAGCAGAAGATCTCTCATTGGGGGGGGGTATTGTAATGGGGCAATTTTGAGGGATATTTTATTTGCAAATTATCAATTATTTGGGACTGATTTGTTTGGACATCCTTTACGGTCACTCAGACATGTTTGTTGGACACCCTGTATTAAAATCCGTGCCAGTCAGAGCAAGGCACAGAACGATAACAATGGAATGTGACTGTAAATGTGCGCCCGTGCGCCGTTGGCGATAATCTCGACGCCAAACTCGGCAACAGAACTGACCAACACGTGACTAATTAGACCAGGCCACGTGAGCGGCTCAGCCAATCACCGCTCGAGCTGGCGGATGTAGCTGTATGGACGCTGAGGTATCGTCACGCAGTCGTCACATGGAGTGCTCTACCAGCCTTCAACCTGAACAGCAGTTAATTAAAACGTAGTCTCGGATGAGTTCTTGGTAGGCCGAAAAAGTATTAAAGTAGGCCTACCAAGGAGTATAAAATGTGCAGCTAGTGTTCAGTGATACAGTAATGAGTGAATGACGCTAAACGTGATCGAAGTGAAAACTGTTCCGGACAGCATTTGGATCACGCAAATAGGTAAAAGGGTAAAAAAGGGAAAATTCATTTGGCCAAAACAATATAAACCATAATGAACTCAGAAATAAAACGGGGTTAAAATTGAATATTAGAATGAGAGAGTTTGTGTGCGCAAAATTAACAGGGGAGAAGTCATTAACTGAAGTACTGGGTACTAGATAATAAGTAGTTGGTAGAAATCTTTCGTTTAAAATAAATTCATGTGTCTAGTGGCAATAAAATCTATTTGTTTTTGGATATATATAATGTGTTAGGCTTAGTTATTTCGTCATAACCACTTCCTAGTATTCTGTGCTGAAAGATTCGTCTAACGATTCCGGGTTCTTCTGAATTATTATTGGGAGGTAGTCAGATTGCAAAATTGTCCCATTTTTTATTAAGGTAGAGTGTCAAGGTTTCGATGTATAGCCTAAAACATCGTGGCGACTCTGGTCTTCTGATTGAATTTTATACAAGGTAAGTAAGCGAAGAAAAGATTGCAGGTAAGTTCCTGGCAGTATTTTTATTTTATTTATTTCGATTAAGTTTGTTTAGCAACAAAATAAATTTTAGAGAAATTTCTACAGTTAAACAAGTGTGTACAAGATTCGTAGAGATTATTCTATCTTTAAAATATCAAGTGAATAGTAAACTCTCTAAGCTGCAGATCTTGCTCACCACTACTTTGAACAAAATACATTTCTTATTATATAAAAATCAGATGCTATTACTGTTGAAAGAAATTAATTTTATACTAAATATTAAAGACACCAAGTTCATGTTCTGAATAAAATTCCTCATAATTTGTTGTCACACAGGCTGTTACAATTCTCAAAAAATTCTGACTTCCATTAAATTTTTTTAAAAGTACACACTATATTCAAATTTGGATTAGAATTCCCCTTGGTCCGATACCTACCATGGATATATGATAAATGAGTTGGTTCATGCTGACTAAACATTATGCTTAGTCCTGTAATGTATACAGAGTCAAGCATAAATCATGTAGATTGTCAGAGAAAACGCATTTTCATACAGGCTCCATGACAAACCATGGGAGAGAAATGATTTACCTTTTTTCCAACTTTTCTCAGTCACAAATGCTTGAAAATATTTTGAAACCACAAATGAAAATACCTCTAATACCTTACAGTAAAGTAGTAGAGAGTACAGTGGAAACTTTACATAATTATCATTTATAAATAAATCAACAGTAAAGCAAGTTTGTATATCCTTGTATGCAGTACTTCAATGTAAACTGAGTTCATAAATTTATAACTAATATGCTTGTTTAGTATTCAGTCTCAAAACACACAAAATACATGTTGTAATACAGCATATATGAGTGTACTTTCCTCTCACAGTAGAAATTTTCATTTCAGACATTATTTATTATTTGTTATTATTATTAATTTTCATTGAACGTATTAATATTTGTGTTTCTTGGATATCTGTCAGTTAAAAAATTCCCAGCAATTGTTTATTTATGACATTATTGAAATTACCTGTAATAAACAGCTACCATACCTTAAAACAGTAAAATTAAGCCTGTAGCATTTCCATGTACAAAAATAAAATTTTCAGATTTTATGGAGAAAATATATCCAGATCACATTCAAAATTACTAAACTACAGCTGTAGGTATTACATAATGTCACCACATTTCAATATGTCATGAAAAAATTATCACAGGGAATGTACTTTTCACCTTTAAACATTAAAAAATGTTAAAAAGCATCGTAATAATACTTAATTATTGTGTTATTAAAATGCACACTAAATTAATCTTCCTAACTTAGTTAAATACGGAAATTAAATTAATATTTTAAAGCACATGTGCCCTACAACTACAAAAGTATTTGGTCACTGAACAACAATTTGTAACCACAGAAATTATTTTGAAACATTTTCTGGCATTCAATAAACAATCCCAGAAAATCTGTTTCTCAATATATTAGATACGTTCAGGAATTTTTTAGTATTTTTCTTGAGCTCTCAAAATAAATTTCTTATACATTGAACTAGCTGAAATAAATTACATATACAAAATAGTTTTACACAGAAATTATATAATTCATAACAATTTATTTTATGGTACCTTACCCCCACATGCACACGCACAGCAATCAAATTTTAAACATATTTATTTGTCATTAAAAGAACAGTTTGTCTATACAGATTTCTCATTTACTTATGCACTGAATAGGTTTTATTGTTTTCTGAAAGAGTTCCGTGCATCATAAATTGTTTTAATTACACTTCATAACTGAATGTATTAATAGAATCTTTGATTAGGCTAATGGTCATAGGAATTGTAGTTCTTTACAGTTTCTTCAGTAAGACATGCTTTGCAATATTAATACATTCTTTTACATTAAGGGATTTTTACAGCAGAACTGGTCTCATTATGGATTCATATATTTAATCTTACACTAGTTTATAAACTAATGGCATATTTTTCTTTTTTTTACCTACTATCAATAAACTGAAATGTATTCATATCTTTTTTCTAAATGTATTCTTTAGATATCTTTCATCTTTTCAAATTTTTGATAGAATTTTGAGTACTGCCAGAATTTTTGAATAAGAATGCAACTGATGACCATTCTCTACATCTTATAAACAGAAATCTTAACCTTCTACTTTCTGTATTATGACATTCTACTAACACATTTTCTGTTTCATGATGTACACATTTATTTTAATCTGAATGGTTCTACAAATAAATTAAGTGACAAAAATAATTACTTCTACGTTTTCTTCAACAAGCAATTTAAACGTTTCAAAAAACAATTTAAAAGAATTTGGTCCTTTTTTTAAGTTACTGTTCTTACTTGTTTTTGAATAGACCTACATTGATTTAAATCAATGGTTTAAACAAAACAATACAATTTAAATCATGCTAATAACTATTTTTGTCATTACTTGTTAAGGAGTTACGGATTTGACTAGGAATTTATTCTAGCTACAAATACAACTGTGTGACTATACTTTATACACAGTAAGGTATTTCAAAAGGGACTGGCTGATCCTTAATCCAATCTAAATAGAGTAAAGGCATGATCTGAACCTGTAACTAACACACACTCAAGTCTATTTATTATTATATTTGACAGCAAATTTTTGTTTGGCTATCAGTTAATTTATAAAATTATTTACTTGCATAATAATGTTTACACTTTGTAAATCTGACAACATGTAGAAAAGAAGCCTCTACTTTCTCAATCTGCCCATCACACCACTGAAATCAAGCCGGTATGAAAACATGCAGCTTATTTACCTGACTGACTTATACGAAGTGTATCAGGTTTGCACATGAATCTCTAGTACTGGGTTACTGTATATTTTCATTTAATTGATTTAATGACAACTTGACAAGTTAGTAGGGTGTGATACCACATGAAACACAACTCTGTTAATGTTTGTTAGCTGACTACTCAGAGGTTGCCTGATTCCTTTCTACACAGTCAAATTGTAGCAGTTTTTTTTTTCTTAAAAAATTCAGCTTTTTGAGCACAAATTAGAAGAAATAAATACATTAACTTGAGCCAGATAAAAACTAGAAGACAGTATGTCATTAAATATTATTTTTACATTTACACAAAATTATAAAGGTTTTAAGATTTCTGATAACTCGAAGTTTGCTGTGACCAAAGAATGTTTTTGTCTCAACTGTTTTTGTTTTCCATAACACTGAACAAGTATTTTCAAAATCCTGCTGTGATTACTTCTTTCTCAGTGACTGAAGATGGATTGCTCCCTGAATGAGTGAGTATCTAGTCATGACCATAAAAAATAACATGCACCAGACACTCACCCACTCAGCAAGACTATACAGCTGTCCATATTAACAGTGTGATGTCAACCGTCCTGTTTACAATATAAAACTTTTTATTTACAATTCGTTAAAACAGATATCTTCACAATTACATAAACAATTCAAAAAGTATGATTGGTTCTACTCAATTTTTCTTATAATTTACCAACACTTAGTTTGTTCTATTCTGAAAGACATTAAAAAAATAAAAAATGAACTTTGCAACACACTTTGTTCTCATGGTTTGTGTATGTACAAACAAAAAAAGCCTGTCACTAAATGCTGTGGACATTACAACTGTACCATACGGGTACATTATTAGTGCAGTAGAAATAGTGTTAGAGGTAGTACTAATTGCAACAAAAATGATTCTTGTTGTAAATGGTAGGTAACACGCTCCTAATCAACATACTAAAAATATACATCCGTACTGTCGCGCAAAATGTGTTTTTTTTGCCGCCATCTTGAAAAACATCAAAAATTTTAAAAAATCATAAAAAATCATGTGTACAGGAAATTTCATGCTGAAAAAGAAGATGATATTGGTTTTTAAAAGTAAAATGTTTACAAAGATGAAGTAGGGGAAAAAAGTATACCTACATCTTAGGTATACCCTGTATTTACACCTTAAATTATGCTACGTTACATTACAGCTATACTTGATGCTGTGAGGCTAATTTCGGTTTTCTTTATTATCTGTTTCAGGTAGGTAATCTTTGTTTTGAGTGAAGAAACCATCGTAAGAAAAATGGAAGAAGAAACCTGCATTTTGTGTTCCAATGTGCTTTGTGACGATACTCCCTATGTCGCATTAACAGCAAAAGGCTTGACGGGAATTATCAACGCGAGCAAACAAAGAGATGATAAAATTCATGAACTTTTCAATCCCATGCCTACTGGTGCGGTTAAAGTACATACAGAATGTCGACGTGTATACGTCAATCCTATCAAAATTAAAAGTGATATAAAACTGAAAACATTGCAAGATGATATTTCCTTCGACCAGCTTGAGAATGCTACGAGGAAGTGTTGTATCGTTCAATTTCAAAGAGAATTGTTTGTTTTGTGACCAGATTATTACGGATTATGAAAAGCGTAAAAAAATGGCAGTCATTCCTGTGCGTACTTTCCAGATTCGTGACACAATTTTGAAACTATGCAGTACTAGAAGTGATCTATGGGCAGCAAATGTACACGCGAGGATGCTTTCAGTCATAGATTTACCTGCTGCAGAAGCTCGATATCACCAAGTGTGCAGTGTCAATTTTAGGAGCGGCAAACCCACTCCTGTGAAGTATACTCCTGAAGGTAGTGGAGGATTGCCCACATCAGTAGGCCGTCCGGTTAATACTGATAGTTCTGATGCTTTTGTAAAGACATGTGAGTGGTTACAAGAAAACTGTCAAGAGCCAATATCTGTCAGTGACTTAGTGGGAAAAATGCAGTCGTCCGTTGTAGTAGTCTTTGATGAAAATTCGCCTGTGATCATCAAGGAAAACGAATTTCTTTTTAACTCGACAAACAAACAACGCTTTATCAATATACTGGGGAGTTATTTTCAAAGAAGAGGTCACTCCGTCATTCATGCAGAAGGTGATGCAGACACACTAATCGTCAAAGAAGCTTTAAACATAGCCCAGGAAAAACATAGTCACTGTAGTAGCTGATGATACTGATATTTTAATCCTACTGCTATATCATTCTTCTAAAAACATTTTAATGCAGTCTGCCACACAATCAGATAAAGTTCGTGACATTCAAGCCACGCAACGATCTATTGGAGAGGAGGCTTGCAAAACTTTTACGTTTTGTTCACGCATTAACAGGGTGTGACACCACCAGTGCGTTATTTGGCAAAAGTAAATCTTCTGCTTTCAAGAATATCATAAAATCCAAAATCTTATGCGAATGGGCTTCCCATTTTGGATCATCCGAAGATGTTTCTAAGGAAGATTTGGTCGAAATTGGCTGTAAATTTATTGTGTCACTATATGGAGGTAACATCGACACAAGCAACCTAAATGTGCTTTGTTATGAACAATACATTAGGAAAATAGCTTCTGCTAAAAAAGAATTTGATATAGCTCGTTTGCCTCCAACACAAAATGCAGCGAAATACCACCTACTTCGAGTGCAGGTTTTTATTTGGAAAAATCTTGATATGCCAACCCCTGATCCTACACTATGGGGTTGGCAGTTGGTTGATGGAGAATTTCAGCCGATATTAACAGACTTGAGCCCAGCACCAGACAAACTCTTACATATGATTAAATGTGCCTGCCAACTACAGTTGAAGAACCATGTACCACCATGAAATGTACATGTCGCCGATATGGACTTCCATGTTCCGTAGTTTGTAAAAACTGTTGTGAAAAGAACTGTACAAACACAGGAGACAGGTTTGATTTAGATGAAGATCAAGATGAGATTTGATTTTGATGAAATAAACTCATTTATTGTATAACTTTTTCAAATTATAGATTTTGTTTAATGTGAAATTTTAACTTTAAATAATAAAATTTTTTTTTTTAATTTAACATTTTTTAAAAAATTGTGAGCGAAGTTAAAGCTAAAAATATGTTTTAAAAATGTGTGTTAAAAATAATAAAAATATGTTTTCCAATACTGCAAAAGCTTTCAGTTTTTCGGCCACCATTTTGTTATTTCCTTTGATTTTTAAAAACCAATATCATATTCTTTTTCAGCATGAAATTCCCTGTAATTTGATACAACACATGATCTTTTATGATTTTTTTTTAATTTTTGATGTTTTTTCAAGATGGCGGCCAAAAAAAAAACGCATTTTGCGTTACAGTACGGATGTATATTGTAACATCACAAGATGTCACCTAACCTAAGTGTATGTTATTAGATTTCACAAAACAAAATAAACATGTAAATAGGTATAGACTAGTCAAAATAAACAAGAAAGAAGAAACCAAGAGAGAAGAATAAAGCAGAAGTGCCATGGGAAACAGTAACCCAATAGGTGTTTGACACTACAACTAGACTGAGACTAAAACGAACTAATGGACAGAATAGATTTAAATTCAACTGTCAATTCAGTAAATGGTTAATGTAAACCGAATGTCATTTATAAACAAAAAACAAACGAATTAGCAGTTAAATACTGTGAAAGCAAAATCAGCATTTTTCTGATAATAAATGTGACTATAAACAAGTAGATAATGAAGGCCAAAACCAATGTTAACAATGGCTATATTGTAGGAACTAAGATGTATTTCTGCATCAAATATACCTGTCAGAAAAGAGAGCTAACTATATAAGAGAATCTTATACCAATAAGATGTCTCTGTAATTTACCAAATTGAGAACCCATAGGCATTATAAAGGCCAAATTTCAGTGTAGGCGATATTCTACACTTAACAAACTTAGACCAAACATTAGTCGATAAAGTGACTATTAATAATTATCACCAGTGCAAAATAAAATGCACCAGAACAATGGTTATGCATTAACATAACGAAAAATGATATTAAAACGATAGGTTTAGCCACGATTTTATTTGTAAATAGTAGTTCAAAACTAACTAACAGTAAACAAAATGTCATTAGTCAGTAGGTTCATTTATTACTATGTATAGAATTAAGGTGTAATAGTAAAGTTCAGTGAAAAAAAACGTCAGTACAGTATTAATGGAGTCCACACATAAACATTTGTTTAATAAAATGTTATGTGGAAACGAGAAAGGTTAACTAAAAAGTGTAAAATCGGCGACTCATAAAGAGCAGACGACAGTAAGAATAGTGTACCCGAACATTGATTTCCTAACAATGTCGGTTAAGGTGAAGATAATCCGAGATCGAGTGATATCAATTTAAAGGAAACAAAACAATCTTTAATTTGATAATAATATCAACTCAATCGTGACGGTATTAAGTGTATGACAACTGTTAGCATCATTTTATAAATGTATATCAGGAATCTTGTACCAATAATAATAACAATGACAACAGACGCGACCTGTCAATCATCTCAACATTCGACGGTTAGAAAACCGTTACCAACCGCCAAAAAGTGATACATCATTTTTCGTCTCACCTGTCTGGACCAATAGGAAAATTAGTTATAAAATGATAATTTTACCTAAGCCCAATCCAAAAGGTGGGTATAAAAAGACAGACCGGCGAATTTTGAGAGAGACCTTTATCATCTAACGAGCTGAACAGACGTACGCTCGTCTCCGTCATGTTCCATCTTATAACACATAGCGTCAGCTACCTTGTACTCTGGAACCAATAGTTAACAACGAGAAACTTTACTTCAAGTGCATCATCAATCATCTACAGTGTTCAAGTGCAGTTTATTTTAATTTTGTGCGGGAATAACGAACAGAAAAGAATTTATTGTCAGTATTTACGATCCATTTTTATCAGAAGAGGATCGAATTTCTGTTCTTGTGCGAATTAGTGCTGAAAGAAAGTAATCTCTATAATCCGATCACTTAAGTGATAAAAGGTTTTAATTAAAATAATTAAAACCACGAAGGTAAAAGTGCAATCATTATTATTCTTGATCTGAGCGCAATAACTTGTATTTTGCTACCATAACCTGTACTGACGCAAAACACAAAAACAGTATCTACGATTACACCACGTTTCAATTTTTTATTCAAATTTGTTATTAGTAAGTAAGCTATATGTTAGTGGTAAGGGTCCTCAATTGAATAATATTGTCATTAGAAAAGCAAGCGTTAATGAAACGCACGATCTTACAATAGATCGTTTTTTTTATTTTAATTACTTGGTCAAAGTAACTTCAACTTTTTTGATCAATTGTATCATTGGATACTGTGTAGGCATAATTGTTTTCTTTCGTGTCTCAAAGAATTCACTACTGAGATAATAATAATAATATCGATAATAATCACAATAATACTAATAGTAGTAATTGTAATAAATTTATATTACAATAAATAGTATCTTGACTTAACCAAATTTATAACTCATGTTCTGAGCCAGCCGTATGAGGCATATAATAATTAAGTTTTCATTGTACAACTTTATATGTTATATTATGTGTATTTTTTGAATTCACTAGAAGGGTGCAAATAAACCCATTATTAACAGCATCACCTGATTTGATTTATTTTATTTTTTCTGAATAATTAAATAGTTTCTTTTATTAAACTTAAACAACCTTCTGTTGTGTTTGACACATTGGAATAGCATAGCCAAAAAGTGGTATTCAACTATTTTAAATTTTCAATTCATCTATTAATTTTTATGAAAGGGTTTTACACGGGATTTTCCCTGAATAAATCCGTGTGGCGCCCATTAATTTAATAAACAAGGTGACATAACCTTGCAACTAAAGGGAGTTGATGAATGTAAGCTGAGTTGACAGTTTAGTGAGCTTCAAGTAAACGCAATCAGGTACGTAAAAGTATATGTTTGTTTATGATATTGTCCAGACTTTACAGGACTTGACTTACTCAGACTACCTGTAATCAGAAGAAGTTTCTACAACCAGTTTCCACCAGACGAGATCTACTATCAAGCAATCAACTGCCATACTTCATGTTTTAATTTAAGATAATCTAACATTTAAATATAATCAACTTTATTATTTTTTGATTAATACAAGGGAATTCTTTAAAAACAAGAGTATTTAAACCTTTGTAAACACTGTGAGTAACTTGAATGTTGTATGGTAAAATATTTTACTACATTGGTCACATTCAAGTAGAAACAACCATTCTCAACATTGAGTTATCTCCAAGGAACACTTCACCCATAGATGACTTTTGTTTTAGTGAGACTTTTAATACTTTAACCACAAATTTAAATTTAAACAATAACCACTCTTTTATTTATTTTGGTTCAAGTTAATTAAACGTAACGTAAATTCGATTATAATAAACATACGATTATAATAATTTTTTTTTAAATAAAACCCCTAATCGCGTTTTATTATAAATTGGCGCACCAACTAGTGTGGCTTTTAAAAAAAAAAATATATATATTAAATAAATATATTTTTTATATTTTATATTAGCCCGGTAGACACAAAAAAATTAACATGCCACGCACACGTCGATACAACACAAAATATAGAGCGAAAAGGGAGAGGGAAATGGACTATTATAACCAGGAAACAGACTGGGACCAAATATACAGAATATTGAAAATCGATGGTGAAGAATTAAATCGCAAAATGGAAGAGGAGAAAAGATGGATAAAAGAGGAGTCAGACCAATTAAGAAGGAAGAGGGAAGAAGGATTTGCAAGACTCCACGAATGGGAAATCCCACAACCAAGGAGGGACCGGAATACAAGATGGTATAATAACCAACCAACATGGCGAAATGAAGAGAAGAGGAATTACCATTACCAGAGATGGGAAGATGAGCGTAGTAGAAGAGAAGCAGCCGAAAGAGAACTAAGAGACAATAAGATAAGACAAAATGAAGAGTTGTTCTATAGTCGAGCTGCACAGCAGGAGGAAGAGGAGATAAGACGCCAGAATGAGAGACGAGAAGAAGAGCGTAAACGGAGGGAAGCATTCGAAGAAGAATTGAGGAATGCCAAGAAATTAAGAAACGAACAGAGACAGATAGGTGAAGACTTAATGAAGAATGGAAAAAATACCAACGACAAAATCGAAGAAGACCATAACCAAAAGGAATCCCAGGAACCACCACAAGAAAATATGACTAAAAACGTCCCAGAACAAGACGTCAATGATGGTGTAAAAGAGGAGGAAATATTGATAGATGACCTAGAGACCGAAACAATAACAAGTAAGGACCAGACTGAGCTATATGAATCTCCAAGTGAACCCAGTGAAATAACTAACGAGGAAATAAAAACCCCCCACCAAGAAGAGAGTAAAGATAATGACACGACAGAAGTGAATGATGAAGCAGTCCAAGGGATGGTAAGCGATAACGCACCGACCGTGAGCGTCGAATATACAAATATAATCAAAAAACCAGAAGATAGAGAAGTAATGGCAAGTGACACCATAAAAAGCCAACCTAAGGAAATAGCATCGACAGAGCTGTTGAGTTTCCAAAGGATGATGATGGAATGTAGGGAGAAACAGTTCCCCCACCACGTAGAGAATAGCTTTGAGAAGGCAAGGGAGGAAATGATGAACGATATCAGATCATGGAGAGAAGAAATCATCCAACAATGGATGGAAGAAATGGGAACTAATGATGAACCAACAAGAAAACAGCAGGACATAAATACATTATTATCTGAAAACGAGCTTGACGGACAACAGGGAGGTATTCGGTATAAGGAGATCGGTACCGAGAGGAATGAGAACAATCAGGTAAGTGAAGAAACGGAAGAGTTAGTAGCAGAGAATGAGGAATTAGGACAAAATAATTTGCCAATGTATGACGATCACGTGAAGACAAGGGAATTACCCGGAAATATAGCTACCAAACAAGTGAATTCGAAAATTAATATTCCGGAAAAAAGGAACAAAATAATTAAGAAAACGGAAGAAAAGGAGGGGAAGATAAGAAGGATACTACGCCCAAAGAAGACTAGGGTGACCAAAGAATTAACCGAAATGACTCAAAGTGGTCTAGTTAATATGGTCCATGTCCCAGGCAACGACCATGGAAAAGGAGTCTACAGAAAGGAGTATCGAAGGGGCATCATGGGAGTGACCAAAGAGCAGAAATGTGTTACCACCAAGAAAATTAGGACCAGCAAAGAACTTAAAGCAGATATTCTTGAAAGGAAACGAAGGTGTTCCAAGAAAAGAAAAAGGTACCAGGAACAACTGGACCAGCTCATTGAAGGGTACGCCCAAAGGATAAGGGAAATGCGGAAGAAGAGGGACCAAGCGATGGAAGAGTCCAACCAGGAGAACAAAGATCAACCCGGATTAGAAGATGGGCCAGACATCAATAATAGCCAAGGCCCGGAGTACAACGAACACAATAATACCAAAGATGATGAGAGGAAGAAGGCAAGGAAACGGGAAGCCAATGACTATCTGGTAGCCGCTAAGTGGAAGAACCGCTTGATAGTAAGGTATCTCCAAAACCACTAGTACGGAACATATGTCAGATATCCCAATTATAGACCCAATAGAGTGGAAGAGCACAAATAACCCCATGAATATCGACAGATAAGAAATGATGAATATTAAGGAGAGATAATATGTAATAGGAAGCAACATTCCTCACCCAAACGTTTATGTTATCAAAAAGTAAAAGATCTATATTAAAAAAAAAAAAAAAAAAAAAAAAAAAAAAAAAAAACCCACTACTATAAACAAATTCATTTGTTGTTAAATTACCAAAATATTGAAGGTAACCAATTAACTATAACTAGTCAATCTACCTTACCAAGTTACAAAAGTGTGTAGGTTTAAGATGTAAACCAAACCATTTGTTAATGATGAAAATGTACAAAACCTATTACCCTAGGGGATAGAATATTAGATAAGGTCAATCAAATGATTTAATAAGAAAATGCAATTACTGTACTATACCTAGAAAAAATATGTATTCAGATGAATATTCTATATGACATAATGTTTATAAAATGATTATAGTATACCTCTCATAAAACTCAAATGTTAAGATAAAATCGTCCAGAATAAAGGTTCATCCAACTAACCTTTGAAGGAGTAGAGAGGCAGTATAACAAAGTGTGTAAAATAAAAAGAAGGACATTATTGTGGAATGAAAGGAAAGAAAAAATAATATTTGTGAAACCAACCACGAAAACCCCAAGAATGTCTATGAAATTAGATATTAGATATTAGTATATTGTTAAATGAAATTGTAATTACAGCATAGTATATAGTGTATAAAATCATCCAGAATAAGTGAAAACCACCATCACTTGAAGGAGTAGAGAAGAAAAATAACAAAAAGTATTAATTGTAAGAATAACTATTGTTATAATGAAATGAAAGGAAAGAACAATGTTTGTCAATTATCAAATATGATACATCATAAGAATATGTCAGAGAACATCAGAAAAAAAGAAAACCATTTAGTATACAAACAATGTAAGCCTGATAATTCAGGAGGAATATAACTCGTTAAGAAAGATTTAATAGACTATAGTGAAAACAGAAATGTATTGTGAACTCTAGATAGAACAAACAGATGCATAAGTATTATAAGCATCTAAACAAGTGTATAATCTTAAAAAATATTTAAATGAACCATAACAAATTGTTAACTAGTAAATAAGTAACTATATAGCTGATAAAGGCATAGCTAAAAAACACCAAGTCTAAAGGAAGTAATTACCTGTAAAAAAGAAAGTATGTTAGCAAGTATAAAGATAGAAATGTGATCTAAATGAAAACCTCTGATACCTTGTATATTATAGGGAATATATTATATTATTGAATACAAATGATATGTGATATTTTTTTTTTTGAGTTGTGATAGTGCAACTATTGCCAGGTGCAATGTTTATTTTTACTCAGACAGAGAAGAGTAATGCCTCTGAATCTGAGAATGTGTAGGGAGGAACGGCAGAGGATGTTAGCCATAGTGAGCCACCCTGATTCCAGAACCTCTACTACAGTTAGGGAATTATATTGTTTTATTATATCAAGGAATATTATAAAAGAATCTGTGAGGTATAAATTATTATAACCATCAAAATGATCACGAATGCAAAGATATGTAGTGAGAAAGTAGAATGTAAATAAAACAGGGAATAATTAACTTGAGAAACAAGATCCATTATAGTTAAATGATTTAGAGAGTACGCAGCTTGAAATTACTAGTAAATTAAGAATTGTACTATTGTATAAAAAGCCAACCTAGAGTAAGACACCAATAATATGTTTAAAAAATCTAGGAATACAAGAGAAAATATCTTTATTGAAGTATACTAAGAAACCGACATGAATTGATAATTTTACAAAATATAAATTTTTCAAATGATCAATTTTAAAGAGGGTGTATTATGTAACATCACAAGATGTCACCTAACCTAAGTGTATGTTATTAGATTTCACAAAACAAAATAAACATGTAAATAGGTATAGACTAGTCAAAATAAACAAGAAAGAAGAAACCAAGAGAGAAGAATAAAGCAGAAGTGCCATGGGAAACAGTAACCCAATAGCTGTTTGACACTACAACTAGACTGAGACTAAAACGAACTAATGGACAGAATAGATTTAAATTCAACTGTCAATTCAGTAAATGGTTAATGTAAACCGAATGTCATTTATAAACAAAAAACAAACGAATTAGCAGTTAAATACTGTGAAAGCAAAATCAGCATTTTTCTGATAATAAATGTGACTATAAACAAGTAGATAATGAAGGCCAAAACCAATGTTAACAATGGCTATATTGTAGGAACTAAGATGTATTTCTGCATCAAATATACCTGTCAGAAAAGAGAGCTAACTATATAAGAGAATCTTATACCAATAAGATGTCTCTGTAATTTACCAAATTGAGAACCCATAGGCATTATAAAGGCCAAATTTCAGTGTAGGCGATATTCTACACTTAACAAACTTAGACCAAACATTAGTCGATAAAGTAACTATTAATAATTATCACCAGTGCAAAATAAAATGCACCAGAACAATGGTTATGCATTAACATAACGAAAAATGATATTAAAACGATAGGTTTAGCCACGATTTTATTTGTAAATAGTAGTTCAAAACTAACTAACAGTAAACAAAATGTCATTAGTCAGTAGGTTCATTTATTACTATGTATAGAATTAAGGTGTAATAGTAAAGTTCAGTGAAAAAAACGTCAGTACAGTATTAATGGAGTCCACACATAAACATTTGTTTAATAAAATGTTATGTGGAAACGAGAAAGGTTAACTAAAAAGTGTAAAATCGGCGACTCATAAAGAGCAGACGACAGTAAGAATAGTGTACCCGAACATTGATTTCCTAACAATGTCGGTTAAGGTGAAGATAATCCGAGATCGAGTGATATCAATTTAAAGGAAACAAAACAATCTTTAATTTGATAATAATATCAACTCAATCGTGACGGTATTAAGTGTATGACAACTGTTAGCATCATTTTATAAATGTATATCAGGAATCTTGTACCAATAATAATAACAATGACAACAGACGCGACCTGTCAATCATCTCAACATTCGACGGTTAGAAAACCGTTACCAACCGCCAAAAAGTGATACGTCATTTTTCGTCTCACCTGTCTGGACCAATAGGAAAATTAGTTATAAAATGATAATTTTACCTAAGCCCAATCCAAAAGGTGGGTATAAAAAGACAGACCGGCGAATTTTGAGAGAGACCTTTATCATCTAACGAGCTGAACAGACGTACGCTCGTCTCCGTCATGTTCCATCTTATAACACATAGCGTCAGCTACCTTGTACTCTGGAACCAATAGTTAACAACGAGAAACTTTACTTCAAGTGCATCATCAATCATCTACAGTGTTCAAGTGCAGTTTATTTTAATTTTGTGCGGGAATAACGAACAGAAAAGAATTTATTGTCAGTATTCACGATCCATTTTTATCAGAAGAGGATCGAATTTCTGTTCTTGTGCGAATTAGTGCTGAAAGAAAGTAATCTCTATAATCCGATCACTTAAGTGATAAAAGGTTTTAATTAAAATAATTAAAACCACGAAGGTAAAAGTGCAATCATTATTATTCTTGATCTGAGCGCAATAACTTGTATTTTGCTACCATAACCTGTACTGACGCAAAACACAAAAACAGTATCTACGATTACACCACGTTTCAATTTTTTATTCAAATTTGTTATTAGTAAGTTAGCTATATGTTAGTGGTAAGGGTCCTCAATTGAATAATATTGTCATTAGAAAAGCAAGCGTTAATGAAACGCACGATCTTACAATAGATCGTTTTTTTTATTTTAATTACTTGGTCAAAGTAACTTCAACTTTTTTGATCAATTGTATCATTGGATACTGTGTAGGCATAATTGTTTTCTTTCGTGTCTCAAAGAATTCACTACTGAGATAATAATAATAATATCGATAATAATCACAATAATACTAATAGTAGTAATTGTAATAAATTTATATTACAATAAATAGTATCTTGACTTAACCAAATTTATAACTCATGTTCTGAGCCAGCCGTATGAGGCATATAATAATTAAGTTTTCATTGTACAACTTTATATGTTATATTATGTGTATTTTTTGAATTCACTAGAAGGGTGCAAATAAACCCATTATTAACAGCATCACCTGATTTGATTTATTTTATTTTTTCTGAATAATTAAATAGTTTCTTTTATTAAACTTAAACAACCTTCTGTTGTGTTTGACACATTGGAATAGCATAGCCAAAAAGTGGTATTCAACTATTTTAAATTTTCAATTCATCTATTAATTTTTATGAAAGGGTTTTACACGGGATTTTCCCTGAATAAATCCGTGTGGCGCCCATTAATTTAATAAACAAGGTGACATAACCTTGCAACTAAAGGGAGTTGATGAATGTAAGCTGAGTTGACAGTTTAGTGAGCTTCAAGTAAACGCAATCAGGTACGTAAAAGTATATGTTTGTTTATGATATTGTCCAGACTTTACAGGACTTGACTTACTCAGACTACCTGTAATCAGAAGAAGTTTCTACAACCAGTTTCCACCAGACGAGATCTACTATCAAGCAATCAACTGCCATACTTCATGTTTTAATTTAAGATAATCTAACATTTAAATATAATCAACTTTATTATTTTTTGATTAATACAAGGGAATTCTTTAAAAACAAGAGTATTTAAACCTTTGTAAACACTGTGAGTAACTTGAATGTTGTATGGTAAAATATTTTACTACATTGGTCACATTCAAGTAGAAACAACCATTCTCAACATTGAGTTATCTCCAAGGAACACTTCACCCATAGATGACTTTTGTTTTAGTGAGACTTTTAATACTTTAACCACAAATTTAAATTTAAACAATAACCACTCTTTTATTTATTTTGGTTCAAGTTAATTAAACGTAACGTAAATTCGATTATAATAAACATACGATTATAATAATTTTTTTAAAAATAAAACCCCTAATCGCGTTTTATTATAATATTTTTAGTATGTTGATTAGGAGCGTGTTACCTACCATTTACAACAAGAATCATTTTTGTTCCAATTAGTTCCACCTCAAGGTGTTTTTTCACTTATTTCTACTGCACTATATCTTATATGGAATTAACAAACAAAAAATTCATATTTTATTAATGACAGGGACATAAGAGATGACAAATAATAAAATATCACACAAATATTTCTTTGTTTACAACTGGGGAATTATGAGTCTTTTTACAGTAGCAAACAGCATCTCTGACTTACTATAAATACACAAAAACATATTTTTAACATCTTGATGATAAAACTGACATCAGATATCTATACACAGAAAAAATCAGTAAACCATTAACTCCGTTACCCGTGCTCAGTTTTTATTAATTGCATGGGTTGGTGAATGTTGCTGGAAGAGCAGAGGCTTACTTTGACGGTTGCTGGTCTCAGTGTACAATATTATATGCATACTACTGCAGATCAACAGTTTTATAATCAAAGAATAAGTATCTTAACTTAATTATACTATTAATAGAGAACTTGTTTACTCAAATTTGTATTTTACAACAAAGACACACACTCTTAACTGGCTAACTCTACTGGCAGGAAATAATACATTTCAAAAAAGGCAATAAAAAATAACTATGAAATATATACAGTAAAGCATTATTCTTTACAGCAAACAAACTGTATGTGGCAACTCTGAAGGTGTGGCAATTTACAACACACATAGCTACATAATTTCAATTAGTACAAAAGTTTTTGAAGTCAAGAACAGTGTGGTTTTCGAAGGGTTGGTCAACAACTAATGTCATTTTTTTTAATCACGAGAAATACACATGCCAAATATGCTAGACTTAGCAGCTTAGCAGGCAAAATCCTTCTCAAGTATGAGGGTTTCAGACTTGATAAAATGCAATAATGTCTCTACATAAAAAAAAATCCCATCCACAAAAGAAACAACAAAGCTGAAACTGGTTTGAGTCCTCCACTAACTAAGAATGCATGAAAATTTGACAAGTTCGTAACAATTATTTCATATAAATATGAATGTTATTTTTTTATGTAGGTTAGATTATATGTAGATTTAAGTATTTTGTAGTGCTAGAATACTTTCCTAAACAATCTAGCCTGACTATTACCTGAATACAGATAAATTACCTAATAACCAATCCACTTCAATATAGATTAGTTACTATACGATTACTGCATATGAAAACTACAGAATTTCAATCCAGAACTACAATGGAACATTTTGTCTCGAGTTAGGAAAACAATGTTTATAAAATTTTTGTTACAATGACAACACTATACTCGAATTTAACACAAACTTCAAAGAAAAACTGTTACTCATCTCTTAACTCAACCACCTAGATTTTGAAAATATTTCAAAAAATTAATGAAATTTCACACAACAATGCTGATGAACACTATAATATTACAAAAGACGCTTTTTTTGTGTATAATTAAATGAGAATAAAAAACTTTTAAATTACACAAAAATATTTTCCTTGATGCCTTGAATTATTTTTCTATATACACTATTGACATTTTCAAATGGCGCCATAGGAATTAAGCAAAAATCATGGTTTTAATTTTTTAAAACTTGCCTGTACTATTAGCCAGTTACATTTTATGTAATGGAGTAAAACAATGCAATAGTGGTTATTTACTTTTTCTATAAATGTACTTAAATAATAATACAGTTACTTTTGTTTTATAAACCACAAACAAAATGCAGCTCAAAGTAAGACAGGATGGCCCTTCTCGCAGGTTATTAAACTTGATTCCCATTGTTAGAATTTATTTTTCCTATAGTGATTCTAATCGAAATCACCTTTAATGACAGGTGTAAATGACATAATTTTTGGAAAACAAATTGTTTGCAGTAAAAAGAGAGTGATGAAAATTTAGAGTTTACAGCAAAACGTGAGTGCTGTTACATAGTAATACACATAATACAGTCACTTAATCATGTTTCATGACAGGTACAAAAAAACATAATTTTCGAGAAAGAAACTGTTTACAGATAAAAGTAAAATGTAAGTTATGAAAAATTTAAAGGAAAAGGTGAATTCTGTTACAAATGGGACTCCAGTATAGTAACTTGCCTTATTACATCACACCTTATTTTGAGTTATGAATTGTTTGTGAATTGTAAAATAAAAGTGAGTATATATTATTCTGAAGCACTTTTTAGTACACCATCCGGAATGTTGCTCATGTTAGAACAAATGACATCATATTCTGTTGCCAATAATACTGGCTTAACCTATAATTTTGCTGAAAACACTCACATAATAATTATATGGTGATGAAATGCGATCAACATTAAAAAATAATATTTTAATTGGTTATACATTATATCAATTAATTTTATAAACAGGCTGTACAAAAGTCATCAACTGAAAGGCAACAGCTCGACAATACAAAACCATAACAAATCGGCTTGGTGAGTAACGGTCTTAACTCCTTCAATCTGCCTCGCTTATTTTAACTACCAAATACCATTTTATGTTCTTAATCACTTTTCATTCTCATCTGATTAAAATCTGAATCATCTTTCATAATATTATGTTACAACAGCATTACTATTGTGAAAGCTTGGTAACTGTCCAAAGTACTATTGTGATTATGGGCAGTCCAAAGTATGTCCTCAAAAACTGGCTCATCCTGAAACATTCGAAAATCTAAGAGATTCAATTAACACACAAGTACCAAAAAATTAATACACAGTGATAAGCTAAGGGTGGCACCTTGCATTACTTTAAGGAGGAACAGTTGGAGGGAGGACAAACATGGTAAGAAGAATGGCAATGTTTTTTAAAATTTCATCTAAAAGGTTTTCTATGAAACACAACTATGTTATTGAGGTAGTTTTGAATATTAAAAAACACTAAGCTTATCAGACAAAAATAAAATGATGCTGCCTCAGTAAAGCTGTGAAAACTTGTTTCTTAAGACTTTGAGAACCCAAATGGAAACATCTATCAGTAACAACTAACAAGTTATCCACATCATTAGACTGGTGTTGAGAAACTACAGGAACTTTTTAGTGGACCATTTGGTTGTCTTCATTCATTTTCGGACAATTAAAAGCTGTTTATTACGAGTTCATAATCACTATAGAGAAGACTGTAAATGAAATAGCATTAGGCAATGCTTCATAATTGTTTTATTTCCACTACACAAACCAAATGCATAATACTTAATCATCTGAATAAACAAAAATTTTTAATAGGTACATACATCGGCAACAGGAAAATAAAAATAACACGATTACTTTATGTTTAATGTTGGTTTTTACTATTATTTGGCATTTCCGGTGGGCACACAGGCACACATTCATTACTGTCAAAAGTTACTAAACGCAAAGTTATTATACATCTTCCTACAGTACAACATAATAAAACGGTATTACAGAAAAATGATCTTTACTCAACTGTTCAAATACCTCTGCAAAGTTTTCAGCTATGGAGTCCGTTTATAAAAAAATTACAAACTGTGAAGGAAAATTAAATAACTGAATTTAACATGTTCTTACCTTTCGTTAGAGTACTCCACTCCACAGGCACTTCACTTGCAATCGCGGTGATAATTTAAGGCCTAATAACAAAGTTTAGAAATACATCGCAATAGGTTATGTACTTTTCTTTTATGAGCACGCGCTGCTTTCCCTATGCATTGAGTTTACGTTTGGTTCCAACGCAAGCACTAATTGACTTCAAGAAACTAAGGCTATACGTTAAATGATACGTCTCTTAAAACAAGGAATTTGTTCAAAAACAGATACTTACAGCTACTTCAATCGAAAACAACCAACATAATTCTATCAAAACATGAACGCTGCATATATTGCATTTTTTCCAAAACTCACCAACAAATTGCTACTTAATGCACTAAAAAAAGATGACGATGTAGTCACGTGACGAATAGTTTCCGTTCCAAAGAAGCGCCATATACAAGGTATCACGTACGGTGGGTGTTTCTTAGTTTTTACTTTTCGTTTATGACTAGGAGATTTGGGGTTTTATTTTCTAATATATATTTAAACTTACAGTGACATTTATGTTATTAGAAAGTCTTCAGATCTGCGCCTAAGGGCAAATAAGGTAAGGGAATACGTTATATTAAATTACAGTATTATAATTTGAAACTATGTAATATTTACAAATATTCAAACAGATTTTAAGTAAAAGTTAAATTTTTGTTTATGTATAAAGTGTGTATTTCTAAAAGGGCTAGTCAATTTTAAACTCATTTACCGATAAATTATTTCAGATTAGATTACATCATATTCACAAAATACAACTGAGATTATATTAAAGATAAGGGAAAGTTCCCCTAGGTTTAACCTGATACTGTATAAAACAATTCAGTGAAAAGTTAAGTAATGTATAATTAATTAAGCTTGCTTACATTTTTTAATTTGGTTGGCCAATTAAATTGACTCTTATCAATACTGAATGACACTTGAATTGTAAAGTTTATAAGCAAACCTAACTAACGTAAACCTAGTTCTCAATTTTGTTGTAATATTCACTGAATGACTTGTTGTAAAAGAAATACTGACTTTTGTAAACATTCGATTTCTTTTTCTTATTAAGACGATTAATATGAAATTAACTGTTTATTTTTATAGCATTTATTAATTGTAAAGTTTTCTGCTTCTCAGTGTTCAACAATTAATACGTAGATAATATGGCAGTTAGAGAGAGGAAGCTCACAACATTCTGACTTTAGGCAAAAGCAAATTTGTAATTTTTCATCACATTTCTATTTCTTGTTGTGTCTTGCTGTAGCTGTTATCTATCATTATAAGTCAATATATGATATGGCTCGCATGTAGACATGTTTGTTTAAACATTTATAAATTTCGTTATGTTGTTTACATTTTTATAACAGTTCAAATGATAGGGATCTATTCTGTGGTTGATTTGATTATTTTGACGACCAAGGCTTTCATGTTAAGAAAGGGATTGTGTTTTTGATAATGGAAATGCTTATGAGATGTTTCTTCCGTTGCTACAATGTGTTACACTTATTTTATACGTTTTTCTCGTTATGTTTCTTTTATGTTGTTATTCTGTTCGAAATGTTATTGTAGTACGGTATGTAAGTTGTGCATATAAAACGTGTTCCGTTCAAGCTTGGATTAATTTTGTTTACACACGCCCCGACGTACACGCGCGTAACGTAATAACCCGGACGTGATCTAATGGGCGTTTTCACACTAGCCGACACGACATCGACAGACAGGATATCGGCGCGATTTCGGTGGGAACAAAAAGTAAAGAACAGCCACAGAGTACGAATATATTTGAAAATCTTGGTCAGCGCTGTGTAGTCACCGACAGTCACTCTGCTTAGCGCGTTAATTTAGGTTAGTAGTTGAATATTTTGTGAAATGACTACTTTTAAGTATGACATAGTGACATTTATTGTACTTGTTGAGACGAAGCCTTGTTTGTGGGACAAGACGGATGAAGGAAATAAAAATAAAATTGAAAAACTTGTTAGGATCTAAAACCAACTTATCAAATAAGGTGTAGTATGCACCTTCTACATAACGAACTTTAATCGGGTGAACCCAATACTTCCTATCTACTTTTCGTCTTCTCCGTCTTAAATATAACAAATATAGTAAATACAGTCTTCTGTTAAATTCAGCCATTTGTATAAACTACACTCACCACGGCCGATATGTCGACATCTGTCGTCTTGAGTGTGAAAGTACCTTCTCGATATTGTGTCGGTGTCGGCTCGGTGTCAATGTAGGGTCGATGTCGAGTCGGTAAGTGTGAAAACGCCCAATACCGTACATCGATTTTCTACGCGACTTGTTGACGTTTCGTTAGTTTTATTTTTTCTGTCGTGCGTTACGCGCCTAACGCTTTAATTTACGCCTTGCTGTAAATGAGAAAAAGACGCCTTCCTACTCTAAAAACCACGTGCTCGACTCGTTCAAGTAATTCATACAGGAAGCGGACGTGCCTTGAACGAGCCGAGCGGTCGACGAGTTTCAGAAAGATATCACTGATAACGTGTCTCGGCCTAGAATCTTACGAGGCTTGGACTAGTTACATCGGCAGTATAAATTTGCCCCACTACAAAGCGTTTAAGAATTTTCTGTCCGGCTTGTTGAGTAGGCTACTCGTCACGTCGTCGGCTCGTTCCCTGTATAAACCGACCCTAATTCGTATGCCCCTAACGCGATGGCCGAAAAACCATGAAACGTCGATCGAGTTGCCGTCCCCATACAGAATACGTGAATTTGCAGCCATGAGTTTCGGTTTATGCAACGCTGCGCAAACATTCCAAAGTACAGAGATGTACAAAATACTACTACGAGATTTGAACTTCTGCTACGCCTACATACACGACAGTTTAGTTGCTCCAGCTTGCATGAGGAGCACTACGATCACCTTAAGTTGTTCCAGAGCCTACAAAACCATGGGATCCTCATAAATCCGCAAAGTGCACATTTACTAACGCTGCAAAGAGGTTTCCGGAACAGGAATATAAACTTAATAAAGAAAAAGTTATGGTGATCATCACCTTCGCGTACCAGGACCCCCAAACTGCTTCACAGATTTACGAAAAAGCTCAATTTCAATTGCCGTTTCTCTACAAGCAGCTCTCAGTAAGCTCCATACGTAGTAATACGAAGAGGACAGCTACACTGCAGTGGATTTCTAAAGCGAACACAGTTTTTAAGGTTCCTGGACCAAGCAGCCTTATTGGCTCATCCAGCACGTGACTGTCGTTGGTGCTGTTTTCTAGCAATTCATCAACTGCGATTGTCAGCTTCCTGGTTTCTTTTCCAAGAAGCTTAATACCACTCAAAGGAAGTGCTGAGCCGACGACAGGGTGCTTATGGTGATTTTTCTGGCAGCAAAACACTTCTCCCATATCATTGAAGACACTTCTACGTGTACACCGATCACAAACCCTCACTTTTGCCTTCAAGTAAAAACCAGACAAATGCTCTCTATGACAGCTCTGACATTTGGAATTTGTAGACCAGTTCACTGTGCACTTACGTATATCACGTTTCTGGCCAGGAGAACGTAGTTGCTAATGTGCTTTCTAGGGTTGACCCACTCATTACTCGTGATTGTCACATGTTGGCTAAATCACAGGCAGATAACATTAAACTACAGCATTTTGTTTGGACAGAGTCTTCTCTATAGCTTGAGAAAGTTCTGCTACCTAGCTTTGATATCAACTTGTACAGTGACATCTCATCTCCAGAGCCCGTGTGTACCTCATCAAGAATACAGTCAGGCTGGTCGCACAATGTTTTGTCTGGCCATCTATAAAGTTACTGTAGACTGTGAATGCTGGGCATGAGCTTGGTTGCAGTAACCAGAAAAACAAAATTACAAGACATCCTCAATGCCTGTAGATTCATTTGTTCCTCCGACCACAAGGGCTAGATCGACAAAAGTGCTGTAGTCTGAGACACACCAATGAGACTGGACCACTTCAACAATCCTCACATTTTTCAGGAGTCTTCCCATTTCGTCAATCTTCCCACTTTGTTACCTCCTCGTTCTTCAGACATAGATGTCAGCAGCCCTCCTACCTATCAACCATGGAGTCATCACTACACAATCTGGTCATCACATCCATTCTCCTATATGGTTTCAGAATCTTTAGTGCCTACAATGTGCTATGTATTGTTAGCATGTATCGTAATTCACGAGCTAAACCACTGGAAGGGGGCACCATTGTATCACATTTTGACAAGTTTGTTTTAAGTTGCTATAATTTTATAACAGTTCAAATGACAGGGATCTATTCTGTAACTGGGTTGTTTATTTGAACGATTTGAAAGGCTTTGAGTTAATAATGAGATTATGTTTCTGGTAATGTTATGTTCTTGAGATTTTTTTTCTCCCGCACATCTCCTACAATATTTTAAATGCTGTTACATCTGTTTTGTACTGTTTATATTGTTGTTTCTTTTATGCTGTTATACTATTCCAAATTTTATAAGTCATATGGTACATAATTTATGTAAATAAAACACAAAACATATTTCATTCAAGGTTTTCAGAATAATTTAATTTACATGTTCCCCAACACACACACACACACACACACACACACACACACACACACACACACACACACACACACACACACACACACACACACACACACACACACACACACACACACACACACACACACACACACACACACACACACACACACACACACACACACACACACACACACACCTTTATTTCATGCAGTGTGTGTTAACATATGTTGGTTAGAGCTTTCATAAAATTACTCTAAGACTAGTTCCAAGATGTATTAAATTGTCCAGATTTAATGTTACATTACCATTGATCAATAATTTTAATGTTAATCCTCTTTAGACATCCCCAAGACTTTTTAGAAGAAAGGATGTATACAGAAACACAAAAACTATTAGTTATAGTTAGTGTAGTTAGTTATGCAATTTTTAACTCAAGTGTACAGTGTAGTTGTAACTCAGTATTAAAAGAAATTAATGGTAAACAAAAAAAAAAGAAAAAAATAGATTATCAAAAAGTGAAATGTTAGGTAAATTTGGTAATGATAGTTATTCAGATTTTTAAATTGATTTTACACACAGTAAAAGTATTCATTATCAAGTTTCATAATACATTTTAGTGTGAAGTTACTGGGTTATTACCAGCAAGTATTTCAGTTTGGTGACTTGTATTCACAGAAACAGACTTTAACTATGTCATTACAGTCTAAACATATGTAAACTGGTCTTAAACTGGTAGAACTGAATGTACAGGAAAGTCATCTATGGATGCCTTTTTTTGTGAACATTCTTGTATTTGTTTTGCTATAAATGTAACCATTATATTCTTGCTATTGTGAATGGTACCATATTGTTCATAAAATATGTACTAGTTACAATTCTTCCTTCCAAACTTCTACAGAAGCTGTACATCGTATATCAAACAGAAAAAAGTAGAATTCACCTTAGATAACTGTTGTATATATATGCTTCTATGATGTATCTATAATAATTCAGCTTTAATTTGTATACATATTGCAGTGACTAGCATACCATAATATACAATGGTTTCTGTGTGTGTGTGTGTGCGTGCGTGCGCACATTCATTATCTTCTTCTACCTCTTTAGTCATTTTTACAGAGGAATTTATAAATTCGTTTATAGATCTTCACTTATGTAAATACAATTTGTACAATACTACAATGTATATTATTTTATGGTTTACAAATTAGTAATGTGCACAGCTATATATACAGTGAGAAGTGAAAGTTATTTCAGAAATTCATTTACTGACATGTTCACAAAAGTAACCTCCTGTTTTGAATTTTGTATAAACTTAATAAGTGACTGAGATGAAATCCTATTGGTTTCTGTATGTGCATTTAATTGGTGAAGCATGAAGCTGTGTGATACGTTGGTGAAATTACATATGATAACTATCTTCTTTTCATCTGGTATAGAATTACATCTTAATCCATATTCTCTCTAACGTTTTGTAAAAGTGTTCCTTTATTTTTATTGTACCCTCTTCAACTGGTGCATATGCAATAATACATTTAATATTAATGTTTGCTTGCTGAGCTTATGTATGAGATCTACAATTTTTCTGCCTAAATTCTCATACGTTTTAACTTTTTAAACTGAATGCATGCCATGTCTGCCTTATATGCTGTCTCTAGTACTACAGTGTGTATTTTTCAATTTCCTTTTCATATTATCTCCTGAAGGCCAAGTACCTTGATCTTGTCAATACAAAGGTACCATCTACCTTGCATTAATTAAGTCTCAATATTGCATGTTCATATAATCACAAAATGTTCCTCTCTTGTCACACAGATCGTCTTGTTGTACAGTATAAACAGAATAACTGACACCAATGAAGTCACTAATTACAAACTTTAATTTGACATAAACAACAGTTAGAAAACAACAAAGGCGCTCTTATACAATAATTCAAGTTAAATGTCTCCAGTACACAATAAACATGTGCTCTCCTGTTTACAGTTTTGCATCAATTATCAGAAAAATCACTTTCCACTAATCCACAAGTCACAATAACAAACACTCCGAACCTCACTCTAATATCTCTAGTCTATCTGAACTGGGCCACTTCGAAATCCATAGTTTTCATCTTGCATTGTAGTGACATTGGAGGCCTTGATGCCAGAAGAATAGTTGAGTAACATCTGGAAGGGGTATCTCAAACAATCCAGAGCAATATGTAATTCTTACATGCAAATATAGATGCAAGGGATCACGTAGTTAAACAGCAATGCGGTACTATCTATTTCCTCAGTGTAGAAATATGTAATTCCATCCATTATTTACTTCTGCCTGTGCAAGCCTATTCTTTTACTTGATAGTTTTTTGCTGCTTTTCATGATCACTTTCATTTCTAGTTTATCTTATTATTTCACAATTATTTTATATTTTCAGAAATTTTAATGTACCTTTGCTTCTTACATTTTACGATTATGTAATACATTTTCTATTTTTTTGTAATTCTCTTTCTTTCATTGTCATTTTTAGTCTATTCAGATTTATTTCTTATTATCTAGAACTATTTTTCTTCCCACAGCTTGTTGTTTCTTCCTCACATCTTTTTTGCCCCATTTTATATGCTGTCTTTATTTTTCCTTGGGTACTTATTTCTGCTTTCATGATATTTTCTATTATTTCTTTTGTAGCTTCCATATTATTTATGTCCAATTCAAGCCCTGTTACATTGTTTTGAATTTTGTCTTTTCTCCACTCTTCTTTTATCTTGGTGATGTCAGTCTTCATTTGTTTTGTTTGCTTACATGTGATTAAGGTCTACTGCTATTTTCCTTAATCCTGGAACACAGTTTTGATCTTATTCATAATTTTTCTTCCTTCTCACGCTTTATTAGTAATTTTCTTGGGGACATTACATGCATTTCTTTCTTTTCCTAAAAACTTCGTATTCCTCTTTAAATGAATTATCATGTTCACTTAACTAAAAATGAACTTTTTCATGTGAAAACTTACTGTTTTATTGGACGCGTTTCGGCTTACGTATCCGCCTTCTTCAGCTTTGGTAACAGACTGCCAGCATTTTGTAACGGTTGTGTGGAAGGTGAAGTGGGGGTGGTGTGTGGAGGAAGGGGATTGGCGCAGGGATTCAACTTACTGTTTGTTTTCTGTATAATTGTGTCAAAAAGTGTATGTGATTTATATTGTAATTGATCGTTGAGTATGTTGTTTGGTTGTGTTGTGTGGTGTTTATATATTTCGTATTGTTCAGTTGTGTTGAGTTTTCGACCTTTGGGTATGTAATGTAAAATTTCAAGATTAGTGTCCATGTTGGTGTAACTGTGGTTTTCTGTGTGTATGTGTGTGGCAAATGCGGAGTGTATATTGTTGTTGGTTAAAGCTTTTAAGTGTTCAGAATAACGGGATGAAAAAGATCTTCCCGTCTGGCCTATGTAGAAACTATTGCAGTCATAGGCCAGACGGGAAGATCTTTTTCATCCCGTTATTCTGAACACTTAAAAGCTTTAACCAACAACAATATACACTCCGCATTTGCCACACACATACACACAGAAAACCACAGTTACACCAACATAGACACTAATCTTGAAATTTTACATTACATACCCAAAGGTCGAAAACTCAACACAACTGAACAATACGAAATATATAAACACCACACAACACAACCAAACAACATACTCAACGATCAATTACAATATAAATCACATACACTTTTTGACACAATTATACAGAAAACAAACAGTAAGTTGAATCCCCGCGCCAATCCCCTTCCTCCACACACCACCCCCACTTCACCTTCCACACAACCGTTACAAAATGCTGGCAGTCTGTTACCAAAGCTGAAGAAGGCGGATACGTAAGCCGAAACGCGTCCAATAAAACAGTAAGTTTTCACATGAAAAAGTTCATTTTTAGTTAAGTGTTAGTGCTATGAAAGAAGAGATGAATAATCAAGACAACTATCATGTTCAGTTCGAATTCTCTTATTCCTTTTGTCACTGGTTTCCTCTTTTAATTAACAATTCTATTTATTTTGATAATTCTCTGGTGAAGTATTGCAGTTTTCTTCTGTTATACACTTTGGGATAGTTCTGTTCAGTTGATTGACAGAAAAACTGCACCAGTACTGTATATTTATTACTGTTTTGTTCCATAAAACCAATGGACAACTGAGAGTCCATTTACTAAGCAGAATTAAAGAACAGTGGTGTTCTTCACTGTATCCTACTACTACTACTACTACTACTAATAATAAGGAAAATTATTAACACGTTACCAGAATACTGTCAGAATAATGGATATTCTGGACAACACTACATCATTAATAATACCATCACCCAGCACCTCAGAACTGCATCCAATAAAGAATTACACTAATAAATTTGGGAATGAAAAAATAAGAACTTTGGAAAGGTATAAGGAAAAGTGAAATTAATCAACAGATGGTAACAAAGGACTAATCAGAAAACAGGAATTTATGTTGTTACAGAGATAGCGATATCATGATAAAATTTATAATGTTACATATGACATAGTGAGACATCTACAAAGAATGAAAAGACAAAGGATGGCTTGTTGTATTGGCTATATTTTTGTGCACAATTGTTCCTTTATTCCTGGCAGAGCCATCGTATAGTAATACGTGGACATCATAGTGGTATATGGCAATCAGTCATTCTTGAACTATCAGTATCAGTGACGTCTGACAAATTTTCTCTATCAGCATTACAGATTATGTTCAGTATATATTTATTAGAAAGTTTCATAATAGCAGCATTTATTTTACATGTTCCTTAATTACTATATAAAATTTTTATAGCTTTATCACGTTTGTGTCAAAATAGATTAGTATAATTGTACTTAACCCATTATATCAGAGCAAACAAAAATATAGTCTGAAAAACAAATACTAATTCGAATTAAAAATATTATTCTGTCAATTATACTTTATCAAGTGACCTAAGCATTATATTTGACCTTACAATTTGACTGAATGTTAATTAGAAACAATACAAGCTGATATTAAAAAAATGTGTTAACAATATTTTGATTTAAATTAAAAAAAAAATTATAAAAAACAGGTTTAAAATGTTTTATTTTCTCTCATGTATTCCATATTACTGATGTAATAAAATTTTTGGTTGATCCTATATTGTACTAAAAGTTGTAGAAGTTTTGCAACATGATTCAGCCATAATTAACTGTAGGCAAGTTTTGATTAATTCCGGTGAAGAAAAACTATATTATTGATGTCGAACTATCACTGCTAAAGAAAAAATATTTTAAGGGCAACAACAAAAAATTATTAAAAGTTTTTCTGTGAAAGTGTATCCGACGGAAGCTTCCATAGATCAACTGAAAGTCTGTTATTGTCTATCCAAAGACTACTCAGTGAACTGAAATGCATAATTGTTTAGATTTCTTGTTAATGTAACAGGTTCACTGTTTGCTGAACATTTTAATTTTAAAATATTATAACAAAACAGAAAATAATACCTCAGTTGTTTAAATTTGACTTCCATAGAATAGCAATGCTAGTGATAAAACAGATCACTTAGTTTGATCCCTGAGATTTAGTTTCATGTCTTGTCATTTTGTATATTGATTCATCATAGACAATTTTACATTCCAGTGTTGTTCACCTGACTACTAAATCTTAGTGGCCAATATAAACTGATTTTAAGCTTTTCAGTTTGTAGCATTAAAAGGTTTTAATGTTCTATGTTCATAACATACTCTTTAACAGTAATTCAATAATAAACTTATCGGTATTGAAATATTTAAAGAAGTAAATGCTTTCTGTATGCAGTAAATACTGCAGCATCATTAATGACAAAATTGTATTTACATAAGAATTTCAATAATATTCTATTCTGGGTTATTGGGTGACGGTCTTCAGTGAAAATTACTACATGTTTTTAACTAAGGACATAATAGAATGTCAGTGTGATTTCACTGGTCTGGACAACACTCCACTGGTTCTGCTTCTCCAGTGACACTCCAAATTGTAGATTAACATCTCTGTCAGGGCTGTTCTCAGATTGGCCATGGGCTCAACTACCTTCATTGGCAACAGTTACGACTTAACAAAATAAGAGATTAATATGCATTTATATGGAAGATTTTAATACACATTTTTATCAATTTTTTCTTTATATCAAACAGTTGCTTTTTTGAAAGGATTCATCCCTTCCCTCTTAACACACACACACACACACACACACACACACACACACACACACACACACACACACACACACACACACACACACACACACACACACACACACACACACACACACACACACACACACACACACACACACACACACACACACACACACACACACACACACACACACACAACTCTCATGTCAACACTATACCACTGTTTGTTATTCATGTCATGTTTTATGTTTCAATTTATTTTCTTTCATAGTTAACAATGTTTCAGTTCATTTTACTTATCCATCTGGGGCTTATTTGTTAACCCATGTTGAACATCTATATGGTCAGCTCCACCACAAGACTTCACAGACATAAATTTCTTTTCAGTTTTTTTTTTTTTCAAATTAGTATATATGTGATTTTAAGTTCTGCCATAATGCACTAATATCTACTATATCATGTATCTACACATATTTGTTCCATTCATTTTCTGTCTACAGGACTCTTCATCTACTACTGCTCATCCTCTTTAATTTGTTCACACAATGTCAATCTCCTCTACTGAATGAAAATTACAATAAAATCTTGGAGCCCTTAATCTCCTTGCTTGTTATTTTGTCTAACCTGGTAAGCCTACACCCATAATCAGATAAGTTTCTTTGTCAAGATAAGTTGTGATGTTTTTGTTCTATACTTCTTGTTTATTATCCGATTTTCTGACATTATGTCATTATACTCCTAGCTATAACTTTGAAATGTTTGTTTTTGAGTTGCAAGTAATGTTCTTGTTCCACAGAATTGGTTAACTTGTCTTGCACACATTATTATTTGTTGTAGTTTGTTTTTTATCCCTTATTTTGTTGTTCCTAATCATAGTTGTATGACTGTGTTTAAACTAATAACTTTTCTGTTTTCCCCTTTATCTCTTGTCAAGTGTTGGATCTAGAGGTCTCACCTCTTCAACCATTCTCGTCAAGCACGCTGTTTTATACAAACTTATTTCTAAATCGTTTTTTCATGTATTCCTCCTCCAATTTCTAGAATGGGTTGTGGGAAAACAGCATTGGACCTTGCGTGGGAAACTTATAAAGGATGGCTGAAATGTAATGCACAGTCACATGTAATGGGAGAACAAATCATCACAAAGAGCAGTATGCGACACCATCTTGTAGCTACATTCTTCGAATAGAAAAATACCAAGTCTTGTTAAATTCCACCCAATTCTCCTTTGTCAGTAGCCACTGCCATGTGTCAAGTATGCCTGCTACGTCTGAACATCAACATAAACTATGAAGCAATGTGCAATGACTGAATTTTTAACAGCTGAAAAAGTGAATGCTAGTGGTTTCTGTCAGCACCTAAAAGCATCATCTGTTTTGCAGTAGCTGACCAGCTACTGTGACCAATGGAAAGCGTCAAAGGAGGTAGATTACTGTACCTTAAAATCTATTCATGATACGTTCCACGGAAACTCACAGAAGAGAACAAACAACAATGAAAAGAATGTTGTGAGCACCTTTTGAGATGTTATCGTAATGAAGGAGACGACTTCTTTCCCAATATTGTAATAGGATACAAAACTTGGGCGCATCATTACGACCCAGATGAAAATAGGTAAATCATGGAATACCAGTACTTTGATTCACTACAAACCAAGGAATTCAAAAACAAGATGACACCTCTGCAAGAACACTTCTCAACAGTGTTCTGGGATGGCAAACAAGTGTATGTGACGGACAATCTGGTAGTGACTCAACTATAAATTCTGCGCAGTACACAGATATTAGCAGATGTGTGTGATGTGTTAAAAAATACACTGAACCAATAATTCTGCAACAGAATAATGTTCAGTCACACACATCTCGCACATCTGCCAAGACTTGTATGTAGTTGAAATTCAATCCCATTCCACACCCTCCATATTCCAAACTTGGTGTCCTGTGATTTTCACTTCTTTCGGCATTATAAAGAGAATTGCTTGCATTCATTTCACCAGAGATAATGAAATGAAGAATAAAATGAAGATATGGACCAAGGTTAGACTGCTGAAATCGGGAGTACATTGAAAAGTAAATGGAAGTACTTTTAGCAATTAAATTATTTTTTATGCCTATTTTGTTTTATTTGAATATATCATTTGTTTCCATTATAATGCGAATTTATGCATTATTATTAATTATTATGATTAATTATTTAATTGACAAAATTTATTAATTAAACTGAGAAATTTTATTGTGTTAAAATGCAAATTTATTATGCGGATATATGCAGAATCATTTAATTAGCAATGAGCAATTAATTGATTGTTTATTAATTCGTAACAACAAATGAAAAATCAAATCACCCCTGCTAGGTGTTGGGCGACATATATAACTATAAATACTTTTGCAGATTTATGCACAATTTAGCCACTACTAATTAAGTATTCCAATTGAGTATTAAATAGAATCATTAATCCTCAAAATTGCAAGTGATCTTAATTATCAAAAGGCGTATCAAATAATACAAAGTTATGCGGATTTGGGTTCTCATACATGTTAATTATAATCATGCATTTATTATTATCCAACATTACACATACAAAATATATATATTCCTGCAAATGATACATAAAACAAACAATTCCCTCCTTAGTTGGAGATATATCCTTAAACAGAACACATACATAAAATACACATCTAAAATTCATATTATTGCTATTTCTACTTCTACACATTTTTTACGTTTAATGCATTCATACCCCAGATCTATGGTCTGCTTTGATTAATAGGTTTACTAAATTGAATTTTCTATTAAGACTTATCCTTATCTCAAGCTGGCTTCTTTATGAATTACAGGTCAGTGGTTTTTTCTACGTTCAAATAATATATTAAATTTTACTTGATATTTGAGTATCCACAGTGCGTCGGCTAACCTCTGAAGCTCCCATCCTCGTTCCAGTGCTGCCGTTGTCGCTTGGTGTTTAAACTGTGGTTGATCAGAATACGGTAGTTTCCACGTCCGTCACATCTGTCCCGCACTCCTGCGTTATTACGTCACCAAATTCTCACGCAAAGATCAGATTGTTCATATTACGAGTCGCTTATAATTTACTTATTTCTATTCAAAGCTCCCGCATTCAAGATAATTATCTCTATCGACATTGATACTGTTTATATATAGTTCATACAACCATCGCATACGTTGTCCTTGTTTATGTACAAATATCACCTCGACTCCATTTACAAATCGTTTATAGCACTGAGTCTACAGTTCATCGGTTAATATTATACCGAATAATACACTTATAAGTTGTCTACGTTTAAAAAAAAACGTCCGTACAATTCATTATTTGTTAAGATTCTAAGTCTACTTGTAAAGTCACCGATAAAATGTCGATATAGAGAATTCTAGTTCACTCTATTCACATTGAATAATAACTCATATACCACTTTATGTTACTAAATTACATAACGGTAATTAAAGTGTTCTTCACAAAAAAAAGTCTACTAGTATTCGAAGCACGAATTGTAACACTGAGTTTACAACTGAGAAACTAAGACATAAGATATAAGGCATAATGCTTAAGAAGACTTAAGAAGAAGCTCCTCGTGGCGAACACTATCTTTTATAATCTTCGTTCCCACCAAGCTACTTCATACTTTTCTGTCCAACCCCTATAGTTGTATCTTATTGGCTTCTGGTCCTAAGTTCCAGATAATTCTCCTCCCAACATCTCGAATTCCGGAGAAAACTCCACCCAACGTCTTGAGTCGTTTCCACCACCTTCAGATGATTCGTTCTCTGGTTTCATCACCATGGAGACGTAGTCTATATGTCCAACCCTTGTGAATCCTCAGCTTCCTATAGGTCGACACTAGTTCACCTAGTCACCCCCAAACTCTGGCTAAACTCTCCTCCTACGCGATTCCGTGAAAAAGCAAACCCCCGCCTGTCAATCAATCCTTTCAGTCGTCTTACTGTACGGGCAATAAATTTTCATCTCCTTGACACCTCTCTACTTCCAGCGTGTCGAATCGTGGTATTGTACTCGTGTTTTTACGCTACATCCTTTCTGCTAGCAAGCTGTAGTTCTTTCAAGTGTTACATGGATTCCAGCTGTGTGTGACCTCGTTAATTCTTTGTTTCGTACTCTTCTCAATTGTTCTATTCCTTGAGTCCTCGTATACCCTTTTAAGCTGTGTCGTCGTATTGTTCCATATATGTATCACCAACAATACGATCGACTGTGTACAGAGTATTTTCTAAGTAAGCCATGTGCTGGTCCGTTTCTTTGTTACATTTTCGCTCGAAACAATGCAGTACGCTCTACCCTATTTCGCTTCGGCTACACTTATTGTTCTTCGTTCATGTCGAGCAAGGCGTAGATCAGTTGTCAGTCAACCCATTTCTTTGAATGACCGTCGCTACTAGCGTACACATTCATCAATGCTGTGACAGCCAACGCCTGCCCTTGTGTGTCCACATCAATCCCAAATTTTCAAAAAAAAATCTAGTGTTACAGTGTCCCCAGTTTCGATTCGGCGTGATAATCTCAGAATCCGACGAATGGAACTAGCCCTGTTTCTCCCTTAACTCCCCATGTTCATATTTCACAACAAAAGGTTTAGTACTTTCACTGTTGTACACACTGACCCACTTTCGCTTGTCACCCCCTTTACTTTCACTATTCAACCTATTTCTGACCATTCTGGGTATATGAACTCATTTTACATTAATATTCGCACTTACATACTATGAATACAATGCAAAAACATATCTTCTCATTAACATATTAATAAACATCTTAACATTCATATTATTCCAATCGATATTATGGGCTAAAATTACAAATATCCACTGCCTATTCTCCCTTCAAACAATTAAAACAAAATTTACATGGTAGTTATGTTTATATTATTAACATAATTGTACATTAATTCAATACATCCTCATACTTTCATATTGTAATCAATATTGGAAAATTTTACCACGTTACTTTCTATCTATTCAAACAAGTTTAATTCAATACAATTTTTCCTTTAACTCCTTATATCATCATACTATACATGAAATAATTCTACAAAAAAAAAAAATCTTATTACTTATAATTTATTAGTAATATTTACGTATCATTATTTAGTATTCCTTGCTTTTACAACTTTACATCTTAGTTTGTTTGTCACATTTATTACATTATGTACATAAATTTACCAGCTTTCTTTCTGAAACATATCTTCTATTGATACATCATCTTAATAATGTACTGATCGTTTATTTTGGCATCCTTTTTTTTTTTTTTTTTTTAGCTAAGTTAAGGTAGCCTGAATGACATGGCCGCGTCAACACCCTATTCCGTGACGAGATTCCATCCATCCGACGTCCTTAACTAATTCATACGTCATGGTATACTTCATGATTACCATATAGCGTAGTCACCATCTCCGCTGTCTTCATTATATCAGTCCTTCCTTTTCTTCCTCAGTCCTTTTAGTAATATACTTCTTCAATTGGAGTATATTGGATTTTCCTCGAATCCTGCTTTCGTCTCTGCAGTCTACCACCACGTATATTGATTCGCCCAATATTTGGCTTATCTCAAACGGTCCACTAAATAATTCGCAAAACTTCTCTATACGTTTTTGAGTTGCGTTTGATTGTGTATACGTCCTGATTAATACTAGGTCGCCAATCTCAAACTTTGTTGTTTTATTCGATTCGTTCATCCACTTGGCATGTTTTTCCCTTTTGGTACGTATTTTTACAAATATTTCCGTCTTATTTTCTTGATTGTCCTTCGAGATGTCAGCGTCAAGATACTTCTCCCATATTCGTATCAGTTTCTTTCCCAGATGGGCTTCATATGGTGTAATCTCCATCGTTTCGTGGTATGTTTCGTTAAGACAATTTTCAATGGTTTCACATAGGGTGACCACTTTGTATGTTGTTGGTTATTGATGAAAATTCTGAATACGTTACCTAGTTGCCGGTTAACGCGCTCTGCTAGGTTCGAACAAAGGTTACATATTGCAGTGTATCTGGGCTGAATGTTTAAACTTTCCAACCTGCTGACCCATTGTCTAGCAGTGAATTGCGTACCGTTATCCGTCAACAAAGCTTTAGGTGAGCCAAATTCTTCACAATACTGTCGTACCCTTTTCAATGTTGCTGTGGTCGTTGCCCTTCGCAATGTATACAGTTTTACATACTTAGTAAAATTATCAATGATGACGAAAATGTACTTGATTCCTCCTACCGAAGTCGGTAAAGGTCCGTAACAATCTCCGCTGCATAAATCATCCTTTTCCTTTGGTATTATCGGCCGTGTACCACCGAATAAATTTCTATTTTGCGTGTCTTTATACCGTTGGCACATGTCGCACGTTCGTATATATGCATTTACCTTCTTAGCCAATTGGTCCATGGTGAAATGCTCCTGGATCATCTTGGTACATTTCTTTGTGCCAAGGTGCCCATACATTTGGTGGATTTCGGCTATTACCTTGTCAGACATCCCTTTCAGCAAATATAACCTCCATTGTCCTTTCCATTTTCTGTATAACTTATTGTTATTGTATTTATAAAATTTGTTTAAGTCATTTTTGCCATCGTCGTTCTCTAACCTATCAATAATACATTTCAATTTCTCATCATTTATTTGGTATTTATTTACTTCCCTTAGCATTTTACTAACCTCTATTCATCTGGATTACAATGTGGTTCATTATATATTCGCAGCTGTCCTCGAATGTTTCTCCTTCGTCACATCTTCCGGTTTTCTACTCAACGTATCAGCGACAATATTCTCTTTGCCCTTGCAGTGTACAATATCAAATTTGTACTCCTGAATGCTTAAAATCCATCGAGTAATCCTTGAATTATTTAAATTTCATTTATTCACGAAGGTGAGTGCCTTATTATCTGTGATAGTTGTCAATGGTTGCCCCAGTACATAGATGCGGAATTTTTCCAAACATCTCACTATACACAGAAATTCCTTCTCTGTGGTATAATAGTTTCGCTCAGCTCCCTTAAATGTTTTGCTGGTAAATGCGATGACGCCAATCTTCCCACAATCGTCTAATTGATACAATTGTCCGCCGTATGCGAAATCGCTCGCATCACATTGCATATAATATCGTTGATTAATTCGTGGAAATTTCAATATTACAGACTCAATAAACAAATCCTTTACATTCTGGAAACATTCTCCTAATTCCGTTGTCCATTTGAATTTCTTTTCCTTCTTTAATAACTCTAACAACGGTTGTGTCGTCTGGGCGTACCTGTCTGTGAAACGGTTATAAAAATTGGTTAATCCGAGGAATCCCTAAAATTGTTTCTGATTCTGTGGCGTAGGGAAATTTCTGATCGCAGCAATTTTTTCGTCCGTCGCGAGTATCCCATTTGTTGTTAGGTGGTAACCTAAATAGGATATCTCTTGCCGGAAGAACTGAGATTTTTCTAAATTAATCGTGAGATTCGCTCTACGTAGGTTTGATAATAATAATTCTAAATTTAATAAATGAGTTTTGATGTTGTTGGAGTAGCATAAACAATCATCCACATAAATTATGGTGTTCCTCTTTACATCGTCGTCCAGTACCCTGTCCAGACCTCGAGTCAACACTGCTGAACTGGTGCTGAGTCCGAATGGTGTTACAGTGAAACGGTAGCACTTTCCATCGTAGATGAATGCAGTGTAATCTCGGCATGAATTTTTTTATGGAACTTGCCAGAAGCTACTGGTCAGATCGTCCGTCGATAAGTATCGCATCTCCCCGAACCTTGCTAATATTTCTTGGATTGGTAGAGCCCCTTCATAGTCAGGTACCGTCACACTATTTGCCTTTCTAGTGTCTAGGCACAGCCTAACTTTCCCGTCTTTCTTGATAACAGTCACCAGCGGGTTGACATATGGGCTAATACATTGCTCGATGACCCCATATCTCACCATCTTTTCAATTTCCGTGTCTACCTTTGCTTATAAGCTATTGGCACTGGCCATCCTCGCTGAAAGTACGGTGTTTGATCAGTTACTCTAAACTTGTGTTCGTAACACTTCATTCTCCCCGGGCGCTCTCTAAATAAACTCTTGTTTCTTATCAGGATGTCCTTGAGATCCTGTAATGCTTCTTTATCTGCGCACTCGATACTATCAATCTTGTCTTTTATCTTTTGTTCGATGACTTCATCTTCCTCTTCTTCTACCATCTCCATGTGCATTATAGGCACCACCAGCTCCCGCTCACCCGTTTATCCTTGAACTCGACGATTCCCTTGTTGACATCAATAACACATCCTTCTTCCTGGAGGAAACTTATGCCTAAAATACATGGTCTCACTAATTCTGGAATAATTAAAAATACGCACTCCATCTTAACCTCATTAATATAAATATCACATAATATCGGTTTTATAATTAATTTTGACTTTTTACCTACAGCGCTTACGATTAATGTATTGGTCATCGGTAATTCCTCATAAGGTATCAGGTGTTGTTTGTTTTGTTGATATCACGTTTCAGATAGTCCATTTATCGCGCTACCAGTATCGACTATTGCTGAGACCGTGATATTTCCGTTAAACTTAATAGTAATTTCGGGACATTTCAACATGCGTTGAATACTCTCTTCTTTGTCGTCACATAACAAGTCATGTCATAAATCAGGTAGTAGTATGTTAATTCTGTCATGTTGTGTTTGCGTTGTCGCAGCGGCTATCTTCCTTCGTAGACATTTTAATTTATTTTTTCTTTTCCAACCTCCATCCTTCCTGCAGACGAGGTCGATGCTTTGTTATTTGTAAACTCAATAGTATTTACTTGCTGTCGGTCAATGGGTTTGACAAATGGCTTTTTACTGTCTCTCTCCACCCACCCTGGTCTCGTCAAAAATCCTTTGTTTTGTGTAACGGTGCTACTCGGTGTCGTCTCACCCCCTCTTGGAACCTCTTTCTCCTGATTCGGTGCGTAACCAAAATATCTGTTCCAGCGGTTTTGAATGTTTGAGTATTCTAATATTAAAGATTCAAAATTTTGTATTGTATTGATACCCCGTGTCACTACGGCTACTTCAAATTCTCGTCCAAAATGACGGGCGATTTTTTTTATTAGTTGCCGGTCAGTTATGGCCGGTGTTAACTGTCTACTTTCAAGTAAAAGCCTCTCCATATTTTGTACTGGATTGAGTCCGCTGTGCCAGTTGTATCGGCCGAACTCCAGGTTATCACGTATCGAGTCTTGTTTTTCCTGCCCTCAATACTTCTGGATAAATGCTTCCTTGAATTCTTCGAAGTTGCTGACCTGGTTGCGGATTACCCTCCACCAGAACTCTGCACAGCTTCTTAATGTCTTCCGATCCACTTAATGTTGCCACTCGGGTAGTGCTGCTCTTGAAATTCTTATAATTCTTTTAGAAACTCCATGGGGTATCTGTCGCTTCCACTGTATTTTAATTCATTATGTGGCGTTCCGTTTATACGATTTCCTGGTATACCTTCGACGCCTGCTAATTGCCATTGCAATCTCTCCTGATTTTCTTTCATTTTAGCTAAATGACCTTTCAATTTTTCCAGTCACGTGACTCTCTCTCTGTCGGTTTCTTCTGTAGACCGTTGTCTCCCGTCTACTTCCACAATTTTCTGTTTGAGCGTGTTGATCGTCTCTCCATGTTCCTTATGTTGTAGTTTCAAACTCTTTTGTATTTCTTTCTTCAATTCTTCGTTCTTCTTACCAGCGTCTTTGATATGTGAGTCGACTTTACTGTCCATCTTCTCCATTCTCGTCAAGGTGTTAGTGATCGCCCCCTGCCATTCTTGACGATCTATTTCACGTAATCTTTTATTCTCCGCAGTCTGTCCTTTGAGTTCGTTACTCAGCTCCTTCACTGCACTCTCCGTTTTCTCTTGTAATTCGTTAAATTTTTTCTCCCATTTCTCGTCGTGTTCCCGCAGTTCGTTCTTTAGCTGTTCGAACTGTTCTGCTTGTTTATCTAATCTCGTTAATTTCTTCCTTCTGTTTATCTGATTTCTCATCTTGATTCTCGAATTGCTGCTTGATGAAATCCATCAGCATCTGAAAGTCATTCTCTCGGGTTGTGACATTTGTCCCCGCGCCCTGCTGGTCTCATCAATCTCGGTACTACTGTCCTGGGTAATTGGTGTGTCTTCCTCTGATCCTACCATGCCTAATTGGTTGTTAATATCAAACTCGATACTGTCGGAATTGTCCGCCGTTCTCGCTCTACTCCGTGTTATCATTCAAGCTAACTACTTTCACTAGTTTATACTACTCTTCACGTACTTATATACGCGTACTACACCACTGCCTGCACTCAGCCTTTGGTGAAATTAATTTGAATTAATTATTGAGTCAAATTACTTACGCTTCGCGTTGGGCGCCATGTTGTATAATGTGAATTTATAAATGCATTATTATTAATTAATATGATTAATTATTTAATTGTCAAATTTATTAATTAAACTGAGAAATTTTATTGTTTTAAAATGCAAATTTATTATGCGGATATATGCAGAATCATTTAATTAACAATGAGCAATTAATTGATTGTTTATTAATTCGTAACAACAAATGCAAAATCAAATCACCCCTTCCAGGTGTTGGGCGACATATATAACATTAAATAACTTTGCAGATTTATGCACAATTTAGCACAATTAGTAGTGACTAATTGAGTATTCCAATTGAGTATTAAATAGAATCATCAATCCTCAAAATTGCAAGTGATCTTAATTATCAAAAGGTGTATCAAATAATACAAAGTTATGCGGATTTGGGTTCTCATACATGTTTATTATAATCATGCACTTATTATCCAACATTACACATACAAAATACATGTATTCCTGCAAATGATACATAAAACAAACAATTCCCTCCTTATTTGGAGATATATCCTGAAATAGAACACATACATAAAATACACATCTAAAATTCATATTATTGCTACTTCTACTTCTACACATTTTTTACGTTTAATGCATTCATACCCCAGATTTATGGTCCGCTTTGATTAATAGGTTTACTAAATTGAATTTTCTATTAAGACTTATCCTTATCTCAAGCTGGCTTCTTTATGAGTTACAGGTCAGTGGTTTTTTTCTACGTTAAAATAATATATTAAATTTTACTTGATATTTGAGTATCCACAGTGCGTCGGCTAACCTCTGAAGCTCCCATCCTCGTTCCAGCACTGCCGTTGTCGCTTGATGTTTAAACTGTGGTTGATCAGAATACGGTAGTTTCCATGTCCGTCACATCTGTCCCGCACTCCTGCGTTATTACGTCACCAAATTCTCACGCAAAGATCAGATTGTTCATATTACGAGTCGCTTATAATTTACTTATTTCTATTCAAAGCTCCCGCATTCAAGATAATTATCTCTATCGACATTGATACTGTTTATATATAGTTCATACAACCATCGCATACATTGTCCTTGTTTATGTATGAATATCACCTCGACTCCATTTACAAATCGTTTATAGCACTGAGTCTACAATTCATCGGTTAATGTTATACCGAATAATACACTTATAAATTGTCTACGTTTAAAAAAAAAGTCCGTACAATACATTATTTGTTAAGATTCTAAGTCTACTTGTAAAGTCACTGATAAAATGTTGATATAGAGAATTCTAGTTCACTCTATTCACATTGAATAATAACTCGTATACCACTTCACGTTACTAAATTACATAACGGTAATTAAAGTGTTCTTCACAAAAGAAAGTCTACTAGTATTCGAAGCACGAATTGTAACACTGAGTTTACAACTGAGAAACTAAGACATAAGATATAAGACATAATGCTTAAGAAGACTTAAGAAGAAGCTCCTCGTGGCGAACACTATTTTTTATAATCTTCGTTCCCACCAAGCTACTTCATACTTTTCTGTCCAACCCCTATAGTTGTATCTTATTGGCTTCTGGTCCTAAGTTCCAGATAATTCTCCTCCCAACATCTCAAATTCCGGAGAAAACTCTCCACCCAACGTCTTGAGTCATTTCCACCACCTTCAGATGATTCGTTCTCTGGTTTCATCACCATGGAGACGTAGTCTATATGTCCAAACCTTGTCAATACTCGGCTTCCTATAGGTCGACACTAGTTCACCTAGTCACCCCCAAACTCTGGCTAAACTCTCCTCCTACGCGATTCCATGAAAAAGCAAACCCCCGCCTGTCAATCAATCCTTTCAGTCGTCTTACTGTATGGGCAATAAATTTTCATCTCCTTGACACCTCTCTACTTCCAGCGTGTCGAATCGTGGTATTGTACTTGTGTTTTCTCGCTACATCCTTTCTGCTAGCAAGCTGTAGTTCTTTTCAAGTGTTACATGGATTCCAGCTGTGTGTGACCTCGTTAATTCTTTGTTGCATACTCTTCTCAATTGTTCTATTCCTTGAGTCCTCGTATACCCTTTTAAGCTGTGTCGTCGTATTGTCCCGTATATGTATCACCAACAATACGATCGACTGTGTACAGAGTATTTTCTAAGTAAGCCATGTGCTGGTCCGTTTCTTTGTTACATTTTTGCTCGAAACAATGCAGTACGCGCTACCCTATTTCGCTTCGGCTACACTTACTGTTCTTCGTTCATGTCGAGCAAGGCGTAGATCAGTTGTCAGTCAACCCATTTCTTTGAACGACCGTCGCTACTAGCGTACACATTCATCAATGCTGTGACAGCCAACGCCTGCCCTTGTGTGTCCACGTCAATCCCAAATTTTCAAAAAAAAATCTAGTGTTACAGTGTCCCCAGTTTCGATTCGGCGTGATAATCTCAGAATCCGACGAATGGAACTAGCCCTGTTTCTCCCTTAACTCCCCATGTTCATATTTCACAACAAAAGGTTTAGTACTTTCACTGTTGTACACACTGACCCACTTTCGCTTGTCACCCCCTTTACTTTCACTATTCAACCTATTTCTGACCATTCTGGGTATATGAATTCATTTTACATTAATATTCGCACTTACATACTATGAATACAATGCAAAAACATATCTTGTCATTAACATATTAATAAACATCTTAACATTCATCATTCATATTATTCCAATCGATATTATGGGCTAAAATTACAAATATCCACTGCCTATTCTCCCTTCAAACAATCAAAACAAAATTTACACGCTAGTTATGTTTATATTATTAACATAATTGTACATTAATTCAATACAGCCTCATACTTTCATATTGTAATCAATATTGGAAAATTTTACCACGTTACTCTCTATCTATTCAAACAAGATTAATTCAATACAATTTTTCCTTTAACTCCTTATATCATCATACTATACATGAAATAATTCTACAAAAAAAACATCTTATTACTTATAATTTATTAGTAATATTTACGTATCATTATTTAAGTATTCCTTGCTTTTACAACTTTACGTCTTAGTTTGTTTGTCACATTTATTACATTATGTACATAAATTTACCAGCTTTCTTTCTAAAACATATCTTCTATTGATACATCTTAATAATGTACTGATCGTTTATTTTGGCATTTTTTTTTTTTTTTTTTTTAGCTAAGTTAAGGTAGCCTGAATGACATGGCCGCGTCAACACCCTATTCCGTGACGAGATTCCATCCATCCGACATCCTTAACTAATTCATACATCATTGTATACTTCTTGTTTACCATATAGCGTAGTCACCATCTCCGCTGTCTTCATTATATCAGTCCTTCCTTTTCTTCCTCAGTCCTTTTAGTAATATACTTCTTCAATTGGCGTATATTGAATTTTCCTCGAATCCTGCTTTCGTCTCTGCAGTCTACCACCACGTATATTGATTCGCCCAATATTTGGCTTATCTCAAACGGTCCACTAAATAATTCGCAAAACTTCTCTATACGTTTCTGAGTTGCGTCTGATTGTTTATACGTCCTGATTAATAATACTAGGTATCCAGTCTCAAACTTTGTTGTTTTATTCGATTCGTTCATCTGCTTGGCATGTTTTTCCCTTTTGGTACGTATTTTTACAAATATTTCCGTCTTATTTTCTTGATTGTCCTTCGTGATGTCAGCGTCAAGATACTTCTACCATATTCGTATCAGTTTCTTTCCCAGATGGGCTTCATATGGTGTAATCTCCATCGTTTCGTGGTATGTTTCGTTAAGACAATTTTCAATGGTTTTCACATACCGTGACCACTTTGTATGATGTTGGTTATTGATGAAAATTCTGAATAAGTTACCTAGTTGCCGGTTAACGCGCTCTGCTAGGTTCGAACAAGGGTTACGTATTGCAGTGTATCTGGGCTGAATGTTTAAACTTTCCAACCTGCTGACCCATTGTCTAGCAGTGAATTGCGTACCGTTATCCGTCAACAAAGCTTTAGGTGAGCCAAATTCTTCACAATACTGTCGTACCCTTTTCAATGTTGCTGTGGTCGTTGCCCTTCGCAATGTATACAGTTTTACATACTTGGTAAAATTATCAATGATGACGAAAATGTACTTGATTCCTCCTACCGAAGTCGGTAAAGGTCCGTAACAATCACCGCTGCATAAATCACCCTTTTCCTTTGGTATTATCGGCCGCGTACCACCGAATAAATTTCTATTTTGCGTGTCCTTATACCGTTGGCACATGTCGCACGTTCGTATATATGCATTTACCTTCTTAGCCCATTGGTCCATGGTGAAATGCTCCTGGATCATTATGGTACATTTCTTTGTGCCAAGGTGCCCATACATTTGGTGGATTTCGGCTATTACCTTGTCAGACATCCCTTTCGGTAAATATAACCTCCATTGTCCTTTCCATTTTCTGTATAACTTATTGTTATTGTATTTATAAAATTTGTTTAAGTCATTTTTGCCATCGTCGTTCTCTAACCTATCAATAATACATTTCAATTTCTCATCATTTATTTGGTATTTATTTATTTCCCTTAGCATTTTACTAACCTCTCTATTCATCTTGATTACAATTTGGTTCATTATATATTCGCAGCTGTCCTCAAATGTTTCTCCTTCCGTCACATCCTCCGGGTTTCTACTCAATGTATCAGCGACAATATTCTCTTTGCCCTTGCAGTGTAAAATATCAAATTTGTACTCCTGAATGCTTAAAATCCATCGAGTAATCCTTGAATTATTTAAATGACATTTATTCACGAAGGTGAGTGCCTTATTATCTGTGATAGTTGTCAATGGTTGCCCCAGTACATAGATGCGGAATTTTTCCAAACATCTCACTATACACAGCAATTCCTTCTCTGTGGTATAATAGTTTCGCTCAGCTCCCTTAAATGTTTTGCTGGTAAACGCGATGACGCCGATCTTCCCGCAATCGTCTAATTGATACAATTGTCCGCTGTATGCAATATCGCTCTCATCACATTGCATGTAATATCGTTGATTAATTCGTGGAAATTTCAATATTACAGACTCAATAAACAAATCCTTTACATTCTGGAAACATTCTCCTAATTCCGTTGTCCATTTGAATTTCTTTTCCTTCTTTAATAACTCTAACAACGGTTGTGTCGTCTGGGCGTACCTGTCTGTGAAACGGTTATAAAAATTGGTTAATCCGAGGAATCGCTAAAATTCTTTCTGATTCTGTGGTGTAGTGAAATTTCTGATCGCAGCAATTTTTTTGTCCGTCGCGAGTATCCCATTTGTTGTTAGGCGGTAACCTAAATAGGATATCTCTTGCCGGAAGAACTGAGATTTTTCTAAATTAATCGTGAGATTCGCTCTACGTAGGTTTGATAATAATAATTCTAAATTTAATAAATGAGTTTTGATGTTGTTACAGTAGCATAAACAATCATCCACATAAATTATGGTGTTCCTCTTTACATCGTCGTCCAGTACCCTGACCAGACCTCGAGTCAACACTGCTGAACTGGTGCTGAGTCCGAATGGTGTTACAGTGAAACGGTAGCACTTTCCATCGTAGATGAATGCAGTATAATCTCGGCATGTTTTTTTTTATGGAACTTGCCAGAAGCTACTGGTCAGATCGACCGTCGATAAGTATCGCATCTCCCCGAACCTTGCTAATATTTCTTGGATTGGTAGAGCCCCTTCGTAGTCAGGTACCGTCACACTATTTACCTTTCTAGCGTCTAGGAACAGCCTAACTTTCCCGTCTTTCTTGATAACAGTCACCAGCGGGTTGACATATGGGCTATTACATTGCTCGATGACCCCATATCTCACCATCTTTTCAATTTCCGTGTCTACCTTTTCCTTATAAGCTATTGGCACTGGCCATCCTCGCTGAAAGTACAGTGTTTGATCAGTTACTCTAAACTCATGTTCGTAACACTTCATTCTCCCCGGGCGCTCTCTAAATAAACTCTTGTTTCTTATCAGGATGTCCTTGAGATCCTGTAATACTTCTTTATCTGCGCACTCGATACTATCGATCTTGTCATTTATCTTTTGTTCGATGACTTCATCTTCCTCTTCTTCTACCATCTACATGTGCATGATAGGCACCACCAGCTCCCGCTCACCCGTTTATCCTTGAACTCGACGATTCCCTTGTTGACATCAATAACACATCCTTCTTCCTGGAGGAAACTTATGCCTAAAATACATGGTCTCACTAATTCTGGAATAATTAAAAATACGCACTCCATCTTAATCTCATTAATATAAATATCACATAATATCGGTTTTATAATTAATTTTGACTTTTTACCTACAGCGCTTACGATTAATGTATTGGTCATTGGTAATTCCTCATAAGTAGGGGGCGGATTTCTATGATATGTCATATTTTTTTCCTTGACATTATTTCAGGTTTCAGCTTGATTTAAACTTGATTCCAAGTATTTTGATGAAGATTGATAGTGTTTTATTGTGCATATAATTGCATATTTCGGTAGTTTTAAGTTTTGTAGCATATTTAGCACTAAAATGCATATTTAAGTTATATTTTTTGACTTTTCATATGCATATTTAGACATTTATGAAGTTTTACAGCATATTTACAGTGAAAATGGATTATAATGGCATTTTCGTATATTTTTCACATGAAAATGCATTTATTCGTTCCGTAACAAATTGTGGTTTGTTAAAGTAGTAAAAACATCTTTCAGAATGTCCTTAAAATACCTATATATTCCGAGAAATGGTTAATAAGGTGTGAAATGTCTTTGGAATGCAGATTTCAAGTACCGTTAGGCCTCTATTGTTTGCCTCCGTGAGCGATAATGCCAGCGGACAGAAGTGAAGGGAGGGGGAGGGTTTTTCTTACATTTTTTTAAGTGATTTTAACTTTTACCTTCCCCTGTAATGGTCATTCACTCATTCCATGTGTCCGCAGTTTGTTTCCATCATGCCTAGAATAAAGAGTTCAGTGAATGAAAAGGTGCGCGGTTTTATTCGAGAATTTGGTGATAAAATATTTAGTACCGATGGCACTATTTTATTTTGTAAGTTGTGTGAAGTTAAAGTCGCCACTGAGAAACGTTTCACTGTGCAGCAACACTGTAATACGGCAAAACATAAAAATTGCTTACAAAGACAGTCAGCAGTCGAAAGTAGACAACTTCTATTATTCGAAAAATCTGCTAGCACTTCCACTTCATCTTCCAACACTTCAGAGTTTACGAGGGATCTCTGCAGGGCGATGATTTCATCCAACATCCCATTGAAAAAGCTTAACAATCAAAGCTTGAGACAGTTTCTGGAGAAATATACGAAACATCCGGTTCCAAATGAATCAACGCTGAGGAAGAACTATCTGACTAGGTGTTACGAAGAGGTGTTGGATAAAATAAGATGTAGTGTGGGGGACTGTAAAATATGGGTTTCAATTGATGAACTAACAGATGTTGATGGGAGGTATGTTGCAAACATGATTGTTGGAACACTGAAAGAAGACAGACCTGGAGAAATATTCCTCCTAACATGTGAAGTGCTAGAGAGGACATATCATTCAATTATTGCTGTCTTATTCGACGATTCTTTGAATATACTGTGGCCAAATGGGGTAAAAAGAGAGAATGTTCTTCTCTTTATTACTAACGTGGCTCCTTATATGATGAAAGCAGCCAAGGGACTAAAGATGTTATATCCGAAGATGATACATGTAACATGCCTTGCGCATGCTTTACATAGAGCGGCTGAAGAAATTCGCAGTAACTACCCAGAAGTGGATAAATTAATATCAAATGGAAAGAAAGCCTTTAAGAAATCACCACTCCACCTGCAGGTATTTAAAGATGCACTTTACTAACACTTTACTAAAAGATGCATAACTCTACTTAAAGATGCAGCTCCTTCATTGCCCCTTCCTCCCCAGCCTGTCATAACACGCTGGGGTACGTGGATTGAAGCTGCGGCATATTACTGCAACAATTACGACACCCTGGAGAAGGTCATGAACTCCTTGGACCCTACAGATTCTTTGTCAGTGAAAATAATGCAAGATTTGTTTTCATGCTCCACTATAAAAACTGACCTAGCTTACTTAAAATCCAACTTCGGTTTCTCACCGAGCAAAATCACCCAGCTAGAAGCTTCAGGTTCTGAACTAAGTGATGCTCTGAATATTGTAAAATACACAGAACAAGAGTTAAAACGTGCAAAAGGAATCGTAGCAGCAAAAGTTTGTGCAAAATTAGTGTGTGGACTGGAGAAGAATCCTGGTTTTTTGCAACTGTGTGGCATAATTGAGATTTTGTGCAGAAATGAACCAGGTTCAGACTTCGAAAATGAATTTTCATCCTTTGACCTAAGTTTATTTAAGTACGCCCCCATTACTTCGTGTGATGTGGAGAGAAGTTTCTCTCGCTACAAGACCATTCTCAGCGACAACAGGAGAGGATTTTCATTTCACAACCTGAAAATGCATGTCGTCATCAACTGCAACAATTCAGCTGATAATAAAGACTGAGATCAGGTAAGAATATTTTTAATAGGGGTGTTAAATGGGATTTGCGTAAGTAAAATTATTTAATTACTTTTCTCTCCCTTACAGGGTTGGTGCTGTTTGCAGAATGCAGTTAAAGGAGTTCCTGAATGCTGCATTGTGTGACTAGTTTAAAGACACTCATTTGAAGTAGATAAATAAAAATAATAATTAACAGGATTAACTCTATATTTAAAAAATAAAATAAAAATGTAACACATACGTGTCATTAATAGTCATATTTTGGATTTTATTGGTCATGTTTTAATGTTTCTAGGTCATAAATGCATGCATATTTCCTACATTTTTAGGTCATAGAAATCCGCCCCCTACTCATAAGGTATCAGGTGTTGTTTGTTTTGTTGATATCACGTTTCAGATAGTCCATTTACCACGCTACCAGTATCGACTAGTGCTGAGACCGTGATATTTCCGTTAAACTTAATAGTAATTTCGGGACATTTCAACATGCGTTGAATACTCTCTTCTTTGTCGTCATATAACAAGTCATGTCGTAAATCAGGTAGTAGTAGGTACGTTCATTCTGTCATGTTGTGTTTGCGTTGTCGCAGCGGCTATCTCCCTTCGTAGACATTTTAATTTTTTTTTCTTTTCCAATCTCCATCCTTCCTGCAGACGAGGTCGATGCTTTGTTATTTGTAAACTCAATAGTATTTACTTGCTGTCGGTCGATGGGTTTGACAAATGGCTTTTTACCGTCTCTCTCTACCTACCCTGGTCTCGGGAAAAATCCTTTGTTTTGTGTAACGGTGCTACTCGGTGTCGTCTCACCACCTCTTGGAACCACTTTCTCCTGATTCGGTGCGTAACCAAAATCTCTGTTCCGGCGGTTTTGAATGTTTGAGTATTCTAATATTAAAGATTCAAAATTTTGTATCGTATTGACACCCCGCGTCACTACGGCTACTTCAAATTCTCGTCCAAAATGACGGGCGATTTTTTTTATTAGTTGCCGGTCAGTTATGGCCGGTGTTAACTGTCTACTTTCAAGTAAAAGCCTCTCCATATATTGTACTGGATTGAGTCCGCTGCGCCAGTTGTATCGGCCGAACTCCAGGTTATCACGTATCGTGTCTTGTTTTTCCTGCCCCCAATACTTCTAGATAAATGCTTCCTTGAATTCTTCGAAGTTGCTGACCTGGTTGCGGATTACCCTCCACCAGACCTCTGCATCAGCTTCTAAATGTCTTCCGATCCACTTAATGTTGTCACTCGGGTAGTGCTGCTCTTGCAATTCTGATAATTCTTTTAGAAACTCCATGGGGTATCTGTCGCTTCCATTGTATTTTAATTCATTATGTGGCATTCCGTTTATACGATTTCCTGGTATACCTTCGACGCCTGCTAATTGCCATTGCAATCTCTCCTGATTTTCTTTCATTTTAGCTATATTATGTTGTAGTTTCAAACTCTTTTGTATTTCTTTCTTCAATTCTTCGTTCTTCTTACCAGCGTCTTTGATATGTGAGTCGACTTTACTGTCCATCTTCTCCATTCTCGTCAAGGTGTTAGTGATCGCCCCCTGCCATTCTTGACGATCTATTTCACGTAATCTTTTATTCTCCGCAGTCTGTCCTTTGAGTTCGTTACTCAGCTCCTTCACTGCACTCTCCGTTTTCTCTTGTAATTCGTTAAATTTTTTCTCCCATTTCTCGTTGTGTTCCCGCAGTTCGTTCTTTAGCTGTTCGAATTGTTCTGCTTGTTTATCTAATCTCGTTAATTTCTTCCTTCTGTTTATCTGATTTCTCATCTTGTTTCTCGAATTGCTGCTTGATGAAATCCATCAGCATCTGAAAGTCATTCTCTCGGGGTTGTGACATTTGTCCCCACGCCCTGCTGGTGTCATCGATCTCGGTACTACTGTCCTGGGTAATTGGTGTGTCTTCCTCTGATCCTACCATGCCTAATTGGTTGTTAATATCAAACTCGATACTGTCGGAATTGTCCGCCATTCTCGCTCTACTCCGTGTTATCATTCAAGCTAATTACTTTCACTAGTTTACACTACTCTTCACGTACTTATATACGCGTACTACACCACTGCCTGCACTCAGCCTTTGGTGAAATTAATTTGAATTAATTATTGAATCAAATTACTCACGCTTCGCGTTGGGCGCCATGTTGTATAATGTGAATTTATAAATGCATTATTATTAATTAATATGATTAATTATTTAATTGACAAAATTTATTAATTAAACTGAGAAATTTTATTGTGTTAAAATGCAAATTTATTATGCGGATATATGCAGAATCATTTAATTAACAATGAGCAATTAATTGATTGTTTATTAATTCGTAACAACAAATGCAAAATCAAATCACCCCTTCCAGGTGTTGGGCGACATATATAACATTAAAAACCTTTGCAGATTTATGCACAATTTAGCCACTACTAATTGAGTATTCCAATTGAGTATTAAATAGAATCATCAATCCTCAAAATTCCAAGTGATCTTAATTATCAAAAGGAGTATCAAATAATACAAAGTTATGCGGATTTGGGTTCTCATACATGTTTACTATAATCATGCACTTATTATCCAATATTACACATACAAAATACATATATTCCTGCAAATGATACATAAAACAAACAATTCCCTCCTTATTTGGAGATATATCCTGAAATAGAACACATACATAAAATACACATCTAAAATTCATATTATTGCTACTTCTACTTCTACACATTTTTTACGTTTAATGCATTCATACCCCAGATTTATGGTCCGCTTTGATTAATAGGTTTACTAAATTGAATTTTCTATTAAGACTTATCCTTATCTCAAGCTGGCTTCTTTATGAGTTACAGGTCAGTGGTTTTTTTCTACGTTAAAATAATATATTAATTTTTACTTGATATTTGAGTATCCACAGTGCGTCGGCTAACCTCTGAAGCTCCCATCCTCGTTCCAGCGCTGCCGTTGTCGCTTGGTGTTTAAACTGTGGTTGATCAGAATACGGTAGTTTCCATATCCGTCACAGCCGTCCCGCACTCCTGCGTTATTACGTCACCAAATTCTCACGCAAAGATCAGATTGTTCATATTACGAGTCGCTTATAATTTACTTATTTCTATTCAAAGCTCCCGCATTCAAGATAATTATCTCTATCGACATTGATACTGTTTATATATAGTTCATACAAACATCGCATACATTGTCCTTGTTTATGTACGAATATCACCTCGACTCCATTTACAAATCGTTTATAGCACTGAGTCTACAGTTCATCGGTTAATGTTATACCGAATAATACACTTATAAGTTGTCTACGTTTAAAAAAAAAAGTCCGTACAATACATTATTTAAGATTCTAAGTCTACTTGTAAAGTCACTGATAAAATGTTGATATAGAGAATTCTAGTTCACTCTATTCACATTGAATAATAACTCGTATACCACTTCACGTTACTAAATTACATAACGGTAATTAAAGTGTTCTTCACAAAAGAAAGTCTACTAGTATTCGAAGCACGAATTGTAACACTGAGTTTACAACTGAGAAACTAAGACATAAGATATAAGACATAATGCTTAAGAAGACTTAAGAAGAAGCTCCTCGTGGCGAACACTATCTTTTATAATCTTCGTTCCCACCAAGCTACTTCATACTTTTCTGTCCAACCCCTATAGTTGTATCTTATTGGCTTCTGGTCCTAAGTTCCAGATAATTCTCCTCCCAACATCTCGAATTCCGGAGAAAACTCTCCACCCAACGTCTTGAGTCGTTTCCACCACCTTCAGATGATTCGTTCTCTGGTTTCATCACCATGGAGACGTAGTCTATATGTCCAACCCTTGTCAATCGTCGGCTTCCTATAGGTCGACACTAGTTCACCTAGTCTCCCCCAAACTCTGGCTAAACTCTCCTCCTACACGATTCCATGAAAAAGCAATACAGAGTATTTTCTAAGTAAGCCATGTGCTGGTCCGTTTCTTTGTTACATTTTCACTCGAAACAATGCAGTACGTTCTACCCTATTTCGCTTCGGCTATACTTACTGTTCTTCGTTCATGTCGAGCAAGGCGTAGATCAGTTGTCAGTCAACCCATTTCTTTGAATGACCGTCGCTACTAGCGTACACATTCATCAATGCTGTGACAGCCAACGCCTGCCCTTGTGTGTCCACGTCAATCCCAAATTTTCAAAAAAAAAATCTAGTGTTACAGTGTCCCCAGTTTCGATTCGGCGTGATAATCTCAGAATCCGACGAATGGAACTAGCCCTGTTTCTCCCTTAACTCCCCATGTTCATCTTTCACAACAAAAGTTTTAGTACTTTCACTGTTGTACACACTGACCCACTTTCGCTTGTCACCCCCTTTACTTTCACTATTCAACCTATTTCTGACCATTCTGGGTATATGAATTCATTTTACATTAATATTCGCACTTACATACTATGAATACAATGCAAAAACATATCTTGTCATTAACATATTAATAAACATCTTAACATTCATATTATTCCAATCGATATTATGGGCTAAAATTACAAATATCCACTGCCTATTCTCCCTTCAAACAATCAAAACAAAATTTACACGCTAGTTATGTTTATATTATTAACATAATTGTACATTAATTCAATACATCCTCATACTTTCATATTGTAATCAATATTGGAAAATTTTACCACGTTACTTTCTATCTATTCAAACAAGTTTAATTCAATACAATTTTTCCTTTAACTCCTTATATCATCATACTATACATGAAATAATTCTACAAAAAAAAAAAACATCTTATTACTTATAATTTATTAGTAATATTTACGTATCATTATTTAAGTATTCCTTGCTTTTACAACTTTACATCTTAATTTGTGTGTCACATTTATTACATTATGTACATAATTTTACCAGCTTTCTTTCTAAAACATATCTTCTATTGATACATCTTAATAATGTACTGATCGTTTATTTTGGCATTTTTTTTTTTAGCTAAGTTAAGCTAGCCTGAATGACATGGCCGTATCAACACCCTATTCCGTGACGAGATTCCATCCATCCGACGTCCTTAACTAATTCATACGTCATGGTAAACTTCTTGTTTACCATATAGCGTAGTCACCATCTCCGCTGTCTTCATTATATCAGTCCTTCCTTTTCTTCCTCAGTCCTTTTAGTAATATACTTCTTCAATTGGCGTATATTGAATTTTCCTCGAATCCTGCTTTCGTCTCTGCAGTCTACCACCACGTATATTGATTCGCCCAATATTTGGCTTATCTTAAACGGTCCACTAAATAATTCGCAAAACTTCTCTATACGTTTTTGAGTTGCGTCTGATTGTGTATACGTCCTGATTAATACTAGGTCACCAATCTCAAACTTTGTTGTTTTATTCAATTTGTTCATCCGCTTGGCATGTTTTTCCCTTTTGGTACTTATTTTTACAAATATTTCCGTCTTATTTTCTTGATTGTCCTTCGTGATGTCAGCGTCAAGATACTTCTCCCATATTCGTATCAGTTTCTTTCCCAGATGGGCTTCATATGGTGTAATCTCCATCGTTTCGTGGTACGTTTCGTTAAGACAATTTTCAATGGTTTCACATAGGGTGACCACTTTGTATGTTGTTGGTTATTGATGAAAATTCTGAATACGTTACCTCCTAGTTGCCGGTTAACGCGCTCTGCTAGGTTCGAACAAGGGTTACGTATTGCAGTGTATCTGGGCTGAATGTTTAAACTTTCCAACCTGCTGACCCATTGTCTAGCAGTGAATTGCGTACCTTTATCCGTCAACAAAGCTTTAGGTGAGCCAAATTCTTCACAATACTGTCGTACCCTTTTCAATGTTGCTGTATCGTTGCCCTCGCAATGTATACAGTTTTACATACTTAGTAAAATTATCAATGATGACGAAAATGTACTTGATTCCTCCTACAGAAGTCGGTAAAGGTCCGTAACAATCTCCGCTGCATAAATCACCCTTTTCCTTTGGTATTATCGGCCGCGTACCACCGAATAAATTTCTATTTTGCGTGTCCTTATACCGTTGGCACATGTCGCACGTTCGTATATATGCATTTACCTTCTTAGCCAATTGGTCCATGGTGAAATGCTCCTGGATCATCTTGGTACATTTCTTTGTGCCAAGGTGCCCATACATTTGGTGGATTTCGGCTATTACCTTGTCAGACATCCCTTTCGGTAAATATAACCTCCATTGTCCTTTCCATTTTCTGTATAACTTATTGTTATTGTATTTATAAAATTTGTTTAAGTCATTTTTGCCATCGTCGTTCTCTAACCTATTAATAATACATTTCAATTTCTCATCATTTATTTGGTATTTATTTATTTCCCTTAGCATTTTACTAACCTCTCTATTCATCTTGATTACAGTTTGGTTCATTATATATTCGCAGCTATCCTCGAATGTTTCTCCTTCCGTCACATCCTCCGGGTTTCTACTCAATGTATCAGCGACAATATTCTCTTTGCCCTTGCAGTATAAAATATCAAATTTGTACTCCTGAATGCTTAAAATTCATCGAGTAATCCTTGAATTATTTAAATGACATTTATTCACGAAGGTGAGTGCCTTATTATCTGTGATAGTTGTCAATGGTTGCCCCAGTACATAGATGCGGAATTTTTCCAAACATCTCACTATACACAGCAATTCCTTCTCTGTGGTATAATAGTTTCGCTCAGCTCCCTTAAATGTTTTGCTGGTAAACGCGATGACGCCGATCTTCCCGCAATCGTTTAATTGATACAATTGTCCGCTGTATGCGAAATCGCTCGCATCACATTGCATGTAATATCGTTGATTAATTCGTGGAAATTTCAATATTACAGACTCAATAAACAAATCCTTTACATTCTGGAAACATTCTCCTAATTCCGTTGTCCATTTGAATTTCTTTTCCTTCTTTAATAACTCTAACAACGGTTGTGTCGTCTGGGCGTACCTGTCTGTGAAACGGTTATAAAAATTGGTTAATCCGAGGAATCGCTAAAATTCTTTCTGATTCTGTGGCGTAGGGAAATTTCTGATCGCAGCAATTTTTTCGTCCGTCGCGAGTATCCCATTTGTTGTTAGGCGGTAACCTAAATAGGATATCTCTTGCCGGAAGAACTGAGATTTTTCTAAATTAATCGTGAGATTCGCTCTACGTAGGTTTGATAATAATAATTCTAAATTTAATAAATGAGTTTTGATGTTGTTACAGTAGCATAAACAATCATCCACATAAATTATGGTGTTCCTCTTTACATCGTCGTCCAGTACCCTGACCAGACCTCGAGTCAACACTGCTGAACTGGTGCTGAGTCCGAATGGTGTTACGGTGAAACGGTAGCACTTTCCATCGTAGATGAATGCAGTATAATCTCGGCATGAATTTTTTTATGGAACTTGCCAGAAGCTACTGGTCAGATCGACCGTCGATAAGTATCGCATCTCCCCGAACCTTGCTAATATTTCTTGGATTGGTAGAGCCCCTTCGTAGTCAGGTACCGTCACACTATTTACCTTTCTAGCGTCTAGGAACAGCCTAACTTTCCCGTCTTTCTTGATAACAGTCACCAGCGGGTTGACATATGGGCTATTACATTGCTCGATGACCCCATATCTCACCATCTTTTCAATTTCCGTGTCTACCTTTTCCTTATAAGCTATTGGCACTGGCCATCCTCGCTGAAAGTACAGTGTTTGATCAGTTACTCTAAACTCATGTTCGTAACACTTCATTCTCCCCGGGCGCTCTCTAAATAAACTCTTGTTTCTTATCAGGATGTCCTTGAGATCCTATAATACTTCTTTATCTGCGCACTCGATACTATCGATCTTGTCATTTATCTTTTGTTCGATGACTTCATCTTCCTCTTCTTCTACCATCTACATGTGCATGATAGGCACCACCAGCTCCCGCTCACCCGTTTATCCTTGAACTCGACGATTCCCTTGTTGACATCAATAACACATCCTTCTTCCTGGAGGAAACTTATGCCTAAAATACATGGTCTCACTAATTCTGGAATAATTAAAAATACGCACTCCATCTTAACCTCATTAATATAAATATCACATAATATCGGTTTTATAATTAATTTTGACTTTTTACCTACAGCGCTTACGATTAATGTATTGGTCATTGGTAATTCCTCATAAGTAGGGGGCGGATTTCTATGATATGTCATTTTTTTCCTTGACATTATTTCAGGTTTCAGCTTGATTTAAACTTGATTCCAAGTATTTTGATGAAGATTGATAGTGTTTTATTGTGCATATAATTGCATATTTCGGTAGTTTTAAGTTTTGTAGCATATTTAGCACTAAAATGCATATTTAAGTTATATTTTTTGACTTTTCATATGCATATTTAGACATTTATGAAGTTTTACAGCATATTTACAGTGAAAATGGATTATAATGGCATTTTCGTATATTTTTCACATGAAAATGCATTTATTCGTTCCGTAACAAATTGTGGTTTGTTAAAGTAGTAAAAACATCTTTCAGAATGTCCTTAAAATACCTATATATTCCGAGAAATGGTTAATAAGGTGTGAAATGTCTTTGGAATGCAGATTTCAAGTACCGTTAGGCCTCTATTGTTTGCCTCCGTGAGCGATAATGCCAGCGGACAGAAGTGAAGGGAGGGGGAGGGTTTTTCTTACATTTTTTTAAGTGATTTTAACTTTTACCTTCCCCTGTAATGGTCATTCACTCATTCCATGTGTCCGCAGTTTGTTTCCATCATGCCTAGAATAAAGAGTTCAGTGAATGAAAAGGTGCGCGGTTTTATTCGAGAATTTGGTGATAAAATATTTAGTACCGATGGCACTATTTTATTTTGTAAGTTGTGTGAAGTTAAAGTCGCCACTGAGAAACGTTTCACTGTGCAGCAACACTGTAATACGGCAAAACATAAAAATTGCTTACAAAGACAGTCAGCAGTCGAAAGTAGACAACTTCTATTATTCGAAAAATCTGCTAGCACTTCCACTTCATCTTCCAACACTTCAGAGTTTACGAGGGATCTCTGCAGGGCGATGATTTCATCCAACATCCCATTGAAAAAGCTTAACAATCAAAGCTTGAGACAGTTTCTGGAGAAATATACGAAACATCCGGTTCCAAATGAATCAACGCTGAGGAAGAACTATCTGACTAGGTGTTACGAAGAGGTGTTGGATAAAATAAGATGTAGCGTGGGGGACTGTAAAATATGGGTTTCAATTGATGAACTAACAGATGTTGATGGGAGGTATGTTGCAAACATGATTGTTGGAACACTGAAAGAAGACAGACCTGGAGAAATATTCCTCCTAACATGTGAAGTGCTAGAGAGGACATATCATTCAATTATTGCTGTCTTATTCGACGATTCTTTGAATATACTGTGGCCAAATGGGGTAAAAAGAGAGAATGTTCTTCTCTTTATTACTAACGTGGCTCCTTATATGATGAAAGCAGCCAAGGGACTAAAGATGTTATATCCGAAGATGATACATGTAACATGCCTTGCGCATGCTTTACATAGAGCGGCTGAAGAAATTCGCAGTAACTACCCAGAAGTGGATAAATTAATATCAAATGGAAAGAAAGCCTTTAAGAAATCACCACTCCACCTGCAGGTATTTAAAGATGCACTTTACTAACACTTTACTAAAAGATGCATAACTCTACTTAAAGATGCAGCTCCTTCATTGCCCCTTCCTCCCCAGCCTGTCATAACACGCTGGGGTACGTGGATTGAAGCTGCGGCATATTACTGCAACAATTACGACACCCTGGAGAAGGTCATGAACTCCTTGGACCCTACAGATTCTTTGTCAGTGAAAATAATGCAAGATTTGTTTTCATGCTCCACTATAAAAACTGACCTAGCTTACTTAAAATCCAACTTCGGTTTCTCACCGAGCAAAATCACCCAGCTAGAAGCTTCAGGTTCTGAACTAAGTGATGCTCTGAATATTGTAAAATACACAGAACAAGAGTTAAAACGTGCAAAAGGAATCGTAGCAGCAAAAGTTTGTGCAAAATTAGTGTGTGGACTGGAGAAGAATCCTGGTTTTTTGCAACTGTGTGGCATAATTGAGATTTTGTGCAGAAATGAACCAGGTTCAGACTTCGAAAATGAATTTTCATCCTTTGACCTAAGTTTATTTAAGTACGCCCCCATTACTTCGTGTGATGTGGAGAGAAGTTTCTCTCGCTACAAGACCATTCTCAGCGACAACAGGAGAGGATTTTCATTTCACAACCTGAAAATGCATGTCGTCATCAACTGCAACAATTCAGCTGATAATAAAGACTGAGATCAGGTAAGAATATTTTTAATAGGGGTGTTAAATGGGATTTGCGTAAGTAAAATTATTTAATTACTTTTCTCTCCCTTACAGGGTTGGTGCTGTTTGCAGAATGCAGTTAAAGGAGTTCCTGAATGCTGCATTGTGTGACTAGTTTAAAGACACTCATTTGAAGTAGATAAATAAAAATAATAATTAACAGGATTAACTCTATATTTAAAAAATAAAATAAAAATGTAACACATACGTGTCATTAATAGTCATATTTTGGATTTTATTGGTCATGTTTTAATGTTTCTAGGTCATAAATGCATGCATATTTCCTACATTTTTAGGTCATAGAAATCCGCCCCCTACTCATAAGGTATCAGGTGTTGTTTGTTTTGTTGATATCACGTTTCAGATAGTCCATTTACCACGCTACCAGTATCGACTAGTGCTGAGACCGTGATATTTCCGTTAAACTTAATAGTAATTTCGGGACATTTCAACATGCGTTGAATACTCTCTTCTTTGTCGTCATATAACAAGTCATGTCGTAAATCAGGTAGTAGTAGGTACGTTCATTCTGTCATGTTGTGTTTGCGTTGTCGCAGCGGCTATCTCCCTTCGTAGACATTTTAATTTTTTTTTCTTTTCCAATCTCCATCCTTCCTGCAGACGAGGTCGATGCTTTGTTATTTGTAAACTCAATAGTATTTACTTGCTGTCGGTCGATGGGTTTGACAAATGGCTTTTTACCGTCTCTCTCTACCTACCCTGGTCTCGGGAAAAATCCTTTGTTTTGTGTAACGGTGCTACTCGGTGTCGTCTCACCACCTCTTGGAACCACTTTCTCCTGATTCGGTGCGTAACCAAAATCTCTGTTCCGGCGGTTTTGAATGTTTGAGTATTCTAATATTAAAGATTCAAAATTTTGTATCGTATTGACACCCCGCGTCACTACGGCTACTTCAAATTCTCGTCCAAAATGACGGGCGATTTTTTTTATTAGTTGCCGGTCAGTTATGGCCGGTGTTAACTGTCTACTTTCAAGTAAAAGCCTCTCCATATATTGTACTGGATTGAGTCCGCTGCGCCAGTTGTATCGGCCGAACTCCAGGTTATCACGTATCGTGTCTTGTTTTTCCTGCCCCCAATACTTCTAGATAAATGCTTCCTTGAATTCTTCGAAGTTGCTGACCTGGTTGCGGATTACCCTCCACCAGACCTCTGCATCAGCTTCTAAATGTCTTCCGATCCACTTAATGTTGTCACTCGGGTAGTGCTGCTCTTGCAATTCTGATAATTCTTTTAGAAACTCCATGGGGTATCTGTCGCTTCCATTGTATTTTAATTCATTATGTGGCATTCCGTTTATACGATTTCCTGGTATACCTTCGACGCCTGCTAATTGCCATTGCAATCTCTCCTGATTTTCTTTCATTTTAGCTATATTATGTTGTAGTTTCAAACTCTTTTGTATTTCTTTCTTCAATTCTTCGTTCTTCTTACCAGCGTCTTTGATATGTGAGTCGACTTTACTGTCCATCTTCTCCATTCTCGTCAAGGTGTTAGTGATCGCCCCCTGCCATTCTTGACGATCTATTTCACGTAATCTTTTATTCTCCGCAGTCTGTCCTTTGAGTTCGTTACTCAGCTCCTTCACTGCACTCTCCGTTTTCTCTGTAATTCGTTAAATTTTTTCTGCCCATTTCTCGTTGTGTTCCCGCAGTTCGTTCTTTAGCTGTTCGAATTGTTCTGCTTGTTTATCTAATCTCGTTAATTTCTTCCTTCTGTTTATCTGATTTCTCATCTTGTTTCTCGAATTGCTGCTTGATGAAATCCATCAGCATCTGAAAGTCATTCTCTCGGGGTTGTGACATTTGTCCCCACGCCCTGCTGGTGTCATCGATCTCGGTACTACTGTCCTGGGTAATTGGTGTGTCTTCCTCTGATCCTACCATGCCTAATTGGTTGTTAATATCAAACTCGATACTGTCGGAATTGTCCGCCATTCTCGCTCTACTCCGTGTTATCATTCAAGCTAATTACTTTCACTAGTTTACACTACTCTTCACGTACTTATATACGCGTACTACACCACTGCCTGCACTCAGCCTTTGGTGAAATTAATTTGAATTAATATTGAATCAAATTACTCACGCTTCGCGTTGGGCGCCATGTTGTATAATGTGAATTTATAAATGCATTATTATTAATTAATATGATTAATTATTTAATTGACAAAATTATTAATTAAACTGAGAAATTTTATTGTGTTAAAATGCAAATTTATTATGCGGATATATGCAGAATCATTTAATTAACAATGAGCAATTAATTGATTGTTTATTAATTCGTAACAACAAATGCAAAATCAAATCACCCCTTCCAGGTGTTGGGCGACATATATAACATTAAAAACCTTTGCAGATTTATGCACAATTTAGCCACTACTAATTGAGTATTCCAATTGAGTATTAAATAGAATCATCAATCCTCAAAATTCCAAGTGATCTTAATTATCAAAAGGAGTATCAAATAATACAAAGTTATGCGGATTTGGGTTCTCATACATGTTTACTATAATCATGCACTTATTATCCAATATTACACATACAAAATACATATATTCCTGCAAATGATACATAAAACAAACAATTCCCTCCTTATTTGGAGATATATCCTGAAATAGAACACATACATAAAATACACATCTAAAATTCATATTATTGCTACTTCTACTTCTACACATTTTTTACGTTTAATGCATTCATACCCCAGATTTATGGTCCGCTTTGATTAATAGGTTTACTAAATTGAATTTTCTATTAAGACTTATCCTTATCTCAAGCTGGCTTCTTTATGAGTTACAGGTCAGTGGTTTTTTTCTACGTTAAAATAATATATTAATTTTTACTTGATATTTGAGTATCCACAGTGCGTCGGCTAACCTCTGAAGCTCCCATCCTCGTTCCAGCGCTGCGTTGTCGCTTGGTGTTTAAACTGTGGTTGATCAGAATACGGTAGTTTCCATGTCCGTCACAGCCGTCCCGCACTCCTGCGTTATTACGTCACCAAATTCTCACGCAAAGATCAGATTGTTCATATTACGAGTCGCTTATAATTTACTTATTTCTATTCAAGCTCCGCATTCAAGATAATTATCTCTATCGACATTGATACTGTTTATATATAGTTCATACAAACATCGCATACATTGTCCTTGTTTATGTACGAATATCACCTCGACTCCATTTACAAATCGTTTATAGCACTGAGTCTACAGTTCATCGGTTAATGTTATACCGAATAATACACTTATAAGTTGTCTACGTTTAAAAAAAAAAGTCCGTACAATACATTATTTAAGATTCTAAGTCTACTTGTAAAGTCACTGATAAAATGTTGATATAGAGAATTCTAGTTCACTCTATTCACATTGAATAATAACTCGTATACCACTTCACGTTACTAAATTACATAACGGTAATTAAAGTGTTCTTCACAAAAGAAAGTCTACTAGTATTCGAAGCACGAATTGTAACACTGAGTTTACAACTGAGAAACTAAGACATAAGATATAAGACATAATGCTTAAGAAGACTTAAGAAGAAGCTCCTCGTGGCGAACACTATCTTTTATAATCTTCGTTCCCACCAAGCTACTTCATACTTTTCTGTCCAACCCCTATAGTTGTATCTTATTGGCTTCTGGTCCTAAGTTCCAGATAATTCTCCTCCCAACATCTCGAATTCCGGAGAAAACTCTCCACCCAACGTCTTGAGTCGTTTCCACCACCTTCAGATGATTCGTTCTCTGGTTTCATCACCATGGAGACGTAGTCTATATGTCCAACCCTTGTCAATCGTCGGCTTCCTATAGGTCGACACTAGTTCACCTAGTCTCCCCCAAACTCTGGCTAAACTCTCCTCCTACACGATTCCATGAAAAAGCAATACAGAGTATTTTCTAAGTAAGCCATGTGCTGGTCCGTTTCTTTGTTACATTTTCACTCGAAACAATGCAGTACGTTCTACCCTATTTCGCTTCGGCTATACTTACTGTTCTTCGTTCATGTCGAGCAAGGCGTAGATCAGTTGTCAGTCAACCCATTTCTTTGAATGACCGTCGCTACTAGCGTACACATTCATCAATGCTGTGACAGCCAACGCCTGCCCTTGTGTGTCCACGTCAATCCCAAATTTTCAAAAAAAAAATCTAGTGTTACAGTGTCCCCAGTTTCGATTCGGCGTGATAATCTCAGAATCCGACGAATGGAACTAGCCCTGTTTCTCCCTTAACTCCCCATGTTCATCTTTCACAACAAAAGTTTTAGTACTTTCACTGTTGTACACACTGACCCACTTTCGCTTGTCACCCCCTTTACTTTCACTATTCAACCTATTTCTGACCATTCTGGGTATATGAATTCATTTTACATTAATATTCGCACTTACATACTATGAATACAATGCAAAAACATATCTTGTCATTAACATATTAATAAACATCTTAACATTCATATTATTCCAATCGATATTATGGGCTAAAATTACAAATATCCACTGCCTATTCTCCCTTCAAACAATCAAAACAAAATTTACACGCTAGTTATGTTTATATTATTAACATAATTGTACATTAATTCAATACATCCTCATACTTTCATATTGTAATCAATATTGGAAAATTTTACCACGTTACTTTCTATCTATTCAAACAAGTTTAATTCAATACAATTTTTCCTTTAACTCCTTATATCATCATACTATACATGAAATAATTCTACAAAAAAAAAAAACATCTTATTACTTATAATTTATTAGTAATATTTACGTATCATTATTTAAGTATTCCTTGCTTTTACAACTTTACATCTTAATTTGTGTGTCACATTTATTACATTATGTACATAATTTTACCAGCTTTCTTTCTAAAACATATCTTCTATTGATACATCTTAATAATGTACTGATCGTTTATTTTGGCATTTTTTTTTTTAGCTAAGTTAAGCTAGCCTGAATGACATGGCCGTATCAACACCCTATTCCGTGACGAGATTCCATCCATCCGACGTCCTTAACTAATTCATACGTCATGGTAAACTTCTTGTTTACCATATAGCGTAGTCACCATCTCCGCTGTCTTCATTATATCAGTCCTTCCTTTTCTTCCTCAGTCCTTTTAGTAATATACTTCTTCAATTGGCGTATATTGAATTTTCCTCGAATCCTGCTTTCGTCTCTGCAGTCTACCACCACGTATATTGATTCGCCCAATATTTGGCTTATCTTAAACGGTCCACTAAATAATTCGCAAAACTTCTCTATACGTTTTTGAGTTGCGTCTGATTGTGTATACGTCCTGATTAATACTAGGTCACCAATCTCAAACTTTGTTGTTTTATTCAATTTGTTCATCCGCTTGGCATGTTTTTCCCTTTTGGTACTTATTTTTACAAATATTTCCGTCTTATTTTCTTGATTGTCCTTCGTGATGTCAGCGTCAAGATACTTCTCCCATATTCGTATCAGTTTCTTTCCCAGATGGGCTTCATATGGTGTAATCTCCATCGTTTCGTGGTACGTTTCGTTAAGACAATTTTCAATGGTTTCACATAGGGTGACCACTTTGTATGTTGTTGGTTATTGATGAAAATTCTGAATACGTTACCTCCTAGTTGCCGGTTAACGCGCTCTGCTAGGTTCGAACAAGGGTTACGTATTGCAGTGTATCTGGGCTGAATGTTTAAACTTTCCAACCTGCTGACCCATTGTCTAGCAGTGAATTGCGTACCTTTATCCGTCAACAAAGCTTTAGGTGAGCCAAATTCTTCACAATACTGTCGTACCCTTTTCAATGTTGCTGTATCGTTGCCCTCGCAATGTATACAGTTTTACATACTTAGTAAAATTATCAATGATGACGAAAATGTACTTGATTCCTCCTACAGAAGTCGGTAAAGGTCCGTAACAATCTCCGCTGCATAAATCACCCTTTTCCTTTGGTATTATCGGCCGCGTACCACCGAATAAATTTCTATTTTGCGTGTCCTTATACCGTTGGCACATGTCGCACGTTCGTATATATGCATTTACCTTCTTAGCCAATTGGTCCATGGTGAAATGCTCCTGGATCATCTTGGTACATTTCTTTGTGCCAAGGTGCCCATACATTTGGTGGATTTCGGCTATTACCTTGTCAGACATCCCTTTCGGTAAATATAACCTCCATTGTCCTTTCCATTTTCTGTATAACTTATTGTTATTGTATTTATAAAATTTGTTTAAGTCATTTTTGCCATCGTCGTTCTCTAACCTATTAATAATACATTTCAATTTCTCATCATTTATTTGGTATTTATTTATTTCCCTTAGCATTTTACTAACCTCTCTATTCATCTTGATTACAGTTTGGTTCATTATATATTCGCAGCTATCCTCGAATGTTTCTCCTTCCGTCACATCCTCCGGGTTTCTACTCAATGTATCAGCGACAATATTCTCTTTGCCCTTGCAGTATAAAATATCAAATTTGTACTCCTGAATGCTTAAAATTCATCGAGTAATCCTTGAATTATTTAAATGACATTTATTCACGAAGGTGAGTGCCTTATTATCTGTGATAGTTGTCAATGGTTGCCCCAGTACATAGATGCGGAATTTTTCCAAACATCTCACTATACACAGCAATTCCTTCTCTGTGGTATAATAGTTTCGCTCAGCTCCCTTAAATGTTTTGCTGGTAAACGCGATGACGCCGATCTTCCCGCAATCGTCTAATTGATACAATTGTCCGCTGTATGCGAAATCGCTCGCATCACATTGCATGTAATATCGTTGATTAATTCGTGGAAATTTCAATATTACAGACTCAATAAACAAATCCTTTACATTCTGGAAACATTCTCCTAATTCCGTTGTCCATTTGAATTTCTTTTCCTTCTTTAATAACTCTAACAACGGTTGTGTCGTCTGGGCGTACCTGTCTGTGAAACGGTTATAAAAATTGGTTAATCCGAGGAATCGCTAAAATTCTTTCTGATTCTGTGGCGTAGGGAAATTTCTGATCGCAGCAATTTTTTCGTCCGTCGCGAGTATCCCATTTGTTGTTAGGCGGTAACCTAAATAGGATATCTCTTGCCGGAAGAACTGAGATTTTTCTAAATTAATCGTGAGATTCGCTCTACGTAGGTTTGATAATAATAATTCTAAATTTAATAAATGAGTTTTGATGTTGTTACAGTAGCATAAACAATCATCCACATAAATTATGGTGTTCCTCTTTACATCGTCGTCCAGTACCCTGACCAGACCTCGAGTCAACACTGCTGAACTGGTGCTGAGTCCGAATGGTGTTACGGTGAAACGGTAGCACTTTCCATCGTAGATGAATGCAGTATAATCTCGGCATGAATTTTTTTATGGAACTTGCCAGAAGCTACTGGTCAGATCGACCGTCGATAAGTATCGCATCTCCCCGAACCTTGCTAATATTTCTTGGATTGGTAGAGCCCCTTCGTAGTCAGGTACCGTCACACTATTTACCTTTCTAGCGTCTAGGAACAGCCTAACTTTCCCGTCTTTCTTGATAACAGTCACCAGCGGGTTGACATATGGGCTATTACATTGCTCGATGACCCCATATCTCACCATCTTTTCAATTTCCGTGTCTACCTTTTCCTTATAAGCTATTGGCACTGGCCATCCTCGCTGAAAGTACAGTGTTTGATCAGTTACTCTAAACTCATGTTCGTAACACTTCATTCTCCCCGGGCGCTCTCTAAATAAACTCTTGTTTCTTATCAGTATGTCCTTGAGATCCTATAATACTTCTTTATCTGCGCACTCGATACTATCGATCTTGTCATTTATCTTTTGTTCGATGACTTCATCTTCCTCTTCTTCTACCATCTACATGTGCACGATAGGCACCACCAGCTCCCGCTCACCCGTTTATCCTTGAACTCGACGATTCCCTTGTTGACATCAATAACACATCCTTCTTCCTGGAGGAAACTTATGCCTAAAATACATGGTCTCACTAATTCTGGAATAATTAAAAATACGCACTCCATCTTAACCTCATTAATATAAATATCACATAATATCGGTTTTATAATTAATTTTGACTTTTTACCTACAGCGCTTACGATTAATGTATTGGTCATTGGTAATTCCTCATAAGTAGGGGGCGGATTTCTATGATATGTCATTTTTTTCCTTGACATTATTTCAGGTTTCAGCTTGATTTAAACTTGATTCCAAGTATTTTGATGAAGATTGATAGTGTTTTATTGTGCATATAATTGCATATTTCGGTAGTTTTAAGTTTTGTAGCATATTTAGCACTAAAATGCATATTTAAGTTATATTTTTTGACTTTTCATATGCATATTTAGACATTTATGAAGTTTTACAGCATATTTACAGTGAAAATGGATTATAATGGCATTTTCGTATATTTTTCACATGAAAATGCATTTATTCGTTCCGTAACAAATTGTGGTTTGTTAAAGTAGTAAAAACATCTTTCAGAATGTCCTTAAAATACCTATATATTCCGAGAAATGGTTAATAAGGTGTGAAATGTCTTTGGAATGCAGATTTCAAGTACCGTTAGGCCTCTATTGTTTGCCTCCGTGAGCGATAATGCCAGCGGACAGAAGTGAAGGGAGGGGGAGGGTTTTTCTTACATTTTTTTAAGTGATTTTAACTTTTACCTTCCCCTGTAATGGTCATTCACTCATTCCATGTGTCCGCAGTTTGTTTCCATCATGCCTAGAATAAAGAGTTCAGTGAATGAAAAGGTGCGCGGTTTTATTCGAGAATTTGGTGATAAAATATTTAGTACCGATGGCACTATTTTATTTTGTAAGTTGTGTGAAGTTAAAGTCGCCACTGAGAAACGTTTCACTGTGCAGCAACACTGTAATACGGCAAAACATAAAAATTGCTTACAAAGACAGTCAGCAGTCGAAAGTAGACAACTTCTATTATTCGAAAAATCTGCTAGCACTTCCACTTCATCTTCCAACACTTCAGAGTTTACGAGGGATCTCTGCAGGGCGATGATTTCATCCAACATCCCATTGAAAAAGCTTAACAATCAAAGCTTGAGACAGTTTCTGGAGAAATATACGAAACATCCGGTTCCAAATGAATCAACGCTGAGGAAGAACTATCTGACTAGGTGTTACGAAGAGGTGTTGGATAAAATAAGATGTAGCGTGGGGGACTGTAAAATATGGGTTTCAATTGATGAACTAACAGATGTTGATGGGAGGTATGTTGCAAACATGATTGTTGGAACACTGAAAGAAGACAGACCTGGAGAAATATTCCTCCTAACATGTGAAGTGCTAGAGAGGACATATCATTCAATTATTGCTGTCTTATTCGACGATTCTTTGAATATACTGTGGCCAAATGGGGTAAAAAGAGAGAATGTTCTTCTCTTTATTACTAACGTGGCTCCTTATATGATGAAAGCAGCCAAGGGACTAAAGATGTTATATCCGAAGATGATACATGTAACATGCCTTGCGCATGCTTTACATAGAGCGGCTGAAGAAATTCGCAGTAACTACCCAGAAGTGGATAAATTAATATCAAATGGAAAGAAAGCCTTTAAGAAATCACCACTCCACCTGCAGGTATTTAAAGATGCACTTTACTAACACTTTACTAAAAGATGCATAACTCTACTTAAAGATGCAGCTCCTTCATTGCCCCTTCCTCCCCAGCCTGTCATAACACGCTGGGGTACGTGGATTGAAGCTGCGGCATATTACTGCAACAATTACGACACCCTGGAGAAGGTCATGAACTCCTTGGACCCTACAGATTCTTTGTCAGTGAAAATAATGCAAGATTTGTTTTCATGCTCCACTATAAAAACTGACCTAGCTTACTTAAAATCCAACTTCGGTTTCTCACCGAGCAAAATCACCCAGCTAGAAGCTTCAGGTTCTGAACTAAGTGATGCTCTGAATATTGTAAAATACACAGAACAAGAGTTAAAACGTGCAAAAGGAATCGTAGCAGCAAAAGTTTGTGCAAAATTAGTGTGTGGACTGGAGAAGAATCCTGGTTTTTTGCAACTGTGTGGCATAATTGAGATTTTGTGCAGAAATGAACCAGGTTCAGACTTCGAAAATGAATTTTCATCCTTTGACCTAAGTTTATTTAAGTACGCCCCCATTACTTCGTGTGATGTGGAGAGAAGTTTCTCTCGCTACAAGACCATTCTCAGCGACAACAGGAGAGGATTTTCATTTCACAACCTGAAAATGCATGTCGTCATCAACTGCAACAATTCAGCTGATAATAAAGACTGAGATCAGGTAAGAATATTTTTAATAGGGGTGTTAAATGGGATTTGCGTAAGTAAAATTATTTAATTACTTTTCTCTCCCTTACAGGGTTGGTGCTGTTTGCAGAATGCAGTTAAAGGAGTTCCTGAATGCTGCATTGTGTGACTAGTTTAAAGACACTCATTTGAAGTAGATAAATAAAAATAATAATTAACAGGATTAACTCTATATTTAAAAAATAAAATAAAAATGTAACACATACGTGTCATTAATAGTCATATTTTGGATTTTATTGGTCATGTTTTAATGTTTCTAGGTCATAAATGCATGCATATTTCCTACATTTTTAGGTCATAGAAATCCGCCCCCTACTCATAAGGTATCAGGTGTTGTTTGTTTTGTTGATATCACGTTTCAGATAGTCCATTTACCACGCTACCAGTATCGACTAGTGCTGAGACCGTGATATTTCCGTTAAACTTAATAGTAATTTCGGGACATTTCAACATGCGTTGAATACTCTCTTCTTTGTCGTCATATAACAAGTCATGTCGTAAATCAGGTAGTAGTAAGTACGTTCATTCTGTCATGTTGTGTTTGCGTTGTCGCAGCGGCTATCTCCCTTCGTAGACATTTTAATTTTTTTTTCTTTTCCAATCTCCATCCTTCCTGCAGACGAGGTCGATGCTTTGTTATTTGTAAACTCAATAGTATTTACTTGCTGTCGGTCGATGGGTTTGACAAATGGCTTTTTACCGTCTCTCTCTACCTACCCTGGTCTCGGCAAAAATCCTTTGTTTTGTGTAACGGTGCTACTCGGTGTCGTCTCACCACCTCTTGGAACCACTTTCTCCTGATTCGGTGCGTAACCAAAATCTCTGTTCCGGCGGTTTTGAATGTTTGAGTATTCTAATATTAAAGATTCAAAATTTTGTATCGTATTGACACCCCGCGTCACTACGGCTACTTCAAATTCTCGTCCAAAATGACGGGCGATTTTTTTTATTAGTTGCCGGTCAGTTATGGCCGGTGTTAACTGTCTACTTTCAAGTAAAAGCCTCTCCATATATTGTACTGGATTGAGTCCGCTGCGCCAGTTGTATCGGCCGAACTCCAGGTTATCACGTATCGTGTCTTGTTTTTCCTGCCCCCAATACTTCTAGATAAATGCTTCCTTGAATTCTTCGAAGTTGCTGACCTGGTTGCGGATTACCCTCCACCAGACCTCTGCATCAGCTTCTAAATGTCTTCCGATCCACTTAATGTTGTCACTCGGGTAGTGCTGCTCTTGCAATTCTGATAATTCTTTTAGAAACTCCATGGGGTATCTGTCGCTTCCATTGTATTTTAATTCATTATGTGGCATTCCGTTTATACGATTTCCTGGTATACCTTCGACGCCTGCTAATTGCCATTGCAATCTCTCCTGATTTTCTTTCATTTTAGCTATATTATGTTGTAGTTTCAAACTCTTTTGTATTTCTTTCTTCAATTCTTCGTTCTTCTTACCAGCGTCTTTGATATGTGAGTCGACTTTACTGTCCATCTTCTCCATTCTCGTCAAGGTGTTAGTGATCGCCCCCTGCCATTCTTGACGATCTATTTCACGTAATCTTTTATTCTCCGCAGTCTGTCCTTTGAGTTCGTTACTCAGCTCCTTCACTGCACTCTCCGTTTTCTCTTGTAATTCGTTAAATTTTTTCTCCCATTTCTCGTTGTGTTCCCGCAGTTCGTTCTTTAGCTGTTCGAATTGTTCTGCTTGTTTATCTAATCTCGTTAATTTCTTCCTTCTGTTTATCTGATTTCTCATCTTGTTTCTCGAATTGCTGCTTGATGAAATCCATCAGCATCTGAAAGTCATTCTCTCGGGGTTGTGACATTTGTCCCCACGCCCTGCTGGTGTCATCGATCTCGGTACTACTGTCCTGGGTAATTGGTGTGTCTTCCTCTGATCCTACCATGCCTAATTGGTTGTTAATATCAAACTCGATACTGTCGGAATTGTCCGCCATTCTCGCTCTACTCCGTGTTATCATTCAAGCTAATTACTTTCACTAGTTTACACTACTCTTCACGTACTTATATACGCGTACTACACCACTGCCTGCACTCAGCCTTTGGTGAAATTAATTTGAATTAATTATTGAATCAAATTACTCACGCTTCGCGTTGGGCGCCATGTTGTATAATGTGAATTTATAAATGCATTATTATTAATTAATATGATTAATTATTTAATTGACAAAATTTATTAATTAAACTGAGAAATTTTATTGTGTTAAAATGCAAATTTATTATGCGGATATATGCAGAATCATTTAATTAACAATGAGCAATTAATTGATTGTTTATTAATTCGTAACAACAAATGCAAAATCAAATCACCCCTTCCAGGTGTTGGGCGACATATATAACATTAAAAACCTTTGCAGATTTATGCACAATTTAGCCACTACTAATTGAGTATTCCAATTGAGTATTAAATAGAATCATCAATCCTCAAAATTCCAAGTGATCTTAATTATCAAAAGGAGTATCAAATAATACAAAGTTATGCGGATTTGGGTTCTCATACATGTTTACTATAATCATGCACTTATTATCCAATATTACACATACAAAATACATATATTCCTGCAAATGATACATAAAACAAACAATTCCCTCCTTATTTGGAGATATATCCTGAAATAGAACACATACATAAAATACACATCTAAAATTCATATTATTGCTACTTCTACTTCTACACATTTTTTACGTTTAATGCATTCATACCCCAGATTTATGGTCCGCTTTGATTAATAGGTTTACTAAATTGAATTTTCTATTAAGACTTATCCTTATCTCAAGCTGGCTTCTTTATGAGTTACAGGTCAGTGGTTTTTTTCTACGTTAAAATAATATATTAATTTTTACTTGATATTTGAGTATCCACAGTGCGTCGGCTAACCTCTGAAGCTCCCATCCTCGTTCCAGCGCTGCCGTTGTCGCTTGGTGCTTAAACTGTGGTTGATCAGAATACGGTAGTTTCCATGTCCGTCACATCCGTCCCGCACTCCTGCGTTATTACGTCACCAAATTCTCACGCAAAGATCAGATTGTTCATATTACGAGTCGCTTATAATTTACTTATTTCTATTCAAAGCTCCCGCATTCAAGATAATTATCTCTATCGACATTGATACTGTTTATATATAGTTCATACAAACATCGCATACATTGTCCTTGTTTATGTACGAATATCACCTCGACTCCATTTACAAATCGTTTATAGCACTGAGTCTACAGTTCATCGGTTAATGTTATACCGAATAATACACTTATAAGTTGTCTACGTTTAAAAAAAAAAGTCCGTACAATACATTATTTAAGATTCTAAGTCTACTTGTAAAGTCACTGATAAAATGTTGATATAGAGAATTCTAGTTCACTCTATTCACATTGAATAATAACTCGTATACCACTTCACGTTACTAAATTACATAACGGTAATTAAAGTGTTCTTCACAAAAGAAAGTCTACTAGTATTCGAAGCACGAATTGTAACACTGAGTTTACAACTGAGAAACTAAGACATAAGATATAAGACATAATGCTTAAGAAGACTTAAGAAGAAGCTCCTCGTGGCGAACACTATCTTTTATAATCTTCGTTCCCACCAAGCTACTTCATACTTTTCTGTCCAACCCCTATAGTTGTATCTTATTGGCTTCTGGTCCTAAGTTCCAGATAATTCTCCTCCCAACATCTCGAATTCCGGAGAAAACTCTCCACCCAACGTCTTGAGTCGTTTCCACCACCTTCAGATGATTCGTTCTCTGGTTTCATCACCATGGAGACGTAGTCTATATGTCCAACCCTTGTCAATCGTCGGCTTCCTATAGGTCGACACTAGTTCACCTAGTCTCCCCCAAACTCTGGCTAAACTCTCCTCCTACACGATTCCATGAAAAAGCAATACAGAGTATTTTCTAAGTAAGCCATGTGCTGGTCCGTTTCTTTGTTACATTTTCACTCGAAACAATGCAGTACGTTCTACCCTATTTCGCTTCGGCTATACTTACTGTTCTTCGTTCATGTCGAGCAAGGCGTAGATCAGTTGTCAGTCAACCCATTTCTTTGAATGACCGTCGCTACTAGCGTACACATTCATCAATGCTGTGACAGCCAACGCCTGCCCTTGTGTGTCCACGTCAATCCCAAATTTTCAAAAAAAAATCTAGTGTTACAGTGTCCCCAGTTTCGATTCGGCGTGATAATCTCAGAATCCGACGAATGGAACTAGCCCTGTTTCTCCCTTAACTCCCCATGTTCATCTTTCACAACAAAAGTTTTAGTACTTTCACTGTTGTACACACTGACCCACTTTCGCTTGTCACCCCCTTTACTTTCACTATTCAACCTATTTCTGACCATTCTGGGTATATGAATTCATTTTACATTAATATTCGCACTTACATACTATGAATACAATGCAAAAACATATCTTGTCATTAACATATTAATAAACATCTTAACATTCATATTATTCCAATCGATATTATGGGCTAAAATTACAAATATCCACTGCCTATTCTCCCTTCAAACAATCAAAACAAAATTTACACGCTAGTTATGTTTATATTATTAACATAATTGTACATTAATTCAATACATCCTCATACTTTCATATTGTAATCAATATTGGAAAATTTTACCACGTTACTTTCTATCTATTCAAACAAGTTTAATTCAATACAATTTTTCCTTTAACTCCTTATATCATCATACTATACATGAAATAATTCTACAAAAAAAAAAAACATCTTATTACTTATAATTTATTAGTAATATTTACGTATCATTATTTAAGTATTCCTTGCTTTTACAACTTTACATCTTAATTTGTGTGTCACATTTATTACATTATGTACATAATTTTACCAGCTTTCTTTCTAAAACATATCTTCTATTGATACATCTTAATAATGTACTGATCGTTTATTTTGGCATTTTTTTTTTTAGCTAAGTTAAGCTAGCCTGAATGACATGGCCGTATCAACACCCTATTCCGTGACGAGATTCCATCCATCCGACGTCCTTAACTAATTCATACGTCATGGTAAACTTCTTGTTTACCATATAGCGTAGTCACCATCTCCGCTGTCTTCATTATATCAGTCCTTCCTTTTCTTCCTCAGTCCTTTTAGTAATATACTTCTTCAATTGGCGTATATTGAATTTTCCTCGAATCCTGCTTTCGTCTCTGCAGTCTACCACCACGTATATTGATTCGCCCAATATTTGGCTTATCTTAAACGGTCCACTAAATAATTCGCAAAACTTCTCTATACGTTTTTGAGTTGCGTCTGATTGTGTATACGTCCTGATTAATACTAGGTCACCAATCTCAAACTTTGTTGTTTTATTCAATTTGTTCATCCGCTTGGCATGTTTTTCCCTTTTGGTACTTATTTTTACAAATATTTCCGTCTTATTTTCTTGATTGTCCTTCGTGATGTCAGCGTCAAGATACTTCTCCCATATTCGTATCAGTTTCTTTCCCAGATGGGCTTCATATGGTGTAATCTCCATCGTTTCGTGGTACGTTTCGTTAAGACAATTTTCAATGGTTTCACATAGGGTGACCACTTTGTATGTTGTTGGTTATTGATGAAAATTCTGAATACGTTACCTCCTAGTTGCCGGTTAACGCGCTCTGCTAGGTTCGAACAAGGGTTACGTATTGCAGTGTATCTGGGCTGAATGTTTAAACTTTCCAACCTGCTGACCCATTGTCTAGCAGTGAATTGCGTACCTTTATCCGTCAACAAAGCTTTAGGTGAGCCAAATTCTTCACAATACTGTCGTACCCTTTTCAATGTTGCTGTATCGTTGCCCTCGCAATGTATACAGTTTTACATACTTAGTAAAATTATCAATGATGACGAAAATGTACTTGATTCCTCCTACAGAAGTCGGTAAAGGTCCGTAACAATCTCCGCTGCATAAATCACCCTTTTCCTTTGGTATTATCGGCCGCGTACCACCGAATAAATTTCTATTTTGCGTGTCCTTATACCGTTGGCACATGTCGCACGTTCGTATATATGCATTTACCTTCTTAGCCAATTGGTCCATGGTGAAATGCTCCTGGATCATCTTGGTACATTTCTTTGTGCCAAGGTGCCCATACATTTGGTGGATTTCGGCTATTACCTTGTCAGACATCCCTTTCGGTAAATATAACCTCCATTGTCCTTTCCATTTTCTGTATAACTTATTGTTATTGTATTTATAAAATTTGTTTAAGTCATTTTTGCCATCGTCGTTCTCTAACCTATTAATAATACATTTCAATTTCTCATCATTTATTTGGTATTTATTTATTTCCCTTAGCATTTTACTAACCTCTCTATTCATCTTGATTACAGTTTGGTTCATTATATATTCGCAGCTATCCTCGAATGTTTCTCCTTCCGTCACATCCTCCGGGTTTCTACTCAATGTATCAGCGACAATATTCTCTTTGCCCTTGCAGTATAAAATATCAAATTTGTACTCCTGAATGCTTAAAATTCATCGAGTAATCCTTGAATTATTTAAATGACATTTATTCACGAAGGTGAGTGCCTTATTATCTGTGATAGTTGTCAATGGTTGCCCCAGTACATAGATGCGGAATTTTTCCAAACATCTCACTATACACAGCAATTCCTTCTCTGTGGTATAATAGTTTCGCTCAGCTCCCTTAAATGTTTTGCTGGTAAACGCGATGACGCCGATCTTCCCGCAATCGTCTAATTGATACAATTGTCCGCTGTATGCGAAATCGCTCGCATCACATTGCATGTAATATCGTTGATTAATTCGTGGAAATTTCAATATTACAGACTCAATAAACAAATCCTTTACATTCTGGAAACATTCTCCTAATTCCGTTGTCCATTTGAATTTCTTTTCCTTCTTTAATAACTCTAACAACGGTTGTGTCGTCTGGGCGTACCTGTCTGTGAAACGGTTATAAAAATTGGTTAATCCGAGGAATCGCTAAAATTGTTTCTGATTCTGTGGCGTAGGGAAATTTCTGATCGCAGCAATTTTTTCGTCCGTCGCGAGTATCCCATTTGTTGTTAGGCGGTAACCTAAATAGGATATCTCTTGCCGGAAGAACTGAGATTTTTCTAAATTAATCGTGAGATTCGCTCTACGTAGGTTTGATAATAATAATTCTAAATTTAATAAATGAGTTTTGATGTTGTTACAGTAGCATAAACAATCATCCACATAAATTATGGTGTTCCTCTTTACATCGTCGTCCAGTACCCTGACCAGACCTCGAGTCAACACTGCTGAACTGGTGCTGAGTCCGAATGGTGTTACGGTGAAACGGTAGCACTTTCCATCGTAGATGAATGCAGTATAATCTCGGCATGAATTTTTTTATGGAACTTGCCAGAAGCTACTGGTCAGATCGACCGTCGATAAGTATCGCATCTCCCCGAACCTTGCTAATATTTCTTGGATTGGTAGAGCCCCTTCGTAGTCAGGTACCGTCACACTATTTACCTTTCTAGCGTCTAGGAACAGCCTAACTTTCCCGTCTTTCTTGATAACAGTCACCAGCGGGTTGACATATGGGCTATTACATTGCTCGATGACCCCATATCTCACCATCTTTTCAATTTCCGTGTCTACCTTTTCCTTATAAGCTATTGGCACTGGCCATCCTCGCTGAAAGTACAGTGTTTGATCAGTTACTCTAAACTCATGTTCGTAACACTTCATTCTCCCCGGGCGCTCTCTAAATAAACTCTTGTTTCTTATCAGGATGTCCTTGAGATCCTATAATACTTCTTTATCTGCGCACTCGATACTATCGATCTTGTCATTTATCTTTTGTTCGATGACTTCATCTTCCTCTTCTTCTACCATCTACATGTGCATGATAGGCACCACCAGCTCCCGCTCACCCGTTTATCCTTGAACTCGACGATTCCCTTGTTGACATCAATAACACATCCTTCTTCCTGGAGGAAACTTATGCCTAAAATACATGGTCTCACTAATTCTGGAATAATTAAAAATACGCACTCCATCTTAACCTCATTAATATAAATATCACATAATATCGGTTTTATAATTAATTTTGACTTTTTACCTACAGCGCTTACGATTAATGTATTGGTCATTGGTAATTCCTCATAAGTAGGGGGCGGATTTCTATGATATGTCATTTTTTTCCTTGACATTATTTCAGGTTTCAGCTTGATTTAAACTTGATTCCAAGTATTTTGATGAAGATTGATAGTGTTTTATTGTGCATATAATTGCATATTTCGGTAGTTTTAAGTTTTGTAGCATATTTAGCACTAAAATGCATATTTAAGTCATATTTTTTGACTTTTCATATGCATATTTAGACATTTATGAAGTTTTACAGCATATTTACAGTGAAAATGGATTATAATGGCATTTTCGTATATTTTTCACATGAAAATGCATTTATTCGTTCCGTAACAAATTGTGGTTTGTTAAAGTAGTAAAAACATCTTTCAGAATGTCCTTAAAATACCTATATATTCCGAGAAATGGTTAATAAGGTGTGAAATGTCTTTGGAATGCAGATTTCAAGTACCGTTAGGCCTCTATTGTTTGCCTCCGTGAGCGATAATGCCAGCGGACAGAAGTGAAGGGAGGGGGAGGGTTTTTCTTACATTTTTTTAAGTGATTTTAACTTTTACCTTCCCCTGTAATGGTCATTCACTCATTCCATGTGTCCGCAGTTTGTTTCCATCATGCCTAGAATAAAGAGTTCAGTGAATGAAAAGGTGCGCGGTTTTATTCGAGAATTTGGTGATAAAATATTTAGTACCGATGGCACTATTTTATTTTGTAAGTTGTGTGAAGTTAAAGTCGCCACTGAGAAACGTTTCACTGTGCAGCAACACTGTAATACGGCAAAACATAAAAATTGCTTACAAAGACAGTCAGCAGTCGAAAGTAGACAACTTCTATTATTCGAAAAATCTGCTAGCACTTCCACTTCATCTTCCAACACTTCAGAGTTTACGAGGGATCTCTGCAGGGCGATGATTTCATCCAACATCCCATTGAAAAAGCTTAACAATCAAAGCTTGAGACAGTTTCTGGAGAAATATACGAAACATCCGGTTCCAAATGAATCAACGCTGAGGAAGAACTATCTGACTAGGTGTTACGAAGAGGTGTTGGATAAAATAAGATGTAGCGTGGGGGACTGTAAAATATGGGTTTCAATTGATGAACTAACAGATGTTGATGGGAGGTATGTTGCAAACATGATTGTTGGAACACTGAAAGAAGACAGACCTGGAGAAATATTCCTCCTAACATGTGAAGTGCTAGAGAGGACATATCATTCAATTATTGCTGTCTTATTCGACGATTCTTTGAATATACTGTGGCCAAATGGGGTAAAAAGAGAGAATGTTCTTCTCTTTATTACTAACGTGGCTCCTTATATGATGAAAGCAGCCAAGGGACTAAAGATGTTATATCCGAAGATGATACATGTAACATGCCTTGCGCATGCTTTACATAGAGCGGCTGAAGAAATTCGCAGTAACTACCCAGAAGTGGATAAATTAATATCAAATGGAAAGAAAGCCTTTAAGAAATCACCACTCCACCTGCAGGTATTTAAAGATGCACTTTACTAACACTTTACTAAAAGATGCATAACTCTACTTAAAGATGCAGCTCCTTCATTGCCCCTTCCTCCCCAGCCTGTCCTAACACGCTGGGGTACGTGGATTGAAGCTGCGGCATATTACTGCAACAATTACGACACCCTGGAGAAGGTCATGAACTCCTTGGACCCTACAGATTCTTTGTCAGTGAAAATAATGCAAGATTTGTTTTCATGCTCCACTATAAAAACTGACCTAGCTTACTTAAAATCCAACTTCGGTTTCTCACCGAGCAAAATCACCCAGCTAGAAGCTTCAGGTTCTGAACTACGTGATGCTCTGAATATTGTAAAATACACAGAACAAGAGTTAAAACGTGCAAAAGGAATCGTAGCAGCAAAAGTTTGTGCAAAATTAGTGTGTGGACTGGAGAAGAATCCTGGTTTTTTGCAACTGTGTGGCATAATTGAGATTTTGTGCAGAAATGAACCAGGTTCAGACTTCGAAAATGAATTTTCATCCTTTGACCTAAGTTTATTTAAGTACGCCCCCATTACTTCGTGTGATGTGGAGAGAAGTTTCTCTCGCTACAAGACCATTCTCAGCGACAACAGGAGAGGATTTTCATTTCACAACCTGAAAATGCATGTCGTCATCAACTGCAACAATTCAGCTGATAATAAAGACTGAGATCAGGTAAGAATATTTTTAATAGGGGTGTTAAATGGGATTTGCGTAAGTAAAATTATTTAATTACTTTTCTCTCCCTTACAGGGTTGGTGCTGTTTGCAGAATGCAGTTAAAGGAGTTCCTGAATGCTGCATTGTGTGACTAGTTTAAAGACACTCATTTGAAGTAGATAAATAAAAATAATAATTAACAGGATTAACTCTATATTTAAAAAATAAAATAAAAATGTAACACATACGTGTCATTAATAGTCATATTTTGGATTTTATTGGTCATGTTTTTATGTTTCTAGGTCATAAATGCATGCATATTTCCTACATTTTTAGGTCATAGAAATCCGCCCCCTACTCATAAGGTATCAGGTGTTGTTTGTTTTGTTGATATCACGTTTCAGATAGTCCATTTACCACGCTACCAGTATCGACTAGTGCTGAGACCGTGATATTTCCGTTAAACTTAATAGTAATTTCGGGACATTTCAACATGCGTTGAATACTCTCTTCTTTGTCGTCATATAACAAGTCATGTCGTAAATCAGGTAGTAGTAAGTACGTTCATTCTGTCATGTTGTGTTTGCGTTGTCGCAGCGGCTATCTCCCTTCGTAGACATTTTAATTTTTTTTTCTTTTCCAATCTCCATCCTTCCTGCAGACGAGGTCGATGCTTTGTTATTTGTAAACTCAATAGTATTTACTTGCTGTCGGTCGATGGGTTTGACAAATGGCTTTTTACCGTCTCTCTCTACCTACCCTGGTCTCGGCAAAAATCCTTTGTTTTGTGTAACGGTGCTACTCGGTGTCGTCTCACCACCTCTTGGAACCACTTTCTCCTGATTCGGTGCGTAACCAAAATCTCTGTTCCGGCGGTTTTGAATGTTTGAGTATTCTAATATTAAAGATTCAAAATTTTGTATCGTATTGACACCCCGCGTCACTACGGCTACTTCAAATTCTCGTCCAAAATGACGGGCGATTTTTTTTATTAGTTGCCGGTCAGTTATGGCCGGTGTTAACTGTCTACTTTCAAGTAAAAGCCTCTCCATATATTGTACTGGATTGAGTCCGCTGCGCCAGTTGTATCGGCCGAACTCCAGGTTATCACGTATCGTGTCTTGCTTTTCCTGCCCCCAATACTTCTAGATAAATGCTTCCTTGAATTCTTCGAAGTTGCTGACCTGGTTGCGGATTACCCTCCACCAGACCTCTGCATCAGCTTCTAAATGTCTTCCGATCCACTTAATGTTGTCACTCGGGTAGTGCTGCTCTTGCAATTCTGATAATTCTTTTAGAAACTCCATGGGGTATCTGTCGCTTCCATTGTATTTTAATTCATTATGTGGCATTCCGTTTATACGATTTCCTGGTATACCTTCGACGCCTGCTAATTGCCATTGCAATCTCTCCTGATTTTCTTTCATTTTAGCTATATTATGTTGTAGTTTCAAACTCTTTTGTATTTCTTTCTTCAATTCTTCGTTCTTCTTACCAGCGTCTTTGATATGTGAGTCGACTTTACTGTCCATCTTCTCCATTCTCGTCAAGGTGTTAGTGATCGCCCCCTGCCATTCTTGACGATCTATTTCACGTAATCTTTTATTCTCCGCAGTCTGTCCTTTGAGTTCGTTACTCAGCTCCTTCACTGCACTCTCCGTTTTCTCTTGTAATTCGTTAAATTTTTTCTCCCATTTCTCGTTGTGTTCCCGCAGTTCGTTCTTTAGCTGTTCGAATTGTTCTGCTTGTTTATCTAATCTCGTTAATTTCTTCCTTCTGTTTATCTGATTTCTCATCTTGTTTCTCGAATTGCTGCTTGATGAAATCCATCAGCATCTGAAAGTCATTCTCTCGGGGTTGTGACATTTGTCCCCACGCCCTGCTGGTGTCATCGATCTCGGTACTACTGTCCTGGGTAATTGGTGTGTCTTCCTCTGATCCTACCATGCCTAATTGGTTGTTAATATCAAACTCGATACTGTCGGAATTGTCCGCCATTCTCGCTCTACTCCGTGTTATCATTCAAGCTAATTACTTTCACTAGTTTACACTACTCTTCACGTACTTATATACGCGTACTACACCACTGCCTGCACTCAGCCTTTGGTGAAATTAATTTGAATTAATTATTGAATCAAATTACTCACGCTTCGCGTTGGGCGCCATGTTGTATAATGTGAATTTATAAATGCATTATTATTAATTAATATGATTAATTATTTAATTGACAAAATTTATTAATTAAACTGAGAAATTTTATTGTGTTAAAATGCAAATTTATTATGCGGATATATGCAGAATCATTTAATTAACAATGAGCAATTAATTGATTGTTTATTAATTCGTAACAACAAATGCAAAATCAAATCACCCCTTCCAGGTGTTGGGCGACATATATAACATTAAAAACCTTTGCAGATTTATGCACAATTTAGCCACTACTAATTGAGTATTCCAATTGAGTATTAAATAGAATCATCAATCCTCAAAATTCCAAGTGATCTTAATTATCAAAAGGAGTATCAAATAATACAAAGTTATGCGGATTTGGGTTCTCATACATGTTTACTATAATCATGCACTTATTATCCAATATTACACATACAAAATACATATATTCCTGCAAATGATACATAAAACAAACAATTCCCTCCTTATTTGGAGATATATCCTGAAATAGAACACATACATAAAATACACATCTAAAATTCATATTATTGCTACTTCTACTTCTACACATTTTTTACGTTTAATGCATTCATACCCCAGATTTATGGTCCGCTTTGATTAATAGGTTTACTAAATTGAATTTTCTATTAAGACTTATCCTTATCTCAAGCTGGCTTCTTTATGAGTTACAGGTCAGTGGTTTTTTTCTACGTTAAAATAATATATTAATTTTTACTTGATATTTGAGTATCCACAGTGCGTCGGCTAACCTCTGAAGCTCCCATCCTCGTTCCAGCGCTGCCGTTGTCGCTTGGTGCTTAAACTGTGGTTGATCAGAATACGGTAGTTTCCATGTCCGTCACATCCGTCCCGCACTCCTGCGTTATTACGTCACCAAATTCTCACGCAAAGATCAGATTGTTCATATTACGAGTCGCTTATAATTTACTTATTTCTATTCAAAGCTCCCGCATTCAAGATAATTATCTCTATCGACATTGATACTGTTTATATATAGTTCATACAAACATCGCATACATTGTCCTTGTTTATGTACGAATATCACCTCGACTCCATTTACAAATCGTTTATAGCACTGAGTCTACAGTTCATCGGTTAATGTTATACCGAATAATACACTTATAAGTTGTCTACGTTTAAAAAAAAAAGTCCGTACAATACATTATTTAAGATTCTAAGTCTACTTGTAAAGTCACTGATAAAATGTTGATATAGAGAATTCTAGTTCACTCTATTCACATTGAATAATAACTCGTATACCACTTCACGTTACTAAATTACATAACGGTAATTAAAGTGTTCTTCACAAAAGAAAGTCTACTAATATTCGAAGCACGAATTGTAACACTGAGTTTACAACTGAGAAACTAAGACATAAGATATAAGACATAATGCTTAAGAAGACTTAAGAAGAAGCTCCTCGTGGCGAACACTATCTTTTATAATCTTCGTTCCCACCAAGCTACTTCATACTTTTCTGTCCAACCCCTATAGTTGTATCTTATTGGCTTCTGGTCCTAAGTTCCAGATAATTCTCCTCCCAACATCTCGAATTCCGGAGAAAACTCTCCACCCAACGTCTTGAGTCGTTTCCACCACCTTCAGATGATTCGTTCTCTGGTTTCATCACCATGGAGACGTAGTCTATATGTCCAACCCTTGTCAATCGTCGGCTTCCTATAGGTCGACACTAGTTCACCTAGTCTCCCCCAAACTCTGGCTAAACTCTCCTCCTACACGATTCCATGAAAAAGCAATACAGAGTATTTTCTAAGTAAGCCATGTGCTGGTCCGTTTCTTTGTTACATTTTCACTCGAAACAATGCAGTACGTTCTACCCTATTTCGCTTCGGCTACACTTACTGTTCTTCGTTCATGTCGAGCAAGGCGTAGATCAGTTGTCAGTCAACCCATTTCTTTGAATGACCGTCGCTACTAGCGTACACATTCATCAATGCTGTGACAGCCAACGCCTGCCCTTGTGTGTCCACGTCAATCCCAAATTTTCAAAAAAAAATCTAGTGTTACAGTGTCCCCAGTTTCGATTCGGCGTGATAATCTCAGAATCCGACGAATGGAACTAGCCCTGTTTCTCCCTTAACTCCCCATGTTCATCTTTCACAACAAAAGTTTTAGTACTTTCACTGTTGTACACACTGACCCACTTTCGCTTGTCACCCCCTTTACTTTCACTATTCAACCTATTTCTGACCATTCTGGGTATATGAATTCATTTTACATTAATATTCGCACTTACATACTATGAATACAATGCAAAAACATATCTTGTCATTAACATATTAATAAACATCTTAACATTCATATTATTCCAATCGATATTATGGGCTAAAATTACAAATATCCACTGCCTATTCTCCCTTCAAACAATCAAAACAAAATTTACACGCTAGTTATGTTTATATTATTAACATAATTGTACATTAATTCAATACATCCTCATACTTTCATATTGTAATCAATATTGGAAAATTTTACCACGTTACTTTCTATCTATTCAAACAAGTTTAATTCAATACAATTTTTCCTTTAACTCCTTATATCATCATACTATACATGAAATAATTCTACAAAAAAAAAAAACATCTTATTACTTATAATTTATTAGTAATATTTACGTATCATTATTTAAGTATTCCTTGCTTTTACAACTTTACATCTTAATTTGTGTGTCACATTTATTACATTATGTACATAATTTTACCAGCTTTCTTTCTAAAACATATCTTCTATTGATACATCTTAATAATGTACTGATCGTTTATTTTGGCATTTTTTTTTTTAGCTAAGTTAAGCTAGCCTGAATGACATGGCCGTATCAACACCCTATTCCGTGACGAGATTCCATCCATCCGACGTCCTTAACTAATTCATACGTCATGGTAAACTTCTTGTTTACCATATAGCGTAGTCACCATCTCCGCTGTCTTCATTATATCAGTCCTTCCTTTTCTTCCTCAGTCCTTTTAGTAATATACTTCTTCAATTGGCGTATATTGAATTTTCCTCGAATCCTGCTTTCGTCTCTGCAGTCTACCACCACGTATATTGATTCGCCCAATATTTGGCTTATCTTAAACGGTCCACTAAATAATTCGCAAAACTTCTCTATACGTTTTTGAGTTGCGTCTGATTGTGTATACGTCCTGATTAATACTAGGTCACCAATCTCAAACTTTGTTGTTTTATTCAATTTGTTCATCCGCTTGGCATGTTTTTCCCTTTTGGTACTTATTTTTACAAATATTTCCGTCTTATTTTCTTGATTGTCCTTCGTGATGTCAGCGTCAAGATACTTCTCCCATATTCGTATCAGTTTCTTTCCCAGATGGGCTTCATATGGTGTAATCTCCATCGTTTCGTGGTATGTTTCGTTAAGACAATTTTCAATGGTTTCACATAGGGTGACCACTTTGTATGTTGTTGGTTATTGATGAAAATTCTGAATACGTTACCTCCTAGTTGCCGGTTAACGCGCTCTGCTAGGTTCGAACAAGGGTTACGTATTGCAGTGTATCTGGGCTGAATGTTTAAACTTTCCAACCTGCTGACCCATTGTCTAGCAGTGAATTGCGTACCTTTATCCGTCAACAAAGCTTTAGGTGAGCCAAATTCTTCACAATACTGTCGTACCCTTTTCAATGTTGCTGTATCGTTGCCCTCGCAATGTATACAGTTTTACATACTTAGTAAAATTATCAATGATGACGAAAATGTACTTGATTCCTCCTACAGAAGTCGGTAAAGGTCCGTAACAATCTCCGCTGCATAAATCACCCTTTTCCTTTGGTATTATCGGCCGCGTACCACCGAATAAATTTCTATTTTGCGTGTCCTTATACCGTTGGCACATGTCGCACGTTCGTATATATGCATTTACCTTCTTAGCCAATTGGTCCATGGTGAAATGCTCCTGGATCATCTTGGTACATTTCTTTGTGCCAAGGTGCCCATACATTTGGTGGATTTCGGCTATTACCTTGTCAGACATCCCTTTCGGTAAATATAACCTCCATTGTCCTTTCCATTTTCTGTATAACTTATTGTTATTGTATTTATAAAATTTGTTTAAGTCATTTTTGCCATCGTCGTTCTCTAACCTATTAATAATACATTTCAATTTCTCATCATTTATTTGGTATTTATTTATTTCCCTTAGCATTTTACTAACCTCTCTATTCATCTTGATTACAGTTTGGTTCATTATATATTCGCAGCTGTCCTCGATTGTTTCTCCTTCCGTCACATCCTCCGGGTTTCTACTCAATGTATCAGCGACAATATTCTCTTTGCCCTTGCAGTATAAAATATCAAATTTGTACTCCTGAATGCTTAAAATTCATCGAGTAATCCTTGAATTATTTAAATGACATTTATTCACGAAGGTGAGTGCCTTATTATCTGTGATAGTTGTCAATGGTTCCCCCAGTACATAGATGCGGAATTTTTCCAAACATCTCACTATACACAGCAATTCCTTCTCTGTGGTATAATAGTTTCGCTCAGCTCCCTTAAATGTTTTGCTGGTAAACGCGATGACGCCGATCTTCCCGCAATCGTCTAATTGATACAATTGTCCGCTGTATGCGAAATCGCTCGCATCACATTGCATGTAATATCGTTGATTAATTCGTGGAAATTTCAATATTACAGACTCAATAAACAAATCCTTTACATTCTGGAAACATTCTCCTAATTCCGTTGTCCATTTGAATTTCTTTTCCTTCTTTAATAACTCTAACAACGGTTGTGTCGTCTGGGCGTACCTGTCTGTGAAACGGTTATAAAAATTGGTTAATCCGAGGAATCGCTAAAATTGTTTCTGATTCTGTGGCGTAGGGAAATTTCTGATCGCAGCAATTTTTTCGTCCGTCGCGAGTATCCCATTTGTTGTTAGGCGGTAACCTAAATAGGATATCTCTTGCCGGAAGAACTGAGATTTTTCTAAATTAATCGTGAGATTCGCTCTACGTAGGTTTGATAATAATAATTCTAAATTTAATAAATGAGTTTTGATGTTGTTACAGTAGCATAAACAATCATCCACATAAATTATGGTGTTCCTCTTTACATCGTCGTCCAGTACCCTGACCAGACCTCGAGTCAACACTGCTGAACTGGTGCTGAGTCCGAATGGTGTTACGGTGAAACGGTAGCACTTTCCATTGTAGATGAATGCAGTATAATCTCGGCATGAATTTTTTTATGGAACTTGCCAGAAGCTACTGGTCAGATCGACCGTCGATAAGTATCGCATCTCCCCGAACCTTGCTAATATTTCTTGGATTGGTAGAGCCCCTTCGTAGTCAGGTACCGTCACACTATTTACCTTTCTAGCGTCTAGGAACAGCCTAACTTTCCCGTCTTTCTTGATAACAGTCACCAGCGGGTTGACATATGGGCTATTACATTGCTCGATGACCCCATATCTCACCATCTTTTCAATTTCCGTGTCTACCTTTTCCTTATAAGCTATTGGCACTGGCCATCCTCGCTGAAAGTACAGTGTTTGATCAGTTACTCTAAACTCATGTTCGTAACACTTCATTCTCCCCGGGCGCTCTCTAAATAAACTCTTGTTTCTTATCAGGATGTCCTTGAGATCCTGTAATACTTCTTTATCTGCGCACTCGATACTATCGATCTTGTCATTTATCTTTTGTTCGATGACTTCATCTTCCTCTTCTTCTACCATCTACATGTGCATGATAGGCACCACCAGCTCCCGCTCACCCGTTTATCCTTGAACTCGACGATTCCCTTGTTGACATCAATAACACATCCTTCTTCCTGGAGGAAACTTATGCCTAAAATACATGGTCTCACTAATTCTGGAATAATTAAAAATACGCACTCCATCTTAACCTCATTAATATAAATATCACATAATATCGGTTTTATAATTAATTTTGACTTTTTACCTACAGCGCTTACGATTAATGTATTGGTCATTGGTAATTCCTCATAAGTAGGGGGCGGATTTCTATGATATGTCATTTTTTTCCTTGACATTATTTCAGGTTTCAGCTTGATTTAAACTTGATTCCAAGTATTTTGATGAAGATTGATAGTGTTTTATTGTGCATATAATTGCATATTTCGGTAGTTTTAAGTTTTGTAGCATATTTAGCACTAAAATGCATATTTAAGTTATATTTTTTGACTTTTCATATGCATAATTAGACATTTATGAAGTTTTACAGCATATTTACAGTGAAAATGGATTATAATGGCATTTTCGTATATTTTTCACATGAAAATGCATTTATTCGTTCCGTAACAAATTGTGGTTTGTTAAAGTAGTAAAAACATCTTTCAGAATGTCCTTAAAATACCTATATATTCCGAGAAATGGTTAATAAGGTGTGAAATGTCTTTGGAATGCGGATTTCAAGTACCGTTAGGCCTCTATTGTTTGCCTCCGTGAGCGATAATGCCAGCGGACAGAAGTGAAGGGAGGGGGAGGGTTTTTCTTACATTTTTTAAAGTGATTTTAACTTTTACCTTCCCCTGTAATGGTCATTCACTCATTCCATGTGTCCGCAGTTTGTTTCCATCATGCCTAGAATAAAGAGTTCAGTGAATGAAAAGGTGCACGGTTTTATTCGAGAATTTGGTGATAAAATATTTAGTACCGATGGCACTATTTTATTTTGTAAGTTGTGTGAAGTTAAAGTCGCCACTGAGAAACGTTTCACTGTGCAGCAACACTGTAATACGGCAAAACATAAAAATTGCTTACAAAGACAGTCAGCAGTCGAAAGTAGACAACTTTTATTATTCGAAAAATCTGCTAGCACTTCCACTTCATCTTCCAACACTTCAGAGTTTACGAGGGATCTCTGCAGGGCGATGATTTCATCCAACATCCCATTGAAAAAGCTTAACAATCAAAGCTTGAGACAGTTTCTGGAGAAATATACGAAACATCCGGTTCCAAATGAATCAACGCTGAGGAAGAACTATCTGACTAGGTGTTACGAAGAGGTGTTGGATAAAATAAGATGTAGCGTGGGGGACTGTAAAATATGGGTTTCAATTGATGAACTAACAGATGTTGATGGGAGGTATGTTGCAAACATGATTGTTGGAACACTGAAAGAAGACAGACCTGGAGAAATATTCCTCCTAACATGTGAAGTGCTAGAGAGGACATATCATTCAATTATTGCTGTCTTATTCGACGATTCTTTGAATATACTGTGGCCAAATGGGGTAAAAAGAGAGAATGTTCTTCTCTTTATTACTAACGCGGCTCTTTATATGATGAAAGCAGCCAATGGACTAAAGATGTTATATCCGAAGATGATACATGTAACATGCCTTGCGCATGCTTTACATAGAGCGGCTGAAGAAATTCGCAGTAACTACCCAGAAGTGGATAAATTAATATCAAATGGAAAGAAAGCCTTTAAGAAATCACCACTCCACCTGCAGATATTTAAAGATGCAGCTCCTTCATTGCCCCTTCCTCCCCAGCCTGTCCTAACACGCTGGGGTACGTGGATTGAAGCTGCGGCATATTACTGCAACAATTACGACACCCTGGAGAAGGTCATGAACTCCTTGGACCCTACAGATTCTTTGTCAGTGAAAATAATGCAAGATTTGTTTTCATGCTCCACTATAAAAACTGACCTAGCTTACTTAAAATCCAACTTCGGTTTCTCACCGAGCAAAATCACCCAGCTAGAAGCTTCAGGTTCTGAACTAAGTGATGCTCTGAATATTGTAAAATACACAGAACAAGAGTTAAAACGTGCAAAAGGAATCGTAGCAGCAAAAGTTTGTGCAAAATTAGTGAGTGGACTGGAGAAGAATCCTGGTTTTTTGCAACTGTGTGGCATAATTGAGATTTTGTGCGGAAATGAACCAGGTTCAGACTTCGAAAATGAATTTTCATCCTTTGACCTAAGTTTATTTAAGTACGCCCCCATTACTTCGTGTGATGTGGAGAGAAGTTTCTCTCGCTACAAGACCATTCTCAGCGACAACAGGAGAGGATTTTCATTTCACAACCTGAAAATGCATGTCGTCATCAACTGCAACAATTCAGCTGATAATAAAGACTGAGATCAGGTAAGAATATTTTTAATAGGGGTGTTAAATGGGATTTGCGTAAGTAAAATTATTTAATTACTTTTCTCTCCCTTACAGGGTTGGTGCTGTTTTGCAGAATGCAGTTAAAGGAGTTCCTGAATGCTGCATTGTGTGACTATCTTAAAGACACTCATTTGAAGTAGATAAATAAAAATAATAATTAACAGGATTAACTCTATATTTAAAAAATAAAATAAAAATGTAACACGTACGTGTCATTAATAGTCATATTTTGGATTTTATTGGTCATGTTTTAATGTTTCTAGGTCATAAATGCATGCATATTTCCTACATTTTTAGGTCATAGAAATCCGCCCCCTACTCATAAGGTATCGGTGTTGTTTGTTTTGTTGATATCACTTACAGATAGTCCATTTACCACGCTACCAGTATCGACTAGTGCTGAGACCGTGATATTTCCGTTAAACTTAATAGTAATTTCGGGACATTTCAACATGCGTTGAATACTCTCTTCTTTGTCGTCACATAACAAGTCATGTCGTAAATCAGGTAGTAGTAAGTACGTTCATTCTGTCATGTTGTGTTTGCGTTGTCGCAGCGGCTATCTCCCTTCGTAGACATTTTAATTTTTTTTTCTTTTCCAATCTCCATCCTTCCTGCAGACGAGGTCGATGCTTTGTTATTGTAACGATACAATTAAGCCAAATCCCGTACCAGTGATAAAAAAGATAATTCTTGATATAAAATTACTTCATATGAAATAAAATGTGTAAAAAATGATTAAAATGTAAATACTTTGACAAGACGTACAACGATATTACCCAACCCAAGTGATTGAGCTAACAACCTAAACATAAAGAAGGGAACCACGTTACATACTTAAGAAAAATATGATAGACAAAACAATGATGAACACAGAACTAAAGAAGAACCAGAACAAGAGAACAGATCCCTACAATTAAACAGAATTTAAACCAGGAGTGAAGAAGAGGAGAACCGAACCGGGATGAAGACGACTGAAGATGAAGAAGAGGAAGAATGAAGAGGAGACAGGTTAAACCCAAGGGTAAACTAACACACATATAAAAAGGGAAAGATTGTATGTTTAGAGATAGAATACGGTCAATAAACCTTGAATAATTATGTATTAATGAAACCAATATTATTATTATCATGAAATTAACCTATGTACACATGTTAAAGGCAATACAATTGTGAAATATAATAATATAGAAAAGTACACTAACCCAGTCAGAAAGGTTAGATTTAACGAAACAAAAATAACCTAATGTTGTTAATAGTAAATGTCATACTAAAACAAAATAGTGAGAAATGGTAGGAGAAAGTATAGGGATTACCCATTAAATAACACTAATTACAAAACAGTGAACCAAAGTGAAGTGCTTTAGTGAAGTGTAAATGCCCTAAAAAATAGTGAAGGTGTATGTGAAACATTCAAAATAGAATGATAAGTAAGCAGACACTCTGTGAAATCTTGATAAACAACCAATGATTGGAGTAAGATTATAATTAGTAATATATCTAGAAGTAATTAGAAATAGTAATCCAAATTAATATTAAGGAAGCTTGTTATAATATTCAGGGAGAAAGCCCAGACAAATAACTTGTGTTAACATGGCATGATAGAACAGAAGTAAAGTTTTGTTATTGAAATTAAGATTCCAAAGAATACAACACCCCATGTTGAAAGGGGAATCAACTTTCATAATCTCATGGAAAGTGACAATGTTTATCACTTTAATTTGTAACTCAAGAAAGAAATCAATGTTAGTACTATTAATAAATAATGACTTGTAAAGAATAGTTGATTCAATGTTAAGGGAGGAATATGGCTGAAAGGAACTTACAGTCCATAAACCTAATTATGATATTTTAAAGGAAGAGTAATGAAAATGTATGTTGAATAGTAGTTAAAACACAAACAAATAAGTGAAGCCCATCAGGCTGAATTCAGAATGTAATTTAAAAAGAAATAAACTAAAAAACAATCATGGCTGATTTTGACTATGAAGACATTTAACTGCCAAAGACATTCAAATGTAAATTGTATCAATTTCACAAGAAATCCTAATAATCTAAGACCAGTGAATGGACAGTAGTTATATATCAGTTATTTTAACACAGAAATATTATTGTAATAATGTAATTTAAGAAAGATATGTTATTTATTAAATGTCAAATAATTAGACTATAGTTAATGTACAACAGAATATGACCTTATGAGATATCATTGTAAACTTTGAAAGGAAAGAGAAATAATAGTGATATCATTTATTATCCCAAGGGAATTATAAGGGAATAAAATCATTAGGAAAATACTTAATAAATTTGAATAAAAAATTCAAATATTTTAACAATGTATGTAAGGAGTAAGTAACCAAGCATTGAATTATTGGTTACTATGACAACGAGATGTTTGAGGGCTTATTTTCCGTTAAATTATATAGACTCTGAAGAAACGAAGCGTGGGTAAGCGACGCGCAAAATTATCAAAATTAAAATTTTAATTTAAACAGTTATAAAAGTCGAATCAGTGAACCAAGATAACCCAATATGAAGAGACATCGATCTATAAAGAATACATGATGTCCAGGAACCAGATTAATTAAATTAATTAAAGAAAAAAACCCAAGACCAGATAAAGGAGGTGTTAGAAGTTTTAAACCAGCCCAAATTCGAAGAATATACGCCTATCCTGATGACGACATTTCAACGTGAGACGAATTGATAAGTACCGAATAACTTCCTTATTCCCAAAACCCTAAATTACTAAAATTATTTTCAAATGATAAAATTTCTCACTATTTAAAAAGTAGTATTTTCTTTCAAAGGTAAAGTCATAATTTACTTACATAAAAAACATTTTATTAAATTATATATATAACCTTATTTGTGAACACAACAACTGTAACAGAAATACGACACTACTGAACAAATTGTACAAACACATTATAAATCCTAAGTACGTATAAGGTATAGTAGTGTACTTTTTTCATGTAATCAACGTTTATGCCTATTTTGATGATCAAAAGAACTCCAGATTTTAAAAACTTTGTAATTTATCAAAAAGTGACTGAACGATAATATTTTGAAATCAATTGTGCCAACTCTGAGATAGTTTGTGTTTCAAGCTCTAAGCCGGGGCATAGTATTATAAAATTATTTATGATTCATTTGTTATATTTATTGATAATTAAATTTGTATTAAAAAATGCAGTACAGAACATTACTATCTTGTTATTTCATAGGATTTTTGTAGAATATATGTGTGTTAGCGAAGTTTTAAGTCATAGCCAACTAGCGCTCATCACGAGTGGCCGAGTTGACAACCTGTGTAGCAGCGGGAATAATTCGAACGCCACAGCTGTCCATGCTAATACCGCGTACTACCTTAGAAATTAAATATTTTAATTGTTTTAACAGAAACAATTTGGCGCCACCCGGGAATAACATTCCCTATGAATTAACAGGTAGGTTGTACTGGCAACATTGACAACGCTACGGACTCCAGTAGTGACGTCGATTTATGTAACAACCAGTGTGAGGCACACACACTACATTCACACTAATACACAAAATAAACAAGTGTGATACATTTTAACAGGTACGACCTTAGTTTATTGTTACATTATTTGTAAACTCAATAGTATTTACTTGCTGTCGGTCGATGGGTTTGACAAATGGCTTTTTACCGTCTCTCTCTACCCACCCTGGTCTCGGCAAAAATCCTTTGTTTTGTGTAACGGTGCTACTCGGTGTCGTCTCACCACCTCTTGGAACCACTTTCTCCTGATTCGGTGCGTAACCAAAATCTCTGTTCCGGCGGTTTTGAATGTTTGAGTATTCTAATATTAAAGATTCAAAATTTTGTATCGTATTGACACCCCGCGTCACTACGGCTACTTCAAATTCTCGTCCAAAATGACGGGCGATTTTTTTTATTAGTTGCCGGTCAGTTATGGCCGGTGTTAACTGTCTACTTTCAAGTAAAAGCCTCTCCATATATTGTACTGGATTGAGTCCGCTGCGCCAGTTGTATCGGCCGAACTCCAGGTTATCACGTATCGTGTCTTGTTTTTCCTGCCCCCAATACTTCTGGATAAATGCTTCCTTGACTTCTTCGAAGTTGCTGACCTGGTTGCGGATTACCCTCCACCAGACCTCTGCATCAGCTTCTAAATGTCTTCCGATCCACTTAATGTTGTCACTTGGGTAGCGCTGCTCTTGCAATTCTGATAATTCTTTTAGAAACTCCATGGGGTATCTGTCGCTTCCATTGTATTTTAATTCATTATGTGGCATTCCGTTTATACGATTTCCTGGTATACCTTCGACGCCTGCTAATTGCCATTGCAATCTCTCCTGATTTTCTTTCATTTTAGCTATATTATGTTGTAGTTTCAAACTCTTTTGTATTTCTTTCTTCAATTCTTCGTTCTTCTTACCAGCGTCTTTGATATGTGAGTCGACTTTACTGTCCATCTTCTCCATTCTCGTCAAGGTGTTAGTGATCGCCCCCTGCCATTCTTGACGATCTATTTCACGTAATCTTTTATTCTCCGCAGTCTGTCCTTTGAGTTCGTTACTCAGCTCCTTCACTGCACTCTCCGTTTTCTCTTGTAATTCGTTAAATTTTTTCTCCCATTTCTCGTTGTGTTCCCGCAGTTCGTTCTTTAGCTGTTCGAACTGTTCTGCTTGTTTATCTAATCTCGTTAATTTCTTCCTTCTGTTTATCTGATTTCTCATCTTGTTTCTCGAATTGCTGCTTGATGAAATCCATCAGCATCTGAAAGTCATTCTCTCGGGGTTGTGACATTTGTCCCCACGCCCTGCTGGTCTCATCGATCTCGGTACTACTGTCCTGGGTAATTGGTGTGTCTTCCTCTGATCCTACCATGCCTAATTGATTGTTAATATCAAACTCGATACTGTCGAAATTGTCCGCCATTCTCGCTCTACTCCGTGTTATCATTCAAGCTAATTACTTTCACTAGTTTACACTACTCTTCACGTACTTATATACGCGTACTACACCACTGCCTGCACTCAGCCTTTGGTGAAATTAATTTGAATTAATTATTGAATCAAATTACTCACGCTTCGCGTTGGGCACCATGTTGTATAATGTGAATTTATAAATGCACTACTATTAATTAATATGATTAATTATTTAATTGACAAAATTTATTAATTAAACTGAGAAATTTTATTGTGTTAAAATGCAAATTTATTATGCGGATATATGCAGAATCATTTAATTAACAATGAGCAATTAATTGATTGTTTATTAATTCGTAACAACAAATGCAAAATCAAATCACCCCTTCCAGGTGTTGGGCGACATATATAACATTAAAAACCTTTGCAGATTTATGCACAATTTAGCCACTACTAATTGAGTATTCCAATTGAGTATTAAATAGAATCATCAATCCTCAAAATTCCAAGTGATCTTAATTATCAAAAGGAGTATCAAATAATACAAAGTTATGCGGATTTGGGTTCTCATACATGTTTACTATAATCATGCACTTATTATCCAACATTACACATACAAAATACATATATTCCTGCAAATGATACATAAAGCAAACAATTCCCTCCTTATTTGGAGATATATCCTGAAATAGAACACATACATAAAATACACATCTAAAATTCATATTATTGCTGCTTCTACTTCTACACATTTTTTACGTTTAATGCATTCATACCCCAGATTTATGGTCCGCTTTGATTAATAGGTTTACTAAATTGAATTTTCTATTAAGACTTATCCTTATCTCAAGCTGGCTTCTTTATGAGTTACAGGTCAGTGGTTTTTTTCTACGTTAAAATAATATATTAAATTTTACTTGATATTTGAGTATCCACAGTGCGTCGGCTAACCTCTGAAGCTCCCATCCTCGTTCCAGCGCTGCCGTTGTCGCTTGGTGTTTAAACTGTGGTTGATCAGAATACGGTAGTTTCCATGTCCGTCACATCCGTCCCGCACTCCTGCGTTATTACGTCACCAAATTCTCACGCAAAGATCAGATTGTTCATATTACGAGTCGCTTATAATTTACTTATTTCTATTCAAAGCTCCCGCATTCAAGATAATTATCTCTATCGACATTGATACTGTTTATATATAGTTCATACAAACATCGCATACATTGTCCTTGTTTATGTACGAATATCACCTCGACTCCATTTACAAATCATTTATAGCACTGAGTCTACAGTTCATCGGTTAATGTTATACCGAATAATACACTTATAAGTTGTCTACGTTTAAAAAAAAGTCCGTACAATACATTATTTAAGATTCTAAGTCTACTTGTAAAGTCACTGATAAAATGTTGATATAGAGAATTCTAGTTCACATTGAATAATAACTCGTATACCACTTCACGTTACTAAATTACATAACGGTTATTAAAGTGTTCTTCACAAAAGAAAGTCTACTAGTATTCGAAGCACGAATTGTAACACTGAGTTTACAACTGAGAAACTAAGACATAAGATATAAGACATAATGCTTAAGAAGACTTAAGAAGAAGCTCCTCGTGGCGAACACTATCTTTTATAATCTTCGTTCCCACCAAGCTACTTCATACTTTTCTGTCCAACCCCTATAGTTGTATCTTATTGGCTTCTGGTCCTAAGTTCCAGATAATTCTCCTCCCAACATCTCGAATTCCGGAGAAAACTCTCCACCCAACGTCTTGAGTCGTTTCCACCACCTTCAGATGATTCGTTCTCTGGTTTCATCACCATGGAGACGTAGTCTATATGTCCAACCCTTGTCAATCGTCGGCTTCCTATAGGTCGACACTAGTTCACCTAGTCTCCCCCAAACTCTGGCTAAACTCTCCTCCTACACGATTCCATGAAAAAGCAATACAGAGTATTTTCTAAGTAAGCCATGTGCTGGTCCGTTTCTTTGTTACATTTTCGCTCGAAACAATGCAGTACGTTCTACCCTATTTCGCTTCGGCTACACTTACTGTTCTTCGTTCATGTCGAGCAAGGCGTAGATCAGTTGTCAGTCAACCCATTTCTTTGAATGACCGTCGCTACTAGCGTACACATTCATCAATGCTGTGACAGCCAACGCCTGCCCTTGTGTGTCCACGTCAATCCCAAATTTTCAAAAAAAAATCTTGTGTTACAGTGTCCCCAGTTTCGATTCGGCGTGATAATCTCAGAATCCGACGAATGGAACTAGCCCTGTTTCTCCCTTAACTCCCCATGTTCATCTTTCACAACAAAAGTTTTAGTACATTCACTGTTGTACACACTGACCCACTTTCGCTTGTCACCCCCTTTACTTTCACTATTCAACCTATTTCTGACCATTCTGGGTATATGAATTTATTTTACATTAATATTCGCACTTACATACTATGAATACAATGCAAAAACATATCTTGTCATTAACATATTAATAAACATCTTAACATTCGTATTATTCCAATCGATATTATGGGCTAAAATTACAAATATCCACTGCCTATTCTCCCTTCAAACAATCAAAACAAAATTTACACGCTAGTTATGTTTATATTATTAACATAATTGTACATTAATTCAATACATCCTCATACTTTCATATTGTAATCAATATTGGAAAATTTTACCACGTTACTTTCTATCTATTCAATACAATTTTTCCTTTAACTCCTTATATCATAATACTATACATGAAATAATTCTACAAAAAAAAAAAAAAATCTTATTACTTATAATTTATTAGTAATATTTATGTATCATTATTTAAGTATTCCTTGCTTTTACAACTTTACATCTTAATTTGTGTGTCACATTTATTACATTATGTACATAAATTTACCAGCTTTCTTTCTAAAACATATCTTCTATTGATACATCTTAATAATGTACTGATCGTTTATTTTGGCATTTTTTTTTTTTTTTAGCTAAGTTAAGCTAGCCTGAATGACATGGCCGTGTCAACACCCTATTCCATGACGAGATTCCATCCATCCGACGTCCTTAACTAATTCATACGTCATGGTATACTTCTTGTTTACCATATAGCGTAGTCACCATCTCCGCTGTCTTCATTATATCAGTCCTTCCTTTTCTTCCTCAGTCCTTTTAGTAATATACTTCTTCAATTGGCGTATATTGAATTTTCCTCGAATCCTGCTTTCGTCTCTGCAGTCTACCACCACGTATATTGATTCGCCCAATATTTGGCTTATCTTAAACGGTCCACTAAATAATTCGCAAAACTTCTCTATACGTTTTTGAGTTGCGTCTGATTGTGTATACGTCCTGATTAATACTAGGTCACCAATCTCAAACTTTGTTGTTTTATTCAATTTGTTCATCCGCTTGGCATGTTTTTCCCTTTTGGTACGTATTTTTACAAATATTTCCGTCTTATTTTCTTGATTGTCCTTCGTGATGTCAGCGTCAAGATACTTCTCCCATATTCGTATCAGTTTCTTTCCCAGATGGGCTTCATATGGTGTAATCTCCATCGTTTCGTGGTATGTTTCGTTAAGACAATTTTCAATGGTTTCACATAGGGTGACCACTTTGTATGTTGTTGGTTATTGATGAAAATTCTGAATACGTTACCTAGTTGCTGGTTAACGCGCTCTGCTAGGTTCGAACAAGGGTTACGTATTGCAGTGTATCTGGGCTGAATGTTTAAACTTTCCAACCTGCTGACCCATTGTCTAACAGTGAATTGCGTACCGTTATCCGTCAACAAAGCTTTAGGTGAGCCAAATTCTTCACAATACTGTCGTACCCTTTTCAATGTTGCTGTGTCGTTGCCCTCGCAATGTATACAGTTTTACATACTTAGTAAAATTATCAATGATGACGAAAATGTACTTGATTCCTCCTACAGAAGTCGGTAAAGGTCCGTAACAATCTCCGCTGCATAAATCACCCTTTTCCTTTGGTATTATCGGCCGCGTACCACCGAATAAATTTCTATTTTGCGTGTCCTTATACCGTTGGCACATGTCGCACGTTCGTATATATGCATTTACCTTCTTAGCCAATTGGTCCATGGTGAAATGCTCCTGGATCATCTTGGTACATTTCTTTGTGCCAAGGTGCCCATACATTTGGTGGATTTCGGCTATTACCTTGTCAGACATCCCTTTCGGTAAATATAACCTCCATTGTCCTTTCCATTTTCTGTATAACTTATTGTTATTGTATTTATAAAATTTGTTTAAGTCGTTTTTGCCATCGTCGTTCTCTAACCTATCAATAATACATTTCAATTTCTCATCATTTATTTGGTATTTATTTATTTCCCTTAGCATTTTACTAACCTCTCTATTCATCTTGATTACAATTTGGTTCATTATATATTCACAGCTGTCCTCGAATGATTCTCCTTCCGTCACATCCTCCGGGTTTCTACTCAACGTATCAGCGACAATATTCTCTTTGCCCTTGCAGTGTACAATATCAAATTTGTACTCCTGAATGCTTAAAATCCATCGAATAATCCTTGAATTATTTAAATGACATTTATTCACGAAGGTGAGTGCCTTATTATCTGTGATAATTGTCAATGGTTGCCCAGTACATAGATGCGGAATTTTTCCAAACATCTCACTATACACAGCAATTCCTTCTCTGTGGTATAATAGTTTCGCTCAGCTCCCTTAAATGTTTTGCTGGTAAACGCGATGACGCCGATCTTCCCACAATCGTCTAATTGATACAATTGTCCGCTGTATGCGAAATCGCTCGCATCGCATTGCATGTAATACCGTTGATTAATTCGTGGAAATTTCAATATTACAGACTCAATAAACAAATCCTTTACATTCTGGAAACATTCTCCTAATTCCGTTGTCCATTTGAATTTCTTTTCCTTCTTTAATAACTCTAACAACGGTTGTGTCGTCTGGGCGTACCTGTCTGTGAAACGGTTATAAAAATTGGTTAATCCGAGAAATCCCTAAAATTGTTTCTGATTCTGTGGCGTAGGGAAATTTCTGATCGCAGCAATTTTTTCGTCAGTCGCGAGTATCTCATTTGTTGTTAGGCGGTAACCTAAATAGGATATCTCTTGCCGGAAGAACTGAGATTTTTCTAAATTAATCGTGAGATTCGCTCTACGTAGGTTTGATAATAATAATTCTAAATGCAATAAATGAGTTTTGATGTTGTTAGAGTAGCATAAACAATCATCCACATAAATTATGGTGTTCCTCTTTACATCGTCGTCCAGTACCCTGTCCAGACCTCGAGTCAACACTGCTGAACTGGTGCTGAGTCCGAATGGTGTTACGGTGAAACGGTAGCACTTTCCATCGTAGATGAATAGTATAATCTCGGCATGAATTTTTTTATGGAACTTGCCAGAAGCTACTGGTCAGATCGACCGTCGATAAGTATCGCATCTCCCCGAACCTTGCTAATATTTCTTGGATTGGTAGAGCCCCTTCGTAGTCAGGTACCGTCACACTATTTACCTTTTTAGCATCTAGGCACAGCCTAACTTTCCCGTCTTTCTTGATAACAGTCACCAGCGGGTTGACATATGGGCTATTACATTGCTCGATGACCCCATATCTCACCATCTTTTCAATTTCCGTGTCTACCTTTTCCTTATAAGCTATTGGCACTGGCCATCCTCGCTGAAAGTACGGTGTTTGATCAGTTACTCTAAACTCGTGTTCGTAACACTTCATTCTCCCCGGGCGCTCTCTAAATAAACTCTTGTTTCTTATCAGGATGTCCTTGAGATCCTGTAATGCTTCTTTATCTGCGCACTCGATACTATCAATCTTGTCATTTATCTTTCGTTCGATGACTTCATCTTCCTCTTCTTCTACCATCTCCATGTGCATGATAGGCACCACCAGCTCCCGCTCACCCGTTTTATCCTTGAACCCGACGATTCCCTTGTTGACATCAATAACATATCCTTCTTCCTGGAGGAAACTTATGCCTAAAATACACGGTCTCACTAATTCTGGAATAATTAAAAATACGCACTCCATCTTAACCTCATTAATATAAATATCACATAATATCGGTTTTCTAATTAATTTTGACTTTTTACATACAGCGCTTACGATTAATGTATTGGTCATCGGTAATTCCTCATAAGGTATCAGGTGTTGTTTGTTTTGTTGATATCACGTTTCAGATAGTCCATTTACCACGCTACCAGTATCGACTAGTGCTAAGACCGTGATATTTCTGTTAAACTTAATAGTAATTTCGGGACATTTCAACATGCGTTGAATACTCTCTTCTTTGTCGTCACATAACAAGTCATGTCGTAAATCAGGTAGTAGTAGTACATTCATTCTGTCATGTTGTGTTTGCGTTGTCGCAGCGCCTATCTCCTTTCGTAGACATTTTAATTTTTTTTTTCTTTTCCGACCTCCATCCTTCCTGCAGACGAGGTCGATGCTTTGTTATTTGTAAACTCAATAGTATTTACTTGCTGTCGGTCGATGGGTTTGACAAATGGCTTTTTACTGTCTCTCTCTACCCACCCTGGTCTCGGCAAAAATCCTTTGTTTTGCGTAACGGTGCTACTCGGTGTCGTCTCACCCCCTCTTGGAACCACTTTCTCCTGATTCGGTGCGTAACCAAAATCTCTGTTCCGGCGGTTTTAAATGTTTGAGTATTCTAATATTAAAGATTCAAAATTTTGTATCGTATTGAAACCCTGCGTCACTACGGCTACTTCAAATTCTCATCCAAAAAGACGGGCGATTTTTTTGATTAGTTGCCGGTCAGTTATGGCCGGTGTTAACTGTCTACTTTCAAGTAAAAGCCTCTCCATATATTGTACTGGATTGAGTCCGCTGCGCCAGTTGTATCGGCCGAACTCCAGGTTATCACGTATCGTGTCTTGTTTTTCCTGCCCCCAATACTTCTGGATAAATGCTTCCTTGACTTCTTCGAAGTTGCTGACCTGGTTGCGGATTACCCTCCACCAGACCTCTGCATCAGCTTCTAAATTTCTTCCGATCCACTTAATGTTGTCACTCGGGTAGTGCTGCTCTTGCAATTCTGATAATTCTTTTAGAAACTCCATGGGGTATCTGTCGCTTCCATTGTATTTTAGTTCATTATGTGGCGTTCCGTTTATACGATTTCCTGGTATACCTTCGACGCCTGCTAATTGCCATTGCAATCTCTCCTGATTTTCTTTCATTTTAGCTAAATGACCTTTCAATTCTTCCAGTCACGTGACTCTCTCTCTGTCGGTTTCTTCTGTAGACCGTTGTCTCCCGTCTACTTCCACAATTTTCTGTTTGAGCGTATTGATCGTCTCTCCATGTTCCTTATGTTGTAGTTTCAAACTCTTTTGTATTTCTTTCTTCAATTCTTCGTTCTTCTTACCAGCGTCTTTGATATGTGAGTCGACTTTACTGTCCATCTTTTCCATTCTCGTCAAGGTGTTAGTGATCGCCCCCTACCATTCTTGACGATCTATTTCACGTAATCTTTTATTCTCTGCAGTCTGTCCTTTGAGTTCATTACTTAGCTCCTTCACTGCACTCTCCGTTTTCTCTTGTAATTCGATAAATTTTTTCTCCCATTTCTCGTTGTGTTCCCGCAGTTCGTTCTTTAGCTGTTCGAACTGTTCTGCTTGTTTATCTAATCTCGTTAATTTCTTCCTTCTGTTTATCTGATGTCTCATCTTGTTTCTCGAATTGCTGCTTGATGAAATCCATCAGCATCTGAAAGTCATTCTCTCGGGGTTGTGACATTTGTCCCCGCGCCCTTCGGGTCTCATCAATCTCGGTACTACTGTCCTGGGTAATTGGTGTGTCTTCCTCTGATCCTACCATGCCTAATTGGTTGTTAATATCAAACTCGATACTGTCGGAATTGTCCGCCATTCTCGCTCTACTCCGTGTTATCATTCAAGCTAACTACTTTCACTAGTTTACACTACTCTTCACGTACTTATATACGCGTACTACACCACTGCCTGCACTCAGCCTTTGGTGAAATTAATTTGAATTATTGAATTTTAAATAGGTAGATATCTGATAATCCTTCATGCAACTTACTTGGTCGCTATGCACGACGCATTTCGGGATCAAGGTCCCATCTTCAGGTGCTCACTCGGGTCGAGCTCGTCAATTCATAAAAACACACACATAAAAAACACTGAATTTAAATACTCATACTGCGCGAGAGGGGACGATGCGCATCGTCGAGAAACATGCACTGGCCATATAAAGTCCAAAGCAGAGATAAGTTGGTCGTACTCTTCTGTCTGTGCCAGTTTTTGTATCACAGTATCGAAGAGCGCGTTGGATTTGAACGACACCATATCGTTCAACAGGCACTCTTTCTGTGACTTGGCCGCTTTATATATCTCATACTCTTCTAATGCATTCATATATCGGCCCTTCTTACAAAAGTGTATGGGTTTAAGATTAACAGAGAAGTTAGTGTAACTGTGATCACAATCAATCAGGTGTTGCGCGTAAGTCGATTTACTGTTTATCACATTCTTCATGGGCAGGTGTTCCTTAAACCTCTCTTCAAAACATCTCCCCGTCTGGCCGATGTAAAACATGTCGCAATCATCACACACAATTTTGTAAACGCCAGAGCGTGTCTCTACGCTTCTGTGCATCTTGGGGCGCAGTGCATTTTCAATGTTATTTTTAAGAATGTTATTTTCAATTTAAGAAATACAATTTCATAAATAGAAATTGTAGTGATATCGTCCCCTCTCGCACAATATGAGTATTTAAATTCAGTGTTTTTTATGTTTTATGTGTGTATTTTTATGAATTGACGAGCTCGACCCGAATGAGCACCTGAAGATGGGACCTTGATCCCAAAACGCGTCGTGCATAGCGACCAAGTAAGTTGCATGAAGGATTATCAGGTATCTAACCTATTTAAAATTAACCATTGCAACTTGGTGACCATACACACAATGTATAATTATTGAATCAAATTACTCACGCTTCGCGTTGGGCACCATGTTGTATAATGTGAATTTATAAATGCACTACTATTAATTAATATGATTAATTATTTAATTGACAAAATTTATTAATTAAACTGAGAAATTTTATTGTGTTAAAATGCAAATTTATTATGCGGATATATGCAGAATCATTTAATTAACAATGAGCAATTAATTGATTGTTTATTAATTCGTAACAACAAATGCAAAATCAAATCACCCCTTCCAGGTGTTGGGCGACATATATAACATTAAAAACCTTTGCAGATTTATGCACAATTTAGCCACTACTAATTGATTATTCCAATTGAGTATTAAATAGAATCATCAATCCTAAAAATTCCAAGTGATCTTAATTATCAAAAGGAGTATCAAATAATACAAAGTTATGCGGATTTGGGTTCTCATACATGTTTACTATAATCATGCACTTATTATCCAACATTACACATACAAAATACATATATTCCTGCAAATGATACATAAAACAAACAATTCCCTCCTTATTTGGAGATATATCCTGAAATAGAACACATACATAAAATACACATCTAAAATTCATATTATTGCTACTTCTACTTCTACACATTTTTTAGGTTTAATGCATTCATATCCCAGATTTATGGTCCACTTTGATTAATAGGTTTACTAAATTGAATTTTCTATTAAGACTTATCCTTATCTCAAGCTGGCTTCTTTATGAGTTACAGGTCAGTGGTTTTTCTACGTTAAAATAATATATTAAATTTTACTTGATATTTGAGTATCCACAGTGCGTCGGCTAACCTCTGAAGCTCCCATCCTCGTTCCAGTGCTGCCGTTGTCGCTTGGTGTTTAAACTGTGGTTGATCAGAATACGGTAGTTTCCATGTCCGTCACATCCGTCCCGCACTCCTGCGTTATTACGTCACCAAATTCTCACGCAAAGATCAGATTGTTCATATTACAAGTCGCTTATAATTTACTTATTTCTATTCAAAGCTCCCGCATTCAAGATAATTATCTCCATCGACATTGATACTGTTTATATATAGTTCATACAAACATCGCATACATTGTCCTTGTTTATGTACGAATATCACCTCGACTCCGTTTACAAATCGTTTATAGCACTGAGTCTACAGTTCATCGGTTAATATTATACCAAATAATACACTTATAAATTGTCTACGTTTAAAACAAAACGTCCGTACAATACATTATTTGTTAAGATTCTAAGTCTACTTGTAAAGTCACTGATAAAATGTCGATATAGAGAATTCTAGTTCACTCTATTCACATTGAATAATAACTCGTATACCACTTCACGTTACTAAATTACATAACGGTAATTAAAGTGTTCTTCACAAAAGAAAGTCTACTAGTATTCGAAGCACGAATTGTAACACTGAGTTTACAACTGAGAAACTAAGACATAAGATATAAGACATAATGCTTAAGAAGACTTAAGAAGAAGCTCCTCGTGGCGAACACTATCTTTTATAATCTTCGTTCCCACCAAGCTACTTCATACTTTTCTGTCCAACCCCTATAGTTGTATCTTATTGGCTTCTGGTCCTAAGTTCCAGATAATTCTCCTCCCAACATCTCGAATTCCGGAGAAAACTCTCCACCCAACGTCTTGAGTCGTTTCCACCACCTTCAGATGATTCGTTCTCTGGTTTCATCACCATGGAGACGTAGTCTATATGTCCAAACCTTGTCAATCCTCGGCTTCCTATAGGTCGACACTAGTTCACCTAGTCACCCCCAAACTCTGGCTAAACTCTCCTCCTACGCGATTCCATGAAAAAGCAAACCCCCGCCTGTCAATCAATCCTTTCAGTCGTCTTACTGTACGGGCAATAAATTTTCATCTCCTTGACACCTCTCTACTTTCAGCGTGTCGAATCGTGGTATTGTACTCGTGTTTTCTCGCTACATCCTTTCTGCTAGCAAGCTGTAGTTCTTTTCAAGTGTTACATGGATTCCAGCTGTGTGTGACCTCGTTAATTCTTTGTTTCGTACTCATCTCAATTGTTCTATTCCTTGAGTCCTCGTATACCCTTTTAAGCTGTGTCGTCGTATTGTCCCGTATATGTATCACCAACAATATGATCAACTGTGTACAGAGTATTTTCTAAGTAAGCCATGTGCTGGTCCGTTTCTTTGTTACATTTTCGCTCGAAACAATGCAGTACGCTCTACCCTATTTCGCTTCGGCTACACTTATTGTTCTTCGTTCATGTCGAGCAAGGCGTAGATCAGTTGTCAGTCAACCCATTTCTTTGAATGACCATCGCTACTAGCGTACACATTCATCAATGCTGTGACAGCCAACGCCTGCCCTTGTGTGTCCACGTCAATCCCAAATTTTCAAAAAAAAATCTAGTGTTACACCATGTTATGAGCAACTTTACTTTTCAGTCCCTCTCCCTCATACAAGGTGGATTCTTCAAAAACAGCTTCAGTATCAGATTTAGGAGCCTGGCATGGATGAGAACTTAATGTGGCTTACCAATGAGAATGGAAAATCCTAAAAATATCTGTGAATGGTTGGAATCCATAGTTCTATAAGAGAGAACTTCATGGGTACAGTGGATGGAGGTGGGCCTACTGGTCTTAAATCTCATCTACAATGCAATTTGGAATTATTATGGCTTGATTGCGAAGAAGATGACACTTTTCAAAACTCATATTTAAACAAAGATACAATAAATAACTGGATGTTAGATAAAATCAAATATGCCACAAAACAATAAAACAGACAATGAACAAAATAACAAAATTAAGTACACAATGTCAAATACTTTGATTAAAAAAAAGAAAAAAAAATTTCAGCCAACACAGTAAACAAAAAAACAGAGTACAATAAACTGAATATTCTGGTTTCAAATAAGTTAACAACATATTCTGATTTCAAGTCAAGCTGGTATGAGTTTTGCTAGGTAAAAAAAAAACCAAAAAACACGTAACATGATAATATTCAAACTCAGTATTTATTATTATTTTACGCGTACAATCTCTTACTGTTACGATTCAAACAAAAATGAATATTTTTATATAAATGCAGTGTGTAACAAAATAATGATTCATATTCATAGTGTGCTGTAATATATCACAAAATATATTAACATGTACATGTGTTTATTCCACTTTCGTTCTTTTTCAATAGTTTATTATAAAAAAAATATTGTTTACTTTGTTCAGTTAAATTCAAAAATGTTTTCGATTTCTTTCCCACAATTCTTCGAGAATATCTTGAATACTGGGTGCTGGGAAACGGTCTAGCCATGACTGAATCATCCCCTCATATGTTGGTGGGTAACGAATCAATTCAACTTTTCCATCTGCAAATGAACAAAATAATTTGTAAATATTTTTTGAATGTTATTTATAGTTAAAATAGTAATTTATTGGCATTTTCATGTTGGCTGTATGAACTAGCACAGTGGTGGACAATGATTGGCATGTGTGACAGTTTGTGGTATGAGGTAACAAAAAACACCAACAAGTTTTTCTTTACTGTTGTATGTGTAAAACTTTTACTGAATTTATAATAAAATTTCTATGCTTACTTTATATATAATTTTAAAGTAGATCTATATTAAAATTAGAAAACTGTATTGCAAAATAATTTTTGACGATATGCTGGAATCTTATGTAAGGTGCCATTTCACAAATTAATCCAAACACAGAAGAAACTACAGAATATGCAAACTCAAAACTCACATTTTAGCTAGGTTTTTACACCAAATTTCTAGGTACACAAAGGTGAATTTTTAGCTTGAATTTTAGAAAATTCTTGTATCCCTAATATAGTCTCTTGTTTAATTGTAAAAAAACACACAGATCATGTGGTAACACACCTGTTTCCCAGTAAAAAAAACATGATTCAAAACTTTGTAAGTGTTGACAACACAACTCAGCTTGATTACTGTTATTATGAGATTATTCAATCTAGCTATTGATGTTGCTTTTCAGAAGTTTTCCATTCATTTAGCAGAATCAGAAAACATGACAGATAACTTGAAATTGTAAACTTTAATCCTTTGGCCAAAAAATAAAAATATTCGACATGAACAAATTTAAAATTTTCCTTTATATAGCAGACAGAACTAAATAAAGGTAACCCAATGTTTTTTAAACAATATTTTTGTGTTTGTGGCAGGAGCTCATCTGAAGCTCGGGGCGTGGCGTAATCATAGGCAATGGGCTTGCTCACTGGTTTGTGTAGACCTGCCATCTCTTTTTGTGATTAAAGGATATTGATTTGTACATAATTTCCAGCTGGCCTCTCTTAATAACTTATTTTTGCTCTTGAAGTTTGGTGTTCATTCAGCTATGATTCAATAGGTTCTAAAAGGATTAGATGGTCCTTTATATGAAATGTCTCATATAGAGGAAGTGCAAAGATCCAAAATTGTATGTAAATTTAGAAAAGAGTATTTAATAGGAGACATAAATTAAATTATGTAGTTAAAACAATGTTGAGAAATACTGATAGCTAATTTAGTACAACATAATTCATGTTTCTAGTGTTGTCATTTATATAAAACCACATAACCATAAATATTCTAGATTCAATTTTTCAAACTCAAAAACTGACATAGTAATGTTTTCATTCATAATTAATATGCTTTTAGTAATCTTCAACAAATCAAAATATTTTGAGCCATGTACTGGTGGCCACATTATTTTAAAACATAACTTTAATTCAGCAACTAAAAGGTTTTAACATTTCTCGAGTTTTTTTCTTCTTTGCTATTCATCGTGACTTGAAATATTACGTATGTTTTACAAAATCTGATAACACAAGAAGAGTTATACCATTTAAAAAGACTTTTTGATTGTCACAACAAAATATAGATACACTTGTATATTTACATACAATTTTTCTTGGTAGCAGTTTTCTGATCCTGAAGATGTATGAGGCAAATTTCTTAGGCCTCCTTAAGATTTTGAAGTATAAAAATTAAGGTACTTAACATTTATCAGATTAAAAATAAATCATAAATGAAGTCAAATTCACTTACTCTTTAGCTGAGTGTTTGGTTGAACGAATATTTTGCGTGGCTGTTTGTGTGCCATTACAATGTCTCTCCATTTTGCCCACGGATGTGGACCATCTTCTCGTACTTCTGAATACTTATCATACATTTCTTTTGCAGCTTCTATATTTGCTGTTGCTTTATATACCTATGAATACAAAATAAGTCAACATTTCTGTTATTAATTTTTTTTTACATGATGTTTTTATACATGTTCATGATAATTTCCTAAATTTCTAGCTACATTGGATGCACAATGTCAGCTAATTGTGTAAAGTTGTGTTTTGTGTATAATGTGATTTTTAAACATTTTACAATAAGGTAAAAGAAATTGTATTCAATTTTGTGTAAATAATAATACAAAGTGCTCTAACATAGTGAAATTGTTGCACAAGTCTTTTGATGGGTCTTGTATGGATGAATGAGCAGTTACAAATGGCACAAACGGTTCTTAGACCGTCATGAATGAGTTGAAAATGACAAATTCACCTGACAAGGTGTTATATGAAACCATACTATTAAGGAGTACCTCCAATTTATGGATAATGCACCAGCTCATGTCATTGTATCTTCAAATACAGTAGAACTTCCATATTACGAACTTCTAAATAACAAAATTCTCTGTTCAATGAATATTTTTCAGGAATTTTGAGAATTAGTCAGAAAAACATGTTAAAATGTCCCTACTTAACGAAGTTAGTTTTCTATTTAACGAACTTTTTTCTGGCTACGTTGATAAAAAAATCTGGACTGAGACTAGAATTCCGTTTCCATTTTACTTTATTTTACCTCCGTACGCCCGATACCTGCCAACTATAGTGTGTTGATATTTAATAAAATGTTGAATAACTTCGCCAATTACTGTACTGTGGAATATAATGTAATCCCGCCCACTCGTCTAGACGTTCGCGTTCAGTTTGTGCCGGTGTGCCGGCTATTGAGGATTTAGTTAAAATTTTTTTTTTCTATCGTAACATAACGCGAATGCAAGTGTGCTGGGCCGCCCCTTGCACTGCGTGGTAGGTAGACGGCTGCGCGCGCAGCTCGTACTTGAGATCGTCTTGCTTTGTCGCGCGCGGCTGCAGTCTACGCTTCGCCTCGCTCAGAGAATTATCCGTCTCCCTCTCTGAACCTTACGACGCAGTTTCTGGTTCTTATGGCTGGCTAAAGAATAAAGGACTCCCGGTAAGAATTCTTACTTTGTCTTTATAAGTAATCATACATGTATGTATAATTAATAACAATAGGCAACCGTATAAAATACGTAGTTATGTGTGTGCGGCCCGACACGTTTTATGTTAAGAGAAACTCATTCTTTACTGATTTACGTAACGCCCAGTATATAGCCCATGCTCTTTTTATTATTTTCTGTAATAGTGCGAGAAGTTTTTTAAGAGTCATTATCATGGTAAAAGTGTACAACATTAAAAAATTATTGACTAAATGTTAATGCGTAGTCAGGTCATGAACTGTGTCAATGCATGTAGTGGACTGTCGCAGAGTTTGTTAATTAACTTCACAGTAGAGAATTAAGTGTGAAAACTTCTATGTATGAAATTTAATTGAATGTAAAACATTCTTAATGCTGTGAGTGCCTTGCTGTTAAATTTTTTGGTCAAGTAACGATTACCACTTACCACGTGGCCGTTTAACCTGCAAATTTTTTTGTCGAAGCATGTTGACCGAGTGCTGATCACTTTATATTAAGCCACGTTTAAATAGGGCTGTTCTTTATTCAAATTTACTTATTCCATGGCTGATTTTTAGACTCTTTAAGCTGGTTGTAAAAACTTTAATTAATGAATATTGTGCTTTATTGCGAGTTAGCTGGAGACCCGTTTTGAGGTTAATTACCTTAGCTCGGGTGTACATTTTTAGTGAACAGTTCTCTAATTTAATTGAATGAATAGGGTTCTCGAATTAAGCCGGAGCCTGGTCTCGCTGTGAGCCGAACACCTGCTCCAGACATGGACCATTACAAGATCCACTCAGAAGAGGGAGATGGAGACTGCTTTTCTATGTTGCACTCGCCAGCATTTATAAGGTGATATTCATGCATTTATTTATTATTTTGGGGGCCGGGCCGGCAGTGTGCCCGTTTACGGTAAATAGCTTTGAAGCCATGTGACCACGTGTACAGACTGTCTACCGGAAAGTTGAGCAGTGATCATGACTCTGAACACTATAATTTGAATTCAAGAACACTTTTATAACTCATTTACATAACACTAAATGCAATGCCTGTAAGTGTGTGCTGCACTGGGGGAGCGCGCCAGAGATATTTTACTATTGTGCCATTTTACAGTTGCATCTCCTTTTCATTTAACTCTTTAAAAAAAAAAAAATTATGTTACAGCTCAGTAGCTCTGTTCCGGCTGGAACAGCTGTGTATAAGTTTTAATTGACTATGGGTTTCACATTTAAGGGCTGGGGGCTTTCCTGGGGGTTTTTTTTGGGGACGTTTTCAGGGGTTACAAAAGGGGACTTAGTTTTCTCTGACACACGCTGGTGCAACCTCAGACAGGTTGAATGCCTGTCAAATTTTGTCAACTACATGCGGGCGCGCTCCCACAGATGCCAGAGCACAACCCCCTTATTGTATTCTTTTCTTTTAATTATTTTATATAGTCATTTGGGGCTAATAGAAATAATTTACTATTTGTCTGGAAATATTTTAGTTGATTTTGCCCCTTGCACAAGGGGTATACTGATTGTTTTTCTTAACTGGTAAACACATATGGATTGACTTCCACTTGTAGTATTTGCTGTTTAATTTTGACTATAAAACATGTATTCAGCATTTTCTTTTTTTGGGTAAATCATATATTGTCAAAATTTTCTGAAATTGTAAAGCCTCAAGCAATTAATTTCTGTTTATTAAAGTACATAACGATTTTAATTCCTTTCGGAATTTTGTGAAGTCAAATAACTATTTAGAATTCTATAAACGCTGTTTGAAAGTAGGTGATGTAGTTCTGTCAATTTTTACTTAATGATGTGAAAGGAACTTAAGGTTCACCCGCTCATGAGGGGTCCTTGATCAATGGAATGCTAGACAAATGGGCGGTCCGGGTTTATTTATGCGGCATGAATTATTATCATCCTTCCTGGGGGTTTGGCTTTTATGTAATTCTACTGAAAGGGTTGCCGACGGGCGTATATTTTATCACTGCTGGGTTATAAGATTGTAGTTACTCTACCTGGTAGGTGGGTGCATTCCAGGGGCATGCGTGTTAAAATTAATGTGATTGTGGGTTTGTGTACCTTATGTTCTGTGTGTGTTGTTGTGTGTCTAGCTAGCCACGAGATGGGAGAGAATTTTATAATTATATATACATGTGTTCACTGATTTATATACACTTGTTGTGCTTAATATTTATACACATTTGTTATGCTTAAGATTTATACACAATTGTGATGTTTTATATTTATACACATTTGTTATGCCTAAGATTTATACACACTTGTTATGTTTTATATTGATACACACTTGTTATGCTTTACCTTTATTCATACTTGTGATTGGGCACACATGTTGTTCTAGTTTAATAATATTAAAGCAGGGCATGAAATAAAATAAATTGTTATCGTTCTGTTACGGCTGAGTTTTATTGCAAGTCCCGTCATACTGGACCCAGCATAATTTTGCTTCTCTAGGCTTCGGCCTAGTCCTAATTAACTTGTGGCTTCTCTTTCAAAAAAAAATATTAAAATAAATTAAGTTGTTTTTATACTCATAAAAGAAAAGGACATAAAAGGAAAGAGGGGTTACAAGTTCTCCCCACCACCACTGTCTGTTACTGCTCCACAGTTTACATACGTCCTTCTGGTTTCATCTTTGTCTTAGTGTGGTTCTCTGTTTTAGCGAGTTCAACTGATTTACTGTATACAGTAGTTGCCAACCTGTATTTTTGTGACATTGTCAGTGTTCGTCAGGGAGACTAGCGGGACTTCAATAATGTCAAAACGCAAGGTTTTAAGTATCAAAGAAATATTGCAGATTCTTAATAAAGTGGACAGTCGAGCTAAGAAAAGAGAAATTGCATTACTTTTTGGTATTCCGGCAAATTCTTCATTGACCATTTTAAAGAATGCGAAACAATCGAAAAACACGCCGAGTAGTTAAATACGAATCGAAAACGTTTTAAAACACTTGTTTATGAAGATTTAGACAAGGCAGTTCTAAATGGTTTACCGTGGTCTGTGAAAAAAATTCCTGTCGGGAGCATTAATAAATGAGAAAGCTTTAGAATTTGCTAAAATGTTAAACTATCCTCATTTTCAAGCCAGTAAAGGGTGGTTGAATAAGTTTAAATCCCGTCACGACATTTCCCAAAAATGTGTCAGGGGTGAGAGTGCTGATGTTAAAGAAGACGACTGTGTTTTGGAAACAAAATGTCTTGCCAAAATGATTACAGGAATACACCACAACGATGACGATATTTTTAAAGCCGATGAGACCGGCCTGTTTTTTAAATACCTTCCTGATAAAATCCTTGCTTTCAAAGGAGACAAATGTTTCGGAGGGAAGCTTAGTAAAGAGAGGGTGAATATGGTCACGGCGAATATGAGCGGAAGTAAAAAGTTAAAACTCCTGGTTATAGGGAAAAGTCGATGCCTAGATTTTTCCGAGGAGTTAAATCTTTGTAAACAGATTACGATTTTAACTGGAAAGCCTGGATGATTACTGAAATGTACACAAAATGTTTAATGAAACTCGACCCACGAACTGTTTCCGGGAAATGTAAAAATGTTAAGGTTGTTTATTCCCTCCCCCCCAATGGCCACAAAACTTCAGCCTATGGACCAGGGGATTATTTAAAATTTGAAAGTCCATTATCGCAAGCGAATTCTTGCAAACGTTTTGAAGGCCATCGATGAAAATAAACCAGTTAACCCTATTAAATTAATTTTGTTGAAAGAATGCGTTGAAGCTGTTTCAAAAGCATGGTCTCAGGACGTCACGGATGAAACCATAACACGATGCTTCAAAAAAGCAGGCTTTAAAATTGAATGTGAAAATGAAAATGTAGCAGACTTGGAAACAGATGTGGACGAGATTCCTGAGATTGTTAAAGACGCCTGGGAGAAGTTAGAAAACTGTTCTAATTTATGTAAAGGTGTTCAACTAGGTGACTATTTTCCAGTCGATAAGAACGTTGAAGTAGCAGCTTTACCAGATGATGAAGAGATTATCAATGAAGTTAATGATAGAAAAGCTGAAGCATCGCTAAGTAGTAATATAAGTGAAGATTTCGAAGGATTGACGAAGACGAAAAAGAAAAAGCTGGTTCCAAGCTTACGACCAAAGATTTATTGAATGCATTTAAGACGATGAGATTTTTTTCCCATTAATAAACTTGAATCATTCATTAAAAATAGAACGATCTTTTCAAAAAAATAAGCAAGCTACGATAACAGATTCTTTTTCAAGCTAAAAACTGTATGTAATAGCCTAGTTTTTAATTTCGTTATCTCTTAAATTTGTGTTTTCATTACTTTCATGGTTTATTAGAAAATACTGTATAATACATAATTACGTCATCTAATTAAATTTCAGTTTTATAATTAACATATTTTGCTGGAAAGTTATTCTTAATTTCACTATTTAATCACAATTCAATTTCTTAATTTTATCATTCAATTTGTTATCACTTTTATTTTATCTCGATTGTCTATTCATCAATAAAATAAGACATACATTTTATTCGTGTTTTTGCTCAACCATATAGACCATTTTTCAATTGTTTCTATTTAATGAGTTTTCCATATAACGAACTTTTTTTGGTGCTCCATGACATTTCGTTATATGGAAGTTCGACTGTAGTTTTACCAGAAATAACATTTATATCATACACCAAAAACTACTGTATTCTCCCTATCATGACAACCCCCCCCCCCCGGACACTGACCAAAAGCACGAGAAAACATAAAAATTTGGAAGTTTTGTAGTCATTGAAGACACAACAAAAAATGCTGTGCCAGCTCACGGATATACCAGAAAATGGACTTAGCCCAGAGATTTAAGTCGTTCTGAGGACCAAATTGCCCAAAAAATTCTACTGATCTCGTTTTTTGTATACAGCTTTATTTTGACGTCCTAAATAACGTGTGAAAAATCACAATGCCAATCGTGTACGCGTCTTGAGTTATTAAAGGTCAAAGGTCACAAGAAATTATTTTTTGCAAATATCTCGCTTCCTATTGGTTGGACGACAATAGAGGTGGATATCAAAATTGTAGATCTCGCTATTCTCTATAAAAAAGGTCCTATACAATTTTTACGTAAAACCAACGGTTAATTGAATAACGCAGATCTTAATTTTGGAGCAAAGCATATACTCCACTCTTTATACGTATTCTATTAGCTCCAAGCCGATGCGTATCACATGACTACATTCTCTACCTTCCTTGTTTTCCTATGACGTTTCATCATTGAAAAGCACGAAGAATAGACAATTATTGAAAAGTACACCAAATATATAAATGTAAGTAATAAAATGAAATACATATTTATGTTCATTATTAAATTTACTCACATATTATAATTTTGGTAAGTAAAATTACCACACAACAACTAAAATGACACATTTTTTGCAAATGTTTCATATAAATGTGTGCATAAGCAGCCTGAAAAAACGATATGTTCTCCCAACATGAGTCAATTCACTAATCCCTACCACGCATCAGCTCGGAACGAATACAGTTGTATACTCCATTCTACACATTGTATATTATGTGTAGTATTATATAGTGTAAAACAAAGGTTTTGTAAAATATATAAAAACACTTGGTAAGTTTCACAAATTTTTTAATTAACTTTGACAGCTGTTTCGACTAACTACGCCATTGTCAAAGAGGCGAGTGAATGAAAATTACTGAATACAGGATGTTAGTGGAGTGTAGGTAGTAAACATCTGTTTAGGGCATATCTGGAACATCTGTGTTGTGATGGTGAGGGGGGGTGCAAGAGACAAGGGAAGGTCAGGTGTCTTTAAAAACTAAATACAATCATGAATGCAAAGTATAAAATTAACTGAACTAAATATAAACTGAATGCAAAATTTAAAATAATGATGAACATTCAAAATAATATAAAATAAACTAAACTAAATAACAGATTTTAATAAAGGGGATACACAAAATTCAGTCTGTTCATTGGTTAAATTTTTGTTATTATTTATTGCTTTTTTAATTTCTAAAATTTCTAACAAATCCATTTTTTTTACCTTTTTGTATGTTGTGGAGTAGTGTTATGTTTTTTGTGTCTGTGAAGTGATTGTGTTGTAAGCAATGATCTGCAAAACCTGTATTAGATGTATTGGTTTAAAATCGCCTTCTTATGTTCAGAAATGCGATGTTTCAGAGCACGGCCACATTGTCTGATATAAATAGCATCGCATTCTGCACAGTGTATTTCATAAACTCCATTTTTCTCCAGTGTGTTAGATTTTTCTTTATTATTGACTATGTTATATAATAAACATATATGATATAACGTCTTTGCTTTAATTTAATTTCAAAGGTCGGGCGCCATCTTGGTTTACAAGGAAGTAAATATATACGTAAATAACTTGTAATTTTACTTACCTTTCAAAGTCACTATAGGGCAGGAATTCGTTTAAGCGAACTCTTGAGTAGCGGAAATTGTTATATGGAATAATAATACCTTGTTACAATTTTTACCAATGATATTACCCAATTTATTTTCCAAAAGACTCTACGTACATATTACGCCATGGTGCGTTTAGCAAACATTAAACCCTCCAAAATACCTACAAGTAAACAATGTAACATTTGATATATGATTATGAAACATTAAACATATATATATCTCGCACAACCCAGCATAATTTAAGTCACTCTCTCTCTCTCACGCTCTGGTCGAATTTTTTTTTTTATTGAGCTCATTTGAATTTAAATAAAATCTTTATTGGTCATTATAATATTGAATGATGTTGATTTACTGAATGAATGTTGGAACGTTCTCACCAAATTTGACAGCTACTTAGCTGTGTTTGTTTGTCCGGTAAAACATCGCACACCGCGAGTTCACCGATTTCGCTACCGGTCACATTCTGAAGTATTACACCTTACCGAATGGTAAGGTGTCACTGTTGATAAACACTTTTGTAATTAACCACTTTTGGTGGTGTAAAAGTTAAAATTTACTTAGTGAACCTTTTTGGCCGGCCGGCTACGTTCACGCTCTAGAAGAAAATGACCAAGAGTCTTTGTTTCACATTGCGTAGGTGGGGTAAAAGTGACGTCATCAGGCTTTTGTTCATATAGCCAAGCCTTGAGTTGTTTACGGAAATATACATTCCTCACCACTGACGTCATCAGGGCTCGTCACTTTATCTCGGTATGTGACATACGTTTTTTGCTGAGTTTGTTGTTTTTGCAATGAAAACGGTCAGAATCCTGTCAATTCACATTTCCGTATTGTAAAATATTTATATAGTCCACTCACCACAGCTTTACAGGGATTATGAAATATTTAAATAATTATTAAAATAAATGAATACAATAATTATTTGTCTTTTATACCATGTTTTATAAATTTAATATTGCACCAGAATTGTACCATCACAACTAGTAGTGAAAAAAGATTACGTTTGTTTACTGATACCATGTTAAGACCATGGTTTTTTAACCTATTATTAATATTATCTGTTATACACGGAATGTAATTTGTGACATTAAGCGCACGTGTAGGCTCCAAGGTGCACACCTCACGCCGGCTGAACGCGCACTAAGTAAATCACTCATCGCCCGAAAGATGTCGCAGTGCAGTATCATATAAAACATTCGACTTAAAGTTTAGTTGATCGTTCAAAACAAATGGCCTGGTGTCACTATTATTACAAGCTTTGTAAATCACGAAATCTTCGAGAGCGTTCATATACTGTCCCTTATTGCAAATATGGAGGGAGACTAAGTTAGTGTTAAAATCAGTATAGCTGTGATTTTCATCGACAAGATGTTTAGCAAAACTAGATTTCATGTTTTCAAGGGCACGATAACTGGTGGGTGGCCTATGTTCAACAAACCTTTTTAAAAAACCACGGCCGGTCTGTCCCACATAAAACGCGTCGCAATCATCGCACATCAATTTGTATACCCCCGTTAATGTGGTAATTTCATTAATTTATTCAATGTGTGTTTTGGATTTTAATATTTTATAATGTTTGACGATTCATCCTGAATTGAGGTTGAAGAGATGCGTTTTACTCCTGAAGATGGGACAAGCTGTCCCGAAACATGTTGAGTATAGTATAACATCGCATGTATAAGAATTAAGCCTCTGACGGTGAGTAACGTAGTTTATTTGATTGTCATACAAGTGGCTTGGTACTGTAAATAAAACTTAATATTATCTTCTCGACGTCTATTACCAGGTACAAACTTGGTTAGGAAAAAACTTTGACCCTCAACAATGGGGATGGATTGTCAGGAACAACTTTTTGGAGCCCATTACAACTTTATTACCACCAGCGCAAGAAGTATTGCTAAATACAATTTTTTGCAACTGTGCGAAAGGTTGCGGTGCTAATTGGGGTTGCAAAAAAATTGGCTTAAAATGTTCCGCAGTCAGTGGGGACTGTTATGGTCAGTCTTGTTTTAATGCCGCATCACGTGAAACATTTGATACGGACAATGATGTTAATCCAATAGATATTTTACCCGCAAACTTGACAGAATTAGAAGAAAATGACAATGAGCTTGAGCCGAACATTGATGACTTTCAGGACATGGCACGACGAAAGCGAAAACTAATTAATAATATTAATTAATTAATTATATTATTAATCCATTAAAATTTGTTTGTAATTATTAATGTCATAACCCTGCATAACATGGATTAGGCCTACTGGGGAAACCATGTAAAAAATAATGCACCTTGCATTCTACCTCGAAGGTGGTGTGGAAATGAAGGCATTGAGTGGCTTTGATATTTTCTCTGTCATTTCGCAGAAACGGCTGGTTTTATGTGAAAATTGTATTGGACCTTTTTATAGAGTATATTAAGATCTACAATTTTGATATTCACCTCTATTGTCGTCCGACCAATAGGAAGCGAGATATTTGCAAAAAACCATTTTTTGTGACCTTTGACCTTTAATAACTCAAGACGTGTACACGATTGGCATTGTGACTTTTCACACATTATTCAGGACGTCAAAATAGAGCTGTATACAAAAATCGAGATCAGTAGGATTTTTTGGGCAGTTTTTTCCTTAAATCACTGAGCTAACTCAGAAATATATTAAAGACAAAAAAACATGTTGGCACACGTGTTATATCTTATGGAGATTCTTTTGAAGGGGAAAATAGAAATACAATGAGTTTTCCACACAAACATAAATTAAGTTCTGACCACACACACACACACACACACACACTTTTTATTCAAAATTCTAATAAATTTATTATTTATAAACATTTGTATTATTACACTACCTGCAATTTTAGCAGAAAATCACCAATTGCTTTCTTTCCAACTGTGTATATTTTGGTTCGATCTAAAGTGAGCAAGAGATTTTTGCCTGGTTCTGTTTCTGTAACTGTCACAAGACCTCCACCTGCTTCTAATAGTACTTGTAATATGACAAATCTAGCCTGAGCATGGGCCTTAAAAAAAAGAAGAAAATATATTTAGTTACAACATTTATTTATAAAATACGTAATGAATTAATATCTTCTACAATCAATTATACACAATGCATTTTCAACTTTATGAGACTATAAATTATAATTAAAATAATTGCCAGTATATACAAAATAATTATGGTATAATAGCTCTGTAATGCTCATGTAATGTAAAGATAAAAAAATAGTAGGTATGAAAATGTCCTATTTACAGTCATATGAAATGTGAGCGCTGATCACTTCTGTCAGATGTGCAGTTAATATACTTATTCCTGTGCAATATGGTAGAAGAGTGTACTGCAAGTCATATATGATTGTTTCAAGGAAGTTGTACTAACATCTTATCTCCACAATAATTTTCTGCAGACAGTATGCTGTGTCAATACATTATGATTCAAGTTTTATAATAAAGGCAGTTATAAAGTACAAAATAACTTTACAATTTCTCGACATATGTAAAAATGTTATTTCTTGCTTAACCTGTTTCAGAATCACCAAATGTAGTGTCACCAGACAAAAGGCTTGTCGCATGACAAATGGCGCCAATCGTACAACTCTTCGTTTTTATGGTGATCCTAAAAAAGGCCGGGTGGCGATGATGCTGTGATGGATGTTCCGCCCGAACCGCGCCGAGATGTTCAGCGGCTGCGCCCGCTGTTTGTGGCGTACTGCAGTCCTTCTCTTCTTTCGGCATCGGTGTGTAGAGTCTGCTGCCAGCCCAGCAAAGTCCATCGGTGGTGCGGTAGAGGGCGAAGAATGTCTGTTCTACTCTTCGGCTGTTCCTTACGGCTGGCTCCATGTCGATGTCGTCCAATAGAGGAGTGTGTCCATGATGAAGTGCGTCCGATGGTGTAGCGATGGAGTGCGCCAAAAAATTCTAGAGGCGCTCTTTTTATGGCCTGACCAGGATCCTGATTGGCTGGCTGCAAACACGTCAGGTGTCACATGCCGCCAGGTGTTTGCAGCGCTGGTACTGGAGAGCAGATGTTTGCTTCGCTGCCATCACAGTAGCAGTCCCTCAATTAGGCCAAAGCACATTAGTCCTGATGTCTCGGAAACTAAAATTCTAATAACTGGAATCCACTGTATTTGTTTTCCTCTTTTCACTGTTTAAAATTAATATTTTACTAATGTAATCAGCATACTCTGTAAGCTGCGTAACTCGGTCACTAGTTTGAACAAAGTACATTTATTATTGGATCAATTTTGATATTAGAAAAATTATGAAAATCCTGATTACCCTGTTTATTGTTTAGTAAAGTAACAATTGCAGAGTAATCATACAATAAACACTAAACATTCCAAACAATCAGATTTGTGTTGAAATCTCCTTTAGTCTGACACATGGCTGGATTTTTAGTTTTTTTCAAACTTTGATCCTATTTTTGGGATCTGGGGTCAAAACCGTTGAAATTTCCTAATCTGTACATTATATACTGATTTTGGTTAAAATCTCTTTAATTTGATATCACAATGGAATCTGCAATTTTAACAAACTATTGCCACACTTTTTGAGCCCTGGCGTTCTAAAATTTTGAAATTTTCAAAAATGAACATTGAATTCACATTTTGGTTAAAATTTCCTTAAATTTGATACCCCAAATGGAGTTTCATAATTTTTTAAAATTTGGACACCACATTTTTGCCTCCTGCTCCCTATTTTATGAGGGACCATTCTCAAAAACAATAGGATTTTGTAAAGTAAAAGTATGGACATGAATGCTAAATTTAAACATAATTAATGCGGTCCAAGTCACTGTATGATAATGATATAATTTACCTTATGATTTCCGTCAAGTGACTTCTAACGTAATTTGAGCTGGGTTACGCGTTTCAGGCCATATGACCCATCTTCAGACCTTCACTCCAAAGGAGCTCGTTATATATAGACAGTCTTGACATGCTATACGCGATGCACCGTGTCGGTTACTAGTACGCTTATAATATGTTAATTCATTTTATTTTACGTGTCTATTTATTGTGTGTTTGTTTTACCATGGATTTTAATATTGTAACGAGATAGAAGACTCGGTCGTATCTGTAAAATGTGTACACCTGTTTTTTATGTGTAGAAAGTGTTAGTGTGGTGTGTTCGTCTCACACCTGTCGTTACATTAATGTTTGTTGCTACCGAAGTCCGTAGCGTGGTCACAATTATCAGTACAACCTACCTGTAATTTCATAGGGGTTGCGAGTCCCGGGTGGCGCCAAATTGTTTAATTTAAAACAATTAAATTTGATAATTAACAAGTTAGATTGGTGTTATCAGCGTTGACAGCTGGGGCGTTCAAATGATTCCCGCCTCTGTACAGCTTCCTGTATTGCCCACTTGGCAAGAGCGCTAGTCGTTTGCTCAGTGAAATTGCTAACACACACATATATTATACAACTTCCTATGAAATAAAAGAATGGTAATATTCTGTACTGTAATTTTAATCATGGTTTGGTCATTAATCAATGTGACAAAAATATTATAAATTAGTTTTCAATAAAACTGCTCCGGCTTAAAACATGAAACATAAATCTCTAGGCTGACGAAATTGATTTTGAAATGAGTTATACTGAGGCTGACATGGCGTCTGTTTGTACACTATGTATTAACTCGTTCAAAATCTGGAGTTCTTTGGATTATAAAGAAAACATAAAAGATGGTTACATTAAAAAAGTAGACTACCGTACCTTATCCGTACTTAAATGGTATAAAGTGTGTTTACAAATTGTTCGGCAGTGAAGTAATAGTTGTTACAAATTTCGCACATTAATGCGAGGTTATTTCTAAGTTAACAACTGTTTTACGTAAGTTTATTATTATTCAATCCTTGAAAGAAAATTAATTTTGCTTAATAGTCAGAATTTTTTGATTGATATGAGAAATATTTAAAGTGCTTTTATTTCTGGGATTATTTAATTTAATTGATACTTATCAGTTCAGATGGTTGCGATATGTCGTTGTTCTGGGGTAATGGAAATTCATCAAATTTGGGGTGACTTAGGCTGCTGGCATCTTCTTCTAATCTGTCTTGGGAATTTCTGCTATTTAATTTTGTTTATTTGGTTCCTGGACATCTGTTAATATTTGAAACTCTTCATCTCCTCGTCACTGGTTCTTGCTGTCGACTTCTAAATGTTTTCAAACTTTTTAAAATAAAATTTCGGTCATCTAAATCTTGCGTACCTCTTACTCAAGCGTCATTTTCCAAGTAAGTAAATTTAACGGAAAATTAGTAACCAACGGCCCATTTCTATGGTAACAGAAACCCTTTGATTGGTTAAGGCCGAGATTAAAAGCATTGTTATTATATTTGAAATTTTTTATTCAAATTTATTATATATTTCTGATTGATTTTATTCTTCTGTCTTCCTTTCTGGGTATTAAATATTATCACTATTGTATTTATTTCCTTTCAAAGATTAAAACAATACCTCATAAGGTCATGTTCTATTATATATTAACTTTTGTCTAATTATGCTGACATTTGATAATTACATAACTCTTTTAATTTAAACTCTTATAGTGATATTTTTCTTTTAAAATGGTTTATACATAATTATTGGCTAGTTACTTGCCTTAGATTTGTAAATTTCCTTGTTAATTTGTTATAATTTGTATTTGTGTGTTTCTGACAGTTAGGCATGTTCATAGGCCTAAGTAGCCATTATGGTATTTTACTTATTTCATTTAAATTTCATTTCATTTTATTCTGATGGACTTTGTTTTGTTGTTATAATTGGTTGTGTTATTTTTTGAGTCTGTTTGTGTTCTGATTACATGTCAAGATTATTTTCTATATCTTAATATTTAAAACATAACAATTAGGCCTATGGATTGAAAGCTTCCTTCAGCCATATCATATTCATAAAATTAAAACGAACAATTCTTTTCAAGTTATTAGTTACTGTTGGTTTAACATTCATTTCATCCTTTTTCTATTATTTTGAGTGAGAAATATCATCACTTCCTTCAAACTTATTTAATTTATTTTCCCTTCGAACATAGGGTGTTTTTTAATTATATACTTAAATTCTTAATTCATTACTACTTCTTTTCTCCATTCCATGTTAACACAAACTGTTTTTACATGGGCTTTCTCCCTAGATAACATTATATCCTTTACTTATCTCTACTTTAAATACTATTTCTAATTATCCTTAACTATATAATTTTCTACAAGCTCACTCTTAAATCATTTATTGGTTCATCAATGATTTACTAAGTGTTTTCTTATCTATTACTACCTTTTTATTATTTATAATATCTTTTTCATCTTATCACTTTCACCTTTAATTAATTGGTGTTTATCATTGATACACTCACTATTTTGGGGTATTTACACATTCACTATTGCACTTTTTTACGTTTATATTAAGTGTTTTTTAGTGGGTAATCCCTATAATTATTTCTCTTTCTCTTTCTCACCTTCTCACTTTCTCACTATTTCTTTCATTATAATATTATACATAGTATTAATGATATTTTGCTATATATTTCACTATATCTAACTCTAATATTTGGGTTAGTGTACTTTTCTTTACTAGGTTACTTTTTACTGTTTTTGTTTAAAACAGGATATAAATTATCTCATTTACAATAATATTTATTTCCATTATTGGCTAATTATTGGTGTTTATTTACAATATTCTATATTTGAGCGTACCATTTCTCCCTTTTATATGGGGTGTTTCTTATTTCTTGGTTTCTTCGTTTCCTCTTCATTCTTCCTCTTCTTCTTCTTCTTCTTCTCCTTCATCTTCTTCATTTTCAATTGTCTTCATTTTAATTCGGTTCTCCCCTTCTCGTCTGGTTTGATTTTATTTAGTTATAGGAATTCGTTCACTTCCTTTAATTGTCTTTATTCTTCTTTGGTTCTGGTTTCTTCCCTTCTTTTGTTAGTTCCTGTTTGTTTGGTCAATCATTTTTTTTCTTGTTTATTTTTCGTGGTTCCCTTCTTCTTTTGTTTCCTGTTGTTGGGTCAATCACTTGGGTTGGGTAATGTCGTTGTTTGTCGTGTCATAGTTTTTATATTTTATTTATATTTAATTATTTTATTTAATATGAAGTACATTTACATTAAGAATTATCTTTTGTATCCCTGGTACTGGGGTGGCTTATTTGTGTTGTAACATAATGCCTCTCCTTCAAAATTGATCATTTTAATAAAACACTAACATAGTTTTTTATGAAATTATCAGTTATTTATAATTTTTTCCTTTTCTCTCTTGTTTGTTTCTCCATTCTTTAATTCTCTTCTTACTTGATTCATTCCATTTTATTTCGATCTGTTTTTATTTATTTCCATTGGTGTGTTCTCCCTTATACACAATTTTTTCCCTAACTTTATAGTAGCTGGTTTCTCCCATTACTACTCATTTTTTCTGAGACCAGAGGAACATCATCTCTGCTCAGTTTATCTGGATTGCTGGACTTTTCAACAGTCAATCTTAAATACCTTTTTTGTCAACTTGTGACTTAAATTAATAATAATAACATATTTTGGGATTGTCCACCTTGTGGTTTGTTTTTAGATCACTTTGGCCTTTTACTCATTCTTCCTTCCGCTGTACCTTTGCTATATACTGTCCTCTACTCATACAGTTGCTTATTTTTTATTTATTCATATGTTAATTTCATCATATCTAACTTTTCATTATTTTGTTTTCTATTCTTCTTGTGATCATTTTAATTATCTTAGACATTTTTATTCTTTTCTTGGTTATTTAGCAATATTTTGCTTTAGCCATTTCTTGTATATTTGTTTTATACATAACTTCTCTTTTTCCTTGTACCAGTTCAGATTTTTTTTTTTTTCTTTGAATACTTTAAATTCATGATAATGTTAGGCATTTATCTCAGCAATTTTAGCTTGATTTATTTTTGTTTAGTTTTGTTTTAAATATCATTTTTGATAATTTTTTTTTTTGTAAGTTAGTTCTCTTACTTTATAGGAATTTTTGTAGCTTATTCCTTTTTAGGTATTTTTTGTTTACATTTTATCGTAAGTTTGTGATTCTTACTTTTTTATAGGAATTTGTGTAACTTATTCCCTTATTGCACTTTTTTATTTTATACTTCATATGTCAACCTTAATAGACTGTAAGTTGATTTTACTTGGTAGGAATTTGTGTAACTTATTCCTTTGTTTTTATATTTTTATTCATTTATTTTAATTTTTTCTATTCCGCATATATTATCTAAATAGGGTAGTAAGTTGCTCTTTACAAACTTTTTTAATTTTGAAATTTGTTTATTTCATTTCTAGTGGTTTATTCTTCTTCATAAAACTTTTTTATTGAAGCTTGGTTGTAAACTCCTTTTATTTTTCTTGTGTTTATATTACTTATTTGGTAAGTATTATTACCATTATCTTTTGTGATGACATATGGGCCTGTATAAAGCAATAACAATTTCTTTGCTATGCCTTCCAGTGTACTTGGCAGTTCACGATTTTTGATTAGTATCTTTTCTCCCTCTTTATATTTGATTATCTTAGGCTGGTTTTTAGCATATTTGGCTTTTTGTTTCTCAATCTTTTCCATTATTAGGCTGTACCATTTGTTTTTATCATACGGGTCTTCTGGGTTTTTTGGGAATTCTATTATCTCTTGTATCTCTCTATTTGGCTTCCTCTCGAACATCATTAAGTATGGTGTATTTTCAGTAAATTGGTGATAGCTGATATTTAAAAATACTTTGGTTGAAGTTAAATATTTGTACCATTCCCTCTGGTTATCATGACAATAAGTTCTCAAAATGCGTCCCACCTCTCTCAACATTCTTTCTGCTGGATTACTACTAGGGTGGTACACGGAAGTTTTATATGTTTTGATGTTCAGTTTCATTAACTCTTCTCTCCACTTATTTCCTTTAAATTGTGTCCCATGATCGGTTATTATCATGTACGGTTTTCCAATTTCTGACATGTATTTATTTTTAATAATATCTAGTATTTTACTTGTTATGGCTCTGTTTATAGCGTATAGTTTGGTGTACTTGGTGTAATGGTCAAGTATAATTACAATGAACTTGTACCCACGTCTTCCTCCGCTGCGTGGGAATGGTCCACATATGTCGAGGAATACTTTCTCTAGTTTGCCATTTGACGTGATGGGTATCATCGTTCCATTCTTCCTTTCATTATTGGTTTTGACCATCTGACACAACGTGCATGTTTTTATGTTTTTATTTACCTTTCTTGTGATATTTTTTATAAATAAATCTTCCTCTAAAGCTTTTACTATTTTGAGTGTTCCCATGTGTCCGTATCTTACATGGTAATCTTTGATGATCTGATTTTCTAATGAATGAGGAATTACTAGTTTCCATGTGTCTTGGTTCTTTTTTGTTTTTATGAATAATATGTCTTTGTATATACAGTAAAATTTATTTAAAATTGCTTCAGATTCCATTAGTCTTTTTCTTATGTTTAATATTTTGGTATCTTGCTCTTGTTGTAACACTATTTCGTTTACAATATTTTCCAGGTCTTTCCTATCTTTCAATATATAATACACTTTTGCTATCTTCCCCTTTTCTCCTTCAAATGTCTGATCTTCTACATTTATTCTGGATAATACGTCGGCCACTATGTTCTTTCGGCCTGGAATATATTCCCATGTAATGTGGTATTCTTGCAGAGCAAGTATCCATCGGGTAAGTCGACCATGACTCAATTTACATTTAGTCCAGTCGCCAGAGATTTTGACTTGATAAAAAATTGGGGCAAAGCAATATTTGGTGCACGTGTTAAATAAACGTTAATAATTAATATAAAAAAATCTTTGCATGTTTACCTTTCTAGGGTTTTCTGAAAATGGTCTGGAAAAATCGTAAAGACAGATTTTCTTAAAGCACTCCGTAAATATGTACAGTTGGAAGAAATAAAAAGGTGTATATTGAAGAGCAAACAATTTCCTTCAGAAAGTCTCCTTACATATTTTTACGTTAATGGAACTGTTTTCCTGAAAATTGGTAATGATGAGCGCTGCGTTTTAAAAAGAGCGTTTGCCCCCGATCTTGCGTAATTCGCTAAATTAGCCAGGCGCGTCTATTCAAAAATATCATAACTTTCTTTAATCTAAGCATAGCCAGTTAAATAAAGGCTAGTTTTGAAGGGGAACAGTATAGCTTTCAAATTTTGTTGATTTTTACATAAATATTTTATTTGAACATAAAGAATATAGTGTGTAAATATTTACTGTAGATACAAAAAGAAGTGAAACCACAAAATTACAAGTACTATACAATAAAATTTAAAAAAATAGTAGTTCTTTACTAATTTACCTTTAAAAGAGATAAACTTTTTATTTTATAATAATGAAAAATACTTTTGAAGTTGTTATTTAAAAAAAAACACCTTTTCAAAAGTGAGTATTTCGACGTATTTTAAATTTACTCGAAAATTCAGAGTTTATCTGCCTTTATTAATCTTAAAAATAGAGATATCGAAATACAAAAAATTGTATTTGAAAGCTGCAAGTGTTCTGCATCAAAAACTATACTCATGAAAATTAAAATCATTTTCGAAATTAAAAAAAATAAATAAAAATTGTGTATACTAAAAAAAGGTGCCTCCTTTGCGTTACATACATGTATCTTTTAAGTGGGTTTATTTGAGTACTTGAAATTAACGTTACAGCTACTACAATACTAAATCTATCTATTCATGTTATTTCTCTTACCTGATTATACCTATACTCTAAAAACAAGACCCTAGAAAACAGGTAAAATTTTTAAACGGCGCGGCGTTCTATTCCCCTCGAGTGTGCAACTGTAAATGTAGCTGCGCGCGCAACACCCATTGTTGTGGTGTGCCATACAAACATCTGCTATACAAGAACGGAGCAGTAACGCAGTTGATATTTCTTCAAAGGTTATAATCAAAACATTACAAATATTTTTGTTTTTATCATATAAAACAGGTAAAAAAATTGCAGTTTAAAGTTTTTATTTACACTTTTTATACATGCTAATATTTATTTATTTGTGAGCACGTGTAGTGGAGTCAAAATAAAAATCAAATGTGAATTGTTTTGGGAGTCGATTTTTTGTGTGCTAAATTGGTTAATGGGATCAAGTTGAGCTAATAGTTAAGTTTTGTGTAAAAACAACCCGTTTATTTTTTTATTAACAATTTAAGTTGCAAAATAGCGTTTTTATAAATATCTTTGGACCCAACAAGCCGATTTTAATGTGATTTTTTTCAGTATTCTATAATAAATTAAGAACATTTCTAGCCTTAATACGGAAGTCGATGTTATTATTATTGTTAATAAATAAATAAAATGGCGATGGCGTTTATAAACAAATTGCTGTTGTTTTAACACAAATTAATGAAAGTTGATAAAACTTGAGGGAAAGGTAACCTTTGTGGAGTACTATAAACCCCAAAAATTTCATATTGAAATGTCGAATATTACCTCAAAAAAATCGCAATTCACAAAAAACTTTGAGTGCTCATAAAGTACGGCAAGATTGTGGCACAAAGGTGTACGACGGCTTAAATTAAAGCTTATTAAAAATACTTTCGGGTGGTTAATTAACAAAATTTTTTGGCCTTTCTGACACCATTTTTGACCATTTAAAAAAATTAAACGTAGACATGGATAGCCTCAAAAAAAGATGAAAATGAAGAAAAAAGAAAAATCTTAAAATCTGCAGCAGCAATTATTCAAAACGATGTTAATCTGAAGAAAAGTAATACAGAATTTTATCCTCCAAGTGATAATATATTCCAAAATATTAATGAGAATATCCCAGAATCCCTTCAGTTTCTGATAGAAGAAATAATTTTAAAAAATAAAAAAGGTGATATTAGTTCATATGAAACAAAATGCACAGCAATTACTCATTCAATTATGAGTTGCATAAGACCTAAAACCTTTCTATCACCATTGCAAGTTGGTCTGTCTGTAATGTTGCACAGGAAATTTGCTTCAAAACGAATTATAGATTTATTGTCGCATCTGGGAGTGTGTTCATCATACAAAGAAGCAACACTTTATGAGGATAGTGTATTGCTTAGTCCACGTTCTCCATTTAGATCTGGTTGTTTTGCACAATTGGCATTTGACAATTCAGATATTAACATCAATACTATAGACGGGAAAAATACTTTTCATAGTATGGGAAGTATTATGATTGTAAGTCCCAGAGATTGTTATTATAACAAAGTTCCCTTAAAACGATTGACAGTTAAGCCTACTGCAAAAGAAATTAGCAAAATTGACAAAATACCATTCCAAATTTTTGAAAATATTAATACACATGCACTCCAAAACATTGTTTTTGAAAAAGTAGATAACCCGAGTTTTAATAATATAGATTTTTCTAATGCTGACTTGCTTTGGATTTATGGAGTGACCAAACCAGGCATTACTGGCTGGAATGCCTTTATGTCCAAGCTTTTGGAAAATATGACGTATACATTATCTAGAATTGTTTGCTTGCCTTTTGTACACTCTCCTCCAACTGACAAAATTACAATATACACCATTTTAAAATACGCTGTAAAACTAGTGAAAACTTAAATCTATTTAATTGTTTTGTTACTTTCGATCAACCTTTGTATCAGAAAGCGTTTAAAATGGTCCAATCCTCACCTGATGATGATATACATAATGTAATTGTTCGACTTGGAGGATTTCATCTGCTTATGTCTTTTCTTGGTTCAATCGGTTATGTGATGGCAGGAAGCGGTTTAAAAGAAGCATTAAGCTGTTACTATGCGCCAGGAACTGTAGATAAGATGTTAGATGGCCATGCTTATGCTAGAGCAGTACGAGGCCACACATTAATTTGGATAGTTTTGTGTAAAAAGATTATTGAGGAAATGAATCTTTCAGAAGTTGAATATTCAAATATGAAATCTTTACTACAAGAATTTTTAGATGACAATCTTACTTACAAAGAAGTACAAGATCATAATTTTTTTAACATCTTAAATGGTAAATTTCTAGAAAAAATTATTGAAATTGAGGAATGCGGTAAAACTGCAAAATTATGGATACAATACATACGAATGATCTCTATTGCAAAAGCATTTGCGCGCTCTGAAAAAATGGGTAATATAAAAATTCAATTACAAGTTATTCAGCAAATGTTGCCATAGTTTTATGCGACTGGACATTTTAATTATACGAAATCAGCCTTATTATATGTACAATATATGAATCAATTTATAAAAGAATCTGAAAAACTTTTCACCTCAATGCAAAACCAAAATGTAATTCCAGAAACTACCGCTTTAAAAATTAAAGAACTTCAAAATTTTATAAATAACAGATTTTTTACTGTAAGACGAACTGAGAAATTCTGGTCAGGAACTCATACTGATATGACAATCGAACAGGACTTAATGAGAGTCATGAAAGTTGATGGTGGTATGATTGGACGGGGAGTAACTACCAGTACTGCAAATAAATGGATTTTAGCGATGCCATATACACATGATATCTGCGAAGAAGTAGAAAATTTTTGTGGTATACAATTTTCTACTTCCGATCAGCATGTAGATACTAGAGATTCTCGAATAAAACGAGATACTGAAGATATTCTCAAAATAAAATCCTGGTTTGATTGTCACGAGACATTTCCTTATCAAGATTCAATAATGTCTATATCTACTGGAGTTACTGGCGGTAATAATATTAACTGTCATAATGCTTTTGAGGTTGGAAAAGCAGGGTTAGAAGAAATTGCTGGTACAAACTTCCATAAAGTTTCGTTTAAACGAAAAAATAGAGTACTGTCATTAAAAAGTGTTAATAGTAGTCTGAAAATTCAAGAGGAAATTGTCCCTATAGATCCAATGTTTATATTTCAACGCATTTGTGTAGCAAGAAAAAGTGACGACGAATTAAAAGATTACATGCGTTATGAACTTGCACCGTACCCAACATCTATGTTTTACGAAGGTGTATTTCGGAAAACAGATAAGTCTAAACTATATGATATGTTTGAAGTGGACCGCACTGAGATTAACCTTGAAGATTGCATTTACGTCATTGATGGTGGTATGTTACTGCATAGAGTAGTATGGTCAAAAAATGACAAGTTCAAATGTATTTTTCAAAGATACGTAAATTATGTCAAGAGACACTTTGGATCAAAAGTTACTGTAGTTTTTGATGGCTATACAAACAATTCTAACAGCATCAAAGCTATGGAGCGTTATCGCCGTACCAATCAAAATTCCTCTTTAGATATTTTATTCTATGAAGATATGTGTGTCACAGTGACCCAAGAACAATTTCTTTCGAATAAAACTAATAAAACTCGTTTTATTGAAATTCTAACGAGATATTTGGAAGAAGAAAGAACTTTAAACAAGCTGACGATGATGCAGACTTATTAATTGTGAAAACAGCCTTAGAATTATATGATAAATTATATGCACGTCAAATTGTTACTTACATTGAAATTCCCTTTAATTTGATACCCCACGTGCGGTATTTTCATATTTTCCATTTTTGACATCACCCCTCCGCCAATTCCACTAATTTATTGAGCCCAAAATTTTTGAAAACCAAAATTTTTAATAGTGCGTATATGCATGTCACATATGATATTTCATATTTTCCATTTTTGACACCCCTCCATTACAACCCATTTATTGAGCCCCAGGGCCCAAATGTATTCAATAGTACGTATATGCATGTAAAATTGTTACTTGCATTGAAATTCCCTTTAATTTGATACCCCACAGTATTTTCATATTTCATATTTTTCATTTTTGACATCCCCCCGGGCCCAAAACACCTATCTTATGTTGGTTCTCCCATTGCGTAAAAAATTTGTGCCAAGTTTGGTGGAAATCGGGTAAGTTTCATATTTTCCATTTTTGACCTCCCCCAAAACCACCCATTTATTGAGCCCCAGGGCCCAAGAATTTTCAATAGTGCTTATATGCATGAAAAATTGTTACTTGCATTGAAATCCCCTTTAATTTGATACCCTACATGCGGTATTTTCATATTTTCCATTTTTGACATCCCCCAGGGCCCAAAACACCTATCTTATGTTGGTTCTCCCGTTGCATAAAATATTTGTGCTAAGTTTTGTTGAAATCGGTCCAGTGGTTTAGTAGGAGGTGTGAAATATAAATACACACAATGACTTTTATGTATATTAAGATACACATATTTAATAATATTATTCAACAGAGGAAGATTTGTTAAAATTGACCATTCCGTCTATCGATTTAATACTCCTAAAGATGAAATAATAACAAAATCGTTATTTTGATTTTATTACTATTAAAATTTGAACTATTTTAAACAAAAAGAATGAAGACTTTATCATGATCCAATGGTTTATTTAGTAGTAAGAAAATAAATCCACGGAATGTAAACGTTTTTATCGATTTTACCGCGCGCTGCCCTTAAATAAGGTTTTTTTTTAAAGCCTGACCTTATAAACATGCAAAGATGATTTTAAACCGATATTTAGACCTTTTTCAATAACTATACCAAGTATCACTTTGCCTCAATTTTTTACGAAATTTTACCATTATTTTTACTCTGGCGACTGGACTAATTGTTTGAGAAAGGATATTGACTTATGATCGCTTCTGACTGTGATAGGATATCCTAGTATGTAGGTTCTAAATTTGCCACACGCGAATACTATGCTGAGCAACTCTTTTTCTGTAACATTGTAGTTACGCTCGCAACTATTTAGTATTCGGCTGGCAAAGCTAACGACCAGGTGGTTTCCTTCATTGTCTTCCTGGTACAATTCTGCGCCTAGACTTACATCACTAGCGTCGCAATTTAGGTAGAATGGTTGTTCGAAATTGGGGTGGTGTAACATGACAGTTTCGAAAAATTTTTGTTTAATTAAAGTGAGTACTTCCTCTTGTTCAGTTCCCCAAGTCCATTTTTCTTTTGATGAAAGTTGCTTAGAAAATTTCGCTGTGAGATGGGAATAGTTCGTTTGAAACTTCCTATAGTAATTGCATATCCCCAAGAATGACTGCAATTGCTTCTTGTTTTTTGGTGAGGGGAATCTTTGGATGGCTTCAACTTTCTCTTGGGATGGAGAGATTCCCTTTTCGGTCAATTTGAACCCTAGGAACTTCACTTCATTGGCAATAAATTTTGACTTATCCAATTTAAGTGTAATATTATTATTGGACAACTTTTTTAATACATGTTCGACTCTTTCGCAGTGTTCGTCCCAGTCTGAAGACGTTATTAGCAGGTCGTCAACGTATACTGTGGTGAATTCCAGTGCCTCTTGACCTAAGACTTGGTCCATGCACTTGACGAACGCTGCTACGGAATTGATGAGTCCAAATGGTAATCTTTTAAATTGGTAATTTCTACCATCAAATATAAAGGCCACGTATTGCCTACTGTGTGGGTGCAGCTCCACCTGCCAGTACCCACATACAGTATCCCAGGTACTAATGTATTTTATTCCATGAAATCTTTTTAAAATTTCCTCAATTTCTCCCGGTGAGGTCCGGTCATTGACAATCATTTTATTGATTTCTCGGGCGTCCAAGCAAATCCACACTTTGCCATTCTTCTTGGGTATAGCTACTATTGGGCTTGTGTATTGATTGGCTATACTCTGCAATCATTCTGTTTATCTCCGTCCTGACTTCATTTTTCAGGGAGTATGCTATGGGATATGATTTCCTGTGGAAGTCTACAGGTTCCCTGAAGTTAATTTTACACTGGTATCCCTTAACTTTTCCAGGAATATTCGAGAAGACATGTTGATATTTGTTATAAATTGCAATGAGGTTTTCAGACTGTTGTTTACAAATTTCTTGCTGAGGCCGTTCTCTTTGGAAATTTCTTATTTCTTCGATTTTCTGTTCCCACAATCCTCTATCTTCCTCTTCATTTTCCATCATGATGGACGGTTCATGCGTTTGACAGTAGTAACTCTTCAATTCTGGATCTTGATTCGGAGCGATTGGAGTTGAATTGCAATTTATAGATATTTGCAGACCAGATTCCCGGTTCTGAAGTTGGCAATACCACTCCCTTTTGCAGGTTGATAACTGCCGAATATCTTCTTAATACATCACATCCTATGAGCATGCTGAATGGTAGCCCATTGGCCACAAGAAATACAATAGGGATGGTTGATTCTTGATTGTCTAATTCTAATGAAACTTGCTTTCTTACCGTCTTATTTTGTTTGCCAGTGGCACCAATGATTATTATATTGTTTATTGGCAGTGTAGGGATTGGTGTTCGAGAGTTGACTTGAATCCGCTCTAATTCAGGCTGATTTATTAGAGAGATGTTAGATACCGTGTCAACCATGATTATGGTTATAGTACCGTTTATGGTAGCCTTTATATGGACAATTTTGCTGTTAGTTTGTTGTAACTGGTTGGCTTCTTCTTCGAGAAGTTCCTCTTGGATATTCTTTAGATAGTTGTTATATATTATTGTAATTACTTTATGTTTATCTTCTGACATTACACGACGTATTAACCCAAGTGACTGGTCATGTGAAGGGTATCTAGGTTTTTCCACTGACCTCTTTAGTTTAAAGGTGGTTGTTGATTCGTGGCCAGACTATTCGACTGGTCACCCGCCTCGTTGCTCGGTCCTTGTTGATGGTTATTTTCATCCCTTGGTGGTTCGTCATTCCTACTCTCTGAGAACTGATTGCCGTTATTATTTGATTCGTGGTACCATGGGTTTGTATGCCAGTTCGGACTATATCTCCTGTGGTTATTTTGTCTACGCCCATGAATGAAATTTACTTGGCGTCTGCCGTCGCCTCTATTTTGGTTTCCCCCGGGTCCCCAGTTGTATTGATAATTAGGGTTGTACCGGTTGCCATAGTAGTTATTGTTGTTGGGGTGGCCATTTGTGCGTTGGTCCTGTTCAGCTCCCCTGTAGCTACTGTTTGGTGGATTATTGTTTGGGATGTTCCTGTTGTTATTCTGGTTTCCCGGATGATTGTTTGGTGGGCCTCTGTTAAATGGCTGGTTATTCGGAGAATGATTCTGTGTATTCCTGTTAAATGGCTGTTCATTATTATAGTTGTTATTGTTCCGGTTCACATTGTTCCGGTTGCTGTTTTGTGTGTGATTGTAGGGTAGATTGACATTGTGTGCATTATTATTATCATTCCATTTGTTATACCGTTGGTTCACTAGCCGATTTTTCTTGTATTGTCCATCGTTCTCATGATCCTCCAACAAGCTTGCCATTCCTTGGATCGTCTTTATTTGCCCTTGTCTCCTGGCTTTTTGTACAGCTTCCTCATAGTGGTACCCATGTTGTATCACCAGAGATTCCTCAGGTATCTTGGGTTCTAAGTTTCGGGCCAAACATACCTTTCCTAAAAAGTAGGATGTTAGAGTGTGTCCTGCTTGTGGTTCGTACCTCCCATTGCTAATGTCATTACGGACTACATTTTGGGTGGACTCCGAACAATATTTTTCTCGGAATTGTTTTTTAAATTCCTGAGTATCATTTATTTCTGGTCGAGTTGCTGTCCACCAGTTGTCGTGGGTGTCTCGGAACATTTCATCTATGAGGCTTCTTACGCTTGTCCACCTGGTTTCCCTATTCTTCTCTATCAACTCCTCTACTCTTTTGAGGAATTCCATTGGATTCCGCCGGTAACTGCGGAAGTTGATTACCTCTCTATTCTCGCTGGTTACTATGTGTGTATTATGACAAGGTTTCTCCCTCAGTGCGTCCAGCTCTTCCTGCATTTGTCTCTCCCTTTGGCTGATTCCCTGGATCTTCTCCTTGTTTTCTTTGGTCTGTCCGTCTATTTTGTTGATGGCGGTGTATACCTTTTCCACACGATTATTTACATCTATCTGTATTTCTTGATGCCTCTCCTCCAGTTTCTCAATCACCTCCTGTTTATTTCTCTGGCATTCTTCGGTGGTAACTTGATAAAATTCTGTCGCTCTCATTCTGCCTTCCTCCTCAACATTGCTGATTTTATTGGTTAACTCTTCCCGGACTTGTATCACAGTCTCATTCATCTCGGTTACCGGTATCTCCTCCCGATATTCTACCAGTTGTTGCTTCAATTCCTCTTTGGTTTTTTCGCTGTCTTCCTTCAATTTCTGTTGGAGCATATCATTACTATTTTCGATCTTCTTATTCACTATTTCCATATCCTTCTTGATCTGTTTCTTCAACTCTTCACTCTTCTTTTCCAACGTCTCTTCAGGGCTTCATGGTTGCTCTCCATTTTATTATTTAGAATTTCCATGTTCCCCTTGATTTGCTTCTTCAACTCTTCACTGTTTCGGTCCAGTTTTTCATTAAAGAAGTTTTTCTTCCTTCATTCCCTCTTGTAATGATTCCAATTTTTTATTCAATTCTTACTTGTTTTGGTCCATTTTATTATCTATTTTTCCATTAATTTCCTCCTTGTTTCTGTTTAATTGTTCTACCATAATCCTCATCATTTCTTGGAAATTGGTGTCCATTATTTGGGCTGGTTTGACTGGTTGGACGTCAACTACTACTTCTATTTCTGGTTCCGGTAGGTTTGGATTTTCCGGTTGTTCCCCCTGGTGATCCTCTTCAAACAACCCTCCAATCATTTCCTCAATTTCTTCCATTTCTTCTTGATTTGATTCTTTCTTACTTTTGAGTCTTGTAACCATATGGTGTCTTTTCATAATCACCGCTAGTCGTCCTTTTCTAGCCTCACTACGTTGGTCGCCAATCTGTAACGAGATAGAAGACTCGGTCATATCTGTAAAATGTGTACACCTGTTTTTTATGTGTAGAAAGTGTTAGTGTGGTGTGTTCGTCTCACACCTGTCGTTACATTAATGTTTGTCGCTACCGAAGTCCGTAGCGTGGTCACAATTATCAGTACAACCTACCTGTAATTTCATAGGGGTTGCGAGTCCCGGGTGGTGCCAAATTGTTTAATTTAAAACAATTAAATTTGATAATTAACAAGTTAGATTGGTGTTATCAGCGTTGACAGCTGGGGCGTTCAAATGATTCCCACCTCTGTACAGCTTCCTGTATTGCCCACTTGGCAAGAGCGCTAGTCGTTTGCTCAGTGAAATTGCTAACACACACATATATTATACAACTTCCTATGAAATAAAACAATGGTAATATTCTGTACTGTAATTTTAATCATGGTTTGGTCATTAATCAATGTGACAAAAATATTATAAATTAGTTTTCAATAAAACTGCTCCGGCTTAAAACATGAAACATAAATCTCTAGGCTGACGAAATTGATTTTGAAATGAGTTATACTGAGGCTGACATGGCGTCTGTTTGTACACTATGTATTAACTCGTTCAAAATCTGGAGTTCTTTGGATTATAAAGAAAACATAAAAGATGGTTACATTAAAAAAGTAGACTACCGTACCTTATCCGTACTTAAATGGTATAAAGTGTGTTTACAAATTGTTCGGCAGTGAAGTAATAGTTGTTACAAATTTCGCACATTAATGCGAGGTTATTTTTAAGTTTACAATTGTTTTACGTAAGTTTATTATTATTCAATCCTTGAAAGAAAATTAATTTTGCTTAATAGTCAGAATTTTTTGATTGATATGAGAAATATTTAAAGTGCTTTTATTTCTGGGATTATTTAATTTAATTGATACTTATCAGTTCAGATGGTTGCGATATGTCGTTGTTCTGGGGTAATGGAAATTCATCAAATTTGGGGTGACTTAGGCTGCTGGCATCTTCTTCTAATTTGTCTTGGGAATTTCTGCTAATTAATTTTGTTTATTTGCTTCCTGGACATCTGTTAATATTTGAAACTCTTCATCTCCTCGTCACTGGTTCTTGCTGTCGACTTCTAAATGTTTTCAAACTTTTTAAAATAAAATTTCGGTCATCTAAATCTTGCGTACCTCTTACTCAAGCATCATTTTTCCAAGTAAGTAAATTTAACGGAAAATTAGTAACCAACGGCCCATTTCTATGGTAACAGAAACCCTTTGATTGGTTAAGGCCAAGATTAAAAGCATTGTTATTATATTTGAAATTTTTTATTCAAATTTATTATATATTTCTGATTGATTTTATTCTTCTGTCTTCCCTTCTGGGTATTAAATATTATCACTATTGTATTTATTTCCTTTCAAAGATTAAAACAATACCTCATAAGGTCATGTTCTATTATATATTAACTTTTGTCTAATTATGCTGACTTTTGATAATTACATAACTCTTTTAATTTAAACTCTTATAGTGATATTTTTCTTTTAAAATGGTTTATACATAATTATTGGCTAGTTACTTGCCTTAGATTTGTAAATTTCCTTGTTAATTTGTTATAATTTGTATTTGTGTGTTTCTGACAGTTAGGCATGTTCATAGGCCTAAGTAGCCATTATGGTATTTTACTTATTTCATTTAAATTTCATTTCATTTTATTCTGATGGACTTTGTTTTGTTGTTATAATTGGTTGTGTTGTTTTTTGAGTCTGTTTGTGTTCTGATTACATGTCAAGATTATTTTCTATATCTTAATATTTAAAACATAACAATTAGGCCTATGGATTGAAAGCTTCCTTCAGCCATATCATATTCATAAAATTAAAACGAACAATTCTTTTCAAGTTATTAGTTACTGTTGGTTTAACATTCATTTCATCCTTTTTCTATTATTTTGAGTGAGAAATATCATCACTTCCTTCAAACTTATTTAATTTATTTTCCCTTCGAACATAGGGTGTTTTTTAATTATATACTTAAATTCTTAATTCATTACTACTTCTTTTCTCCATTCCATGTTAACACAAACTGTTTTTACATGGGCTTTCTCCCTAGATAACATTATCTCTACTTTAAATACTATTTCTAATTATCCTTAACTATATAATTTTCTACAAGCTCACTCTTAAAGCATTTATTGGTTCATCAATGATTTACTAAGTGTTTTCTTATCTATTACTACCTTTTTATGATTTATAATATCTTTTTCCACTTATCACTTTCACCTTTAATTAATTGGTGTTTATCACTGATACACTCACTATTTTGGGGTATTTACACATTCACTATTGCACTTTTTCACTGTTTATATTAAGTGTTTTTTAGTGGGTAATCCCTATAATTATTTCTCTTTCTCTTTCTCACTATTTCTTTCATTATAAAATTATACATAGTGTTAATGATATTTTGCTATATATTTCACTATATCTAACTCTAATATTTGGGTTAGTGTACTTTTCTTTACTAGGTTACTTTTTACTGTTTTTGTTTAAAACAGGTATATAAATTATTCATTTACAATAATATTTATTTCCATTATTGGCTAATTATTGGTGTTTGTTTACAATATTCTATATTTGAGCATACCATTTCTCCCTTTTATATGTGGTGTTTCTTATTTCTTGGTTTCTTCATTTCCTCTTCATTCTTCCTTTTCTTCTTCTTCTCCTTCATCTTCTTCATTTTCAATTGTCTTCATTTTAATTCGGTTCTCCCCTTCTCGTCTGGTTTGATTTTATTTAGTTATAGGAATTCGTTCACTTCCTTTAATTGTCTTTATTCTTCTTTGGTTCTGGTTTCTTCCCTTCTTTTGTTAGTTCCTGTTTGTTTGGTCAATCACTTTTTTTCTTGTTTATTTTTCGTGGTTCCCTTCTTCTTTTGTTTCCTGTTGTTGGGTCAATCACTTGGGTTGGGTAATGTCGTTGTTTGTCGTGTCATAGTTTTTATATTTTATTTATATTTAATCATTTTATTTAATATGAAGTACATTTACACAGGGCCGTAACTAGGCGTTGGCGAGATGTGCCCCCGCCAAGGGCGCAGGTACAAAGAGGGCGCAAAATTGACCATGAAAAATATCTTTTTTTAGAGTTAGATTGGTACAATTTGTCAAGCAAATAAAAACTCCACGTTATTGGAAAAAATCTTTCAGTTTCAGATTGTTAAAAGTTACTGTACGTGAACTGTCTATATTTGTGTATATTATACAATAAACAAAAAGCAGCTACGTAAATTTAGTAACTGCACTGGACCTTGCCCTACTGATGGGCGCGGAGTCGGGCCAGGCGCAAAGCGAAAATCCCTTCCCCTCCGCCCATCCCTTGATGTGTCAGTCACTGGGTCACTGCACTGCACCTGCGCCTTCTTGGTTTTAGCAACGAATATAGACGTAACTAGAAGAACACTTCTTATGGAGCGAGTGGGGTCAGCTTTCTGGGGTGATAAACCGTAGTTCAACACCCCGGCAACTAGATGGCGCTGGCGTTTCCAAGTAATTTTTTGTATTATACCGCGAAATTTAGTAAATTTCAAACATTTTCGTTAATATATAATTGGAAAAAGCTACAACTTATCAGATAAAAAGTGGTAGATGAAAAAATGTTTGTAGGGGTTAGACTAGACACAACCTCCAAAATTTTTTCACATTTGTTTGACACACTGGGTACGAAGGAATGAATCAAATAAACGCAGCCTACTCAAAAAATGCACTTTTGATGCATTCATTTATTATGCAGTGCGCAAAAGAATTTTAAAATATACAAGAACATGCGTCTTATTAGGCCTATTACAAACATGTTTTTCATCTACCACTCTTTTATACAAAAAGTAGTAGCATTGTTTCAACTACGCTTTTAATAACCCAGAAGTGTGCTTCTAGTAACGTCTATATTCGTTGGTTTTAGCAAGCTTGTCATAACTTGAATATTACTCATACTCATACCCCTCCCCCCACGCCTGCCATGGCCACGTCAATCTATTGCTCTATTCTAGTTTGTTCTGTTGGTTTTGTTGAGACTCAGTGTAATTACAGCCGCTGGTATTATTTTCTATTGTAATTTGTGAACTAAGTGATTTTCACACTCAGCGATTAGACGACACTTATAGTGTTTGTGTTGTTACTTGTTGATGTTGGCGTTGCTTCTGTTGTACGGGTAAGAATGATTTCAATAAAATGTACCATAGCTTAGTCTACATTAACCCTAGAATTGGCGCATGTTATTCCCCGTGGTGGCCTATTTTTTCCCTTTTTGTACAGTTTTTGAAAACACTACATATTATTATTATTATTATTATTATTATAACACGGTATTATTGCAAAACAATACATTAATTATACTATTTACTCTTCAACATCACGAAAATGTCAGTGAATCAAACAATCAATGGAGGTTACCGTGCGAAACTTGACTCCAGCTGTCAGAAATAATTTCCCAACATTCGTTCTGTCTTTACTGCCAGACTGACAAAGCCAAATAGGCCTAACTAATATCACTGTGTTCGCCGTTTAATTTTCTAGACCTACAGAAAATAAAAAAAATACCGGAAGAAAGAAGAAGAACGGGCCCGTTCCATTGGTATAACTTATATTCCTATTAGTTCATTTTTAGCGGAAATGGTCGTGGTTGTAAATGTCCAATTTTCAGCAAGTGTCAGCTGATTTTGTTGCGCAAGTCTGCTGACTAAAATAGTCCCGATTTCAAAATTAGTTTACGTAAATATTTCAATCACAAGTTTCATGAATATGGTATCAATTTTATTTTTATAATTGGATGAGCGATCGCGTACACGGAAAACCCGAAGCACTGTAAATACAAGTGAGCCTCTCGCGGTAAGAAAAAAGAAACGATGTCTGCTACGTTTTAACGCTATCGCCGAATTTTTCGGTGAACGCAACTGTCGGCACTGAACATAAACACGAATTTCGTAATATTTCCTGTTTATGTTCAGTGCCGACAGTTGCGTTCACCGAAAAATTCGGTGATAGCGTTAAAACGTCGCAGACATCGTTTCTTTTTTCTTACCGCGAGAGGCTCACTTGTATTTACAGTGCTTCGCGTTTTCCGTGTAATCCTATTACTCAGGATTCAAAAAAACTTTTTGGCCGTCTGTGTGTCTGTAACAATGACAATGACAGCGGCAGCGCCCAAACAAATTTACCGATTATGACCAAACTTGGCACACAGGTCCTTGGGCAGTGGGCACAATATCTAGGCGGAGTTCGTTAATGTTTGAGATCGGTCAAGTAGTTTTTAAATGGCAGCCATTTACAACTGTAATACAATGTAAATTAAATGGGCATGGTTTGTTTCAGAAATGGGGCCAAAAAAACCTTCTGGAAGAAGAAGAAGAAGAAGAAGAAGAAGAAGAAGAAGAAGAAGAAGAAGAAGAAGAAGAAGAAGAAGAAGAAGAAGAAGAAGACGACGACGACGACGACGACGACGACGACGACGACGACGACGACGACGACGACGACGACGACGACGACGACGACGACGACGACGACGACGACGACGACGACGACGACGACGACGACGACGACGACGACGACGACGACCAAGAAAAAAAGGAAGGAGAAAATGAAAAAGAAGATAGCAAGACTGAGACTGTTTCAGAAGACAACCACAGCCAGATCACTCCAATGGAGTTCGTCACAAACGTCATTGATTTTGAAGAAGGAAGTGATCCTGAGCTAAGTCATTCCACAATGGGCAGGCAATCTATTGATCTTGAAAAACCCAGCACATCTTGCACATCTAATTATAATGAAAATGATGCATTAAATACTACTGATGTGGGAATAGAAATTATCTACGAGGATCCCAAAAAATGGCCAGCAAATTTTCGATCAGACACAGTTCGTTGTAAACTTGTTGAACGAGGCCCACAAACAATTGACTTAGATAGCTACAAATTCCCCTGTGCAGATGATGGAAGACACTTTTCTCAGAAATGGGTTTATAAAATTCTACCAAACGGGGAAAAAGTAAAAAGGCAATGGTTGTTGTACAGCCAGTCTAAGGACGCACTGTTTTGTTTCCCTTGCCTTCTCTTTTCAAAAGATGACAAAAAGGACAAATCTGCTTTCTCTAATATTGATGAGGGATTCAATGATTGGAGACACTTGAACCCATTTATTGTCAATCACGAAAGGTCGATACCTCACCGACATTCTTATGTCGATTGGAAAGAATTAGAAATTGGACTGAAAACTAGTAGATCTGTTGATGCAGAACATCAAACATTGATACAAGCTGAAGCAGAAAAGTGGTGCAATGTTCTCAAATGTATTGTGGATGTAATTCTCCATTGTGCAAGGAATAACTTACCTTTAACAGGAGGTTCCAATTCGATCAGTGACAGCAACTGTGGTGTATTTCTAAGTACATTAGAACTTATTAGTCACTACAATCCTCAACTATCTAAGCACATAGAAAATGTTAAAAGTGGAAAACATGTCACAAGCTATTTTTCACCTCTAATTCAAAATGAGGTCATAGACATTTTGGGAAATAAGGTTCGATCTGAAATACTGAAGAATGTAAAAAGTGCTAAGTATTTCTCTATTATGTTTGACTGCACCCCGGACACAGCACATTTAGAACAAATGAGTGAAATAATAAGGTATGTTAACATTAAGGATGGGAAATGCTCAGTTGAAGAAAGTTTTGTGGACTTCATCATAAGTCACCAGAAAAAAGGAAGAGGGTTATCACAAGAAATATTGCAAAAGCTAAACAATGACGGCTTGGATATTCAGAACTGTCGTGGTCAAGGCTTTGAAAACGGCTCAAACATGGCAGGAAAATATGAAGGCGTTCAAGCGCACATATCCCAACTAAACGACCTTGCTAAATTTGTGCCTTGTGCAGCACACAGTCTTAACCTCGTTGGCGTGCACGCCGCGGAAGTGTCAATTATGATGACAAGTTTTTTTGGAAATGTGTTGGAGTTTTTCAACTTCTTTAGTAGCTCTACCTTAAGGTGGGAGGCTTTGATTGGTTGTCTCAAAACTACCCTTAAGAGACATTGTGATACAAGATGGTCTTCCAGGCGTCAAGCTGTGACAGCTCTTAAGAAGAACTTATCATCTGTACACAAAGTTTTACAAAACATGGCTGATAAAGACAACGACTGGAACACTGACACACTGTCTGGTGCTATGAAACTTCTTAGACAAATTGATTACGAATTTGTGTGCCTTTAAGAGATGTGGTCTGATGTTTTGATAAGTTTGGACTGCACCAACAAGTCACTGCAAGGAAAGGGCACAACTCTTGACGTAGCATCAAGTTTGCTCTCAGGTTTGGCAAAAAAAGTTGAAGACCTACGTAAAGAAGGAATTAAAAAATACACAGAAAAAGCCAAAGCTATTTGTGATTCCATGGCCATCCAAAGCAATTTTGCTGTTAAGAGGCTGAGGAAAGTCAAGAGGATGGCTGGGGAGACGGCTGAAGATGAAGCACACTTGTTGAGTTCTGATAAATCATTTGAGATAGAATGTTACACTGTATTTGATAGAATTGTAAGTGAAATGGAAAAAAGGGCACACATTTACCACACAGTTTCATCAGACTTCAGTTTTTTGTCAGGAAAGTCCTTAAGTGAATGCTCTGTTTCTTTTCTTGAAAAGTGTGCAGCTGATCTTGGTGCGATATATAGCAGAGACATTGATAGAGTTGAGCTAGTTAACGAAGTAGCTGCTTTCAAGTTTCATGCAAAAGAGCTGGTGAAGAACATTTACAAGGCTTCCCATTTGGATATTCTGAAAGTTATTTCAAACTATGGATTAAGAGATGCTTATCCAAACATCGAAATAGCATTGAGGATATTTTTGACAATGCCCGTCAGTGTGGCGTCTTGCGAGCGTACTTTCAGCAAGCTGAAGATAATCAAAAACTACTTACGGTCAAGTATGTGTGAAAACAGATTGACAAACTTAGCTATCCTGTCCATAGAATATGAGATTGCTTCAAAACTTGATTTTAGTGAAATAATTAGTGAGTTTGCTTGCTGAAAGCAAGAAAGGTAAAGTTTTAGTTCCATGGCTTTTCTGCTGTATACTGTATGTAACAATTTGTAAAAGCAATATATTTGTTTACTGAAGAGTTTCAATTTGTTATTTACCAGCCCCCAGAGCCAAAAAAATGGTACCTGCAGTTACAACAACAGAATGTTGTAAGTGCAAGTCCTGAAGTCCAGTGTAAAAAAAAATCGAGATAAATTATAGAACTAAAGCACCGACTAAAGTTATGAATTTTTTTTACTGTTGTATGAAATTTACTATTACAAAAATACCGAATACAATGTGAGAACGTATTTTTTTTTTTTTTTTTTTTTTTTTTTTTAGTAATCGAGCCTGGAGTTGGGGAAGCGACATAGGGCTTGGGCGGGGATCGGCACCACTGTTGGGGGCGCAGCTTTGTCAAAATTGCCAAGGGCGCAGGAGTACCTTGTTACGGCCCTGCATTTACATTAAGAATTATCTTTTGTATCCCTGGTACTGGGGTGGCTTATTTGTGTTGTAACAATATATAACGAGCTCCTTTGGAGTCAAGGTCTGAAGATGGGTCATATGGCCAGAAACGCGTAACCCAGCTCAAATTACGTTAGAAGTCACTTGACGGAAATCATAAGGTAAATTATATGAATGATAAAGTTTTATTATGACAACTGGTTGATGTATTCAAAATTTATCATGAGACATAACCCACACAAACAGCCAAGTTAAAAATGAGAACTTGCTTCGCTCGTTTTATTAGTTTTATATAATCCAGGGTGCATGCAGGTGGGTAAAAACACATGAACCACCTCCTATCTCAGTCTAGCGTGTGTGCACTTAACCCTTGCTGCAAGTCTGTTTTGATCAAAGGACAAATTATTAAAAGTTTTACAGCATTCTGTCAAAGCCAGTACTGGTTAATTAGACTTATTAGATATTATAAATTATTTAAAAAGAACACATACAATATGAAAGAATGACCTGAATATTGGCATTTAAATCTGAAAGTTTAACATTTAAACACCATTTTAAAATAATCCTGTTCAAATTTAATTATCCAAAAAGTGATAATGATAACTTCAGATATGCAACACTTTTTTTAACTACATAATTTGTGTGCTATTACGTTGTATTTCATCACACATACTAAACACTGCCATACTTCTAAGAACAAAGTGGGACTTTGAGCCAGCTACCTAGTAAATAATTTTATTTTGCGATACAAAAGTTGTTAACATTACACTGTATTCAAATAAAACAAATACCTGTAGCCATGATTTAGTGGATGGTTGATACATTTCAAGTGCTTTACCAGCACCATTCCATAATAAACTTAGCCAGTCCACGTATGTCACTATCTCTGCTTCCTGACCTTCATGGCCGAAAATTCTGTAACAAAGATTTATATTAGATTCAAACATAATTAAATCAGTTAACTAAAATGTACTTTGTGACTCATCAGTACTCAAGTTATAAAATATTAGAATGTTAGCTTCTGGATTCCAGCAAAAACTTAAAAACAAAATTCTAGTTTATTTTGCTTTTCAAGGAAGATACATATTTGTTAGCAGTAATAGGTCAATATTACCTTTCATAAAATTTAAAAGTAAATTTTGACATACAACCTGTTTTCAAAAGTACTAGTATTATTTTTACTATTTTTATGTAACCAATAGTTTGACTTAATGTTTGTATTTTTTTTGTTACCTCCCTTGAGAACAACTTTCATGTACAGTTTTTGTTCTGAATTGGAAAACTATGATTACAAAATCTTAAATCTGCTGACTTATTACTAATTGGCCATCACTAATTTAACAATTAAGCTCATAAGAATAACGATGACATTTTACTATGAAACAGATTGTTTGAATTTATAATCTGGCTGTAACGTATTGTGCTCATAATATACACGTATATGGTAATGCAGTAGAACCTCCATTAACCAAAACACTTTTAACCAAAACGACTGACAAAAAAAAAGTTATATTCCCGATTTTTACTCCAATTAAAATTTGTTTTCCAGATAAAACTCGAAAACTAATGTAATAAACATGTAATAAATTGTGTGTCATGTCAACAAAGAGGAAACAGATCATGATAACAATTGAAGAAAAATCGAATACAATTAAAAGAACTAAAAATGACAAGAGATTTTGCAAACCGTGGCAGCCAATTTTGGTGTTGGTGTTCCTACTGTTTCTGACTGGGTCAAGATGAAAAATGGGTTTGAAGAGCATGCTTCAAAGATACCAAACAAGAAAACAATGAAGATGAGTCACAAAACAAAGGGACAACGAAGACGATAACGCAGAAGAGAGCAGCAGCCATGACACCGCTGACAAGATATTCAGTGCCTTAGCTAGAGGTAAGAGTTTTTATTTTGAGTTAGGCCATTAAATTAGGCTATATGAAATACGCATTTTTCTCACAGTTTTATTCATATTTTCAGATAGCGTTATGGTTCGTCGAACAATCTGAAGAATCAAGCACTCTGACGTTCTGCTAATGAAGCGATGGTGAGATATTGCTACAAGAACGTGATGTGAAAAGAAAAAAACAAAGGAAAATATAAGATTTAAAAAAGAATCATAAAATTAGTGTTAAAAATGACTATATAAATTGATTTTTATTTAAATCTTTTGAAAGTATTGTATATTGCCTTTAGTTATTTTACCTCAGACTTTAAAAAATGATATCTTAATTATTATCCGAAATTTTGGTTATCCGAAACCACCTCTCCCCCTTCGTTTTGGTTAACAGAGGTTCTACTGTATATGGTAATTGTTCCAATATTAATAATAATAAAAAAGAGTAACTAAAATGTTGTTATATAATTAAAACAAGACTGCCACTAATTAAATTAACTATTAAATAATCTAATATATTATAAACATTTATATTATAGAAATGCAAACAAACATAAACAAAGGGAGTGAAACTCTCTACTTACTTTAAAATGTCCTTCTCAAGTGAGAGATATAGACCAACACATTCTGCTCTGCATTCTTCATATGATGATCCTAGTGTTGTGAATATAGAGTCATAAGTTTCACCTACTTCGTACCATGACTTTATCTGCAACCATTTAACTTTATAAAGCAGGAGTATTTTTGGGCTTTAATATGACTGTAATACACCAAGCATTCAAAATGGTTTTTGATAACAAAACAAGCAGATAATTCAGTAAAATATACTACTCTCTGATTTTTGTTCACCTGATATTAAACAATTTTTAATTGGTATATGCTACCGTTTTGTGATAGAATAAAACAAAACTGTGATACATGTATACATTAGAACATAAATAATAATATATGATTATTTATTATACCACATATATTAACTTATATTAAATCAGTAAATAATAATTTCTTCTTCAAGTATATTTTATATCACTACATATGCGTTTAATATACTTGTAATCTGTATAATTAACATTAACACAAGTAATAGTTGTATTCATATTAGTAAATTAGACATACTAGTTGTATAACTAATATACTAGTATATTAATACTCGTAACTTTTTAATATAACTTGTATACTGTACTTGCACTTAATACTGCAAGAAACTCAAATTCATATGTTGGCAGCGTTTTTATGTAAAACTGATAAATTATGTCTATGTATATAATTTATAATTTGTACATTCATATGAAAATATAGTTACATTTAGAAATGAAAATACTGAAGTTATGTTGATAAAGAAGTGGGCAAGAACTGGTCTCATAATTCTCAAAAATTATTAAAGAAAACTTGCCAAATTGACTATTTTCTAATATTATTCTTCGTATTATTTGAATTAGCAGCCATCCTTACTATTTGTTTTATGAATTTGCTTAACTGCTACAATTTTTTGTTCAGACAAAGCTTTTCGTCATCTCTGACATCATCAGGTCTTGAACAACGTCTGTCTCCTGTGCGTTGTAGGCTTTTATACTTTAGGCCCCTCCCCTTTATTTTCTAATAACCATACTCACATAAGAAAATTAATATAGGTCTGTCAATAACAACTTCATTGGTAATTGAAAAATGTAAATGACTCAACCAAAAAAAGACAATGTTGTTTTTTCTTACACATGTATATTTACTGGAAAGTACACTGTGTATGTTTACTGACTTTCCCTATAACAGTTTGTAAGTGTAATGAAAATTTTAAGTAATGAATGTAAACATTCTACATTTGAAACATGGAGTAAAATGTTACATGTCATAAGCATACCTTTTCTTTGGTCAATGGATCAATAAGTGTTTCCACATCATAATTCAATTCTCCACTATTTAACTTTCGGAAAAGTTTACCACTTCCATGTCCTAACAACTCATGAAGGCCAACATGTACCTGAAAAATGATTATTATTTCTATTTACTGCAAACATTATTACTTTTATTGCAGAAGTAGAAACATTAGCCAAATGACAACTGCATCTACACTAGGGATATCAGTTATTCACAAGTTATTTTTTCCCTAAAAAAGTCATCAGAAAAAATTACAAAGCTTTTACTTTTTTTAAATCTTCAATAACATTTTTTAACAGTTTTTTCCAACAATATTTTAATGACTTTTATGATTACAAAATATTACTTATTAGCCAGCTGAACAATTCTGTTACAGCCAAATATTTTAGCAGAGGGGGATCCGATTAAACGTTTAATACAAAATAAATGTGAATGAATTTCACACATAAAATCATATAACACCAAAAAATTCAATAAAAATTTATACTTTATAATAAATATCAAGTTATATAAAAATAAATTAAAATAGGCTTATCTAGGATGTAAGTGGCTATTTTTCACAGGAATAGAGGTAAGCTTCAAAACAAGAATTTACAAACACCTTCTCCAGCATCTCCAAGCACCTCCATTAGTGTATCATTCCGGCTCTATCCTTCCTTACAAAAAAGAACTATTAAAAAGAGCGAAATTACTTATGATCATTCTAACTGACAGCTCTCAATGTACAAAGAAACTGTGAGTAAAATGTGTGTGAGACTAACAGACAGTGATAAAAGACAACCTCTTGCATAACGATGGATAATGAGGAAAGAAACATCTGACATCTTTCTTACTGTCTTGATTTTCTGCCCACTATTTTGGGCCTGCTCTTTATAACAGACTAATGCCTGAACATCTGCTGTTGATGACGAATGTTTGGGATGACCACCTACCAGCATTCCATCAAACAAATCTCACTGCTATGATTGTAGGCAGACTATCAACAACATCTGTAACATTGTGGGATTAGCGTATGCCACATGCCAGTAAATTTTTTTACAAGAATTGAGCATGAGAGGGACTGCTGCAAAGTTCATGCCATAACTGTTACGTGACAAACAGAAACAGCATTGCATGAATGTCTGCAGTGAACTGAAAGAACTGCTCTGAACTGACCCACATTTTCATTCTAAGGTCGTCACAGATGACGAATGTTAGGTTTATGGATATGAACTTGAAACTAAGGAGCAATCGTCTCAGTGGAAGGGTCCATCTTTATCTGTGGCAAAGAAGGCCTGTCAAGTCAAGAGCAACACCACATCCTTAGCGATCTGTTTCTTCAATATTGATGGAATTATCCACAAAGAGATTAATGGAGAATTCTATTGTGCTGGCCTAATGCGGCTTAGGGAGGGTATGAAAAGGAAACATTAAAAGAAGTGTCACAGGAATGGTGGGTCCTTCACCATGACAATGTGAGCTCACAAACAACTTTCACTGTGCAGTAGTTTCTGGTGAAAAACAACATGGCAGTTGATCTTCACCTACCATATTTGCCCAATTGGGTCTCGCAACTTCTTTCTCACTCTTCAGGTGAAAATCAGACAAAGATTGAAGATTCAAGCAAAATCACAGGCAGTGCTGAACACACTCGGCAAAAAAGACTTTTAGGATGCATTCTGTTTATGACTGTAGTGGTTGGTTGGATTAATGTCTGAACTCCCAAGTGGATTACTTTGAAGGTGACAGTAGCGAATAAGAAACAGGTATGATGTGACTGTATTTAGTGTTATATTTTGGGAACTTGTGGATAGCATCTCATATTAAATAATGAAAGAACTTTTTATCCTGTATAATTGTACGATTTGTATTTACAAGAACAGAATCTAAAAACTGCATGTAAATAAATGATATAACATTCAAATCCCCAAGTTTTTTTAACACTTTCTGAACCAAATATGGACAATTTGAGGATTTATTATTTCCCTTCCTGTCTCATATAAATTACCAGGTACCGAGCTCAAAACTCATCACCATGTACTTTTCCAGTGTTTGTGCCATGAAAATTGTCTACAATGAATGCTCTTTCTTGTAAAATTCTTTTACACTCAAATGCTGTTATGGTATTAACATGTGTGTATTTTTTTAATTTTTATAAGAAAAGTTTTTTCTATTCACATGGCATTTTATTTTCAGGATGGTGAATTTTACTCTTAAGATTTGACTTTTGTAGTTAGAGAAGATTTTTCATACACAAACACCTAATACAGTTCACACAGAACAATATGAACAGTTCATACGATGTCCCTTCTTTTTTGACCAACTTATTATTATTTGTAATTGCAAACATACCATTCACTGAAATTTCACAATTTGTAAATAAAGCAAACCATTACAAGTACACAAGTCATGGTGAGCTAAGTACTGGCATTGAGCACTGACATTTTCAAGAGTCCTCTTAAAATAAAAAAACAAATTGTTTATATACAAATATATATTTATAGAAGGTAGTAACCACATTTATTTCAAATAAATTTTAAACATTTTCCTGTTTTTCTGAAAAACAATATATAAGCGGTTGGTCTAAAAACAATAAATTTTCTCATACTCTGAACCAATGGCATTCTGAGTTTTCTATTATTATTATTTTTTTTAATAGCATAACCATGCTGAAAATTATTGTTTTTATTATTTTAACTTTGTTCTAGAATTTGTAATCTAGTTGTGGTCTGCAGTCACTACTGAACTGTCCAGCTTACTGTATTATAATAATAATTAGCCTACAGTAGTTTATACAACTGGAAATAGTGTAGCTACAGTACCATTAGTTATAATAATGGCAAAAGGAAACAAGTGACTAATACTGGGTGTCTGTTGCTTGTGTCAATACTAGCTCACTAAACATGTGCCCATATCTGCAAACATGTCCTGTTTCTGTTTTGCATGAAAAAAACAAAGTTGGTGGAAAAAATCATATCTTTGCAAGCAATCAAGAAAATAAATAATTTTCTCTCAATTTTTCTTGATTGCAAGTTAAAATGATGCAAGTTGTATGTTTCTTTTGCAACCAACCAATAAAAACACACGTGTACAGCATGTCAAAGTTAGGGAAACGTGATGTGCAACAGTAAGAAATAAGGTGGGGTACATGAGAATGTTGGCAAGAATAGTTCACTTACAAAGTGTGCATTAACAACACAGAGGCTCATCGGCCAGCTGTGTTCACCATATTGAAAAATTAACTACAGTTTTGAAATACTTCATAATAAAAACAAAATGAAAAAATAATTTATAACTTACTGATATTAAGTGGTTCAATCCATCCGAGGTCTCATCCGGAAAAGTCAAATCGTTGTCAGTACTGTCACTGTTGTCAAGTCTTACAATAAATTCTTCCGTCTCAATGTCCGTTAACCTCCTGTCTCCGATACTTGTTTTCACACTTGATCACGACAGTTGTTTCAATCTTCACGTGTTCAAAAGAAATAAAAAACTTTCACATTGTCACATTCTAAATTGGTTAGATATGTTGCAGGCCGTGGTGTTTTGCTCTTGCTCCAACAAGTTCTATGGGATTGACATCTGGGTGATAAGGGGGTGGTAATATGAGAATGCTGTGACTATATTGTTCCAAAGAATCTACATAGAAATCTTATAATCTGGTTTGCAGACTTTTACACAGTTGATGTTTATACATTTTTTAGCTACACAGAGTATTTCTGTTTTGCAACAACCCTAACATTTCTGAGTTTTTAGAAATGGAACCCAACAACTTTGTGTAACTTTTATTGTGGTATGGGGGCATTATGTATCACTAAAAACTGACTGGAGTGGTAGATTTGGAACAGGTTTTATTTTCAGCCATTTCTTCATAATTTTCTATTTTCTTTGTGATAATCACATGAACACTAGTCTGACCTGAAAACTAAAAGCATATTTGGAACACCCGTGTCACTCCCTGCATGTATTGTTATTAGTATTTGTCCTTTGGATAACCACTCTTTTTTATAACCACTTAGGGATCCATCAGACCAAGCCATACTTTTTACGTAGGTGGAAGTATGAATGATTCATCCAAAAATATAATCAGTTGGCCATTTTCTCTGAATTCCTGAATGTTTTAAAATACATGATATGTTTGAAATGAATATTATCTTATCTAATAAAATCTGTCTGTTGCAACTGTTTCCTTCCATCTAAACCCCATACTTTTTAAACTTTTCTAAAAGAGTACGTGAAAAATCGAACCCAAGTTCTGCACATTCAGTTTTTAAAACAAATAATAATGTTTTTAACATGCCAATGTTTTATAATTAACATGGAAATTATATATTATAATGCAAAGCATTTATCTGAAAACTGTCTAAACTTACTTTTACTGACATGATTCTGAGTTTTTCCTGGCATTGTTCATCAGGCCCCAATTTATTTGATTCTGTTACAAATTTTCTTAGGGAATGAACAGACATTCCACAGTTACCTAGTTCATTTAAGATTTCCAAGCATGTTGTTGTAGGATTGTTTTTTGAAATAGATTATGCATGTTCGCAATTATGCACTTGGTTTGACTCCTTAACAGAACTCCTTTTCTTAAGAGGTGAGCAGATTTCAGTTGAGGCATTATATTTTTATAAAATATACTGCAATGACAGATAATTCACAAGCAACTGCTGCCACATTGCTAAGACACAGTTACTTTCTCCACTACAATATTCCCCCTCAACCACTACAATATCCCCCCATGCTCCTCTCGGAATCCACTGTGCTTAAAGTTTGGTAAACTCTTGACAAGCTGTACACGTCTTGTGTTTACTGCTTTACCATACGAAATTAAATTTAATGTTTTTTGCAATACATGATCATCATTATTATTATTATTATACTTTATATTACAAAATCCTAATTAATCAATCATTCAAAGAACCCCTAGTCCCAATTAGTTCAGATTATTGATGCTTTACTGTACTTAATTTATGTGAAAGAAGAGATGAACAATCAAGACAACTATTAATTTATGTTAACTGACTGAGGATAATAGACTTTATATTGCTTTAAATAATTTTAAAATGGGTTTTTGTCAAACTATTATGTAACAGAAAATGCAATTCAATTAGTCCCCTTTTGTTACAATTAACAGTGTTACTTTGTTAAAAAAAGATTGAAAAAATTATTTAATACTCAATACTGCCAACAGTTTAGGAATATTACAGAGCAATGTAGGTCAGAAAAGTTACTGATGAGAAAGTAGATCACTCAGAAAGTTTCAAAGTGTTAATTTTAACACGTCACAAAATTGTCTTAATTTTTTAAAAATAAAGGCTTTATTAAATAAATAACTTACCTCAATGGCAGGCACTGAATATTTAACAAGCAGCTCTCGATCTTTATCAGATAAAAATGAAATAACTGTATTTTTATAGTGCACGGGAATTACATTACCTAATGATACATTCTTAAAGCCCTCATTCTGTCTTATTTCATCATCTGCAGACACATGCACAAGGTTTATTAATCTCACTTATTTGTAACAGAAAAAAATTAACAGTAATAATAACAAGAAGAAGCAGAAGATGAAACTCACAATTTGGTATATTGATACCCGCAGGAATACTGTTGCCTGCAAACATAAGGACATCCAGTGATGTGAAGTCAGGTTTAAGGAAGGTATCCTTTTCAAAATTAGCAGGCCATGGAAGTTTTGGTAGCAGATTTGGTGCTGCCTCTACAAGTGCAGCAAACTTCCGTGACATTTCCTTGTTTACCATTGCTACAAAACCTTCAAATTCACCTCGCTGGCCAGCTGGGTCTCTGTATGTTTCTATGAAACCAATATAACTGAAACATGCCAATATAAAGTGACAGACTATAATAATTACGAACTGATTATAATTTGCACTGATTAAGTACAGTAATCACAATAAAAACTAAGTAAATAACAGTAGTGACACGATTACATGTGGAAACTGCTAGGAAGTGGTCCTGTAGATTCTTTATTTTAACAGGGGATACATTCCTCTTTTTAAATTGTTTTATCTGTAAACTGTTTGTTCTTCAATTCTCTTGTAAATTTTGTGCCCTTAAATTTTTTGAGTTAATAGTATTTTCTCATTTGACATCTAATGAATGAGTAGAGTTAGGAACACCAACACTATCTTTTGTGTAAAATGCAACACAATTTTAAAGCATAAAACACACTACAAGGTAGTAATATTTCACTTATGTTATATATTGTCAAAGTCAGAACCATAACCAAGTCTAAACAGTACTTCACGATGGTCAAATATTGGAAGTCATTATTTTCTGTAAAGAAAAAACATGACTGTTACAGTATGAGCCATTACAATATTGTTTCTTTTTTAATTTTCTTCCTAAATGGACGCTGTCAAGATTTGTGAAACACATGAAAGTTTTAATTGCCATAATGAGTCATGTATTAATAAGTTTAATAAGATTTTATTAGTTTTGATTTCTGTATATAAATACAAGTAACACAATGTTTCCCTAAAAAAAACATTCCAAAAAGTATATCAAGATTGTATTCAAAAAGATAAGAAATACTTTTACATAACCAAATGAAGCAGTTTACATATTACATGTATGCAAATTACATATTGCAGAAAAAAAGAATAAATTTGAAAGTCCGATTTATTCACATCAATTCAGACTAATACATAATAAATGCTAAATTGAGTCCATATTATGCAACACTCAGAGGATAGGATGAATTAATTTCATTTCCACTGAATCGGATGGCTATGAATACAGGGATATGCAGGAAGGAAAAACATGGTGCAACACAATCCAGGCCGATTAAAAGTATATATTTTTTTCTTTATCTTACTGAGGCACCTGCATGATAGTATAAAATTAATGAATATGTACGAGGGGGTACCCAAAAATAACCGGAATAGTGCTGCGATTGGCGGAGCTTACGTAGTACGCATTTCTCCCGCTAGGCGAGTGTAGCGCAACTCGTTCCGAGTTCAGTACCGTCATTGTTGTCGCCTGGGAAGGTTGTGTCCGGTCACAGTAATTCGTTTTGTAAAAGCAGTTTTGCTTGCTCCTCGTTTTTTGTCACAGCAGCGTGCTGCTGTGAAATTTTGCTTCCTGCTTGGGAAAAATGCTGCAGAAACTGTTGTGATGTTGAAAACAGCTTACAAGGATAGTGCTATGGGAAAAACTCAAGTGTACCAATGGTTTTCTCGTTTCAAAGAAGGTGAAATGTCAATTGATGACAAACCTCATTCTGGACGTCCGTCAACTTCCAGAATTGACGAAAATGTTGAAAAAGTTCATGCAATCGTGCTTGAAGACCAACGACGGACCATTGAAGAGATTAGCAAGTTATCTGGAATAACTTGGAGCTCAGTTCAGCGAATTTTGTCAGAAGATTTGGGGATGAGAAGGGTCACTGCAAAATTTGTGCCTCGGGTCCAATTCAGTGCGCCAGTTTTTAGCAAAAAACAATATGACCCCCTTGCCCCATGCCCCTTACTCACCTGACCTCGCTCCGTGCGATTTCTTCTTGTTTCTGCGAATGAAGAGGGACATGAAAGGACAACGTTTTGACGACGTGGAAGCGGTAAAGAAAAAAACGAGGCAGGAGCTGTCGGCCATCACAACAGACGAGTTTGAAAAATGTTTCCAGGAATGGGATCGCAGATTGGACAATGTATTAAGTGTAATGGAGAGTACTTTGAAGGTGATAGGTTGTTTTGTAAAAAAAATTAAATACATAGCATTAAAAAAAAAATTCCTGTTATTTCTGGGTACCCCCTCGTATACGTTAACTATTCATTTTTTGCAGATTTCTGCCATTTCTGTATTTATTGTTGCATACAAGTTTGACTCTGACAGTAATTTTAATACCAACTCAGATATGATTTGGTATAATACCAATGGAGAATGATTTTGAAATAAGAATGATGACAGTGATTGTGACATAAGTGATTCTAGCCTTTAGTGCTAATTAAATTAATATTTGAATAGAGTATAGTGAGTAGATACTACTGAAGTAGTTTAGCAGTTAGGCGACTTATGTAAATGGTTCAGCTTACAAATAAGGTAATGTGGCCAGCACCATGCTTCAGCCACACATTGTTACCCACGATATTATTCCAGGAGGCAATGATTTTTATGGTGTGCCTGGGAATCAAAACCTGTGACCACTACATTACATTAATAGGACACAGTAATCCACTGGTCTATCAAGTATAGTGAGTAATACAGCAATAAACTAAAAACTTAATAGAAAATTACAAATTTGTGTTAATAACTTAGTCATAATTATTATATACTTATTTTAAAACTATATAAAGTCTTGGAGGTTGTACATTTCAACTAATTTCATAACCTGTTAAATGAAGAACCAAATGTCAGAAAATTAATGTGCACATGTAAAAATGGAAAGGATATTTTAAATAAAAAATTTCAGATTTGTGTGAAGATACCTGCAACCATCTGCAGGATTACAAAGCACATGAGAGGACATAAGCACATTAAAAAATCTGACAAATCAAATTTATTATGACATTAATGTTTCAGGAAAATGCTAGTAAGACAATAAAAAACCTGTTAAGTTCAGTTAATTGTAAGACAATAAAAAATTCAAGTGTTCATAATTTTATTGAAGTTTATTATTATTATATGAACATAATACAATTATGCACTGCCAATGACGTACTTACGTTTCAATAACAGGTCCTTTATCCTTAATCCAGAAACGTGACCCATTTTTGTGTGCATCTAAACTACCTGTTGTAAAACTTTTGATATACTCTTCTAACATGTGCCGTTCGTTGCACGTTGCTGCATGTTCCTGTTACACCAAAACACTGGTTTACAAGAAATATTTTCTATAAACAGAACAATTATATAAAACATAAATATACAGATTTACATAGTGTAACTACTGCAATGACTGCCCGTGTTATTATGCCACACGTTGGATTCGGCAATCTGCAACGATCTAAATGACTCGGTCGTAACTGTAAAATGTTTACACTTGTTTTTCATATGTATAAGTGTTAATGTGGTGTGTCCGCCTCACACCGGTCGTTACAATAATGGTTGTCACTACTGAAGTCTGTAGCGTGGTCTGAATTATCAGTACAACCTACCCGTTTATTCATAGGGGTTGCGAATCCCGGGTGGCGCCAAATTGTATACTTTAAAACAATTAAATTTGTGATTTTATAAGTTAAATAAGTGTTGCCAGCGTTGACGGCTGGAGTGTTCAAATAATTCCGCCGCTGTGCAGTTTGCCGTATTGTCCACTCGTGACGAACGCTAGTTGTTTGATCAGTAGAAATTGCTAACACACACATATATTGTACAACGTCCTACAAAATAAAACGATGGTAATACTCTGTACTGTAATTTTAATGCAAATTTAGTCATTAATCAATATGACAAAAGTATTATAAATGATTTTTTAACAAATTGCTCCGGCTTAGAACTGAAACATATATCTCTAGGTTGGCGAAATTGATTCTGAAATAAACTGTTCGATGCCGACAATGGCTTCTGTTTACACACAATATATTAGTTTGTTCAAAATCTGGGGTTCTTTGGATTATAAATAAAACATAAAAGCTGGTTACATTAAAAAAGTACACTACCATACCTTATACGTACTTAAATAGTATAAAGTGTTTTTACAAATTGTTCAGTAGTGTTGTATTAGTTGTTACAAATTTCGCACTCTAATGCGAGGTTATATCTTAATTAACAATTGTTTTACGTAAGTTGATTATGATTCAAACCTTTGAAAGAAAATTAATTTTGTTTAATAGTGAGAAATTTTGATTGATTTGAGAAATATTTAAAGTGATTTGGTTTCTGGGATAATTGAATTTAGTTGATACTTATCAGTTCAGACGGTGGTGATATGTTGTCGTCTGGGGTAATGGAAATTCATCAATTTTGGGGCTGATTTAGGCTTCGGGCATCTTCTTCTATCTCGTCTTGGGACTTTCTGCTATTTAATTTCTTTTATTTGGTTCCAGGACATCGGTTAATATTCGAAGCTCTTTATCTACTCGTCAATGGTCCATACTGTCGTCTTCTGAATGTCTTTTGAACTTGTTAAGGTAAAATTTTGGTCACCTCAATCTTGCGTACCTCTTACCCACGCGTCATTTTTCAGAGTGTATATTTTTAACGGAAAATTAGTATTCAACTATGGTAACAGAAACCATTTGATTGGTTAAGGCCTCCTTCAAAAGCATTGTTATCATATTTGAAATTTTTATTCAAATTTATTATATATTTTCTGACTGATTTTATTCTTCTGTCATCTCTTCTGGGTAATAAATAATATCACTATTGTATTTATTTCCTTTCAAAGTTTAAAATGATACCTCATAAGGTCATATTCTATTATATATTAATTTTTGTCTAATTATGTTAACATTTGATAATTACATATCTCTTTTAAATTAAACTTTTATAGTAACATCTTTCTTTTAAAATGGTTTATACATAATTATTGGCTAGTTACTTGCCTTAGATTTGTACATTTCTTTGTTATTTTGTTATAATTTGTAATTGTGTGTGTCTGACAGTTGGACATTTTCATAGGCATAAGTAGCCATTATGGTATTTTACTTATTTCATTTAATTATATTTCATTTCATTCTGATAGGCTTTACTTTGTTATTATAATTGTTTGTGCTGTGTTTTGAGTCTGTTGGTATTCTGATTACATGTCAATATTGCTTTCTCTATCTTAATATTTAAAACATAACAATTAGGCTTATGGACTGTAAGTTTCCTTCAGCCATAGGAATTCATAACATTAAAACGAACAATTCTTTATAAGTTATTAGAGTTATTATTTTGAGTGAGAAATATCATCACTTCCTTCCAACTTATTATTTGCTAATTTTTTGTTTACAATACATATTATTTTTATTGTGATAAACAACATCACTGTTATAAAATTTATAACTATCCCTTATAATATGGGTGTCTTTGATTTGTCTCTAATTTCTTAATTTTTAAACAATCTTTACATTCTCTCCATGTCAACACCTTCAATTTATTCTTTCCTGGGATCCTCCCTTTTAATTACTATCGGTTATAATTAAACTTAAATCTCTTAAACATCTTTTCTTAAATAATAATGTCATCATCACTTTCCAGTGTTCAGTATATCTTATTCTATAATTCATACTTAATACTATTTTTCACCATATATTTATTCACTGTTATTTTTCCACTTTTAAACCTTTAGTGTTTTTTACAGATTTATTAAGTGTCTATTTTCTTTATTATTCACTATTTCTTATAATAGTTATATTCTGTATCTTACACTATTCCCATTTATACCTCACATTCACTTTTAAATTATCTATAGTTAATTATAATTTAATTAGCGTACCTTCCTTATCACTTCACTTCACTACATCTAACTTTAATAATTGGGTTAGTGTACTTTTCTTTAATAAGTTATTTTTTACTGTTTTTTGTTTAAAACAGGTATATAAATTATCTCATTTACAATAATATTTATTTCAATTAGTGGATAATTACTGGGGTTTATTTACAATATGCCATCTTTGAGTATACCATTTCTCCCTTTTATATGTGGTGTTTGTTATTTCTTGGTTTCACTTTGTCTCCTCTTCCTTCTTCTTCTTCTCCTTCATCTTCAATTGTCTTCATTTTAATTCGGTACTCCTCTTTTCATCTGGTTTAATTTCTATTTAGTTGTAGGAATTCGTTCACTTCCTTTAATTGTCTTTATTCTTCTTTGGTTCTGGTTTCTTCCCTTCTTTTGTTAGTTCCTATTTGTTTGGTCAATCACCTTTTTCTCTTGTGTATTTTTCGTGGTTCCCTTCTTCTTTTGTTTTTGTTGTTGGGTCAATCACTTGGGTTGGGTAATGTCGTCGTTTGTCATATCATAGTTTTTATATTTTGATTTATTTTTAATTATTTTATTTGATATGAAGTATATTTACTTTTATAATTATAGTTTTTATCCCTGGTACTGGGTTAGCTTATTTGTGTTGTAACAATAGTTGTCTTTGAACTATTACTGGAAACACTATGCGTGATGCCTAATGTGATCCTGTCATGTGTTTTAAAACATAACCTCTCCCTTTGGTAATGTTTCTTTTAGGGATAATATCTCACTTTACATTATTTTAATTAACATCATAAATTAACTACAAAGTTAAGTGACGATTTACTGTACACTTAAAAGCATTCAGGCTAGAAAGTAACATGATTAAAAGAGTCAAGACACTATGCAACAATATTTCTTTAAAATATAAATACTCTTCTAGTTTTCTAAGCTTAGACAGTCTTCTGTATTTCCTAAGAAGACGAAGATTCATTTCGCCATCCTAATGGTTAAAACACTGAGTAACTAGGAACAAACCATTTCTATTCAGCTCTGCCTTCCTAAAATTATGCAACCAACATTATTTTAATTTTATCCTCTTTTTCACTGAAAGGCAATATATTTCTACACAGGACAACAAATAATTTTTACCTTAGCTTTTTTTAGTTCTTCCACGACAATATTAAGTAACGGAGCATAATCTCCCCTGGTTACTTTGAACAACTTTCCATTTATTTCTGACTGACCAGGCATAAAACTTGAATCTACTCCTGTGAGAACTGATGCTAATTTTATCTGAAACAAAACAGTATTAATTTCTGAAATTAAGTACAACAAAATGTCAAATTTGCAATTTGTATCACTTTTATTTTCCATTTTTTGACAGTGATGAACACGAACACACACACACACACACACACACACACACACACACACACACACACACACACACACACACACACACACACAATATTTAAAATACATACATTTAACTTTACTACTGCATATAAGGAGCCAGTTTAACCCAGAAAGTCTCAGTTCTATAAATATCAACAAATAACTCACCTCATAGACATCTTTTCCATTCTCCGTAGTTTTAAAAACTCTACTATTATAAGCCTCCATATTATTTTTTGTAAGAAATTCATTAACTATTTTAGAATCTTGAAGAGTACAATTTGATGAGAAATATGTTGTTACACCCTGAAAAATGTATTAAAATATTTATAAAAAACTTCTTTACATAAATTTCACAGACCTTGTTAAAAATTTTGTGTTAAAAATACTGAAACTCAAGCAATAATTACTATATGTATCAGAAATATTAGATATATGACTCCAAATGCCAATAATTAATACCGTTGCAATTTAGTTTTTATGTTCCAGCATAATTCCTTTATAATAATGTATACATCCTGTCAATAGTTGAAATAATAAATCATTATATAAACAGATAAAGTCGATTCATTTAAATGAACTCCTTCTTATGTTACTAATTTGGTGAAGAGCACAAGTAGCACACATTCAGACTATGTAGGTTGAAAATGCCAGCAGTTCCACCAGTTGAAAGTTTTTGTTTAATGGTAAATTCCTGTAGAAGATATTATAACTTAACTTAAAGTTAAATAAATGCTCAAAAAAGAAGGAAGGGATGGGGGATGAAGGATAGGCAGAAGAAGTGAAAAATAAACTTCCTGTTCAGAAATAATGGAAATTAGAAGACTTGAAGTACAAATTATTCTTTATTATATAATGTTTGTAACAACAATAATTAATTCATGAAACCTGGTTGATAAAGTAAACAAACATAATGATTATAACTAAATGTCTTTAACCTCCTTTACATCCTCTCCCTTCTCCAACACTCTTTAAGAAGTCTTCAGATTTTGGTCAAGACAAATTTCTCTTCATACAGGGTAGTATATTATTGTTCCATACCTTTATTATATTTAGCTCAGTTACCAGTTAAGGTTTTCTTCTTTTATGAGGTTTTGTACATGTTTTCTTTTCCTTTGATTATCTGATTTGCCCTTTTTTTGTATCTTCAATATTTCCATACTTACTTCTGGATCATATTCTACGTTAATACAAGAATGGTCAGTGATCTTACTCTATCTAAATAAAACAAAGATAGAATACAGTGTTTTCTGTTTCTTCTAATTTTGCTAAATTCCGCTTCTACAATATAATCACGTAGTTTTTCCACGCCTGAAAAACCTTCTCCCATTGTGTCAATTATTAATGTAAAAATACATTCTGTTTCTCCAGTAACCAAATTTAAGGATTATTTATTGCTTTGATCAATAATCACACGCGCGCGCGCGCGCACACACACACACATTCAGTAATCATGTATATTATAACGTTGCAGAAATCAGATCATATATGGTATCCATAAGTATTAGAGAAATGATAACAGATAAAATAATTTAATGAATAATAATGAAAAAATATAAAATAGAGTTAAGAAACAAGAAAGAAGAATTATAAACAAGAACAATGATTAAAAGAATAAAGTAGACTGACAAACAAATGACTTTGACCCAACCCCAGAGATTGGCCAGATAAAGACAATAAGATGAGAAAAGATTCACAGAGATTAAGAAGACAAATCAATGATAAGAGACACAAATGAGTAAAGAAAATATATAATTAACCATGAATAAAACAATAATAAAGAAAGTACACTAACCATAAAAAATAAGTAAGACAATTATTATTAAATAAAGTATGTTGTTATGAACCTTATAATAATAAGAAAGTAAGGCACAAAATGTTAAAGAATAGTTATAAATGTATATCTAAATGATCATTGAAACCAAAAGTGAGAGATAGGTAGGGAGTGATAGCAATAAACAGTGAAGTGATGAGAATATTAAAATAAACAACTTATAATATTAAGGAAAAAGAATAGTAACCAAGTGTAACAAACCAAAACCATAATCAAATGATGAATAGGAAATTAAGTTAATTGTATTAGCCTGTAAGAAACAGAGTAATTGCGGGTGTAAGGAATAGAAAAACATATTATGTTAGTAAAAGAATCACTAGAATGATTATATTTATAGAACAGACGGTGTCGATTCAATACTCACCAAAATTGTTATTTTGTTAATTGAAAGAAAATTAATTTGTTTGTTTAGTGTTTAAGGGAGTATAAACAAGAAGACATAATTTTACAGTAATATGTTTGTGTTATAGCAAGTAATGAAAGTATAAAGAGATGAGTAGTATGAACATTTTAAGTAATGACATACAATATAATAATTGTATTTAATAAGAAGGAATATGGCTGAACAATATACAGACCATTAAGTTATTTTTATGTTATGTTTTGTTAATAGATTTAAGTGTTAAAGAGGTGTGTGAGAAATGGGAGTAGGAATAAAACTAGCAATGACACAAACTTAACAAGCAACAAATTAATAACTATTATATACTGTATATAGAAAGAAAAATATCAGATAGGAAATAATTTAGTAAAAGTATAATGACATTAATAGATTGTAAAACAGTTCCAAAGTAAATCAAAAGCCAATAAGTGCGAACAAATGAAAATAAGCAGACCATATATGCTTAATAAATAATGTTTAAATAGAGCAAAATAAGAAATTATAAGATGTTACAGTTTAGGCCTATAAATCACATAACTGTCTAACTTCAGAAAACCAATTGAAAACAACTGAAAATTGTATTTGAATAATAAGACCAAGTAAATTATGTAATTACCATCAACTAACAATAATAACATGTCAGAATTGTGATAAACAGTATAAATAAGTAAAATATGTACTAACATAGTACAATAGAACCTCGTTAACCCGGACGTCCGGATAACCCGGACCAGTTTTGGGGAAAAAAAAATTATGTTGTTTAGCGTAGTAAATGAAAACTTGTTTTACAGACGATAAATCGCTATTCTCAGTAGTTACATTACTCGAATTCACTTGCCAGCGGGCGAGTTCATTGCACTCACCCCACCTGCCAACCCTCTCCTTCCCCTCCCCACGCCTCCAGCGGGCGAGTTCATTGCACTCACCCCACCTGCTGTTGCTACACAGCAAACTGGTGACTCAACCCTCTCCTTCCCCTCCCCATGCCTCGCACTTGACATTGACCTAGAAACAACATTCCTCAGTTGCGCTGCAATCTCGGTAGTGTTCGCGTGTTGTCCTAGTGTCACTGTCGAGGTACAGTATTGTTGTGCTGTTACGTTAGCGCGTTGTTCGCGATGGTGACGAAACGTAAAAACATTGTTGTGACTATGAAAAAAAGGATGGAAGCATTGACAAGAATTGATAAGGGAGAATCGTTAAAGAACATTGCTGCTGAGTTTGGAGTAGGAACATCGACCGTATCTGATTGGAAAAAGAACAGAAAACGCATTGAAGACTTTTGTTTCAAAATGATTTCTAAGGACAGTTTGGATAATCGGTGTAAAGCAAAAACTGCTAAACTAGAAACTCTGGATGAAGCATTGTTTGTCTGGTTTTGTGCTGAAAGAGAACGTGGTTTGCCAATTTCTGGACCCATCATCCAACAGAAAGCATTGAGTTTGAACAAACAGTTGCCCCATGGAGACCCGAGTTTTACAGCTAGCCAGGGGTGGTTGGACAGATGGAAAAAACGGCATGGAGTGCGTCAACTTACAATCGCTGGAGAAAGCTTGTCAGGTGATGTTGAAGCGGCAGAAAAATTTAAAAAAGAGTTTGAAGACTTTATTAAAAAGGAAGAACTGACTGCAGATCAAGTTTACAATGCCGATGAATCCGGTTTATTTTACCGGATGTTGCCGAGTAAAACGCTAGCCTCAAAATTAGGAGATTCAGCGAAAGGGTATAAAAAAGAGAAAGACCGCCTCACCATAATGGCTTGCAGTAATGCGTCAGGAAAGCACAAAATTCCTCTCCTTATAATAGGGAAGTCTAAAAACCCCCGTGCATTGAAACATGTGAAACGAGGCTCATTGCCTGTCGTTTACAGCTCACAAAAAAGTGCTTGGATGGTTAGTGACATTTTCAAACAATGGTTTTTCGAGAATTTTGTGTCGTCAGTAAAAAAAATTTGAAGAACTGTGGCCTTCCCAACAAGGCGGTTTTGCTGATTGACAATGCGCCTTCGCATCCGTCTGTCAATGAACTAGTCAAAGATGACATTTCAGTGAAGTTTTTACCACCTAATGTAACTTCTCTCGTTCAACCGATGGACCAAGGAGTTCTAGAAAAAATAAAAAAAGTGTACAAAAGGCAAATGCTAAGTCAACTGGTAGAGGACGAAGGAGAGCATGGTGTGGTAGAGGTGCTAAAATCTTTTAACGTAAAGACTGTTATTTATATGATTGCGGAAGCTTGGGACCAGGTTGGAAGAGAAACTTTGATAAAGTCATGGAAAAAGTTGTGGCCTGGTGTGTGTGACTTGCCAGAAAACAATACAATTGAAGAAGAAGAAAAAACAAGTGTGGAAGAAGATTTTATAGACATTTTTAAAAATATCGATGGCTGTTCCGATGTTGATGAAGAAGACATTGACAATTGGTTGCAAATTGACAATGACGAAGGTTATAAAGCGATCACAGAGGAAGAAATTATTGCATCATGCAGTGTTACAGAAAATGAAAATGAAGAGGATTCAGACAGTGTTGATGAACCAGCTGTGGTTATGACCCACGCAGAAGCAGTAGCAAACATAGATAAATTGATGGTTTATTTCGAGAGTCAAGCCAAAACATCGCCAAACGAGTTTCTAATGCTAAAGCGGATGCGAGATCGCGCTGCTTGTAAGCGATACACAAAACTGAGGCAGCAAAAGCTCACTGCCTTTTTTACTACCGACTAGTTTGTACCTATATTGTGTACAGCGTAAATACATATTATGTGTTTTTAGGTGAAAGTGTGCCGATAATAATTTTTAAACTCCATTAAAAATATTTTTGGTAAGTACATGTTCTTTTTTATCGTTTTCCCTCATTCTCTGGATAACCTGGATTTTCGTTAACTCGGATCAGCCCCGGCCCCAGTTGATCCGGGTTAACGAGGTTCTATTGTATTATCAATCTTGTCCAAAAACAATAATACATGGCCTAGACCAACCTTGTGAGATGTCAAATTGATCTTTGAAAGAAAATAGGGACATCTATGTTAATATTTCAAGCATTGGAAATATCCCCAAGGAAAAATGACCATTATAAAATATTTATCCATTTTGAACAGAAAACCAGGATTTATAACAATAGTTTCAAATGTACTTAACCAATCAGAGTCAAGCTGGTTACCACAACAACAGAACGTTATTATAATTTTGACCGTTGTGTAACAAGAGTTCCATTATTAACTATCCAGAGGTACAGACGCTATATTGATACGGACATTTTAAAGGCAAATAACGAAGAAAATCAAAAAGAAATGAAAGTAAATTGAAGACCAGAAGTAAACAATAGTTCCAGTAACACAAGGAGGAACAATAAACGAAATTTCAAAATGAAACTTCTCAATTAATTAAATTATAATCAACTCTTACCTTAGGGTTTTATTCCAAGGGTCGTTCAGACGAAACTGCTGCAAAAAGGATTATTTGGATTTGATATAGGCAAAGATCAAATACACCGTTTGTGCTAACACATTGCCTCTGATTTATTATTCAAAATGACTACTTCGTCTCTCTTTCATAACATTTAGAGCAAATACTTGTAGAAGGAGCAACAATTTGTGAAATCAAAGTTAGTAACAAAATATTTCCTAATTAGCTAGCTTATGACAACTATGGTATACCACAACTATTTATTATTTGTAATGAACCAATACGTGATTTAGCTACACACTCACACACATTCGTTCTTTGATTTTGTCGTTCTATTTAAACCCCACTTCGAGTTCTCTGATTTACATTTTAGATTTATAATTTATTTATGCTGAATTATACTCTGGGGAAAAAGGTAAAATAATCTTGGTTAAAACTCAGTTAATACTTAACGTCTGAAGAACTCCGCTGTTTTGCACATCTGCTGTGAATGCACTGTTTAACACACCATGATTTAGTTTTTCACTGTTTAACCGCGGTACTGTTATTGCTTATTTCAAATAAGTTGATGTTGATGCGCCACTATTACTTTAGTTCACTTTAAAATAGCATTTAGTGTTGTTTTGTCGTTCTATTTAAATTTTCGAACACTTAGCTCGCTTAGGCTGGCCGCGCGTTATACAGTTTTTTGTATTAGTTTTAGTATTTTAGAAGATAGGCCTACTCTTAACTACGGCCTATCTTACACCCGAGGCCACTATGTAATTTTTATCTGCACTGTATGCTGCTTATTACCACTCTCTCTGATGACACACAGCAGACTGTAGACTGTCACAAGGCTGCTGCTATGTGATTGCACAATGCGTCTGGCAATTGTTTTGACTGACTGTGTGTATGTTGCATTGCTGTACTGGAGGCTCCTGACAGGTGAAGTCTGGCAATTTGGAAAGTGCTTAAAATGATGATTTGAATTAATACGAAATTAAACTGGGGTGTCTCACAATTCCGTACCGTCACAATACCCCCCCAATAAGAGATTGAAGGCCGAAGCGTTCAAACTCTTATTGCCTAAACCTAAGAGGATCAGTGAGGATATGGCGCCGCAACCCCTCTGAACACTCTACTACATCATGGGTTCTTATCCCCCTAGTCTGGCGACTGCGACAGCACCCATCCGATCTTACGGGACTTCTCTACTCGAGATCCCACCACCATAAGCTCGGACAGATACCCGCCCCAGTATCGCCTGACTTTAAAACATGTAATTAAAAATTGACAAACGGCCTTCCATCACTCCATATCCCACAACTGGTTTGTTTCCTCTTAGCCGTACTGGTTCATTGACAACGTACTGGCTCATTTTATATAATAGACCCAAAAAAAATATAGTATTAGTAAAACAATATAGGTTTACAGTGGTACACATAAATTTCCGTTAAATTAAATAATATTCCCCATACAATATTGCCCAACCAAAATGACACATAGATTATACAAGGTATCCTTAACTACTATATATATGAATAGGACAAAAAATTCATAGCATATGAAAAATCTATATGGACAGTAATATACACATCTTAATTCCCAAACACCGTTTCAGCTCCAACATTTCATTCAGTTTTCAGTTTAAATGAATATTTTAATAAGTTAAATCCTTATTTACATCAATTAGTATTTACTTTATAATTCCAATTTGAATTTAAATGAAAATAAAGTTAAGTTCATTGTTAAAAATCATCGTTTCTATTAATTTTATTACTAAATTAGTTTAGTTGTATTTAATTTACTTTAATTAATTCAATTAATCTCAAAAGTTACAGTAATTGCCTCATTATTATTTGGTCTGAAAAAAAATTTTTAATTCTTTTCTATCACAATAAGATACTGATTCAGCAGACTGCAACATTTTTTGTTATTGTCACCAAGCATGACTCCAGACATTAGTCTCAACATACCACACCTGTTTATATAAACACTAGTCTGCAAGACTCACATAGTATAAACATTCTGGTTACATCATGTACTAACACCTGTACTTTTCAGTTTTTTATAAATTTTTTAGATAACATATTTATCAATGGCTATTTCTTACAATTTAAGCCAAATATTATTTTAATTCACCTTTCAGTTATTATTTCTCTTTTAATTACAGTTTCTATTTAATGCTATTATCTCCATACCATTATTATTATTATTACCCTCTTTTCACACTTGTAAGCTTTTTATTCTATCTGATTAGTATTATGAACTTTATACTTACAATCCACTTATTGACATGAATACAAAATACACACCACACACACACCAATATCTCCGTGTAACCTCTGAAACATTTAACAACAATGTTATTTCATACAAACCATTCAACATTTTATAATACATACAATTAATTTCACTACACATGTATTTACAACTCTTCAACAATAATTATTCAGTTGTGTCACACTTCAATATCAAAATTCAGCTAGGTCATTACCATATATTAACATATTTAAAATGTTCATTTATGAATTTCAACCTCCATCGTCAAAAATGAGTCGGGGTTTCACATAACAATTTTCAATTTTATTTACATTCGGTATACGGTTATCTTGTATATAGTAACCATAAAATTTCTGTTTGTTCATTTTACCATAATAATCATATACCAGGTCAACATCAGTATTCTTTGTAAAGTCTCCGTCGGTAAATATTTCCAATATCGGGTCAGTTACTTTTTCATCATACAGTAAATTACTCTTGTTTAAACATACTTCTAACATTTCTTTCCACTCACCATAATCTCTCTGTAATTCATACAATTCTGTCTCTTTGTCAATACACCATTCTCTATCTAAAGTTCTCTCATCATAACAACATATCATACTTTTATCATTCCACGCAGAGGGTACAAAATTATTCAACAAAATTAAACAACTCAAATCTTTCATTAATAAGGGTCTCTTGCCCAAAAATAACACTTTTGAACACTCTGGTTCATCACAAATAAGGGGAAAATCTACCCTCTGCCCTACACATTCATCTACTCTTTCTTTCCATTCTTTTTCTAATTCAACAACACTAATTATTACTCCATTACAACTTATCATTTCTCACTCTCACTTACTGTTTCACTATCTATTTTCAGCATATCACTCTCTGATACCACATTCTTAATTATATCATCATTATTTCTCTCACTTATTACTTTTTTATTGTCATCATTACTATTACTCTTAATCTGTTCTCCTATTGACTCTATTATTTGTTCTTTAAATGTATTGAAACATTCATTCGTCTCATTTAAACGTTTCTTAATATTGTCTTCTAACTTAACACTCTGTTGTTTCATGTCATATAAACGCTCATCAAATTTTGTATTCATTTCACATAAACGCTTATCAAATTTTTGGTCAATATTATTTATATCGCCCTTTAACTCATTGAATTTAACATTCTGTTCATCAAAATTACTATTCACTTTACTGAAATTGTTTTTCATAAAATCAAATATATCTTCCAATGACAATTCTTTTTCTTTTATGTTTGTTTTAATTGTAATAGGGGTGGAAGTTACTCCCCCCTCACTAATTACTACAGATCCGTTTACATTACTGTCACTGATTGACAGCGACTCTGTCTGAATACCTGAATCGCTTTTATTGGCCGATTCGGTTGACATATTTTCATTTACTACCATTTCGTTTACTCTTGTTCTTATTTGATTTTCAGCACTAGTGCTAGTTAAATCAATATTGTTTTCCATGTTTTCAAGTATTTACTTATACACAATTTATATACTTATACTGACAATCGCCCTCACTCCCAAACAACCCGTTCTGCAGCTTGGTTAGGTCCGGCGAATATAACCACACATTATATTCGCTGTCCCTGTTCGGGCGCCAATGAAACTTCTCAATTAATTAAATTATAATCAACTCTTACCTTAGGGTTTTATTCCAAGGGTCGTTCAGACGAAACTGCTGCAAAAAGGATTATTTGGATTTGATATAGGCAAAGATCAAATACACCGTTTGTGCTAACACATTGCCTCTGATTTATTATTCAAAATGACTACTTCGTCTCTCTTTCATAACATTTAGAGCAAATACTTGTAGAAGGAGCAACAATTTGTGAAATCAAAGTTAGTAACAAAATATTTCCTAATTAGCTAGCTTATGACAACTATGGTATACCACAACTATTTATTATTTGTAATGAACCAATACGTGATTTAGCTACACACTCACACACATTCGTTCTTTGATTTTGTCGTTCTATTTAAACCCCACTTCGAGATCTCTGATTTACATTTTAGATTTATAATTTATTTATGTTGAATTATACTCTGGGGAAAAAGGTAAAATAATCTTGGTTAAAACTCAGTTAATACTTAACGTCTGAAGAACTCCGCTGTTTTGCACATCTGCTGTGAATGCACTGTTTAACACACCATGATTTAGTTTTTCACTGTTTAACCGCGGTACTGTTATTGCTTATTTCAAATAAGTTGATGTTGATGCGCCACTATTACTTTAGTTCACTTTAAAATAGCATTTAGTGTTGTTTTGTCGTTCTATTTAAATTTTCGAACACTTAGCTCGCTTAGGCTGGCCGCGCGTTATACAGTTTTTTGTATTAGTTTTAGTATTTTAGAAGATAGGCCTACTCTTAACTACGGCCTATCTTACACCCGAGGCCACTATGTAATTTTTATCTGCACTGTATGCTGCTTATTACCACTCTCTCTGATGACACACAGCAGACTGTAGACTGTCACAAGGCTGCTGCTATGTGATTGCACAATGCGTCTGGCAATTGTTTTGACTGACTGTGTGTATGTTGCATTGCTGTACTGGAGGCTCCTGACAGGTGAAGTCTGGCAATTTGGAAAGTGCTTAAAATGATGATTTGAATTAATATGAAATTAAACTGGGGTGTCTCACAATTCCGTACCGTCACAAAAATTAATAATTAACTACAAAATTGAATAAAAGAAACAGACGCCAGAAGGAGAAAGCATCCCTATCTTTGAAAATAAACGAAAGTACTAACCCAATAGTGAAGACACCTTGACGATCCATAACACTAACAACATGGTTTTGTTAAGTATGAAATAAATTATAAATAATTACGAACTAAAACTAATTAACTTTTTTCACAATATATAACTCTCACTCTAAACTTTGAACACCAATTTCTTTCAAAGATTAATGAATCATATTTATTAACACATTAAGTAACTGTAAAATAACCTATGTCTGAAACCGATAAAACTGACACACACTTTTAACACAACAGAGTTGAATTTAATGTAAACCTCTTTAGTATCTAAGTACCACAATTGTAAGGTGGTGTACTTTATTTAAACATCTTGTTTTAAACCTATTCGTAATCAAAAGAACTCATTGGCAATTTAACTTGTATAAATAAGTAAACACGACAGCCATTGCGTCATCAATCTAACACTGTGCTGCCACCCTGCTCTCTGCTGAGCGAAAATTAATTTATTGCTGAGGCTAAACTTTATTATAATAACATTTATTGTACGACAATTATCAAAAATTAATGAATTATCGAATCAAATAAATAAATACGAATCTTTACTAGCTGTCCTGTGTTTATTTAAACTGTATTATGTATGTTATGTGCTTTAGCGGAGAATAGAATTCTTTGCTCAAATTTTATGTTGGCAACATGTCCAAAGACAAACGAAAGTCGAGTTCCCGCCAGTCAGCGAGGTAATTCGAATTATTTTTCACCGTACAGGAGACAATCTAATTGTGAACCTTTTATTTGTTTTATGAAAAACAATTTGGCCCCTTTCGGGAATTAAAAATACAAAATAGGACAGCTAAGGACTTCGGTATGTAACATATTCTTACTTTTTTTTCTTATTTATTACTACACATACACTGATAAAATATGTATAACAAATACCATAATTTGGTACCTCTAAGTACTTACCAATTTCATCGGTTGCCGGGCTCATATTCTTCTTTTATAAACGTGTTTTTACCTAAGGGGTGCCAGGGTTCATTTACAGCGAGATTTTGAGACACAGATGATGACACAAATGAATACACGGTATTGTTGAAAATAACCATCAAAATTTAATTCTCTATAAGGTATTACAGATGCGACCATGCGGTCAAAACAATGACGTCATATAAGATGACCCAAAAACAAAATGGGTGTTATTTTTTATATCTCATTTTACTCTCTATACTTCTTTTGTCTGCTAAATTAATATCAGTGTAAATTGTATTGCTGCAGCTTAAAACCATTTATTAATTGTTAGTTCGTTAATACACAAACCAATGCCCTAGGCATCTGTGGTTATGGCCATACGTTCACTCACTCACTCTCACACACATTCATCTTTAGACCAGTACATTCTTTTAATTAGTGATTCTGTATTAATGAGGTCATTAAACTATAAAAAATGATAAAATGGGACTTCTCTGCTTATCGTTTGGTGTTGTCCATCCGTTGCTGGTGGGTGACGCCCATGGTGATGGCCGGTGTTCGCCTTTAATTCTGCTGAGTTTAACTGGAGAGATATGTGCACTGATTTTACATTTTAATACTCATACTGTTAAACAAAGTGAGCTTTCATTGCTCCACTATTACTGATACTTTTTGATCTAGTTATTGTAAACTATTGGTAGAAAATTGTTCACACAGCGATACATCGCTGTGTCTCCTCTGAAGAATGGCGTTGAAATGAGAACGAGGCAAATGTAAATTTGCGCTTGTGTGTGTGGTTCTTACGTCATCCAGCTTTGTCTTACTGGACAACGCCTCGTTGCACGTATTGTAGTTAGTGCGTCATTGTTTTTGGTCATGACGGAACAGTGCTATAGTCCAATCACAATGCACATTTTAGTCCTTCGTCACAAACACCGCCATGGCCTTTTCCGATTCCAGCACGTCCATCGGCGACCTTGGTGTCATACTCTTGCTGAATTTATTCTGCTCCACCGTATATAGGGACAATAGACCTAACCCTTCTGTTTTTTACTGATTAAACAATACAAAACATTGAAAAATACCTTTATACCCATAATTATGGTACTGGGTCATTATGTACTGTTACAAACCCCCTCAATGAAAATTTCTGTGTCGAAACACAAAAACTTTCATTGACTCATTCACACTTTCCTAAAAGGATCAGTCTAGATATGTCACCACAACCCCATGTAATGTTACTATAAAAAAAATTTATCATCACTTACCCTTGGTCCCATGATGTTGGTCGCACCCTCTGACCTTACTGGACTTCTCCTGAGAGATCCCTACACCATAAGGCCATAAGGCACTCTACACTCCTGTTCTGACGCTCCAGCCAGCCCAGGACTGCGGTCACAACACCACAAAACTCTGAAACATTGCATACAAAATTTTAAATCGTGGTCTAGTACATTTCCATATCTACAACTGATATGTTCCCTTTTAGACGCATTGGTTTGTGTTTGGGGCATTGGTTTGTTTTTTAATTCAAAAGTTTCAACCTCACAACAACAAGACTTCCAAATATATTGATTTTTTACCACCACCAAACTCAATCTCTTCCTTGTAAGAAAACAAACTATACATATAACTACAAATAATACAATACATAAACAATTCTTTAATATACCCCCAAAATACCTTCACCTAATTATTACTACACATCCAACCTACGACTATTATGGCAGACACTCTTATTATTCAAATTTTGTTACTCAAATTAGATTCATTTCATCTATTTTGTAAATGGCATCTTACTATAATATTTTTTGCACAACTTCATTTGTAACTTTAGACTTTCAACTCTTAAAATCTACTATCTTTTGACACTTGTTAACGTCATTACTCCCTGTAACGACCTCCTAACCACACACTCTATTGTACCCCCCAACATAATAAAACATTAGACATTGCACATTAACATTGTTACATTTACCTTACATTAAACAATTTACATTTACATGACTTGTACCAAAACTTTATAACATTTTTACTATCAACAATTCTCTATTAACCTTTATTATTTAACATTTGTTTATATCAGATTCTATACAACAATTTCAAATTTATCCTTTACCTTTCATTTACAATTACCTTCCTACCATGAATTTTCCTTTTCTAACCCTTTCATCCTTACTAGTTTGGGTGACTCTCTATTATTCACTATTTTCTCTATATCTTATTTTGGCATTGTCAATCTAACCTTACTACCCCTTTTCCTACTAACAACCGCTTCTAACCATTAACATATTATGACACCAATATCTCTATAATAACCCCCTTCACAAATCCCATTTAAAACCTCTGGCACCGCTCATTTTTTGTACTAGTATGTGTGTATTCCCCATCTATGCTCATTCCATCATTGGTTCCTGACCCTTTCAGATAACCCTTTCCGGCACACAATGGTCCCTTCCTGTCCCAACACCTCTCGTTGCGGACTCCTACACCAATACCCTTATTACAAAATATCACCATCAACAACTATATATAATTACCATTCACATTACTCAACTCTACATATAATCACTAACCACTGTGTCCCTAAAATATCTAACACCTCTATATATATTATCTGCATCTCAACACTTTATTTTTCCTAACTCCCATTACCTCTATTTAACTAACTCCAATGCCCTTATTTATCACTATCCCCAAACTCTTTTACAACATTTCAACTTAATATATCACTAGAAAATTCATCACTCATCTTACAATCCTAAAACAACTCAATATCCAAATATATCATACTTAATCATTTACTAACCCTTAGAATCTGAATCTCATAATATCATTTAAATTTCTTATAAATTATTTAAAATTCTACAATACATGGTTACACAAAAAAATACATAAAATACACAACAGCAAAAATACACAAATACATAGACATCAATACACAAAAATATACAATCCACATAATCACTAAATCATTTACCAAAATCAGTCATAATCAGTCCATCTTAAAAAACACTGTTCACATAATTAAATGTTCATAACACAATAAAATAATCAACCTCCATCATCAAATAGCAATCGAACCTTAAAACTATATACATTGTTTAATATTAGGTATCTTATACTATCATTATAAATACCTATCCAATTCAAACGTTCATTATTATCCCCAAACTCATTTAACATGTCATGATTGATCATTGTCCTGTCACCTCCTGTATAATAAGTCATAATTAAGTATTTTATCAAGTCATTATTCTCATTCTCTCCTACTACTTTAGTTTCAATACAAGGTAAGTTTTCATTATATTTATCACTTCTATCTCCACCTAACCTTTCAATAAACTCTTCATAATCTCTACAGACTCTATATAACTCTATCTCCCAATTATCACACAACTCTCTTTCACAATAACTCACATAATTAAATGTTCATAACACAATAAAATAATCAACCTCCATCGTCAAATAGCAATCGAACCTTAAAACTATATACATTGTTTAATTTAGGTATCTTATACTATCATTATAAATACCTATCCAATTCAAACGTTCATTATTATCCCCAAACTCATTTAACATGTCATGATTGATCATTGTTCTGTCACCTCCTGTATAATAAGTCATAATTAAGTATTTTATCAAGTCATTATTCTCATTCTCTCCTACTACTTTAGTTTCAATACAAGGTAAGTTTTCATTATATTTATCACTTCTATCTCCACCTAACCTTTCAATAAACTCTTCATAATCTCTACATACTCTATATAACTCTATCTCCCAATTATCACACAACTCTCTTTCACAATAACTCCTATCATAACCCCAAATCACATTCTCTCTCTCAATATATGCAGGGTACACTACAACTTTATTTTCGCACCACCTATCAGGTGCACAAAAAATCCAGGGACAACTATTCACAGACCTTTTGTCTCCCAAATCTACATCGAAGGCACTCTCGTCCTTCCTCAACACATGTATATCACCCCCAAATACACCATTAAGGGAAAATCTAACCCCTGCCATTCTTTTACAATTATTCTCTCTCTATATACTCTCTTCAACCCTTCAACACACACTATCATTCCATCATTATTATATTCTATTCCCCATAAAACCTCATTATTACTACTCCTGTTTACACAATCATTCTTGTAACGGGGCATTTTGGGCCTATTTTGAGGTAATATAGAGAAATTTGTATTTTTTTTAATAAAACAAATAACATTTTTTTACTATGATAGGGACAAACGTAAACAAAGGTAAATTCAGTGGTAGCGACAGTGGCAGCACTGCTGGTGACATTATAAAGTGAAAATTATTCAGTAATATTTTATAAAACGAGTAAACAAGCTGAAATTAGTTAATTAAACAAAAACATTTAATTAATTATATTTAAAATATGACTTAAAATCAAAATTCTTACTAAAAATGTGATTAACAGTTTTCTTTACAATATAACAATTCGGAAAATATGAATTAAGATGAAAGTGCGCACGGATAGCGATGTGACGTCGTCTGGACTAGAATTCGGGCTCAAGGCAGATAAGTTTTACCAGGATATACACAGAATTATCAAATTTTATTATATTTTTCAGAAAACCAAAACAGATGGGGCAAATTAAATAAAATAGGAGTAAAAGGGGAAAATCTAAAATGGGGTAGATAAGTATGTGTGTGTGAGTGAAAGCGCTGGTTTCCGTTGGGTTAGTTAAGTTAAGTATTAAGCGAATTATTTTGTATGTATATTTCCTGTTTTATTTTGACTATTGCGGAACAAATTATGTTCAACTTAATAATGATCCATTTTATGTCTATATTTTACTAGTTGGGAACAAAATGTAAAAGAGGGAGAAAAGAATAATTTGTTTGATAAAATTGAAATACCAATAAATTTTAAATCATGGGAAACAAAATAAAGCTTTCTTTATTTTGAACAACCAATTCTGATCTCCTGTTCGCCGAAAAGAACCCGTAAATGGTAAGTACACCTATTTTTTTCATACGTAGTTGGCAATACAAGATGGCGCCCGAAGAAGTTATTTATAAAGTAATTGATTCAAAAGTAAATTCCCTTAGGTTTATTTGATATCAATAAAATTATATTACAATTGGCGCCCGAACAGGGACAATTTTATATAAAGAAATTTATATAAAATACAGGCCTACTGGAAGAGCAGAATGGTTGTTTGGAATAGGAAAATAAAATTTTTGTGTGTACGTAAAATAGACTTATAAAGATAAGGTTATGTTGTGATTATGTGTAGTATGGGTGAGTAGAATATTTTTTTTAATAAGTATGTGTTACATATAATAATATTTTACAAAGAAATATATCTAAAAAAAAAAAAAAAAAAAAAGCAGATAATAATGATGTCAGCTTATCTGACAGCCAGATAGAAGGCCAAATAAGTAGCGACTCCGGAATTCAAACAAATGACAATAGTCTTGAGGAGTCAAAAATAATACAGACGGTTGAGATTCATTCAACACCTATTTTAGGAAATCAAAATAAGAAATCTGATAATGATACTATGTTAACAAGATTATATGATATGATGTACAATAGTTTAGAAAAACAAGACAGCATGTATAACGCTTTAGAAAAACAAGATAGTAATTTTAGAGAATTGAATGACAAATTTGACAAACAAAGTAGGGAGTTCAGTGAATTGAATAACAAATTTGACAAAGTAGGGAGTTCAGTGACAAATTAGATATACAGAGCAAATTTAATAAAAAAGTAGAACAGAATATTCAGTTTCAACAGAGTATTAGCATGAAATTTGATGAACTTAAAACAGAAATTAAGAAAGTACAAATCAATTGTGAGAGTAACTATAACAAATTGAAACATGAATTAAATGAAACTTTGAGTCATTCAGTAAAAAATATAAATAACAGAGTTGACAAAATAGAGAGTAATGTGGGGGAAAAATTTGATAAACAAAGACAAAAGGTAATTGAAAATTTTGAATGTAAAACAGAGGATAATTATAATGATATGGGTAAAAACGTAGTAGTAGAAAGTAAGATAACAAGTGATAACGATAATGTTGAAAATAATGAGAATAATTGTAATGTATTTGAAGAATTAGTATCGGAGGTCGATACGATGAAATAAGTAATGAAAATACTGATGAATGTGTAGAATGTGATTATGAGATGTTAATGTGTGTTAATGAGTTAGAACGAGAGTGGAAAAATAGTATAGTGATAGAATGTGGGCAGAGGGTAAATTTTTCCATTAATTTTTCTGAACCAGAGTGTTCGCAAATGTTGTTTTTGAAGGGCAAGAGACCCGTATTGGTAGATGAATTGAAGTATATATTGATGTTGTATAATGTTGTACCCTCTGTCTGTAATAATTGTGAGAGTGTGATGTGGTGTTATGAAGAGAGAGAGTTGTGTATTAAGAGAGAGATAGAATTATATAAGTTAAAAAGAAATTATGATGAATTGAGAGAAGGGTTAGGAGGGGTAAAGATGAACCATATAAAATACTTACCTGTCGAAAGAGAGATAGGGAATTATTTTGATAATATTTTTATAAACGATAATGACTTACCTGACGTAATAGTAGAGGAATATAAAAATGATAAAACAACTTACCTGACGTTGACCAATAATACTGATGGAGACTGGACAATAATGACTTATGTTGACAAGGTTTATGAAATATTAATAGGGAATAACCCTATAAATTATAATGGCATAATGAATGAAATAAAGTTAATGAATTATTATAATAATAATAATAATAACAAATTGTGTGTGGATAACAATGATGCATGTTACAAATATATTAGATATCTATATGACGATGGAGGTTGAACTAAAATATCAGTGAATGGACAATTTTAAATATTGTAAATTTTGGTAATGACCTTGCAGATTTGGACATATGAAGTGTGAAACAATTGAACAGTTATTGACGAATAATTTGTAAATAATGTAGTGGATTCAATTGTGTGTATTATGAAATGTTAGGTAAATTAGGTGTATATGTAGTAGAAAATGTTGTGATAATAATAATAATATTATTAATAGTTTGCAGTCTAAATAAATAATAAAAATAATTATGAAGACAAGAATTAATGATTTGTAAAATTTTGATAATAATTGAAATATGTTGTGTTTTAATAATCAATTGAAGTAAATAATTTGAGATGTTTCAATATTGTGATTGAATGTTATATGTTTGAATTTTTATAATGAATTTAAATTATTTGATGAGATTTTAATTTAATAACAATTAAGGAATAAATAAATAAATAAATGTTAAATGTCTTAGTTTGTGGAATAACATAATGGTTAAAAACAAATGTTAATAATGATTTTGAAATGTTGAGTAATCTAATTCCAGACAAAGATAAATAATGAAATGATGATAAATAAGAAAGTTAATGAAAAATTTAAAACAAGAGTGTTTACAAATTTTTATATAAATTATTTAAAAGAGAATTGTTTGTTTAATGTATGCTAATAATCAAGGTTAATTTCTCTTTGTTTATTATGTTATGTCAAGATGTGTGGGTAAATTTTGGGGGGTAGATTGGTGCTCAATGAAGTGATAGAACAGTGGAGTGTGGAACTGCAATGGTAGAAAGTTTAGTTTTCAATTTTAATTAATTAGTTAGTAAGTTGCTATTGCTGGGGTGGCATGTGCCCCAGTAGATAGCGGAAAGTGTTGGGGGTAGCAGAGAGTGTTACCTCCATCGGAGGCCAACATGGCGAAAATGCACGGCACACCCTTTTGTACAATTTTAAATTGTAACTTGATAAATTGCTGTGCCATGCAAATTAATGATGATGTGTACATGCCTGAAGGAAGAGATGATTTCCCCGACTTTTCGGGCGATTACTGCCTTACCAGCACTAATCGTGGATTTGGCTAGCGGTTAGCTATGGTCATATCAAGTCCCTTGACCATAGCTGGTTTGAAATTGGTTTATATTAGAAATTAAATGGGGGTGAAATTAGGGGAAATCCTGGAACTATGGAACAGCGGCTGCCACTCTGTTCGAGGAGGAACAGCAAAGCCAGGTGGTAGACCCGCATTAAGGGCGCATAACTATAGAACACAGATATATTGATATCTAAAACCTTTCAAATGTAACGCAGAAGCAAGGACACGGAGATGTCAAATTCCTCCAAAACTTCAGTCCTTGTGGACGCAACTGGACGCCACAGTCCAGGGGGGGTCATAGTGTGTGTGGCAGGGAGGTTACCCAGGGGGGTAACGAATTAGAAATTTGTTATATTTTAATAATAACTCGCTACTAAATAATTTTGTTTTGATTTGAAAAATAGATGCACTACATACTTCCTATATTGTGTTTATTATGTCTTATTGTGTTAATTGCATGTAGTATGTTAGGAATAAGGATTATAAAAATATAATATGTATTCAATGTGTTTATAGATTTTAAAATAAAATGAAATAAAGTGGTGATAGTTAGAATTTTCAATGGGTTGCAAAAGATAGAAGTGGGTGATAGTAATTGTTTGAGTAAAACGTTTGAGTTAGTCCAAGTTGAAAAATATTGGGGTATTAAAGAGAATAAAAATGAAATACAAGTAATAGAGAATTTGAGTATAAGTGGGGACACAGTAGTAATGGAGAATTTATGTGGAGTTTTGAGCGATATATTGATGTTTATAATTGATGATGTTATTTTGTTGTAGTTGTAGTAAGGTAATGAGATTGAGATTTTGGTGATGGCAATTTTGTAGTAGGGGGTAGTGTAATGTGGGAGTCCGCAACATGATGATAAGTTGGGACGGGATAGGGATCGATTTTAGTGGAAAGGGGTTGCCTTAGGTAGAATCCAGGAACCAGATAGGGGAAATGAGCTTTTTGGGGGGCGGAAACACGTATCCTAAGTACAAAGGGTTAGAGAGTATTTTTTTGTATATTGAGAGAAGGTGGCGAATTGAGTTAAAGTAGTAAGTAGTTAGAGGTAGAGAGGGGTTAGTAGATTTTTTGATAGTGGGGTGTCATACTAGGTAAAGATTTTGTAAGGGAGCGTTAGAGTTATAAAAGGGGAAGATTATGGGTAAATGCCAAGTTGATACAGTGAATTATGATGCATAACTGAGAATCACCCAAATGAATGAAATGGAAGAATAATTGCAATGATATCAAAAAAAAAATATATATATATATAATAATTTTTTTTTGAAAGAGAATTAATAAAAGTCAATTGAGATTAAAAGGTAATTTTATGATTTTATATGCAAATTTAATGATGTAAAGTGTGTAAATTTTTAAATACAAATTGTTTATTTTAAGATAATAATAACAATGTGAATTATGAGTGTACTATGTTTTCTTATGTTGTATTGTGTTTGTTAGTTTAAGAGAATTTTATGAATTTAAATATTTTAAATGCAAATTGGGGATGACAGAGATGTATAATATGGTAATGGGAAATGTTTATTTATATTCTGATGGGAATCAGGGCAATAATTTTGAATTTTGGGATAAAAGTTAACAAGAGAAAGTAGATAGAATGAGATTATGGAATTTTAAAATGGTTATCATGTTGTTGTTAGGTATTCTGATATATGTTAGAAGTAAGTAAAAAACAAAACCAGTGCTTCTTAGCGCAAACCAGCACCGCTAGGGGGAAACAGATCAGTTGGGGATATGGTGTTGTATAAGGCCACTATTTGATATTTGATTTGTTGTTTCAGTGTTTGGTGATGCTGTGGCGGCGGACCTGAGCTGGCCAGCGCGTCAGAGCAGGGGCGTTAAGTATCTGTCTGACTCTACGGTGTTGGGATCTCGAGAGAGAAGTCCAGTAATGTCATTCAGGTGCGGTCACAGTCACCGGACCAAGGGTGAGTTGATTATATTTTTTGTAAACCATACAGGGGGTTGTGGCGACAGATACTGGCTGATCCCTTTAGCAAGTATGAATGTGTCAATGAGATTTTTTATGCTTCGGCATAAAATATCTCATTGAGGGGGTATTGTAACGGGGCATTTTGGGCCTATTTTGAGGTAATATAGAGAAATTTGTATTTTTTTTAATAAAACACATAACATTTTTTTACTATGATAGGGACAAACGTAAACAAAGGTAAATTCAGTGGTAGCGATGGTAGCGACAGTGGCAGCACTGCTGGTGACATTATAAAGTGAAAATTATTCAGTAATATTTTATAAAACGAGTAAACAAGCTGGAATTGTGCTAAGGTCAACCAGTGACACACAAAGCGTAAACAAATTATGTAACGGAGCATCAGGCGATGTTACGTCAGAGCCTAGCCTAACAGTGGAATGCAGTTATGTAACAAAAACAGTCTGCTGGCGTAGTAATACAAACTTAAAAACAATGAGAATTGGTCATACAACCACGGCGACGTTATAAAATAGTGCCGCTGGCCTAGTCCCAGTCTAATTTCAACACTTGCGCGAGTGACACACACAAAGTTCCGGAACGTAAATTGCGGGCCCACAAAGCAGAAAGAATGTGAATAATATATTTAAAATATGACTTAAAATCAAAATTCTTACTAAAAATGTGATTAACAGTTTTCTTTACAATATAACATTTCGGAAAATATGAATTAAGGTGAAAGTGCGCACGGATAGCGATGTGACGTCGTCTGGACTAGAATTCGGACTCAAGGCAGATAAGTTTTACCAGGATATACACAGAATTATCAAATTTTATTATATTTTTCAGAAAACCAAAACAGATGGGGCAAATTAAATAAAATAGGAGTAAAAGGGGAAAATCTAAAATGGGGTAGATAAGTATGTGTGTGTGAGTGAAAGCGCTGGTTTCTGTTGGGTTAGTTAAGTTAAGTATTAAGCGAATTATTTTGTATGTATATTTCCTGTTTTATTTTGACTATTGCGGAACAAATTATGTTCAACTTAATAATGATCCATTTTATGTCTATATTTTACTAGTTGGGAACAAAATGTAAAAGAGGGAGAAAAGAATAATTTGTTTGATAAAATTGAAATACCAATAAATTTTAAATCATGGGAAACAAAATAAAGCTTTCTTTATTTTGAACAACCAATTCTGATCTCCTGTTCGCCGAAAAGAACCCGTAAATGGTAAGTACACCTATTTTTTTCATACGTAGTTGGCAATACAAGATGGCGCCCGAAGAAGTTATTTATAAAGTAATTGATTCAAAAGTAAATTCCCTTAGGTTTATTTGATATCAATAAAATGATATAGTACATTCTCTAACATCATACTTTTATTTATATTATCATAATTTTCTACCTCACTTACCTTGTTTTTGTTTCTATCTAATCTGTCTACTTTGTCAATATTACAAATTTTGTCTCTGTATTTCATTTTTTAATTTTTCTAATTTCTCATTTAATTGGTTCAATTTTACATCTTGTACATTGTTTTGTTTCTTTAATTCATTCTCAAGGCTATCAAACGTTTCGTCAATTTCTTTTAATACACTATTTTGCGTTTTAATTAATATAAACAGATCTTCCAACGATATCTTATTTTCAAATGCTCTAGGTGTAGAATTCGCGCTTATTTTGTCTAATAAAATAGATTCTGTGTCTGTATTATTTACAAATAACATACTATCATTTCTTTCTGCCATAATTTAACTGTTTAAATGACTATTAAATTTTTAATTATACAATTACTGGTTGCTTTGTTTCATCAACATAACCTCTTGTATTAGGTTATGTTTCGTCTTGTACCACCTTCTGTGTTTCTCAATCTGGCTGTTTTATATAAATTAATTTTTATATAATGTCCCAGTTCGGGCGCCATTTGTAACATATTCTTACTTTTTTTTCTTATTTATTACTACACACACACACACACACTGATAAAATATGTATAACAAATACCATAATTTGGTACCTCTAAGTACTTACCAATTTCATCGGCTGCCAGGCTCATATTCTTCTTTTATAAACGTGTTTTTACCTAAGGGGTGCCAGGGTTCATTTACAGCGAGATTTTGAGACACAGATGATGACACAAATGAATACACGGTATTGTTGAAAATAACCATCAAAATTTAATTCTCTATAAGGTATTACAGATGCGACCATGCGGTCAAAACAATGACGTCATATAAGATGACTCAAAAACAAAATGGCTGTTATTTTTTATATCTCATTTTACTCTCTATACTTCTTTTGTCTGCTAAATTAATATCAGTGTAAATTGTATTGCTGCAGCGTAAAACCATTTATTAATTGTTAGTTCGTTAATACACAAACCAATGCCCTCAGCATCTGTGGTTATGGCCATACGTTCACTCGCTCACTCTCACACACATTCATCTTTAGACCAGTACATTCTTTTAATTAGTGATTCTGTATTAATGAGCTCATTAAACTATAAAAAATGATAAAATGGGACTTCTCTGCTTATCGTTTGGTGTTGTCCATCCGTTGCTGGTGGGTGACGCCCATGGTGATGGCCGGTGTTCGCCTTTAATTCTGCTGAGTTTAACTGGAGAGATATGTGCACTGATTTTATATTTTAATACTCATACTGTTAAACAAAGTGAGCTTTCATTGCTCCACTATTACTGATACTTTTTGAACTAGTTATTGTAAACTATTGGTAGAAAATTGTTCACACAGCGATACATCGCTGTGTCTCCTCTGAAGAATGGCGTTGAAATGAGAATGAGGCAAATGTAAATTTGCGCTTGTGTGTGTGGTTCTTACGTCATCCAGCTTTGTCTTACTGGACAACGCCTCGTTGCACGTATTGTAGTTAGTGCGTCATTGTTTTTGGTCATGACGGAACAGTGCTATAGTCCAATCACAATGCACATTTTAGTCCTTCGTCACAAACACCACCATGGCCTTTTCCGATTCCAGCACGTCCATCGGCGACCTTGGTGTCATACTCTTGCTGAATTTATTCTGCTCCACCGTATATAGGGACAATGGACCTAACCCTTCTGTGTTTTACTGATTAAACAATACAAAACATTGAAAAATACCTTTATACCCATAATTATGGTACTGGGTCATTATGTACTGTTACAGGTATTGGTTATTCGTACGTTTGCGATGGACGCAGTCTGCGTGAGGTACGTTTAAGAGCGACGACGACTTGGTAAGACTTTGAGAGAATAAACAAAATACATTTTACACTTATACAATTAGGCGGACGACGTCCTATTACATTATGTATGTTGTAACGAATCCTCTTTCTATTGCTGTTGGTGTGTTGTTACCAATATATACAAATATGTGTTCGTGTAGAAATAAAATTATTAAAAAAAAATTTTTAATTAATTTTTTTTATAATTAATTAAAAACAATTAATTAATTACGTTTTGTGGTGTTCCAAAACGTTTATTACTTATTTTAATTGTTTTATAGACTTTTGTGTATTTGTTAAAACCTCTAGCCACTTATAGGATTGTCTCCAATAACAATCGATACTTGTGTTCATTTTCTGTTTGGAGGTTATCTTCCTTCTCGTGGTGAAATTCTTGTAGTTAGTTCTATTTAAATTGAAGTATTATGTTAGAGTCAGCTGCATGGAACTAGTATCGTCAAGGTCACACCGCTTACTTACAGCGTTGCCACTAAGCAACAGTTTCCCTTTCTTCCGAAAAATGCTACACTAGTAAGTAAGCCTACTTAATGTAAAGAATATAACAAAGTGAGAAAGTTTGTAATACATGCATTAGAGTACATTGTTACATTGTCAATAATTCTTAATAATAATTACATCACAATTAATATATTGTTAATAATTAATTAACAATTAATTTCCGTATCTTATACATAACATTCAATTCGACGCGTCAGCTATAGTTTGTTTGAACGAATTTTATACGCATCCTGTGTCTTAAGCTTGCCCCATTTAATTATTGAAGACACCGCACTATTCGTGACTCAGAAAAATATTCTATTTTTATTTCCTGCGCTGCTTATTAATTAAGTAAAAAAATTAGAACTATACTATAAGATGTTACATGCACAAGTAGCATAAAAATAATGGTATGTATAAACGTGAAACGAATTGGATTTCTTAAGAAAATAAGGATAATTTTATAAACAACAAATACAAATGTCTCATGAAATAAATTTAAAATTCCTTATTTATTTATATATATATATATTTTAACTTAAATCTTTAAATATAGAATTTAAATTTATAATTGTATATTTTATGCATTGTCCTTACTAATTTTATAATTAAAATTTTCCTTATTTTATGAACTATAGAATTCCTTATGACTATTATAAATAAGCAGTATGTTGAAAAACTCACCTTAAATAGGGTTAGTCACACAATTATCACTTTGCAAAGTGATAGCACAGAGCACATTCATAACACTCCTGAAGAAAACACGCACACACGGTTTTTTATGTTTCAATAAAAATAGAAAATACTACGCTTCGCTATAGACACGTTTACCACCTATATACACTTTTTAACACTCCTGCCTTATTCGTCTTCGGATTCACTGGACTCAGGTTCGCTGTCACTACTCACACGTAAGTGTATGATGAAGGGCTCCACTGTGGTGTCTCTCGTGCACTGCTTTGAGTAATCGGCTTCTTGTAGTGCCTCCGCATGTCTTACGCACTTCTCCCAGTCTTCCTGAGTTATCCTGTCCAAAGCTTCGTGTGCAAGTTGTTCAATATCGGCCAATCTGAAAGTCGTATTCTTGTTTGCAACATACCGTTTAACTTGGGCCCATATCAGCTCGATCGGATTATACTGACAATGATATGGTGGCAGGCGCACTACTGTATGTCCCATTTCATTTGCCAGTTGATCCAATTCGTACGTCTTCTTGGCCGTTCGGATCTCTTCTTTAGAAAGAAGTTCATCCCTGGTTTCAGCTGTGGAAAATGAAATTCTCTTCTTACGCAGCCACTCCATGATATCCGCTTTACGCCAGTTTGAACATGGTGGTTTATCTATTTGTACAGAATGATAGCTGGCATTATCCATCACGATGACAGAGCCTTCTTCCAAGGAGCGCAACATACCAACAAACCAGGTCTTAAAAACTTCAGCATTCATTTCTGTGTGGTAGTCAGATGCAGCTGAATGCTTACTGCCACGAAAGACAAGTTTGGCACCTGCTATGAAACCTGTACTTGCGGATCCAGCATGTGCAATAATCAGCCGGCCACCTCTACCAGTAGGTACTTTCAGCCCACCGTTCCCTCTGGAGTCTTGCCAGATGTATTTATTCGTATGATTCTGTGATATCCAGGTTTCATCCAAATAAATTATAGGCCTGTTGTCCTCCGTACGATGTATATGCATGGTTCTCAAAAACTTCGCTCTCAAGGCAGCAATGTCTCTGCGCTCCATTAAAAATTTTCGTCCATCGTTGCACTTCTTAAATTTAAAACCAAGCACTTTCAGAAGGCGAAGTACGGAGGCTTCTGAACCAGAATAATTGATTTTCTGACAGAGATCAGCTCGAATTTTGCTTGCAGTGGGGTATTCCCCTCGGTCGTAATATTCTAGTACGGTCCTGCGGACTATTTGTTTATTAAAATCGTCCAGTTCAGTGTTTTTGTGTTCCCGTTTATACCCTTTCCTTGGAGAACTGAACACAACACTCACGCCTTGATCATCTGCCGAAGCAACGGTATTGCTAATACGTTGCACCGACTGTTCAGAAATGCCACAAGCTTCCGCTGTCAATTTTCGAACTTGTGCAAAGTTTATGTTCCTCCTGGCTTCTTCATTATACGCAAGATTTTTAAAAAACTTGTAAACGTTTGCTATGATGACTTTACTTTGTTTTCTAATGTCCTCTCGGCCCGCACGTACACCACCGCTGCTTGTACTCGAACTAAATGTAGGATACTGTTCCTCAATATCACTCATAATAAATACAAATTATTGAAATAAACTAATACACACACTGTCTACAATAAAGACGTCAACCGTTCACATGAAACGCACAAAATGTCTGTCAACAATACTAAGGACGATAAATATTTTGGATGTTCGTCTCTTCCTCACCTCGTCCACCCAACCTACTTGGAATGGGGTACTGTAACTGAAATGGGATTGGCTTTTGTCACAACAGCGACAATTTTGTTTACAGAAATTGCTCAGTCCTATTTATCTTTGTGCAACGGAAGAAAGGTAGTAGCGCGGGCAGTAAACATACACATTTTTGAGGGGATTATAAAATGACAAAGGCATTCATAAAAGTGTCAGACAGCAATATTTACCGAAAAGACATGCCGACAGGGTATACGCAATGTGCATACCAAATGTGTACATATACCTAACAGAACTTCCGAACCATATGGCTTAGGAATGACCGTGTAGAGAACAAAAACAGATTCATTTACAAAAGGGAAAAGACCGTGAGTATGAAAAAATTAAAGCGACAACAGCAGGCAAGGTCAGCGTTCTCAGACAACTGTCAGTCTGTAGGATAACCGCCCATGAAGAAAACAGTAAAACTTTAATAAGTAAGTGCACTGTACGGAAATCACAAAATAACTGACCTAATGGTACTTCGTAAAGTTAGGGTGTGTATTGCTAAAAGGTTTAGATTCTAACATAAGAAAAACCAGCGCAGTATAAATAGTAGTTTCAGAGAACTGCAAATCGTAACAAAAAAAAAGCCAAAGAAACAGAAGAAACGCAAAGATAGAAATTCTGTAGATATTTACGCGACAACAAAAAATATGTTGCCGACTCACACAAATTTTTAGAGCTCAAATAGTGGCGCCCAGAATTTAACTGAGTAGTGTTACCCACAACTAATTATTCCTGATAAAACAAATTCATTTACGCGATACGCATAAATAAATTTGAAACGAAGAATATAATGTGGATGTATGAAATTTGTTTTCGTAACACTGCTAAAACGCTACACACTGTACTAGCCGGCAACAACGCTGGGCGAGGGGCGTGGAGGTGACAGGGAGAAGCAGTGAAAGTGAGTGACCTTGACGATACTACTTCCATGCAGCTGACTCTAGTTATCTATATTAGAAACGAAAAACTGTTTAAATAGGAAATATATTAATAATTTTATTGACAATTAGTTATCTTGACTCTTGTCGATATGTAAATCGATTCTCAGGGTATCGTTTGAATTATTACAAATTTTTTATATAGGTTCTTTGAACAGCTATGTTAGGGAAGTCAGAGAAATAGGGTAAAGATTGAAAAGTATAACATTACAAGGTAAATTCTTAAAATTAACAGTACATATATCAGATTCAAAGTATAGAAATAAATAAATATGTTGCGAACCGTCCTGTAGGCAGAAGGTGGCTGTGTTGATTTGAGTTGTGGGTAATAAGCAATGGCCGCCGAAGAAATTGAAAGTCGTCACCTCGCAGTTTTGGCATTCAAATAAAGATGTTTTCCTTATGAATTTACTTCCTGGTGGCTGCAATTCTTCCTTCTTGTGTTGGTGGAGTGTCACTGGTTCAGTTTTGGTGTTGTATTCGGAAAAATAGTGTATATTTAAGTCAGGTTCACTTTTGTCGGTTAGGCACTTTTATGGTTAAGTGTTATTACTGTTTTAATGGGTTGAAATGTTATTTCCACTGGTGTTCTGTGCTGTATAATGTTAGTTCAGTGTTGGTATATGTTTATTTCACTGTGTTGAACTTTAAAAATGTTTTTTACCGAAACTCTCGATTTTCACTTTCGGTTCAGACAATTATTCGCCATTACAGTATTCGTAACTAGGTTAAGATGTGTAAATTGCTCGTGTCAAGTGTCCCGTACAATGTTCAATAATTAACTAACTTACTTCCTTCATCTCCGACTAAAATCTTAGCCAAAGCAATATTATTCCTTCCATTGTTCAAATTTTATTTTGCATCCTGTGCATGTAATAATGTTACATTACATAACTGATTATACTTTGGTTATTCTTCAAATTTATTAGCTAGTTGTTACTTAATTTTATCCTTCAGTTCATTCTGCATAATTTAATACCAAATAATGCCGTTTTATTAAGTTTTTGATCTAAAAATGATATTTTTTCCTTCATGTTGTAATTTCTTAGTCCTAAGGTCTAACTTCCTGTTCTTTTCCAAATTCTGCCATTACCAAGTTATATTAATGATTATTAAATCTCATATTGTATTAAAAGGTTTATATTCCCTTAACTTCTTGCAATTAGATGAATTGGTTATGTTTTAAAATATTATGTTGGAATATATGACTTTTATTTTATTCCGCTAACCTAACAACACACGTCTGCATCTTTGTAGGTGTGGAATTTAATTTATTAAATTCGTTCCTGTCACGGGCGCCATTGTGACGTTTAATCCAGTTTAAATATATAAAATACAATTTATTACCACCTACCTGCAAGGTTCTTTCTGGGTCCAGAAATCCGATCACACGTACATCAGACGCAAACATGTGTTTCATAGGTTAGTGAAATGACTTACTCTACATGTTTTTATGAAGAGAATTATTTAAGCTTTATTATTCATTGAATATACTCTGTTCAAATTATTCATTACTCATTTCTGACTGTCTACAAAACCTATTATCTTTTAGTGTACTTTTTAACTGGAATACAGCTTCCTAGTAATATGTAATTTTACAGTATTTACTTACATGCTATAGCTTACCTTGTACATCACACAAACACAAACAGCCCAGCCTGCAATTTACATTCTCACAGACACACAGAAAATTATAAAGCCCTTAACATTTTTGGAATATTCCCCGCCGGCAACGTGGTTTTCGATTGATCATTATTACTCTTTTAAAACTCATTGTTAGTGTCCGAAAATCGATAGACGTGTTCTCCACTTTTTATTCGACCGCGGTCACATGGGTTTCACTGTTATTTCACTGTTATATCATAAAAAAACTGATAAAATTTAGCAGAGCGCACTTGGCTCTGTGTCGGCCGACACAATCAACGACGAACTGCTCAAGCGTCTCTTGCAAGCGGGCGGAAATTGATGTCCACCGCCAACGAATTTCGTCGACGCTCATAGTTGAGTTGTTGCAGTTGAGCAACCATGTGCATGATACATAGTGGGTTTTTCTGTAGTATGTGCCGACGATATTTAGGCGCTTCCGGTTTGATGTTACTAAAGAGGTGGACCTTAATTTGCATATCCTCCAGCTCGGATTGTAGGTCTCACAAAAACTTCGTTTCTGCGCCATTTTCGACAGCGTCGGTTGATCTGCTTCGCATCCCCGCCCGCGTGTATACCTGTGTCATGCGTACAGGCGCATGATCACATTCAACAAAGTTCTTGGAAATCTGAGGTGGCTACATACCTGGACTGATTTCGCAACGTAATATTGCGTTGCTGCCTTGGTTATAAACTGTTCTATTTGCCACGTGTTCTGGTTTGTTGGAATAAAATTTACACAATACCTTTGTCAATCCCCGAAAATGAAATAAATTTAAAAATACAAATACCCACAAATTTGGACCATTACAATACCTCCTCAATGAGAAGTCTTCTGTCCAAAACAGAAGAAATCTCACTGATAAAACCCCTAAGAGGACCGGTGAGGAACTGGTGCCAACAACCCCCCTTTGTTCTTACTCTGCATGGGTAAACGACCCCCCTGGCTCGGCGACTATGGACGCATCTGAACGAGATCACGGGACTTCCCTGTAAGAGATCCCAACACCGAAAAATCGAACAGACACGTACCACAGCGCACCTCACCTTCTATCATACTACCCCAAAATCCTCAACCCCTGGCTCAGATCATGCCAGATCCTCAACTGATATTTTTCCCCTTATATGCAAGCTGGGCTGCCTTTAGCAGATACTGGGCTCACGCACACTCACATTACATACTGAAAATTGAAAAATTCTTTAAAATTTGTTTAAATTGCAACTCACTGGTTGTTTCCATATAAAATCAAATCACAAATTTGGTATCTATTTTGAACTATTCTCTTCATTGGTTTTTTCTGTTATTTAAAATAAATCAATTTAAACATTTCTTACAATTAAGAACATCCTTAACCTAACATGTGATTACACCTAGAGCCTAACAATACAATTCAATACAAAATAATTCAATAATAATAAACATGGTTAGAACACCAACAATAAAATAATCAAAGTTTAAAATCATCCATTAGCTGGCAGGCGTAAAATCAAGAAACAAATTTTTTTTTTTCAAAGAAAATTTTAAATTCCAAAATTTCAACAAAAAAATCTTAAATTCCAAAAATTTTAACTTTCTTAAAATATTTTCTTTTTCCCATATAGAAATTATTTGCAGTTTGTTCAAATTAATTAAAAACCAAAGTTGAATTAACTTCCATACTAAACATGCCTCGTATGTATATGACCTCACTATCAGCTGATCAAAACTATGTCAAGTCAAAACCTTGACCTACATACTTTATGTACAAATTCTATCTGAAAATACACTTAACATCTGTAAAATTCTGTCTTGACACAAAATATAATAAAATAAGACCTTTAAAATAACAAAATATTCTTATAAATAACAATCAAATTGACATTCAAATTATTTAAAACAAACACTTTCTGACTTTATATTTCCAAATTCTATCAAAATTTTGTCACTGGTTTCAATTAAAAAATTTTATATATTCAACTATAACTTTCTTCATTTAACAATCTCATTCTACATCACTTTGGGTGATTTAAATACTTATAACAATTTAATTTACCGTTTGGTAGGCCTACATTTATAATCTCTACCCCTCACTCTAATACTCACCAACTTTAACTAACATGACACCCATCTCTATCAAAATATCTATCAAAACACTCTCTAACCCCAACTTACTAATAAACTCAATTCGCCACCTTCTCTCTATATATAAAAAAAATATACTCCCTAACCCTTTGTACTTAGGATACGTGTTTCCCCCCCAAAAAAAAAACTCATTTCCCATTATGTTGGTTCCTGGATTCTACCTAAGGCAACCCCTTCCCACTAAATCGGTCCCTTCCCGTCCCAACCCTTATGTTGCGGACTCCTACATTACACTACCCCCTATTACAAAATTGCCATCCCCAAAATCTCAATCTTATTACCTCACTTCAACTACAACAAAATAACATCATCAATTATAAACATCAATATATCACTCAAAGCTCTACATATATTCTCCACAACTACTGTGTCAACATCAATACTTCTCAAATTCTATTACATTATCTCACAACAACATTACATTATTTTCATCTCTACTATTTCAACTTTAATTTCAACTTGGACTGATCGACATGTCCCACAAAATACTAATCACCGTTCATCTTTTATTATTTCTAACAATTCCTTTAAAATCTTACTACATTAAACTACTTTTCTCATTATTTTCAATAGCATCTGTAATACATTGAAACATTACATTAAACATCAATTACCTGGAACATTTACAACCAATATAACAGTGACATTTTATTGCTGATCAGCTGACATTCATAACAAAGTGGAAACACATCTCATAATTTAGCAAATCACATGAAATATATATATTTATCAATCCTTACTTCTAACCTCCTTGTTTCCCCTTTCTGATACTTAATGTTAACCGCCTGCCAGTCGGTTTAGTTATTTGCTTAGTTAAAAAAAAATACACAAATTATATAAAACACATACTTTCTATCAACTCTTATCTCTAACCTACTACAATAAAATATTACATTTAAAACATAGAATGAACACCTTATACTGAATGTATGAGCATATAATTATTTGAGCGGAACACAAGCATTTTTATTAGATCAAAATTAGAGTTAGCAATTTTATGTTATAAATTTAAATTTGTGGCTCCTCTGAGCAACTTTATAAGAGCATGTGTATATTTATTACATAACATTTCATTTCATTTACGTCTTCAGTAATATGAATATCATTAAACACTGATAATGATACGTAACAGATACGGAAATCGAAGCTTGCGTGTATGGAATAAAGATATGCACAAATATAGTTGCACACTGGTCCACAAAAATTTTCAAATTTATTATTAATAATTATTATATATCATCTTTCAGTTATTATTAAAATTTTCAATTATCATTTTTATTTAACACAATTATTTCAAATCATCTCATTATTGAATTTAAAAATACAAATACCCACAAATTTGGACCGTTACAATATAGTCTTACTAAAATCAAGAAATCTATTTGTAGATTATAATGAAGATTTGTTCTTTGGTATTATATTATTATTTCACCTTGGTCCACTTTCAACTCTTACTCTATACACTTTTTTGGCTTATATCTATTGTACATGTGGGTTTTTGCATTGATACTTTGTTATACTTTTTTATTATTATTATATTTATTTATTTTGGGGTTTGGGTTTTTTTTTACAAGAGCATTCCTTCTTCTTGTAGATGCTGTCTTCTTCTTGTTTCTTCACTGATGTCTTCTTTTCTTCTGGTTTCTTATAATTGTATTTTCTTCATCTTCTTGTGGATGTCATCGGGTTTTTGGGTTTCTTCTTTACCTACTCTTCTTGTTTCATACAAATGCATCACCTTTTATGGTGGATCTTGCCTTGTTCTGGGTTTCTTCCTTATCTACTCTTCTGGTCTCATGCAACAGATTTTCTTCTCTTTGTTGTGGATTTAGTTATGTTCTGGGTATCTTCCTTGCCTACTCCTAACCTTCCTGGGTATTATATTTTTTCACCTTTTTAGTTATTAAAATTGGTTTTGATGATTCATCACTTGTAACATTTATTTTATATGAACTTATATCTTAAATCAATGATTGTACTGCATGGTGGTTCTTAATTAATTCTTTATTATATTGCTTTCTTCGGATTTAAACATGTTATTATTTTATTTTAATGATCAACTCACCATTCATTTTTATGGGTTTATCTGTCATGCTACAGATTGCTCTCCTCCAGAAGTGATTATTTCAGACTTGATTATGGATGAAATAATTGCTTATGACAATTTTATTACTTTTTATTCTTCATTTTCCTCTCCATTTATATATCGACTTTTTTATATTTGAGCTTAATAAATTTTATATATAGTCATTTATCTGACTTTTGATCCTTCTTGGATAGTTAGTGTCTTCTGAGTTATATTATTATTATTATATATTTACTTTTCTTATAAAATTCGTGTTTTATCCCTGGGATATTAATTCCCTAACATTCCCTATCATGTGGGCTGCGGCAGTTCAGAGGGGCACTGTAGGCTTCACAACTCTGCTGGCCATACACCACTTCTACAATTTGAGTCCAGAGGCAAATTCATCTCTGTTCAAAAACATAATGCTGCTGGAATTATCTACAGTCAGTCATTGAATAAATTAAATAAAAAGTAGTCTTGTAACCCTTCTTTAAGTATTTTTATTGACTTATAAAAAAAAATTTGTTTAAATTTTTTTTTTTAAAGAGAGGCCACAAGATAATTAAAACTAGGCCAAAAGCCTAGAGAAGCCAAAAATGCGCTGGATCCAGTGAGACGGGACTTGCAATTGGAACTCACAAAATTAACAACCAATAAATTTTTATTACATCCTTCTCTTTTTTTTTATAACAAAACGTTAAATATTTATCTCCCAACAAAGTCAGTGCTTTCTCCTTAAAATATTTTTGTTAATTTTTTACTTTAAAAATAAATATAAAATTTAAATGAAATTAATGTAATGATTAATTGATTTTCTTTTCCAATTGGGGTTACTTTTCCCCACTTAGCCCTATACCTAACCCCCAGAAATAACACATGAATATACAATACATATAAATGGACATATAAATAAATATGTCTACAACTACAACACATACACACGTTCCACATCACAGGACAATTACAACTTTCAACATTAATATCTTGCCACACCTCTTTCACCCCATAAGGTACATAATTCACAATTCATAAATATTCTTGAACGCAACACCTATTGAAAGATCTTAATACATAATAATCCATATATATATATATATATATATATATATATATATGTGTGTAACCCCAGTGCCCCCAGGGCATACTAAAATTCAGGGGTTGGCATAATGCCTGATACTACTATAAAGTGCTCCCACACTGAGCACTTAGACTTGGAGGAAATATAATCATAATTCAGTCAAAATACAAGTGACCATAATAAATTAAAAAGAATTTAAGAGTAATAAATTTTTGTGAAATATTAATAACAGTAATATTTTCGTGAAAGAAATTTAATAACAGTAATGTGCCATGATGCTTTATAACCTTTAAGAATTAATTTGGCCCAAAGGCCGACATGTTCCTAGGCAAGATCGTGCCTAACTAAACCTGTCCCAGGAGCATGTTCAAGTCTGCATGAAAAATCCGCCTATACAGGATTAAACTGGGGACCCGAATGAAACTAACAAAAGAAACTCCTATCCATTATAGGACCCAAACTGAATATAAATATGTGAAATTAATGAATCAATTGAAAACTAAATTTAATCTGTGAAATTACATGATGAATGATAGAATTACTAGCCCTAAGGTAACCCTTTTACTGAAACTAGAAAGAAATTTACATGCCTGAATGGTAATCAGCCACGGATACATGCCAACCTCTGGGCTCACACTTAATATAAATAGTATTACAAAATGTACAAAAGATTCCCCCCCAAGTCCGCGCACTATTCTGTCCCGTTAACCAGGGACCCAATTGAAATGTGTAAAGTTTAAAGTCATTTTAGGGTGTGTCGCTATATGCCCACGAGTTCTAGTAGGTTACATTCACTTGTGTTAAAAAGTAATATTGGGTTGATGTCACCTGATTTATTCCCTGGTGTGGAGTTTGAAGTCCTGGTCTAGAGCATTTTTGTGTTGGTGTGGCCTGTTCCTCGCTGTTCTCCTCTGGCAGATGAAGCTGAGAGCCTTTGATGTTCGGTTGTTCAGGTCATGATTTGGAGCTGGTCCTCGACTTGAAGCGGGGGACCCTAAGCATACAAATATTATCAGCGAGATGCTCTAACACTTATTTCCCCAGGTTACTCTCACATGCACCAAAATCCATTTATAATATTAAACACTGCTTTAGGCCTACTTGAAATGAAAGTTTGACACACTCTACAACAGGTTATACAGGCATGTGGCCCTATCTTTGAAAACATTAAGTTTGGCTAAAGTACATATTATTTTGCGTTAACATTGGTCAATTACGGGGCCTTAGTTAAGACTTCAATTACTGTTATACAATTAACTCATTTTGCATACTCTAATTCGCCACGCGGCGTGCGTGTAACAGGTTAACAATTTTCATTCATTCTTGTACGTATATTAAACAACCTTTTACGTTACTTTAAATTAAATATATATAAGTATACTGCACTCACTTACCGCAGATCTGTTTTAATTTAGCCTGCCATAGGTGGAAGATGGAACAATTAATAAAAACTTCTCTGTCGGAGAGCGGCGAGGCGGTTAGTTGGAGTTGCGAAATCAGACAAGCTCCGAACCGTTTATTCTACGCATTTTTCAACTCGCGCTTCATGGCGTCCACAAGGGAGCAGCACCAATCAAGCGCCGCTTCGTTACCTCATGTAGATTCTGCGCTAACCGTTAAACACAGTACGGCAGAACGCCCACCGCTAAATACAGAAACCTATTTTTCTTTATATTCGTTAAATGCAGTACAAGATTTTTTTATTATACGCTATTTACTTTTGCGTATTAGCGCCGATTTTATTCAATCAGCACAGTCTCATTGTCGACTAATAAAAATATCTTTGGATTCTTCACTTCGTAGTTTCTCAGATTATCTCACATTTTCTATCTTAATAATTCTTCTTAATACTTATTATTCTCATTATATATATTCTTCTAAACTCTTAGCTCGTCTGATATATTTATTTTAATTATGGTTGGAAATTTTGTTAATACTTCTTGTTACTAGTTATAGTGTAACTTTTTCCTTCTACATCTGAATTCTCATTATACTTCCTTCTGGTTATTTACTTTAGAGCATACTTTTTTATGTATTTTCTCTTTGGTTCTTATGCATTATTTGAATGGTCTTATTTTTATGTTAGTTAATTTTTAAATTTGTATCTTTATAATAGATATTCAGGTTGTTATTGTGATCATATTATTGAATTATATTTTTCTTTCTTTTCTCTCTGAAAGTCATTAATCCGCCTTTGCATTCATTAAAATTAATTTATTTATATTATATGTCATGTGGTACTTCTTCTCTTTGCGTTTCGTATAGGTCTTATTATTATTATTTGTTCAAAATCATCTTCTCCATATGTTTGGTATGAGTTGTTCTTTGTTTCTTCAGAACTGAGTAATATCATAATCATTATTCTTGATTAATTGTTTCCATTATTGTTTCATAAGTAGTTAGTCATAGGTCGTTCTCATTATATTATTGTTTTTATTTTTTAGATTTTTTATATAATTTGCTTATAATAACCGATTCTCCTCTTTGTTTCCAAATTATTGCCTTCTCTTGTATATCACACTCTTTTTTGTTTTTCTTCTCTACTCCTTCAAATGTTAGATATTCACATTTATTCTGGATTATATTTAATTCTTTTTTCTGAATTAATCATATTATTTTCTTCTAAATTTATTTATAAATGGAACATATTTATTTTTAGAACTTTGTTAGTTTTATGCAAAATTCAAATTCTTCTTTTTAATTAATTCCAATACATTTTTCATAAATCATTTGTAATAAGTTGATCTTATCATGTTTTAAAATTTTGATATTTTTATCAAAATTCAAATTCTTCCCTTTTTTTTATTATTCCAAATGGTTCTCTTTCAACAATTGTGTGTAGTAAGTTGGTCTTACGATATTTTTGAATTTTTATGTTGTTATTATATTCTAAATTCTTTTCTTTTTATTATATCTCAAATTGTTTCTTTCAAAATTGTTTGTAGTAAGTTGATCTTACAATTATTTTTGGATTTAGTGGTTTTTTTTATAAATTCATTCTTTGTTTCCAAATTTTTACTTTCAAAAATTAGTGTGTAAGCTGGTCTTACTTCATTTTAGAATTTTTATATTTTTATTATATTCTAAATTCATTCTTCATAATACTTTTTTATGGATGCTTGGTTGTACACACCTTTAACTCTTCCGGAAACTATTTCTCTCAGTTCGTACGTATTATTATGATTATTTTTGACAACAATATATGGTCCTGTATATAGTAATAATAACTTTTTTGTTATCCCTTCTAGGGTGCTGGGCAGTTCTCGATTTTTTAATAGAACTTTCTCACCCTCTTTGTAAGTTATTATACGTCCTATTGCCTTTTGATATTTGGCTTGCCGTTTCTCTTGGTCTTCGGCCACCTTGTTATAGAATTTTACCTGGTCAAACTTACGACCATTGTTTGTTGGGAACTCTTATTATTTCTTCAATTTCTCAGGGGGTTGGTTTCTCATACATGGCGGAGTAAGGGGTAATTCCTATAGCTGGATGGTGGGCGAAATTTAGGAATTTCTCTGTTGCTGCTAAGTACTCTTGCCACTTTTTCTGTTGGTTGTGACAGTACGTTCGCAAGATTCTACCCACTTCTCTCAGTACCCTCTCGGCTGGATTACTACTTGGGTGGTAGACTGACGTCTTATAGGTTTTAATCCCAAGTGATAATAATGTGTCTCGCCATCTTCTCCCTTTAAATTGAGTACCATGGTCAGTAATGATTGAAGATGGTTTCCCTATCTCTGGCACATACAACTCTGTTATTACCGCAAGAACTTTCGCTGTGGTTGCCCGATTAACCGGATATAGCTTTATGTATTTAGTATAATGGTCCATGATTAATATTAGGTACTTGTACCTGTGTCGACCGCCGCTACGGGGAAATGGCCCGCAGATATCTAAGAACACTTTTTCTAGTTTTGCGTTCGATGTTATTGGTATCATTATACCCTCTTTCTTCTCATTGTTAATCTTAACACACTGGCAAATATTACAAGACTTCAGGTAATTTCTTACCTTTCGGTTAATGTTCTTTATTTTGCAATTTTCATCTAAAGCCTGTATCACTTTTAGCGCTCCCATATGGCCATACCTTATATGATAATCGATTATAACTTCCTTCTCGATTTGGTGCGGAATAATCACCTTCCATGTTTCTTCATCCAAGGCTGTTTTTACGAATAGTATTCCTTTATTGAGATGGTAGTATTTGGAAATGGTGTCATCATCGGCTTCCAATCGATTGATTATGTTTTTCAGTTTAGGGTCAGACTGTTGGTGGATACGGATGTTTATCAATAGAGCTTGTAGATCGGATCTGGTTTTAAATAAGTTGTAAATTTTAACTAAGCTCTCCTTCTCTCCCTCGAAGGTCTGGTCTTCCAAATTGATCCGTGACAACACATCGGCTACCACATTCTTTTTTCCCGGAATATACTCCCATTGTAAATTGTATTCTTGTAGGGCAAGTACCCATCTAGCCAATCGGCCGTGACTCAATTTGCACCTACGTAGAAATGAGATGGATTTATGATCAGTGCGAACAGTGACTGGATACCCGAGAATGTATGTCCGGAACTTGCTGCATGCGAATACCACGCTAAGCAATTCTTTTTCGGTCACATTATAATTCTTTTCGCATCGGTTCAGTGTACGACTAGCAAAGCTTATTACCAGATGGTGACCCTCCTCATCTTCCTGGTATAATGTTGTTCCTAAGCTGATGTCGCTAGCATCGCAATTCAAAAAGAATGGTTTCTTAAAATCCGGGTGACGAAGTATGACACTCTCCAAGAACTTTTCTTTTATCAGTTGGAAGGTAATATCTTGTTCTTCACCCCAGGTCCATTTGTTTTTCGCAGACAATTGTGGTTGAAACTTGGCTGTCAACTCGGAATATTTGTGCTGAAACTTTCTGTAATAGTCACAGAGTCCGAGGAAAGATTGTAACTGTTTCCTGTTTTTTGGTTGCGGGAACTTCTGAATTGCCTCCACTTTTTCCGCTGACGGGGTAATACCTCTATCGTCTACGTTGAAACCTAAGAATTGTACTTCGCGCGCAATGAACTTGGATTTCTCCAATTTCAAAGTTATGTTATTCTGCGCTAACTTTTTGAGTACATGTTCTACTCGATAACAGTGTTCCTCCCAGGTTTCTGACGTAATGAGCAAATCGTCTACATAGACTGTGGTAAATTGGAGTGCTTCTTGTCCAAGTATTTGGTCCATACAAGCCACAAAGATGGCTACTGAGTTTACAAGTCCAAAGGCCAGTCTCTTGAACTGGTAATTGCGCCCTTCGAAAATGAACGCCACGTACTGACGGCTTTGTGGATGCAACTCCACTTGCCAGTAACCACATACAGTGTCCCAGGTACTGATAAACTTAGTGCTGTGAAATCGTTTTAGTATCTCCTCTATTTCACCGGGTGATGTTCGGTCATTCACAATGGTTTTATTTAGCTCGCGCGCATCTAAACAGAGCCGGACTTGTCCGTCTTTCTTGGGAACAGCAATAACTGGACTAGTGTAAGGAGATTGACTAATCTCAATTATGTCATTGCTAATCATTTTATTAATTTCTGTTCTCACGGCCTCTTTTAGCGAATGCGCGATTGGGTATGACCTCCGGTTAAACTCCACGTTTTCTTTGAACTCAAGTTTGCACTGATAGTTTTTAACCTTACCTGGCTCGTCTAAAACACTGATTTGTATTTCTCGTATACACTGATTAAACGATCTGCTAAGTGTATGGGTATTTTTTTGTTGTTGGTTCCGCACTGGAAGTCTCGTATCTCTTGTATCTTTACTGACCATAAATCCTCTCCTCCATTGTTATATATAATTGGTTTACGAAGGGGGCTGTTCTTTACGAAATTTATTTTACGAAGTTGTTGGTGTATTGGGCTGGGAAGTATGTTCGCGCCTCCTACCAAATCTGCGGTCCACGTTATTCCGTCTGGAAATAGTGATACTTTCTCTTGGTTAAGGTCGATAATGGCGGAGTACCTTCTTAGAATATCGCAACCTACCAGTATATCGAATGGTAATCCGGTGGCGATCAAAAATTCCATATCTAAAGCTATATCACGGCTAACGACACTTAAAGAAACTTGCTTCCTAATAGTTTTGTTCTGGCGGCCAGTTGCACCTATCAAAACAATGATATTCACTGGTAGCATAGGCAAAGTTTTCCCACACTCTCTCTGGATTCTTTCCAGTTCATTCGCATTTATTATAGAAAATTCGCACCAGTATCTATCATGATTTTCACGGGAATTCCTTCTACCTCCGCTGTTATATACAATATCTCATTGTTATTATTATCGAGGCTCGTTTCGTTTTCCTCTAGAAGTTCTGTTCTTATATTTTTTAAGTAATTGTTACTCATTATGGTGATGTTTTTTAATTTGGTTGCCTCTTGCAACTCATCTTTGTACCCAGGAAGTAGGAGCAGCAACGGGTCGTGATAGTTTATTACTGCGTCCTCCCGTTTAAATTATTGTGGTCGTCGCTGGGACTCGGATTGACCGAGGCATCGTTCTGGAAACTTTGTGTCGGTTCCTGCTGCGCTGTATCCTGATCGAAGGTTATTTCCCTGTTTTGTTGTCGGCCAGGATCCTCCAGGCTGGTCCTCCTTCTTCCATGTTCATGGCGTGGCGTTCTTCACTTCTTCGTCGTCGATCTCCACCGTGGAAACTATTCCTCCGTTGTTGGTAATACCTTCTCGACCCTCGATCTTCCGTTCTTATAAAATTAACCCTCAGGCGGGAAACTCTATTGTTATTATTATTATAATTACCATGGTAATTTCTATTGGGCTGGTAATATCGTTCATTATTACCGGGGTAGGGATTTCTCTGACTATACGGGCTGTTAGGGGGCTGATAAAAATTGTTACGGTTATTAGAATATGGGTTATTGTTCCTATTACTGTTCGGGTTGCCGTTAAAGTTGTTGTTATTATGCGGCGGGTTATTGTTGCCATTAAAGTTGTTGTTATTACACGGCGGGTTATTGTTGCCGTCGGAATTACTTTGCTGGTTTCGGTTTCCGGGATGGTTATTGCCGTTACTAGGGTACTGGTTAGTCCTCGCCTCCGGTCTATCATTCCTCCTCCTGCTCTGGCGGTAGTACTCTTCATTCTCGTAACTTTCTAACAACTCCGTCATGGCCTGCACCGTCTTGATCTGGCTACCTCTCCTTGCCCTGACAATATCCTCGTCATAATGATAAGACAGTTTATTCACCAGACACTCTTCGGGTATTGCCGGCTCGAGGTGTTTTGCCAGGCACACCTTCCCTAGGAAATAGGCTGTCATGGTATTGCCTATTTGGGCCCTGTATCGTCCGTTGCAAATATTGTCTCTGATCAGGTTCTGTGTTGTTTCTGACCAGTATTTGGACTTAAACATGTTCCTGAACTGCTGGTAGTCTGTAATCTCGCTAAGGTTCGCCATCCACCAGTTATCTGTCATCTCCCTGAATGACTCGTCCAGTATCTCACGGTTATTGCTCCATTGACTCCCTCTATGTTTGGCAAAGTACTCTTCTATCCTCGCCAGGAACTCCATTGGTTTCCTCTTGTATTGCCGGAAGTTCAGCCATTCTCGGTTTTCGTTGATGTGTAATCCGGTGAAATTAGTGGGTCTATTCCTCAAAGCTTCCATCTCTTCTTGGCTTTGCCGTACCTGACCCGTGATATTGGTCATAGTCGCTTCCATCCCATCACACCGTTCCGCGACTTGGCTCCGTACTCTCCCGAATTCTTCCTGAGTCTCCTTCCGTTGTTCTTCCACTTTCCTGTGACTATGCTCTTCGATATTCGTAAACTTGATGTTTACCACTTCCTTGAATTCTTGTACTTCCTTTTCGGTTTGGTTGCATTTTCCGTCCATTTCCTGGATTTGTTGATTCATCATTGCGGTTTCTTCTTCCAATTTTTTATTTATAGCTTTCTTGTTAACGTTGATTTCCTTGTTCAGTTCTTCTCTTAACAATTCCATCCTTTCGTCTAGCTTGTCCAGATTCTCCTGATTGACCTCCCTTAATTCTTCTCTTAACATTTGGTTGTCCTCTCTCAATTCTTCCAATTTCTCCCCCATCTTCTCTTCCATTTTCTTGTTATTCTCCTCCAATTTTTCTTCCATCTTTTTGCTGGTTTCCTCCATCTTTTGATTAGTTTCGTCAATTTTCTGACTCAAAGATCGGTTGTTCTCTTCCATCTTCTTACTGTTTTCCTCCATTTTCTCTTCCATCTTCTTACTATTTTCCTCCATTTTCTCTTCCATCTTCTTACTATTTTCTTCAATCCTCTTGTTGGTGTTTTCAATTTTATTACTCAGGGATTGGTTGTCTTCTTTCAATCCTTCTAATTTTCCTCCCATCCTTTCTTCCAACTTCTTACTATTCTCCCTCAATTCTTCCTTCAAGGACTGGTTGTCTTCCTTCCTTTCCTTACTATTTCCTTCCTTCAAGGATTTGAATTCTCATAGGAACATTTCCATCATCTTATCCATCTTCGTATCTTCAGTGGTCTTGGATTTCTCTACCTCCTTCTCCTGGAGATTGACCTCCCTTGTCTATGTGGGCATCTCAGGTTGTTCTTCTGGTTGTGCTGGTTGTTTAGATAATACTAGTGGTAATAACCTTTCCACGTCTTCCACTGGCGTCGCCTCTTTATTTTCCATATCCATTTCAACTTCCTTTTCGGCCTCCGCCGCCCGTTTCTTTGAAGTTGCACGTCGTTGCATTTTTCCCTTTCTCTGGCTTTATAGCTGCTGCCAAGCTCCAATTAGGGATTGGGCAGATTATAGTGGCCTTTCAATCGCTCATTAAAGCCCCTCAGTTGTGCGCCAATTTGTAACGAAACCTCTTTCTATTGCTGTTGTTGTGTTGTTACCAATATATACAAATATGTGTTCGTGTAGAAATAAAATTGTTTATTAAAAAAAAAATTTTATTAATTTTTTTTATAATTAATTAAAAACAATTAATTAATTAAGTTTCGTGGTGTTCCGAAACGTTTATCACTTATTTTAATTGTTTTATAGACTTTTGTGTATTTGTTAAAACCTCTAGCCACTTATAGGATTGTCTCCAATAACAATCGATACTTGTGTTTATTTTCTGTTTGGAGGTTATCTTCCTTCTCGTGGTGAAATTCTTGTAGTTAGTTCTATTTAAATTGAAGTATTATGTTAGTTATCTATATTAGAAATGAAAAACTGTTTAAATAGGAAATATATTAATAATTTTATTGACAATTAGTTATCTTGACTCTTGTCTATATGTAAATCGATTCTCAGGGTATCGTTTGAATTATTACAAATTTTTTATATAGGTTCTTTGAACAGCTATGTTAGGGAAAGTCAGAGAAATAGGGTAAAGATTGAAAAGTATAACATTACAAGGTAAATTCTTAAAATTAACAGTACATATATCAGATTCAAAGTATAGAAATAAATAAATATGTTGCGAACCGTCCTGTAGGCAGAAGGTGGCTGTGTTGATTTGAGTTGTGGGTAATAAGCAATGGCCGCCGAAGAAATTGAAAGTCGTCACCTCGCAGTTTTGGCATTCAAATAAAGATGTTTTCCTTATGAATTTACTTCCTGGTGGCTGCAATTCTTCCTTCTTGTGTTGGTGGAGTGTCACTGGTTCAGTTTTGGTGTTGTATTCGGAAAAATAGTGTATATTTAAGTCAGGTTCACTTTTGTCGGTTAGGCACTTTTATGGTTACGTGTTATTACTGTTTTAATGGGTTGAAATGTTATTTCCACTGGTGTTCTGTGCTGTATAATGTTAGTTCAGTGTTGGTATATGTTTATTTCACTGTGTTGAACTTTAAAAATGTTTTTTACCGAAACTCTCGATTTTCACTTTCGGCTCAGACAATTATTCGCCATTACGGTATTCGTAACTAGGTTAAGATGTGTAAATTGCTCGTGTCAAGTGTCCCGTACAATGTTCAATAATTAACTAACTTACTTCCTTCATCTCCGACTAAAATCTTAGCCAAAGCAATATTATTCCTTCCATTGTTCAAATTTTATTTTGCATCCTGTGCATGTAATAATGTTACATTATATAACTGATTATACTTTGGTTATTCTTCAAATTTATTAGCTAGTTGTTACTTAATTTTATCCTTCAGTTCATTCTGCATAATTTAATACCAAATAATGCCGTTTTATTAAGTTTTTGATCTAAAAATGATATTTTTTTCCTCCATTTTGTAATTTCTTAGTCCTAAGGTCTAACTTCCTGTTCTTTTCCAAATTCTGCCATTACCAAGTTATATTAATGATTATTAAATCTTATATTGTATTAAAAGGTTTATATTCCCTTAACTTCTTGCAATTAGATGAATTGGTTATGTTTTAAATATTATGTTGGAATATATGACTCCCCTCTCCAAATTTTTGAGTTCTGTCATTTCCATTTTTATTAATAATTCTGGCTATAATTTTACAAAAACTTTCTTAGTTATATTTCTTATTACATGGCTTTGTTTCTGATTTACATTATCTAAATCCCTTCAGTTTAAATGTATTTATGTACTTAGTTTCCCAGTTTTGATGATGTTTAGTTTTTAACATTTGGCCTAGATTCCTAACAGTTTTTACATACAAATTTTTATAAATAATATATATTGAGTTATACCCTCTCTGACTTTCATTGGTATTGTAACATAAATTAAACATTTTCTTCTTGTAAACAAAATAACAATTAGTATGTGTTTCATACTATTAACATATAACAAATAATTCCAATTAATAGTTGTCTTTAACAAATCAGACATTTTTTTTATACTCAAAGATTAATAACGATACATAACAAATATCATATATAAAGAATGTTGTTCCATTCTAACATCTTAATTAGTTATTAACAATAATACCTATAATAAATATTTTATAATTAAAGAATGTTAGTGGTTCTGACCTTTTTAAATTTGCTTATTCCTAATACATTTTTAAATATTTTATTCTATGTAAACAAACCTTATTTACTATACTCTTATACTCTATATTCCTTATATTAAGTTTTATGAACAGTTTTTATCTGTTTTTAATTGGGTTTTGGGTAATTGTACCCTGTCACTTTACTTTTTATTCTGTGCCTGCCCTTGTTTTATAAACCATTCTAATGAATGTCATTTAAATAGATTGGCAGTTCTTTACTAAAACACGTGTATTATATTATCATGATAATACTTTATTTATTATCTCTGAACATAAATTAAGTCACTTCAAAGTTGTATCATTTCATTATTTACTTAGTTTGTGAATACCAATAATGAAACATAAGGTTCACTTTTTATAATACCAAAACTTGCACGGGTTCTCTTTACATTCCTTGATTCTATTTCTAAATGGTTATATAGTCTTACTAAAATCAAGAAATCTATTCGTAGATTATAATGAAGATTTGTTCTTTGGTATTATATTATTATTTCACCTTGGTCCACTTTCAACTCTTACTCTATACACTTTTTTGGCTTATATCTATTGTACATGTGGGTTTTTGCATTGATACTTTGTTATACTTTTTTATTATTATTATTATATTTATTTATTTTGGGGTTTGGGTTTTTTTTTACAAGAGCATTCCTTCTTCTTGTGGATGCTGTCTTATTCTTGTTTCTTCATTGATGTCTTCTTTTCTTCTGGTTTCTTATAATTGTATTTTCTTCATCTTCTTGTGGATGTCATCGGGTTTTTGGGTTTCTTCTTCACCTACTCTTCTTGTTTCATACAAATGCATCACCTTTTATGGTGGATCTTGCCTTGTTCTGGGTTTCTTCCTTAACTACTCTTCTGGTCTCATGCAACAGATTTTCTTCTCTTTGTTGTGGATTTAGTTATGTTCTGGGTATCTTCCTTGCCTACTCCTAACCTTCCTGGGTATTATATTTTTTCACCTTTTTAGTTATTAAAATTGGTTTTGATGATTCATCACGTGTAACATTTATTTTATATGAACTTATATCTTAAATCAATGATTGTACTGCACGGTGGTTCTTAATTAATTCTTTATTATATTGCTTTCTTCGGATTTAAACATGTTATTATTTTATTTTAATGATCAATTCACCATTCATTTTTATGGGCTTATCTGTCATGCTACAATGTTTTAAATTTTCGCTGCCTCAGTGTTACCGATATACAATATTAGCTGTAATGTTATTTGTGCTGCACTCTATCATATTGTTTTTCAAACATTCAGTGTTCATTCTTTGTTAGTGTTATGTAATATATGTGGGTATGATGACAAATCTGCAATCTGTCACACGTTTTGCTTAGTTAGTAAATTATGTTGTGCTTAGTTTATGAAAGTGTAGAGGTGTGGTGTTTTTTTTTTTTTTTTTTTTTAAATAGCTCGAATTGTTCATTTTATAAAAATTGTACAATATGTAAAATTTATGTTCGTGTTGAGTTTTTTGTGTTGAGTATGTTTGTACTGATAAACTATTTTTTCAAAATTCTATTTGACTATTTGAAATTAGTGAATATGTTACGAACTATGAATCAGGTGATGAAGTATCTAGAATAGAGACGATCTATTTAATCTGATTTATATATTTTTTTATTCTTTGACCAACCTAGGGCTGCAAATCAAAAGACAATATATATGCTGATAAAGAAGAATGTCCGAGAAGAAATAGTCACAAAATTAAGTCAATGTTAATGAATTTGAGAGGGTGGATAGTTTTAGATATCTTGGGCCCCTCTTGACATACAAAAATCAGATGGCAATGGAAATTCAAGACAAACTGGCCATGGGAAATAGATATTACTTTTCTTTGCTGCCTATCCTAAAGTCCAGAAACATTCTAGAACCTCCAAAGGTCCATATTTACAAAACTGTATTGCAGCCAGTAGTATTATATGCTTCAGAAGTCTAGACCATGACCTCAGCCCAAGAAGATATGATCAGAAGATGGGAAAGAAGATTCTGAGGAGGATATATGGAGTACTAGTACTGGAATGTGGTGTATGAGGACAAATGCCGAATTGTACGATCTATACAAGGAACCAGACATCGTCACAGGAATAAAACAAGGCAGAATTAGATGGGCAGGTCACGTACAAAGAATGACAGAGGAAAGAGCAGTGAAAAAAAGTATTCATTAGAGGACCAGGAGGAAGAAGAGCAAGAGATTCGGCAAGAAGAAGATGGGTGGATGATGTACATGAAGATATGAGAAGAATGGGGTCAGAAGGTAGCAAAGAGTCGCACAGGATAGAGAGGAGTGGAGGCACATCATTCTGGAGGCCAGGGCTCTTAATGAGCTGTAGCGCCATGGAGTAATACCATATATTTTTTAATCAGTTTCCCTACAATTAAAGTCGACAATTTTTTATTAAATTACATTTTACAAAGTTTAAAAAAATTCCACTGAGGCCTAATATACTAACCAAGCTGTCACTGATCAAAGGGTTAAATTAGATCATTTTGACTTTTGGTAAGATAGTTCAAAATTTTCTCCAAAACAATAATTCGGTAGGGGAGTATCCCCATACTAAAAAAATTGCACAATGTGATAACAACCCCCAAATATGGGTTCTCCTTTCTTATCAAAGACCTTCTTATAGATTTCAATTTATCTTTCTGAATGCCCATTCAACTGTTGGAATAACTAGATGTAATATGTGTAAAACCCATTTTTTTAAATGAAAGTTGTATACTATTATTACACTTAATTTAGTTGCGTACTCGTGCCAGAAAATACAAACAATATGCTTTTTTTAAATCTTTGGAATTATTCTGTTCTGAAAAAACATTATTGAAAACACAAAGGCATCTTCTTGCTATACTCAAATTAAATAAATCAGCTACCTGAATCTAAAATTGGTAATCTAAAAAAAAAAAAAAAAAAAAAAAAAAAAAAAAAAAAAAAAAAAAACGTGGTTCAGAGAAAATTTTACAATTCTCAAGACACTTAAAACAGTTTTCAAAAATGTGTTTAATATTTAGTCAGTCTTGCTACCTCAGTTAATCTGAGTTCTGGCCATATGTCCATTGTGTATCTGCTGTAAGACATCTTTCCTTAGTTTCTTAGGAACAAACATTCGTGTTCCTTTAAAAATTATTGAAATATACAAGACTGCCCTGATCTCTGAAGTATTCAGTATTTTCAAAGTTGGACAAAATCATCACTTAATATACAATCACAAAAGCTTTATTAGCAGGTTTAAAAGCTTCCTAATAACTTACATTTTCTCATCCAACCATGGTAAGGAAGAAACAACAGTGTCTAAATAAATAATTGTATTTATTCAAAACATCAACTTATTGAGAGTTAACTGGATCCCCAGTAAATAAAAGTCTGGGTAATAGATGTTCCACAATTAACCAGAATGATGCCTAGTATATGCTGAAGCAAAACGAATAAGAAATTGATTTGAGTGCTGTATAAAGAAAACCATTCAGAATATGCTCCTTTTTCTTATACGAGGAGTTGAATTATTCTGAAGTTCAGTTACATTAGCTTCAGGAATTTTGAAAAAAAAAAAACAAAATATCAATCTCCACTGCTGGCTAGTACTCCTGCTCCAATGTTTTCTAAATAGTACTGATATTATAGACACAGACTAGAAAATTCATACATGAAACCATAAAATCTTAATTTTGTAATCATTTACTATTGTTACTATGTAGTTAGTCACACACACACACACACACACACACACACACACACACACACACACACACACACACACACACACACACACACACACACACACACACACACACACACACACACACACACACACACACACACACACACACACACACACTGCATAACACTGTTATTTAACTGACATGAGTATTTTATTTTAGGCAATATCTTTTTACAGTCCCCATTATCTCCCTCCTTCCCCATGACAGTGTCCCATTGTTTTTGGAAATTTGCTATCCATCGAGGGTACCACTTTTATTCAGTCCCTAGGAAGCTTGGGTAACTATTGCAGAAAGCTCTTCCATAGAGGAAAAACGGTGTCACCGCAAGGCTCTTTCAATTTGGGGAATAACTCAAAGTCTGGTGGACTCGTGTCTGAATTGTATGGTGGTTGAGGCAAAACCTCCTACTTGTACTTACTCAGCAAATTGGTTACAGTCTTCCCCAAGTGAGGACGTGCCTTGTCATGCAAAATGAGTGGCCCATCTGCACCACATTTTCTTGAATGTTATTCCAAGTTCTTCATGTTTTTTCTTGACATTTTCTTTCAATCTCAGCTCAGCATCTAGAGTCCAAATACTCTGCTGAATTTGCATGTGGAATTATTTGATGACCGACTTAAATATGTAAGTGCTCTATTTTCCTGTTGGTGAAGTTGACATGAGGACAATTTGTCTAATTAAGTTTAATGCTCCATTTTTATGTCCATCTAGAGACATTATTAACTGCTACATGTAGGATGTTTGTTGCTGTTGTGACCTCATCACACTTCGGAATATCTTCCATGTACAAAAAAAGTATAGGATATGCCCAAGAACACTCCCTTGCTGTATCCCAGCTGAATATTTTTTAACTCAGAATAATCATCACCACGTGTCACTCTGACTGTCATTCTGAGATATATGATTTGAGAATTTGGCTGATCTCCAAAGATAGGTTTTTCAATTTACATATCAGACCCTTGAGATACAAAAAAAGAGGTGATTCAATATAAAAGCATACACCATATAAGGAAAGTAATAAAAATGTAAGAAATATGGTGCCCAGACAAATGGTGTTGAAAGCTAATGATGGAATACACTGTATAGGAATTTGGAAGTGTACAGGAACAGTAAGTGTACATAAAGATGTAAAACAAAAACAAAAATAATGATTGATAGTAAGACAAAAAGTGAATAAACTTACAGTAAAGATAAGGGCCAAATAAAAGCCCCTGTAAAATATTAATGGTCGGACCATTTATTGAAATAAATAATAATGGCATAAGATAGAAGACCAGATGAAGGAATGAGACATAAGTAGTTGAAGGAGTGTTTGGCCCTCTAAAGAGGGTGGAGAAGGAAAAGGTTACAAGAATACACTAAGCAAAACTGATAAGGGAAAAAGCAGAGTAGCACAAGATATGACAAGAGACAAGGAAAATAGATGGAAGAGATGAGTCTGATTGAACAAGCCAGAAGAAGACTAAGATGATTCTAGAAGGAAGCACAAGAGTAGATGCAATGCTAACATCATTGCACAGGGAAGGGTGAAGTATGACTTAAAGATGAATAATTAAGAACATGAATTATTGTGAACATAAAGCATTTTAATAATTTTTTATGTAAGCATTATTTGGTCCTTTGTTCAAAATATCTTTCTATAAAGATCACACTACAAAAATGCAGAGGTAGTTAATAAATAAAGCTCTATACAACAGTATTATTTTTTTATAAAGTACTGTTGTAGGGACATTTCAATGTATGAGTACAAATTATTACAATCTAATTATGATTATGCTAGTTCAATATTTTTGTCATAAACCCAGAAATCAATGCTGAATTAGTAGAATTCCTGTCATCTGTATTTGTATACGCCCACCTGCAATTAATGTTTATAAAAGAGTAGATTCTGCTGTGTTCTTTGTAAAAGTGTAAATTTAGTGAATCTTTAGCGTTACCAGTATAAAAATAACTTTAAGTATTGCGTTTTGTTTGTAAGTGACAGTTTATTACTATTTAAAAATGAGTTCAGTAGACAGTTTGTTGGAAAAGCCATTTAGCTTACAATCTCTATAAGAAAAACTAGAAATAAAAAATTTAGGTAGACTTACATATAACATTTAAGATTTAAAAATTTTTTTAATTAAGTTGAATTATTTAAATTTAATTGATAAATTTTGAATTTTTTAAAAACTATGTATGCTAAAACATTTTGTCTTAAACAATATCTCAGTTTTATGCTCACAATTATGTTAACATAGTAAAGAATATAAAAATGACAGTTATCCTACGTTCATGAAAACTTGCAACCCCCTCTTCTTTACACCACCACAACTGTTGTGAATTAAACAATTACCTCTAGAAAAAAAAAAACTATTCATTTTTTCTACACTTTCTTTCTTTTCATGAGTTCAACTAACGTTAAAATATGATATACCGGTACAATAAAGAATACCAGTTTAACCATCTGGCAAATATCACTTAATTATATGTTTCTGCCTTTGTTGTTGAATGTATAAAATTCAACTTGTTTGTTTATCAAACGTCCCTAATTTGGAATACCACACTCATATTCATAACAAAATACAAAGGATTAAAAGTAGTCTTTAGAAATAAAAAGTTATGCACATATGAAGACACTTATATAAACAAATACATTTATACAAACCGTCATACGTACATAAAGCATTATACAAACAAATCAATTTAAACATATTCATAATTTTTCACATGCAATAAGTAAGTAAATTTAAACTAACCTTGTCCCAAAAACCTAATATTTTCTCCTTTTCTGGCAGTGAATATATACTATTTTTACAATTGTTCCACAAATCCTGAATTATTTTTGGCTGCTTCTGATAATTAGCAGATAGTTTTACAACAGTTTCAAACTTATCTTGAGGTAAATTTGGAATAAATTTGCTGTCACCAAAACCTTTATAATTTCCAGCATTTGCAAACACACCAGCAGTATAGACAAGGAGTCCCTGAATACAAGAAAAAAAGAGACAATAAATCTTCTGTCTTGTAATTAGTTAAGTTTTTTAATACCTAGTTTAATTTCAAAATATAGTTTTTATTTTTTTAATTTAACTTTTCAAGGAATACAACAATGTCTTCACTCAATACTGTTATGCTTTTGAACTGAGTACGAAGTAAAAGATTTTCATGCTAAAGTCCTAAAGTTGCATCAGCAGAACTAGAAATTAATTACTCTACATAACGAAAATATGAATAAACTGCATTCACTTTGCCAAATGAAAATATAAATTTAGAAAGGTGTCTGTTAACAGCACTAGTAACCAATTACATTACAGCTTTCATTACATAAATAAAGTGTAGCTCAAAGTAAGCAAATATTTTTGTTGAAGTATACTGCACATCAGATACAGACACATGTCTGTAGAACATACAGCTACTACATACAATAAATTACAAGTATGGAAACATTTTATACTAGGATCAGTCAATTATAAACTGCTTTTAATTGTTTACAACTAATCAATTTATTTATTTACATAGTACACTTACATGATTTTTCTACACATTTTCCATTGTCATAAAAAGTTTTAGGACATGTCCAAAGACAATTGTGCAGAAATTCTTCCATTACTTCATCACTGTAAAAGCAGTCCCCCGAATGCTTCTTTTAGCAGTTGAAACAAATGACAAGTCTTGTAAGGTGGGGCTTGTAAGGTGAATATTTAAAAGTGGCCCAATGGACTTCCTGCAGTTTCTTATGAGTTATGGTGACAGCAAGGGGGTGTAGCATTATCATGAAGAAGCAACATACTGTGGATTGCCCAGTGACAGCCTTGTTTCTGCCTTTACTGGAGTAGTTTTATTTTTTGAATGCCATTACATATCAAACACTATGTTCAGAGGTGTACAGTAATATTAAACAGACATGAATCAGCGCGCAGGTTGTAGTGGGGAGAAGACGGCAGCAGTGAAAGGCACGAGAGAGGAAAATGTCTACTAACGCAGTTGAAAATATTAGTCTACTCTCTGAATTGTCAATAAGACGCACATATGACAAGAGTAATCTATTTTGACATGGGTTGACTTTTTATACCTAATGTGCCGAAGTTACGCTTCTTTAATAATTAAAGATGGAAGATAATAGTTAAATTTACGTTTTTCCCTGTAAAAGTAGTAAAATTTGAAAACTGATATCTCTCATAATGACAGCTGAAATAAAGCAGTTACACTGCCTTGGTCGATTCACAATTATTTTCGTTTTATTATATTTATAACTTAATTATTTAGTTTTCTATTGTCTATGATTCTTATAGTGTTTTCAATTGTTTATTTTTAATTTTTAACTTTTTTATGTATTTATTGTTTTTTACATTTCATTAGCTGCAATTTTAATTATGTTACTAAATACTTTACCAAACTAAATTTTTACAGCCCTACCAACACACACACACACACACACACACACACACACACACACACACACACACACACACACACACACACACACACACACACACACACACACACACACAAGCACGCGCGCACAGATATATGTAACTTACTTTTTACTAACCTACCTAACTTTTTACTAACCAATTATTCTTATAATTTGAAAATTCTTTTGTTATTCTTTTAATTGTTTTTAAGGTTTTTACCTTAAATTTGGTTTCCTACAAAATTTGGTTGTAGGTAAGTTTTGATTTCGATTACGACAGTAAACGTGGACATTTTGTAAGACGAAACAAGCGTCAGACACAACAGAAAGAGACAATGTAGGCCTAATAAAGATTTCCTTTATTTTGTAAACAGTGACTTGCGTGTTGTGTCTGTTGCAATGTTTCTCGAAAGTCGAGGCTAGACATCAACAATCGTTGTATATTTTGGAATGTGTACACTTTGTGTACATGTTACGATTCACGAAAAACGTAGTAATATATGATCCACATTGCTCTGGCATCTTAATTTATTTGAATAAGTAACATTAATAACAGCCTCGTACATGAAATGATTTTGTGTGTGTGTGTTTAAAAAACAAACAGATGTAAACTATCCATAAAGAACTGGAGAGACAATATTAATGCAACAATTAGACTGAAACTATTTAAGTACCATAGAGCACATTTACTTACATGCAATTACAATAATTATTTAGGTCAGTTCTTCACCCTACTAATATTTCCGTCACTTATCACCGTTAGCCTATTATCACTATCACACAAATTGCCTTCACTGCTGCTATCTTGTATTACATTACTTTCTAAATGATCTGTTACAGTATCCCTTATTTGGTTCGATCTCACATAGTCATTTTCAATTTTCATGACGTCACATCTTGATCTCTAGTCTGCAGGAGAAATACAATAAAATTCCTTTGACACTGTTCACAGAAAAATGCACGTTTTTTCTTTCAACATGCTTCTTCACGGTTGCCCAAGTCAGTTCCATAGGATTAAAATCCGGCTGATAGTGTAGAAGTTGTAAAACAGAATGTCCATGGTTTGCCAAAATAGCATCTATTTTAAAAGTTTTGTAAGTTGGTTTGTTTTGTTTAATTAGTGCATACAGCTCAGGTTTTAACATAGATGGACTACAAGGAATATACAGTACTGGTTTTTTAACCAGTTAATCATGTCTGCCTTTTTTTGTTAATGATTTTGGAGGTGGATTTATTTGTTCATTGTGGTAGGAGGCATTATCTATTACTATTACGCAGTTCTTATTACAATAAAATGAAACTAAACGCTTCTTTTGATGAATACTGATGTTTTCTGAAAAGTACTCACACAATAACCTCCACAGCGTCTCAGAGAAAACTGAGCTGTTTCTCTGTTGACGCATGCGCATTACATAACCTGCGCCGTTAGGACGAAAACGGTTGATTCATGTCTAGTGAACTTTACTACAGTAGTCTAACCACATCTCATCAAAGAAAAGAATAATGAACTTCAAAACGTGTCCTTTCAAAATTTCAACTAGTTCTGAATAATGGGTAGCACAAAGCCACGGCTTGTCTTGCTTCTAATTTCATCCACTGTTATTGGTCACTTTCAATAAGGTCACTAACCTCACGAAAATGTTTTGGGGTATAATGCTGTTTTCTTTTTTTTTTGTCAACAAATAAAGCATAATGATGAGTCAAATTTTGTATATCATTTCAACTACAGAGTAATTATGTGCAAACACTAGTTTTATTAAAGTTTATTACCAAACGATGCACATAATTTGTCAAAAAGGTTTCTTGGTTTAATGTTTTTGTTTGTTAAAAACTTAATAATAACGTGCTATGCGATGTCTGTTTGTACAGTTCACAACCACAACTCATCCTATTAGAGACTAACAGAGGATGGCATAGGGAATGCATGATGTGTGCAAGTCCTGACAGCCCAGTTCGTACCCATTTAATCTCAGAATTGTAGTATCACATGTCCAGCTGCTACAAAGAAATTTCAGCTCATATTTGACTGACCCTCATGTTTTGTTAGTACAGTGAAACTTCGATTAACCGTCAGGGTCGGGACCGGGACCGCGACGGTTAATCGAATAGACGGATAACAGAAAAACCTTAAACAACAACCCACCCCCATCCATTGCATATGAACGAATGATAAAAATGCACGTTTACGAACTGGAAATATACTGTACATACATGTATTTTATTTTACAGAAACAAACAATATACAATTTACATTAAGTACAGTATATCTAGTACAACATATGTACTGTACATATTGTTACATGAACTTACACTCTAGACGTACATTGTAACACCTCGTGTATTACTGATAATTAACTTCGTCTTTACCTGTACTGTTTGAATCAATGAAATAAAAGATTTAAAAAAAAAACTTTTGTAAATTTGTTCTCTTTTTTTTTATAATTAATTATTTTGCCTTTATTGGGTTAATTTATATTTTAAATTTTATTTTATTTTTGTTTATTTAATTTTAATTAGGGTTCGGGTTAAAAATTTATAACCATCCACATTTAATTATTTCTTACTCTCCTCTTAATCTCAATCGTGTAGTAGAATTTAATTTGAAGAAATGTTTTGCGTTAGCTGATTCGATTTGACAATCGATTCGTAATATAAGAATTACATACTTCTTCGTTTCGCCCAGTTGATGTTATTCTTCGCAAGTGTTCCTTCTTCTATACCTGAAATTCTTCTAACTTACTTATTTTTATAAATAAAACGCAATTAATTGATAATTAATCTCATTTAATGCAAATTGAGCAATTAATTGACTCTGGGGTCGATATTGTGATTCCCGCTTCGACTCCTCAATCTCAGGTCGATTGCAAACAAATGTAATTTCAATAAAATTAATATAAGAATGATTTGGGTTCTTTGAACTGTTACTAAAAAGTCAGAAAGGAATTTTTTCTAAAAAGTACAATACTTACAAATAAATTCTTAGTTATTAACACATAAATATTTGATTTTTTTTGTTAGGATATATATAACAGTAATTAAATGTTTATGTGACCAAAGCTTAAAAAATGGCGTCAGTCCGTCTTCATTGGAACAGCACGATCAGTTTGAGAAAATGGCTGCCATGTCACACCTCAAATTTTATGTTAATGGTTTTTTTGTCACTTTTCCTTAAATAAATGATTCTTAAATTGAGTGTCCACAGTTATTATAGTTGTTAATCACTTTTTCTTCGTTGTATTGTAATTGAAACGGTGTTGTGAGTTTATTATAGTCTGGTGTTATGTTTAACAGTGCTTAGGTTAGATATTTAGGCTCACCAAATTTACGTAGGAATGTTCACTTTCAAATCATACTTTACTTGTTCTTTTGCTTCTTGATTTAAGGAATTATTATATCTTCAAATTAATATGAGTATTGTTTTTTCTTATTTTTCGGCTGGTTTCTTCTCAACATATTTTTTTTATTTTCACTTAGATCTGATACTTTGACATTTTAGTTTTTTGCTGTACAGAGCTGACCCGCTCGTCTTTATGTCTAACAATCAACTCTCACCGTTTCTTCATCATTCAAACGGATTTGACCAGTTTTTGTCAAATTCTGATTGGTTCATTGGGATGAACTCTGAGTCATGTGACTGTGTTTGTTCAAAATAAAGTGCCCCTTCACCTCCCAGTCTAATTTACTCTCTAGTTATGATATAATTTTACTTAATTTAGTCTACTTAGTTAAATTCCTTATTTTATTCTGAACAATTTGATACTAGACATTATATCATTAGCCTCAATATTAAGTGATTTACCACTTTTACAAAAGACTCTGCTTGTAGGCTTTTTTAGTCATTTGACTTATATTGAATTATTCTAATGTTCTTTAATTGTCTACTAAGTTGTAGTTATTATATAAAAAGAAAACATTGAATTAACAATTCTTGCTCATTTCATTACTTAACAGTGGTTTGATCATGTATTAGGTAATTTGAACATTACTTTTAATGTTTGATCTTTTTTAGGCCATATTTCTTTAATACAATTGAACCGGTCTAAAATTATCGTGTAAACCCCTTGATTACTTCCAAAAAATATGATTACAATTGTAATAGATAACCTATTTGTTCATTTTACAATATTGCATGGATTTACATTATTTTATCCCCTTGTTTACTATTTATTTATAATAGTTATGGGTTTTGATATTGGCCTATGTACTGGTATTAGTTTCATGAACAAGTTTACAATCATTTCTAATTACAGTTACCCTTTCTGACTGATTTACTAAGAACCCTTTAACAGTTAAGTTGTTACATTAATAACCTTAATAACTATGAGAACCAACTTAATGTTATATAACAATAGATTAACAGAACAAATTATGTCTTATCCTATTAGTGTACTTTCAGGCCTACATGGCTCTAAGTTTGACTGAACATACAAGTAGCTAAAACACAAATCTTACTAAAACTATACTATTAATTAACATTAAATAAGAATATTTTATTCAGTTCATTGTTTTTATATCATTTTATTCATTATTGTTTTGTTCTCACTTATGGCATCCCCTTACCTTGTACATAGCTATTGGCCTATGGGTTTTGGGGACTTGGAATATAAATTCCCATTGTAACACTAGTTTCTCACATGCTTTATATTTGCATTTTACTGGTGATATTAAAGGCCTAAAAGCAGAATGTTTTTCATCTTTCTGCAACGGGTTTTAAGAAAACCAAATACTTTCTGCAAGCATTTCAGTAGTAACGTAGTTAAAATTGTTTGATGCAACGGCTCTCTCCGTTCTATATAAGTATTAAAATAATAATCCTTAAAATTTCAGGAGACAAAAATTGAGATATTTTTAGATTTAGGTTTTCGGAAATATAAGGTCTATCAGGATTTATTTGAATAAATTTGTAAATTACATTTAAATATATTGATATTATAGGATATTGATTTTAGGTTGATATAAAAAATCAGTCCAGAAATACACAACTATCCGGATTGTGAATTACTGCAGCCGGCGCTCTCACTTCAATAGATTACATGTAACCTTTACCGGTCGGCCTCTCATCTGAAATTTATCGGTATATTATTGAGTCACAAACATAGATTTTGTTATTGAATTGATTTGTTTATTCGTATCTGTTTTTATGCAACAATTTATTTTTTTTAGAAATTTTACTGCAGCAAATTTTTTACGCGTTTTTCGTTAATGCGGTGGACGATCTTTCTGCAGGCCTCGTTTCCTTTCTGCGACAATGTCGCACTGTCGCCTGTTGTTCTGCTTTGGGGATTAAAGGAAAAGGAAAAATACTTAGTTTCTTGTGTTATCACTAGTTAACATTTCACCGATGTGGTTTTGTTTGTCACACAATTAGATAAATGTGTTCACTCTTTTTTTTATTATCTGGCCCCTTCCTGGTCACCTCCTTATATAAGTATGATTCCAATTTTAGTTACATAGTCTTATATCTAACACTTTTCCTTAACCTAAGGTACATTGTTTCATTCTTTAATATTATTTTATAATGGGTTTACTCTTATTTCTATATTATTTTGTTTATTTGGTATGTATTTTCTTTATGTAATGGGAAGGAACGTCACGTTACAACATACATATTCAAATTTTAAAATAGTCTGTCATTTTCTTTTGTTTCTTCGAGGCTCGTGCTTTCTGAGCAGCAATGTTCCATACTTTACGTAGAAGTATCTGCGTTGCGTTTGCCTCTTCTTGCCCCTCAAACCACTCAATGCATTTTGATAACATTGTTTCTGCTTCTGTATGGCTTAACATAGTTTTTTCATTCAAAATATAACACTCGTCTTCGTCAATTTCTTCTTCTTCGTTGTCAATCAGACTGGAAACAATTTCATCGTTGTTCAAAATGTCAAAGCCTCCGTCCAATTTGTCACATCCCAACCACTCTGTTACTTCTGCTGGCGTTATGTCTTCAGCATTCGGTACATTATTGCACAGTTGCACAATTTTGTCGACACTAACATTCCCAGTTTCTGTAGGTTCGCCATCATTAGCTTCAGGCCAGAGTTTATTCCACCCATTTTTAAGATTTTACACTTGAAGATCATCCCATGCAGCAGCAACATTGAAAATTGCATCTTTTATGTTGTATGTTTTCCAAAACTCTTTTACAGACATTTCATCATCAGATGAAATCAAACTTCCAACAAAAGCTTTCCTATAACGACGTTTCATGTTCTTGATTATGCCCTGGTCCATAGGCTGGATTAGTGGTGTTGTGTTTGCCGGAAGGAAGAGGCATGTTATTTTGTCATCATCACTTTTAATTCCGCAAGTGGGATGTGCTGGAGCATTGTCCATTAGCAGCAATGCTTCCTGTGGTAACTGCATTTCAGCCAACTGAGCTCTAACTTGTGGCACAAACACTTTGTGGAACCAATCGGAAAAAATATCTTGAGATATCCAAGCACTCTTTTGAGCGTAATAGGTAGCAGGCAATGCGTTCAAATTAAAATTTTTGAATGCACGAGGTGATTTTGCTTTTCCAATCACAAGCAGGGGGTAACCTGTGATTGCCGGTGGCATATGCACAAACCATTAGTGATCCGATCTTTTTGGACTTTAAAACCCGGGGCTGATGTCTCCGAAAGTGATGCCAATGTCTTTTGTGGTAAAGCTTTCCAATTGAGCTCGGTTTCGTCACAATTGTACACTTGTTCCCTAACGAGGTTTAATTTGCCCACTTTCTCTTTAAATTGTTCTCTGTACTCGGCAATAACTGCGCTATTTGCACTAAGTTTTTCACCACTAATGTCTAGTTTCCGAATGCCATGGCGACACTTCAACTTATCAAGCCATCCTATGCTTGCTTTAAAATTAGGATCTCCGTCAAGTTTTTTGTTCATTTCAACCGCCTTGGCCATTATTATGGGCCCTGAAAGTGGGATTCCTTGACTCCATGCTTGTATAAACCATTGATACATAACAGTGCCCAGTTGGTCATATTTTGCTGATTTCATGGTTTTACGAGTCTTAGGATCTCCATCGGTTTTGAGTTTTTGAAACATGTTGTTCTATTTTTTCAGCATCGTGTTTAATGTCATTCACTGTGGTTCTTCCAACGCCATAAATGAGAGCAATGCTAGTGGGAGTTTCACCTTTTTTCAAACGTTTAATAATCTCAATTTTCTGGTTGAGATCTAACACGACCCATTTACGCTTTTCAGCAATTTTTTAGCTGTTGCACAAAAACAAAAACAAAAAAGAAAAGAAACCTTAACAACAAAACTTACTGGTGTGAATGGCACTATCGTATGCCGAAACAATTAAGCCACTACGCAACAAATAACGTATAGCACCGAGCACAATAGCTTCTCAGCCACAACTGAAACTGACCATGTGTGCCATAGCTTGGCGGGCCAAGAACTTGACTCATCAATAGAACAATAGTGTGCCACTCTGGCGCCTCCGCCGCTCAGCAGTAAAGCAAGGATGATTTTTCATGGCAATCTGGTTACTGTACATAGAGTACGGACTGACAGTTAAAAGAGTGACAGTTAACAGAAACTGACGGTTAAAAGAGTTACGGTTAATCGAAGTTTCACTGTACTCCCATTATAAAAAAAATTGAAAAACAAGAAAAAATAGATTTTACTTACAGACAAAGGATGAAAAAGATTTAAAAAACTTTAAAAAAATATTTAATAATAAAACAATCTGTAAAGCTTTCAGTATTTAGTATCACCTGAGCCTCCAGGTGGTCTAGTGGCTAACGCGGGCGATTGATGCGCTCGTGGTCCCGGGTTCAATTCCCGGGGGAGGTTCTGTACGGCGTGCACTCAGTGTCGTGAGGCAAACTGAGTAGGCGCTGAGTACTAGCCATACACCGTCACACTAACACAAAAAGCCGTGTGGTACGTCTTGGTCCTTAACGGACTGTTGAGCGGAGGATTTTAGTAAAACACACACACACACACACACACACACACACACACACACACACACACACACACACACACACACACACACACACACACACACACTTTAATGAAAAACATTAAACACAAAAAAATTATCTCAGTGAGTTTGTAAATCATAATCACATAGTAGCTTATTAATGTTTTTAAGTTATTACTACAATGAAAATTTCTATTATTTGTAGTTTTTATATTTTAATAATTTTACAAACTAATTTTCTAATAAAACAATAAACTTAACTGTAAATTCTTCTTCACTAAGCGTTTCTAAAGCTTTCGTCTTTAATTCACTTAGAGGCTGACCTGAGAAGACTTTGAACAGAAGGTCAATAATTAATGGTGATTCTGGTGATGTCTGTGAAAAAGAACAACAAAATAATTTTGAATTAAAGCTTATTTTTATAAATCATTTGGTAGTCCATGCATTTGTAAGCATGAAGCAACTAACAGTCAGGCAGTGTGTGAGCATGCATGCGCGCAGATATACAATAACCTTAAATGGTGCACCATCTTTTATCTCGTTTATTTTTCTTCTGTTTTGTTTACAAAGAAGTCTCTTTCTTAGAGTTCAGATTTGTTTTATACACTAATCATTAGAACTAACAATAAAAAGAATTAAAAGAATGCCCAATAAAATAACACACCTACTCTCCTTTGTTTTTAACAACACTGGACCACATAGCTTACAAGAAATAAACATAAATACAACAGTGTATTGTATTTTTACTGACAATTTACTCCAGGAAAAAACTGATATGTCATTGGACTTATACATTTTTTACCTTTCCAACAATTAATTGAGATCACTCAGTATAAAAAACAGTAACAGTATATTAAATTCTTGTAAAATTACTATATAGAACTCTTGATTGTTAGGAACAAGGTAAACTTTCATTTGCATAATACCTGTTTTATAAATGCACTTGACTGGCCATTTAATAATTTATGTGTCACTTGATAAAATACATATAAATATAAAAAACCTGAAGTAAATGTATTCACATGTAATAAGTAACTCAACACAAATTACAAAGTAAAACATTAATTAGTAAAATGCTATGATACGCAAATTCCATTCAAACATATAAAAGACACTATTAAATGTCCAATCATTAAATTTAATGAAACAGAAGTAATTCTACAAAGTTTTTAAATAAGATGTGTCTAATTACACTTTTCATTATTTAGGTCGTTATTATTCACGTGTACATTCATTTTACTATTGTATACAGAATTTCTAGTACTTACAAGTACACCTCTAGGTATTCCAATCGGTGATTTTTTACTTTTTCATCCAAGATACATTTCGGAACAGTTGTGTTCCATCTTCAATTGGATCATTTCGTAAACTTACATAACATTTATAAAAAATTTTCATTCAGGTGAGCGTCTTCGACACAGGTACATATAACAGGCAGCATAAAACACAACACTTAAACAATTTTTTAAATTTAAAAAAATAACGTTAATATTACAACGAAAACTGAATCCAAACGGATGATTTAAAAACCGAAGCTGGCCAGCACTTGTTGCCCGCACGTCATATAGTATTAATAAATACTTAAAATAAAGTAATAACTTTTTTCTTTTTTATTTTTTTCAACTAATGCATAAACATATTAACAATTTATTACAAATGTATTTACATTTAAAAAAAAACTTCACAATATGAACTTTTTTTAAAATTCTTTCTTACCTTTTTATCTAGACCTATGCAAAAAATTTCATACAAGCCACTTAATTTGCAATTTCTATTTTTTTTTCGGCTTCAGCGACTGTACTATTATTTCTGGCTATTGTTTTTATTGTGGCTATTTCTTTTATGTATTCTGTTTTGTCCAGAATAATTAAGTAGGAGGAAAAGCATGCTTCGAAAGGCTAGTATGTTGCTTTTTCTTTAGTATGTTGCTTAAATATTTGGCCAGTTTATATGAAGGAGATGGGATGGCATTAATGACAGGTCATATGTCAAACTACAATAAAGTCTTGAACGAAGCAACATACTAAAGAAAAACATAGAACTTACAAATCAACACACCATAAAAATTCTGTTGATTTAATAAATAATATAACATCGCTACGCATAAACGACACATACATGATGGTATCTTTCGATGTTGACAACATGTATGGTAACATACCACGTACAGATGCGTTACCAGTTTTAAAAAGGAAAATACGTGAGTCGAAACGTTTCAGTGAAGACGAAATCGGTGATATCATAAAACTGACCAAAATAATTATCAATCAAAGTTATTTTCAATACAATAACAACACATACTACAATCAACATGGCCTCCCCATGGGAGATGTGATGTCCGCGTTGTTAGCAGAGCTGTTTATGGAAGATTAAGAACAGAAATATATACTCTCAGAAAGCAATCCATTTCTAAATAACATTGTTTTTTATGGCCGATATGTGGATGATTCCATTGTCATAATCAAAGCTACAGCGGAAGATATTAATTCATTTTTAAAATATCTGAATTCCTGCCACTCAAAAATTAAATTCAAGCACGAAATTGAGAATAACAATGCAATAAACTTCCTAGATATTACTTTCACCAAAACGAATGGGGAAATAAAAACAGGAATATACCGAAAGCCCACACAGACAGATTTGGTTATCTCTTATGACTCAAACCATCCTTATAGTTACAAACTGGCAGCCTTTCGAAGCACGCTTTTCCGCCTACTTAATTATAAACTGGACAAAACAGAATATATAAAAGAAATAGCCACAATAAAACCAATAGCCAGAAATAATGGATGTAACCAATACTTAATAGATAATTTAATAACAAGGATGAAGAATAAAAACAATAGGCCTACAACTAACAACTGCTCAGAATCCATTAGCACTAGAACAAAAACAAACTTCCTTTCACTGCACTACACAGACGAAAATTCCTTAAAAATAGGAAACATTTTCAAAAAATTTGGCTTCAATCCAGCCTACAAAATTAAAAGGCACAACTTAAACAAGAAAACACAAGTTACGCCAAAAGAAGAAGCCAAAGGTGTTTATATGATTACTTTTAATGCAGGGGAAGAAGTTTGCAATAAGAAGTACATCGGCTATACCAACCGCACCTTTCATAAAAGGTTCAATGAACATGCTGCCAGAAATCACCGTAAACCTTCGTCAGTTGTGGCGCAACACCTAAAAAGCCACCCACAACACAACATCAATTTTCTACACCTCATTAGAAGTATTAAGGTACAGCTCGAACAAAGAAGCATCAAAAATATATGAGCAATACCATATTTACAAATATAAACGAAGAGCCGGTGAAAAAACACTGCTTAACAGAAAAGAAGATTATAGGGATTTAGTTACATTTAAAATATTAGATTACGTCAAAGGTCGTGCGTTGGGTAGTTTATCGTTTAGTCGGCTTTCGTATGACGTGCGGGCAACAAGTGCTGGTCAGCTTCGGTTTTTAAATCGTCCGATTGGATTCGGTTTTCGTTGTAATATTAACGTTATTTTTTTAAATTTAAAAACTTTTTAAGTGTTGTGTTTTATGTTGTGTGTTATATGTACCTGTGTCAATGACGCTCACCTGAATGGAAATTTTTTATAAATGTTATGTAAGTTTACAAAATGATCCAATTGAAGATGGAACACAACTGTTCCGAAATGTATCTTGGATGAAAAAGTAAAAAATCACAGACTGGAATACCTCTTGTAAGTACTAAAAATTCTGTATACATTATTAAAAGTATTCTTTGACTGTTTCATAAAAAAAAAATTTTTTACTATCTCTCTCACTCTCTCATTATACTGTAGTGGGTTCCAATTCATTTTTGTGCAAGGAAAGGAAATTTAATGAATAGAGTGAATCATAAATGCAAACTGCAAATTTGAATATTGAATTTCAAATACTAAATACAAATTTTATTATGTGATGGAAACTAAGTGTACTTTAAATATAAGTTTTATTCAAAGCAATCCCTGGAAGGTTGAAAACAATAATACCAGTTAATGTAAATACAAAGCGAAATCTATTAGTTAATGCCTTCATTAGTATATCTTTTTCTTACTACACTGCATGAACTGTACTGAGTGAAGGATTAATTTAATTTTGAAGAAGATATTTCATATTGAAGGACTGTACAATCTACTGCAAGTTGACTAGGAGGTAGTAGCAACTTTTTTTTATTGCTATGCAAAAGGTTGATGAGCTGGAAGTCTTCACTAGTTATTGTTATAATCTAAAGTATAGATTACAATTTGTCATATAAACAAAAGCAAAGAAAAATAAACTTTTTCTCCACTTAGTAGTAATGTCACTTGTTTTCTGGTGACATAAATATGTCATTTTTAGTTATTTTTCATGACTAGAGTTTTTTGTTTTTTGCTCCTGTTCTAACGTCTCAGTGCTCATTCTGTTACACAGCTAAAGATTTCAGCTATATCTGTGGTAGTCCTTTGACAGTGGCTATTTTTACCTTTCCAGCAACAACTGTAGACTATTGCAAATGCAACTGACACATGATGCTGAAAAAACAATAATTAATGGGCCATGGCATCCTTTACAAGATAAATAAAACTAATAAGTAACAGAATATACAATATATCACGAACTCTTTTAAACATGGTATAAGCAGCAATTTACCATTACAATTATAGTTTAAAATAAATTAATTTTTATAAGAAGTGTATAATAATTTGGCTAATGAAATCATCAATGATTTCAATGTAACCAGCTGCTTTTTGATAATCATTAATTTACTTGAATGTTAGACTAGGCTTTACTTAACATGATTTATTTACATACATCATCGGGACTACGTATAATAACATAACTCCCAAACATTTGCAGCAACAATTTTTAAGATAGTTAGTACCATTTAAAACACAAACATAGGAGCCCAGTGATCTCACAGAATATGTGAAAGACAGTATGTTTACATGTTATGTTTTACAATGGATTGTGTACTCACTTGAATTTAATGTAAACAAGGGGCATTTCATGAATAAAATTATTCTGTGCACGTTTTCATTCGACATTGACTATATATTATCAGTTTATTTTAAGGCAGATAAAATCTTATCAGATAGATATTATCGTTATAGGCAAATTACGATACAAGGTCAACAATTATTTATTATATTCTGATGCAACAAACCACACTCATATGCTACCATTTTATCTTAAAAAATTATCTACTTGTATTTTTACTGTTAAACTGTTTTATACTTCAGCCACTCAATTAGAACTGGGACAATTTTAAAACGTTTTCAGCACTAATTTTTTTGTTTGTACATGCTGAGATAACATTTACTTTGCATACAGAAGCCAGAAAATTAAAATGTCAAAGCCAGTGTTTTGGTAATTAAAAACGCTGCTGTCATTATGAACAAGATTATAGAGAACTGACCTACACCAACACCCAGCATAAAAAAGTACCTTCACAATGAAAATTTATACAAAGGCAAAGGTACAGTGAAGTGGTTTTTGGGTTACCTCCCTGACAATGAATAAAGAAAAAAAATAAATTTTAAAAATTTATTTTGCCGGTAAAATCTAGTCATATAATTTGAAATAAATAATGAGGCTAATTAATATGTGAGTACAAATATTTTAAATTGTGGTATGCTGCAGCCATCTTGCAAGTATGGAATCACTTCATGTATACCTGTCTGGTGGTGGACAGATGATTCAAGTTTTATCCTAGTTTTTAAGGTTATGCCCTCTTAGTGAGTACGAAAGAGATACCATATAATGTTTATTCAGCGTATAGTATATCCAACTCAGTTTACAATATTTACTGTGCAATAATTTACTCTACAACAACTAAAAACTGCTTTACTCTTTTTGATATTCAAATCTTATACAAAAGTACACAGTTTTCCAATCCATATTTAGCTATAATTGTTTTGTATTCTTTTATTAGCGCTTCATTACTATTTTTGAAAAAAATAACAAAATAAATCAACAATTAAAATCTTAAAACATGTTCATTATTCTGTACATTCTGTGTATTACAGGTAAGACAAACGTGACATTGAAAATACTATTTACATGGCTCTACAGTCTCTACCAGGGAACTGATTTCTATAGCAACTTCAACAAAATATATGGCCAATCATGTATCTGCACACTTTGTAGCTCGATTCTGAAAAAATTTTTTTAAGGACCTGTAGTCATTTTTTGAAAATTTTTATTAATTTCTGTGACCAAATGAGTAGACTGATTTAATTCAATTTGCTGGAATATTTATATACACATTTGGGCAAAATTTAAAAAAATTTGTACAAACCGTTTAATACTATAATTTTCTTCAGAATATGGGATAAAATTTGTGCCAGGTTTCTGGTATCATTTACTTGATTTATATTGTAATGTAAGCAGACTTGGGATTAACAATTAAAAAAATTAATGGTTCAATTAATCATTAAAAATTGGTTAACTTTTTAAGTTTAATGTTAAATTTTAAAATGATTAACTTTTATCATTAATTGTTAAATTACTTTGTTAATGATTAAAAAATGAACGTGTTAATGTTTTGGCTGCCCAAGAAGCAGAGTATCCAAAATCGTTTTTGAAGTCAATGTTGGAGAAAGTTTATTCCCACATATTCCTAATTCGTCAACAGACAATGGACTGGTTTTCCCCATGTTACTGTTAGATCTCCTTTTCTTCTTGAGAATGTTCAGGTGGAGGGGGAGGGGTATGTTAAGGGGGAATGGGATTGTACCCCCCCAGAGGGTTGAAAAAATTGACGAATTTTGTTAATCTCTTAACTTTTAGGCTGTTTTATTATTTTTTCAGCTGTATATACTAGTATAGTAGTAAAAATACACAAACAGGTTTATTATAAAGCATTAGCATATAGTTTGAAATATGTAATATAGGAAAATTAATTCAGTCAATAAATATCTTGTAAACAATGTTTAAATAACACATTTTTATTGTGTTATTACAATTTACTTTAATGAGACTGATTTCAGCCACTTTAAAGATAGTAATGTTGATTAGTCTTAACTTGTTTTTTCTTTTGTATTTTCAGCCGATCTGACCCTGAACCCCCAAGGCCAAATTCTAGATATACCAATAGGCAGGGGTGGTTTTATGTCTATTGTTTAGTTCTAAATATGTGCGTGACTCTACTCCAGACAAGTAAACAACAATGTTATTTTCGTAACTTCTTTTCTGACAGCTGAAGAAGTGGGAGTACAATGTTGCTAACATATTATAACGTTGCAGAAATCGGACCCTTTTGGGTATCCACAAGTATTAGATAAATGATAAAAGGTAAAATAATTTAATAAGTATAAGGAAATCTAATAACTAACCATGAATAAAACAATAATAAAGAAAGTACACTAACCATAAGAAATACGTAAGACAATTATTAGTAGATAAAGTATGTTGTTAAGAACCTTATTATAATAAGAAAGTAAGACACAAAAATGATGAAAGAATAATTTTATTATAAATGTGTGTTTAAAATATCACTGAAACCAAGAGTGAGAGATAGGTAGGGAGTGATAACCAGAAATAGTAAAAGTGATGTGATAAGTGAGAAATAATAATAACTAATAAAACAGGCAGGACTGTGGAAATTATCAGTGCAAATTTAAGTGTACTCAACCAAAAAGATTATATTAATTTCAAGTAATAACATACAATATAACAATTGTAATTAATAAGAAGGAATATGGCTGAACAATAGACAGACCATTAAATTATTTCTATATTATGTTTTGTTAATAGATTTTAGTGTTAAATAGGTGTGTGAGAAATGGGAGTAGGAATAAATTAGCAATGACATAAACTTAACAAACAAAAGATTAATCACTATTATATAAATAGAAAAGAAAAAATATCAGATAAGAAATAATTTTGTAAAAGTATAATAACACTAATAGATGGTAAAACAGTTTCAAAGTAATTCAAAAGCCAATAAGTGCGAAATGAAAATAAGCAGAACATATGTACTTAATAAATAATGTTTAAATAGAGCAAAATAAGGAATTCTCAGATGTTACAGTTTAGGCCTATAAATGACATAGCTAACTTATATTCGGTTTAACCGAAGCCTTATGGATCCCATCAAATTCAGTTAAACGGGACTGTAGTGTATTGCCATAGAAACTACTTCTTTCTACTTACTGTTTCAGCCTTAACCACAGTACTGTGGTCACAAACGTATACCACCTCACGTTATCGCACTCGATTTTCACTGATGATGGAAGTTGATGGCATTGCCGAAATGTCTGGTTTTGTTGAAAACATTGGACTACGGCCAAACATCCCGGGAAGGAATTTTAACAAAAATTACTTCTTTGTTGCCGATAACGTCGTACACATATATATAAAAAATATGCATAAAATTAATGGCTTCTATAAGTTAATGTTTGATCTCCATTAAGTAGTGCTCAAGTTTCCAAAGTTTTAATATTATGATGTCCGTAATTAAAACATCAGAGCAGGTTTAGTGTGTATGAGGGTACACCATGGACAAAAATTTTCAACATTTCCTAATGAGCGTTGCTTAGAGTAAAGCTGCTAATCTACAGTGTATGTTTCACAGAACAAACACGCAAAAAAGAAGGAGCGCTCCGAAGTCACTCATGGACCCTCACCATCTTGCAGAGGGTTCATTCCCTAAAGACGAAAAGTCTGTCTACGAATCGTTCCTCTGTAAACACGTGCAGTTACACTGCCCAGTGATCCACAGGAAGCAAATCGCTATCCACGCTGGACAATTTTTCGGCTTGCACGCGTTATGTTGGTATGGGTTTCGGCACTTTCCATTTAAAAAGCATGCAAATGTAAGAAAATAAACATGAGTGAGGCCAGAAATAACGCGAATTTTGTGTGTGTGTGTGTGTGTGTGTGTGTGTGTGTGTGTGTGTGTGTGTGTGTGTGTGTGTGTGTGTGTGTGTGTGTGTGTGTACCCTGCCTTTTTATTGCAGCAATCATAATAATAAAATGGAAACGTAAACATTACATAATTGAGATATGCTTGCCTGCCACGAACGATATATTTTCTCTCATACATGATTTACATTAAAATGAAAAAATTATAATTTTATTGCCTGGCAACAAAATTATTTTATTTTTAACAATTACCATTGTTTGAAAAAGTTTAAATGAATTTTCAAGTACTTTACTGTTGTTAAAACATAAAAGGTTGCAGGTAAACTACCCCTTCCCCTTAACCGATCTTCACCAAAATCAAAAGGCCTTGAGATCACTACAATTCAGGGATGTATGCAAAAAATTATTTGATTTTGTTTGAATATGCGGCAGTTACCGTTCGCAAAAAAAAAAAAAAAAAAAAACCCTTGATAAAAAAACGCTGCAGGTAAACTACCCCTTTCCCTTAACCGATCTTCTCCAAAAACAATAGGTCTTGAGAACTCTACAATTCAGGGCTGTATGCAAAAAATTATTTGATTCTGTTTGAATTTGCGGCTGTTATCGTTTGCCATAGAAAATACCCTTTTTAAACATAAAACGTAGCAGGTAAACTACCCCTTTCCCTTAACCGATCTTCACCAAAAACAATAGGCCTTGAGTACTCTACAAATAAGTGCTGTATAAAAAAACTTATTTGATTCTGTTTGAATTTGCGGCTGTTATCGTTTGCCATAGAAAATACCCTTTTTAAAACATAAAATGTTGCAGGTAAACTACCCCTTTTCTTAACCGATCTTCACCAAAAACAATAGGTCTTGAGAACTCTACAATTCAGGGCTGTATGCAAAAGAGTAGTAGATTCTGTTTGAATTTACGGCTGTTATCGTTTGACATAGAAAAATATCGGTATGGAGAACCATACATGACTTACATGTTCAAAGATTTATATTTAAAATCATATTCGAAATGAAATATTTCCATAGAAACTACGTCTTTCTACTTATTGCTTTAGCATTAACCACAGTACTGTGGTCACTAACGTATACCACCTCACGTTTTCGCACTCGATTTTCACCGATGATGGCAGTCGATAGCACTGCCGAAAAGTCTGGTTTTGCAGAAAACATTGGACTACGGCTAAAGAGACCGGGAAGCAATTTTAACAAAAAACTACTTCTTTGTTGCCGATAACGTAGTACACATATAAAAAATTCTCCCCTCCACCTACAACTATAACTTTTAATAATAGAAAATTTCCCCACCCCGTTCACCTAACCTCTTCATTTATAGATATTTCATCTACGTTTCTACAGTGCATTACTATGAGCTTCTTATCAGGATACTTTATTTATAAAAATTAAGTACTTTACTCTTGTTAAATCACAAAATGTTTCAGGTAAACTACCCCTTTCTCTTAACCGATCTTCTCCAAAATCAATAGACCTTCCGTCCTCTACAATTCAGGGAAGCATGCAAAAAAATATTTGATTTTGTTTGAATGTGCGGCAGTTATCGTTCGTCGTGGAAACATTTCTCTTGTTACAACATAAAATGTTGCAGGTAAACTACCCCTTTCCCTTAAACAATCTTCACAAAAATCAATAGACCTTGAGCTCTCTGCAACTAAGGAAAGGGCGCAAAAAATTATTTGATTCTCTTTGAATTTTCGGCAGTTATCGTTCGTCATAAAATATCTGTGTATTTACCATTGTCATCAAAGTATATTTTATTAAATCAAGTACCGTCTGCCTAGTGGCAACAGCTAAAGAGCATGATAATGTCTTTCGGCCGCCAGCTAAACGCAACATTATTATGGTTACTGACTGACTTATTGTTTCCTTTCTGCAAATGTTCTGAAAATGCATCGATTTTCTCCTGCTCAGTCATCATCGACGCGAACGGTGTATTTATTAAGTACTCGTTCAATTCTTCGCTCAACAAGTCATCTTGTTTTCGTTTTTGTTGCGATGGGGCCGCTGGTATTGAAGCTTCACCGCCGACAGCAACCGCTCGTTGCTGTTCCTTCTCGAGCTTCTTTCGTTCCCGATACTTTCTTGCTCGCTCGGCATTTTGTCGTTTCTTGATCTGAGCCTTCTCGTCGCTGCTATCCATTGTCGAACGCTGTTTTAATCAGTCGCCACGTTATGGTTACTATATACCAGCAGCAGTGTATTTCACCACAACACAAAACAAACCTTTATTTACAACAATCCCAATGACATTATGTATCTGTGTTATACTTCACATTTCTGCGGTGAGTAATTAAATATAAAGAACAGTAGATTTGCATTTACGATGACAAATATTTTAATGAATAGATCGTTAGCTGAATCACATACGAAGACAACCATTAACTAGAGACAATAACCCCAATAACCTATCTACAGCTATGCAGTGTTGTTTGCTTGTTAGGTCTTTAATCTGCGACGACGTTAGCATGTTAGCGGTCGCGGTTTTAGTTAACGATTCCCGGCTGGTAAATTGTGCTAACACTTGATTTTAAACTTTCAGGACGCTTTATAAATCTGGTTTAATTGTTTGCAGTGATATTATTTTTAACACATTATATATATTGCGACGTATCAAAACAAACGTTTATTTACAACAATCCCAATGACGTCACGCAAGAATGACGTCATGCAGCGTGATGCGTTACAGTTTACAGCGTTACAGAAATTTTCAAATGATGGCCAGCCAAAAGACATTATCATGTCAAAAATTACCCTTTTTACTTCCATATTCCTTAAGGAATGGAAGTATGGTGATGGCAAAAAAAATCGTGTTCGAGATTATTGCAGATTCTGATTCTACTACACTCAAAACATGAAAAAAAGTCGTTTTCCGAAAAGTGTCTGTGTGTGTGTGTCTGTCTGTCTGGTGTCTGTAGATTTTTTTTCTATGGCAAATGATAACTGCCGCAAATTCAAACAGAATCAAATAATTTTTTGCATGCAGCCCTGATTTGCAGAGTACTCGCGACCTATTGTTTTTGGTGAAGATCGGTTGAGGGAAAGGGGTAGTTTACCTGCAACAGTTTTTTTTTAGCACGGGGATAATTTAGTTTGTTTGGCAAACGATAACAGCCGCAAATTCAAACAGAATCAAATAATGTTTCGCATACAGCCCTGCATTGTAGAGTTCTCAAGATCTGTTGATTTTGGTGAAGATCGGTTAAGGGAAAGGGGTAGTTTACCTGTAACGTTTTATGTTTTAACAAGGGTATTTCCTATGGCAAACGATAACAGCCGCAAATTCAAACAGAATCAAAATATTATTTGCATACAGCCCTAAATTGTAGAGTTCTCAAGACCTATTGTTTTTGGTGAAGTTCGGTTGAGGGAAAGGGGTAGTTTACCTGCAACGTTTTTTTAACAAGGGTATTTTCTATGGCAAACGATAACAGCCGCAAATTCAAACAGAATCAAATAATGTTTTGCATACAGCCCTGATTTGTAGAGTACTCAAGACCTATTGTTTTTGGTGAAGATCGGTTAAGGGAAAGGGGTAGTTTACCTGTAACGTTTTATGTTTTAACAAGGGTATTTCCTATGGCAAACGATAACAGCCGCAAATTCAAACAGAATCAAAAGATTATTTGCATACAGCCCTAAATTGTACAGTTCTCAAGACCTATTGTTTTTGGTGAAGATCGGTTGAGGGAAAGGGGTAGTTTACCTGCAACGTTTTTTTAACAAGGGTATTTTCTATGGCAAACGATAACAGCCGCAAATTCAAACATAATCAAATAATGTTTTGCATACAGCCCTGATTTGTAGAGTACTCAAGACCTATTGTTTTTGGTGAAGATCGGTTAAGGGGAAGGGGTAGTTTACCTGCAACGTTTTTTTATCAAGCGTATTTTCTATGGCAAACGATAACAGCCGCAAATTCAAACAGAATCAAATAATTTTTTGAATACGTCCCTGAATTGTAGAGGTCTCAATGACTTTCGATTTTGGTGAAGATCGGTTAAGGGGAAGGGGTAGTTTACCTGCAACCTTTTACGTTTTAACAAGAGTAAAGTACTTGAAAATTTATTTAAACTTTTTGAAACCATGGTAATTGTTAAAAATACAATAATTTTGTTGCCAGGCAATAAAATTATAATTTTTTCATTTTAATGTAATATAACATTTTTCATTTAATACAGCAATAAAAAGGCAGGTAAGACACAGCCTGGCTGTTTGGGTGAAAATGATTTTAAATATAAATCTTAGAATATGGAAGTCATGTATGGTTCTCCATACTGATATTTACTTCCATATTCCTTAAGGAATGGAAGTATGGTGATGGCAAAAAAAATCGTGTTCGAGATTATTGCAGATTCTGATTCTACTACACTCAAAACATGAAAAAAAGTCGTTTTCCGAAAAGTGTCTGTGTGTGTGTCTGTCTGTCTGTCTGTCTAAGTGTCTGTAGATTTTTTTTCTATGGCAAACGATAACTGCCACAAATTCAAACAGAATCAAATAATTTTTTGCATGCAGCCCTGATTTGCAGAGTACTCGCGACCTATTGTTTTTGGTGAAGATCGGTTGAGGGAAAGGGGTAGTTTACCTGCAACGGTTTTTTTTTAGCAAGGGTAATTTTGTTTGTTTGGCAAACGATAACAGCCGCAAATTCAAACAGAATCAAATAATGTTTCGCATACAGCCCTGAATTGTAGAGTTCTCAAGATCTGTTGATTTTGGTGAAGATCGGTTAAGGGAAAGGGGTAGTTTACCTGTAACGTTTTATGTTTTAACAAGGGTATTTCCTATGGCAAACGATAACAGCCGCAAATTCAAACAGAATCAAATAATGTTTTGCATACAGCCCTGATTTGTAGAGTACTCAAGACCTATTGTTTTTGGTGAAGATCGGTTAAGGGGAAGGGGTAGTTTACCTGCAAGGTTTTTTTATCAAGCGTATTTTCTATGGCAAACGATAACAGCCGCACATTCAAACAGAATCAAATAATTTTTTGCATACGTCCCTGAATTGTAGAGGTCTCAATGACTTTCGATTTTGGTGAAGATCGGTTAAGGGGAAGGGGTAGTTTACCTGCAACCTTTTACGTTTTAACAAGAGTAAAGTACTTGAAAATTTATTTAAACTTTTTGAAACAATGGTAATTGTTAAAAATAAAATAATTTTGTTGCCAGGCAATAAAATTATAATTTTTTCATTTTAATGTAATATAATATTTTTCATTTAATACAGCAATAAAAAGGCAGGTAAGACACAGCCTGGCTGTTTGGCTGAAAATGATTTTAAATATAAATCTTAGAATATGGAAGTCATGTATGGTTCTCCATACCGATATTTAAAATATAAAACGTTGCTGATAAACTACCCCTTCCCTTAACCGATCTTCAACAAAATCAACAGACCTCGAGTTCTCTTTAGTTCAAAAAGGTATGCAAAAACCTAGTTGATTCTGTTTGAATTTACGGCAGTTATCGTTCATCATATAAAAAATTACCCTTGTTAAAACATAAAATGTTGCTGGTAAACTACCCCTTTCCCTTAACCGATCTTCACCAACACCAATAGGTATTGAGAACTCTACAATACAGGGCTGTATGCAAACAATTATTTGATTCTGTTTGAATTTGCGGCTGTTATCATTTGCCATAGAAAACACCCTTGATAAAACATAAAACATTGCTGGTAAACTACCCTATTCCATTAACCGATCTTCACCAAAAACAATAGGTCTTGAGAACTCTACAATTCAGGGCTGTATGCAAAACATTATTTGATTCTCTTTGAATTTACGGGAGTTATCGTTCGTCATAGAAAAAATACCATTGTTAAAACATAAAACGTTGCAGGTAAACTACCCCTTTCCCTTAACCGATCTTCAACAAAATCAACAGACCTTGAGATCTGTATAATTCAAAAAGGTACGCAGAAGAGTAGTTGATTCTGTTTTAATGTAAGGCAGTTATGGTTCGTCAAAAAAAAATTACCCTTGATAAAACATAAAATTTTGCTGGTAAACAACCCTATTCCCTTAACCGATCTTCACCAAAACCACCAGGTCTTGAGATCTCTACAATTCAGGGACGTATGCAAAAAATTATTTGATTCTGTTTGAATTTGCGGCTGTTATCGTTTGCCATAGAAAAAAAATCTATATACAGACAGACAGACACACAGACACTTTTCGAAAAACGACTTTTTTTCATGTTTTGAGTGTAGTACAATCAGAATCTGCAATAATCTTGAACACGATTTTTTTTTCCATCACCATACTTCCATTTCCTTAAGGAACATGGAAGTAAAAATTACCCTTGATTAAAAAAAAAACCATTGCAGTTAAACTACCCCTTTCCCTTAACCGATCTTCACCAAAAACAATAGGTCTTGAGTACTCCACAAATCAGGGCTGTATGCAGAAAATTATTTGATTCTGTTTGAATTTGCGGCTGTTATCGTTTGCTATAGAAAAAAATCCACACACACACACACACACACACACACACACACACACACACACACACACACACACACACACACACACACACACACTTCGAAAAATGACTTTTTTTTGTTTTGAAGTGTAGTTCAATCAGATTCTGCAATAATCTCGAACACGATTTTTTTTGCCATCACCATACTTCCATTTCCTTTAGGAACATGGAAGTAAAATACCCTTGATAAAAAACCGTTGCAGGTAAACTACCCCTTTCCCTTAACCGATCTTCACCAAAAACAATAAGTCTTGAGAACTCTACAATTTAGGGCTGTATGCAAATAATCATTTGATTCTGTTTGAATTAGCGGCTGTTATCGTTTGCCATAGAAAATACCCTTGTTAAAACATAAAATGTTGCAGGTAAACTACCCCTTTCCCTCAACCGATCTTCAACAAAATCAACAGACCTTGAGTTCTGTATAATTCAAAAAGGTGTGCAGAAGAGTAGTTCAGGGCTATAGTAGCAGAACTCTACAATCCAGGGCTATATGCAAAACATTATTTGATTCTGTTTGAATTTGCGGCTATTATCGTTTACCATAGAAAAAGTGAATATCGGTATGGAGAACCATACATAACTTACATGTTCTAAGATTTATATTTAAAATCATTTTCGAAATGAAATATTACCATAGAAACTACTTCTTTCTACTTACTGCTTCAGCCTTAACCACACTACTGTGGTCACTAACGTATACCACCTCACGTTATCGCACTCGATTTTCACTGATGATGGAAGTCGATGGCATTGCCGAAACGTCTGGTTTTGTAGAAAACATTGGACTACGGCCAAACATCCTGGGAAGGAATTTTAACAAAAACTACTTCTTTGTTGCCGATAACGTTGTACACATATTGTAACGTTACATAACTCCTGCCCCAATATGATAACATAATCACCAGAGTAAAAACCAGTAATCACCCATTTTTAAAAGTCAGAAATGGGGATTAGGTATCAAGCTATGAGAACCTTTGTACTCTAAAAGCACTGTAAACAATAATCATAAAAGTGCAGTGTACAAAGTGGAACATAGTGTAATCGGTGAAAGTGTCAAACATTTAAAAAGAGCATCTCACAAATTTGTGCTGGAGATGAAAAAAAAATCAATATTGTAGCAATAGACTATGATACTATTAACAAGTTTTGTATTTTTAGTATTTGTTGTAATTTTATATTGTGTAGGCCAAAAAGGTCTTATAACAAGGAGTAATATTTTTGTTTACTAGAATTATTTTGTTTAGATGTAAAATAATCCAGGGTTATATATAAAATAATAATAATGGCCAAATAATACTATGTTAGCAAGATGGCATGTAAAAATATCGGTATGGAGAACCATACATGACTTCCATGTTCTAATATTTATATTTAAAATCATTTTCGAAATGAAATATTACTATAGAAACTACTTCTTTCTACTTACCGTTTCAGCCTTAACCACAGTACTGTGGTCACTAACGTATACCACCTCACGTTATCGCACTCGATTTTCACTGATGATGGAAGTCAATGGCATTGCCGAAACGTCTGGTTTTGTAGAAAACATTGGACTACGGTCAAACATCCCGGGAAGGAATTTTAACAAAAACTATTCCTTTGTTGCCGATAACGTTGTACAATATATATAAAAAATTGCATAAAATTAATGGCTTGTATAAGTTAATGTTTGATCTCCATTAAGTAGTGCTCAAGTTTCCAAAGTTTTAATATTATGATGTCCGTAATTAAAACATCAGAGCAGGTTTAGTGTGTATGAGGGTACACCGTGGACAAAAATTTTCAACATTTCCTATTGAGCATTGCTACAGTGTTCCTAGTTGCAGCGTTCCTATCAAGCTGGGAATCTACAGTGTATGTTTCACAGAACAAACACGCGAAAAAGAAGGAGCGCTCCGAAGTCACTCATGGACCCTCAGCATCTTGCAGAGGGTTCATTCCCTAAAGACGAAAAGTCTGTCTATGAATCGTTCCTCTGAAAACACGTGCAGTTACACTGCCCAGAGATCCACAGGAAGCAAATCGCTATCCACGCTGGACACTTTTTCGGCTTGCACGCGTTATGTTGGTATGGGTTTCGGCACTTACCATTTAAAAAGCGTGCAAATGTAAGAAAATAAACATGAGTAAGGCCAGAAATAACGCGAATTTTGTGTGTGTGTGTGTGTGTGTGTGTGTGTGTGTGTGTGTGTGTGTGTGTGTGTGTGTGTGTGTGTGTGTTCCCTGCCTTTTTATGCGGTAGTCATAATAATAAAATGGAAACGTAAACATTACATAACTGAGATATGCTTGCCTGCCACGAACGATATATTATTTTATACATAAAATTAAAAATTATAATTTTATTGCCTGGCAACAAAATATTTTATTTTTAACAATTACCATTGTTTCAAAAAGTTTAAATGAATTTTCAAGTACTTAACTGTTGTTAAAACGTAAAAGGTTGCAGGTAAACTACCCCTTCCCCTTAACCGATCTTCACCAAAATCGAAAGTCCTTGAGATCTCTACAATTCAGGGACGTATGCAAAAAATTATTTGATTCTGTTTGAATTTGCGGCTGTTATCGTTTGCCATAGAAAATACCCTTGTTAAAAAAACGTTGCAGGTAAACTACCCCTTTCCCTTAACCGATCTTCACCAAAAACAATAGGTCTTGAGAACTCTACAATTTAGGGTTGTATGCAAATAATCTTTTGATTCTGTTTGAATTTGCGGCTGTTATCGTTTGCCATAGAAAATACCCTTGTTAAAACATAAAACGTTGCAGGTAAACTACCCCTTTCCCTTAACCGATCTTCACCAAAATCAATAGGTCTTGAGAACTCTACAATTCAGGGCTGTATGCGAAACATTATTTAATTCTGTTTGAATTTGCAGCTGTTATCGTTTGCCAAAAAAAAATTGCCCTTGATAAAAAAAAACGTTGCAGATAAACTACCCCTTTCCCTCAACCGATCCTCACCAAAAACAATAGGTCGTGAGTACTCTACAAATCAGAGCTGTATGCAAAAAATTATTTGATTCTGTTTGAATTTGCGGCTGTTATCGTTTGCCATAGAAAAAAAATCTACAGACAGACAGACACTTTTCGAAAAACGACTTTTACTTCCATGTTCCTTAAGGAAATGGAAGTATGGTGATGGCAAAAAAATCGTGTTCGAGATTATTGCAGATTCTGATTGTACTACACTCAAAACATGAAAAAAAGTCGTTTTCCGAAAAGTGTCTGTGTGTCTGCTGTCTGTCTATTAGGGTGGGTCGAAAAAAGTGAATTTTCGAGTATCAAATTCTAATAGTGCGGAAAAGTTGCGTATTCCCATGCTAATAAACGGAAAAATATTGAAAAAATTCCTATATTTAATCTTCAGTTCGCGCAAAGGGCCTAAAGTTTGAAAAAATAACAAAATATCGGTATGGAGAACCATACATGACTTCCATATTCTAAGATTTATATTTAAAATCATTTTCAGCCAAACAGCCAGGCTGTGTCTTACCTGCCTTTTTATTGCTGTATTAAATGAAAAATATTATATTACATTAAAATGAAAAAATTATAATTTTATTGCCTGGCAACAAAATTATTTTATTTTTAACAATTACCATTGTTTCAAAAAGTTTAAATAAATTTTCAAGTACTTTACTCTTGTTAAAACGTATAAGGTTGCAGGTAAACTACCCCTTCCCCTTAACCGATCTTCACCAAAATCGAAAGTCATTGAGACCTCTACAATTCAGGGACGTATGCAAAAAATTATTTGATTCTGTTTGAATTTGCGGCTGTTATCGTTTGCCATAGAAAATACGCTTGATAAAAAAACGTTGCAGGTAAACTACCCCTTCTCCTTAACCGATCTTCACCAAAAACAATAGGTCTTGAGTACTCTACAAATCAGGACTGTATGCAAAACATTATTTGATTCTGTTTGAATTTGCGGCTGTTATCGTTTGCCATAGAAAATACCCTTGTTAAAAAAACGTTGCAGGTAAACTACCCCTTTCCCTCAACCGATCTTCACCAAAAACAATAGGTCTTGAGAAATCTACAATTCAGGGCTGTATGCGAAACATTATTTGATTCTGTTTGAATTTGCGGCTGTTATCGTTTGCCAAAAAAAAAAATTTCCCTTGATAAAAAAAACCGTTGCAGGTAAACTACCCCTTCCCCTCAACCGATCTTCACCAAAAACAATAGGTCGCGAGTACTCTACAAATCAGGGCTGTATGCAAAAAATTATTTGATTCTGTTTGAATTTGCGGCAGTTGTCGTTTGCCATAGAAAATACCCTTGTTAAAACATAAAACGTTGCAGGTAAACTACCCCTTTCCCTTAACCGATCTTCACCAAAATCAATAGGTCTTGAGAACTCTACAATTCAGGGCTGTATGCGAAACATTATTTAATTCTGTTTGAATTTGCAGCTGTTATCGTTTGCCAAAAAAAAATTGCCCTTGATAAAAAAAAAACGTTGCAGATAAACTACCCCTTTCCCTCAACCGATCCTCACCAAAAACAATAGGTCGTGAGTACTCTACAAATCAGAGCTGTATGCAAAAAATTATTTGATTCTGTTTGAATTTGCGGCTGTTATCGTTTGCCATAGAAAAAAAATCTACAGACAGACAGACACTTTTCGAAAAACGACTTTTACTTCCATGTTCCTTAAGGAAATGGAAGTATGGTGATGGCAAAAAAATCGTGTTCGAGATTATTGCAGATTCTGATTGTACTACACTCAAAACATGAAAAAAAGTCGTTTTCCGAAAAGTGTCTGTGTGTCTGCTGTCTGTCTATTAGGGTGGGTCGAAAAAAGTGAATTTTCGAGTATCAAATTCTAATAGTGCGGAAAAGTTGCGTATTCCCATGCTAATAAACGGAAAAATATTGAAAAAATTCCTATATTTAATCTTCAGTTCGCGCAAAGGGCCTAAAGTTTGAAAAAATAACAAAATATCGGTATGGAGAACCATACATGACTTCCATATTCTAAGATTTATATTTAAAATCATTTTCAGCCAAACAGCCAGGCTGTGTCTTACCTGCCTTTTTATTGCTGTATTAAATGAAAAATATTATATTACATTAAAATGAAAAAATTATAATTTTATTGCCTGGCAACAAAATTATTTTATTTTTAACAATTACCATTGTTTCAAAAAGTTTAAATAAATTTTCAAGTACTTTACTCTTGTTAAAACGTATAAGGTTGCAGGTAAACTACCCCTTCCCCTTAACCGATCTTCACCAAAATCGAAAGTCATTGAGACCTCTACAATTCAGGGACGTATGCAAAAAATTATTTGATTCTGTTTGAATTTGCGGCTGTTATCGTTTGCCATAGAAAATACGCTTGATAAAAAAACGTTGCAGGTAAACTACCCCTTCCCCTTAACCGATCTTCACCAAAAACAATAGGTCTTGAGTACTCTACAAATCAGGACTGTATGCAAAACATTATTTGATTCTGTTTGAATTTGCGGCTGTTATCGTTTGCCATAGAAAATACCCTTGTTAAAAAAACGTTGCAGGTAAACTACCCCTTTCCCTCAACCGATCTTCACCAAAAACAATAGGTCTTGAGAAATCTACAATTCAGGGCTGTATGCGAAACATTATTTGATTCTGTTTGAATTTGCGGCTGTTATCGTTTGCCAAAAAAAAAATTTCCCTTGATAAAAAAAACCGTTGCAGGTAAACTACCCCTTCCCCTCAACCGATCTTCACCAAAAACAATAGGTCGCGAGTACTCTACAAATCAGGGCTGTATGCAAAAAATTATTTGATTCTGTTTGAATTTGCGGCAGTTGTCGTTTGCCATAGAAAATACGCATGATAAAAAACGTTGCTGGTAAACTACCCCTTCCCCTCAACCGATCTTCACCAAAAACAATAGGTCTTGAGTACTCTACAAATCAGGGCTGTATGCAGAAAATTATTTGATTCTGTTTGAATTTGCGGCTGTTATCGTTTGCCATAGAAAATACCCTTGTTAAAAAAACGTTGTAGGTAAACTACCCCTTTCCCTTAACCGATCTTCACCAAAAACAAAAGGTTTGAGAACTCTACAATTTAGGGCTGTATGCGAAACATTATTTGATTCTGTTTTAATTTGCGGCTGTTATCGTTTGCCATAGAAAATACCCTTGTTAAAAAAACGTTGCAGGTAAACTACCCCTTTCCCTTAACCGATCTTCACCAAAAACAATAGGTCTTGAGAACTCTACAATTTAGGGTTGTATGCAAATAATCTTTTGATTCTGTTTGAATTTGCGGCTGTTATCGTTTGCCATAGAAAATACCCTTGTTAAAACATAAAACGTTGCAGGTAAACTACCCCTTTCCCTTAACCGATCTTCACCAAAATCAATAGGTCTTGAGAACTCTACAATTCAGGGCTGTATGCGAAACATTATTTAATTCTGTTTGAATTTGCAGCTGTTATCGTTTGCCAAAAAAAAATTGCCCTTGATAAAAAAAAACGTTGCAGATAAACTACCCCTTTCCCTCAACCGATCCTCACCAAAAACAATAGGTCGTGAGTACTCTACAAATCAGAGCTGTATGCAAAAAATTATTTGATTCTGTTTGAATTTGCGGCTGTTATCGTTTGCCATAGAAAAAAAATCTACAGACAGACAGACACTTTTCGAAAAACGACTTTTACTTCCATGTTCCTTAAGGAAATGGAAGTATGGTGATGGCAAAAAAATCGTGTTCGAGATTATTGCAGATTCTGATTGTACTACACTCAAAACATGAAAAAAAGTCGTTTTCCGAAAAGTGTCTGTGTGTCTGCTGTCTGTCTATTAGGTGGGTCGAAAAAAGTGAATTTTCGAGTATCAAATTCTAATAGTGCGGAAAAGTTGCGTATTCCCATGCTAATAAACGGAAAAATATTGAAAAAATTCCTATATTTAATCTTCAGTTCGCGCAAAGGGCCTAAAGTTTGAAAAAATAACAAAATATCGGTATGGAGAACCATACATGACTTCCATATTCTAAGATTTATATTTAAAATCATTTTCAGCCAAACAGCCAGGCTGTGTCTTACCTGCCTTTTTATTGCTGTATTAAATGAAAAATATTATATTACATTAAAATGAAAAAATTATAATTTTATTGCCTGGCAACAAAATTATTTTATTTTTAACAATTACCATTGTTTCAAAAAGTTTAAATAAATTTTCAAGTACTTTACTCTTGTTAAAACGTATAAGGTTGCAGGTAAACTACCCCTTCCCCTTAACCGATCTTCACCAAAATCGAAAGTCATTGAGACCTCTACAATTCAGGGACGTATGCAAAAAATTATTTGATTCTGTTTGAATTTGCGGCTGTTATCGTTTGCCATAGAAAATACGCTTGATAAAAAAACGTTGCAGGTAAACTACCCCTTCCCCTTAACCGATCTTCACCAAAAACAATAGGTCTTGAGTACTCTACAAATCAGGACTGTATGCAAAACATTATTTGATTCTGTTTGAATTTGCGGCTGTTATCGTTTGCAATAGAAAATACCCTTGTTAAAAAAACGTTGCAGGTAAACTACCCCTTTCCCTCAACCGATCTTCACCAAAAACAATAGGTCTTGAGAAATCTACAATTCAGGGCTGTATGCGAAACATTATTTGATTCTGTTTGAATTTGCGGCTGTTATCGTTTGCCAAAAAAAAAAATTTCCCTTGATAAAAAAAACCGTTGCAGGTAAACTACCCCTTCCCCTCAACCGATCTTCACCAAAAACAATAGGTCGCGAGTACTCTACAAATCAGGGCCGTATGCAGAAAATTATTTGATTCTGTTTGAATTTGCGGCTGTTATCGTTTGCCATAGAAAATACCCTTGTTAAAAAAACGTTGTAGGTAAACTACCCCTTTCCCTTAACCGATCTTCACCAAAAACAAAAGGTTTGAGAACTCTACAATTTAGGGCTGTATGCGAAACATTATTTGATTCTGTTTTAATTTGCGGCTGTTATCGTTTGCCATAGGAAATACCCTTGTTAAAACATAAAACGTTACAGGTAAACTACCCCTTTCCCTTAACCGATCTTCACCAAAAACAATAGGTCTTGAGAACTCTACAATTCAGGGCTGTATGCGAAACATTATTTGATTCTGTTTGAATTTGCGGCTGTTATCGTTTGCCAAACAAACAAAATTACCCTTGCTAAAAAAAAACCGTTGCAGGTAAACTACCCCTTTCCCTCAACCGATCTTCACCAAAAACAATAGGTCGCGAGAACTCTGCAAAACCGGGCTGTATGCAAAAAATTATTTGATTCTGTTTGAATTTGCGGCAGTTATCGTTTGCCATAGAAAAAAAATCTACAGACAGACAGACAGACAGACACACAGACAGACACTTTTCGGAAAATGACTTTTTTTCATGTTTTGAGTGTAGTAGACTCAGAATCTGCAATAATCTCGAACACGATTTTTTTTGCCATCACCATACTTCCATTCCTTAAGGAATATGGAAGTAAAAACACCAACTACTACCTTAACGCTCAAATTTTACAGATTAAGTTTTTCGACTTCTAATAGCGTGAAAGTACTTCATTTTAGTTGCCTGATAATAGAAAAAATATTTTAAAAATCGCGCGTTACATATTGAGTTCACGCATAAGGCCTAAAGTTTGCGAATTTTGGTGAAAAATTGATATTTTTACAGTTTTACAAACAGACGGACTGTTGTATTAAAAATATATACAAGGCCATTTTTTTTACTAATTGTTCCTATGAGTGATTTTATATATTCAACTTGGATCCGAATACATCACCTTGCAGCTCTTCGCCCATTTCGCAAAATTATTTTTGCTGAAATGACCCAGAACTCAGAAATGTAAGTGTGAAAAAGACAAAAAGATCCAACCCATTGAGAGAAAATTTATATACGATCAACGAAGAACCAGGATCGGCTGCTTTGGCAGTTTGGATAGAAAAGAAACAGTTGAACTTAGACAAAAGAAAACAACTACAATTGTTGCGAGAAACTGTTGCGCCCGACTGTGACACATGTGACACGGAAGCTACTCGGAAATCTTCGCACGAAAGAAGCAGTGAAATCGATTTGTCTTCAGTTCCTTCTACATCTCAAATGAGGTTGAAACTGATGTCTACTGCATTAGTAAGCGATAGATTTGGTGTTTCTGACAGAGCCACAGCTGCTATCGCTTCTAGTGTTGTGTTTTGCATGATCTTGGAATGATCTCTGAAAAAGATTCGTCGCTAGTGATCGACAAAAGCAAGATAAGAAGAGAAAAACAGAAGACACGAGAGGCCGTAGTACAAGAAATGCACCGGCTTACAGTAACAAAGGGAATATATTTTGATGGTAGAAAAGATAATACTATCGTTCAAGAAAAAATAGGGGCTAAAATGTACCGCAGAGTAAGGAAAGAGGAACACATTAGCGTGACTCGTGAGCCTGGTGGGCAATATATTGGCCACGTTACACTGGCAAATGGAACTGGAAGTGAAATAGCCAAGTGCATCCTAAACTACCTACAAAATAATGATTTCGACATTAATGAACTGGAAGCGATCGGTTGCGATGGCACAGTGACAAACACAGGGTGAAAAAATGGTGCAATTCACAATATCGAGGTCAAAATTCAGCGCCCATTGCAGTGGTTCATTTGCTTACTTCACTTCAACGAGCTGCCCTTCAGACATTTGTTTGAGTACTTGGACGGAGAGACGATGGGACCAGCGTCATTCTGTGGGGAAATCGGCAAACAACTGCCTGGCTGTGACAAATTACGTGTAGTACATTTCGAAACAATCGAATCCGAGGAAATCAATATAACAAAAACTGATCTCAGTAAAGATGAACAGTACCTTCTGGACATTGTCAAGGCAATCCAGACAGGAGACTGTGCTCCAGATCTGGCTGTAAAAGATCCTGGACCTCTCAGTCATTCCCGATGGTTGACATGTGCAAACCGGGTCTTACGATTGTTCATTTCCCAAACGAGTCCTACGAACGAACTGAAGATACTTGCCAGTTACATTGTGAAGACGTATGCTCCTGTCTGGTTTGACGTTAAGAGATATCACTCAGTAAAATACGGTCCTAAGCATATCTTTAAGGTTGTACAAACAACGAGACATTTGCCGGACAACATTAAAATATCGGTATGGAGAACCATACATGACTTCCATATTCTAAGATTTATATTTAAAATCATTTTCGAAATGAAATATTACCATAGAAACTACTTCTTTCTACTTACTGCTTCAGCCTTAACCACAGTACTGTGGTCACTAACGTATACCACCTCACATTATCGCACTCGATTTTCACTGATGATGGAAGTCGATGGCATTGCCGAAACGTCTGGTTTTCTAGAAAACATTGGACTACGGCCAAATATCCCGGGAAGGAATTTTAACAAAAACTACTTCTTTGTTGCCGATAACGTTGTACATATATATATATATATATATATATATATATATATATATATATATATATATAAAATATGCATAAAATTAATAGCTTGTATAAGTTAATGATTGATCTCCATTAAGTAGTGCTCAAGTTTCCAAAGTTTTAATATTATGATGTCCGTAATTAAAACATCAGAGCAGGTTTAGTGTGTATGAGGGTACACCGTGGACAAAAATTTTCAACATTTCCTATTGAGCGTTGCTTAGAGTAAAGCTGCGAATCTACAGTGTACGTTTCACAGAACAAACACGCGGAAAAGAAGGAGCGCTCTGAAGTCACTCATGGACCCTCAGCATCTTGCAGAGGGTTCATTCCCTAAAGACGAAAAGTCTGTCTATGAATCGTTCCTCTGTAAACACGTGCAGTTACACTGCCCAGCGATCCACAGGAAGCAAATCGCTATCCACGCTGGACACTTTTTCGGCTTGCACGCGTTATGTTGGTATGGGGTTCAGCATTTTCCATTTAAAAAGCGTGCAAATGTAAGAAAATAAACATGAATGAGGCCAGAAATAACGCGAATTTTGTGTGTGTGTGTGTCTTCCCTGCCTTTTTATTGCGGTAGTCATAATAATAAAATGGAAACGTAAACATTACATAACTGAGATATGGTTGCCTGCCACGAACGATATATTTTCTCTCATACATGATTTACATTAAAATGAAAAAATTATAATTTTATTGCCTGGCAACAAAATTATTTTATTTTTAACAATTACCATTGTTTGAAAAAGTTTAAATGAATTTTCAAGTACTTTACTCTTGTTAAAACGTAAAAGGTTGCAGGTAAACTACCCCTTCCCCTCAACCGATCTTCACCAAAATCAAAAGGCCTTGAGATCACTACAATTCAGGGATGTATGCAAAAAATTATTTGATTCTGTTTGAATATGCGGCAGTTATCGTTCGTCATAGAAAAAATTACCCTTGTTAAAACGTAAAACGTTGCTGGTAAACTACCCCTTTCCCTTAACCGATCTTTACCAAAAACAATAGGTCTTGAAAACTCTACAATTCAGAGTTGCATGCAAAAAAATATTTGATTCTGTTTGAATTTGCGGCTTTTATCGTTTGCCATAGAAAATACCCTTGTTAAAAAATAAAACGTTGCTGGTAAACTACCCCTTTCCCTTAACCGATCTTCACCAAAAACAATAGGTCTTGAGAACTCCATAATTCAGAGCTGTATGCGAAACATTATTTGATTGTGTTTGAATTTGCGGCTGTTATCGTTTGCCAAAAAAAAAAAATACCCTTGATAAAAAAAACCGTTGCAGGTAAACTACCCCTTTCCCTCAACCGATCTTCATCAAAAACAATAGGTCGTGAGTACTCTACGAATCAGGGCGGTATGCAAAAAGTATTTGATTCTGTTTGAATTTGCGGCTGTTATCGTTTGCCATAGAAAAAAAATCTACAGACACATAGACACACAGACAGACACTTTTCGAAAAACGACTTTTTTTCATGTTTTGAGTGTAGTACAATCAGAATCTGCAATAATCTCGAACACAATTTTTGTTGCCATCACCATACTTCCATTTCCTTAAGGAATATGGAAGTAAATAAATGAAAAATATTATATTACATTAAAATGAAAAAATTATAATTTTATTGCCTGGCAACAAAATTATTTTATTTTTAACAATTACCATTGTTTCAAAAAGTTTAAATAAATTTTCAAGTACTTTACTCTTGTTAAAACGTAAAAGGTTGCAGGTAAACTATCCCTTCCCCCTAACCGATCTTCACCAAAATCGAAAGTCATTGAGACCTCTACAATTCAGGGACGTATGCAAAAAATTATTTGATTCTGTTTGAATTTGCGGCTGTTATCGTTTGCCATAGAAAATACGCTTGATAAAAAAACGTTACAGGTAAACTACCCCTTCCCCTTAACCGATCTTCACCAAAAACAATAGGTCTTGAGTACTCTACAAATCAGGGCTGTATGCAAAACATTATTTGATTCTGTTTGAATTTGCGGCTGTTATCGTTTGCCATAGAAAATACCCTTGTTAAAAAAACGTTGCCGGTAAACTACCCCTTTCCCTCAACCGAATTTCACCAAAAACAATAGGTCTTGAGAACTCTACAATTTAGGGCTGTATGCAAATAATCTTTTGATTCTGTTTGAATTTGCGGCTGTTATCGTTTGCCATAGGAAATACCCTTGTTAAAACATAAAACGTTACAGGTAAACTACCCCTTTCCCTTAACCGATCTTCACCAAAATCAACAGATCTTGAGAACTCTACAATTCAGGGCTGTATGCGAAACATTATTTGATTCTGTTTGAATTTGCGGCTGTTATCGTTTGCCAAACAAACAAAATTACCCTTGCTAAAAAAAAACCGTTGCAGGTAAACTACCCCTTTCCCCCAACCGATCTTCACCAAAAACAATAGGTCGCGAGTACTCTGCAAATCAGGGCTGCATGCAAAAAATTATTTGATTCTGTTTGAATTTGCGGCAGTTATCGTTTGCCATAGAAAAAAAATCTACAGACACACACACAGACACTTTTCGGAAAACGACTTTTTTTCATGTTTTGAGTGTAGTAGAATCAGAATCTGCAATAATCTCGAACACGATTTTTTTTGCCATCACCATACTTCCATTCCTTAAGGAATATGGAAGTAAAATATCGGTATGGAGAACCATACATGACTTCCATATTCTAAGATTTATATTTAAAATCATTTTCACCCAAACAGCCAGGCTGTGTCTTACCTGCCTTTTTATTGCTGTATTAAATGAAAAATATTATATTACATTAAAATGAAAAAATTATAATTTTATTGCCTGGCAATAAAATTATTTTATTTTTAACAATTACCATTGTTTCAAAAAGTTTAAATAAATTTTCAAGTACTTTACTCTTGTTAAAACGTAAAAGATTGCAGGTAAACTACCCCTTCCCCTTAACCGATCTTCACCAAAATCGAAAGTCATTGAGACCTCTACCATTCAGGGACGTATGCAAAAAATTATTTGATTCTGTTTGAATGTGCGGCTGTTATCGTTTGCCATAGAAAATACGCTTGATAAAAAAACGTTGCAGGTAAACTACCCCTTCCCCTTAACCGATCTTCACCAAAAACAATAGGTCTTGAGTACTCTACAAATCAGGGCTGTATGCAAAACATTATTTGATTCTGTTTGAATTTGCGGCTGTTATCGTTTGCCATAGAAAATACCCTTGTTAAAAAAACGTTGCAGGTAAACTACCCCTTTCCCTCAACCGATCTTCACCAAATACAATAGGTCTTGAGAACTCTACAATTTAGGGCTGTATGCAAATAATCTTTTGATTCTGTTTGAATTTGCGGCTGTTATCGTTTGCCATAGGAAATACCCTTGTTAAAACATAAAACGTTACAGGTAAACTACCCCTTTCCCTTAACCGATCTTCACCAAAAACAATAGGTCTTGAGTACTCTACAAATCGGGGCTGTATGCAAAACATTATTTGATTCTGTTTGAATTTGCGGCTGTTATCGTTTGCCATAGAAAATACCCTTGTTAAAAAAACGTTGCAGGTAAACTACCCCTTTCCCTTAACCGATCTTCACCAAAAACAATAGGTCTTGAGAACTCTACAATTTAGGGCTGTATGCAAATAATCTTTTGATTCTGTTTGAATTTGCGGCTGTTATCGTTTGCCATAGGAAATACCCTTGTTAAAACATAAAACGTTACAGGTAAACTACCCCTTTCCCTTAACCGATCTTCACCAAAATCAACAGATCTTGAGAACTCTACAATTCAGGGCTGTATGCGAAACAGTATTTGATTCTGTTTGAATTTGCGGCTGTTATCGTTTGCCAAACAAACAAAATTACCCTTGCTAAAAAAAAACCGTTGCAGGTAAACTACCCCTTTCCCTCAACCGATCTTCACCAAAAACAATAGGTCGCGAGTACTCTGCAAATCAGAGCTGCATGCAAAAAATTATTTGATTCTGTTTGAATTTGCGGCAGTTATCGTTTGCCATAGAAAAAAATCTACAGACACACAGACAGACAGACAGACAGACAGACAGACAGACAGACACACACACAGACACTTTTCGGAAAACGACTTTTTTTCATGTTTTGAGTGTAGTAGAATCAGAATCTGCAATAATCTCGAACACGATTTTTTTTGCCATCACCATACTTCCATTCCTTAAGGAATATGGAAGTAAAAATCATCGATCCTGTGATTCAGAGAAACGCGTTCTTCTGTCATCTAGAGAACATGTTGTTGGCTATGATAGTGGATGAGAGACAACATATACGAGAGTTGGGTTACAGGAGGATACTGAAAGCAAGAAATCAACAGCCGAAGGGAAAATCTGTTAGAACTTTTATGCCTCCTTCAATAAATTTTGGTGCCACGGACTACAGTGAGCTGATTGAGTGGACGAAATGTAAGCTGTCGCCCCCTCCAATGATGGAAAGCTTGACAACAGAGAATATTTCATCATTTCTGCAAAATAACACTCTGCCTGAGTTTGAATTTTTAAACTTTCCCTGCCATACCCAAGCAGTTGAAAGATGCGTAAAACTTGTGCCAGAGCCCGCCGGAAAAGTTGCGGACAAGATAACAGAGATGGCTACATTAGAGCAACTTTGCACTCAAGATCTTCGATGCCAAAATTCAACCAAAAATCCGATTTCAAGATAACGCCCTTGACTGATAGTGGCGAACCAACATAATTTACCATGCCCTGAATGGTTGGATGGTTGGGTAGGGCGTGGGTGGAACTCGAATTGCAGCCACCTCCACGTGGTGAGTTCTGGGTCATTTCAGCAAAAATAATTTTGCGAAATGGGCGAAGAGCTGCAAGGTGATGTATTCGGATCCAAGTTGAATATATAAAATCACTCATAGGAACAATTAGTAAAAAAAATGGCCTTGTATATATTTTTAATACAACAGTCCGTCTGTTTGTAAAACTGTAAAAATATCAATTTTTCACCAAAATTCGCAAACTTTAGGCCTTATGCGCGAACTCAATATGTAACGCGCGATTTTTTAAATATTTTTTGTATTATCAGGCAACTAAAATGAAGTACTTTGACGCTATTAGAAGTCGAAAAACTTAATCTGTCAAATTTGAGCGTTAAGGTAATATCTGGTGTTTTTTGTCATTTTTTTCAAACTTTAGGCCCTTTGCGCGAACTGAAGATTAAACATAGGAATTTTTTCAATATTTTTCCGTTTATTAGCATGCGAATACGCAACTTTTCCGCACTATTAGAATTCGATACTCGAAAATTCGCTTTTTTCGACCCACCCTACTGTCTATCTGTAGATTTTTTACTTCCATATTTCCTTAAGGAATGGAAGTATGGTGATGGCAAAAAAAAAACGTGTTCGAGATTATTGCAGATTCTGATTCTACTACACTCAAAACATGAAAAAAGTCGTTTTCCGAAAAGTGTCTGTGTGTGTGTCTGTGTGTCTGTAGATTTTTTTTCTATGGCAAACGATAACTGCCGCAAATTCAAACAGAATCAAATAATTTTCTGCATACAGCCCTGATTTGTAGAGGACTCGCGACCTATTGTTTTTGGTGAAGATCGGTTGAGGGAAAGGGGTAGTTTACCAGCAACGGTTTTTTTTTATCAAGGGAAATTTTTTTTTTTGGCAAACGATAACAGCCGCAAATTCAAACAGAATCAAATAATGTTTCGTATACAGCCCTGAATTGTAGAGTTCTCAAGACCTTTTGTTTTTGGTGAAGATCGGTTAAGGGAAAGGGGTAGTTTACTTGTAACGTTTTATGTTTTAACAAGGGTATTTCCTATGGCAAACGATAACAGCCGCAAATTCAAACAGAATCAAAAGATTATTTGCATACAGCCCTAAATTGTAGAGTTCTCAAGACCTATTTTTTTTTGTGAAGATCGGTTAAGGGAAAGGGGTAGTTTACCTACAACGTTTTTTTAACAAGGGTATTTTCTATGGCAAACGATAACAACCGCAAATTCAAACAGAATCAAATAATTTTCTGCATACAGCCCTGATTTGTAGAGTACTCAAGACCTATTCTTTTTGGTGAAGAACAGTTGAGGGGAAGGGGTAGTTTACCAGCAACGTTTTTTATCAAGCGTATTTTCTATGGCAAACGATAACTGCCGCAAATTCAAACAGAATCAAATAATTTTTTGCATACAGCCCTGATTTGTAGAGTACTCGCGATGTATTGTTTTTGGTGAAGATCGGTTGAGGGGAAGGGGTAGTTTACCTGCACGGTTTTTTTTATCAAGGGAAATTTTTTTTTTGGCAAACGATAACAGCCGCAAATTCAAACAGACTTAAATAATGTTTCGTATACAGCCCTGAATTGTAGAGTTCTCAAGACCTTTTGTTTTTGGTGAAGATCGGTTAAGGGAAAGGGGTAGTTTACTTGTAACGTTTTATGTTTTAACAAGGGTATTTCCTATGGCAAACGATAACAGCCGCAAATTCAAACAGAATCAAAAGATTATTAGCATACAGCCCTAAATTGTAGAGTTCTCAAGACCTATTGTTTTTGGTGAAGATCGGTTAAGGGAAAGGGGTAGTTTACCTACAACGTTTTTTTAACAAGGGTATTTTCTATGGCAAACGATAACAGCCGCAAATTCAAACAGAATCAAATAATTTTCTGCATACAGCCCTGATTTGTAGAGTACTCAAGACCTATTGTTTGTGGTGAAGATCAGTTGAGGGGATGGGGTAGTTTACCGGCAACGTTTTTTATAAAGCGTATTTTCTATGGCAAACGATAACTGCCGCAAATTCAAACAGAATCAAATAATTTTTTGCATACAGCCCTGATTTGTAGAGTACTCGCGACCTATTGTTTTTGGTGAAGATCGGTTGAGGGGAAGGGGTAGTTTACCTGCACGGTTTTTTTTATCAAGGGAAATTTTTTTTTTTGGCAAACGATAACAGCCGCAAATTCAAACAGACTTAAATAATGTTTCGTATACAGCCCTAAATTGTAGAGTTCTCAAGACCTATTGTTTTTGGTGAAGATCGGTTGAGGGAAAGGGGTAGTTTACTTGCAACGTTTTTTTAACAAGGGTATTTTCTATGGCAAACGATAACAGCCGCAAATTCAAACAGAATCAAATAATGTTTTGCATACAGCCCTGATTTGTAGAGTACTCAAGATCTATTGTTTTTGGTGAAGATCGGTTAAGGGGAAGGGGTAGTTTACCTGCACCGTTTTTTTATCAAGCGTATTTTCTATGGCAAATGATAACAGCCGCAAATTCAGACAGAATCAAATAATTTTTTGCATACATCCCTGAATTGTAGAGGTCTCAAGGACGTTCCATTTTGGTGAAGATCGGTTAAGGGGAAGGAGTAGTTTACCAGCAACCTTTTACGTTTTAACAAGAGTAAAGTACTTGCAAATTTATTTAAACTTTTTGAAACAATGGTAATTGTTAAAAATAAAATAATTTTGTTGCCAGGCAATAAAATTAAAATTTTTTAATTTTAATGTAATATAATATTTTTCATTTAATACGGCAATAAAAAGGCAGGTAAGACACAAACACACAATTCACGTTATTTCTGGCCTCACTCATGTTTATTTTCTTACGTTTGCACGCTTTTTAAATGGAAAGTGCCGAAACCCACACCAACATAACGCGTGCAAGCCGAAAAAATGGACATCAATTTGCTTACTGGCGAAGCTAGTAGTTAATGAATGGGTAGACAAAAATCTTATCTTAAATTTTTTTTAAGGAATCACTAAAAGGACGGTGGGTCAAATCGGACGCTGAGGTAGAGTTTGCTGTAACCGAATGGTTCCACAAACAGCCGTAAGAATTTTACTAGCAGGGAATCTACAGGTTAGCGCAACAGTGGAACTCATGTCTTAATGTTATTGGAGACTTCTTTTAAAATCGTTGAATAAAAATTGCTTTACAGCTCTATACGTGTGTCTATTGAACAATCCTTGTATTAGTCATACACGATAATACAACTGATTAAACTTCAAATTTTTAAACTTGGTTAGTTTCTATATATATGTTTAATGTTACAAATAATTCAAATAACAATCTTGATCATCTGTTAGTTCAGCGGAATAACAGTGACACTTTTAATAACCGCATAAAATAAACACTTAGAAACAACACAGGCGCTTTAACTTAACTGTTTGGACCACAGAAGTGAGGCATGCCTCAATGCTCTATGTGTACAGCGCGGGACAATCCCCCCTCCCTACACTTCCCTATCACACCACTACATTGCATACATACGATGTATACAAAAAACGCTGAGGCAAGTTCAGGTTGCCTCATTCGCTTTAAACGAACTATGCCGAATCTCACCTGTCACCATCTAGCGGTCGCTCAATAAAGCACGTTTCGGTTTAATAAATTTGACAGTCACAGTAACAATGTATAATCTTTACGTTATGTAGTTCATACGTATTTATAATTTTTATTCTACAGAATTTGTTAGGGTAGGCATTGCCTCAATTGCCTCCATGTAACTTCGCCACTGATATATATGTGTACAACGTTATCGGCAACAAAGAAGTAGTTTTTGTTAAAATTCCTTCCCGGGATATTTGGCCGTAGTCCAATGTTTTCTACAAAACCAGACATTTCGGCAATGCCATCGACTTCCATCATCAGTGAAAATCGAGTGCGATAACGTGAGGTGGTATACGTTAGTGACCACAGTACTGTGGTTAAGGCTGAAGCAGTAAGTAGAAAGAAGTAGTTTCTATGGTAATATTTCATTTCGAAAATGATTTTAAATATAAATCTTAGAATATGGAAGTCATGTATGGTTCTCCATACCGATATTTTCTATGGCAAACGATAACAGCCGCAAATTCAAACTGAATCAAATCATTTTTTGCATACAGCCCTGATTTGTAGAGTACTCACGACCTATTGTTTTTGGAAGATCGGTTGAGTGAAAGGGGTAGTTTACCTGCAACGGTTTTTTTTAAATCAAGGGTAATTGTTTTCTATGGCAAACGATAACAGCCGCAAATTCAAACAGAATCAACTACTCGTTTGCATACAGTCCTGAATTGTAGAGTTCTCAAGACTTGTTGTTTTTGGTGAAGATCGGTTAAGGGAAAGGGGTAGTTTACCTGCAACGTTTTATGTTTTAACAAGGGTATTTTATATGGCAAACTATAACAGCCGCAAATTCAAACAGAATCAAATGATTATTTGCATACAGCCCTAAATTGTAGAGTTCTCAAGACCTATTGATTTTGGTGAAGATCGGTTAAGGGAAAGGGGTAGTTTACCTGCTACGTTTTTTGTTTTAAAAGGGTATTTTCTATGGCAAACGATAAGAGCCGCAAATTCAAACAGAATCAAATAAAGATTTGCACACAGCACTGATCTGTTGAGTACTCAAGACCTATTGTTTTAGGTGAAGATGGGTTAAGGGAGAGGGGTAGTTTACCTGCAACGTTTTATGTTTTAAAAGGGTTTTTTTTATGGCAAACGATAAGAGCCGCAAATTCAAACAGAATCAAATAATTTTTTGCAAGTAGTCCTGATTTGTAGAGTACTCAAGACTTACTGATTTTGGTGAAGATCGGTTAAGGAAAAGGGGTAGTTTACCGGCAACGGTTTTATTTTAAACAAGTGTAATTTTTTCTATGGCAAACGATAACAGCCGCAAATTCAAACAGAATCAACTACTCTTTTGCATACAGCCCTGAATTATAGAGTTCTCAAGACCTATTGTTTTAGGTGAAGATCGGTTAAGGGAAAGGGGTAGTTTACCTGCAACGTTTTATGTTTTAAAAGGGTTTTTTTATGGCAAACGATAAGAGTCGCAAATTCAAACAGAATCAAATAATTTTTTGCAAGTAGCCCTGATTTGTAGAGTACTCAAGACCTGTTGATTTTGGTGAAGATCGGTTAAGGGAAAGGGGTAGTTTACCTGCAACAGTTTTTTTTAAACAAGTGTAATTTTTTACTATGGCAAACGATAACAGCCTCAAATTCACACAGAATCAACTACTCTTTTGCATACAGCCCTGAATTATTGAGTACTCAAGACCTATTGTTTTTGGTGAAGATCGGTTTAGGGAAAGGGGTAGTTTACCTGCAACGTTTTATGTTTTAAAAGGGTATTTTTTATGGCAAACGATAAGAGTCGTAAATTCAAACAAAATCAAATAATGTTTTGCGTACAGTCCTGAATTGTGGAGTTCTCAAGACCGTTTGGTTTTGGTGAAGATCGGTTAAGGGAATAGGGTAGTTTACCGGCAACATTCTATGTTTTAACAAGGGTAATTTTTTATATGACTAACGATAACTGACGTAATTTCAAACAGAATCAACTACTCTTTTGCATACCTTTTTGAATTATACGGAGCTCAACGTGTGTTGATTTTGTTGAAGATCGGTTAAGGGAAAGGGGTAGGTTACCTGCAACGTTTTATATTTTAACAAGGGTATTTCCTATGGCAAACGATAAGAGCCGCAAATTCAAGCAGAATCAAATAATTTTTTGCATACAGCCCTGAATTGTAGAGTTCTCAAGACCTATTGTTTTTGGTGAAGATCGGTTAAGGGGAAGGGGTAGTTTACCTGCAACTTTTTTTATCGGGGGTAATTGTTTCTATGGCAAACGATAACAGCCGCAAATTCAAACAAATAATGTTTTGCATACAGCCCTGAATTGTAGAGTTCTCAAGTCCTATTGGTGTTGGTGAAGATCGGTTAAGGGAAAGGGGTAGTTTACCTGCAACATTTTATGTTTTAACAAGGGTAATTTTTTATATGACGTACGATAACTGCCGCAAATTCAAACAGAATCGACTACGTTTTTGCATTCCTTTTTGAATTAAAGAGAACTCGAGGTCTGTTGATTTTGTTGAAGATCGGTTAAGAGAAAGGGGTAGTTTACCTGCAACATTTTATGTTTGAACAAGAGTAAAGTACTTAATTTTGATAAATAATGTATCCTAATAAGAAGCTCATAATAATCCACTGTAGAAACGTAGATGAATTATCTATAAATGAAGAGGTTAATTGAACGGGGTTGGGGTAATTTTCTATTAATGAAAATTATAGTTGATTGGGGAGGGGAAAATGTTTTGTATGTGTACTACGTTATCGGCACCAAAGAAGTAGTTCTTTGTTAAAATTTCTTCCCGGGCTGTTTAGCCGTAGTCCAATGTTTTCTGCAAAACCAGACTTTTCGGCAGTCCATCGACTGCCATCATCAGTGAAAATCGAGTGCGAAAACGTGAGGTGGTATACGTTAGTGACCACAGTACTGTGGTTAAGGCTGAAGCAATAAGTAGAAAGAAGTAGTTTCTATGGAAATATTTCATTTCGAATATGATTTTAAATATAAATCTTAGAACATGGAAGTCATGTATGGTTCTCCATACCGATATTTTTCATGTTTTGAGTGTAGTACAATCAGAATCTGCAATAATCTCGAACACGATTTTTTTTGTCATCACCATACTTCCATTTCCTTAAGGAACATGGAAGTAAAATAGTGTAGAGTAAGGATACCTTAAATGAATTATAAATCATAAACAAACCAAAATAAAAGGAATTAAATTATAAAATACCAGTAGACAAGTTTAAGTAAAGATATAAAGAAAACCCATAAATAAATTAAATTTGATTATAGATAAAATTTGTAAAGGATTATTTTTTCTAAAAAGAAGAAAGGAAATTATAATAATTATTATTAGCCTACATACTAAAAGGTATCTAGATTAGCCAATAAAAAACCATAAAAATTCTTGGTTACTAGGAGTAACTAACTAACAAGAAAGGAATTAATTGTTCAGATATATTGAAAGTTTGCAGTTGAAACTAATGTAATGTTCGGTAAAAATTAAGAAAATAATAACTACGATTCGAAACTAACCATCACAAAATGAATAAATTTTATGAGTGATATCCACTACATCCTAGACATCCTTTGAACAGAATAATTCACGCCAGCAAATTGATGGAAATTGTAAAGTCAGCCATCCAATTTCAAGCCTAGTATCCAGAAATTCAACATCATTGAGTGAGATCGTTTCCTATTCAAATTTAACTAAATTACACCTCAACTATAAACTTAGAACACTAGAAACAGCACCATCTCTTTAAATTCATCTGGGAACAAGGTGAACATACACTTTATTTTAATTAACCAAAAAACAGCAAAACGTGGTTTTGTTACTAACATTCCGGCCGCCATGATGTTTCGTGTTCGTTTTCGTCAGTGAAGAAAAGTAATCTGCACTCCAGCGGTCAAAAAATCAACTGCATAATATAGATTATACTAAATTTTAAAATAATTCATGTAAAGTTTGATACTGACCCATATACATTTCTGACTTCCTCAAAGTTCAAAGAACCTTAAATAACCCTGGGAAATTAATTACATATTTCTTTCTCGTTATTAAAACTGAAAAAATAAAAATATTTGTTATGTGATATATGTTTGTAAAAGTAAGATCGATATAACTCTATGATTTATGAAATAATGGATTATCCATTCATGTTTTGGGAGACCATAAAATGTTAAATAAATTCAAGGAATGCCTTGTGGTTTAAATAATAAAATGTGTACTATTTCCAGTAGATGGTAGTTGGTTACAGGTAATAAGAAGATCGAGAAGAGAAAGGAAATCAGTACGGACATCAAGAAATTATTACGTACTATTTGAAGTCATTTAACCTCAAATGGGTTCGTAAAAGTAGAAATCAGCTGATGCCACGAGCGGAAAAATTTGAAATACTCAATCGTATACTAAGAGAGTAATTCTCTTTGACTTTCTTTACTCTCTCTCCTAACTACTGTCAAACAACGGTATTGATTTAATATAAACAAAATTTAAGAAAACCATTCAATATCTTTTCATAATCACACACACTCGATTTTGAAGGCATATAACACAAAGATAACAAATTCTGTAACTCTTAATTAAGCTAGATTTTCGAAAAGTAATAAATAGACGTACTTAATCGAAAAGCCTAGAGACCAGAGACGTTACAATATATATAAAAAATATGCATAAAATTAATGGCTTGTATAAGTTAATGATTGATCTCCATTAAGTAGTGCTCAAGTTTCCAAAGTTTTATATTATGATGTCCGTAATTAAAACATCAGAGCAGGTTTAGTGTGTATGAGGGTACACCGTGGACAAAAATTTTCAACATTTCCTATTGAGCGTTGCTTAGAGTAAAGCTGCGAATCTACAGTGTACGTTTCACAGAACAAACACGCGGAAAAGAAGGAGCGCTCCGAAGTCACTCATGGACCCTCAGCATCTTGCAGAGGGTTCATTCCCTAAAGACGAAAAGTCTGTCTATGAATCGTTCCTCTGTAAACACGTGCAGTTACACTGCACAGCGATCCACAGGAAGCAAATCGCTATCCACGCTGGACAATTTTTCGGCTTGCATGCGTTATGTTGGTATGGGTTTTGGCACTTTCCATTTAAAAAGCGCGCAAATGTAAGAAAATAAACATGAATGAGGCCAGAAATAACGCGAATTTTGTGTGTGTGTGTCTTCCCTGCCTTTTTATTGCGGTAGTCATAATAATAAAATGGAAACGTAAACATTACATAACTGAGATATGCTTGCCTGCCACGAACGATATATTTTCTCTCATCCATGATTTACATTAAAATAAAAAAATTATAATTTTATTGCCTGGCAACAAAATTATTTTATTTTTAACAATTACCATTGTTTGAAAAAGGTTAAATGAATTTTCAAGTACTTTACTGTTGTTAAAACGTAAAAGGTTGCATGTAAACTACCCCTTCCCCTTAACCGATCTTCACCAAAATCAAAAGGCCTTGAGTTCTCTACAATTCAGTGATGTATGCACAAAAGTATTTGATTGTGTTTGAATATGCGGCAGTTATCGTTCATCATAGAAAAAATTACCCTTGTTAAAACATACAACGTTGCAGGTAAACTACCCCTTTCCCTTAACCGATCTTCACCAAAACCACAGGTCTTGAAAACACCACAATTCAGGGCTGTATGCGAAACATTTGATTCTGTTTGAATTTGCGGCTGTTATCGTTTGCCAAAAAAAAATATCGGTATGGAGAACCATACACGACTTCCATGTTCTAAGATTTATATTTAAAATCATATTTTAAATATGATTTTATTGAAATGAAATATTTCCATAGAAACTACGTCTTTCTACTTATTGCTTCAGCATTAACCACAGTAATGTGGCCACCTCATTAGGTATACCACCTCACGTTTTCGCACTCGATTTTCACTGATGATGGCAGTCGATGGCACTGCCGAAAAGTCTGGTTTTACAGAAAACATTGGACTACGGCTAAACAGTCCGGGAAGCAATTTTAGCAAAAAACTACTTCTTTGTTGCCGATAACTTAGTACACGTATAAAAAATTCTCCCCTCCACCTTCAACTATAATTTTTAATAATAGAAAATTACCCCCACCCCGTAAACCTAACCTCTTCATTTATAGATATTTCATCTACGTTTCTACAGTGGATTATTATGAACTTCTTATCAGGATACTTTATTTATAAAAATTAAGTACTTTACTCTTGTTAAATCATAAAATGTTTCAGGTAAACTACCCCTTTCTCTTAACCGATCTTCTCCCAAATCAATAGACCTTCAGTCCTCTACAATTCAGGGATGCATGCAAAAAAATATTTGATTCTGTTTGAATGTGCGGCAGTTATCGTTCATCATGGAAACATTTCTCTTGTTACAACTTAAAATGTTGCAGGTAAACTACCCCTTTCCCTTAACCGATCTTCAACAAAATCAACAGACCTTGAGTTCTCTTTAGTTCAAAAAGGTATGCAAAAACGTAGTTGATTCTGTTTGAATTTACGGCAGTTATCGTTCGTCATATAAAAAGTAACCCTTGTTAAAACATGAAATGTTGCAGGTAAACTACCCCTTTCCCTTAACCGATCTTCACCAACACCAATAGGTATTGAGTACTCTACAATACAGGGCAGTATGCAAAACATCATTTGATTCTGTTTGTATTTGCGGCTGTTATCGTTTACCACAGAAAAAAATTTACCCTCGATAAAAAACCGTTGCAGGTAAACTACCCCTTTCCCTTAACCGATATTCACCAAAAACAATAGGTCTTGAGTACTCTACAAATCAGGGCTGTATGCAAAAAATTATTTGATTCTGTTTGAATTTGCGGCAGTTATCATTTGCTATAGAAAATACCCTTGTTAAAACATAAAATGTTGCAGGTAAACTACCCCTTTCCCTCAACCGATCTTCAACAAAATCAACAGACCTTGAGTTCTGTATAATTCAAAAAGGTATGCAGAAGAGTAGTTGATTCTGTTTTAATGTACGGCAGTTATCGCTCGTCATCAAAAAATTTACCCTTGTTAAAAAATAAAATGTTGCAGGTAAACTACCCTATTACCTTAACCGATCTTCACCAAAACCAACTGGTCTTGAGAACTCTACAATTCAGGGCTGTATGCAAAATATTATTTGATTATGTTTGAATTTGCGGCTGTTATCGTTTGCCATACAAAATACCCTTGTTAAAACAAAAAACGCGGCAGGTAAACTACCCCTTTCCCTTAACCGATCTTCACCAAAAACAATAGGTCTTGAGTACTCTACAAATCAGGGCTGTATGCAAGAACGTATTTGATTCTGTTTGAATTTGTGGCTCTTATCGTTTGCCATAGAAAATACCCTTTTCTAACATAAAACGTTGCCAGTAAACTACCCATTCCCCTTAATCGATCTTCACCAAAAACAATAGGTCTTGAGAACTCTATAATTCAGGGCAGTATGCAAAATATTATTTGATTATGTTTGAATTTGCGACTGTTATCGTTTGCCATAGAAAATACCCTTGTTAAAACATAAAGTGTTGCAGGTAAACTATCCCTCTCCCTTAACCGATCTTTACCAAAATCAATAGGTCTTGAGAACTCTACAATTCAGGGCTGTATGCAAAATATTATTTGATTGTGTCTAAATTTGCGGCTGTTATTGTTTGCCATAGAATCAAATTAACCTTGATTAAAAAAAAATGTTGCAGGTAAACAACCCTTTTCCCTTAACCGATCTTCACCAAAAACAATAGGTCTTGAGTACACTACAAATCAGGACTGTATGCAAAAAATTACTTGACTCTGTTTGAATTTGCGGCTGTTATCGTTTGCCATAGAAAAAAAAATCTAAGACAGACAGACAGACACACGCACACACACTTTTCGAAAACGACTTTTTTTCATGTTTTGAGTGTAGTACAATCCGAATCTGCAATAATCTCGAACACGATTTTTTTTTTTGCCATCACCATACTACCATTTCCTTAAGGAACATGGAAGTAAAATATCGGTATGGAGAACCATACATGACTTCCATGTTCTAAGATTTATATTTAAAATCATATTCGAAATGAAATATTACCCATAGAAACTGCTTCTTTCTACTTATTGCTTCAGCCTTAACCACGGTACTGTGGTCACTAACATATACCACCTGACGTTTTCGCACTCGATTTTCACTGATGATGGCAGTCGATGGACTGCCAAAAAGTTTGGTTTAGCAAAAAACATTGGACTATGGCTAAACAGCCCGGGAAGGAATTTTAACAAAGAACTACTTCTTTGGTGCCGATAACGTAGTACACATATAAATATCGGTATGGAGAACCATACATGACTTCCATATTCTAAGATTTATATTTAAAATCATTTTCAGCCAAACAGCCAGGCTGTGTCTTACCTGCCTTTTTATTGCTGTATTAAATGAAAAATATTATATTACATTAAAATGAAAAAATTATAATTTTATTGCCTGGCAACAAAATTATTTTATTTTTAACAATTACCATTGTTTCAACAAGTTTAAATAAATTTTCAAGTACTTTACTCTTGTTAAAACGTATAAGGTTGCAGGTAAACTACCCCTTCCCCTTAACCGATCTTCACCAAAATCGAAAGTCATTGAGACCTCTACAATTCAGGGACGTATGCAAAAAATTATTTGATTCTGTTTGAATTTGCGGCTGTTATCGTTTGCCATAGAAAATACGCTTGATAAAAAAACGTTGCAGGTAAACTACCTCTTCCCCTTAACCGATCTTCACCAAAAACAATAGGTCTTGAGTACTCTACAAATCAGGACTGTATGCAAAACATTATTTGATTCTGTTTGAATTTGCGGCTGTTATCGTTTGCCATAGAAAATACCCTTGTTAAAAAAACGTTGCAGGTAAACTACCCCTTTCCCTCAACCGATCTTCACCAAAAACAATAGGTCTTGAGAAATCTACAATTCAGGGCTGTATGCGAAACATTATTTGATTCTGTTTGAATTTGCGGCTGTTATCGTTTGCCAAAAAAAAAAAAATTTCCCTTGATAAAAAAAAGCGTTGCAGGTAAACTACCCCTTCCCCTCAACCGATCTTCACCAAAAACAATAGGTCGCGAGTACTCTACAAATCAGGGCTGTATGCAAAAAATTATTTGATTCTGTTTGAATTTGCGGCAGTTGTCGTTTGCCATAGAAAATACGCATGATAAAAAACGTTGCTGGTAAACTACCCCTTCCCCTCAACCGATCTTCACCAAAAACAATAGGTCTTGAGTACTCTACAAATCAGGGCTGTATGCAGAAAATTATTTGATTCTGTTTGAATTTGCGGCTGTTATCGTTTGCCATAGAAAATACCCTTGCTAAAAAAACGTTGTAGGTAAACTACCCCTTTCCCTTAACCGATCTTCACCAAAAACAAAAGGTATTGAGAACTCTACAATTTAGGGCTGTATGCAAATAATCTTTTCATTCTGTTTGAATTTGCGGCTGTTATCGTTTGCCATAGGAAATACCCTTGTTAAAACATAAAACGTTACAGGTAAACTACCCCTTTCCCTTAACCGATCTTCACCAAAAACAATAGGTCTTGAGAACTCTACAATTCAGGGCTGTATGCGAAACATTATTTGATTCTGTTTGAATTTGCGGCTGTTATCGTTTGCCAAACAAACAAAATTACCCTTGCTAAAAAAAAACCGTTGCAGGTAAACTACCCCTTTCCCTCAACCGATCTTCACCAAAAACAATAGGTCGCGAGAACTCTGCAAAACCGGGCTGTATGCAAAAAATTATTTGATTCTGTTTGAATTTGCGGCAGTTATCGTTTGCCATAGAAAAAAAATCTACAGACAGACAGACACACAGACAGACAGACACACAGACAGACAGACAGACAGACAGACAGACAGACACACAGACACTTTTCGGAAAACGACTTTTTTTCATGTTTTGAGTGTAGTAGAATCAGAATCTGCAATAATCTCGAACACGATTTTTTTTGCCATCACCATACTTCCATTCCTTAAGGAATATGGAAGTAAAATCTACAGACAGACAGACAGACAGACACACAGACAGACACACAGACACTTTTCGGAAAACGACTTTTTTTCATGTTTTGAGTGTAGTAGAATAAGAATCTGCAATAATCTCGAACACGATTTTTTTTGCCATCACCATACTTCCATTCCTTAAGGAATATGGAAGTAAAATTACCCACGATAAAAAAACCTTGCAGGTAAACTACCCCTTCCCCTTAACCGATCTTCACCAAAACCAATAGGTCTTGAGAACTCTATAATTCAGGGCTGTATGCAAAATAGTAGTTGATTCTGTTTGAATTTGCGGCTGTTATCGTTTGCCATAGAAAAAAATTACACTTGTTTAAAAAAAAACTTGTGACGATTTAAAAAATTGTTTAAATAGCACAAATTAAATTTTTGTTGTTATAACAAGTAAGAGTATTATCCACCCCTTATCTGTACCTAGATTCCTGCATCAACGTGCAATTTGTCCAGTACGAACACGCAAAGTACGTTATTAAGCAAAAATAATAATTCCATTAATTAAATAAAAGACGTACTAATAAAAAGGGAAATTCCTAACTCATAACCAAAAGGTAGCATAAAATATTACTAGTTAATTAATGAATAATTAATACTACTAAAGGAACGAACTACTTTCTCAGCGCGTAAAACCGCGCCAGCTTACAGACTCCGCGCCGCTAAACAATGCCCCATTCGCCGGAGAAACTTCGACATGTAAGGATGTCGCAAATGTGTTGTCAAGTTACACGTAGGTGTATACCGCTCAAATACTATACAATCACGTTAGTAGTTATTTTGATTTAACCCAATGTAGCGTTGGGAAATAATAATAAAAATAGTAATGTAGTGCGTGAAGAAATATGGGTAATATGTAATATAAAAAAAAAAGAATTTAGCCGACACATCTCTTAACAAACAGTAAGTGGTGAGATATGTTCCTTACCGTATTTTAGTGCTGATAAAATAAGAACTATTAAAATGTAAAATGTGAACAACCGACTCCAGAAGAAGAAAATTACAACAACAACCGTATGAACTTCTAGTACCAGAATCCAATTGTCATGAACTAGACTACCTTTCGGAAACAATCAACCAAATGGAGCATCAAGAGGAACACTGTATCACACCCAAGAAGATGACTGAAGAAGACCATCATGGACCCCATAGCAAACTCTTGTTCTATTCAGGTGATATTAAGTCATAACATTTGTGATAATTTGTTTCAACAAAAAAGTAACAAAAGAACTGTAAAGAGCTTTTCATAACTTAAAGATTAACATATAAATATTTGTAATCTCTGTAATGATATAGTAATAACATTACGATATTTAGATGTAAAGTAATTCTAAAATTTACACCAAACTATTCTTCTAATAATTTGGTTGAAGTTGTGATAAATTAAAATATTGCAAAGTTGAGACCCGGATCCGTGGTACTTGAAATAATACCTAGCTGAATGGTTTTGAGATAAAAAGAGTAAGAAGTAAAAATTAAAAAAATATTTAATGCAGAATTTATTAGAATCTTTCTTTTAAAAGTAAAGTAAAGTATGAGATATAAATATGACAATAAAGAGATGTTTTCGCTAACACCCAGCGAGTGAATAAATTTATGCAATCCTTGACTAATTCCTGAAATATAATTTGTTATAATTTGTTGGTAAGTAAAGTTTACTAACAACGGCAGCTAGTTTAATTAACAGGTAACAACTGAACTGGTTCCCGATTTTTGTAATGTCTTGACAAGGGAGACGTTACAAAATTGCGCCACTCTTTTGAGTAAGAAAATTGTGTACATTGTGATAATTTATTAACAGTAACTTTGTAGAATATATAAATTTATTCACTCTGAAATCGTGAACAAATAAATAAGTAAGGTTTTAATTAAGAAATAATAATATTAGTATTGGGACATTGCCGTAATAAACAAGTCATTGCTGGTAAATATTCCATTTTAAACCTGTCGGTATTGACAGGCTGTTTCATGTTAAATATGTGTCGAGAAATGTAAACTCTCCCCTTTGTACGTATAGAGCATCCCATACAAACCCTCCCTCGTGGACATAACAGACAGTTCAGAACAGGAAATAATCGTGTTTAGAATTGTCTGAATCACCCTCTTTGTTAAACCACCCTATGCAAACAATAAGACTCCCCCAAACAGCTGACCCTTTGTGCTATTGTAAAAGCAATGAACTCTTCGTGTGTGAAATTTCTCTCCACTATAAAATAATATTATCGTTTTGTTTTGACTGATAATATCTAACAGTACAGAAAATTGAATTGTTGTGAGATAATTTTAATTTGATTAATTAGTATAAGATTATATGTGTAATAATAGATATATATGTGTGTGTTTAAATGAATTCAAGTTTTATAAGTGTTTAAAATAGATGACATAAGATTTGTCGTACGTAATAGTTTATTTAAAGGTCATTATTACCACAAAAATGGCTCAATTTAACCCCGACTTGTTGTTGAAAGACGAATTAAGCTATGAAGCCTTGTTACGTGGTCTTCCATACGCAAACGTAACTGTTGCGGAACTGCGCAAAACATTACGTGAAAATAAACCGGACAAACCCTCATTGTTAAATCGTTTAAGTGTATTAGATTTTGAAAGTGAAAAGGAAACATGCTATCACAAGTATATGGAACTCACCTCCATCGCACAAACCCTGCGTGATGAAAAATCCCCCGCAGTAATTTTACGAACCACCCAAAGAATAGAACATCTGACCTGCCTCATTACCAATTTTTTGAATTGGCCCGATGATAAAGTTATTCCACCGGATACGCAAAATTCGCGGAGGAAGCATTACAACAATTACCCGAGATAATGCGCGAATTACGTCGAAGGTCCGAATCGTTTAGATTAGAAGAGATTGAAGAAGCTATGACGAAACTAAATATTTCCCCTACCCAATCTCCTACTCAAGAACAGCAAACCGGCGCTGTAAAATTTCAGTTTCTGCAGGAATCTAATATAGATCACGTTAAGGAACGGTTAACTGATAGACAAGTAAATATCCAACCCGTAGACGTCACGTTACTTCCAAATGAACTAGAGAATATGACTCGTACCTACGATTTACCTCCTCACTTGCTGACGAATCAATCTGCGGAAAAACCTAGAATGACGACTCAATTAAATCTAACTACCGAGCTTTATGGAAAAATAACCCACCCCGTAGAACGTATTTTGTCTGAGATACCAACCACTGATGGGCTGAATATTACAAAGCTCCTAGATTTTCTCAAGCACCTTTTACAAATAAAGGATTTACGACAACTAAGAGATGACCAAATTTTACAAGTAATTTTACCTAAATGTAGATCTCCTTTAAAAGATCGTGTGTTAGAATCCCTAAGGTATAATCACCCTGTAGAAGAACTTCATACCACCCTAATAAGACATTTCATTCCCACTGGTATCTACGAAGAATTGAAGCGGAACCTCGTACTTCGTGTACAAGGAGCATACGAGAGATTAGCTCATTATATATCTGAAATAAGGGAATCTGCTTTATTGCTACAAGTTAAATGGAGTGAACAACAGTTAGCAGACACTATCTTAGTAGGACTATCTTCCGAGGAGCGATCCCGCCTAGCACTCATGAAAAGACCAACCACTTTCACAGAACTAGAACTGTGTTGTATACATTCGTCCAACGTCTGGTATTCTGACCAGAACAGACGCGTTTCTATGTCCCAGACTCAACGCAGAGATTCATTCCTACCTTTACCCATTGGGACTGATATCCGAACCTACCGCGATAAGCGATTTGTAAGTACATCTAAAACCCAAAGCTACCCCCATACTTCATACTCTATACCAAAACCCCGACAATATGCGAGCGAAGTCAGTGAGGAAAGAAGATGTTATAACTGTGGAAAGGCCGGCCACATTAGCAAGAATTGTAAACAAAAGCGGAACCAACAGAAAACCGACCAGTCAAAAAACATGTGAAGCGGGAAGAACAAAAATCCTACGTCTTCCGCAGCACCAGAAGGAAAGGTAAAAACAATAATAATCCTAGAGTAAAAATAAATAGAAATAAACGCATAGACCCCTACTTAACAAGATTTATTGAGAAGTGCAACTCTATTGGTATATGCAAAACAAGTATATGCCAATTACCCTATGTACAGATAGACCTTGGAGCAACGAATATCCTTGGTTTAATCGATTCCGGATCTACCCGTAGTATAATTAGTCAACAGTTAGCCACCGTATTAGCTAATCATAATCTTATTAAACGTAGCCAAAACGTGAACATAAAGTGTGCCACCGCAAATAAACAAAACCTAAATATATAGCGCAGTATTACGGTGAAATTAAAAATAAAGAATTTTACTTGGTATGTTCCCCTACTAGTAGCTGAAGTGTTAGGACAAAACTTAATACTACTGTCGAATTTTTTATTATGGATACTCGAGTTTAAGCGTTAATTATAAGTGAACCTGTAGGTCTACTTATAAACTAGTTACATCAAATTTTTGCGCATTTAATTTTGCGTTGATCTGTGTAAGAAACATATTTTTTGAAGGTTGATTTACATTTTTTTTTCGCGGTTAGAGTAAAAAAAGTCCCTGTTTTTTGTGTTTTTCAAGAAACCGCTCTCTTTGAAATTATATAAATTAAAAACCCTTGGTCCAATCATAACTAAATTTTTATACAGTATGGGCACAAGTGTTTTCAATACATTACTTAAGTTACAAAATTGTTTTGTGATCCAAAAAAAGGTTGTTATCAGTTTTGTGAAACAACGTTTTCTCGGTACAGGATAGTCGTACAAAGGCAGACTTGGTCTTGTTTTGAAGCTCTTGATCGTGGTTATCAAAATCCACAACTGCTGCAAACATACATTGAGATGCCGATTTTATACAGAGTGATATTCATGCAAGGGTGTGTGTGCGCTGGACCGTGTGTAAGCGGGCCTTCCGGCGTTGAAAGCGGGTGCCGTGTTGCCACGTTCAATCACCCCGGCCGCTTCACTGCAGTTGAACAGTTGCTGTTTGGATAATTTTTTATTAATGTTATAACATTATGTTTTCTACTGTCACAGATTCCATCAGGACTGGCTTCTTATTAAGCTTCTTATATCTAAATCCCAAGCTTTTAACAATCTTCAAGAGAGTATATCTTGACATCTCAGGAAAATCTGCCATATTTTCAACAAGTTTCTTGTGGAGGTTTTTGATTGTGGGAAAAATCTTGTTTATGTCAAAATCATGTATGCTCCTTCGTATTGTGCCCAAAGTGAAGTCATCAAGTTGGATTTTCGGACGTCCTCGCCTGACACACTGCTTCTTTCTTGATCCAGGTGACGTATTTTCTTCGTCCTCGTTGGTAGAGGCACTCACTCTCTTCACAGACGCTAAGGATACTCCAAGACACTGTGATATTTTCTGGTATACAGGAAACCTCTTGTCGCCAACCTTTTCTCCTTCACTCTTAAAAAAAACATATATCACTTAAAATCATCACAACTTCACCCTCTGAGAGCGGAGGTCTCGAAGGCATCTTGACGTGATATAAACGTTGTGTACGTGATATAAACGTCGTGATATACAATGACCAACACAGCCAGAATGACAAGTGGCATGCGGACGAAGCAGATTTAAAGAACTGATGACTCAGACTGACCAATGTTCAAATGAATCATTTTTAACGAGCAAATCATACGTGTCTGGGGGTAGGCCACAAAATCCAGGGCAAAGTCCGGGTCTGGGGTGAATCATCGCGGAAACACCGCACCCGCCTTCACTGCCGTATGGCCCGCTTACCACACGGCCCTCATGAGAAAAGGTGATGGGAAATGGATAATAGAAAACAATGTTATAACATTAATAAGGTGTTAAAATTATCCAAACAGCAACTGTTCAACTGCAGTGAAGCGGCCGGGGTGATTGAACGTGGCAACACGGCACCCGCTATCGACGCCGGAAGGCCCGCTTACACACGGTCCAGCGCACACACACCCTTGCATGAATATCACTCTGTATAAAATCGGCATCTCAATGTATGTTTGCAGCAGTTGTAGATTTTGATAACCACGATCAAGAGCTTCAAAACAAGACCAAGTCTGCCTTTGTACGACTATCCTGTACCGAGAAAACGTTGTTTCACAAAACTGATAACAACTTTTTTTTGGATCACCAAACAATTTTGTAACTTACGTAATGTATTGAAAACACTTGTGCCCATATTGTATAAAAATTTAGTTATGATTGGACCAAGGGTTTTTAATTTATATAATTTCAAAGAGAGCGGTTTCTTGAAAACACAAAAAAACATGGACTTTTTTTACTCTAACCGCGAAAAAAAATTTAAATCAACCTTAAAAAAATATGTTTCTTACACAGATCAACGCAAAATTAAATGCGCAAAAATTTGATGTAACTAGTTTATAAGTAGACCTACAGGTTCCCTTGTAATTACCGCTTAAACTCGAGTATCCATAATAAAAAATCCGACAGTAGGCGCTGACTTTATAAGTAAAACTGGCTTAATCCTTGACATATATGCAAAACAATATTTCTTCAGATTTGATCGTACTCGAAAATATCAGTTCGACTCCGAGCTAAGTAACGACGCTAATTGTGAAACATCAACTATTCAATTAGAGCATCATGAATCTAGTTTGAGTCATTTAAAAGGAAATGAGCGACAAAGAATTCAAAAGTTAATAAGGAAATTTTCTACTGTACTCACACCCAAGTTAGGATTAATCCACTTAATCGAGTATAAAATAAATCTTAGTGACAAGGTAATACGCCTTCACCCATACAAATTATCACCGCCCAAGATGGAAATAATGAGAAACCAAATCAACAAACTTATAGAGCAACACGTCATAGAACCGTCAACTTCTCCATATTCATCACCTGCATTCCTAGTACCAAAAGGAACTGACAAACATAGACTAGTAGTGGACTATAGACAGCTGAATAAGAATATAGAATTTGAATCGATACCCCTGCCCGACATTCACAGCGGGTTCCACTATTTTACCAAAGCAAAAATCTTTACCATAATGGATCTCAACCAGGCATTCCACCAAATCCCACTAGCTGAGGAATCAAAGCATCTAACTGTGTTTGCTGTCCCATTTAATCTATATCAATTTACTAGAGTACCATTTGGTATACCACAAGGAAGTTCAGTATGTAGCCGACTGTTAGAAAAAATTTTTCATGACATTAAATTTAAATTCGTATATCACTATCTTGACGATATAGTAGTATATAGTGAGTCGATAGATCAACATATTGATCGCTTGCGTGAAGTATTATCCAGGTTAAAGAAAGCTGGACTAACGGTAAACCCTAGTAAAGTTAACTTTGCAGTAAAAAAATTTTCTTTCTTAGGTCATATAGTATCGGCCGAAGGTAAGGTTAGCATCGATCCCGAGCGTACGCGCGCAATCCGAGAATTCTTACCACCGAGAGACACCAAAGGTATAGCTCGATTTTTAGGTATGATCAATTATTTTCACAAGTACATACGCCACCTAGCGGATATAGCAGCCCCATTAAATGCATTAAGAAAGAAAGGAGCGAAATTCGAGTGGACTACTCGACACCAAGCCGCATTCGAAACACTCAAAGAAAGCATAATATCCCCACCGGTATTGCAGTTAGCAGATTTCAGTAAACCATTTGTCGTACAGACCGACAGCTCGAGTGTAGCATTAGGAGCCATAATATACCACGAAATCAATAATACAAGACTCCTGATCAGCTATGGTTCACGTACATTGACGGAGCAAGAAAGGAAGTTCTCAGCCTATGAACTTGAATGTTTAGCCCTAGTATTCGCCTTCGAAAAATTCAAACCATTTTTGGAACACAAGGAATTTCTACTAGAAACCCACAATCAAGCTTTGTCATGGTTATTGAACCATCCAAAACAGTTAGGTCGTATCGGAAGATGGGTGTTAAGATTAAATTGCTACAAGTTCAAAGTACAACATATTCGTGGTACTCAAAATGTAGTAGCCGATACACTATCCCGCATGTTCCAACTACCCAATACCAGATCTGGCGAAGACAATGTTGAAACCACTGCCGTTAATACGCTAATTACTAACTTTCCCCTGGCATTTAAGGATATAGCATATCACCAACAGCAAGATCCGAAATTGTGTAAAATAATAGAACAAATAGAGAAAGGAAATTATTCTGACAAATATACCTTGAGTAAACGAGTACTTTGTTTTAAAAAGGCTAACGGAAAATTACTGAGAATAATCGCCCCGGAAGTAATTAAACCTATGCTAATGGAATACTACCATTCATCGACCATTGGAGCTCATATGGGAATTAGGAAAACTATACATCGTATTCGCAAGGAATACCATTGGGAAAACATGGACAGTGAAATAACAAAGTTCGTGAAACAATGTGAAATCTGTGCCCTGAGCAAGCCAGCACGAATCAGTCAAGTCGGAAAATTAATCTCAGAAATACCCACAACTCCCTTCTCAAAGATATACATAGACTATTCTGGACCTTATCCCCGTTCTAAGTCCGGGAATACTATGTTATTAATTTGTGTGGACTCCTTCACTAAATTCGTATGGATGTATCCCATGAGATGTGCCTTAGCATCTACTACAATAAAAATTCTACAAGAGAGACTATTTAAAGATTATGGCACACCATTACACCTAGTATCTGACAATGGACCTCAGTTTAAATCGAAAGAATTTAATGACATGTGTTTTAAATTAGGGATAAATCATATTACAGTGACCGAGTACCGACCGCAAGGAAACCTAGCAGAAAGATACTTGCGAAACCTAAAATCAGCCTTAATATCTTATCATGCTAAAGACCAGACAGCGTGGGATCAAAATCTATCATGGATACAATTTGCTTTCAACTCGGCGTATCATGAAGGACATAAATCAACACCATTTGATTTACTGTACAAGTATAAACCCAACCACCAGTTAACTACGAAGTGGAAAATTTATGAGTTATTGCCCCGCGACATAAATGGGAATAACATAAGGAAAATATGGAACGAAGCTCGCACAAATTTGAGAGCGAATTTACAAAAATCGCGGAAATATCATGAGCAGACTAATAGGAAAATAGAGTACAAAGTAGGTGATTTAGTAATGTATAAAACTCACCCTACGAGTAAAGCCGTTGATAGGGCCACTTCCAAACTATCATACCGATGGTGTGGCCCCTACAAGATTCGTAAGTTCATCACCCCCGTTACAGTAGCACTGTATGAACCCAATACAGGCGATTATGTTCGCAGAAGCCATCTGTCTCAAATAAGAAAATTGTTTTCGTGTCAAAATAAAGAAGCACGACTACAAGAAAGATAATAAACCGAGAATACTACTTAAGTATTAAAAATAAAATATGTTGCATATACTTATACAGGAATACGATAAGATTTTGCAACATTTTATATCGTAAGTGAGTATAAACTCAAACACCTCGTACGAATACTAGCGAGGCCTGATCAACCTTAGCTAATGTCCTGCGAGAATGAAATAAAGAATGAGAAGTCAGCTGACGAAAAACAAACCTCTAGCGCAGTAAACTAAGAGTAATTCGATTGTTATTACAATACGTGATTATTATTAGTAACCTACTCATGAGTATAACTCCGTAAAATGAGTGAAGAAATCAAGCAAAAAACCGGTAGTAGATGTAAGACTTAAATATAAGGTAGATTTATGTTTATGTGTATGTTATATGTAGTAGATGTATTAGATTTTAAATATTTTGTATAAGTTGTAAGATAATCAATTGATAGATAGAAATCATCTGAGAGAGAGAAATTTCAGTACGAAGTTCTGTGCCCAAATGTAATTGTATTTATTAGATTTTCATTTATTACCCCGTCACCCCGTCTTCATCATTAAGTGCAGGAGGATGTGACGATTTAAAAATTGTTTAAATAGCACAAATTAAATTTTTGTTGTTATAACAAGTAAGAGTATTATCCACCCCTTATCTGTACCTAGATTCCTGCATCAACGTGCAAATTGTCCAGTACGAACACGCAAAGTACGATGTTATTAAGCAAAAATAATAATTCCGTTAATTAAATAAAAGACGTACTAATAAAAAGGGAAATTCCTAACTCATAACCAAAAGGTAGCATAAAATATTACTAGTTAATTAATGAATAATTAATACTACTAAAGGAATGAACTACTTTCTCAGCGCGTAAAACCGTGCCAGCTTACAGACTCCGCGCCACTAAACAATGCCCCATTCGCCGGAGAAACTTCGACATGTAAGGATGTCGTAAATGTGTTGTCAAGTTACACGTAGGTGTATACCGCTCAAATACTATACAATCACGTTAGTAGTTATTTTGATTTAACCCAATGTAGCGTTGGGAAATAATAATAAAAATAGTAATGTAGTGCGTGAAGAAATATGGGTAATATGTAATATGAAAAAAAAAGAATTTAGCCGACACATCTCTTAACAAACAGTAAGTGGTAAGATATGTTCCTTACCGTATTTTAGCGCTGATAAAATAAGAACTATTAAAATGTAAAATGTGAACAATCGACTCCAGAAGAAGAAAATTACAACAACCGTATGAACTTCTAGTACCAGAATCCAATCGTCATGAACTAGACTACCTTTCGAAAACAATCAAAAAAATGGAGCATCAAGAGGAACATTGTATCACACCCAAGAAGACGACTGAAGAAGACCATCACGGACCCCATAGCAAACTCTTGTTCTATTCAGGTGATATTAAGTCATAACATATGTGATAATTTGTTTCAACAAAAAAGTAACAAAAGAACTGTAAAGAGCTTTTGATAACTTAAAGATTAACATATCAATATTTGTAATCTCTGTAATGATATAGTAATAACATTACGATGTTTAGATGTAAAGTAATTCTAAAATTTATACCAAACTATTCTTCAAATAATTTGGTTGAAGTTGTGATAAATTAAAATATTGCAAAGTTGAGACCCGGATCCATGGTACTTGAAATAATACCTAGCTGAATGGTTTTGAGATAAAAAGAGTAAGAAGTAAAAATTAAAAAAATATTTAATGAAGAATTTATTAGAATCTTTCTTTTAAAAGTAAAGTAAAGTATGAGATATAAATATGACAATAAAGAGATGTTTTCGCTAACACCCAGCGAGTGAATAAATTTATGCAATCCTTGACTAATTCCTGAAATATAATTTGTTGGTAAGTAAAGTTTACTAACAACGGCAGCTAGTTTAATTAACAGGTAACAATTGAACTGGTTCCCGATTTTTGTAATGTCTTGACAAGGGAGACGTTACAAACTGTTGCAGGTAAACTACCCCTTTCCCTTAACCGATCTTCACCAAAAACAATAGGTCTTGAGTACTCTACAAATCAGGGCTGCATGCAAAAATTATTTGATTCTGTTTGAATTTGCGGCTGTTATCGTTTGCCATAGAAAATACCCTTGTTAAAACATAAAACGTTGCAGGTAAACTACCCCTTTCCCTTAACCGATCTTCACCAAAATCAATAGGTCTTGAGTACTCTACAAATCAGGGCTGCATGCAAAAAATTATTTGATTCTGTTTGAATTTGCGGCTTTTATCGTTTGCCATAGAAAATAGCCTTGTTAAAACATAAAACGTTGCAGGTAAACTACCCCTTTCCCTTAACCGATCTTCACCAAAAACAATAGGTCTTGAGTACTCTACAAATCAGGGCTGCATGCAAAAAATTATTTGATTCTGTTTGAATTTGCGGCTGTTATCGTTTGCCATAGAAAATACCCTTGTTAAAACATAAAACGTTGCAGGTAAACTACCCCTTTCCCTTAACCGATCTTCACCAAAAACAATAGGCCTTGAGAACTCTAGAATTCAGGGCTGTATGCGAAACATTATTTGATTCTGTTTGAATTTGCGGCTGTTATCGTTTGCCAAAAAAAATATCGGTATGGAGAACCATACATGACTTCCATATTCTAAGATTTATATTTAAAATTATTTTCGAAATGAAATACAGTACAGTCCCGTTTAACCGAATTTCCGGGTCAACCGAATCACTGAAAATACTTTTGTATTACCATATTTTATACTGCTTTCATACAGGGACTGTACACAAACATTCGGCCGGCGCCGCGCGAGAACTCGTAGCGTTGACTGTCCACTGACTCAGCCCCCCCACCAGCATCTATTTTTAGCACGCCTACTAACACTATTGTCGCTGTCCAAGGACACCTGTCAGTTATGTTTTGAATTCTGTCTGATGTGGCTAGCTCATGATAATTTTTGTACATTAGTAGTCTATTGTTTGTCGCGTTGTGTTTAGTGTGTCAATATTGTTTAGTGATCTGCAGTGATTATGGCAGAAAAGAGAAAACCAGTTGTTGTGACAATGCAAAAAAAACTGGAGGCTATTAATCGTCTGGACAAGGGTGAGTCAGTAAAAAACATTTCTATTGAATATGGAGTTGGGGCAGCAACAGTTTGTGACTGGAAAAAAAAACAGAAGTCAAATTGAAGATTTTTGCGCTAAAATGGTTAGTCAAGACTCTTTAGGGAATCGGTCCACTATAAAGAAACCTAAAAATGAATTCTTAGACGAGGCACTTTTAATGTGGTTTGAACAACAACGTGAGCGCGGCGTGCCTATATCCGGACCGATACTTAAGGAAAAGGCATTGAGTTTAAACCAAAAGTTGGGTGGAGATCCAAGCTTCACTTCCAGTATTGGATGGCTCAGTAGGTGGAAAGATAGACACGGGGTGAGGCAGCTGACGATAACTGGGGAAAGTCTTCAGGCGCTGTTCTTGATGCTGAAGAGTTTAAGAAGAAGTTTGAAAAAATTGTTAAGGATGAAAAATTAAGTCCTACTCAGATATACAATGCCGATGAAACTGGGCTGAACTACAAAATGTTGCCTACAAAAACACTGGCATCAAAACTAGATGAGGCAGCTCGTGGTCATAAGAAAAATAAAGAAAGAGTTACGTTACTGGTTTGTAGCAATGCTTCAGGCACCCATAAACTTCCACTTGTTTTGATAGGGAAGTCAACCAACCCAAGGGCTTAAAAGAATGTCAAGCGTAGTGCATTGCCTCTACATTATGCGTCTGAAAAATCCGCCTGGATGTCATCAAATATCTTTAAGGACTGGTTTTTTCACCACTTTGTTCTGGCAGTAAAAATATTTTTGACAAAGGAAGGGTTGCCTCTAAAAGCCATTCTCCTCACAGACAACGCTCCCACCCACCCGGGAGCAAATGAGTTGAAATATGGTGACATACGAGTGCAGTTTTTACCTCCAAACATCACAGCCCTTATACAGCCGATGGATCAAGGTGCGATCGAAACTTTGAAGAGACTACACAGGAGGAAACTGCTCAGTAAAATCATTGATAATGATGAAGATGAAGAGCCTAATGACATCATATCCACGTTGAAACAAATAACGATCAAGGACGTGATCTACATGATGACAGCTGCAGCATGGGAGGAGGAAACGGCAGTTGCTCTAAACAAAACTTGGAGTAAACTCTGGCCCAACGTGCCTAGAACAGTGTCGCAGAATGAAAATGAGCCTGATGTTCCCGTGGAGTGTAGTGACGAGAACTTCGTATCACAGCTAAACAGTCTGGTAGGCGGATCGGAGATTCAAATAAACGATATAGCAGAATGGATACAAGGTGATGAAGAACCACATCCAATTCTTAGTGAAGATGACATTGTTGCCGCATGTTCAAGTCACCAGGCAGGTGAGCTCAGCTCCGATGATGACGATGGTCCATCCCTTCACGAAAAGAAAGGGCCAAACCATTCAGAAGCAACTAGGATGTTTGAAGACCTCATGGTGTACCTTGAACAACAAGAGGAAACATCTCCTGCTGAGCTGCTTCTCATTAAACGCCTTAGAGATCGAGCTGCAAAGAAACGTTCTTCTCATTTGAAGCAAAAGAAAATATCACATTTTTTTACTTCCTCGATTTAATTTTGCATTCCATCGTGCAGGAATGTTTTTATGTGTTTTTAGAAATTTCATATTTTTATTCATTCTATGCTGCACATTTTCGCTACATTAAATTTTGTTTTACTGTACTGTATTCCACCATAATTCTTTCATGTTTGTTGCGACTTTCATGTTTTATTATTCATGTGCGTACGTTTTTATTTCCTACATAGAGTACTGTATAAATTTTTCACTGTACTATTGTATTTCACTACAATTTTTTATGTTTGTTACGACTACTGTACTTTTCCAAAATGTCTCATTCATGTAAAATAAAATGTATTATTTCACTGCATTTTTAGTGTACTCTATTTATAAATTAATACCTGTAGAGTGTCGTGATGCATTCGTTTGTAATAGGCCTATTGTAATGTGCCTTGCTATTGTAGGCCTTGCTCGCCCGTGGGCCGTGACCCCGTGAACAACACAACTATCCGGTCTGAGATATGAAAATACATATTTTCCGGTTTAACCGAATTTTCGTTTAACCGAAGCCTTATGGATCCCATCAAATTCGGTTAAACGGGACTGTAGTGTATTGCCATAGAAACTACTTCTTTCTACTTACTGCTTCAGCCTTAACCACAGTTATGTGGTCACAAACGTATACCACCTCACGTTATCGCACTCAATTTTCACTGATGATGGAAGTCGATGGCATTGCCGAAACGTCTGGTTTTGTAGAAAACATTGGACTACGGCCAAATATCCCTGGAAGGAATTTTAACAAAAACTACTTCTTTGTTGCCGATAACGTTGTACACATATATATAAAAAATATGCATAAAATTAATGGCTTGTATAAGTTAATGATTGATCTCCATTAAGTAGTGCTCAAGTTTACAAAGTTTTAATATTATGATGTCCGTAATTAAAACATCAGAGCACGTTTAGTGTGTATGAGGGTACACTGAGGACAAAAATTTTCAACATTTCCTATTGAGCGTTGCTTAGAGTAAAGCTGCGAGTCTACAGTGTACGTTTCACAGAACAAACGCGCGGAAAAGAAGGAGCACTCCGAAGTCACTCATGGACCCTCAGCATCTTGCAGAGGGTTCATTCCCTAAAGACGAAAAGTCTGTCTATGAGTCGTTCCTTTGTAAACACGTGCAGTTACACTGCCCAGCGATCCACAGGAAGCAAATCGCTATCCACGCTGGACACTTTTTCGGCTTGCACGCGTTATGTTGGTATGGGTTTCGGCACTTTCCATTTAAAAAGCGTGCAAATGTAAGAAAATAAACATGAATGAGGCCAGAAATAACGCGAATTTTGTGTGTGTGTGTGTGTGTGTGTGTGTGTGTGTGTGTGTGTGTGTGTGTGTGTGTGTGTGTGTGTGTGTGTGTGTGTGTGTGTGTGTGTGTGTGTGTGTGTGTGTGTGTGTGTGTGTGTGTGTCTTCCCTGCCTTTTTATTGCGGTAGTCATAATAATAAAATGGAAACGTAAACATTACATAACTGAGATATGCTTGCCTGCCACGAACGATATATTTTCTCTGATTCATGATTTACATTAAAATGAAAAAATTATAATTTTATTGCCTGGCAACAAAATTATTTTATTTTTAACAATTACCATTGTTTGAAAAAGTTTAAATGAATTTTCAAGTACTTTACTGTTGTTAAAACATAAAAGGTTGCAGGTAAACTACCCCTTCCCCTTAACCGATCTTCACCAAAAACAATAGGTCTTGAGAACTCTACAATTTAGGGCTGTAGGGTCATTCCATATCAATTCAACCAAAAAAAAATCATTTTCTCACCCACCATCTCAGATTTTGATGAAACTTGGCTTATTTGTTCTCCCTACAGAGATAAGTAACCACACCAAATTTTAACCCTTTATCTCTCTCCATTTTCATTGTATAGGCTTTCAAAGTTTTGAAATTTTGGTGTTTTTAACAATCGGATGTTGCGAAACGAGACTTGCTAACCTTTTGAAAATAATTTGTAACTTTTTTATTTATCATTGAATCTTTGTGAAAGTTTGTGGTTATATACTCTAAAGTATAAGGAGTCTAGAAAAAAATACACAACACCTTCAAGTAAAACTACTAAGGCTGGAAAAAATGTTTTATTTGCATCTTTGTAGTTTTTTTGGTAAAAAACATGGTTTAGCATTAAATTGAATATCACAGGAAGGGAAAGGGATAATCATATCACTAAAGTATTGACGACTCGGAACACTAAGTTTTTTTATAAGTAAAAACGTGAAGTTTTACCTTACAGCCTAAACCGGGTTTCACCTTTAGAAGGCTTCATCAGAGGCTGCCATAGGTAGCGTTGTCCGTCTTGTTGTTGGCGACGGGATAGATATTCGAAAGATTGAAGCTGTGTGTGTGTGGTGAGATGTGTTCGAATAATGCGTGCGATTTGAATTGTGTCTGTTCGTTTAGGATGTCGTTTTTATTTGTTTTTGTGTGTTTGTATATTTCTAATTGTTCTAGAGTGTCTAGTTTTTGGCCTTTTGTGTGTACGTGTAGAATGTTCATGTTATTGTCGATGTTTTTACTTCCATATTCCTTAAGGAATGGAAGTATGGTGATGGCAAAAAAAATCGTGTTCGAGATTATTGCAGATTCTGATTCTACTACACTCAAAACATGAAAAAAAGTCGTTTTCCGAAAAGTGTCTGTGTGTGTGTCTGTCTGTGTCTGTAGATTTTTTTTCTATGGCAAATGATAACTGCCGCAAATTCAAACAGAATCAAATAATTTTTTGCATGCAGCCCTGATTTGCAGAGTACTCGCGACCTATTGTTTTTGGTGAAGATCGGTTGAGGGAAAGGGGTAGTTTACCTGCAACGGTTTTTTTTTAGCAAGGGTAATTTTGTTTGTTTGGCAAACGATAACAGCCGCAAATTCAAACAGAATCAAATAATGTTTCGCATACAGCCCTGAATTGTAGAGTTCTCAAGATCTGTTGATTTTGGTGAAGATCGGTTAAGGGAAAGGGGTAGTTTACCTGTAACGTTTTATGTTTTAACAAGGGTATTTCCTATGGCAAACGATAACAGCCGCAAATTCAAACAGAATCAAAAGATTATTTGCATACAGCCCTAAATTGTAGAGTTCTCAAGACCTATTGTCTTTGGTGAAGTTCGGTTGAGGGAAAGGGGTAGTTCACCTGCAACGTTTTTTTAACAAGGGTATTTTATATGGCAAACGATAACAGCCGCAAATTCAAACAGAATCAAATAATGTTTTGCATACAGCCCTGATTTGTAGAGTACTCAAGACCTATTGTTTTTGGTGAAGATCGGTTAAGGGAAAGGGGTAGTTTACCTGTAACGTTTTATGTTTTAACAAGGGTATTTCCTATGGCAAACGATAACAGCCGCAAATTCAAACAGAATCAAAAGATTATTTGCATACAGCCCTAAATTGTAGAGTTCTCAAGACCTATTGTTTTTGGTGAAGATCGGTTGAGGGAAAGGGGTAGTTTACCTGCAACGTTCTTTTAACAAGGGTATTTTCTATGGCAAACGATAACAGCCGCAAATTCAAACAGAATCAAATAATGTTTTGCATACAGCCCTGATTTGTAGAGTACTCAAGACCTATTGTTTTTGGTGAAGATCGGTTAAGGGGAAGGGGTAGTTTATTTTCTATGGTAAATGATAACAGCCGCAAATTGAAACAGAATCAAATGATGTTTTGCATACAGCCCTGTATTGTAGAGTTCTCAATACCTATTGGTGTTGGTGAAGATCGGTTAAGGGAAAGGGGTAGTTTACCTGACACATTTTTTGTTTTATCAAGGGTATTTTATATGGCAAACGATAACAGCCGCAAATTCAAACAGAATCATATAATATTTTGCATACAGCACTGAAATGTAGAGTTCTCAAGACATGTTAGTTTTGGTGAAGATCGATTAAGGGAATAGGGTTGTTTACCAGCAACATTTTATGTTTTATCAAGGGTAATTTTTTTTTTTGACGAACGATAACTGCCGTACATTAAAACAGAATCAACTACTCTTCTGCATACCTTTTTGAATTATACAGAACTCAAGGTCTGTTGATTTTGTTGAAGATCAGTTAAGGGAAAGGGGTAGTTTACCAGCAACGTTGTATGTTTTAACGTATTTTTTCTATGACGTACGATAACTGCCGTACATTAAAACAGAATATACTAATGTTTTGCATACAGCCCTGAATTGTAGAGTTCTCAAGACCTTTTGTTTTTGGTGAAGATCGGTTAATGGAATAGGGTAGTTTACCAGCAACGTTTTATGTTTTATCAAGGGTGTTTTCTATGGCAAACGATAACAGCCGCAAATTCAAACAGAATCAAATAATTATTTGCATACAGGCCTGAATTATAGCGTACCCAAGACCTGTCGTTTTTGGTGAAGATCGGTTAAGGGAAAGGGGTAGTTTACCTGCAACGGTTTTTTATCAAGGGTAATTTTTTCTTATAGTAAATGATAACAGCCGCAAATACAAACAGAATCAAATGATGTTTTGCATACAGCCCTGTATTGTAGAGTTCTCAATACCTATTGGTGTTGGTGAAGATCGGTTAAGGGAAAGGGGTAGTTTACCAGCAACATTTTATGTTTTAACAAGGGTAATTTTTTATATGACGAACGATAACTGCCGAAAATTCAATGAGAATCAAATAATTTTTTGCACCCTTTCCTGAGTTGCAGAGAGCTCAAGGTCCGTTGATTTTGGTGAAGATTGGTAAAGGGGAAGGGGTAGTTTACCTGCAACGTTTTTTTATCAAGCGTATTTTCTATGGCAAACGATAACTGCCACAAATTCAAATAGAATCAAATAATTTTTTGCATACGTCCCTGAATTGTACAGGTCTCAAGGACTTACGATTTTGGTGAAGATCGGTTAAGGGGAAGGGGTAGTTTACCTGCAACCTTTTACGTTTTAACAAGAGTAAAGTACTTGAAAATTTATTTAAACTTTTTCAAACAATGGTAATTATTAAAAATAAAATAATTTTGTTGCCAGGCAATAAAATTAAAATTTTTTCATTTTAATGTAAATCATGTATAAGAGAAAATATATCGCGCTTGGCAGGCGATATTAAGATTTAAATATAAATCTTAGAATATGGAAGTCATGTATGGTTCTCCATACCGATTTTTATATGTGTGGTTTGCTTCAATGAGGTGGTTTGCAAAGGTAGATTCTGTAGTGGTGTGGAGTGCTTTTGTGTGTTCAATGTATCTCTGTTTGAAGCTACGTCCTGTCTGGCCTACGTCTACAACCCCATCAATTTTTATATGATAGCCCATGTATTGAGGATTATTTTGAAAAAAAAAGTTTTTATGATTATCCCTTTCCCTGTCTGTGATATTCAATTTAATGCTAAACCATGTTTTTTACCAAAAAAACTACAAAGAATCAAATAAAACATTTTTTCCAGCCTAAGTAGTTTTACTTAAAGGTGTTGTGTATTTTTTTCTAGAATCCGTATACTTTAGAGTATATAACTACAAACTTTCACAAAGATTCGATGATAAATAAAAAAGTTACAAATTATTTTCAAAAGGTTAGCAAGTCTCGTTTCGCAACATCCGATTGTTAAAAACACTAAAATTTCAAAACTTTGAAAGCCTATACAATGACAACGGAGAGAGATAGAGGGTTAAAATTTGGTGTGGTTACTTATCTCTGTAGGGAGAACAAATAAGCCAACTTTCATCAAAATCTGAGATGGTGGGTGAGATGGCCTAGTTGAATTGTCATGGAATGACCCTGTATGCAAATAATCTTTTGATTCTGTTTGAATTTGCGGCTGTTATCGTTTGCCAAAAAAAAATTACCCTTGATAAAAAAAAACCGTTGCAGGTAAACTACCCCTTTCCCTCAACCGATCTTCACCAAAAACAATAGGTCATGAGTACTCTACAAATCAGGGCTGTAAGCAAAAAATTATTTGATTCTGTTTTAATTTGCGGCAGTTATCGTTTGCCATAGAAAAAAATCTACAGACAGAAAGACACACAGACAGACAGACAGACAGACAGACACACACACAGACACTTTTCGAAAAACGACTTTTTTTCATGTTTTGAGTGTAGTACAATCAGAATCTGCAATAATCTCGAACACGATTTTTTTTGCCATCACCATACTTCCATTTCCTTAAGGAATATGGAAGTAAAAAAATTACCCTTGATAAAAAAAACCGTTGCAGGTAAGCTACCCCTTTCCCTCAACCGATCTTCACCAAAAACAATAGGTCGTGAGTACTCTAGAAATCAGGGCTGTATGCAAAAAATTATTTGATTCTGTTTGAATTTGTGGCTGTTATCGTTTTCCATAGAAAAAAATCTACAGACAGACACACAGACACTTTTCGAAAAACGACTTTTTTTCATGTTTTGAGTGTAGTACAATCAGAATCTGCAATAATCTCGAACACGATGTTTTTTGCCATCACCATACTTCCATTTCCTTAAGAAACATGGAAGTAAAAATTGAATAAAAAGAAACAGACGCCAGAAGGAGACGGCAACCATATCATTGAAAATAAACAAATGTACTATAACAACTTTGAAGAAATCCTGACGTACCATAACCAAAACAACATGGTTTTGTTAAGTATAAATTAAATTAACAATAATTACGAACTAAAACTGATTAACTTTTTTCACAATATATAACTCTCACTCTGAACTTTGAACACCAAATTCTTTCAAGGATTAATGAATCATATTTATTAACACTGTATGTAACTGTAAGATAACCTATGTCCGAAACCTATAAAACTGACACACACTTTTAAACAACAAGAGTTGAATTTCATGTAAACCTTTTTAGTAGTTAAGTACCACAAATGTAAGGTGGTGTACTTTATTTAACATCTTGTTTTAAATCTTTCTGTAACCCAAAGAACTCATTGGCAAATTAACTTGTGTAAATAAATACGCACGCCAGCCATTGTGGCGTCCACGAATGCTGCGCTGCCACCTTTGCTCTCCGCTGAGTGAAAATTAATTTGTTGCCGAGGCTAAACTTTATTATAATACTATCTATTGTACAAAAATTATCAAAAATTAGTGAATTTTAGAATCAAATAAATAAGTACGAACCATTACTAACTGTCCTGTTTTATTGAAATTGTATTATATAGTTTGTGTTCTTTAGCGGAGAATAGAAGTCTTTGACAAAAATTTATGTTGGCAACATGTCGAAGAAACAAGCAAAATTCGAGTTCCCGCCAGTCTGCGAGGTAATTCGAATTCATCATCACCGTACAGGAGACAAACTAATTTGTATCTTTTAATTGTTTTATGAAAAACAATTTGGCGCCATTCGGGAAATAAATATATAAAATAAGGACAAGTAAGGATATCGGTACTGGTTATTCGTGCGTTCGCGATGGACGTAGTCTGCGTGAGATAAGTTTAAAAGCGACGACGACTTGGTAAGACCTTGAGAGTACACAGAATACTTTTACACTTTTACAAATTGGACAGAAACGACTAGTTACAATATGTTACAACAATTTGTTGAGATCCAAACTGGAACTCATTGCATGCATTGAACATGTTGCATATGTTTATTTGGTGACAAAATGGTAACATTTATCTGCTGCTATGCATATCATAAACATTAATAATTGTTGTTCAAAGAACACCAAGCCCCACTCCTCCTACTACCCAAATGTCACAAAGGAGGTTAATTTAAAAAGATTTTCATTTTCACCAATTTATTGTTCATTGTCCGTTCTTTTGTGCTTATCATCAGTTTTATATTAGAGCAGTCAATGGAGTGGTAGTTGATATAGTAGTGTTCCTCCAGGTTCCTGTTAATTGTTTTGTAAATAGAGTGATTTTGTTGTATGTTTATTTTTTTCATGTATCACTTATTATTATACGGGGTGACCCATAAATCAGTTGGCATAATTGCAAATAACACTTTTATTGTAGAGGTGCAGCAGGGATACAGATACAGATAACGCATTCAGATAGTTAATAGCATAGTTCTCATGACTTACAAGAAATGCTCAAAGTGGCCTCCATCCTTTTCTATGCAAAGGATATGAAGCACTATGACATCTTCGAAGCACTGAAGCACAAATTATGTCCGAAATATTCAGGGACTGTAGGTGTTCAAATTCATATTGAATGCTTTCCTTCAATTGTTCCACATCACGAATCTTCACGGAGTACACTGCATTTTTTAGTATACCTCAGACCGAGAAGTCCATCGGGGTAAGATCAGGAGAACGTGGAGGCCATTCAACACGACCCCGTCTGCCAATCCATTCATCGAATGTTGCATTCAAAAGGTCTCTCACAATCAGTCCATAGTGAGGGGGTGCCCCATCTTGTTGGTATATTAACTTTTCTCGAATTGGCTGCAGGTGTTCAAAAAGTGGACTGTTTTCTAGTTCCATCAACACTTCGTGAAGCATTTGTAGGTAACTTTCAGCATTCACTATACCATTAAAAAAGTAGGGTCCGATGATCCCACCGGCAAAGATCCCTATCCAAACAGTAACCCCCGGAGCGTTTAACTCTGTCTCTATCACCACATGTGGATTCGCAGTATCCCAGTAAACACAGTTGTGCCTATTCACTGTACCATTCAGCTTAAAAGTAGCCTCGTCACTCCAAAGAATGGTTTTGTAAAATTGTGGATCGGCTTCTTGTCGTATTGCGTACCATTCGCAGAATTCTGTACGCCTATCAGGATCATCTTCATTTAGGCCTTGGAGTAAAGTGGGCTTATATGGTCTCAAGTTCAATGTTTTCTGCATCCTTTGCAGGCTTGTTCGAGGTATTCCATACTCATTGGACGCTTTTCGTGTTGATTTCTTTGGTGACTGCACAAAACATTGCGCAATGATATTTAAATTCTCTTCTGTTGTAACTATTTTTGGCCTACCTGATCGAGGAAGTTCGCTACCATACCAGTCTGTTCAAATCTCTTATTCAGTTTAAGAATACCTTCTCTAGATGGAGGTGCGATGTTTGGAAAACATTCCGCAAATAACTCAACAACATCACTGTAATTATGGCCCTGTTTCCACCACATCTGCAGTACAAAAACACGCTGCTCTACAGATAGTTTTCTATTCATTGTCTCGCAAACAGCAAACAACAAACAACAAACAAGTGCTAACAACAGCATACACATCAACATCAACCTAACCTCATAACCTTAAATCTCAACTGAATTATGGGAACTACTGCTCTAGTTAAGTCAAGTAACTACTATGCTAGTCAATCGAACATCTACATACTGCTAGTGCCAACTGACTTATGGGCCACCCGGTATATCAATATAGCATCATCACTTGGTTGCAAATTTCTAGATTTTATGAACAAATTGAGAAAATGGATAGTCTCAACATAATTCTTAAGTGCTTTATGTGTGTGTTACAAGGGCAAACACATTAAAACATCTCTGACTTCAGCATCTAATTTAAGGACATACATATGGCAGAATGCACATAAAAATTTTGAAATGAAGCTTTTGTTAAAAATTAATACTTTTTGAAATAATAACTGTACAGTTAACAGTCATTAAAACTGTTCACAAACACATCATCTGTGAACTTATTTTAACTTGATTTTAATTATTTCAACAAAGTAGTTTGTTCAATAAAAACAACACAACAATGAATAACAAAAGCATTTTTAACTTTTAATCGGTTAATTTTATTTTAACTTTAACCAGTTAGTTTTTTTTGGCACTAACTTTAACTTTAGTCAGTTAAAAATATTTATTACCTTTCCAAAGTCTGAATGTGAAACGTCATCTTTAAATTGACTTTGTTAATGAAGTTAAAGGTGTTTCATGACTTTGTTAAATTTTAGATACCTATTAATTTAACCCTTCTGTTTCTACAATTATCTTCTTGGTTACAAAAAAGAAGTAGCACATAATGAGTTCTTTTTCTTTTAATGTTTGTACTTTTATTCACAAAAACATGACCCCCCCCTCCCAGAAAGAAATCCTCTTTGTGTTCCATACAAAGCAAATTTGTGAATAAAGTGAAGAAAAAATGAGACAATACCTTTGTCTGTCTATTATACAGTGAAAATAAACATTTTATAATGCAGTAAAACTGCCACAACTTTATAATGCACCCACCACAGATAGTTGAACAGGAACACATACTATCATTGGTAAGTTATGCCAACACACTAATGTATGCTCTCACTAATGTACAACACCATGAGAGTGGTACATATACAATTTCTTTAAAAAAATGTAGCTTATGATATCCCTTCCAAAAAAATAATACCCATTACTAAATAAGACAAATTAAACATACATTAAAAAAAAATCTGAATTTGTGTATGTGATGATTTAATTCTAACTGTAATCTTAAATAAATAAAAATTAAATTTGCGAGCGATTAAGTATTTTTAAATCGCACTATTAAACCTAAAGCCCCTGTATTAAATCAGTATGAGAATGAGAAGTGAACGAAAATCAACAGAAGCACTAATAAAAAAGGTCGAATTGTAAAAAGTTATTATTATCATAATTAACCCTTTGCTAGTCATCATGCGGTGACCTGTTAATTCCGGACTCAACGTGTTTATCGAGTCGTCTGTAATTTAGGAAGATATAAAAATCATAATGTTTATAATTAGAAATTTGAAGGCACGAATAGTAGTTAAAATAACTCACTTAAATTATATATGTATAATTAATGTATGGTTTTTGGTAATAAGATTAACTTAAATAAAAATAGGAACTATATTGCCGCGGAGTACTTGTCCCTCTCCGTTGTTATGTGCCAGTTCATTCGAGAAAGTCGTCGCTATGTTGCCGTCACACCGTGCAGACGTAAGAGCGAGAGCTCCACCAAAATGTATTTGTTTTTTTTATTTATCTTTAGAATATTAGCTACCACTGCTAAATGTGGAGAGCATTGTGTAATGTATGAATAATATAAAGATGTGTTAAGAAGAAAATGTAATAAGTAAAACAAAAACTTAACTAGTGGTAAGCAAGATGACGTCTCCCCTCAAGAGGTAAATCCAATTACAACATCACTCCTGAAGATGTGATCTGCATAAACTTCATAAATACACGTATACGATGCATAAGACGCTGACGAGGACCTCCGTGAATCTACACCTACTTTCACCAAAGAAACTTCAATCTCCGCAGTGAACATCCGACCTAATTCTTGCCGAAGACACGACACAGATGATGACGCCGACTCCAAGAATTCCCAAGACAGACACCCCAGGACGAGGTTACTACGACCAATTGTAAAGGTGACTCGATAGCTTGGCTATCGAGAGTTAATCATATTTGATACACAACTCACATTAAAAAGAGACTTTTCAAAGACGATTAATTTTATTTAAAATTAAAATGAGACAATTTAAGAGTTTACTGTAAGATTCAATTATCATACGTTGTAACGCCTTAAATGTAAATGTAATTTATTATCACTTCAAGTAATAATACCATTCTTAAAATGGTCAAAGAAGTCTTGCAAGCGGCTAGATGAACTGAAAATAATTAGAAGTCTTTACTATAAATATACTTAAAGTAAACTCGGATCCAAGGTATAAGAATACATAATCAGTTTGATCCCAAAGTTTTATGAAAAGCATTTAAATATTTTAGTTTAATTAATGATGTCATGGGATCTTTTAGTAACTGTTGTCAATAAAGAGAAGTCGTCTTGTTACACATGAAAATGAGTGCATAAATCAGTAAAATACCTTCCCTTGTTTCCTTATAGTTATATTAAGTAATTTGTTCAATTAATTTGACTTTAATAACAGTTCGTTACAACGTAGGCAGCCCATGTAATTGGCAGTTGTCAGTTAAGATGGGTTCCCTGGATTTGTAACGTGGCAATACGTTACATGTAGGCTATACAAAGTAACGTACTACTGAATGAAAAAGCAGAAGATCGATACAGAAAACCCTAAATGAATACTTATTATAAATGCAAAAACCGATTAGAAAAGTCTTACTGCCTGCACAATAACCCCCCCCCCCCCTAAAATGATTCTCTTTATGTTATTACAGAACATGCAGTATGTGAAACATACCTGAATAGCAGTTATAAGACCACCAGCCCATGAAGCTTGACTTAAGTAATGAGCGTAGAGTTTTTCATTGTCAGTGAGAGCATTAAATGCTGTTTCACATTCAAGCTCATTAACAGGTTGATCATTTGGCAAAATATGGTCCTTCACTACAGCTGATGACATCTTCACACCTACAAATTAAATATTTTATGAATGTCTTGTTTATTCCAGTCTATATTTTGTTCTCTTGCCAAAGAAAATGAAAGAGACAGAATGGAGGGGGTTGTGAGAGAGAGAGGGGGTAAGTACACTTACTAAAAAACAACACTGTGGCTAAATTTTAAAAGATGAGCTAATAATAAAGTACAATTTTTACTTGTTAATTGGGAGGGGGTCAAAAGATTTAATACTACTATAAACAAGTGTCAATATCTGATAGTGAATAAATCTCATATAATTTACATAGCTTATAATGGTAAAGCATCCCGTTAATATGCGCAGACTGCTTTCAGAGCTAATTTAAATTTAAGAAAAGTTTAGGTTGGGTACTATTTATTTTCATTGTAATACAGTTCATATTTGGATACCGGTACTGCTTGGTTTGATGATTTGGTGCAACCTCCTTTTATAACTATAAGAATCTACAACTATATTTGGCCTATTTACAATGTGTACCGATGTAAGAGTTCTACAACTTGCTGTTGGATGTAATAATTTTGTAGCATAGAAAGTGAAGCAGTAACCCACCAAATTTTATATTAACAAATGTAAAATTATGTGTAAACTGAATTCCATATGCCACTTCTACAACTAAAACAATTATTGTTAAACTCATCTCTCTCATTCAATTTACATAAATGAAAATCTGTATTTAACTGGTTCATCATTTTACTAATGCATTACTTACAATCTGAATTATTCAAACTACACAAATTCCTCTTGAGAAGGCGGCATTCTTTTAGACGAATGTTTTTAATTACATGGTAACTTGGAAGTGAAGTTTTTAATGAAACTTGTTTTACGAAAAATGTAATAAATCTTGTGTTAGTTAAAAAGTGCACACTCATGTTAACATAAGACAACTTAAAGTCTACCTATAGCGAACTGGCTTGTTCTTTAATTGAAATCTAATTTTCAACCTGAAATTCAACCTAAAAAGGCACGTGTCTTGTAAGGTTTATTTTAAACATTAGCGTCATTAAAAAAGATACATCTGTCAAATTAAAGTGTTACCAACTAATTTTAAAAGATCTTCATGTAAAAATTGCTAATTTATGTCAATGCAAGCGGCCGATAATACCGCAGCACATATTCCTGAATTGTTATTGTACAGTTATCATTAATAAACTTACAAATTCAATCAACAATATGCTATGGAAGTACCGCACATCAAAGTCAATATAGGTTATGAGAGTAGGGCAAAGTAAGATCTAACCGCATCCCAGTGCTGCCGGAGCGCTGCTCAAAATATCCCTTCGTACAATTAGAAATTTCCCTCATACAGCAAATAACTTACCTTTAAATTAAAATGATTTAGGACCCTTAAATCAGTCTTACTTATTTGTTTTTAATCTCTCTAAAACATTCTTTAATAACCTTCTTAACTTTTATGTTATAATGTACTAATTACTGAAACACTCTGTTTAAGATGTTTAAGAATTTAAGGATGTTTTACTAATAAAGAAAGCATTCATTATTACATTATCAATGCACATTATATGCATGCTGGGGGTGTATTAAATGTACAACTATAAAATGATAATAGTTCCGATGGACACCCTTGTCTGGAAAAGCCACGAAACCTAAAAAAAACGGGTTTTTTTGTGTTTCTACGTAAACTACAGGTCAAGCCTAGGTGCGGAAACGAAAAACTTGAACTTTTTATTTGCAAGTTGCGAAAAAAATGCAAACTTACTTATAGCAATACAACACTGAAACACAATAACGTACCTTACATAGTGTATTCTATTATTCATATTAGATGCAGAATAACGTTACAATTAATAAATATTTACTCTTGTAGTCTTCATGCTGTTTGTAAATGCAAGTACCACATGAAAACTCGGTTGTGCAGAACATTACATCAAATTTTCTGTTACTGAGGTAGTAAAAATACTGACTCAAGCACAGGTATGCCTTCATTTGCTAGTGCGCAGGGATTAGATGTTAAACAAATGATATATGTAACGTATGAATATAGTCTACTGTAGATATATATATCACTTGGAGTCGTAGAGTTATTAATGACTTGAGAATTGTGTAATAAGGTCTGAGGGGCGAAGCCCCGAAGACGTGCGGTCTAGGCATTGTCTATTCACGCGCGTAGACTCTGTGAGGCCCGCCGACGCGACGGGCCGAGCGGCACCCTTGGACATTACAGCATTGAGTTCTGTTTCAAAAAGAGTGATGTATAATTTTGTTTATACGTAGGTTTCATGTAAAATACGAAATAACGCATTTTTACGTTATTTAGGGCCCAAAATAAGTTTTTGCGAATTTTTTGCAAACAATTTTTTTTGCGGATTATTCGCTACCGCACCTATTTTTGGTCTGTAGTTTACGTACATCGGTTTTTGCAGGTTTCGTGGCTTTTCCAGACAAGGGTGTCAATCGGAAATATTACCCATAATAATACATTTATAATTTTACAGTTTAAGTAATACAATTTAACTGTATGCATTTACACATTTCTATATGTAGCTTTGACATTTGCAGTTAGCGTACTACACCTGGCCGCATAATGCAGATCTAAACAAAGTGTGCTAAATAAAAACTCAGTTTTTCAAATTGTAGAAAATATACTTTATTATAATTATCACACCTTCAAGTCAAAGTAGCATTATATTTTACCATAATTTAGAGTACAAGGTATATTCTGTTGTCCAGATTCATTCTACATTGAACTTAACAAACAATTTTAGTACAAAAATGGTTCAAATTCTTAGGAATATGCATTATGGAAATCTGAAGTATCCTAGCTAGATTTACACCTCTCTTAAATTTATCTTGGGTTAGACCTCTTCTTTTTTATATTTCTATTATGTCTTCCTTGACTTACTGTTGTTCTCTTCAAACTCTGATGTTAGAGTGTTTCAAAATTAAAGCATAGGTAGAGGTCACATACATAGAGGGGTAAAGAAGGGTACCGGTATGTATTACATACACGTATTTATAAAATATGTGAGAGGTCTAAGGTTGTTAATAGACTATTTAATAGTTCATGATAAAGTAACAAATACAGTCATGTAGGGGGAAATGAAATATATTGAGACCAGTATTTAGTGGCATGAAAAGTAAATTTATGCCCTAGATGGAAAACAGTAACACACATTCCAACAAGATAGTATTATTATATTTGTACCAATGGAGGTTACAATAGTAATTGTCAACGGTTACAACTTTAAATAAACAAATTAAGAATGGAACTGCAGAAAATGGTGCAAAGAATAAGTAGTGAGTGAAACTGATAAAAGGGAAAAGATTATAAAAGAAAGTTTTGAAGGTTTGGAATGAGGTTATCAGACTTGGGAAAATTAATAAAAATTTTTAACTGATTAAAGTTAAAGTTAGTGCACCCAAAATTAACTGAGTTAAAGTTAATGCGTGCAAAAAGTAACTGATTAAAGTTAAAATCAAATTAACTGATTAAAAGTTAAAAATTTATGTTTTCTTTTATTTGTTTTATTGAGCAAACTGCTTTGGCTGTTGAAATAATTAAAATCATGTTAAATAAATCCACAAATTAAGCTTTAAAAAAAAATTAATATTTCTATTGCAGAAAAAATGACAAAATATTTAGCACTACAAAACTCAATAATTAATAATTTAATAATTAAAAATCAAGATGATTTTATTTCAATCATTAAATTATATTAACATAATTTTTAATTGCAGCAGGTAATTAAATATTGTTTGTCTATTGCATTTTTCAGTTCACAGAACACAGTACTGACTACTGATATTGTACTGTGCCTGCAGGACAATGTAGTATTAAATGACTTAATAGAACAGACAATAAGTACATTGTCTACAATAAATAGGCTACTCTATTGATTACTTTTATAGTCTACAAGTTGACTTGAAAAAATAATTGGGAGCTGGAGATACAACTGAGGCGGATTTGACATTGTGGAAGGCAAAGATGTTCTAATATTTTATATTATCTAACAGAAAGAAGACTTTTAGAATCTAAATTCTTTTAGTTAAGGTGAATTCTGAAATCCAATAAATTTTAGATAAAATAAATTTTAACTCTTGTTTTCTTCAAAATGAGACTATCACTTTTACGTACTTCCAAAAATTTACTGTTAAATTTTAATTGTTGTAATTGTTAACAATAAATTGTCTGTTTATAAGCAATTGAATGAAACTAATGAATTTATTTATTTTAATTCAAATTATCAATGATTACATACGTATTCCGTTGGTGTCTCTGCAAATAAATCCATCTAGTGGAATGTTTACCCATTGTGAAATACTCGAGGTATACAGGGTTTTTTGCTGTTTTGATTGGTACGATTAGGGCATGGGCATCACACTCACACACACCCGTTTGGCGGACACACAGCCTGCGTTGCAGTCTGTGTGTTGGAGGTCAGTGCTCACGCATGCGGCTTGCATTGACTCCAACACGTACTCTGGTATGCGGAAGTATGTGTCGCCCACGTGTACAGACTCACACTGCACCGCTTGAGCCGACATGTCCCGCGTTCCAGTCTGCGTGTTGTGGTTCAGTCCGAGCGCGCGCGGCTTGCATTGACTCAAGCACGCACTCTGGCACACGCGTACACATGTTGCGCTCGCGGTGCGCACACAAGCTTTGTTGTTTTGATTGTGGTACTCAGAGTAGTAAAACTTTTCAACCTGAGTATTTTCTCATTTGGGAAATACAACCAGGGTTGAATTTATTGCAGACACTAAACATCAAAACACATTACTATGAAGTCACATATCCTCAAACAAATGTATGAATGAGTAGCAGAGTTTTAACTGTGAAGTAAAGAATGAGTGCCTAGGGCTGGTATAATGTAAAAATTAGTGTAGGCATAGCAGTCATGAAAAGTAGAATAGTTTGTGCTAAACACTTTCAGGCGTTTTTACAGTAAATCTACACATTTTGATCATCTTTCATTAATTCTATTCATCCCCAAGAATCCATGCTTGAAGATATTGATTGCTTCCATCCGCAACAGAGGGAAGTACCAACGCATCGAGGACATGCCTGGGTCTCCTCAAACAAGACTGTATTGACTTCACTGGACAACACATGTTCTGCTACAGCAACTTCACAGGCTGACCAAGACGACAATCTCGCTGATGTTCAGTGATGCGGGTGTTGACACTACGCTTTGTAGTGCCAACGTACACTTTACCAGGGCACTGTGTACACACGAGAGATCCCTGAAAACAAGCAGACCCTTGGTATCTTTCATCAATTGCAAGCATTGTTAGATCTTCTGAGTCGGCATGAAGACAGTGTGCACCCCATGCTGCTCGAGCAACTGCCCAATATAATCTGTCATACTCCTGACATAGGGCAAGAACACTGTGCTGACCATCTGTCATTCCTCTGACGCATTAGCTCAGTCAAATCTTTGCAGCCTCACAACTCTTTTCACTGCAACAGTGGAATGACCGTTGACCTGCAGCACTACCTCAAGGTGGGTAAGTTCTTCGTGCGGATGCTGGGCTCACATATACAATGAACTCAGCCTTAATTAAGGGGTGCTTCTGTCTAGGATGGTGATTTGAATCATGATGCAAATAGAGATCAGTGTGCATCGGCTTCCGATAGACTTGATGTCCGAGTTTTCTATTGGTCTTTTTTGGACCAATACATCAAGGAATGCCAGATTGTCATCTGCTTTTCTCTCCATGGTGAACTGGATGTTATGGTGAATGCTGTTCAAGTGTTCCAGGAAGCGGTGCAGCTCCTCTTTCCCATTGTTCCAGACAATGAAAGAATTGTCTACATATGGGAACCAACACTTCAGTCTACAGGGTGTAGATTACAAGGCCACCTTTTCAAATGTATCCATATAAGAGTTCACCACCACTGGATTCAGACGGCTACCCATAGCGACACCGTCAGTCTGCTCATAAAAAGACCTACTCCTTGGAAGTATGTCATTGTCAGTACATGGCTGAACAGAGCTGTAATTTCCACTGGAAACAGGTAGCTGATGTGATCCAAGGTCTCCCGCAGAGGAACCATTGTGAAGAGGGACATGTCAAAACTGACCAATATGTCCTCATGTCCAATTTCAATACTCGTGATCTTCTCAACGAAGTGTGTCAAATCCCTCATGAAAGCAACCTAATGTACAGTTGAAGCAAACCAGTCAGATATTTTGCCAGTGAGATGTTGGAGAACCAATTGTACTGACTATTGGACGCAATGGTATTTTCCTCCTTATGTAATAATGCTACAGTGTTATAGTGTAATATCCCTCCCTTGGGAGGCATGCTAAAATCTGGTGAATAGGAGCTCAGCACAAATGATTGGCTCACAGCTTTTGTAGCCAGAGTCATGGTAACATCTTGAACAGCTATGACAGAAGTTATTTATAGAAGTGTGCTTTTGGTGATCTCAGTTTTTTATTTAGCAGACATTTCTACCTTGTTCCCACACAACTAAAGGTGGCCACTGTTGGGGGGAAGGGGGACCAAAATATCTGACGTTTCCAAAAATTTGAACATTGGACCATGGCCTAATAGCCCAGTAAACATGTCATACAGCTATGACAACTCTGGCTGTGAGAGTTTGCGTTCACTTATTAATGTTAAAATCGTTTTGAACTAAAAACAGTAAATAACTTTCCTTAACTTTTGTATGGGTGGCTCTTCCATCTCAGAGCCTTTGTTTATAAGCTACCATTTTGGTTGTGGTCTGTTGACATCACAATGCATGCGATGGCTGCTGTAGCTGTGTACACTGTTTTGTATGCTTGAAGACACTACAAGGTAATGTCATAGAAGATCACATATTTAACAATTTTTATGATTATATTACAATTACTTTTTGACTCACCCTTGTAATTAAATTAACATTTAATATTTGTGATTTAAAATAAAAGACACCAGTTATTGTTACATCACTAATTTATGTGAAAGTTTTTTCAGCACACTCACCCACCACCTTCTCAGCCTGATTGTTTGAATGTCAGTACAACAGTATTTTGTTAACATTCAGTCACATACAGGCTAAGGATGGTAATATGGACCTCTGAAACAGTTATTCATTGTACAAATAAATTAACGGTGTCATATATTTCTATCTTTTATTTTTAAGGTGAAAAATACCACGATATCTCTACACAAAATAGCTGTTCTAAATATTTGTATATGGTTTGAAATACAAATACCATACTATTTAAATATAGTATTTGATTATAAATAATATAGCTTGGTTAATATTAAAAATATGTGTAGATATAGTGTTAAAAACTAAAAGGACAAAAAAGTAAAAAAATTTTTTTTTTAAATTTACTATAATTTAGTAATGCCCCTTCAAGCACAGAGCCACAGGAGGCTGCTCAGGTCACCTGGGCTGGCCTTAAGCTGACACTGATTACAGAATTTTAAGGTTTATGGAATCAGTTAAAAATATTCTATGATTATCCTGAATTTTGTTCAAATTAAATGCTCACAATCATCCTGAACATTTAAGTTCACTTTTGAACTCTAACCACTAAAATATTACTCAGGTCTTTCCTATTGCAATGGGAGACACTCTTGTCTTTCCAACAGATTATGCTCCAAAGTTTGAGAACTGCTATTTTGAATCTTTATACAAATATGGAACAGAAAATCAACAGAAGTCAAATTAAGCACTATTTTTGTATTTATCTCTTTATTGACAATGTTTACAGACAATGATAATACCTTTAGATAGAGATATCTGAATGTAAGTAAAATAACTTTGTGGCTTCATCATTTCAATTTGAGTTTCCTGGATGAACTGTTCTTTTTTTTCTACATAAGGAGGTTGGTTTTGGTAACTAAAAATTATTCTGTATATTACTTATATGTGGTCATGATGACTAGCTAAGCTGCTATAATAGCAGAGATAATGCTAGTGCTAACTTGAATTATTATGGATCCCAGCAGCATATCTCGAATTTGGTCCGGGGGGGGGGGGGGGTCCGGTCGAATCAGCTTCATACAGAAGAAAAAAAGAAGTGAAGACTAATCAGACTAATACTATCTTTAAAGTGGTTCAAAAACATGGTATAATATCTTGAAATCAATCTCATTAAAATAAACTAACACAATAAAAATATGCGTTATTGAAAATGTTTAGAGAAGATAATTATTGATTGAAATTGATTTTCCTATATTTCATATTTCAAATGCATATGCAAATGCTGTGTAATAAACCTGTTTGTATATTTAAAGAAGAGTTACTACTATCTTAGTGTACACAGCTGAAAAAATGATAAAATGGTCTAAAAATTAAAATAATATACAGGTAATGGTTACTAATAAATGGTCTGTACATAGTTGAAATTCATCAACTATATTCGACCTTCTAGGAAGTGCCTGGTCCCGTTATCCCCCCCCCATATATACGCCCCTGATGGAACCTCCAAAATGACAAAAGTCATAGCCTGAATCATGTATGATACTAGTGTGTGTGTGTGTGTGTGTGTGTGTGTGTGTGTGTGTGTGTGTGTGTGTGTGTGTGTGTGTGTGTGTGTGTGTGTGTGTGTGTGTGTGTGTGTGTGTGTGTGTGTGTGTGTGTGTGTGTGTGTGTGTGTGTGTGTGTGTGAACGTGCATGCATGTGTGTAATTGAAAGTTTACAGTATTGTGTAAATATAATTTCAAATTTATGAAATATAAAATGCATTTATAAGATACTAGTACTTTATTTCTGTGATTTTAGTAACACACATTGAACTTAAAAGTATATACAGACCCTCCTATATATAATGTAATATTTCTCAATCATTAAAAATCAAGTAATTATAGCTTTAAATTAACACACACACACACACACTCTCTCTCTCTCTCTCTCTCTCTCTCTCTCTCTCTCTCTCTCTCTCTCTCTCTCTCTCTCTCTCTTTGCCTTATAGGAATAAAATTAATAAAATTATTATTAATGATGTACAAATCAATAGATACTTACTTATGAGTTATGAGGCATTAATTTGTACATGCATTATCAGCAATGTTTGCTTGTCATCTGGTGAAGTAATTCTGTGTACGTTGATTTTTACTGTTGACTGTGTAATATTTAGGTTTAATTAATTATGGGTAATTAATTATTCAATTAATTAATTTTAATTGATGTGTGAATTGATTATTAAATAGGTTTTAACTATCTAGAGTAATCTCTGATATAAGCTGTGAGACCTCTCATAATGCCCCACGTTTGGGCATCAATGCAATGTTTGGGTATTTAATTATGCAAATTAATTAATTTTATGTTGATAAAGTAATTAATCCATTTATGTTTGTTATACAATGAGATTTCTCATCGAGCCCCTCGTTGGGAAGCCAATTTATATAGGTAATTAATTAATGAATTTAACTCAAAAATTAATTAATTTGACATTTAATCTGAAATAGTGTGATTCACTGTAATCATGATTTCTCCTTCTTTCATATCTTACATATTATATTGATCACCATTGAGGTATTGTAATAACGTAACTCATACGCATGTCTGGATCTAGAAATGACAGTTTATTATTGATTAAGCAATTAATAATTAGCATTCATGATTGTACATATCCATGCTCCTGAAATGAAAACAATATATCACACAACTTATTTGTTAATTGATGATACTATTTCTAGTTTACAACATAAGTATACAATAAATTATACTCTACGTTCAATATCTTCCTACACTTAATGAGTTCATATTTCCAGACTTGCATCTACAATAGTGATCATTTATATGAGTTAACTATTATCTGATATTTATATTCATCTCAATGTGGATTCTTTGTGAGAACCAGGTCAGTGGATTGATAACTACTAACAATAAATAACTTACATTACTTGTTTACAGTTATCCAAATTGCCTAGAACCTCCATCCGGCTCCTTGTGTCCTCCACTCTCCAGCACAATTGCTTTACACTTATCATTTAGATCACAGGTGACTTTACACTTCCACAACACATATCTCGCAACCTGTGTCGGTATGCATCCGGTCTCGTTTGATATATACAGGGTGATTCACGAAGAAATGGAAATACTTCGGGAGATGAATCTACATCGAAAAATAAGAAAAAAAGTTCATATAAACATAGGTCCGGAAATGCTTCGTTAGCGAGTTACGGCTACCGAAAGATTTCGCCAGGGTTTCGGTTCCCCCGGGTAAATGAAGACTTTCTGAAATTCTGGGAAGGGGCGAATTCTGTTGTTTCTTATGGTTTTTGACCTGAAAAATCGAATAAAACAGGTCGCAGAACTGTATCTCCCATAAGTTTCATGATGTCCGACGTAAAACAGAAAAATCTTTGCCTAAAAACAAATTTTGGAAAATTGGAAACAATTGGAATTTTTTGTTGATTTTTATAGACTTTATTTACACCATTTTTCTCAGAATTAAATTCTTTACAAGTTTTGTTCTTATGCATTTATTAGTCATTTAACAAAGTTATTGTACTTCTAACCTAAAAAAACGTGTTTGTCAGCTCGGTCGTTTGCTCTGCATAAGGGAGTTGTGATGGAGTCCGTGGGTACATGATAAATTAGCATGGCCACCACGGGAGCAAGCATATGCTTTAGCTTCAGCCAATTGTCACGCCGAGGCGCGGCATCATGGTCCCCTCGGGCATAGCCTTTGGAACGTAGTGACGCACTGGCGAGGACAAGAGGCTCGAGCGCCCTAGGGCGTCGGCCGAAACGATGGGGAATGATTCCGAGACAGTCAGCACTCGCAAGGAAGGCACTTGCACAACCTCGTGGGAGCCCGTGTCTCAGGTCATTACCCTGCCGAGTCAGCAAAGCAGGTGCTGACGGGGATCTCAATTGACATGGCTTCAGCCAATTGCCACGCCTGGGCGCGGCTCCGTGGTCCCCGGGACATAGCCCACGGAAACTTAGAGGCGCACTGACAAGGACAAGAGGCTCGACGGCCCGGAGGCGGTGACTCATCACCGGGGCAGTCGGCTCTCGCAAGGAAGGCATTTGCACAACCTCGCGGGAGCCCGTGTCTCGGACCACAGCCTTGCCGAGTCGGCAAAGCCGATGCTGGCAACAATATGTCTATCCAATCCAATCTGCCGCAGCATGATTGACTACAGAGTCGGCAGTCGCAGGTAGTGAATGTTTGGTGATCGGTTCAGAATTCCAGAAGGTTGGGGGGGGGTTCGTTGCTGAGGGGTTCATGTGATGAACTAAGGGGGGTCGTCTAACAGCGCCCTAGGGCGCCTGACGCGGCGAGGGGGCGGTGTATTTTCCATGTTGTTCAGCCTTTGGAGGTGCGGATAAGGGGACTCTCCGGCCTTGGCGAACAAATTCGCTGCCAAGGACCAGACGAAGACCTCTAAGGTGGGAACACGGAGGCCCTGGTGAATGGCGGAATTTCGCCCAAAACACGGGGACCCCGTGAGGGAGCGTAAGGTCCAGTTCTGGAACGTCGTCAGCCTATGCCTGTTGGTGGCCGACAGGAGAGGCCACCAAGCGGGCGCCGCATACGTAAGCACTGTCCGGAGGAACATTAAATTGTCAGTTTAGTACGGACAGCCAGGCGGCTGTTCCGCGAATGCATAGGAGATAGCTTGGCTCTGACGCCACGAGCCTTGTTGAGGGTTGCGGTCACGTGGGCGTTGAAGTTTAGGCGCCGATCAAGCCGGACGCCTAGGTACTTCACCGTCGCGGTCCAGTTGATGGGTCTCCCCTCTAAGGAGAGGGATTGGCATCGGGAAATGGACTTATGAGTAAAGCAGATCGCCTCGGATTTCTCCGTATTGATCGCTACCCGCCATTTCCTCAGCCAGTCCGGAAGCATAGCCAACTGGCGTTTTAACATTACGCTCGTCCGCCAAGGCGAAAGCGAGCTAAAATGAAACATCGCGTCGTCGGCAAATAGAGACAATGTGACCCCGGGATAAACAGGCAGATCGTTCGTGTACAGGACGTACAGAACGGGGCCGAGGACAGATCCTCAAGGGAGGGACGCCGGCGGCGACAGGGAGAACCCGAGAGAACGCCCCGTCGACGCTGATCCTGAAGGTGCGATCCATCAGATAGGATCGGAGCAAGTGGACGATAGATGCCGGGAGTGGCGAATGCGCCAGTTTGTAGAGCAAGCCTTCGTGCCAGACTTTTCGAAGGCTTTGCTCACATCCAACAGGACGGCTCCTGTTGCCTGATGATTGTTGGCGGCGTCGGCTAGACAGGTGACAACCCGTACTAGCTGAAGAGTAGTCGAGTGCCTCGGCCTAAACCCAAACTGCTCCTCGCGGATGAAACCATCCACCAGGGGCCGAATACGGGCCAGGAGGAGACGCTCGAATACCTTCGAGATTGCTGGCAATAGCGATATCGGGCGGTAGCTTCCAGGAAGCGTGGGCGGCTTTTTGGATTTCGGGATCATGATGACATTGGCGGTTTTCCACAGGCGGGGGAAGTACCTCAGCCGGAGACAGGAGTTGAACAGCTCAAGAAGAACGTCAACTGCCGGAGGCGGGAGATTCTGCAACGCAGCTGCACCGATGCGATCGGGGCCAGGGGCCTTTCTCTTCTTCAGTCGGCTAAGGACAGACGCAAGGTCTTCCTCGTCGACCAAATTTGGAGGGTCATTGGGGGGAGCTGAGAAGTAGTCAGATAGGAAATCCCTGACGACGGCCGTGTGAGCCGGGTCAGAGTTGCCTCTATGGACAGTGAACTGTTCCTCAATACAGTTGGCGAAGACTTCCGCCTTGCCTCCTGCAGAGTACACAGCGCCGTCCGGGGTATTCAAGGGATGGCGAGTCCTCTTTTCGTCTTTCAGTCTACCAGCAGCTCTCCATACGGAGGCGTGGTCGACTTCCAAGAACTCCAAATAGGAGTCCCATCGATCCGCGTTTACGTCAAGCAGTAGCTGCGAGACGTGTTCCGACTGGGCTCGAAAATGCCGACTAGCGGCAGGGCCACGGGTATGCTGCCATCTGCGGTGGAGCTGGCGCCGTAATCGGATGGCCTGGAGAACTTCCGCAGGAAGGTCAGAGCGTTTATTACTCACCGGAACAGTGTAGGTGTGCTTGTCCATTGCGGACTGGACGAGATCCTGAAGCTGATTTACCCGGGGATCCACGTCGTCACAAGAGACGAGTGGGTCCGGAGGGACAGACGGCAACTGCCTATCCAGATCGTCGTAGTAGGATCGCCAATTGACTCTCCTAACAGGACGATCGGGAAGTCGGGGTGAGACCGACAGCAGCAGGACAGTTACAAGCAGGGGGTCGTGATCGGACGAGAGGTCCGACACCGTGCTGACTTGTAGATGAAAGGGGACGGCCTTGACAATTACAATGTCAAGGATGTCCGGCGGATGACCCGCACGGGAAAAGTATGTCGGTTCAGAAGGGCCGATGATGAGGACACTGGGATCACCTTCGACAGCCCTACGGAGAGAATTACTGTAGGGGTTTGACGTTCTGCTGTTCCACGAGGGATGCTTGGCGTTAAGGTCTCCGGCAACGATGGTTGGAGATCGCTGTCTAGGAGGGCGTCCCACTCCTCTTGCGGCAGAGCTACAAACTTAGATATCACTATTCAGCTAATTGATGATGGTAATAACCATGAATTAAGAGGTCTTGTTTTTCCCATTACCACAACTGTATGTGTTTGTAAGTGGCAGGGACTCTTACTTGTAAAGGGGTTTAGAAAATTGATTGTAGTATTTATCTGTCTATAAATGACTAGGAATGAGAACCATAATATTATTATAGAACTTCTTTAAATGATGTACTTAAAAAATAAATGTTTATTAACAGATAAATGATTTTTAAAATGACACACTTATTGTACTGTTTGTGCTTTTATATTACCTGCATGCACTGTTTTTGATTGGCATTAACAGTTCATTGTTTATTATGAAATTACTTAAAACATATACTGGTATATAATACAGCTGGTCATGTAGATTGTGTTCAGTACAAACAGACTTACACTTGTTATTATTATTCCCATGGTATTGAATAATATAGTATTAATAAATAAATAAAAGGAATATTAAATAAACATTTAATAATGTTTTAAAATTTATGTTTATTTCTTATTATTTGTATTATGTCATAAAGTATACAATAAAAAAGTATTTACATAATTACTCTATAAGAAAGTTTATACATTTTTAATGGAAGATTAAGTCTCTTCCTCAAGTGTTTGTATGAAAAATATAAAATTAGTATTTTTACATTACAAATAATCTGGTATGTAAAAGACATTTGTTTTATACTGTAATAATTATAATTATAATAATTATAACTATAATAATTCATAGTTTTATTTTATGAAAGATCTGAATTGTAATAAATAAATCAGCTGTTCTCAAACTCGGCATTCATGCATATTTGTACCTGGTGATTCTCTGTACATTCCAGCATATCAAGTTTTAGGTATCACTGATTCACAACTAACTTTTCAATGTAATTTTCCAAATAACTGTTACTCATGATATCAATAAAGTGTTTTTAGTCAGTCTGACCAGAAACCAAAGGATCTGATCTGCTTGTATCTATCCTATCCAATCTGGTTACATGGATATTTTATCAGGTTCAGAAATCGAAATCAGATCTCTGACTTATCTCAACACTATCTCCTTTATTTCAGACATCACGTTTAGTCAAATTTTAATGTTTACAGAATTTGTTTAAAATACTAAATCCTCCTAATCATACTGAATACACAACTTAAGTTCAAAATTGAACGGTGATCACTAATACCTTACACACGTCTCTCCCATTGCAATGAGGCACACTCTTGCCTTTGCAACAGGTTGTGCTCCATAGTTTGAGAACTGCTGTTTTAAAAAACCAAGTAAAAATGTGGAACAGAAAATCAGTAGCAGACAACGAAATCATTATTTTGACATTTATTTCTTTATTGACAAGGTTTACAGTAATTTTAGTTACAGACAAATTATTGCTTATTACGTCCAGTTCAAAAAATATTCAAATATAATTTTTCTTTATAATTTTTAATGCATGATATTTTGAAACCACCTGTCAATATTTTGTACCATATTTTATCGTTCCAATTCTGTACATAGTCAAGTTGAACACCATATCATTTATTATAAGTACATTGATACCATCTAGATTAGAAAAAATTAAAGTGGAAAAATTTAATTCAGAATTTCTAAAAATGTTATCCTTAACATTGTTTACATTTGATGTATACTAATATTAAATATTAATTCCATATGTTGACAGTTTTACATTTTTCAGTAGATAACTTCTGATTACAAAATGCATGTCTATTGAATGACAATAGAAAAACCGTAATATCAATGTCATGCATTTAACATTTAGAAAGTCAAACAATTTACAACTTAAAGAAGCATTGTTGATTTTAAAAGAGTTTAATATTACTACACAGTTCATGTGTAGCAAGCTGTATCAAGTTTTACAGTCATCTGAATACCACATATAAGTTTTCATTTCTTAACAAACTTTTTATCATATAATTAGTGTTGGCACAAGTAGTACATCTCCCCCCCCACACACACACACGCACGCACGCACGCACACACACAAATATTACAAGAGAGGTTTTTAATGTGTATAATTAGAAAACAAATACAATTAGATTTTTTTTTAACATACTGTACTAAAAGTCTTGAAACAGGAATGGTAGTGATAAATTTCATAACATAATCTCATGTAGGTATAAGTTGAACCAAAAGAAACTGGTTATTATAGAACAACTATAATAACTTATTTAGTATGAATTGGTACATTTAAAGAGATATTCAAAGTTTATATAAATAGGTTAACAAATTTTTTGTTCAGTAAGATTCTTGTAGGTATTCATGATTATATGTGTGTATATATATATATATATATATATATATATATATATATATATATATATATATACTGTTAATGATTTCGAGGTTCGGTCATTAATCATGAAAACTCAGTTTTGCGACGTTTCGAGATTTATTCTTCTCATAATCATGCCTACAACATTAAAATATAGTCTTACTACAATTATATTATTTGTAAGTGTGTATAGGTGTGTGTAAAGTCATACATTACTATAACTATTTACTTACATTAACTGTGAGATGAGCTACAGCAACCACATTACACTAAACACTTATCACTGTTCCATACTTATAGTGATAAGTGTTTAGTGTAATGTGGTTGCTGTAGCTCATCTCACAGTTAATGTAAGTAAATAGTTACAGTAATGTATGACTTTACACACACCTATACACACTTACAAATAATATAATTGTAGTAAGACTATATTTTAATGTTGTAGGCATGATTATGAGAAGAATAAATCTCGAAACGTCGCAAAACTGAGTTTTCATGATTAATGACCGAACCTCGAAATCATTAACAGTATAATAATACAGTCGATAATTAACATTCCTCTATATATATATATATAGTAATTGCACAATCAGTAGTTGGTAGATGAAAAATGTATTTTACAGTACTGCATTTAAGTACTATAAAAAACAATAACATTTTATATGAATTTTTCTCATTCTTCTTTTTACTGTACTGCGACCAATGTTTTAACATTGAGTTCATGGAGGATTTGTTCATGCAAATTAACATAGTATATTCTTTACCTCTTATCTCTTAGTTAATGGTTTATGACTTTAACTGCAATAATGTAATAATAATTACTTTTTTGTTGTCACAAATCACAGTCAGCCTGAATTATTTTAATAATTCATAGTCTGAAACTTATGAATAATTAATGACACTTGACATTAATTTTAACCACATAGACAATAAAAACATTTATTTATGCGTAGTAAAAATCAAGTTCTGGGTGATGATGAGGAAATGAATATGAATATAATAAATATTATAATTGGATGAAGAAACATTTATTAGAAATATGAAATTGATAGAATGAATTTGTTAGAATAGTGGTAAAAGTAAAAAGGATTAAGTATAGTAGAAAAGTTAGTCAAATGGATCACTTAAAAAGCAAGTAGACTACAATATTTTGTAAACTGGCATCTCCATGTCAGGTGAAAAATCAGAGAGATGCTAGGGAAGTAATCGTTGGACTTATGATATAATTGATAGTGCATAAAGGACTACAGTATGGCATGCACTGTACAATAATTTTTGTTTAAAAACATTTTCTGAACTGTGCCGCACCATATAGGCACCAAGTAGTTGAACGTATTCACAAAAGAGAAATATAATTATTATTTTCAATAATGTTTGAAAACGATAGTGTTTTATATAAGTTTTTAAAAGTATATATAACTTGACTAAGAGCACTGATTATCTATATTTAAAATATTTATATATTACACATACACCTAAAAGTCTTATGATGAAAACTGAACTCACTATCGCTCATTATAATATAAATTTTACTTAAATTATTCTCACAATGGGAGATAATCATTATTAATATACATTATTATCTGAAGATATGATAACCAGAAACAACACAATTTGTTGAATTACAGATGAATTAACTCTTTCCGATTAATTATATATTCTTTCTTTGTACTTTTGTTACAGTAAATTTGTTAATATTCACAAACATTTGGTTTCAAATAATACAGCTAAGTAGTAAGCCATTTTTTTTCTTTATAAAAATATTTTACAATATAACCTAAGAAATACTAATTACACCATTATTTATTAAACTAGATATCATAGATGATTACATTACAAAAACAGTTTCAAATCAGTAGGACATCTGACAAAAAGCTTAGTTTAGTTTGGAATAAATAAGAAGGAAATTAAAAAATAATTAAAGTTACACCTCTTACAGTTTACAGTGTGCAATGCCATGAAAAAATAAAGAAATAAGGTGTAATACCTGTACTGGAATGTTGGCATAATTGAATCATTGATATACAATCTTTGACATGTAAACTGAAATGAGAAAAATTCTCATCAATATCTATCCTAGAATGGAGGCTGGGTAAAGAAAGTATGTTTAACTGTATTTGGGTGAAGGAAGTAGCAATCTAACGTTTGGCTCAAATATGTAACTATGTTATCAGATATAATGTACAAAGCTTATAAATACATATATACATTGAACATGTAAAAATACATTTTTTAAATCATCACTTACAAAATAAGAAATACTAACTATGAAATTATCACTTTAGTTTAATATCTCAGACAATCTAATGTATGTACATTACTTTACACAAAGGAAGCTCAAATAAAAAAGTAATAAAATTAATAAGAAACATGTGGTAGCAATTTTTATTCTGTTTTTATCTAGTCTTTGATCACAAATAAAATGCAAATGCACTTTTTTTATTCGCAGCACAATTTTTTAATAATGCTATTGTCTCTTAATTTGGACTTTCAGCTGCTGCTGCTTTTTTGGCTTCCTTTTTCTTTTGTTTTTCTTTGTCCTTATTTTCAAAGTAGTGTTCAATTTCTTCAAGTGATTTGCCTTTGGTTTCAGGAAGCAGAGTTATGACAAATACACAACTTATTGCACAGAAAACGGCGTAGATCCAAAATGCACCTTCTAAGCCCATCCAGTCTTCAATGTCTGGGAATGTTTTAATTATAATAAACATTGCACCTAAATTACAAGCTCCAGATATAGAGCTGAAGAAGCTTCTTTGAGCCAAGGGAAGTAATTCACCCATTAATAAGAATGGAATGTTACAATAACCTATAGAGAAAGCAGCAATGAAGACTAATGAACTTATTACAGGGACATAACCCATATGTTCAGCTACTTCTAAATGATGATTAAATGCATAAAAGTAAAAGCCTAATACAGCCATTGATATTGACATAAAGAATCCTGAAGCAATTAATAATGGTTTCCTTCCACTCTTGTCAATTACGATTATCGACAAGAAAGTTGCAATCACTTGTACCAAACCAACAAGAATAGTTGCTGCATAATCACCAATTGAACTTTTGCTAGCATGGAATATATAAACAGTATAGAATATAATTGTATCAATACCGCTGACTTGTTGGAATATCAGAATAGCTATGACAAGGCCAAATGGTAGTAACACTGGTTTTCGTAATAACGCTTCCTTGGAATATGCACCTTTAATTTTATCCTTAGCAGCATTTGCTGGCAGTTGGTCTTTCATCTCTGCAGCAACAACACTTTTGCGTTGCATGTTTTCTTCCAGTGATGTTGGGATAGTATATAATTCTACATTTGCAGTGAAAGGTTGATGTCGAAGCCACTCTGCTGATTTTTCAGCTTTTTCCTTGTGTCCCTTAGATCGCAACCAGCTTGGAGATTCAGGTAGTGGTATTAAGAAAAAGAATAATGATAAGGGGAACAGAGCTGAAGCGAAAGCTAGATAATCCCATGGCAACCAGGTACCAAGAATGTATGATATTAACACTCCTATAGCCATAAACAGTGCAGGTAATGATCCTAGTATACCACGAATCTCAGGGTGTGCACACTCACTGACCTAGAAAACAGAAAATAAAATGAAATTTACCACTTTAAACACACACACACACACACACACACACACACACACACACACACACACACACACACACACACACACACACACACACACACACACACACACACACACACACACACACACACACACACACACACACACACACACACACACACACACACACACACACACACACACACACACACACACACACACACACACACACACACACACACACACACACACACACACACACACAACTTATATTAATTATACTTTAAGGATAATCAGTATGTTATTACTTTAACCTTTAACAGTATTATTTAATGTAGCTACTTATTTATGAAAATAGTAAAATATAAAATAAAATCTGATAATTGAATGGCAAATGTGTCCAGCTAAATACTTAGTTTGTTATAAGAACCAAATGGCTTATTACAAGCACTATTTAAAAGCTAGCAAAAGTACGGAAGTTATTTTGTTACATACGGTAACTAGCAAACATTTAAAATAGCATAGATGAAATAGACAGGAGTCTGTTGATAAGATGTGTTAACTATTAGTCCTCATAGTAAAATAATCATAAGCGTGAACCGAGAATGGAATATAAATTTTGGTCTGTCTAAGTCAGAAAATCATGTTTATTTAATTTTGTTGAATTAATTGTTTTATTTATCGTACAATGTTACATTCAACAATAATATTGCTAGTGTCAGTTCCATTGTAGGACTTCATATGTTAGAATTCTCTGTAAGACTTTTAATTATTTAATTGATGTTTACAGGGCTTACTTTCTATTCACAACGAGTTGAGAGTAGGTGTACATAGATAAAAATGATTCTGATTGGCTGAAGTTAATGTGAATAAGAACAATGGAAGCCATATGACTCATAACACATGTATCACTGTATCACGTCATAGAACCAGAAATTGTAAAAAAAACAAAAATAATTTATAACTTAATAACAATTGTATAATATCCAAAGATATAGAAATGGTGGTTGCAGTCATGATTGTTAATGAATTAGTAGGAACACATGGATTAAGTACATACAGAGGCATATCTAAGGGAGATAGAAGAAATTCCCAGTTCCAATCTTAACACATTATCCTTTAAGAAAAATTAAAAAAAATATTACATTTTTAAGGCTTTTCAGAAAAATTATATAAAAATTCAGAAGTCAACTAAATATTATTCCCAAAAAACAGATTGTATACCTAGAATAAAAATCAAATTCAAATTATGTCAGCATAATGGCAGCATTATGACATAATGGCAGCATTAGTACTCTTGAAATATTATGACTAATGCTTTAGTATTATTATGATGAATGCTTAGATGTTAATATTTTTTCATGTGATCACTCACAACTCTTCATAAATATAATATAGTAAAGTAGCAAGTAAAAAGTAGAAACATGTAGACTTTACGGAGAAAACGGGTCTTGAGTTGTTCCCAAATGAATTATACAGAGTGACACTGTTATTGAAATAATTGTTGCAGTTGCTAATCAAGGTATAAGCAAGATTAAAATTATGTTTAAAATGAAAATATAAAAGTATTGGTAGTGAAACATTTTAGAATGATGTAAATGAACTAATGAAAAAGGGCTGAAAAAAATAGAAATGAAGGAGTGAGACTAATAAAGGAACAGGCAAACTGATTTTAAACATACCTGGTACCCCTAGTACTATGTTATTGTTTCAATAATGAGAAAGGCATCATAGGCACAATTTAATGTATCATAGATACACTAAGTAAACAAAATGTATCTACAGTAAATGCTGGATAGATTTACAAGAAGCATAATAGACATCAATAAATGTTAGAGAATTACAAACCTGAAAATTATTACAGTATGTACCAATGTACTTACATAAACTTGAGCAGATGGAGTAACTATGCCACAGCAAAACCCAGTGAGTACCCTGGCGGAGAGTAACATAGGAAAGTTAACAGCAAAACCGATCATTGACCAGCCAAGTACAAATAGAGGAGAACTGAACATTAATGTCCTTTTTCTTCCAAATTTCTGTAAAAGCGGTCCTGCTACAAGACTTCCGATGAAGGCACCCATTGGAGGAATTGCAGCTTAAAAGCAAAAAACAAAAAAATATTAGAACACCTACTTTTAAATCTAATTGCACACAATTTGTGTGTGCGTGTGCGTGTGTGCATGTGCACGTGTGTGTGTGTGTGTGTGTGTGTGTGTGTATGTGTGTGAGAATTCATAATTTATAAAAAAATTTAATTTGGTTTGGTTGTACACATGCAAAGAATGTATACATGTATTACATGACACAGTTGTTCTTGTTATTTCCATTTTTTTTTTTAAAGAGAAGACTGGTGCAACTATAAAATATACACCAATATTTGAAAATTATTTAAACACCAAGTTTGAAAATTATAACTATACACCAATATTTTTTAATAGTTGTTCATAATATCTCAGTCTGATTTGTGATCAGAATATACATTGGTGAATATATATTATTTAATCTTTGTTAGTTAAAAATGGTGTGAAATATTATTAGTGTATACCATTGGTTGCATTTTGGGTCTGTTTTACTTTATGTGTATGTTGAAGGGAGATGACTTGATCGCTAGCCTAAGGAATGTGTGCTTTTGGTAGCATCCCCTCCCCAGCAATGACTTCACCATCTGCTGCTGATGTATTACTGACCTGCTGTTGACCTAAATAGATATTGGTTTCTGCTATGGATCTAGGCACACAGATAAATTTCTGCTACCTGTGAGTAAAACACACAGATAAACACTCAGAGATTTAAAAAAATGTAAGTTGTAACACTATAGTTGTTGCAGACATAACAAGCATTTGAGCCCAACTGGAGCACACACGCTGACAGGTTAGGTTGCTACTGCTTGGTATAAAGCCAGTAGTGAGGCAAATCTTTCCTGTGCTTCTCTGATCCCTGCACTTGCATTCAAGTCACCTCCCTACTATACTTTATTGCATGTGAGTGTATTGTTTTTGTCACATGTTTGGATCCAAGCAATGGTTCACATTTAGCAAAGTAAATGTGATTCACTCGGTGGCGTATGCAGGGGGAGGCTCAGGGGGCTCAAGCCCCCTCCCAACAGAAAAAATGTAATGTGCACTTCCTTAATTTACTTAGTCTCTCGTTTAAAATTACAAAATTGCATATTTCGGCCAATTTTGATGGGGATATAAATACTAACAAAATAAGTAGTTTATAATAACAATTATTACTTCAGTTACAATTTATAGTTCATTGAGCGGTGTGTTACACTGAGTGTAATGTTCAGTAAGCTACCTGTTTTCTTTCTCTCTCGCTCTCATTTTACGGCGCCTCACCGGCCCGGTCACTACTACCAGTGAACCCTAAGAATTTTTACGTAAGTATTAATAATAATATTTTTAAGAAATTTTAAATAAGTACATAAAACCTTTTTCAAAAAAATATATTTAATGCTTAAGTTAAATTCAGGACTTTTTTGCAGATATCAGTCGATAAATAAAACAATAATTTTAATAATGTTCCTAATTTCATATCCTGAATAATGCTGGTGTAATAATGTAAAAAATGACTTTAAAAACACTTTACATTTATACAAAATTTTTTGATAATTTTTTTTTTTATTTTTGGATAAGTCCCCAATCACGAAGAATACATTTTCAATCAAATGTGAAACCTACTGAAAATAATACGTCTACTAATAAATTGTAACCATTAACACGCATATGTACTCTATCTTATAATGTAAGTTGCAGAAGAGTAGGCTAATATATGGACTCCTAGGTTCAGCCCCCCCCCAGATTGATTTCTGCGTACGCCACTGGATTCATCTTGTTGTTGTTTAGAAGAAGAAGAAGAAGAAGAAGAAGAAGAAGAAGAAGAAGAAGAAGAAGAAGAAGACTAAACAAAAATAGTAGTGTAATGGTGATTTTCATAATTTGTCTGATAATTAAAAATGTCTAATATTGTAATTTATCTAATAACATAAATAGTTTACTAATATAGTGTAATAATATAATTTATCTAAATCGTTCAAAACAGTTAGCGGGTTATGCAGCTCAGGGAGCTTACCAGAATTAGGCTATACTTATCACACCACACAAAGAATTTCTGTATACTTACAAACCCATGAAACTTCATTCTTTGTAGGCACAAGATGTGGACTTTTTTCTAACATGGAAGGCATACCGGGAGAAGAGAAACCTCGTACAAGTCCGATAGTCAGATAACCAAGTGAAGCTGCCATAGTCAGCAGCAACTGAAACAACCATACACTTATTATAAGCAAGGAATACTGTATTATTGTGTTTTAATGTAGATATATGAAAGCAGTGCAGAAGTAACATGGTAATGACAAAGAAAAGTTTAATGTATTTACTGCAAGAATGAGGTTTGAGGAACTGCATAATTTGTTCACAGGACATGCTGATATAAAACTAGCACTTCTAGTCCTCACATACCACATGCACCCCTCTTATAATTCATAGCTAGTTTTCTGTCACTAATATCTTATTAGTTGGTTTAGTATTAAGATAAATATATGTTCATGTCTAACAAAGCTAGGTGCGTTAATGTGTAGTAAAAACGCAACTGAATCTATACTGGTGCTCCAAGTGGTGACCTAGCATCTAAGTAGTTGACAGAATATTAATGCAAATGTGTTTGTTTCCTTCAAAAAAGAACACATTCTTTCTACAGAAATTTAAATTTAAACTAAACACGAGACTATTTTTATTTACTTGTGCATCATACAGACAACCCAAGAAATGGTAATTATCAGATTTTAATGAAGGAAGGTCATGTACCCAGGTCATATCTACCATATGGTAGATACGGTGGTTTTTGAGGTTTCTATCAGATGGCATTACTATTTTAATAAGTAGGCCTACTATCAATGACACTTTATTTTCCCAGACAATTGTTGGGACATGTCTTTGTGTTACACTGCAGAAAGTATTCAATAATAAGAATATCAAATTACTGTGATTTTTACTATAACAGGCCTCTAAACAATATGTCTTTGAATTCTGTAACTCAGTGAAAGGAGAAAATAAACCTGCCAGTTTTAAATTAAATAATTTTCTTTCTTGTATTGAAGCCAAAAAGTAACACTATGGTGAGAATTCATATTACTGTGTGTCTCACATTGATGTGAGAATTCACAACCACGCTGCCTCGAGAATTATACTAAAAAATTAACACCATTTTATATGTTATTATTATTTATTTACATTGTGTATTGTGTACTGACAGATTATCGTTCAATTTACAGGTGAGTACTCGTCTCTCGCTTCATGACTCACCAGCAACTTGTTTGTTTACTGTGTTAATGTTTTCTTGTGTAATAACATGAGTGACAATAATTTTGTGTAACTGGTACCTATTGGTGTAAGTCCCCTGGTTGTCACATGAGTATGACAATGAACTGCCTACGACACAAACATGCCCAGTACTGAACAGATGCGGTTGTGGGAACCGCTGTTTGCGGAACATGTATTTATGATATCTGGCAGTCTGGTCATGTGGTTAAAGCATTTTAGCTCTACTTCACCAAATGCATGATTACAAAATTTGGATAGAACACGACACTTCAGAAACATGATAAAAGACTCAATTTGATTCAACACTTTACTATTCTCTGTCTGTCTGTCTCTCTCTCACACAACACACGCACACATGTGCATGCTCACATGCACACACATGCACGTTTACATGCATGCTCACGCACGCACACATGCACACAAACTCTCACTCTCACTCTCCCTAGTTATGTGTGTGCACACATGTACACGTACGTGTACCTGTCTGTATGTGTGTACATGATTCAGTGAAAACTTGTTTAAGAAAAGAGTAACATTTTATTATTTATAATTTTAACTTGTACAAAATCATTATCTTCTTATAACTTGTTACACATCACCTATTACCATCAGCCCACCAAACAATCTCAGGGTTAGGTGTGAACCCATATATCGATTATGGGTAGGCAATTTAATTATATATTAATTGAACAGATTAATATAGATATAGGCTATTACCCAAACTGGTGAAGTTTTAACTTACTATTTGCCATTTGTCTTTCTGTCTATTTGGGGGATGTTTCACTATAACTATTGATGCATCAAGCGGTTTTCATAAAACTTGGCACACTTGTCTACACTTTTGCCCCATAAACCCCTTTAGTTTTTGAGATTTATCCCAAAAATAGGGGGGCAGAAGAAAAAACGTGGGGGTTAAAATTTTGAAAACTCCCAAAAATCCATGTGGAGTATCAGATTAAGAAGAATGTAAACAAATGTCTGGATATATTGTTCGAGTTTTGAAATTTAAAAATTTTTAGCCATCAGGGTCCCGAAAAGTGATACAAAATTTAAGAAAATACATAAATACTTGTAATTTAAAAATCGGTATGGAGAACCATACATGACTTCATATTCTAAGATTTATATTTAAAAACATTTATTTAAATTCAGCTTAATAATTTCTAAAAAAAACTTCCCAGACCCTCAAATTATTTTCACTATTTATAAATATTTTTGTTATTATGTGGTAGTCGTTTCATATAATGTTATTTTTGAGTCACTTTATCCATAAAAATTAAGTATTTTATTCTTATAAAGAAACTGAACTACTCAGATAATCATCACTCCTCCTCAACTGATCCGCACCATTAATGATATTTACACTTTCCACTTTCGTAGAGTAATAGTTTTATCATATGTAACTGCTAAGGTATCTCATCCTTCAAAATTAAATACTCACACTTTCCTTGATATCAGCAAAGTAATTTTCAAAAAATCACCCCTCCCCCTTCAACTACCCTCTCCATTTTTAGTTATCTCATTTACCATTTTACGGTGGGTTAATATGACTTTATTTTTGGGGCACTTTTAGGAAAATTACTTTTCTTCATGTTTTGTGGGTAGTACAATTAGAATCATCCCTTATTTGGAGCACGATTTTTTCGCGATCACGCGAAACGAACTATAGGCCTACGTTTTTTCAATGATTCAGTCCGTCATTCGTCATGGGTTCTAGATTTTCACCATATGGTAGCCTAATGTATGCAATGCAACCATTTCTACTACTACCGGTAGGCCTACACGTGTAAGTAATTATAATGGGCTCGCTTGTTACTTCGCGTCTTGATAGCGATCACAAGTAGTAGCAGCGCACACAGCCTCGTGTTTGTCTACATGTAATGTGTGATAAAAACATTTAATACTAATCACTGACGTTATTATAAACGCTCTCTTGACGGTATCAATCATGTTTAATTATAATAAATGTTTGTTTAGCTGTTTTACTTGTAGGCCTATCCTTATGGTTGGTGTCGCTTCTGAATCAACCGTCTGATATATGTCAATATCTAATCGCACTATTTCATAACATTTTCCCTAAACGTTTAAAAAAGAAAACAAATTTATCATTTTTACTGCAAAATAAAAATTGTAACTGAATCGCGCAAGGAAAATTTAAAATACAAAAAAGTTCAAGTTGTATTTCAACAAAAATCGCGCTCGCTCATACATACGCATAGTTAAATTATGTCGTGAGAATTTGTCTTTCACGTCATTTATCGTTACAAATGAATTTTGGTAGTTTATTCTCTACAGACAATTAACCGTTTTTGTAAATCTGTTCTGAAGTAGGCCTGTAGATTATCTAAATACGCAGAGAAAGTAGCGGAACTCTAGTATTGCTTTTTTCCTCTTCTGTCGAGTTTTTCCATTATACTCCTTATCAGGAAAACTTTTTTCCCAGTCCTGAGTGGTTCAGTTTTCAAAGATTTGACTCCTTAATTTGTATTCGTCCCATTTGTCTGTTACGGTTCGCTAGTCGTTTTTTAACACACGCCTCAAACTATGAGTTAAATTCTTCTCTTGTATACAGTGACGACGTGTACATGTTACTATCAGCAGTTCACCTTTGCTACCGAACAAGGAATGTGGTGACGTACGCCATTTCACTGCACGGATCACTGTAATACTACACATTTAAAATTCGTTTAACACAATTTCGGTGTGACTTGACTGTCTCTCACAAGGTATTTCTTTTAGCGAATAAAAAAACACTTTAACAAAATATTCAAAACATTACACTTACATATAGTGTACGAACGTTCAATCTAATATGCACACAAAATTACAACTGAATACGTCTTGTGACGTCTGAATAATGTTTACAGAATTAGTAATACCTCACCAACACAAGCCCGCACTATCATTCAGTAGACCCCTTGCTCCTCAGGCGTCTCGGTAGCAAAGCTGATGTGCGTATAGTACTTAATATTAAAAAAAAAGATATATGAACAAATATTTCAAATTAACATTACTTCTTTACTTCAGCTCTTCAATAAGTATTAGATTCGTTGTTGGCTCAAGCTGTATTGCTTTAGCGATGTGGGTTTACTATTTTGCAACAGATAAACATCGTTTTTACGGATGGGTGGTAGTGAACTTGTGTTAAAATAATCTTGTTAAGAGCAATAAAGCTACGAATGTTTGACACGGATGACTTTTTTACACTAAAATCCACTACTGTGTGCGCGCAACTTAGCAAAAAGGGACTAATTCATGGTATGGGGGACACATTTCATCGTTTCGCACGGAAACGTAACAAAAATTCGTGTTTATGAAACACTTGATTATATTCTACCACCTGAGAAGAAGTTAGTCCGCGCTTGCGGACCTAACGAAACGCCAAGGCTAAACATTAAAATAATTTCTTGTACATTATCACGTGTAAGGTTTCTAGATAAGCGCCAACAGAACTTAAACGTTGAAAATGTAATTATTTTAGAGTTTTTACTTTTAGGCAGTAGATCACACATAACAGTATTCAACATTTCACGTACTGTAGTCTCTCATTCACGGTCTTTTTTTCCCAGTGGACAAGTCTCAGGCTGTTTTGGGGACGAGCCCTCAAGCCGATTTGGAATATGGATTGTGGGAGACGCATGCCAGTGGGGCCGGGAGCGGAGAAGGTGGAGGCACCGGGTAGAAAAAGAGTACAGGGTGTGTGAGTGTAGTATGGACAGCCATATTGAGAATCAGGGGGGGGGATTGATACGAGAGTTCTAAAAACTAGAAAACAGCAACAGTATGGTCGAGTAGCGCAGGAAGCTAAATATGGAGGGTAACGTCAATGAGGCGTTAAGGGATAGGCGGTTGACTCAATTAAAAGGGCATAAAATTGGGTGTGAAGTAAAGGGGAATTATAGAATTAGGGGAAATAGATTTTCTTTTACGCCTTTTTTTTTATAGAGAGTAATAAATTGTTTTCGCTCTTTCTGCCTAAACGATGGGTGGTATCTGGAAAAACCACCACCCGAACTACTTCGGCAGAAGGTTTTCCAGATGATTTTATTTGTTCAATTAAATAAGACTGTTATCGTAGTTATTTTTAAAATTTTAAGCACTGTTAAAGAATGATTATCGAGGTAAGTGCAATCCTATTGGTCAGTGCAATTTATATTATTATTAATTTTCCATACACTAAAATATAAGCTTATTAAGGAATATTAATTTCTATGTTCCTTTTCTTTATAATAACTTGGATGGATTTTATTTTGAATAAATTTTAAATGCTATAAACTGACAGGTAATATCATTAAAAAAACTTTAGAGAAAAACCGCCTTTCCCTCCTTTGTTTCGGTTAACAGAGGTTCTACTGTATATAAACTTAGAGCGAAGAAGAGCCCAACCTCCGTCGACGATACGTAAAACCTTAAACCCAACCACCCACTCACTGCTCAAGGTAAAACGATGTAAATTATTGTTAACTAAAACTATTCTTAATATTTTTTGAACATGCATGGGGACAAAGGCCGACTTCCACGTCGTTACACTTCCACCAACAGGCCTCACATAACTTTTTGTCAACAGAAAAGCGTGCGGTGAACAACGAGTGTGTTATTATTATAAGAATGTAGGACAATATACTGTCTTGGCCTCCAGATAATACGCCGCTGTTGCGTGCCTCAAGTGTGTGTTGCGTTAGGGTGACATTAAACGAAAACATTATTACAGTACTTGAACGTTTTCTTTAGATGAAATTTGAATACCAAAGAACATTCCTCTAATTTGGTTTAGAGGAATAAGTTATATAGTAATAAACCAAAGGTAATATATACGATCGTATAGCAAATGTCCATTTTACAGGAATGAAAAAAGTTCAGTATAGGCCTCTAACGTCTGTCACAACGTATGTAGGCTTAGATACTAATCATAATTAAATATCTTACGAAGCAATAATAGGTGAAGTAGACGAGATCAGATAAGAAGTGATTTAGATATTTTTGCAGTTAATGAAAGATTAAAGAATACAGAAGAAAATGGATTCAACACATCAAAAGAATGGAAGAAAGTAGAATACCGAAGATGGAGAAAGATTTCAACGGTAGAGGTAGAAGAAAAGTTGGTAGACCTAAGAAATGGTGGACTGTGGAATAGGAACAGGCCGCTAAAGCCTAAAACCGTTATGAAGATGATGAAGCAATAAAAATTAAACATTTCGTTTTAATGTACTATTTAAAATGTAAATTATATATATATATATATACACTATATATAAGAGAACGAATAGTGTAATTTACGTAGGTAACAAAAATACGTTTTCTTTCAAATCAAAACTCTTTATAGGAAAAAGTTAATTCGTTTTCGTAAACATAAAAACGTGGATGTAAACAGCAAAGTGTAAACAGGTTATGTCATCCCGCTGTTTTCCGTTCACTGGTCTGGAAAGTCAGTTAAATTAGTTTCTTTCCTACATTCAAACAACTCTGTCGCACGTTCTATGGCACTGTCACTGCTTTAAAATTGTGTATCTACTGAGTAATTGTTTCTGTGTCAACTGCGATTTTACAAATATACGCTGAAATAATGTATGTTGCTGAAAGGTTGAAACGGCCTTTTTAGGGTTTGCAAGATTTTGGTTTTCTAATTTGGAAGTAGGCCTATAGCTATTTGTGTTTGCAGACGTAAAGTTCAGTTATTCAACAACGGTTGAATATCTATCCCTGAATGTGGGAACGTCTTCAAGCACACATCCAAGATTCAGTTACTATATATTGTAATAACACAAGTGTATGTGTTAATCATTTCCTGAAATTCTTCAACAAGCGTGCACGACCTTTGCGTTCCCGTTTACCAATGCCGATTTAAAATAAAATTTATTTATTGAACTCTGAACGGTACTTATTGTTTCTTGCGTCTTTCGATTCGACGATGACACGAACGTCAGTATGTCATTGCACCAATGAAGGCAAACGACTACATTAACCCTGACAGCGATTATCGTTTTTCCTTTTGCCACCTTACAGGATCGTAATTTCACGTATCTAGTAAAGCCTAGACAAAAGTCGGATGTAATGTTCAGTTTTTAGAGGTTTCGCTCGTTACTTGGTTTACACGCTTTTATATGACGATTTTTTAAATAAAGGTTTCTTACGGTTCATTGCCTGGTGACAGGCGTTGCCGGTTTTGGGGTTAAACGGTTGCCTACGAAGTCACACTGCTGAAAATCTGATTGTAAACTAACAAAGTGAACAAACTAACATTTCCTTGAATTTCAATTTTAGATAATGACAAATGTAAAGTTTATTTACAACACAAATACGTTATATTTTCGTCAATTTATCTAATGGTAAAGGACATCGAAGACGAATACTTCAGTTCTATAAAAGACTAAAATACTACAAAATAGAAATTAGTAGGCCTACGTAGAGTGGACAGATACGCACCGGTCACGTGTTCGATAAACGACTCGCTACATGAATCCGAAATGAACAAATATGTGAAATAGGACTAACTGATAGAAGAAATTCTTTATTATTGTTAAATATTTTGTATGATACTCTGATTTTGGATATCCGATCTAGGTCTTGTACTTTCTTGGTATAGCCTAACTGTGAAGCTACAAACATTTTGTCAACTAATTTCCGAATCTGGGACTTCCTATCATCGTCGTGTCATCGAATTCCTTATTAATAATTTTGTATGATACGTTCTGATTTTGGATATCCGATCTAGGTCTTGTACTTTCTTGGCATAACTGCGAAGCTACAAACATTTTGCCAACTAATTTCCGAATCTGGGACTTCCTATCATTGTCTTTTCTTCGAATCTATTAAACGTAAGCGTACATGCTTAGGTGATTATTCCCCTTGCCGAAGCGGAAATTCAAGGATCGGTGCTTTCATTTTTTATTATGTGTGACTTCTTAAAAACAGTTGTTCAGACACTTGATATATTAAATTTTAGAAGTTCACAAGAAGTGCAAATAATCGCTCATCAGTCATCGGATTCTGTCACTAGTAGTCTATATTCAAACACTTTTTGCTACAGTCTATTTCTTGATGCATATACAATATGTTTAAAATTTATAATTACTTTATCTCAAGCTGTTTTTCCCTTATTTGGAACATGTTTCAGGAAACATATTGTTCCCATCTTCAGCCTTCTTCCCATATATATATAATATTTAAAATTTGTATTTACTTTACCTCAAGATGTTATTTTTCCCTTATTTGGAACATGTTTCGAGAGCTATTGTACTCTCATCCTCAGCCTTTCGCGATTCTGCGTCTAGTGAAGTACCTGTGGGTTGGTTTGTCGCCATTGTGGTCTCCTGTTGGTCTCTGGTATCTCAAAGTGGTATTTTTGTGTGTGATTGTGGTGTATGTATTAGTGTTTTGTGTATTTTCGATGTTAAGTGCTTTGAAAATTGTGTCGTGTTTTGTATTGATTTGTATTTGTTCGGGTACTAGTTTGTTTTGTGTTTTATGTTTGTATATTTGTAAATTTTCCCAAATGTTCATTATGGCCCCTTTGTGTGGTATGTGTTTTTGTTAGTGTCATATTGGTTATGTCTGGGAATTCATGTTCAGTGTTTATTGCATGTGTGCCAAATTGGATTTATATATTTCTGGTTTTTTTGTATGCATTTAGATGTTCAAAATAACGTTTTTTCAGCTGTTTTTTTGTTTGTCCTATGTAACATTTATTGCAATTTTGGCATTCAATTTTGTATATATCGTTAGTTGTTGTGTTATCTTTGTTGTGTGGGTTATTTAGTTTTTGTAAATTATTTTTATTAGTTTTGTATGCTATTTTGATATCTGTGTTTTTAAATAATTTTGTTAGCTTTGTCATTTTATTATTTATGTATGTGAATGTGGCCCATTTGTTGTTGTTGTTGTTGTTATTATTATTTATGTGTTGTTCATTTTGATTCATTCTTAATTGTTCAGTTTTTATTTTATATTTTATTTTATTTTCTATTTTGTTTACAGTATTTTTATTTTTATTTAAAAGGAATAAATCCGAAATTAGTACCAAGCCACGTGTTGTTCAATCAAATATATTGCAACTTACCGTCTGTGACTTTATGCAACGATGTCTTCAATTTAAAGTTGACATGTTTCGGGACATTTGTCCCATCCTCAGAACTTAAAAGTATGTTCTTATATCATCAAACGATGATATAGTTGTCAAATAATTAGAATATTAAAATCCAATTAAACAAAAACACGAACTTAATGTATAAAGTCGAACGCGACGGTTAAACGGTGCACACCGTACGGTAGCTGATCTCGCACTGAATCAAGACTGACTCTTTATCACGACATTAACGCAAAGCAGTATTTTTATTGTATCCATTTTCATGAGCAATTAGGTATATTATATTTCTTTCTTTGTCTGTTTCTTGTTTGTTTAGGGGAATTTTGTACATTCTGTTAAATAGTGAATAGAATGCTGCCATTTTATGTTGTGGTGGGTGGTCAGAATGGTTAGGTATAATGATGTTGGTAGAAGTTGGTTTTCTGTATATTGCATATTGTATGTGGTTGTTGTTTCTTGTGATGGTTATGTCTAAATAGTTGATTTTGTTATGTTTTTCTTTTTCTTCTGTGAATTGTTTTTTGGATGTATGTTATTGATTTGTTTTAGTATGTTCTCTGCATTTGTGTTTTTGTTATTTGATACATATAGCCCATCATCTACATATCTTATCCATATGCCATTTGGATCAAATGATTTTATAATATTTTGTATTTTGGTTCTATGTGTTGTAAGAATATTTCTGCTATTATGCTAGATAATGGAGACCCCATTGCTAAACCTTCTTGCTGTTGATAAATTTTGGTATTAAATGCAAAGTAATTTTGTTTTAATATTAGTTGGAGGCTGTTTTTTATTTCAGTTATATAATGTGTGTCTTCATTTTGTTCTTTAAGTTTGTTTATTATTATGTCTATTGTTTCATCTATTGGGATGTTGGTGTACATGTTTGTGATATCATATGATGTGAAAAATGTATTTTCATTTATATTTATTATTTTTAGTTTGTCTATTAATTCGTATGTATTTTTTATGTTATGTTTAATTTGTGTATTTTTATTAGGCTATTCATTTTAGGTGGTTCTGGATTATTCTTTATATATATGTCTGTATTTTTATTGTTGAAAATGTTTTTAGTTGTTTTGATTAGTTTTATTGTTTGTTTAAGATATTTTTCTGTTGGGTCTTTATTTAGTTGTAAGCATTTATTATTGTTGATGAAGTCTTCGGTTTTTCTGATGTAGTCTGCTTTGTCAATGATTACTGTTGCTTGACTTTTGTCTGCTTTAGTTAATATTAAATTATTGTTCTTTACTTTATTTTTAATTTCTTTTATTGTCCTTCTTTTGTTTATATTTGTTTCATTTCACTAGTGTTTATTTTTTTAATTATGTGTGTTGTTTCTGTTCGTTTTTCTTCTTGTATGTTTTCTATTAGGTTAATGGCAAATTCTGTTTCTACTATTAAATTTTCTTAGTATTTGTTTGTGTATTGAGTTAGGTTAGTTTTTGACGTAATGTTTAAATATTCTGTTTCTATTTTGTTAAATTCTGTATTGGTTAGGTTAATGGTTCTAGGGTAAAATGTATGTTTATTTTCGTTTTGTTGTTTTAATGTGTTGAGTTTTTTTGTTGATTGTAATAGGGTTTTTGTTTTTTCAAATTTTGTAGGCTATATATATATAGTAACGACACTAAGGTCCCCTACGTTACATAAAAACTTTATAATTATCAAAATAAAACAACATTAATTGTCCGTTATAATAAAGGTCAGAAAAGTAAACCTTCGTAAAATAAACAAATCAATAATACCAAGTAAGGTTACTAGGTAATAAAAAAAAAATAGAAATGTTTATAAATACAAACTATGAAGTGGTCAGTGGAAAGTGTAAGCGATAAACACAGTGTCAAACAATGTGAAAGTACTATAGAAAAAATTAATAATATAATTAAACTTAAAAAACATCTAACCCTGAATTCAATAACTAATCGATTCAGTCCTGTTTGATCGATGTGTTGTATCTGTGCCATGAGAAAACATCTGTTTTGAGAAAAATTATAAAAAAATAAAGAATCTTTCCTGGAAAAAAAAAGTTTTATATGATGCAATGTAATTTTAATAAGGGAGTATTTTATTAAGTAAGTACAAGAACATTTTTCTAATTACGGCTCAAGGATAACAAATATTATCCAATAACAGAACGAAGAATGGTTGTCATGGACGACAAAATACGAGATATCTTGTTGATTCAGGACTCAATTGTTATATATGAACGAGGACAGTTCAGTTGTTATAAATCTCGAAAAAACCAAGAAACCTAATGAATAAATTTACTATCAATCAATCAAAATTAATACACAGGAACTGATTAAAAAGACGGTTGATCGACTTCCGAGGCTCTCACTCAGAGAATATAATTCTACCTATCAATAAAACTAAAACCAAATTTTCAAAAGAATAAATTAACTAATCCGATACCGTCAAATGAGTAATAATGAAAAATAATAAATAAATGAAGACAACCCAAGACCTGGAGAAGTCAAAGTAAATAAATACCTTAAAACGAAAATAAAGAAAATTAAAATTACGTCCAGAACCTCACTTTCTACAACGGAGCGAAGACTTAATACTACACAAATTCCATTGGGACCTGTGACCACCAGAAACGTAAAAATTAGCGAAGATCAAGAACTGAACCTCCCACTACATCCTGGGACACCAACACCAAACTTTTATTGAGAAGCTGGAGGTTGATATATTCCAGACATTTGTCATCATTCTGCTCTCCGTCACCGTTCAGTGGAACACCGCCGTAACGAGTATCTTGTAAACGTACGGTAAAAAACCAGCTCATGTTTATATTTTATTTAATAAGATTTTAACTAAATTGTAATACCTTGTAACCTTAACTTGCATTTTCTGACTTACTTATAGTCACAAGAACTTCATGTACCCTGAGATTAAGAAAAAATTAATAATATAATTAAACTTAAAAAACATCTAAACCTGAATTCAGTAACTAATCGATTCAGTCCTATTTGATCGATGTGTTGTATCTGTGCCATGAGAAAACATCTGTTTTGAGAAAATTATAAAAAAATAAAGAATCTTTCCTGAACTTGATGAGTAATTATTATTTGTTAACGATTTAGTGTATTTTAAGGAACTTTTAGTGTATAAAGAGAGAAACGAGAGGAACACCAGGCTCAAACAACTTAACCTATAATAACTGGCCGATTGTAAACAACAGCCTAGTCCGCGGACAGCTGGTGAATTACGAGAGAAGAGAAAACTAATTCGCGGCAGCCGCTCTCCGCTCTCTCAATGTTGGATGCAGACTAGGCTTGAATAATAACGATAGAATTACCCAATATATTAACTGGTGTGGAACGTTATTCTTTCATAAATTACTTAATTACTATATAATATTGAGATATTATCCTTAATTGAATAATATCACCCATATAAAAAATATTAATTCTTTATAAATAGATTGATATTGCGGTGCTTAAGAGAGACCACTCACAACTTCATAAATAAGAAAAACACACATTGAAATAATTCATTATTTGTTACAAATTGACGTTTCCAACGTGAAACGTATTTAAGCATTATTATACAGACCCACATAAGATATATAGGCCTAAATTACAAATTGGCGAACACAACAGAGGGGCTTAACGTTGATACTGTCAAAAAGTAAAGGTTACAATATATATGAATGAGCATAATTATTCATTTTGTACGTAAAAAAATATAAATATTGTAAGTATAATTATTTCACTACCGACTTGGAACACAAAACTTTTTATGGGTAAAAACGTAAAAGTTTTACCTTATAACCCGAACCGGTTTTGTGTTCCTAGTCGGTAGTGAAATAATTAGGCCTATATTTAGTTAAGTAACGGACACGTCATGGACAACGAAATCCAAGAATAAATATTGTTTTTCACCCAATGATTTGTTATGGTCTGGCGTTTGGTATATTGAATAACGACCACTTGGATATGTGCTTCGATCTTATAGGCCATTATAATGTCTCGTACTTCCTTAATAAAATACATAGTCTATTAGGCATAGATCTCTACTGCAGTAACCAACATGTAAAGCTTCAACATATTCTGTAGGTCCTACATCTGAAAAAGCGGTCAAAGGAAAAGTAGAAACACGTCAAACACGTAATCGTGAAAGCTTATATTATTTATTTTTGTAATAAATAAACTGTGAAAGTTGTACATTTATTATTCCCCAGTACGCCACCTAGGATTCGTAAAGTCGAAGGAAAAATACACTATTACTGTAAATATACACTGCTAGGTATTGTTATGTTACGAACGCAAATGAAAAGTAATTGTTTACATAAACTTTTCAGGCGGTTAAGTATGATGAATGTCTTGAAATGGCAAGAATAAAATAAGAGTAGATAGGGCCTACATAAGCAATAACATTCAAAGTAAAAATGTTCAAGTAGCATTAAGGTAAATGAGATTTTCTTTCTCAAAAATATAATTTTTTTTTAAAGTAACTTCGCGTCGGATTGCTGTTTAGATACCATTTAAATGTTACTTTTCTTGAGAAGGATGGAAAGTCACGGTTTTTTAATGAGAATTGAAATATTAAGTGGTGCTGATTAGTGGAAAATTAAGTAAAAACGTTAAAAATTGTAAAAATTTCTATGAGTAATCAATGCCCAAAGCGAGAATCAACACACAAATATTAATGAAAAAAATTAAAAAATTCACTACGTGGCGTTAGAGCATGAAAGAAAAATAGTTCGAGTAATAACTTCTATTTACAGTAGTATGATGTTGATTTGGAAGAATCTTATGCGAAGCAAAATATCAGCATCAAATTGATGATATTTGGAAAAAAATGAAGACATAACAACAATTGGAAACCGGAGTAGACGTGAACTTTACTCTAGAGAGTGCTAGTCATAATGTCGATGACATTTATCATTTAGTAGGGTCTTCAAACATTTATCGAAGTGACACATAAGAATGCAGACGAAAGACTTTTAAATTATTTTAAAATTATCCAAAATTAACAAATTTTGTACACATTTACAAAATATACAAGAGAACCTTCATTTAGGAAATAAATATTTATTGCCATCAGAGGAATTCTGTAAATACTGAAGCAAGTTATTACACTAAGAACGCTGTGAACATTTACCTTTCACATAAAAATGTGATGGACAAAGTAATTTGATGTGAACTGAAACTGAAATATGTGGAAAGATAGATGAATGTGAAAAAATCTAATAAAACGTGTGGGAAAATCTTTTGGGTAACCTAGTTAACGCAGAAGTTGTGACTAAGGTCAACGATCGTGCAAAAAGCAATTGATCATTACATAGTGCTATGTATGTCACATAGCAGATTCAGTCATAAAAGATGTAGATAGCAAGAAAAATTACTTTAACACTTCAGATATATAAATCTAACGGAAACTAAAACCTGAAAATCTGTTGTGGGCAGAGCTACAGTGGGCGGAGTCAAGTCGAGCCAATAAGAGGAACGGGAAAATTAAGTAGACCAACCCAATGATGTGAACGGTGTGACGTCGCAGATCATGTGAGCAGTGGGCGTGTTGCCTCAAACTAGTTAAGAGATCATGCGGTATACGTGACAGGACGTGTCATGTACAAACAGTATACAAACAATATGTACTTTAGAAGAAGGTCTTTATAATAAACACGCCACTTATTAGCATTTATTTTGAGTATATGTTAATTCATATATTTTCAAATATATTCTACGCAGTTCACACACGTATCCCCAATAGAATCACTGTTCGTTTTGTTTCTCTCGTTAAGTAAAGTACCAGTAGGTATTCATATTAACTTCAACTCCGGTAGTAGCGGTAGCTTTAAATTTATGAAACCGGCAACTCAACCTATCGAAACAGACACCGGGAAAAAATAAAGCCTCAAAATTCTTCATAATTAAATAAAGAAGTAACCTTTCTTCTATTAACCGTAACCATTAAGCTGTTTTTCTGATATCTAGGTCCTGACTGTATCGAAAAAGTGAATTATCTTTGCAAATTAAATAGAAAACAAATATCACTTCCAATGTAGGCCTAATATTTGTTAGAATGCTGGTTCGTTGTACACTTTTAGAATGATTTACGATCGACTTTTTTAGATTGGTATCCCAAATTCAAAATACAAATTCAATACTATAAGTTTTTCATTTCTATTAACGTTCGATATTCCCAAATCACTTGGTTCTTACGAGTTGTTTGGAAAGTTTAGCCTACTGGCGCACCCTTTGTTGATACAATGTTTAGTGTAGCTCGATAATAAGATGACCCAGATCCACTTGGTTCTGTGTTACTTGTAGTATGTATTCTCACATTGGAGAATGTTCCTATTAAGATGTATTGTGTGATTACAGACTAACATAATATAATAACACTCCATGCGTCCATCTCCAAAGAATAAGGACGATTATTAAAAAAAAGTAGGGTATTATGTGACAAAGGAAATGAAATAAACTCTTGTAAAACACTAAAAGAATGAGTATAAATAAAACCTCGTGAGAAACTAAAATTAAAATCTGAACAGTTCTAATTATAAAGCAGGAATTCGTCATGAGGAAATAGATATGTCTACATTTCATATGTGTCATCGTTATGCGTCTAAGCATAGGTCTATATATTTAAGTTTTTATCCATAAAAGGGTACTTTAAAACATGGGTGCAATATTTGCAACGAGTTAGTTTCCTTCATACATCAGTACGGTGTCATATTTAAGAATAGGCCCTATGATCTTGATCCCTGGAAAACTACTTAGACCATCGTTCGTATGGTTTTACTGTTTGTTCTCCACATGGTTAGCCAGCATCAGATAAATCACACTCTTGTAAATACATTAAATCAGATGATTTGAAACTCTTTTCAGTATGTAAATCTTGCTCGTTGTATATAGGCCTATAATAAAAATTCTTTCCAAACGCAACGCACGTGTTCATTCCTGTTGATGTATGTCTCTTATGGGTGAAAAAAATGAGGCGATGATCTTACACGTTACTTTTTCAACGTACTTCAGTCTTCGATTAGGCGAAGATTTGCGAAAATTTATTAATTTAAAGAAAATATTTAAAATAAGCAACGTAGCTGTTCTTAGCTTTCTGGTAAAATATACGTAGTAGTTTACAGGGAAACAATAAAATAAATGGAAGAGACAATGAAAGAACGAATAAAAATAAATCAGTAAAAATAATAAATAAAATAAGCTTTCAGTCTTGAACAACACAGGACTGTTAACTCAGCCTAAGGGGTTTAGCGAATAAGGCAAGTCCGAGGCGATCTGCTTTAGGCGTAAGTTCACTTCTTGATTCCAATCTTTATCCTGGGATGGGAGACCCATTTTTGTGGGCCGAGTCGGAGAAGTACCTAGATGTTCGGCTAGACCCACCACCTGAACTTCAACGAGCACGTGACCGAAATCCTGAACAAGGCTCGTGGCATCAGAGCCAATATCTTCATCAAGCTTTCGTGGAATAGCCGCCTAATGTCCGCACAAAACTGACTCTTTTATCTGCTGTGCCTTCGAATAGTAGTCACGTATGCGGCGCCCGCTTGGTAGCCTCTCCTGTCGCTCACCAATAGGCGTAGGCTGTCTGCCTTCCAAAATCGCACCCTTAGGTTCTTCTCGGGGACCCCGTGGTTTCTCGGAAGTGATGCACACCATCAGGGTCTTCGAGTCCCTAACCTGGAGGTTTTCGTTTGGTCCTTGGCGGCTAATCTGTTCGCAAAGGCCGGCGAATTCTCCTACCCTCATCTCCGTCAACTTGACAGAATGGACAATGCTCCGCTACCTCGCCCCCATGATAATCTTCTAATGATCCCCTGAGAACCGTCCCGCCGCTTTAATGAGCTTCCTTGAATCCTGCCTGGCACCAGCCAGGCACATCCTAAGGCTGCGGCTTGCCGACGCTGGGGTTACAAAACAGCGTCTGCCATCATAAAGATAGACAGCACAGATATCTTACAAACCAGACAGCACTTACTTTGCCTTCTCGGCTAGGCTGAAACTCAGAGCAAGGGAAACCGCGAGGTGCTCAAGTGCCCTGCCATTCGCCCTGACGTAGCAACCCATCGTTACGGACGACTCGCCTCCGGTCAGTCGAGGCTATCGCCCACACCAGGGCTTCTCTAAGCTCCTGTGGACAATGCCTTAAGAGGGCCACGGAGACGCTCCTCAGGCCTGGCGACTGGCTAGAGAAATACCCCCAGACCCATGTCATACACGCCTATCGTGTATTCGTGGACCGCTCCTTAACACCTTGTGCCGAACGAATGACTGAGCTGTACCATAAGAAACTGGCGTTCATCGGGCTCCGGCCTGGACAATACTCACCAACCAGGGCGCAAGACGCCCCGTGCATCTTCAGTCAATCTGTCTATGTCTAGATGGGGAGACGTCACCACTTTTGTGGCAAGACATTTCGGTGGCGTGTTTATCGAGTATCGAGTACGCGTTAAGCAGTCGCATATCAAAAGATGAAACACAACAGTGTAACGCGGATGCGTATCCTTTAATCTGTGTTTACAGAAGTCAGTTGCACACACATGCAGAGTAGGAATATTGCTGAATAAGTAAAACGAATCTTTCTCAGTGAAAAAGAGCTTTTTTACTTTCCTATTTTAACGTAGTGCAAAGTTAACATGTTATTACCTTACATTCAAATTATGTTGAGTATTCCAATGATGAGAATATTGGATTTCACATTCTGAAGGTTATTATAAAAAACTTGAAGATTATAAAGTGTAAAGTGTGCATACCCTTAAAGCTTAAAGTGTATATCTATATACTTTAAGTATATATAAGACAACCCAAACTCAACAAGATACTTTAAGTATCAGACAACTCAAAGTCTGAGGATTTATGTGTAGGGCCTAGTGAATACAAATCCACACCGTTACACCGATTGCCACCAAATTTTGCACAGGTAACCTTTAACACAAGGCAAAAAACACTGTCTAACTTGGAATTTGATATTTTGCCCCGTTCGCACATTTTAGGCCTTTTTAATTATGCCTTTTGTTGACGCGTATAAAAATGTCAAAACACCATGGAGACCAGAATTAATGACCATAGTAATAAGTAAATAAACAAATGATATTTAGCGGCATCTGAACTGTACCTTTATCAGTTCCTGCAGTTTTTAATATTTTTAATATGCGATTGTATCGATATATTTTGTAATTCTGTGTACAGATACGTCTATATATTTTGTAACTGCCTTAAACGATTATAAAATTTATGTTTATACGTATTTATGATGATGGAATGAATAAGTAATAAAGTATATATTAAATACTACTTCTAAAGATGTCAACAACACCATGGAGACCAGAATTAATTACCGTAGTAATAAGTAAATAAACACATGATATTTAGCGGCATGACCTTTATCAGTTCATGCACAGTTTTTTAATATTTTTAATATGCGATTGTATCGATATATTTTGTAATTTTGTGTACAAATACGTCTATATATTTTGTAATCACTTTCAACGATTATAAAATGTATGTTTATACGTATTTCTGCTGACGCAATGAATAAGAAATGAAGTATATTAAATACTACTACTAAAGATGTCAACAAAACCATGGAGACCAGAATTAATTACCATAGTAACAAGTAAATAAACAAAAGCTATTTAGCGGCATCGGAACTGTACCTTTATCCGTTCCTTAGTATGTTACATTTTCAATGTTTTTAGTATGCGATTGTATCGATATATTACGATGTGGAAATGAAAAAATGTACTAATTGTAAATTTTCCTATTTCTTAATGGAAAGGGAAAATACGTATTGTTTTCATTTGTGAGGTTAGGTGACAACGGTTTTTGGTTTTTGGCTGAAGTAAATAAAAGCCATGGTTGAGAAAAACATAACGTTTAATGTGATATATACAATGCTTATAACACAGTAACACTCAAAATAAAGAACCTAACGTTTTTGAGTTAACGGGTACTCTATAAATATCTCCAAAGACTTTATAAACGGGAACTTTTAAATCTCCAAAGGCTGCTGCATCAACAAAATTATTTACTACAAGTGTTCAAAACAGCTTTGGAGAGAATTTGACTGATGAGTACAAAATTGTTATACGAGCTGACAGAACGCCATATAGACATAGGCCTAGACAATAAAATTATATTAAAATACTTATTAAAAATCAAATATTCACGTGCAAAGCCGCAGGTAACAGCTAGTTTCGATATAAAAAATAATTCATGTTATTTATTAATATCTTTATTTTAGACCCCTGAGAGAGAGAGAGAGAGAGAGAGAGAGAGAGAGAGAGAGAGAGAGAGAGAGAGAGAGAGAGAGAGAGAGAGAAGCAGACAGGCAGAGATGATTTATTTTTATGAATAAAATAACGCGCGATCACTTCTGTTACAGTTCACATCACACAGTGTTGATGTTCACACTTTGTTCCGTTCGAAAAGCTTACTACTAGATACAAAGTTAAATAGTTTTTAACAAAATATCGTCGTTTACAGTAAGAATGACAGATAACCTGGGACGTTGGGTTGTCGCACTGGTACTGAACAATTGGTACAGTAACGGCCTTCTGTACTGAGTAACGTAATCACCGCGGAAGGTCTGCGTCGCTTTGCGTGCATAATTTGTGGAAACTACAGCAAATTTACTCGCAGCTCGATCTCAACCGTTTTTTCAGGTCATAAAACCTGTTTAGTTGTTTCAGACAATGCTTTTTATACCAGTAGCGAATATAGAATTTGGTCTACGGGGGAGGAGTCTGGTCGAGTCGGCTTCATACAAAAGAAAAAACAAGTTAAGACTAATCAATATTACAATCTATAAAATGGCTGAAAAATGTGTAATAACATACTTAAATCAATTCCATTAAAGTAATAACACAGTAAAAATAAGCGCTATTGAAACATTGTTTATAAAATACTTAGCCTATTGACTTAATTGAATTTTCCTATATTTCATGTCAACCGTACACGTAAATGCTGTGCAATAAACTTATTTGTAGACTTATATTTAAGAAACGGTTACTACTGTATTAGCGTAAACAACTGAGACATTACTAAAACAGCTTAAAAATTAAGAAATTAACCAAATTTCTTGTCAACTTGCGACCCTCTGGGGGGGGGGGGGTCCGGTCCCGTTCGTCCTTCCTGTAAATACCGCCTAACTTACATACTAATGTTAAATACTTCCAGCCTAACCTACTTAAAATGTTAGTGGCTGTGTAACTAACAGCGTACTGTCACTCACCCCCACGCTCGAACCCTCCCACGGCAACAATCACAAGGTACGCAAGATATAAAACGTCCGCCGTAGCTAAATCAACATCAGTACGCCTTGAAGATGTTCCGAGATTACGGGACGAAACGTCGGCAACATAAAAGTCACATACACGGATATACCAAAAAACCTGCTACAATAGATATTCACAGTGAAGCCTTCACACGAGCATATATAAATATATATTTTTTTATAACGAGATAAGGTGTAAAGGTGTGTGTTTTTAAAATAATAATAACACTTCTTAAATCATATCGACTTTGTAAAAAGCATTCAAAATGTTATTAAATAAAATTTCCACAAATTACGAATTAAAATTTCGTCATTATTATTCCCATAATATTTTTCTTTTGTGTGTGCTCATCATACACACAATTATTGTCACTATACAAATAACATTACACAAATATTTATAAATATAATACACAAGATACAAATTTACATGTATAAATAGACATTTTTATAATATATAATGTGCTCTCGACTTGCTCAGATTGTATTTCTTTTTAAATTCCATATTATTTTATATTATTACTTATGAATATCGTATTCATGAAATATCAGTCAATTTTAGAATTACTTAAACATTTATGCTACGTTATAATATCAAAAATAATATCGTAAATTTTAAATATCATTATAAATTACTACACTTTAACCAATTAAATTTTACAATTATTATTTACACTATTAAAGTTATCATTGTCTCTTTACTCTTTTCTTTTTTATGTCTTTTATGACTCGTTGGTTGATTTGTAACAGATATAAAAATAGCATACAAAACTAACAAAAATAATTTACAAAAACTAAATAACCCACACAACAAAGATAATACAACAACTAACGGTATATACAAAATTGAATGCCAAGATTGCAATAAATGTTACATAGGACAAACAAAAAAACAGCTGAAAAAACGTTATTTTGAACATCTAAATGCAAAACTCATTACAGGAAACAAGAAGTGTACCTACATTTACGAATGCTCGATGTTAATCTTCTGGCCCAAAAGATAATTCGACGGTGAAATAAAGTGTAATAGTGAGTTTTATAATGATGGGAGTGTTGTAGTAGCCGTAATTACGTTGACTACGATTCCTATTAAATTATGTTGTTGACATGTATTCAGTCGTTTAATGCTGATGTTGACTGCGTACTTTCAAAAAGTTGTGGCAACCTGAATTGAATTCTGTTGTTTGTGACTCTTGTTAGTAATGAAAGTCTTATTCAATTAAGTAGACCTACGACTACATTATTTTTTCATAAGGCATAAACACAAATCTGTACATGGGCTGATTGTAGTGTCATTAATGTCGCGTGGAATTCCGAAAGTTTCTAATTAGTGGACAGTTATTTAATGACGTACAAATATTTATTAGTGGAGAAATGGATTTTGTTCCAGTAAAATCACTTATGAATTTATATACGATATTGAACAATAAATATAAATTTAATTTAAAAACTTCACTATATCCAATTTAATTTTTTTGAATTTGGATATAACTTAAAAAAGAATTAAAAACTTAATGTGAACATTTTACAGATTTTGTCGATTGCCACAGTCTACAGAAAATCAAGAAGCAAAACTTACGTATATTCCAGTGAGGATCACTAAGGTATGCGAATCAGAGTTTCCAGTTATGATCAGTTCTTCTATTGCACACCCGTCTTAAATCTGTCGAGGCTGGCCTTAAGCTGCCGACTTTGATTGTCTTAAGTCGCTCTTGGTTCCTATTCAGACCACGAAGGTATGACATGTCCGACACGCTTATTAATGAACAGAAATTGATGAATACGATAGATTTCAAAAATAAGCAGCTAATTCTTGGCGTTACTTAACTTATATAAAATGTACGATCTACATTCAACCAAAAAATGGTAATGGTTATATGATGTGGGTGGCAACCTACTCTAGTTAAAATATCCTTAATTCTCTCGTGTAGTGATACAGTGATGTGGCTGAATTTTAAACTATACAAGAAGACAGTATAATTTACGGTATACAGTAAATGTACAGTTGGTTTATAAACATCTGGCTGATGTCAGTTGCCGAGCTTTCAATGAAACAAACATAATGACGTAGTGTTGCTAATTAGATTATAGTGACAGTGGCCAGAGAGATCGCCAGGTAGTCTAATACACAAATCATTGACCCAGTACGAATCGTGCTCAGTCCTTCAAATGCCAATTACTGTTTACTTGAACAGCTTTAACGAATGAGTGAGATTTGTCACTAATAATTTTTTAAACCATTCTATCCTGAACGATTTCAACCATGACTGAAGCAATAAAAGTAAATAATTCAGTATTAGATAATTCAGTGCCTAAAATAAAATAATTGAAACTGGAATAATTGCGGAGTATACTATACTTCATCAAAACTAGAATATATTATGTCATAAAGGCAAAACCAGAAATTACAATGAGACATGACTAGAACGACGCATTCATGACACGATCAGGTCATGGAAAGTAGATTGAAAACAGTTACATTGGATTGGACGTAACATTAATTTGGAGTAGGATGTGTTATGTTGACGCCCGCTGACGTAGACGACGGGCAGAAAAGGACAACAAATAGATACGTGACATGTAAGGACTGCGTAAGGGAACCCGAAGGTTCAGCTAATTCGACTTTACATAAGGCGAGTTGAGAAATTGATGTTATCGATGAATGAAAGAGGAATAAACTTGAAAATCTGCTGTAGTTGAGAACAGGTAATAAAAAACAATTTAATGCCATACGTTAATATTAATTCACAACCTACTGTTTAAAAATTCATTCTTGTATATTTGACAAAACGTATCTCCAGAAACGGATATGAACTGACTTCAGTACTTAAATATTAGTTTTAAAGTTTATTAAGTTTTTTATTGAATTTTTAAAAAGACACGCCAAGAATATTATAAAATATAACATGTATAACCAATTAGATAAGGTCCGCATAAACATCTAGACCTTTTGGCCTAACACCGATATGTCCACATAATTTAAATAGGCTACCACAGTTAGTTCACTGAAGAATGAAAGTTCTGTTTTCTTTAGTTGCAAAGTCACAATTTTTCAGAGACTTCTATCGTAAATTACATTCAGTTTTATATGTTTGGAGCCTTTCAAGTTGGGGTTGGTGAGGCACACAATGTTACACGATAGTGTACCACAGGAAGGAAAAGAAAACCACGATAACCCTTGTTAAAGTATCAAAGACGTTACGAATCCTTTAAATGTTTTTTGATGACAGAGATTAACGGGTAGCGCGACGTGCTACAACGGAAACAATACAAATAACAGTAACGACGATTAATAATTAAGCTGTTTGTTCTTGATGTTGTTAAGAGTGAAAAATAGCAAATAGTAATCTTGTAGTCAGTGCCGTATCTATCATTTGGTTTTCGGGGGTCCGGGGTCGGGTCGGCTTCACACAAATGAAAAAGCAAGTTAAGACTAATCACCGTTACTATCTTCAAAATGGCTGAAAAACGCGCATAACACCCTGAAATCAGTCCCATTACAGTAAACGGTAATAACATAATAAAAATACGGGTTATTGAAACACTGTTGAAACATATTTCTTAATTCAATTGATTTTCCTATATTTCATACTTCAAACGTATACCCTAATGCTGTGTAATAAACCTGTTTGTACATTTAAAAAAGACCTACTATTGTATTAGAGTACACAGCTGAAAACAAAGAAAATAAAACAGCGTAAAAATTAAGAATTAAAAAATTTCTTCAAATTTTTCACCCTCTGGAGGGAGGGGTCCAGTCCCGTTCATCCCCCCCGTAAATACGCCCCTGTTCGTACTTGTTACGAGATTAGTCTGGTATATAAACATGCATAATTATCCATTTTGCTAGATACAATGAAAAATGAAAACGGGTAAAGAATTTAGGAGAGAACAGCGCGTATAAATAAACAATTAGAAACGTACTCATATTATTTCTCTCTTTCTCTTGGCACTACAATACTATCGTTAATTTAATTAATATTACTATTTTTATTGTTATTATGGATATAACTGTAGAGCCATTCAAAATTAATATTTTCCCTATTTGCCATTAGTTGTTATTTTTGATCAGTGATCGTTCAAGTGTTTGTAATATGCAAAGGACTACCGCAGTAATTGGAAATAACAATAATGTTAAACATGTAAAAATTAATTTGCAATTGTATATACAATAGAACCTCTATTAACCGAAACACTTTTAACCGAAACATCGTTTAACCGAAACGACCGACCAGAAAAAAAATTATATATTCCCGATTTTTACTACAATGAAAATTTGTTTTCCGGATAAGACACGAATACTAATGTAATAAACATGTATTAAATTGTGCGTCATGGCAAGAAAGCGGAAACGGGCCATGATAACGATTGAAGAAAAATCGAAGGCAATTAAAAGAATTAAAAATGACGAGATTTTGCGAACTGTGGCAGCCAATTTTGGTGTTGGTGTTCCTACTGTTTCTGATTGGGTCAAGATTAAAAATAAGTTTAAAGAGTATGCTTCGAAGATGCCATACAAAAAAACAATGAAGACGTGTCAAAACGAGAAAGTAAATAAGGTTTTTTTATGGTTCACGCAACAAAGGGACGACAAAGACGATGACATAGCAGAGAGCAGCAGCCATGACACCGCTGACGAGATCTTCGATGCCTTAGAGGTAAGAGTTTTTATTTTGGGTTAGGGCATTAAATTAGGCTACATGAAATACGCGTCACGGAGTTTTATTCAGATTGCGTTACGGTTCATCGAACGATCAGAAGAATCAAAGCCCTTTGACGTTCTGCTAATGAAGTAATAGCGAGATATTGGTGCAAGAAAGCTATGTGAAAAGAAAAGCAAAGGAAAATATACGATTTTTTTCAAAAAAAAAATCATAAAACTAGTGTTAAAAAATAACTTTATTTAAATAGTTTGATTTTTATTAAAAATTTTTACAATCAAATAATGTATTCTATATTGCCTCCAGTTGTTTTACGTCACGCTTTAAAAAAAGGATATCTTAATTATTATCCGAAATTTTGGTTATCCGAAACTGCCTTCCATCCCCTTTGTTTCGGTTAACAGAAGTTCTACTGTAATGTCAAACAGTACTTGAAAAATATTTAAGAGAACCACTACGCTTCTGGGAGCGCCTGGCACCCCACGACCACATACCGTACTATAATTTGCCACTCTTTTTGTTATTCCTTTCACTTAGTAAAACAATAAAAATATAAATACAAAAATAAAAACAGAATAAAAATAAAAATAGAATACGATTATTTTTAAATATTGATATTGTTATCCATATATTATTAACTGCAATATCAGCCGCTGGAGTAAAGCGGCAGGTTATTGCTTTTCCTTAAATGATATGTAACCCTAAATTAAAAAATGACAGTAACATCTGTAGTTACAATCGACGTATTTTTGAACGAGCGAAAGCGAGTTCGCTTTTTTAAACTCGACCGTGTAGCAAATATGTGTCTGGGTATTTGGGGTAGTCTGTGTCTCACGATAACTTTTAAACGCTTAGAATCGATTTTCGGTAGACTTGGCATGCGTGTCCCTGCTTTTACCCTTCAGAATCCTGTTGTTTTTCGGATTAATTCCCCAAAAATGTGGGGCGGGAAGGAAAAATGTGAGGGAATCAAAACTGTGAAAATATAGCAATAGCCCATGTGGCCATATCAAATAAAAGGGAATTTTAACCACAATCTGAATATACGTTCAATTTTCAAAATTTTTAGATGTCAGAAATGTTTTGATGAAAATTTTGATAAAATGGCAAAAATTCATGTGGGATATCAAATTAAAGCGAATACGTATTAACATCTCAATGTAATTTAAGTTTAAGTTTTAGAAATTTCACAATTTGGGAATTGATGGCCAAAAAGGGACCAAACATTTTTTAAAGAATTTGGAACATTCAGCAGGGTACCAGACTTAAAAGGAATTTTAACCCATATCCGACGGTTTGACTTTTTAGTGTTTATTATATGGTTGTGCTTCTACAAATGTTATATTACTAGAGAAATAGTAGAGTAATCAGGATTTTTGTAATTTTTCCCTTATTTGAAAAATTATCTAATATCGAAACCTGTGTAATAATAAAGATGCCCTCAAAATAGTGAGAAAGTTCTGCAGCTCAGGGAGAATACTAATTACGATTTAATTTTATTTCTTTTAAGACATGCACGCATGCGAGCACGTATTTCTGTGCGTTTTCACTTGTTTAATTAACACTTTAAAACTTCACTGTACAATAAAACTTTTATAATTTCATCATTTTTAATTTTAAAAGAAATAACTGTATTTTTGTAGTCATAAAAAGTGTAATGTCTGGCGTACGCTTAGAGAACAAATTTGTCTATCGTTAGACACCGACTCTATTAAGAAATAATTAACTGATACGCTGCTATAATATTAAAGCATTCATTAAAAATCTGATTGTGCGATTTTTGTTCTGAGTTGTAAATTTTTTATTTGATTATGATGCAGACAACACAATTTTTATACTTGCAAACGAAAATAATTATTTTTGCGACAATTGTAACTGAACGAGGGAAGCGAATTTCGGTTTTAACTCTGCCGTTTGGCATTTGTCTGTCTGTTTGGGGCGTCTTACGGTAACTTTTGAACGCATCAACCGATTTTCGTTAAACTTGGCACTCGCGTCCATACCTATGGATGAACTGGCACTAGTGTCCATAGGGCAGTCATCTCAAGCTCAATTGTTTTTGAGATTGATCCCCCCCCCAGTACAAAATAAGACGGTGGGAGGTAAAAATGTGAGGGGTCAAAGAATTGCAAACATTTTTTAAAGTAACAAATTTAAAAAGTTATGGAATATCAAATTAAAGGTAATTTTGAACAAAATCTGAGTTTTGTGTACCATTTTGGAAATAAAAATTTTTTAGGTCTCTGAAAAGTGATTATAGATTTGAAAAATGTAAAAACCCATCTGGATGTCACAGACTAAAGGTAGTTTTAAAACAATTTCTAATGTAGCGATTAGTGTGATTTTTTTTTTTAATTTGGGGGTTTGAAGGTCAAAAATGGAAGTTAATATTTTAAGAAAATTTTGAAACTCTACATGGCGAATCAAGTTATGAGGAATCTTGTTCAAAATACGAACCTGTAATAATGTAACAGAATTAATATTTCTAAACCCTCCTTGTAAATTTTGAATCCATTACAAAAAGTTTGTAAGCTATGTTCAGAAAAAACTGTATTTATTGTTATCATTTATGTATATATGTAAAAAATGTCAGATATACGCCTGTAGATATCTGTGGAAACACACATAGAGTTAACAGGGAGGACTAAATTCTTCATCATTTATATGCACTATGGTTACAAGTTTAACTAAACAAAAAAATCAATGCAGTACTTCGGAACTTTCAGTGTTTATTGTATGATTGTCTGCTTTATAATTGTTATTTTACTAAAAAAAGTGTAGAGTGGTCGAGTTATCGTAATTATTCTGATAATTTAAAAAAATTATCTGATTTTGAAGTTTATTTAACTGAACACTAAATGTACTTCGTTCAAAACAGCGAGCTCAGGGAGCTTACTAGTATAATATTTATAATACTTTTGACTTACAATTTAACATTACTTCAACAATACACAAATTTTTTACAGCCAATTACTATACGCGCAGATGAAACACACAAACACAAGCTTCGTAGAACACGTTCCTGGCCGTAACTTATAGAGAATTCCAAATAATGTTTATTTACTAAAACCGATAAAAAAATAATTTACCTGATTCAAGTATCCAGTCTTTTCATGATGCTTGATAAGTTCTATTATTATACCTAACATAGCTCTTTCTATAACACCGACGAATTATTATTATTGTTTTAATCGTTTGTATTCAATCAAACTGTGCCCTAACTCATGGTTCTGTTTGGAAACCGCAAGTCTGCAGTGAGCTATATCGTAATCACCCAGCCGACTGTTCAGACAAATGAACCGTTCACTGTGTCTGTCGACAACAATGAAAATTCCGTAATCGATTTTTACGTAATAAAAAAAAACTACATTGTAGCCTAGTACACTATGTTTGTTGCCATGATGTACAAGTAGCGCTATCTTTGTGGATTTTCCGTACTTAACTATTGCGAATACAGTTTGTTCTGCTCGTTACAGTTACAAAGAAGATTTATATTATATGGTGCGTATAGTTATCCCCGTCTTTTATGTAATATCTTAATACACTATGTTTGTTGTATTTTTAAACTCATAAATTATACAATTTTGTGAAAAAAAATTAACAGTTTTTATGATCATGTTAGAAGTAGCAACGTATTTGGAATCTAAGTGACGGGCTTTTGCAATCACAAAAAAAATATAAGGAGCGATTTTTTGGGCCACCCATACAATCGGCAGCGCCTTCAGGCTAACTATAAAATAATACATGATGAATATAATTAATAAATAATACTCTATCAACGAGTGAGACGGTAAAAAAAAAGTTATCATAGTTACAGTAGTATAATTTTAGTTTTGTTATTTTTTTACCCTCTATCCCCCCTCGTTGATAGAGTATTATTTATTAATATTTTCATCATGTTTTATTTTATAGTTAGCCTGAAGGCGCTGCCGATTGTATAGGTGGCCGAAACATCGCTACTTATAAATTTTTATGTTGGCGAAAGTCCGTCACTTAGATTCTGATGTCTGCAATCCAGGACAGCCATCTTTTAAAGTAGTAGTAGCATATTTACTATCGTTCCAAAGTGAGCAACCATTAAATGCCATAGTATGCAAGTGTACGAGGTTTGATAAAAAACTTCATGCAGTTCTTGATTATTTTAAGAATTATGCCTTCATTCATCGACACTTATATTGCCCCTTCAAAGTAGTCTCAGTCGAATGTAACACGATTTAGCCAGCCGTTTTGCAGTCCTCAAAATATTTCAGGCATGCACTTTTTGGTACAGCCTTGAGGTCGCTTAGCGATTTTCGTTTTACGTCTTCAACGGTCGTGCAACGTTGCCCTTTCGTGGAAGTTATCACTGTTGGGAGGAGGAAAGATCGCGTTAGGACACATCTGCTGAATACGGCAGTTGCCGTGTCATCATTATGACGTTTTCTTTTCCCTAGCCTGGCAAAATTGTAAAAAGCAATGACGTGAGTCCAGCAGCATTATCGGGCCGCAATTTTCATAAATCATTCTTCCGTAAATATGGCCGTTTTCTACGAATAGCTTCATACAAATGGCGTAAAATGTTCGAATAGTAGGCTACACTTTATTTACCACTGTGCCTAGCGATGAAATTTCGTGGAACATAAAAACATAATTCTTCATCTGACAACCACGATATTCAACTCATTTACGGCAGTTTTGAAGCTTGTAAACCGCTTGTTCACACACTGCAGTCTCGCCAGTAGCCTTCTGAACACGTTTACCAGGACACAGCAGTTAATCTCGCAGTTTACACAAAATTTAATCCATGTTCATCCATGTACAATTTACTCTTGCATTGTAGAATGACAAAAAATCGCCTACTACATCTAAGGACGACTTACTCAATTAGCTGTGAAATCTAAACTATGTATCAAATTTTAGACGATTGTCACTAACATATGTACCAACATCACATAAAACCGGTTTTTTAATAGGATACTAGTAGCAGTGGAAATTGCAAAATAATTGCACGAACTTTTTCATCAAACATCGTACAACCGTCAAATTTTACTTTTACTTTATATTACCTCAACAAGCAAATTCTAGTTATTGAAAACTACTTGAATGTTATGAGTTAGTTTCGTAGCCTAACGTGGTATACTTCTACTTCAAAGTAAAATTACAAAAAAAAATGATACGATATTAAATGTCGTTACAGAAAAAACTACTTTCATAAATTATTTAAAAACATATACATGCTTATTTATTCTTCATGTTTTCTTCATCTCCGTACATCTTATGGATCAATTTCAGGATAACCTGTCTTAGCGTCGTCTAATGTATAAAGTATTACGGTGTATACTCGAGGGCGGCGACGTATGCTATATTAATATAGCTAGACAAAACAATTTAGAATTTTCTGTCTGCTTTTGGATTCATCACAGGGGACTTGTCGATTCGTAGCTGAAGCGACAGTGACTATACCAATTGCGAATCCTCACAAATCGGTTAAGAATCCACTATGGATTACTGAAGTATGTATAACAAAAACATTAATTTTTGTTACACATCATGCAGGGGAAAAAGGTTACGTATTTATTTTTAAAGTTGACATGTCTGGGAAATAACATCAAATGGATAAAAACTTGTATCTGATAAATCTGCATTTCTAGTCATGGTAACGAAGAAATTGTTGGGTCGTATACAGTAGCAAATCTAGAATTTGGTCTTGGGGGGAGGGGCTCCGGTCAAGTCGGCTTCAAACAAAAGAAAAAAAAGTTAAGACTAATCAATATTACAATCTTTAAAGTGGGTGAAAAACTTGTAATAACATACACTGAAACAGGTCCCATTAAACGAATAACACAGTAAAAATAAGCCTTATTGAAACATTGTTTACAACATACTTATTGACTTAATTGATTTTCCTGAATTTCATATTTCAAACTTACACGCAAATTCTGTGTAATAAACGTCTTTCTACACCTATAATTAAAAAAGGTTTATTACTGTATTAGCAGCTGAAAAATTAATAAAACAGATTAACAAAATTTCTCGTCAACTTTCGACCCTCGGGGGGGGGGGTTCCGTTTGCCCTACCGATTGAAAACAGAAATGTGAAAAAGAAATCTGTCTATTGAAGGGAATACATGAAGGCCAAGTTTTTACTGTTATGTACACAAACTAAATTATTTCGAACTTAGGTAGAAGCTCAGAAATATTGTCTGAGATTTCTGTCGATGCAGGTCTTAAAAATCTAAAATTTAGGGACCGAATTGATATCTAAATAAATAGACATCCTATCACAATCTAAATAAAAATGTTGTAATGATATGTCGGTCGAGAATTTAGGTAAATAAGCCTGGTACTTGTCCGTACTGTATAAGTTATCGAGGCACAGATGTTCAAATCTTCTAAAAAGTCATCCCTGTTACAAGTTAACAACGGTTCTTAAAAGTCGCTAAAAAGATAGAACCATTTGAAAAGGTAAAGGTAGGGAAACTAAAAAATGTGGAGCTTGACTTAAAATTATAACAACAAAGATGAATTAATCAAACACTTTGTTACGTGTGACACTACAGAAAAACTAAATACAGAACTACACACACTACAGAAAATTAAAAGATTATTTTAGAACTTTACAAAGATTACATTAAAAATTTTGAAGAGGTGAAGAATGGATTTAGAACAGGCCTACGTGCCGTTTGCCAAGGCTCCGTCAGTACTGGTATTAATTAGTTTATCTGAAATTATTTATCACAGAGGGAATGGAGGAAGGAGAAGCTACGAAACATATCTTCTACCAGAAACCAATTGGTAATAGAGCAAGGGGAAGACCGCGAAGTAGATTCAAAGATCAGAGAGAAGAGGACCTCAGAAACCTGAATATAAGAAACCGGAAAGCTAGGGCACGCAATAGGGAAGAATGGAGTCGACTCTTCGAGCAGGCCACGACCCACGAAGGGTTGTAGAGCCACAGCTGATGTTGATGATGATGAAATTATTTATACTTGTTTTTAGTATAAGTAACCAATTGTTACTTACTGTGTGTGTGTGTGTGTGCGCGCGCGCGCGCACACACACACACACACACACACACATTTACAGGTCTGTAAATATAATCTGTATCCGGCCGGGCAAAAAACGACTTTCAATTCGGGAGTTAGGAGGTGTAAACTTGACGAGTTTACTGGTTAGGAGATTCAGGGCTGGTGTCCAACGATTGATATCTACCCGCCCATACTCACAATGCATGTGATCAATATTTAGGAGACGCAGCAATTCCACTACGATTATATAACGTCAATGTGTACGGAAAGTGGAAAGCCATGTTATTCTTTTTTTATCTGTCATCAAATAAATATTAAACAGATGGCGAATTAAATACTACAGATCAAAACAAAATAGAAGTAATTAGTGTGAAGTTTCTAAAAATAATTTTTTTTTAAGAATCTTCTTAATAAAAAAAAAGTTTACGATAGCAGATGGGACCATAAACAATAAAAATATGTGCGTGTGTTTGCGTATATCTGCAATTGTTTATGTATACTGTCTGTTCCAACCAGTTTTTTTAAAACTACAGCGGTTATTAAATTAATATTAATACAAATTTTTACTGCATATTATGGATTATTATTTTTTAATAACTTTCATTTCGTAAAGTACACTGTTATTGGCTTCACAGTAGGATTCACTGAAGCACTGTAACAAATAATTAACGTGTGATTCGTAAGTAATAACCAGTAAACCAATCCTAGGCAAATACATAGAATATTCTTTCTGGGAGGGGGGCTGAGATTTTTCGTGACGCATAGCCTAAGTAATGAAATTAAAACACGAGCAAAACTTATTAACACGTAAACAACTTTAAAACACCATACACACACGCGCGCGCGCGCGACCGCGTATAATCAAGTATGTCTTATTTGATCTTCTGATGTTAAAGTTCCATGACTTGTGTGTAACAAGAACCCCATATATACAAAACAATCAAAATTTATAATTATGTATTATTCTGCATGCATTCATACCTTGATTATTTACATATATTATTAAGCATTTAAAATTTGATGGATTCAAAATTTCTGGGGGTCGGAGCCCATTCAGCCCCCCCTTAACCAGCTTAAAACAAAGTAACGACTGCGCTAAATTTTTCGTACACGTAACGTAGAGAACTGGCCTGGAAGAAGTTATTGCAGAGGACGGCGAGGATATCCCGTTCAAGGTACACCCATACATCCCATAGTACACATGACACGGAAGGCTAAAAATCTAATAAAATTATATTGAGAATCGTGAGAGTGGAATTGGCGCTGCTCCAAATCTAGCCGTTGCTTAAGAATACGACTACTTGGATGCAGGGACGTATTTACGGGAGGGGGGACGAACGGAATCTCCCCCAAAGATCGAAAAAGTAACGAATTTAGTTTATTATTATTATTCCGACTGTACAATGTTTACATATTTTCCGGAACCAAAATTTCAGAAGTGATTGAATTCTCATCTTCCACTGCTGCTTGTGGATCCAAAGATCTTCAATTTCTCGTCACCTCAGTATTGTCTGCGCTGCCATGCGAGTGATTTGAATGGAGGACCCCAACCTATTCAAGACTTCAGAAGCACAAATGAAAATTTTAGAAAATTCTTCATCGACATTTTCGTGTATAGATTTCATTTCACTGTTAATATCTTCAGCATGGTTTACTGCTTCCACGAGATCAATAGTTGAATTCTGCAGGAATTTACACAATGGGAGACTTAAAGAAAACCGTCTCTGAATACAAAACAGCGATATCACAAATTGACAGTCAGTCAGAGCACATAAAAGTGAATTTGCTTGTGAGGACGAGTCTTTGTCTTTCCATTCTGATATGCTTTGAAGGGTTGCAATAATAGGGTCATACAATTCCACCACCGCGGCCACGGAGTTATACCTTTCCAACCAACGTGTTGCACAAAGTTGAACGAGTTTTTCACGGCGTGAAGTTGTAATTTCCATTTCACTTATCGCGATTTTAAAACGTGTTGCCTTTTAGGTGTATTAAGAAATTCGTACAGACTCGATATTGTACCCATGCAGTTTCTAATGGCAGCTACTTCACAGGCACTGGATACAGCTAAGTTGAGGCTGTGTGCTGAGCAGTGGACATATAAAGCTGAAGGAATTATTTCCTTTACATGTGCCTGGACTCCGTTTACTTTTCCTGACATGGACATAGCTCCGTCATACCCTTGACCACGAATCTTATTTATGTCTATATTTAATGAACGTAACTTGTCCAATATCGCCATTGCGATTCCTTTTCTGGTAACATCATATAATGGTACGAATTGTAGAAAGTTTTCCTTCACAGTGAAATTTTCTCTATCACATGACGAACACACAGTGATAATTGTTCTAAGCCTGATATGTCTGACGTCTCATCGGCGAGAATAGTTAAGCAACTGGAGGCATTAAGTTCTTTCACGAGATTTCGAACAATCAGGTCGTTGCACACATCAATTATTTCATTCTGTAGTCTAGGACTGGTGTACTACGCATTTCCAACACTACACGTCAACATATTTTTTAATACAGTATCAGTATATTTTATACAGTTTCTTACTTCGAAAGCGAAGAAGTGCCCTGAAATTGCCATCATTTTCTTCTGGTTCTTGGTCGACCTCTATTCGTCCCGAATCCCTGTGGCCTCGCAGTGCGATACATTGTTTCCCGCAGAACAAAACACTTTCAATAATAGGAATAAGATTTTTCCTGTTCTCCAGTTTTTTTTGCATTGTTGCAGTATCTATTAGCACATCGATAGACTTTTTTTCCCACATGAAATATCGGCCAAAGTACTGGCTACCTCCAAACTTTGTTTGTGATAGACACTTCTCATGTTCTGAAAATCACTCGACGGCATCCTTCCAGTTGTCAAATTTCACACTACAAAGTTGATCTAAGGGTTGCTTGCCAGGTCCAACACCATCACTTGGAGCAAAAAGTGCACAAAATTTATTTACAAAAACTCCCTCCCTTAAATTCGGAATATGCAAGCCACTTCCAGCGGTAAAGCCATTTAAAATGAAATCGCAAATTTATCTTTCCTTTTGTTGGAAAAACAAACCCTGGATTTGGTTCCCAGACATTGTTCAAGACATCCAGTTTCTTTTCATTAGACAAGTCTTTTCCTACGTAAACTCCAGTATCATAAGCGTGTGGTTCACTGGAACTTGAAGATGTTGATGCTTCCGGAATCAGAACAATACACTTATCACTTTTAAATGATTCAGCAGGCACGTCAACATTATTGAGTGATGTCGATGTACATTCAATATCAGCCGAGTTTTCACAAGGGGATGTGAAACTAGTTTCGGGAAGAACGTTTGCGACAACATCGTCACGCTGCGGCTGCGGAGAAACATTTGCCAATGTGAAATTTTCACTAACCTCACGAGAATCACTACCGGTACATGACGTTTTGCTAAAAAATTGTAAAATTGAGCTTTAGGGTCGCTTAGACATATCAAAGAACCCGGAACGATAATGTGAAGTTTCTATTTAAAAATATGAACTGCCAAATGCACAAAATGTTAAACGAACGTTCCACAACAAAATCTGAACTCAGACTAACGGGTGAATACCGCTCGACAATGTACAATATTTCACATCTGCACTGCAGAACTGTCAAAACAATATGTTTCACACCAAGTAAGTTTATATGGTGTCGGTCTTATTTTATTACAAGGTCGGTGTTATTATCGTACCTTCTTAACAAGCGGCACGGCTTTGATGCTCCTTTCTCTCTTTCAGTAGACGAGGAGGGGTATATGCTTTGACACTCACCGCGCCAGTGATAGCACTGCCGCGTTCTCAGAATGCTGAATGACAGCTACTTGTGTCCCACGTGGAGTGATGTACTGTACGTGCCGCAGCACCAAGCACAGGGATTATATTATTGAAGAAGGGGAGGGCGGACTGTACCTTATGTCGATAGATTTTGTTACTCTGACAGTGAGAAATTAGAGGAGAGAAAACGATTATGGGTTTTTAAAAAGATACTCAAATATAAATATGTCAATTTTTATTTTTATTTTATATAATATTAAAAAAAGTGGTTAAGCGTTCAAGGGGGGGGGGTTCAAACCCGGTAACCCCCCTGCGTACGCCTCTGAACTTCACCTTGGATGTACTAGTTCAGGTTCTCGACGCTGTCGAGGGACATAATTGCCCTTGGCGGTCAGTACACTTGCCAAAATACGAGCCTATTCATTTCACGAGCGCGCCTCTGTCAGTTTAATTGTTTACCTTGGATGGAATATCCGACCTTCTGAACTTCAATATTTCCCTCCTTTTCTTACTATTAGTACAAACAATTAGAATATCCAGATTTCGTCTCGGCATTTAGAATATCTTTATCCACATTAATTGTTTATACAATATCGAATTACTCTAATATGTTTGGACGATGTCACAGCATTTACCCATCAAGAAGTATTTCTCTAGGACAAAGCGAATTTGTTAATACGCTGCTGTTTGCTGACGACCTGCTGCTTATAGATGCCACCGAAAATGGTTTGCAAAGAGCGCTAGATAATTTACAACGGTGTTCGATTCAGTATAATTTAAGAATTTCCACAAGCAAAACGAAGGTGATGGGTTTCCTGGGAAGCAATCCTGTAAGAGCCACACAATGATTGACAACCAACTGATTGAACAAGTCTCTCACTTTAGCTACCTAGGGTATGATATATCATACGAGAACAATAGGGACATAGACAATAAACTACATAAGTTTCAAGTGATGTATGAAACCATAAGAAGAACACTAAAAAACAAGACATGAAAAGATACTCAGCTCAATTTTACAAGGCAATGGCTGTCCCTATGCTTCTTTATGGAAGTGAGTCGTGGGTAATGACAAAGAGATATAAAAGCCGCATACACGCAGCGGAGATGAAATTTCTAAGATCGGTCAAAGGTTGTTCTAAACAAGATCGATTTAGAAATGAAGATATTAGAGAAGAGTTGGAAGTATTTAAGTAATTAAGATATTAAGTAAAAATAAATTGTTATGAAACCAACAACCAAGACTCGGAAAGTATTTTTTGTCTTTTTGGGAATTTCGTAAAGGCTCAACGAATACAATGGATAGGTCACCTATAGCGGATGGATGATCAGCGTATGCCAAAGAAAATACTGAGGACGCAAATCTATAAATCCAGAAAGTGGGGCCGACCTAGGAGAAGATGGTTGGATGATGTGCTAGAAGATCTAAGCAGTATGGATGTGAGGGGTTACACTGAGATGGCAATGAATAGGAGACACTGGAGAAGATTGATGTTGGAAGCCAGGGTTCACGTTGGAGTGTTCTAAAAAGAATAATAAGAAGAAGAATTTCACACGACCTATGAAGTACTTTTTATGGCAGGATTCCCCGAGACTTGAAAATTGTATGAATGGTTAAGCCAAACGATACAAACGATGAATAGACCGGTTCACTTATGGAGCACGGGGTTTTCATGTCGGCTCACTAAATGTCTCTCCCAATAATAGATCCTAAGATTAGAACGACTGGGCAAATATGCAGTACAAACATTCATCCCCCGCCGATTTGCCTGCGAAGAATTTAGTAATCTGGGCATTGACTAATACGCGATTCATTCGTAAAGAAATTCAAACTTGAAACTGAAGATTTAAAAAAAAAGTTTTGAGAATAAAGTCACATTACGAGGCTTAGTCCATAACATAGTTTTCAGAATTTGTTTGTTTGTTTTGTACAATAACTTAGTTGCCTAGCCGCTTAAGATGTTTTCAGAACTTAGTTTCTTGATTTTTATTTTTTTTCTTGCAAACATAACTGACTGGTAAGCCTAATTATTGCCTTGAAATCAGTTATGAATATTATTTTAAGATGTCAGCATTGTGTAAGCCTGAACGTCATACTGAAATGTTATGCAGTAATCACAGTGCACAGTGCATACTGCACAAAAATAGAAGTGGCAAGGCTGAAAGGTGGTCTTGAGTTAACACACTAATTTTACAAGTTATGTCAAGTCGTCGCCCTGTTAATATGCAGGTGAGTGTGAAGAATACATTTCACACCGAAATACTATCACCAATTTGATTAGGCAGACTACCTTGCTAAACACATGTTTGGTAAACAGACACAGAAAAAAATGTAGCCCATGTCTGTCAGAAGAACGGATGTTTTTTACTTTCATGTTCCATAAGGAAATTGAGGTATGGTGATGGTGAAAAATATCGTGTTTCAGATAAGGGCTGATTCTGATTGTACTACCCTCAAAACATGAAGAAAAGTCATTTTCCGAAACGTGTGTGTGTGTGTGTGTGTGTGTGTGTGTGTGTGTGTGTGTGTGTGTGTGTGTGTGTGTGTGTGTGTGTGTGTGTGTGTGTGTGTGTGTGTGTGTGTGTGTGTGTGTGTGTGTGTGTGTGTGTGTGTGTGTGTGTGTGTGTGTGTGTGTGTGTGTGTGTGTGTGTGTGTGTGTGTGTGTGTGTGTGTGTGTGTGTGTGTGTGTGTGTGTGTGTGGAATTTTTTCTATGGCGATCGGTAACTCCCGCAAATTCAAACAGACTCAAATAAGTTTTGGCATATGTGCCTGTGTTGTAGAGGACTCAGGGTTTATTGATTTTGGTGAAGATCGGTTACGGGGAAGGGGTAGTTTACCTGCAACGTTTTATGTTTTAACAAGAGTAAAGTACTTAATTTTGATAAAGTATCCTGAAAAGAAGGTCATAATAATCCACTGTAAAAAGGTAGATGAAATATCTACAAATGAAAAGGTAGCTGAATGGGGAGGGGTAATTTTCTATAAATGAAAATGATAGTTGAACGGGTAGGGTATAATTTTTTTTATGTGTACTACGTTATCTGAACAAAGAAGTAGTTTGTTGTTAAAATTCCTTCCCGGGATGTTTGGCCGTGGTCCAATTTTTCTGCAAAACCAGACGTTTCGGCAGTGCCGCCGACTGCTATCATCAGTGAAAATCGAGTGCGCTAACTTGAGGTGGTATAGGTTAGTGACCACAGTACTGTGGTTAAGGCTGATGCAATAAGTGGAAAGAAGTAACTTAGTTTCTATGGAAACATTTCATTTCGTAAATTATTTTAAATATAAATCTTAGAACATGGACGTCATGTATGGTTCTCCATACCGATATTTTACTTTCATGTTCCATAAGGAAATGGAAGTATGGTGATGGCGAAAAAATCGTGTTCGAGATAAGGGCTGATTCTGATTGTACTACCCTCAAAACACGAAGAAAAGTAATTTTCCGATATGTGTGTGTGTGTGTGTGTGTGTGTGTGTGTGTGTGTGTGTGTAGAATTTTTTCTATGGCGAACGGTAACTGCCGCAAATTCAAACAGACTCAAATAATTTTTGGCATATGTGCCTAAGTTGTAGAGTACTCAAGGTCTATTGATTTTGGTGAAGATCGGGTAAGGGGAAGGGGTAGTTTACCTGCAACGTTTTATGTTTTAACAAGAGTAAAGTACTTAATTTTGATAAATAAAATATCCTGAAAAGAAGGTCATAATAATCCACTGTAAAAAGGTAGATGAAATATCTACAAATGAAAAGGTAGTTGAATGGGGAGGGGGTAATTTTCTATAAATGAAAATGATAGTTGAACGGGTAGCGTATAATTTTTTTTTAGGTATACTACGTTATCGGCAACAAAGATGTAGTTTGTTGTTAAAATTCCTTCCCGGGATGTTTGGTCGTGGTCCAATTTTTCTGCAAAACCAGACGTTTCGGCAGTGCCGTCGACTGCCATCATCAGTTAAAATCGAGTGCGCTAACTTGAGGTGGTATACGTTAGTGACCACAGTACTGTGGTTAAGGCTGAAGAAAGAAGTAGTTCCTATGGAAATATTTCATTTCGAAAATGATTTTAAATATAAATCTTAGAACATGGAAGTCATGTACAGTTCTCCATACATATACGAGGGCTATTTTTTTTTCAACCTCCGGTGAGTTGGCAAACCTGATTATGTTACCATAGCAACAATCTGATTGTTGATTAATGTTTTTGTGGCTTTGTTCTAACCTATAACCACTGGTTTTATAGTTATCTTGTCTATTACTGTAGTGAGGATAGTTTAATTATGTCAACTATAATTGAAATTGCCTCCAAGTGTAAGATTCGGTCTGTTATTAGATTTCTTCAAGCTGAAGGTCATAGTGCTGGAGAAATTCATCGAAATTTGTGTAATGTGTAAGGAGAAAATGTGATGAGTGATGGTTCAGTTCGGGAATGGTGTCGAAAATTTAAAGAAGGGCCAATTGATGTTCATGATGGAGGAGGGCAAGGAAGAAAGTCCGTGGCTACTGATGATGTTGAAAGGGTAGACAGGATGGTTTGAGAGCGCCGTCATTTCACAATTACTGAACTTTCTGCTGATTTTCCTGAAATTTCTAGGTGAATATCTTTATGATATTCTTACTCAGAAGCTTGGGTATAGGAAACTCTGTGCTCGGTGGGTTCCCAAACAAGTCACACAAAATCTGCTTCATGAATTTGGTTGGGAAGTCCTTGATCACCCACCTTATAGCCCAGACTTGCCACCGAATGACTACCATTTGTTCACTGACTTAAAAAGTTTTTAGATGGGCAGCGGTTTGTCTCCAATGATGAGTTAAAGTAAAATGTGGCAGATTGGCGTACTACTCAGGAGCGATCATTCTACAACATGGGCATAGAAAAGATGGTGGCTCGCTATGATAAGTGCCTCAACAATAGTGGTGACTATGTAGAAAAGTAGTTTACATATATATGAAACTTTTGTATATAATAGAATTATTGATGTCATTCATGTGTCTGTTTATTGGTCTATCGGAGGTTGAAAAACAAATAGCCCTCGTATTTAAAGTGAGTTATAGGCTAAGAGACTTGTTGAAAATAGTCGCTTTGCGAGGGAAGCAAAAATTAGAAAAATGATTAGTGTCGCCTCGACAGAGGAATCGTTTGAGTCGCCGATTCGATACATTGGTGAAGTTTGTTTAATTTAACCTAATAAAGAATTCTTTCAAAAATTCTAGGTCAACAAGACTTAATACTTTTTCTTAAACACGCGTTGTTATGTCAGTTCTATACTGTAACTTACCAATAGTTGTTGAATTTTATTTGTGTTCATAGTCACCTCTGAGTACTCGCCTTTCCATTATGCCAGTCAGTCTCGTCATAGTAACTCCATTTCAACGTTGTCGAGTCGATAACCGCTTCATACTGGACGAGACCTTTCGGCGGCCTGGCTTACCGCGTGCACCACCGTCCACCATTTTCAAGTTTTGTCTTCAAGCCTGTGTTGACATACGGCTTATAGCTATGGAGAACTGCAGCTACATCCAATATTGGAAAGGTTTCAGACCAAGTGTTGCGTGCCATAACCAACGCACCGTCAGCAACAAAGAAGTCTATAGAGAAAAGACCTGGACCTGCCCTCAGTCAGTGAAACCATTGCGATGTTCAGCGAAAGATATGTGAAACGGCTTGAAGAACACACGAATCCTTTATCCATAAATCTACTAGACAATAGCCTAACAGCTTGCAGACAAAACGTTTAATACATATTTACTGTATGGTCTCCAGATCACTGTATATGATTAAATAAATATTACCTTATTTTATCCACTAAGTGAATAAAAGAAGATAACTTAGTGGATAAAATAAGGTAATATTTATTTAAAACGTTTAATGTTAACATTTCCTCTGAACTTACCTAGACTCTAACACTATAAATATACTATACATAATATGTTACTTCTAAAAACTCATACACAGAACTAATCAATGGACTAGTTCTCTTCATGCCATGTATTCTGTGAACAATTATGGTTATTGTTATGTATTAACAGATTGTATAAATAAACGTAAAAAAAATAAAGTTTTAGCCTGACGACTGCGGTTGGACAGGACGTGAAAATGGTGGAGACACCGAATACAAAGTACGAAGTACTTGGATAATCGGCACACAACGATGGCATCATTGAATAACAAATTGCTTATAACGTTAACTATTGAGTCTTTTCTTTTTTCTTTATATTTACTTGATTCCTGATAGTGGGAACAATAATTGGGTCTTTTTCGATATAACCCCGGAAACTATTCACAAATATTCATCTTTCATGAAACTAATTATATAACAACTGGCACCCTCGGTGAGTTATTGTAACTCTACCTCACACGAAGTAGTTCGCAGAAAAACTCAACAGATGAGTAAGTGATATTTTACATGATATAAATGCATTTTATGATATTGCATGTGATATGCATATGATACATGCATTTTATACAATACACGCAAATTGAAGTCGGCCGTGTATATCCACAACAGTGGGTGTTTGGCGGTATGTGCCGCGAAGATAAAGAATATTTCTTTATCCTGTACCAGACAGAGCCGCTGAAACCCTGCTTGACACAATTAGAGCCTGTATAATGTCTGGCACAACCATTATTTCTCATTTGTGGAGAGCGTACGATGGAATACCAAACTTGACAGGAACGAATTTCCTCCATTTGACAGTCAATCACGGTCAGAATTTTGTGGATCCTGTAAGTGGGGCACACACGCAGACGATCGAGTCTTTAAGTGTGAATGTGGCGGAACTAGATTCGCACCTTTATGAATTCATGTGGAGGTATCACCACAAAGACAATGATTTGTTTCAACAAATTCGGACATATATTCTGCGTACCGGCCGCCTCAATAGTTACTGAATAATGTGTGTTAATTATATTACATTTAAGTGTAGGTGGTAATGTTGAACTAATTGTATCATGTGCATCAAAATATAGGTTGTAGTGTTGAACTAACTGTATCGTGTGTATCATGAACAGACGTTTTGTGTATTGGTGAGGTACTGGAATCACTTAGAATAATTAATAATCTCTCGACCGTAGACAGTGTATTGAATATAGACAGGGGCGGATTAGAAGCGCGTGGTGCTTCTATGCTGCCATCAGACTGGTGCCCCCCCCCGATTCAAAATTCAACCTTTTGTCCATTATTTACACTGATAAATGGCATACACAATTTCGAAAGTTAACAATTATTTTATTAAAGTCTCAAATTACAACAAATATTTAGCTAAATAGTGATTACAATGAGCATAGTGTAGTACCTTAAGTTTAGAAAATACTAATCGATTATACTTTTCATTGATTTTGCCTTAACGAAGTTAAAACTATTCAAATGAAATTGGCTTAACTCCTCACAAATAGTTTTAAATAAATAAGAAACCGAGCCGCTACCTTTGTTCCCGAAAGTTTCAGTATGTGCTTTCAAAAACGGGTCGTACTCAGCGATTATTTCTAAAGCTCCTAAATAACTGCCGTTTTTTGGTGAACTGAACAAACCCAAGAAAAGAAAGCCCTCGCTTATACAAAAATTTAATAACTGATACGACTCTCCTTAAAACTTCAGTCCAGTATTTTTCTTCAGTTTCCATCAAATCAATTACTTTTTTATCAATACGAGCATCTGTTACTATTCAAAATATTTTTGTGATATACGGCTGGATGGTGCCCCCTCTGACAGCTGAGCCCCTGGTGCCTGGTGCTGCAGCATACTCTAGCGTTATGGATAATCCGCCACTAAGTATAGATAGACAATGAAATATGAACAAATTGCCGAAGTTTACGAATGTGGGGTTACAGTATATGGAAAAAGACCCAAATAATTTGTAAGGATTGACAAGAGTACAGTACACTGATATACATCCACACAATAGAGTACGCGTATTGTGCTGTACATACTCCTTTCATAGACCGCAGGGAACATGCCTTCTCGGCTACCTGTGTTAAAAAAAACCGTAGACTAGCGCTCGCTAAAAACAGGTGATTCATTAGTTTCACCGTTTAACATAAATTATATCGACTCACGTTCAGCTGTTTACTCTGGCACTTGGCGCGCTCCGAACGGACACCGCCACCGTTGTTAGCTCGCAGCAAAACGTCTTTCGGCAGCCGAAGAAACGCGCCGTAGTTAAACGAAGCGCTTTTCATCCTTACGGACGAAACGAAGTCACCTGACTGACTAATTACGTTGCTATTCAAACGGTGCTGTGCCATCGCGTGTCAGTATAACAATGACCCTCTACCGAGTAATTATAGCAGCCTTCTTAAATTCTTAATACACGTGAATAGTTTGACGTTTAATTGTATTGTATCAACGTATGTACGAAACGAGTTTCTTGACCGAAAAACCACATGACTAATTACTTTGCTATTAACGACCATTATTTTCGTGATCTGTTGTGCGAGCAATGTGACAATGTGACTGTAGCATGTTATACAAACGAAGTAGTAATTAAAGTGGCCTTACTGAATTCTTACGGCTAATGAGTCATTGAAACATCATAGTACGTATTTAGTATTCTTTATAAGTAAAATCCTTTTATGCGCGAATCTACGATTTACGAGTACAATATTCGCGGTATACATATTTCTGAATTCGTCAATCTTCACGATTCGCGGATAGATTTCCTCTCTTCACGGTTCACGGAGTAATGGGGACAACAAACAAATTTACTTCTCTTAATTCCTTCCCTTTAAATAAATCAGTTTGGTTTTAAATTTAAACTCAGTTGTACAATGTAAGAATTGAACTCCATTTTGACATTAAAAAAGATTAAAAAATTAAAAAAGAGAAGACGAGAAAGCAACTATAAAAAACAGTTTAGGCAAGGCCTGTCATTTTTGCAATAAGATTCTTTTCTTAATATTAGCCTAACTTTCTTCGTGTAAAATTTTGTTTCCAGGTAATTCAGACTTCAGTAGAAAAAAAGATATTTTGTCAGTGGGAATCAGAAATAATTTCTTGCTTCTGGTAATTATTGTTATGTCATGATAATTTTTTTAGAGGGGGAAAGTGCCTTATGCACCGTCAGAGGAGACCGTACTTCCTCTCGTCTGTGGGACTCTCAGACTCTCACCCTCTAAAAACTCACCTGTAATTCAAGGCATTCATAACTATCCTGGGACCTCTTAGCGTATTACTTCAGGAACAGTATTAAGGTTGGGAACTTAAATTGTCAGTACTTGGAGATTTATTATTTCTTAACTTTTTCTCCATGCAACATATCCCAAAGACATGCAGTTGAAATAACATCACGAGTCCACTTGTATCAGGTATTTTACTTGGAATTCCTACATGTCCATGTCATTTAATTATATCGTGTCGAAGTTCATGTATATAATCGTTTTATTGTTGTTGTTACTGTGTGTGTGTGTGTGTGTGTGTGTGTGTGTGTGTGTGTGTGTGTGTGTGTGTGTGTGTGTGTGTGTGTGTGTGTGTGTGTGTGTGTGTGTGTGTGTGTGTGTGTGTGTGTGTGTGTGTGTGTGTGTGTGTGTGTGTGTGTGTGTGTGTGTGTGTGTGTGTGTGTGTGTGTGTGTGTGTGTGTGTGTGTGTGTGTGTGTGTGTGTGTGTGTGTGTGTGTGTGTGTGTGTGTGTGTGTGAAGAGCTTTTGATTTCTTGTCATGTTTATAATACGCTTCTTTTTTTATGAGATTTCGGTGCGTTTAGAGTAGGTACGTTAAAAAAAATTTACAGGCATTGCACAAATGGGGGCACAGAGAAGGGTATTGAAAATGCTTCAATAAATCTAAAAAATATATATATTTATGTTCATTCACCAATCAATCAATTCATTCACCAATCAATGAATTCATTCTTCATTTACCAATGTACAGATTATAAGTTAAATGTAGTCGCATTCATAAGCGAAGTTTTATATGTGTACTACGTTACTGACAATAAAGAAGTAGTTTCTATGGAAACTCACCGGTTCCCATTTTCGATCACGCACCAGCGATCGGCCGCAAATGTGCGACACGTCCTTATAAACATTTTCAATGTTAAAAGTTTTTAAAAAACGTTTCGAAATGTTAATACGTCATTATTATTGAGGCGTGTAATAATACTGAAATTATGTTAAACTTTCACCGAATCAACTCACCGCGATAAACAGTTACTAAAACTGTTTAGTAATTTCTGTCGGTTATTGATAATTACAGCTTGCATAGAAACAATTTTGTAATCAAGTAAAGAAATTACTGAAAATGTTACTCGTTTCGCGAACGACAATAATAAATACATTTAATTACTATTTCCAATGTGTTGCTATTTATTATTGAACTATCCTCAAATTCTGTAATTGACTAATCAGGGAACCGTATGGTGGACACTTTTCTATTCAACAATTTATTGATAGTCTGTACTCTACATTCACAGTTATATCTAAAAACCGGCTGTTTGGCCGTGGTCTGTTGATGTGAAACGCCATCATGTCGGCGACGTTTCGATTCCCAAATCCGGTATCTTCCTCAGGCCGCTAAAAAGCGACAGAGCGTACGAAAACAATGTAACAGTAGTAGTAGTAGTAGTAGAAGTCCTACCTGGTTGCTTGTACCGGAAACATGTAGGCTATCGGGTATTGTTCGGCGTACATCTGCCGCTAGTGTTTTCGTACCCTCTGTCGCTTTTTAGCGGCCTGAGGAAGATACCGGATTTGGGAATCGAAACGTTGCCGACAAGATGGCGTTTCGCAGCAACCGACCACGGCCCAACAGCCCGGTTTTTAGATATAATTCTGAATATATTGACAACGGCCGTGCACGCTTTAGACAAAAGGTCTGTAATCTGTTTCGTGGCTTCAACAAGAGAATGTTCATCCTCTTCCTTCCTCTAGAAGTAGGCCTGTTCAAAGATTTTTGACAATTACACGAGCATAACCCCACGATTATTGAACTATAGGCCTACAGTCTCGTACTGTGTATTGCGGGTTGTCTATGTTGGTGGTGATAATGATACTGTTTTTCGTTTGAATACACGTCTTTTTATTTCTTTTAAAACTAAACGTTTCCCCTGTACTACGATAAGGCATCCTCAGTGGAACGACTGAGACAGAGCACAAAGTCTTGACCTACCTCTAGTTACATAGTAAGCCCCGCCCACGATGTTACAAACAAGCACATAATTTACAACAAAGTATCCCCGTCCAATAACACAAAAAGTTACAAAAAATGTATTTTACAAATTGAAACATAATACATAAAAGATATACTTAACCCCAATAACATTTTTACAAATCAAGTATTGTTTTGTGATCCCGTCACCATATTTAAAAGAGGTTGCCCAAATTCTCGGCAAATTACGGCTATCGTCTCTGTTAAAGTTCCTCTTATTTTTGTAGATTTCTACCGTCTCTCTTATGTGTTGATGCAATCACATATCTTGGCACGTTAGAGACTGCCAACAACGAAGAATATTGGCCGCCAACAGTAGCTATTTTGAGCTTCAGAGACACATGAAAAGCAGATATATCTCTCGACCCACGACACGAAGATACGACTTTACAAGACTTTGATAAGACCTATCCTGAGTGTTGGAGGCTGATAAAGCATGATGAAATGTCACTGCTGAGATCTGAGAGCGAATCTTGAGAAGACTCTTTGGAACAGTACAAGAAGGACAAAACTGGAGGCAGCGTACCAATTATGAATTAATGGATAGGCCTATGTACGTGGTTCATACATGGGCCGATTCCGTTGGGCTGGTCGTGTGTCAAGGATGTCACAAGAGGAGATTCCAAGGAAGGTTCTAAGAGAGTGGATTTATGGAAGGAGAAGGACTGGCAGATCAAGACTGCGGTGGGTGGATGGAGTGGCGGCCGACGCCCGGACTATGTTGGGAGTGCGTGACTAGCAGACGGTAGCGTTGGATAGAGTGGGATGGCGATCAATGTTCAAGAAGGCCATGATCCCTCGAGGGCTGTAGAGCCAGGAAAGTAAGTCTCATATCACACGTGGAAAATAGTTCTGAATCTTCGCTGTAACTGTCGTTTTTACAAATAAAATATGACGCTTATTTTCACACCTGTTATCACTTGTCTTTGCGTTTCGCCCACGTACATACTACATACCACCACAACTGTATGGGGCCTTGTAGACACCAAGAGTTGACAGAGGTATCTGGTCTTTCGGCAACAGTAACATTTGGCCTACGTTCCTGATCGACTTTACTAATTGGCTGAATATTAGTTTCTTCAAAATCCGGTCGATTTTGTCTGTAGTCCCACGTTTCGGTGGTTCACATTAATGTGAAGAAGTTCATAGAGATTGTATTGATTATTGGATCTTTTAAGACCACTGTGATTTTTAAATTTTTCTCACGCTGTTTGTTAAGTTAACCAAACTGTAAACATTAGGCCTATCGCAGAAAGAAATGACCAGTATTAACTGATACGGTGCTCAGCGATTAGCACCTGCAGCTACGATTTGGATTATGTTATTAACTACCTTCACCCCTATGCCCTATGTTAAGTCATTTGAACAGGAAGGATAACAATTATTAACTCACTGTACAACACAGCTACATGCAAGAACGATTTTAGAATTCGGTATGACTATCATTAATCATCACCGCATACGATAAATGCTTGTACTTGATTTTTTGTAGAATGTTTGACACGATATTTGCCCACCTGCAACATTCATTAACACACGTGTACCAGTAACAATTGAAATTAAATACCTTGGTCTTCACGATCAGCGGTTTACCTGGCAGAAGCACGTTGAAATCACACGAAAGCAGCTATACCTCAAGATCCAGGCTCCTCGGAGGTAAGTCCAATTTATCATTAAATATTAAACTATTGCTACATAAAATAATGCTGTAACCTATAATCGTACGGACTTCAACTATTGGTTTGCACTATAAGATTAAAATCATCCACATATTTCAATCAAAATGATGAAAGCTCTTAGTGGATGCACTATGGTACGTCAACATTCAGACGCTTCGCACCGATCTCAAAGTACCGCTCATAAATGACGAAATTCAGATGATTGTAACGAAATATGGCCATCAAATGATGATTAAAGTAGTTGATTAAAATGGATCCTGACAAATCCAAGTCTAAACAGCTCAGCGCTAAACATTTTAAGCTCATCATCCTGAGAAATCAAAGTGGTGTACCAAGAACTGACAATAAGACCTATTCTTGTACGCATTGTGTAATGTTATTATATCGCCTAAATTTCAAGCGAAAATAAGGGAATTTAATTTAGAGACACGCCTTGCCTTCATTAACTACGAGAAAGCATTTGATAGAGTTAACAGATCCATTCAGTGGGACATAATGTGTAAGAGGGGTTATCCTAAACATATTGTAGAGGTTATAAAGAGCTGATACTGTTGTACAAGGATAGTATTGTCTAAGAAGAGGATTTGACAGCAGACATTTACATTAATTAGGGAGTGCGCCAAGGCTGTACCATCTCTCCAACACTATTTAAAATTTATATGCTACATAGTTAGAGAGTGGAAATTGCGAGTGTCTCCGGGAATAAAACTAAATAATATAACATACATGAATATCATGCTGTTTACAGCGATCAAGTAATCATTCAAAACAACGAATGCGAGCTCCAGAGATCAGTGTTCCAGTTACAGCAAGTCTGTTCAAATTACAACATGAAAATTTCATATGTGTATATATATTCCTTTGGGACCTTAACAGGTGATTCGCCTAGTTCCTAGAATTCTAGAAGAAGCGACTAGAAGACGTGATTCTAGAAGAAGACGAAGAATTTTAAGATTGACGAAGGTGCGAAGGTGTTTGAAAAGAGTAAGTCGAACAAGAACAGTAACATGAGAACGAAGAAAATTCCTTCAATTTTAATTCATGGTAGTCAAATAGAGTAAATTCCAAATTCGTATATTTCTAACGAATAGGGAAGTCTGTTTATTGTCATCACGAACAGCTATATATAACAAATTAACTTGTTTACAGTCTTGTGATGGGATGTAGATTGGCAGATAAGTGAAATGACTGTTCCAATAGTGCTTTAATATCCCCACGCGGAGTTAGTAAACGCGGTTCCACAAGATAGTTGTTTACCAAATAAAACATAAAATTATGTTGTTTGGTATAGTGAATTTCTATACATAAGAAACAGCCGACAACTTGATAAAGAAGGGTAACCGTAACAGAGTATCACATGCATACATAAATATATTCATACGTACATATGGATAATCAATAGCTTTTCTTTCCAGCTACTATATTTCTAAGATTTAAAGTTAACATGATCTCTATCCCTTGTTCAGACGTACGATTACTGTCTGTTATTGAATATTGACTTCATTTTCAAGGATTATCCTTTCTTTCCATTTTTTACGCCTGTCTTCTTCCTTCCTTTTCCGATTGAGTTTCCTTTTCTCTTCCCGGATGAAAGTAAAGGCAATTTTGTCTTTGTTTGAAACACTCCTGTAGATTCTCTTTTAATGATACTAGTATTTTCACCTGTTTAATACTACTCGTTCGTATTACTATGACGTGGCCAATTCAATCTGCTTCTGACGTTTGTAAAAATCTATGCTTTGATAATGTAATGCTTGATTCTTGATTTCTAAATTGTAATTTGTTGGTTCCTCAAAAATTATATTTTTAGGTATACATTTTCTTTTTTGCCTGTGCATGGAAACTCGGGAAAGTTGATCATATAATATAATATAAATTAAATAGAATCATGTGTATACTTGTGTGAGCACAAATTAGATTTTATTGGCTTGTACTCCTCCATCATTATCAACACCACCACTACCATCATCATCATCATCCTACTGGTTTGCAGTTGTATTCTTTTCGCATATCATTTCTTATCGACTCTTCCTAGACCTCCCAATTCTTTTTGTACTGTTTCGATTATGACGAAGAAACAGTTTTCAAATATTATACTGTCATGAGTATAGATGCCCTAGGTATATCGGAGATGAGGTGGCCCACGAGTGGAGATTTGTGGAGTAGAGATTATCGTATAAGTAAACCTCTTCACTTCAAACACTATCAGCCTAAAAATAAGGAAGAATCTAGTAAAGACATACGTGTGCCGTGTTACTCTATACGGGAGTGAATCTTGGACAATTGGAGAAAGTGACAAGAAAAGACTCCAAGCATTTGAGACCTGGTGCTACAGAAGAATATTCAAGATAAGCTGGAGGGAGAAGATAACGACTGAGGAAGTCTTTAGAAGAGCTCACGAGGAGAAAATCTTTCTACGAAATTTAAAAGGCAGAAGAGCTAAGTTTATAGGGCATATACTACGACACAATGGGTTGGTTAAGAGAATAATAGAAGGAACGATTGAAGGGAAGAATCACAGAGGGCGACCCCGTTTAGACTACATGAAACAGCTTATGGTCGATATGAACTGCACATCATATTGTGAGTTGAAAAGAAAAGCATAGAAGGTTGAAGAATTGCGAGTTGCTGCCAACCAGCCTATGGGCTGCTAACCTAGCTAACCTAGAAGAGAGAGACTCATAAGTAAAACATGACCTCTGAGATTAATTCTGTATTATTTTATGAGATTATGCGAACGGAGCCAGTCAACTGAGCTCGTTCGAACTTCAGTGACATCCACGTTTCGTTTAAAGTCGAGATGTCTCCCAACTAGTTTATGTGCGTAACAGCCTATATCCAGTTATCACAAATATAAAGGAACGTAACATCATATTTTAAAACGTTCAATATTAGTGTCTTGAATAATCCGTCAATGATGTAACATTAGCTATTAAATGTATTTGGTTTATTTTAAGGATATTTTTTTTTAATATATAGGTATTACATCCTAACTAACTTCTCATTAGTTTCGATATTGTCTCCTATAAGCTATCATCCTTTAAAACCGTAACCTTGTTTTAGCAGTGGATATACTAAAATTTTAATAAATTATTTTACTTAAAAAAAAATAATTGTTGCAAAGGGAATTATGTTAAGAGCTATAGTATTTGAAGTAATTTCATGAAATATTAAGCGACTTGGAAATGTACAAAATATAATTTTAATAATATTTTAAAATATTTTCAATACGATTAAATATAGTAAAATCTAACCGGTATGAGATCGACAGTATGGACTTCTTTTCCTGAATCCTGGCTTTCTTGAAGCACTGACTCAGAGGATTGACAAATTCTCGTATGTTTAAGCTATATTAACTGTTATTATATATATAAACTAACTATATATTAAACTATAGATACAGGTAGCCTATTTTGTAAACACTTCGAAGATTGAAAAATACCTTTTGAAAATAATATACATTACAGCAATTATACACGTTTCTAAAGCGTATTTGTCCATTTGTCCCAGCAACGGTAAAAAATATTTACAGGCTAATCATAAAATTGTAGGTATAATATTTGAAGAGTTAAAAATATTAATATATAGGTAAGATATTTGAGATTGACTCCAACTTATTCGGAGCAACAAGTAACATATCCCACCATAAACTTCTACCAAGTATATGTACTTGTTTTGTTTCCGAACGAAATATTATGAGTGAATTCCTACATGTTGATGGCCATTTAATTCTATTGTGTCCAAGGACATTTCAGTACGTTGTGTGTGTGTGTGTGTGTGTGTGTGTGTGTGTGTGTGTGTGTGTGTGTGTGTGTGTGTGTGTGTGTGTGTGTGTGTGTGTGTGTGTGTGTGTGTGTGTGTGTGTGTGTGTGTGTGTGTGTGTGTGTGTGTGTGTGTGTGTGTGTGTGTGTGTGTGTGTGTGTGTGTGTGTGTGTGTGTGTGTGTGTGTGTGTGTGTGTGTGTGTGTGTGTGTGTGTGTGTGTGTGTGTGTGTGTGTGTGTGTGTGTGTGTGTGTGTGTGTGTGTGTGTGTGTGTGTGTGGAAACCAGCTTTTAATTTTTTGACATGCCCTGTTCTTCTTTATTCAAGGGCATTTCAGTGCGTTTTGGGTAAATTAGAAAAAGACTTATTTAAAATTCTTGTTGAAATGTTAATGTGTAGTAATTGTCATTATTGTCGAGGTGAATAACAATATTGAAATTACGTTAAACATTAACTAAATCAACACAGCGCGAAAAGCACTTATTTCTAAACTGTTTAGTCATTTCTGTCACTTATTTGACATCACCTCTCATTAGAACACTCTTACAATAGATGGCAGTTTTTTTGTCAAGTGCAATTTAGTTAGTCCATTCAACTCGAAGTATGGTCAGTTAACACGACGTCTAGACACTTAGTATCGCTGTGTTGTGAAGAGAGTACCACGACCACGCTAATACCATGCTAACGTATGCGAAAATAACTCGATAACGAGTTACGTTTGAAGTAGGGAGATGAACTCGTCCGTAACAACTTTGACTGTTATTGTAAATATTGTGAATAAGCGAAAAATTAGTTATAATAAATACAGAATATACTTTCCGAAACTATAATTTCAGCGTTTATAACATATCGTATTACATAATTTTTTTTTTAATTCCGCCCAAAAAGTGATTTCAATGTCAGGAGTGAATCATTAAATTGTTGCGATCATCACATGCACGCTTAAATTTATGGCGTCTAAAAAGCAACAAATATATTCAGTCATATATTAAACTACATATTACATCTATTATATGCCTGTGTGTTTGTTTTTGTAGTTTACACTCTTCGTAATAATTTTTTACTATTGATCATCATCAAGGATTAAGCCATAAGCGTGTTCAGACCTCACACACCCATCTGTTTGCAAGTTGCAAAGTCATAGCGATATATGTGCGCGCGCGCGCGCGCGCGTGTGTGTGTAGAGAGAAAGAGAGAGGGGGAGTGAGAGAGAGAGAGAAAGATAGAGATAATCACCTTTGAAAAGAAAGTTGAGGTCTTCACATTATTGTACATACATTGACATTTATCCTTTAAGCTTCCTCAAACTGAATTTTTTAAAACTTATTCCATCTACGTATTATTTTATGCACATTACGTTTATTCAATCGATAGGCGGTAAAAAAACTTTTAACAAACGTTTCAAGCTATCGGATTTCCGTTGGTATGAAGTTAGAACTTAATTAGGCGATTACAGCAACTATACGGCTATATAATACGTAACTCATGTTACCACGAGGTACGAGAGATACGAGTTATACATTATATTACATTATACGGGTTACTCGTATAATGAGAGAAGAGAGTGTGAAGTATGGTAATTAATTTATGCAATTATTATAATGCATATTATTATAAACGATCTAGTTATTAACCTAAATTGTATAATGAAGACATATTACTAACACTGTCACTTTTTACAGCTACTTTTGAGCACTCTGTCAGAACAAGGCGCAATTCGAAACGATATAAAACGACATTCAACCATATTCAGAACGATATGAGATCATACGTATAGTTATCGCAGGAAGTTTAAGAACAACCCAAAACACAAGCAATAAATTTTATGTCCTTATAATTATTTTCTTATTATCAATTAACTAATTTTATGTGAAACTGTATAAAACAGAATTTTTCGACAAAAACGTTGTTTTATATAAGTCATGTTTTATCTAAATCTGTAGGAGAGTGATTCTAACTTGTACAGTATAAAATAGATTTTGTGGAAGCTTAAAGAAAGAAATAAATAAAGCGGATAATATTTAATTGACGATTCAATTCTTTAAAACAATTTCTTCAAAATTTACAACACACTTTATCAATCTTCAGTAATGTTTTATAAATTACAAAGTTTAATAATTTTTTCAAGAACATTTTTCGAGAATTTCAACTTCCTGCTACTGTTCCGTAGAGCATTGAACTGGCAAGGAACATTTGTACATTCGTTCGAAAAAAGTTTGCTTGCTAATATCGTGCCTCAGAAAATCAACTGATGGAAACTTATATATGACAGGCAATTTTCACGACAATGTTAAAAATTTGTTATTTATGAAACACTGTTATTTTTACCTAAACTGTAATGTGGCTCTCATTTGTTATACAAGATTAATCAACAAATTAGTTTCAAAGTTTTAAACATTTTATAAAAAATTTAAAAGCTAACGAAAAGTCTAATACGTTATAAACAATTTAAATATTTCGTCGTTTGGCGCATAATTACGGCAGAACACTTGTTTACTAGTTTAAAATTGTGTGTGATGGTATTAATGTTTATATTATATTATTATATTATATTATATTATATTATCACAACTACCACCGCCTGGCACCTTTTTAAATACCGTTTTACTTCACCTTTCGTTTATATATTTTTAATAACATCTACGAACTGAGGCGGATTACTAATTAACTGACTTCACTATTTAGTGACAGTGTAATCGAGACGTCACTGTAACTGGAAACTTCACCAGCGATAGTGAACACCAGTCGGTTTTCAATCGAACTAATTACCTAAGCATTTTACTTTTAATTTAGATAGAAGAAATACTGCAATACGATTACAGTAAGGTGGCAGAATGTTCTAAGTCGCTTACATGTCAAAATGTGGGTTAATCCACCGGAGACCAGATGTTTATTTGTAATACAATGCGAAGAGATGAGAAATGTCATACGGGCCCAGAGGTTGGGGGGGGGGTCCAAGGATTGAAAATCCAAACTGTATATAGTCCTATGTCATGTAACAAGTCAACACTAATATTGCTTAGACAATGTTTAAAGCAAGTTAGTTTATGAAAAGACTATTCTTTTAAAAGTTTTGAATATCAACAAAAATAAACAGGGACTTCATTAATAGTTGTTTATATTACTGAACCGAGTGTTGGGACTCCTGTTATTGTTTTAAAGAATTAAAAGTTTTAATTTAAAACCAAATAAATATATGTTAATCAATAGTTTTTAGCAGTGGCGGACTTGAGTTTCGCGAGGCTTTAGGCGAATCTTTTCGAGAGATCCCTTAAACAATTTAAATAGGAAGTGGATAATGCATTAATAGAAGTCAACAATCACGTTAACATGTGTAGTATGTTACCAAGAAGAGTAAAAACATGAATATATTAAATGTGTACAAAACGTATAAAAATGTGTTGATATTATTCTCTATTAGGCCGTGCTCTGCTAGTGACGTAGCTTACAGACGTTTCGGCGCCACCATCGGACGTCATCTTCGGTGTGTCAGAACGATTGAGTAATTGGCAGGATGTAGCCCAATTCCCACAGTACCGAAGATGGCCTCCAATGGTGGGGCCGAAATGTCAGTAGTAGACCACGGTCTAATAGAGAATAATAGCAACAGTGTTGAGGCCGGCCGTGAAAGCGTTAGATATTCTTTATCTAAATGTGTAGGCTATTACAAATCCTACACAATCTGTAATACATATTTTGTAACACGTTTAACATTTATAATGCATAGAGCAATAATTAATTGCAGAGCACCAAACGTAACTTATTTGTATGAAATTAATTTTCAGTCTTTACGGGAAGAAAATTTTACCCATTTAATAAATTAAATTTACGAGGCACCTGTAAACACGAGACTTGCCTTTTTCGCTTTGTTCGCCTATACGATTGGGCCGCCTCTGGTTTTGAACGACCTTCGCGATTACTGTGACAATGCACAGTACTATGTCCTTTTGCTACTGCCTGTAATAATCAGACCATTTGAAAGTTTGATATCTATAATTTAGTCATTTAGTGCTTTAAAGGATACTAATAATATATTATAATTATATTATATTTTATATATTATATTAATTATATAATATATTTCCTGTATATCCAGCCGGGTTTTTCCTCTGTTGAAGTATTCGAGTAAACTAAATTTTACATGGAAGGGTTACCAGACCCTCACACAACCCCCAACACATATCCCTATTTTGCATGGTAGACACGCGTATTCCTAAACAAGCGTTTGAATATAGGTCAATGGGAACGAGAGATCGTGGAAGACCCTGGAAACAATGGTCGGAAACTTTGTGAAGTCGGAACGGGCTATAGCCCAAGCCATGTAGTAAAGAAGAAGAAGAAGAAGAAGAAGAAGAAGAAGAAGAAGAAGAAGAAGAAGAAGAAGAAGAAGAAGAAGAAGAAGAAGAAGCTTTAATTACAGTAAACAGTCAAAACTGAACACATGTATTAATTAGTAAAAGAGAAGGTCATTGGTAAGCCTAATTACGCGTACAAATAATGGATATACCCACGTTCCGTTGTTAGACTACAGTTAGAAGAAGGAGAAACACATTGGATGTCCAGCAGTAAGAGCGCAATACACACGAACAGGAACATAACAGTTCTAAGCCTTGAAGATAATGATGAGGTGATGATGATGTTGGTAATGATGATAATGAAGATTGTGGGTGGTGGTAATGATGATAATGAAGATTGTGATGATGGTGATATTGGTTGTAGTAATGATAATGGTGTGGATGCTGCTCCTGCTCATGATGACAGATAAGCAATAAATAAATACAATGTTTCCATTTTATGTGTTATTTCATCTCCTTGGTCGTCTCTACTCACCTGACTTAGTCCCGAACCGTTTTATGTAATAACGCGAGAAGAGGCCCCGAAACAGTAGATCCCCTACAGACGTGACAATAGCGATAACAATAACAATTACACATTGTGTAAGGTTATTCGTGCAGTGTAGGCCTGTAGTCCAGCGCAAAGATTTGTCACAGATCTGTTTGAAGTGAAAGCTGTCTGAAGCGTGTGCACCAAATAGTGTTTACGGTTTGTATTGTACGGAGTTAACAAACACCCAGAGCGAGCGGAATCTTACTGCGGTTGTTAACTACTGGCTTCAGCAAATGTTTTATTAGTAGTTAATACTGATTGCCAACTGTGTTACAGTACTGAAAAAACGAATACATTAACGTAAACAGTACATAATTCTAAAAAAAAGAGTAATTCGAAATTAATTTAATATTCCGCGTAGAAATTGGTCGTGTTTTCTCAAAAATTTCAGTAACGTTGATTCTCAAAGTGCAACGAGAGTCCCGTATAATAACCTATGCAAGTATACCAGAAATTCAATGTGAATCAGCCCTGACGATAATAAGAACCAGCTTCCATTTCTGAAAAGGTTACGTCAAAAATGATTTACTGACTCGTTGAATGCACTGTAGTGAGGATAAGTATGCATTCAGTTTAATTTTATGACAGGCTTGTTGTTTTGAAAGACATTAATGCATGTTGTTAGAGAACTTTAATGACTTGCTAACTGTACACCTTACGTATGAGCAACGATCCAGGAAGAACGGTGCCAACCTACCAAATTCGACTTGACGGTTAATATGAATTCTATAAGTTGTGTGTGTGTGTGTGTGTGTGTGTGCCTGTCTGTCTACCTGCTTGTTTGTGTGTCCAGTCCATTATCAGACTACAAATCTATGAATTTAGCTCATGCATCAAGCCGTCATTTAATGACGATGCTACAAAATGACGTCTGCCAAAAACGCTCTTAGAGCATAATTGTACCAACTCAGTAACATAATCGTCTTCTTGGTTTCCTCATAGTCGGATAGAAACGAGTTTAATATCAGTGAAGTAGGTGTAGCCTTTGTGGGTCCGTCCGTGTGTGCGTGTGCGTGTCTAGAAACTCGCGGATGCGTGAAGAGCAGGTGTTTGGGGAGTAAAAATACTGTTACTAGCTTCATACAGTAAAACGTTGTAAAAGTAGTAGTAGCCAGTGGGCGTAATTACGGTGGGAGGGGGGGATCAATAGGAGGATCAATCTCCCCCAGGACTATTACAAATTTCTGTGAAACTCCATAGCTATTTAACGTAGACCTATATTTGGCCAGTTGCGTGTAACTAAGGCTTATAAGTAATTACAATCTTGAACATCTCGTCTGTGCTGCTGAGGAAAGCTTCAATTCAGTCTCAACCCCCCTCCCTCCCAGGCACTGCTCGTAGTTACGCCACTGATGGAGCTCTACCATACGCCGCGGCGGCGGTGCGAACTTCATTTGCCACATTAAGTTCAATCATCTCTCGTTGCATTGGCTTCTGACCCATTGCTGGATGTCACATTCAACAGGAAACTCCAGCACTTTAAAACTTGTTTGCTCTTTCATCATTCTTGGTGGCGCGCATACGTTCTGAATAGAAGAGATACCGCAGTAGCTCGCGAGTATAAAACTGTACTATCTTTGTAGACAACGAAACTACGTGAGGCCGGATGAGGATAGCGAACGCAGTGTACGTCTGGCCAACCGAACAGAGATTTTGGCTAATCTTTAGCATAGACCGTCTCTCTATCGTTTCCCTTGCACTCAAAAAATCTAAACAAAAACGCACTCGATTAACCTTGCGTGCTACTGTAATGTGTCCCCCGTTTGTCATAGTAACTGCAATCAACGACTGCAGCGGATGCACGATACAGGTGTCACCGGTTACACCCGTTTCTATCATCTAAATTGCTGTGTATATACAGTGCTGAGTAAAGGTGGCCCGTTATACCTATAACAGATTCAACGATAACTGAAAAGTCGAAATACCCGTTCCGATTACTTGCGGTTCCGAGTTGTGGACCCCCCCCCCTTCGCATCTAACGAATAAACGAGTACTACGAGTACAAAGTCACAGTTATTGGTGCTGAATACTTGATTCTGCGCATGTGCCGATTCCCATACAGGTACGGAACGAAGCAAAACAGCGAGGTTCAGAATATCTCTATGCCGAAGAGACGAAGCTGTTTTTAATGAATGAAAAAAATTCATTCTGATGTTACATTGTTTTTAGTCTCGTGTGTTATGCAGATATATAATACAGATTGTAATAAAAAATTATATATTGTACTAGTCACCAACTTGGTAAATTTTGAAAAAGCGAATTATATTGTGTTATAACCTACAGAGTGACTCATAGGCCATATAGTACTTTTTGTTAATGTTGTTTCGGAGATGATTTTAACTTCACTGCACATCTCACGTAAATTGTTTTGACATTCTTTGTTGTGCTGATACGTGCATTCTAAATTTCATTGCCTGAGTTTCGCAACTGATTTGTCTAACCAAAATGGAATCAATAATTTAATATTAAATCTATGTCAGTTTGTTTTCTCCGAGTGAAAACTGAAATTAGTATTCCCAAAAAGAGATGGGCTTGAAATTCTCTTGTTTCTTATTTTCTTTTAAACAGTAACAGCTTAATAAAGTCACAGTGTAAAGTAACACTGTTAATACTTTTAGTTTCAGTTTATTTTTTATAACATAATACAGGTATATGTATAATACGTATATAATAACAGGTATTTATACGTCTTATTTTTTTGGAACGGTTTCGTTCGTACCTGTTATTTTCAAATACTAGTTTTGCACACCTTACTGAGATATTACTTTCAAGTTTTCGAGTAAACCGACTATACAGTTTGGTAACTAAACTATTTGTGCTCTGTAACTTTCCGTTTATTAATGAAATTCAAGACGGTAAACCGGTATGTGTGAAGCGTAGAGTAGCCTACGAAGCTGTTTAGTCGGGTCACTGTTCGCACGCCATACGAAGCAACAAGAAGGAAAACAAATTGCATTTTAACAAGCACACACCGTATTTACGCTGCTGAATTAATATAACGCTAGACCTGCAAATAAATATGAAACGCACATCTTATGACAAGCAGTTCCGTCTGTCATTGTGTTTTCCGACTGTCATCTACCTATTTGTCTGTCAATTTATTAATTCGTATTATACATATCATTTAATAATTTGATGTTTATCTACCTATCTATACGTCTGTCTACCTCCCTGTCTGTCAGCGAGCCTGCCTGTCTGTTTGTCTATCTATATATTTATCTACCTATCTACATACGTTCCTATCTATTTATGTATCTATATGTCAGTTCTGTCAGTATATCATCTGTCAAGCCATACACCAACATATAATGCTTGTCTAGCTGCTTGTCATTCAGTTTGTCTACCTGTCTGTTGATTTGTCTATCTGTCCATTTAACTATATATCTGCTTGCCAGCTATTTGGTTGTTTATCTGTCTACCCATACTTGTGTCTACCTGTTTGTCAACAGTCTGTCTGCCTATCTAATGCATCCACCAACCTATCTATCTATATGCTTATCGGACTCTCTGTCTGGCTGACTAACTATCTATCTACCAGATCTTGCCTCCCACATTCCGTATGTCTATTTGTACGTGTGTCTGTACGGGTGACATCTACCTGTTACATCTACCCATCTATCCAACGTTCCTTCTAAATTATATGTTTTTCAATCTCTTCTGTTTCAGTATGTGTCACAAACGGTTGCGCGATGTGATTTGTTGGTAACAAGTCTACTTATGAATCTGATCCAGTAACAGCCACCGTTTGATGTACATGTCTCGACCATCAATGACAACCGAGTATTTTAGCCAGGATCTACAATTACATACGTAGTGTGAGTATTATTACATTTATAAAGTGATGCGTAACGAGGGCGCAGTAAAATCTTTTACAAGGGTTATAATTATCGTTGTGTACAGTGTTGAGATTGTGTGTATTACGATCGGATTCGTTTCGAACAACCCGTAACGTAAAGTTTATTGCTCTAAGCAGATTCAAAGGTGCAAATAAAGCAAACCAAAGTCTGCAGTAATTGTCACAAATGGATAGGTTACGAAACCAGCACACAGCAAATTGTGTTTTGGTAGGTTTTAATATATTGTTCGCAAGTATTTTATTGTTTATAATTTTTTTTAGTTGTAGGTACATGTGGTATGCCCTTTTCTCCTATTGCTTTAGCAACTTCATCGATCCACAGTCTAAGACCTCTTCTACTTCGTACCTTCTTTTCACCTATTACCTATTTTGCTGCTTCTTCTATACAACCTCTTACATTCCTCCATTCAGTTTCTATGTTCTATGTTCTGGTATTAAGTTATCGCGAGACAGATATTTGAATGTGTTGTTTGTTGACAACTTGCTTGTACTTCAAAATACTGAAAATGATTAGCAAAAATCTGTTTTTAAACTACATCAGATTTGCAAACAATACAATATGAAAATCTCCACTATAAAAACAAAAGTATTGACATTTCGAGGTAATGAGCCAATAAGAACAATAATAATGATTAGTGATCGAATCCTAGAACAGATGAGCCACTTTAATTGTCTGAGAAATTATATTGGCTATGATAAAAATTATGACGTTGATGTTATGTTAGACAATGTGTGGAACAATCAACCGTATTTTTAGAAACAAGGTACGTCGAGATACAAAATTAAAGTTTTAAAACGTTATGGCAGTCCCTGTACTGTCCTCTGGGTATGAATTACGCCAACTAAAAACAATACAGTAAAATACGGGCGCCAGAACTGGCATTCTTAAGAGGAGTTAAAAGGTGTTAAACTTGACCGTGTAAGAAATGAGGCGATACGAGAAGAGTTATAAGTTTTTAACTTCAATGAAAAGTTAAAATATTACAAACAACGGTAGAAAGAACACTTAGTCAGATTGCAGACTGGCCAAACAAGGCTGGAAATACAAACCTATAGGACACAGGCGCGTGGGTTTACCCAGGAAGAGACGGTTGGGGGATTTTTTAAGGCGGAACAGGCAGCAACTCTCCTATGCTGTGTTGTGAAGAAGATGATGATAATTTTATTTTCGTAAGTTATGTATGTTATGATGAAGTTGATTGCCATCTTCAACCCTTTTCTTTGCTAGTTTAAGAAAGATCTTGAGGACCAGACTCAAGATCACTGCTGAATTATACATATTATACAAAAAAAACTAATGTAACTTGTGGTATAATCAATGTAAGTTACCGGTGTAAGATATACAATTAAGATACGGTAGTCGTGTAGTTAAAGCTGACGATACAGAAAATAGTATTTTATAAGATGCACAGAACAAACCTCATAAGAATCCTTATATCCTTTAATAAGAATAGTGACAAATCTCATGAAGTACATTCATCATGAAGACAAAATAGAAAAATCGAATAGTGTTACTAAACAGGAGTAAATTTTTCAATTTACCAATGTGTAGGAGTACACTTCATATTAGTGAATCTTGAACGGTGAAAAATATAGAGGAAAAAACAAGATGAAGACGAATGTGATTTGATACTGTGGACGTTAAATGGACTAAAAAAATATGCCACGAGCCGTAGTTTTGATAAGGTACAAGATCGGTATGTATGTGATAATATATGAAAAAGGAAAACAGATTTGTGACAGATATCAGGAGCCATAGAGAATTAGTTTAGTTAATGCCAGAAGCAAAGAGAGAATGTCCACGTGCAAGTAAGACGAGGGCACACAACAAACTGTTGTAGCTGGAAATGTAACGTGTATGCTGAGACAGAAAGCATATATGATGACACAAGACTCGATGGATCGTAACGAGTTTGTATCGGCCAGTAGACCTTTTTTTCAGCGACGAACGTACGTTTTCAGCAAGGAAACGGGCGTGCTGTTTAGACAACAGGCGATCTGTAACAACGCAAAACGTGTTACGAGTGGCACGCTTCGTGTTGAAGTTTTCAAGGCGTTACAAAGCGTTTCTAGGCCATTTATTACAAAATGATACAGGAAAGAAGTGATTTATTAATCTAGTCTCATCACAGCATCTCGTGTGGCGTCGAGTTTAACTTCGAATGATTTTTGCCAAGTGTCTCGCCGGAACGCAATCCGACATTTAACAGTAGCCAACCTTTGATTACCTGTATTTAATGCTGAAAACTGATTTACTCGTTAAATGCTCATTTCAGGAACGTGAAAACAACTTATGGGAGAGTGTACTGAATCAAATACGTGAAGTGTTGCGTTTAAGAAATAAATAAGAAAATTACTTGTGACGCTAAACTTTTATAAGACTACAAGTAACGTGTAAACGTGTATTTATTAGTAAATACTAATAATCCAGATTCAACAATAACGAAAATATACACAAAATATGCACAAATATACGTGTGTGTGTACATATCTATGTATGTTATTAAACCGTACTTAAATATACAACGATTATAAAAATTATAGTTCTCAAGCAAATATAAAGAAAATAGAGAATGTGTTTTGGTAACACTCAGACGATATAACTTTTAATAATTATAATATAACTTTATAAATAATAACTTTAGAAAATAATAACTTTGTAAATACAGTATTTAGAATATACACATACTCTAACTGACATTTTCGTGATATTTATACAAATTCTTAATTTTATTATAAAACTATTTCTATGCACGTATTTATTTCTTTTATTTATTCGTTACCGTATTAATTTTAATCAGCTGTTTATGTGTATGTACTAATATATATAGGTAACTTGAAGTTACTGTCAGCAATTATATAATATTGTGAAGTTATTCAATATAGTTTCTGCTGCAAGTAGTGTATAAGGTTTTTGTTGTCGTTTCAGCAGTACCTGACTCACGTTTCACCGAAACATATCAGCATCATCAGAGGTTTGTAGGACTTACAAACGTCTGATGAGGCTGATATGTTTCAGTCAAACGTGCATCAGGTATTGAAACGACAGAAACATAAAACACTACTTGCAGCAGAAACTATATTGAATAATTTCACAATATTATGTATATAATCAGGCAGACAGATTTCTCTTCGAAGACTTAGACTGGACTCTGCCTTAGCATAGCAGAGATAGATCCGCCGATAGTTCGGTTCGAAAGTTGCGGAAAGCACCAAAACAACGCGGGATTCAACCCGAAATTAGAATAGAACACACACACACACACACATATTGGCAGATAATATGCAACAATTAATTCAAACAAGTATTAAGCAAGAAAGTTAAAGACAAAGATAACATTTTTATTTCGTATTCAAACGCTTTTTCTGTTACAGAAAACATGCTGGGTTTCTGTTTTAATAACGACGAGATAATTACGAAGTAGTAGTTCGAGCTCAACTTGCAGACGTCTTACAGTTCTTGAAGTTACTGCACACTAAGACACTGTACTGGTACTTGATGTTGAGAGGGAGGGGCGAATGCGGTGCAAATCCAACATCTTTGTTTCACGCGCCAGTTTCGTTTCGACAGGTATGTAAGTTATATGTCTACGTACAGCATACGTACATATTTACCGAAGTTTTACCTGAAATCAAGAATCCAGCTGACAAGTACAGCTGAACCTGTCAAATGAAAGTCATTTTTTTTCCACTCACGTGGCGTACAATACATGAATACAACAATGCCTACCTCCATTTGCTATAATTATGCTGTCAGGACTCATATAGCGTAACGGTTAGCGAGGAGTTAAGTGTGTTTTAAGGAAAATACAATAGGTTGTCGGTTGCATTCAAAGTTAATAACCTTAACCGTACCATCAGTAGAATAAGTATATAATGTTAATTGAATATAAATAAAGAAAATTAGAGGTTAACATTCTTTAAAGTTTCGGGGGCCAAGCCTAAAGTGTGAACCGTATAGGTTACATGTCTTGTGTATGTACGTGTGCCACGTACTTGACAGAAAGAAACCGTCCAGTTTAGTGGAGTTCACATACTTTTGTACAATAATTATGAAGTTGGTTAAGGGAACCAGGTCGTGAAAGCCTGTCCCATGTTCAATAAATGGAGTGTTGCCTATCAGTTCAGTACATTTACTTAAAAAAACCATTCAAGATATCTTTATGAAACTTTGGAAGATAAATACATAGAGCATACAGTGAACCTAATTGAATACATGTATTTGTAAAAGAGTAATTAGGGTGATTTTTCAAAAAAAGTGTTTAAAAAAATGCAAAATGTTTACTTTTTTTTAAAAACATACCAAATATTTACATAAGGTATACCAAATTTTAGGTTCAGTATAGGAAGTGTTATGTAACAAATAGAATAACAAATTCAAATCTCTAGCATGTTCCAGTGCAAAGTTATATGTACCTAAATATGATAAATATGGAGTTACGAGAAATGCGTTTAAAGTTTTGTAATGTTTTTATTCAAAATTCACCTGGACCATATACTCTCCTTCATTACTCTCACAACTCTTCGTTTTTAGCTGCCTTTTCATTACTCTGTTCTCCTTACTTATTTCCAGAACACTAACACACATGTAACTGTTTAATAATTTAGTGTAGATTTTTAGCTTTTTAGAGTTCTTTAAGATTACGCTGTTTTGATTCTGACCTCACAGGAAAAAGTGTTGGAACAAATTTAAAAATTGTTGTTGTCGACACTTTCCGCTGGCAGGAATCCTCATCTTAGAAGAAATATATTTCTCGCGAATCACCCCTTTGTGTTATATTTTATTTTGCTCATTTGTTTAGACAGATTGCAATCTTTAATATTTAACAATTATATGATCATTTTTGTAACTCATGATATTTTTTGCAGGCATTCATGAAAGATAAAATATAGAAGAAACATTACAGCTAACTGGATGTACTGTGCTTTGTTTAACTAACTACTGTGAATTAAATGTTTCAAGCCGCAGACGGTAAAAGCAGGTGAGCAGATGAAAAATGCTAAAATCAATACTGTGTACTTTTACGAATCTTTTATGTGTACTGTTAAACTGAGGAAAACAATTACAAACTTTATTAAATTTGATGTGGCATGGGTAAGCTTACGTTAACGCGTTTACAGTCTGACTACCCTAATAAAAAGAGCATGGGCAACGCAAAAATGTGAGTAAATTTCCACAGCAAACGTAGCTTTCAACTCTCCGATATTACGCAATATTACCATAATGCACCTTATTAATGAAGTCATTTGTACAGGTACAGGGATGAGAAAATGGACCTGTGTTTGAGGTTGTTTCATTATTTGTAAGTATTAAATTAACTTTATTTATTGCTAATTTAAACTGCAAATTTTTGAAAATGTAGATAAGTTAAAATGTATAAAATTATTTTAAAAATGCATTATCTATGCCTGTCTTGTTTTGTTGTTAGATGTTAGATCGTTCTCGTCTAATGTGTTGTGATCAGATGCGTTAACTAACACAATGACAGGTCACAAAGGACAGTTAGCAATGTCTTCCAACTCTACGCAACGAATATTGTTAATCTAATGATAACAAGCTCGTGAGCTGAGCGTGGACTTTCAACGTCAATAGAGGAACAAAGGCACTTTTACTGCGTCTGTTATGTAGTATATTTTTTATTTAGACAGTGAGAAAACCGGTTCGCCATTTCTATCAGTATTTCACTACTGTTTATTTACGAATGGAACGACTGTATGTTGGCTATATTTCTGTTATTCCTTCTTGAGTACTTAAGCTCTTTTATGCAACTAATCTTCGTATGAATAATGTCACTCTGATTTTCCACGCTTGAAGCTAACGTTTTGAGAGCTTATTTGAATTTAATTCTTGCAATTTCAAATCCAACCGCTTCAGGTAACTCCAACCATAAGCTAGCCGCTGTTTCATCCATTAGAATGTGGAACTGGGACCAAAAGTCAAACTAGAATTGCCTTCGTCTTATGACGTCAGGGACGAAATCGTCCGATCAGCTGACAAGTTTCGTTCGATTCCTTTTTATGTCCACTAGAGTGGTTGATTGTTCGTTTGCGACATCCAAACGTTTTGATTCTCTTCTTGTCTTCTCTCGACTGGACTGTCTTCTCAGATGTTGCGGTGGTAAGTGTGGTACAACCCCGCATACCGTAAATTCGCAACATCACGTGACCGACTGACTTCAATGTTTTACTCATCACTTTAGGTACCATAAGATAACGTATTTACTACTGGTCACGGAATATAGAATACATATTCAATATACCGTGATACTGATAAATTATAACGACGTGAAATCACATCAGTGACTGAAATAAATTAGAGATAACGTTAGACACAAAGCAAAACTAAGTAATGAGTGATTGTGAATAAGGTAAGATGTGACTAGTGGAGTACGTGAGTCACAGAATCGAGTGTATGAAACGCAAGAGTTAACGATACAGAAAAACAACTGCTAATAACTTATGCAGGGTGGTGACTTGTAACCTAGCTCAAAATATTATATCAGTATATTTTCCAGGTGATTCTGCAGGATGTGAACCATTACTTAATGTTTTTATAAAAGCTTCAACATATTTAATTAATAAAGTTGTGTCAGTAGTTATAATCACAAACAGAATTTACCCTGTTGCACACCACTATGGAAAAAATTCCCGATTAGCGCTTTCAAGCTTCACTGCTCATCATCAGATCGGCAATATCCATATCAGATATATTTCCCATCTGATGAGCTATGAAGCTTGAAAACGCTAATCGGGAAATTTTCTATAGTGGTGTGCAAAAACTGTAATGTCGACTCACAACGCACTTGTTTCTTGTTCATAATAATTCTTATTGAACGAACAGTGTACCAGTAACCGCGATGGAGATACAAAGACAGCGACCTAAGAGTTCTGTTCTATGAGCTGGGTTTGGTTTCTTATAAGAATGTAAATTTATGTAATGTTTATTTATGTTTTTCGAGTTGTTTTTGTGTTATAATCGCCGTTTGAAGTGCAACGCTCTTGAAGTCATAAACATAAAATTCAAATTAAATTACTTTCATAAGGCTTATCAATAAAACCGTTGTGTCTGTTGAAACGATAAGTTACTAATCCTCATGTATAAAATGTATTACTAATCACGTTAAATGTGTAAAAGGGCCCTCAAACTCGTTTACATATTGTTGTGGACGTTTGTGATCTCATGAATCGTATGAAAGTCACATCCCGTAATTAAAAACTGAACAACGTCAGAAAGACCTGTCAAATCAAATTTGAACGGGCACGTGGTTACTTATTATTTCAGCCACGTTGTTTTTTGCCTGAAATAATTACTCGTTACTTCAAAGGTGACGACTCCCTTCACAAGGTGAAATACAAACGGCTGACAGATTTAAGCTCGGTGTATCATATTTTGGTTCACGAATTGATGAAAGTCGCGTGACTGCCAACGAAATAGCCGGTAAGTTGTTCGACACGTTCAAGGTTAAGATTACACGTTAGCGCGCGTGAGCTGTATGTGTACACAAAATTCCACATAACCCTGGTTTAAACAAACATACGAGTGCAATCAAAATCATCCGTATATTTTACAAGGTTATTTCACCTCACAGGTAAAGCCTCAATACATTCATCACTTTTGGATTCACTCAGGAGCTCGAACTAACGGCACTCGTTTCGCTGAACGCAGTCCTAACACCATTTTTATACACGATATTGACGTAGTTAGTTAATATTATTTAAATACAGGCGCTGACGCTGCACATCTCAACTTTTGAAACAAGCAACATTAAACACTACAAATAGGGAAAAATTTAATTTTTCGAAGAAACGAAATTTCCTTGCTAGAGAAAGTTAAATAAATTAGTTCTGAAATTTTGCTATTGGCTGAAACATTTAATAATAGGTTGCATTAGAAACAAAACAAAATATGTGAAGTGCACAAAAATATCAATAGTTCGCTCTCTGCAGAAACAACAATTCGGGTCTTTTACTGAAATAGCGGTGGAAACGTGCTTTAAATTTCGGACGCAAAAATTACTTTATTTTTCTCGACTCTACGTGACTTACTAATAAGCAAGAATTATATCTGTAAAAATTATTTTTTTTAACCAATTCAGTTATTCATATTTATGTCGATCGGAGAGGGTATAACTTATCCAGTTTTTATAATTTAAAATAAATATAAGAAATTAAAACCTGTAAGCGATCAGTGATTGCTTACGGGTAAATACTCTGTCCGGTCTGCTTCCATCTTAATATTTTGTCGTCGCTTGACGTTTCGATACCTGGAATATGGGATCGTCCTCAGAAGCTGCAAGTGGCGGTTCGAAAGACCTAACAACCTAGGGGCTTTGTTAGGTCTTTGTCGATGCCGTTGTAGGTCTTTGTAGGAGCTTTGTTGTTGTTAGGTCTTTCAACCGCCACTCGTAGCTTCTGAGGACGATCCCATATTCCAGGTTTCGAAACGTCACAAGCGAGTACATAAAATTACGATTGAAGCAGTCCGGATAAAGGATTTACCCGTGAAATATAAGAAATCTATACACAATTCTATTGTTTGTGACCCGTGTAGTACTTGATGTTTGTTACGTGAAACACGTAGGATCTCTGCAGAACAAGAAAGCGTCAGGAGAGCATGGCGCTTCGTAATAAATTATGTACAAATCATTAAAAAATAAACAACCTAAGACTAAAATGTAAATCTAAATTGTTTTCAATTTGAACAAAGTAATGTAAAAATTAAAACGTAAAATGTAAGAATTAAAACTAGGCCGTTTTTTCTGTTTAGTAGAACATCAGATTGCTTTCCGTTACCTAAAACACTGCCAGTCATCATATTGACATTAAAAACAGACAAAATGTTTGTTGCAAAAAAATGTTAACTGACGTTCTGTTACAATGTTGTCACTATTTGTGGTTACATTTCGCGGTTGACGAAACTATCAAGTTCGGATGTTGAGCCATTCTAAATGGCCATAAACATGACGAGTGACGTCCGAAATCGTTTTATTATGGAAGCAAACTGGTTTTAAAATATTACAGTTTAATAGTCAATCGACGTATTCAGTATAATTGTGTGCGTACTCACCTCTCGATCGAAATGGTTCCAGAAATGTTTAACGCAGGCGTAAAAGTTGTACATGTTACATACGATGCGATACGAAAGCGTACGCGATGGCTAACGCTTTGCCGGCAGTGCACCTGTACCGGTGCCTCTTGTGATCGTCAGGATTCAAAGCGAGTCGTTTTTTATTGGCCATAATTTTTTTTAATTGATAATTATTGTTATTATAATTTTTATTATTGGTCAGAGTAACAATAGCGTTTACATAACGCGCAGCGTATACCGCTGAGCGTGATATGGAATCGGAATTGTCTGCCTCCCCATGGCATACTCCCGGCAGTAATTAGTAGGCATAATCGCATACATACTGTTTGACCTAACAGCTGGTTTCCTATTGTCCTCTGTTACGTTATTGTTTAACACTTTTCCTGTAAATCTTTCGATGACATGAAATGTACACAAGAGCGTATATATATATATATATATATATATAAATTTTATAAATTTTATACATATGTTTTATATTAAATATATATTTTACATGTATAGTTTACATCCTTTCCTTTCCTTTCCTTTCCTTTCCTTTCCTTTTCCTGGCGTTACAACCCAGCGTGGGGTTTAGCCTGCTCAATGACTTTCTTCCATTCCGCCCTCTCATTACACATCCGTCTCCATCCCCTTACGTTCATACATCTCAAATAATCCTCAACGTCATCCAACCATCTCTTTCTGGGTCTACTTCTAATTCTTCTTCCTACCGGTCCTCAATCTGCAATCCTCTTATCCAATAGTTTACATATAAAAGCATATTAAATACATTCGTTTCAAAAATATACGTTTTTTGGCGAAGTTCAATTACAAAAATTAACCTTCCGATACGTACGCTACATATCCTGTGTACATACCCGCGCGCGCTAAATGTAGAAAAAGAGGGCGATATAGGATAAGATGGTTGGATGATGTGCTAGGCGATCTAGAAGAATGGATGTGAGGGGTGGTGGCAATGGCTAGGAGACGTTGGAGAAAATTGGTGTTGGAAACCAGGGTTCACGTTGGGTTGTAGTGCTTAACAAGAAGATATATATAGGCTATATTATATTTAATATTTATATGATTTTACCTCAAGATGTATTTTCCTTATTTGGAACATGTTTTCGGGAACACGCTTTGTGTTCCCACCTCAGCCTTTGTGTTCCCATTAGTAAGGCTGAGGATGGGAACACAAAGCATGTTCCCGAAACATGATCCAAACAAAGAAAGTACATCTTGAGGTAAAATCATATAAATGTTAAATATATTATATACATCAAGAAACAGGCTATAGCAAAAAGTGTTTGAATATATTGCAAAGATACGTTTAGCATAAGTCTATGTATCAACCCCTGACTGAGATATGATAACATAAGAAAGCACGTATGAGATGTAAAAGATGTAAATAATAAAAATAATGTAATAATTAAGCGTTATGTATAAGAGATAATAAAAGAAATAAACGTAGTAATTAATTTTAAATAAATAAATATTTGTAAGTGAGCCTGCATATGGAATTAAAAGCCTAGTTGGTTTTTAAACGCAGCGAGTGGAGAAAGAAACGCGCCGACCGGCAAGGGTGACGTCATAGCGACATGTAGCCGCGTGTGTATCAGTCTGCGTGTGTGTGTGTTAGTGTTAGAGTGTAAATGAAGAACAAGTTGAATTATGCATACGATTGTGGAAAATTTTACACAGTTTTTTAAGTACTGAACGAAAACCAGAAGTCACACGAATCAGAGACATATGTAAAAATAAAACTGGCGCCTGGCGCTACAATTAGACATTAAGTGGTCTATGATCGTGGGAACCGTTCAGCCACCGTGTGAAATTTTGCCATAACTTCCATAGTTTACACACCTTAATGTTCATAATTTGCATAAGTTAAGTTTAATAATGTACCTAACGATTTGTAAAATAATATTTATAAAAAAGTGTGCGCTTCATAGAAAGACGCGTAGGTTGTAATTAGCAATTACATCGACGCGCGGACCTGTTCAATTTTGTCCAAACAGTTTCCAACAGGAATGGAACGACGGCAGGAGTATAAAACCCCAGCGAGCGACACACGCTTTCTCAGATCATTAACAGACACTACGTGAAATCCACGCATCTCGCAACCGCGAATTTTACAAAGTTAAGTAATGTTTTTAAACTGTATTACATAACTTGAAGTGCGATGGAACCGGCAGTACGTCGGTGAAAGTAGTAGTGAAACACGAGTTATTTAAAAGACTATAATATCATAATCTACGAGGAGTCGTAACGACGATGAACTTCAAGAAGTCCACGTAGAACTTCGAGAGATCCACGAGGGACAAGACGAGGAGAGGAGAGGAGAGGAACCAGAGCAAAATACTAGAGGACGCAGGGACAGCCACATGCAGCTACATCCAGCCGTACATCATCACGACCAGAGGTCCACGTCTGAACTCAGCATCCAGTAGACGGAGAGAGTAATTTCAACGACGCAGAGACAGAGAAGGTGATACCCGAATAGGATCCCAAACTCGAGAGTCCAGATGACGGTAACGACACAGTTAAATGGTTGCAGAAATATGCAGATGAAGTCAGACATTTATTTAATATTATAAATGACCCTGAGGTCTATCGAAAGAAGGCTCTAGATCCCATATACAAGTTTACATAAACATTATTATATTTTTATTTTTCATAATGAATAATCAATAAATGTTCGAAGAATAATAATTGATAACAGAGAATATAAATTTATTAATCTCATAAATAAATGGTCAGTATAGAAACCATATTTTATTATATTTTTATATTTTATTAGATAATTAAATTCAAGTATGAGAGTTACTTAAATTGAAGATTGTTAATTAATTGAGACATTAGTAATATAAGTAATTAAAGCAATAGAATGGTCTCTATTAGTATTTTTAATAAATGTTTAATTAATTAATTTTTTATTAAGTGGTATATAATAAAAACCACACTTGCTAAGACAAGATGAATATTCAATTTCGTACGTGTTAATCACGTATTATAATAATATATGTGTTATGTATTATATGTCTGTGTAAATATTCCAGGTCATATATGTCTTATGTTTGTGTATAATATGTCTTAGAATATAAGAGAGAAGATTTTATCTACGTTATAATTATATTATATTCGTATCGAATATAAGGGTTCCAATAGTAATTAACCCACACAATAATTAATAATATGATAATTTGAATTTCTTAAATAATAAACAAAATGAATATGATTTTATTAACAAAGTCGTACTAATTTCACAACCAGTACTAAATCCTCTGTACTCTTTACTTGTATTAAAATTGTATAACGATATTCACGTGCTTATCCACACTCAATCAACTACCAAAGCCTGCGACCTAGCTGGGAAACATCAAGGTAAATACTGCAGAAGAAGAGTATACCTTCGAGACGTGGGTAAGTGCGCAGAAATGAGCAATATCATATGTGCAAAAGTAAGTGTCTAAGAGTATCCTTCTAATATATATATATATATATATATATATATATATATATAATTTGTGATGTTTTCAATTTGTTTCTTCTGCAAGTAGATAATATTGTATATTCTTTTTAACACCTGACGCACGTTTCACTGAAAAATATCAGTATCATCAGAGGTTTCTAAGTGAATTAATAACAATCGAAATAATTCTATTAATATAAAATTAACGAATAATCGAATTTGTATCGATTTTAATGTAAAATAAAATAACTGATAATCGATTTAGGTCGATTAGTTAACGATTGTTTTAATGTTTATTTTCTTCAGCAGCTGTTTTCTCGGTTATACATATATATATATATATATACATACACCCACACCCACACACACACACCCACACACCCACACACACACACACACCCACACACACACACACACACACACACACACACACACACACACACACACACACACACACACACACACACACACACACACAAGGTCTACGTGAACATGTATACAACTAATATTATAATGATTTCATATAAATGTTATATATGAACAGCATACTCCCTGCAACATTTTTCATGTAAGTTAATACATCTTGATAGTAGCTCTTTAGTAGTGTAATATTAGTGACATATATTATATTATATGAAAGTATATTATATTATATATGACATATATTTGTGTGTGTGTATCAAAATCTATTCGTGTGTAATACATATACGTATGTATTCATAATACATGAATAAAATAAGTGTTATGCAGGTCTGTTTTTTATTAACATAATTGTTATAGGCCGTACACATCTACAGATGTACTATGAACTATATATTATGTTGTTATAGTTTGTAATATTTGTAATTATGTAATATATATATAATATATGTAATATATATATATATATATATATATATATATATATATATATATATGTAATATGTGATGCATATTACAATCACAAAGTTATATTTCTTTGTGCACAAGCCATGTGTTTCAACAGCCATGAGAAACACGTTTTATGATAAAATAAAAACTAATTTAGTTTGATCTAATTTGTTGGAAGCAAACAAGTTGACAAACAAGCTATCAAACAAACAAACAAGTTGAAAGCTGTGTGTTATAGTTGGCCTCCTCTCTCTCTCTCTCTCTCTCTCTAATAGGCATACAGTTTTCGAATAACATATAAAAACGTTTAGTAAGTGAGTTAAACTTATAATTTATATGTAAACATACAAGTTTAGTATACAAGTTATATAATGAAACATGTAATTATATGGCCTACAATTTATGTTAGCGCAGGTTAATAAAAAATCGTGTTCAATGCGAACACGTCACGTTTTATTTTAATGAGCTGTTAATAATATACTTAGTTGTAATAAGAGATCTGTTTGATGGCCACGATCATCACAAAAGAGCCACGCTATCAAATTCTTTTATCACAGAGCTAAAATCTTTGTGTTCAAGACATGCCATATATATAAATATTTGCATGCCCGATGAAAGGAACGTTAAAATCTCTGCAAACTGAAAATAGCTGTTGTCTTCCGTGACCTAAACGGTGAATAACGTATCTATGCTCATGTCGACTCACGAATATAACTGGGAGGTTTCCAGAGCAGGCTAGTACATTCTTCATAAGGAACCGTGTCTTAAGATCCGATACGTTCGCCATAAATACATCCGTCTCGTAATAATAAATAAAATGACACATCATTATTTGTGTTTTTTCTATTTCATGAAAAACACATCGAGCAGTATTGAAATAAACTCTAGTCGAAGCAAATTAGTATGAGGACGTATGAGCAAGCTATGAGCAAAGACAAAACAGGACAGATGAAGTATTTCTCATGTCGATATGACAATTCGGATCCTTTTCATCCAAAAAAGACTTATTGAAAACCTACCAATTAAAATGGCATGCACCATAAAACCAAGATGCATTTTTCAGCCACCAGGTCAGCTCAGCCTCTATAAATGAGTGTTTAGGGTAAAACTTGTAGGCTACGTAAAATAATTGACGGCTGCCTTCCTTGCAGGCCTTCATAGAAAGCCTAACCTGCTTTCCCAAGCCATTAAAATAGTATTCTATCATTGTTATTATTATTATTATTATTATTATTATTATTAAATGTCAATAAATTATTTTAGAAGTTGTTGCGTGTTTTAAAAAACGCAAACAGGTCGGTCTGTTCTTCGATTGTATTGGTTTCCGGGTGACAGGCCGTGATGTATCTTTATAAGCGTACAAACGTTTCTACTCATATATCTTGGACAATAATTCAGTATAGTCGGAAACATTATTGGCCGTCGTCTAGTCTATGCTGATAGACGTTTCGTCCTTACCATCTGCGGCCATATCAATTGGCACGGTGTTCGCCAGTGATGAGGTAGATACTATGTATTTTGTTAAGAAGGCCCACTTATGTAGACTTTCATACCAGCACGTTCTAAGCTGGAAAACAGGATCAACCAACCAGGATCAAGTGCTGAGTATGCCAAATCTTCTTTAATAGGCTTTCTCCTCTTCTGTTCATCGTGACGGAACCATATTTAAAGATCTCCACGGACTCCATGTGCAGCCGAGGATAATAGGCACTCTCTGACAACAAATCTTCTTCTCCTCAAAGAGAACGAGATGATCAGCGTTGGAGAGTGCATGTTCGGCCACCGGAGACTTCTCCGGCTGCCTTGGCTAGACCTACACTGGACGCAGAAATCTTCCGATCCGATCAGGCACGGTTGTCTGGCCAGATTTCTCCCTGCAGGTTTGCCTACATTGATGACAGACGTTTCCCGGCAGTTTCCTGCCACCATTTATCAGCGATTCAACGAAGTTCTCACTTTGTACGTCATGAGTGACTCGGAGGAAGATTTGAAATTTTTACACCTGCCAGACTATAATTACTTCCTGAAGCAGTATAACACAAAAACGTGGATTCATGATTTCAACAAAGACAGAGGTCACAGTGAGTTTGCCAAAACTAATTGCCCAATGATAAATTATCCAGATATAGAATACCACACGATGCGGACTGAAACTTTTGACTACATTCTGGAAGTCATAATTTGTGACCTTGTAAAACACTCTAATTTGAGAGGTTGTATAAGTCCTGAAGAAAAGCACCCAATTACTTTATGATTAAGTTTAACTTATATTTTAAATCACTAAAAGAACGAAACATAGACGAACAAGCTTGATTGTAATATTTTCTTAAAATTTATTTTAAAAAATTTAAAATTACTAATACATTACTAGGTTTTACTTTTATTATCATGACATATACTAGTTTTAAGATAAGACCTCATCTTCAGTTGTATATTTTTCGAAAGATAAAAGATTTCTGTTTGGTAATCTTATGCTTAATAAAAGCGGAATTTGACAATATATTAAGGATATTCATGGTCTAGGTGCAACTTGGACCTAACTTTGAGGAAACAGACACTCATCACTTTATTTCTATTGTGACTGATATTACAAACAAACAGGACAGTGTTCAGATTCCCTCCTAATGAACTAAAAAATAGTGTTAAGTTCACAGGAAAAATATTAATAATATAAATAGGCCAATGTAACTATTATTCATTGGAAACTACTCTTACGAGATATATTTATTATAGTATTTTATTTACTGTAGTAGCTTATAGTAAACTGTCTCCTGTATTTGTTCGCTTTTATTTATTAAGAAAAAACTCCGTGTTAATTTTTATAACACGGATAGTGCTCCCTCCTCCCAAGTTACGCCTATGTTATTCATATATTTAAATTCATGTTTACCTATTATTTCCTGTTATTTAATCGTGGTTTAAACAAAGCGAATATTAAACTATAGCTGTTTGTTAAGCGAACAGAAAAACAACGAATAGATTGGTCCGGTATTCAAATTACTGTGCGTTAAAGGACAAAACGGTCTTCTTTACGACGGCGTTAGTGTTTAATGACCAGTCACACCCTTCTGTCTTATATGACCAAGAGTAACGTTTCTTTAGTTTAGCAACATTTTTCCTGAAATTGTGTGACTGTGCAAGCAATCTGTCATCTTACAGCGAGGACTGACAGAAACTGATTGATGAACATGTCAATGGGATTTTCCGTACCTGCGTGTTTACAAATAGACTCACGTCTCGACCTGAAACACGCGTTCGTTATCTTTTAAAGTGCTAAACATTCTTTAAAACACGTGTTCGTCCTTTGGTTTCTGATACTATACGAAAATAATAAGAAACGTAATACACCTTGGAAGTCAAGACGAAGGGAAAGTCTCTCCAAATGTGAAGCTCTCAAGTAACACGTTCCATCAGTATAAACAAGTTACAGTATTTGCATGCATACACGTGTGTGTAACCACATTACACAGAGACGTGAGAGTGCATCTACTTTATTCTAATTATTACTGGCGGTAAAATACAAAGTAGTATTTGCTCTCTATGTGTAGATTTATGTTTGGCCTTGCAAAATGGTAAATGGTTTCAGTGAAATATCGGAGCGATCACTAATATTGGGTGTAGCCTATATAGATTCCTCAACTTGTGATTGATCAACCCAGTGAAACAAAACATATTTGGCTTTTCAGATCTAAAAATATATCACCACGTATGGAAACGTTAGGAAATTTCATTTCGACTCGCAGGCGCACATGTACGGCATGTTTGTATGCACTTACTCGTAGAAATACAAATAGCTGGAACTCACCCAGGAAGATACAGTATTTGAAGAACTATCTGTTTTCACAAAGGAATCTCAAGATAAATTTCATTACCTAGAAAGCGTTTTTTGAGACTCACATTTTATATATTTCTAACTCACAAAAGCAAATGTAATCATGAATATCATAAACAAAAAGCAACCTCGATATCTGCCAACTTACACGGTTGACAGGATGGAATCTTCAGTTCACTGATGGACAGCTTTGACAATGCTTACACGACTGAAATTTGTTGACTTCTTGTTCCTAGCAAGTACGTTACTTATATTTTAAATATCTACCGGGCTGTTTGGCTGTGGTCTAAGGTTTACATTCAAACCAAACGTTTCAGCAGCACCACTGGCTGCCATCTTCAGTGGCTATTCGAGTCTACCTAACGCGGAGTGTCGTACGTCACCCTGCTGAAACGTTTGGTTTGAATGTAAACCTTAGACCACGGCCAAACAGCCCGGTAGATATTTCAAATACAACTGACACCGGCCGTGAAAGCCTTAGAATAATATTAAGTACGTTACTTAAATTTCTAATTTTTACAATTTCGAAACTCGTTCAAGTCAGCAAGGTTGTGTAAAGCAGATACACACCTGATGTCTTATTTGACTGCAGAAAATTAGAGGTCCAGAATCAGTGGCGGTATTCTGACTTTGGTTCAACTGGTTCTTCCCTTCTTCCCTCTCTTCCTCCTCTCCCACATCTCCTTCATTCTTGATCGATATCTCTCCCTCCTTTCGTCAGTACAGATGGCACCTGTCCTCTTCTTGGGGTTTTCCTGAAAACCTTGGGGATTTTTAAATTTATTTTTGAGTGGCAAGCATTCTTCAATGTCTTCTTGAGTAATCTGGAGTTCTTCTATGTCTTTTTCTGTTTCTTTGAACCATATATTAGACATTTTGATCTTTCTGAATAGTTACGCCAGGGTATGCTGCAGCACCGGGCACCAGGACCTCAGCTGTAAGAGGGGGGCACCATCCAGTCCCAAATTACAAAATCTCTTTGAAAACAATAAAAGCGAAAAAACAAATGTCCTCAATCCAAACTCATAAAAGACGTGTGAACACTTTTCGACGATCTTCTAATAGAATTGAGTACTTTGTGCCACAAGTAAAATTGCAAGATAGAAGTTTTTTTCAAATCTTTCGAATGAAGATAATAGATTCCATGATATTACAGTTTGTCCGCTTAAAGTATTAAATTGGATTATTGATTGTAAAACGATTGATGTATTTCCGAATTTATACATTGCTTATTCCCTGCTTTTCACGACCCCAATAGCTAACTGGGAATCTGAAAGAGCATTTTCTGCATTAAAACGATTAAAGATATGGTGAGTTCAAGTATGATAGATGAGATAATATCTTCGTTAGCAAGGTTGAATATTGAAAGCGAGATACTTGAATCGCTCGATTTATAAGAAATTATAGAAGACTCCGTAAGGCAAAATCAAGAAAAAATGGATCGATTAGTATTTTCTAAGCTTAAGTACTACTATGCTCATTGTAATAAATATTTAGCTAAATATTTGTTGTAATTTGAGACTTTAATAAAATAATTTTTAACTTTCGGAATTGTGGATGCCATTTATCAGTATAAACAATCGATAAAAAGTTGAATTTTGAATCGTGGGGGGCACCAGTCTGATGGCAACATAGGGCACCACGCGCTTCTAACCGACCCTGTCCAGAATTGATTCTTTGAGAAAAGTAGGAAAATTCGCGACTATGACGAAAAAATCGGATGTGTAGTCGATGCTTTACCAGCGAGATCACGATGCGTTTACCATACAATCTAACCATTTGCGTAGTAGTACAATAATTATTATTGTTAATTGTATTGTTAGTAAAACTACTAGGATTACTAGGAATTTTATTTTTAATTCAACACTGTATAAATTATTGTTACGCTTATTCATATCACATGACTGTAATATAAATTGTCATCTGTGTGCTTACTGACATTTAATAATATTATTTCAGTGGAAATATCGGTTTCGTACAGATCGAAATACTTCGTCGGGATTTGTTAGAGTTGTCGGGATAGTGAGCGGAGGTGTGGTACTAGGTCTTGAATCAAATTCAATTATTGCTCTTCACTTAAGTTTTATTAACGTTCATAACTAGTTAGCTACTACAGCTTTCATTTAGTACATTTTTAAATGAACTCTTGTTCAAATGAAATGAGTTTTATAGTTATACGGTCAGTAAATCATAATGAACTCTTGTGCAAATGAATTGAGTTTTATTTTTAAACAGTTAGTAAGTCAATAATATCACATAACCAAGCAGTGACTCTGTTTTACTCTCGAAAAATTCTAAGTTCATTAAGATAAGAATTCCAAGTTCGTTTGTTAGGATAAAAACTCTAAGTTCATTTAATAAGATTTTAAATTTTACATGTTTCATGAAAAATATAGAGGTCTGCGAACAAGTAAATCACTCACCAACTGGAAGATAACCCATTGTAGTAGAGAGGTAGTCTGACTGAATCGAGCACACCGTTGAAGTGTCGCGACTGTTGCGTATGATCGAATGATAGTTTCTGCGCTCAGGACGCGGGTACTTATTGGAATCTGGGGCCGAAAGTCTCCACGTGCGCCCTTGAAGTTGTTTACAGAAATTTTATGTTTGACGCATTTTCATGATGGGTGATGGTCAGATGGAGCGGTAACGCTTGCCCAAAAAAGGAAGCGTTGTGGTTCTGGTTTTACAGACAATAACAGACACAGCTCCCTGGTCAACACATGTTTTGTCCCAGACAAAATTTTATGTGATTCTTATGTATTTTCATACGAGGAATCCAGTTTTTCTATCAAAATTTTGCTATCACGTATAGTTTTATAGATATAAGAATAACGTTTTTTTTCAATTTTCTGTGTTAGAAATTGTATTATTTTGCAATATATATTACTACAGTATTGACTTGGAGCACGTATTGTTTATTTATTTGAGGAAATGAAAACAAAAGCTACATATGACATATAGACTTCGATTAACCATTTGATCAGTAATCACGTATATTGTCACCGGACAAAAGGCTAGCCGCATGACAAATGGCGCCAATCGTATACTCTAGTTATTTTGGTGGCTCTAAAAAGGACCGAGTGGCGAGAACGGTGATGTTGGTAGTGCCGCGCTGAGATGTTCGGCGGCTGCGCCCGCTGTTCGTGGCGTACTGCAGTCCTCCTCTTCTTTCGGCACCGGTTGTAGAGTCGGCTGCCGGCCCAGCGAAATCCATCGCTGGCGCGGAACTGGAGGGCGAAGACGCAAGAACGCCGGTTCTATTCTTCGGCCGTTCCTTCCGGCTGACTCCGCGCGCCGATGTCGTCCGAGAGAGGAGAGGAGATGAAGTGCGTCCGATGGCGTGGCGATGAAGAGTGTGTTAAAATTCACACAACTGGGTGTTGCGCCGCCAGCGGACGGTAGAGTGCTGGGTAGCTATGTGCACACTGATGGGGCAATGGTCCGAGGACAGTTCCGAAATGACGGAGACGTGGACCGGGCAATAAACGCCCCTGACCGCGGCAATTTGCAGTACATCAGGGCGGGAGTTAGCCCTAGAGGGATAGTACGTAGGCTCGGTAGGACCCATGATTGTGACCCGAGCCGCATCAGCATACCTGCGTAAGCGGGCCCCGTTTGGGTTCACCAAGCGGCTCCCCCAATCAGGGTGCTTACAGTTCAGGTCGCCCGCCAGGACTACCCTTCTGTGTGCGCCAAAGACGGCCTCCAGATCGTTCGACAGGAGCTCTGTTTGTGGATGCTTGTAAGCGGAAACCACGAGTAGACCGCCGAGAGCACCATGGAGCTCAACCGCGGTGCACTCGAGGTTCCGCCGCTGAGGCAGGACAACGCGGTGATGGCGAAGACTCGCCTTCACCGCGATGGCTGTGCCCCCTTCTGTGCGATCCGACCGGTCATCCCGGTAGCACACGTAGTTGGGTAGTCGGAATCGACGATGCGGGGTCAGGTGCGTCTCTCCAATAAGAAGCACATCGGGCTTGTGACGGGCAACGAACTCTAAGAGCTCAGAATGGCGGGAAGCGAGGCCGTTGGCGTTCCACGTCACGAGCTCGAGGTCTCGCTTGAGGGATTGCCGTGGTTGTCCGTTCATAGCAGACCAATAGTACGGCAGGCTTCCACCAAGAGGAGGAATTTATCTTGGGGCGAGGCTGATGCCAAGCCTTCCTTAATTTTGCGGAAAGTTTGGGCTACTTTCTGCAAGTCGTAGCTTGCCAGAAAGTCGGAAATGACGGCGAGATCATCGGTAGATGAGGCCTGGGGAGAACGCTTGGCGGCAGCTGTATAGCTGCGGCGGGGTGAGGCGGTGGAAGCCTTGGGGGCAGGTTCTGGAGCGGGTGGTCGCTCTGGCTTTTGGCGGACAGGCTTGGGTCCAGTGGCAGGTTTTGGCTGGCCCGTGTACTTGGCCTGAGGTCTACCTTGCTTTTTGCCTGATCTGGGGTAGCGAGGCTTGGGTGGCGGCGGCAGTGGAGGATCAATTTCCTCGTCATCCTGCGGTAATGGGACTTGAGCGTAGGGTGGTATTTCGCGTTCCGGTTCCGAGGGCGCGGCTTTTGGTGTGGCCTGATTAGTTGCGCTCGGGCTCACTGCACTTGGTGGTGGTTTCGGAACCGGAGCAGACCTTGGGACTGGTTTCCGGATCACAGGTTCAGAGGCTTTGGCCGTTTTTACTGGTTGAACAACAACTTGTCGAGGCTTAGGCTGGACTGGCTTTACAAGTTTGTCCAGCTGCTCTTTGTAAACTGGGCAGCGCCTGTTATTTGCAGCATGGGCGCCGCCACAGTTGATGCAGTACCTGTGGTTGTCAGGAACAGCGCAGGCCTGCGTTAGGTGGTCGTTTCCACAGCGGACGCAGGTCGGCGCGTTCCGACAACCGAAGCTGCTATGGCCGAACCTCTGACACCTGTGGCACTGGGAAATTCGCCCGGTCTGACGGCAGGGCTCTACGCTAACGCAGAGCCCGAAAAGCCGTTTCAACTCTAAAAGGGCCTGGGTGGATTCGCCCTTCTCCACCTAGAGTCTGATCAGGGGAAGTGGTCGACGCGAGCCATTGGTTGTGTACAACCGAGAGGCTCCCACAACCTTGTAGCCCGCGTCGCACAGTTCGTCAAGGACGACCTGCGGGTCTGCCTGTATGTCTAGCCACCGAAGGACGAGGGCTACAGGCTTGATACGGTTCAGGGTATAAGTGTGGAACTGGAACGATTCTCGTTCCAGCCACTGGATTACTCCCAAGTGCTCAGATGCGCAGCGGCAGGTAACGCGTACAGTCTCACTCGCTAGGAGTTTGACAGAAGCGTTATCTGCCAGCGCAACGACCTTGCGGAGTCGGCGACTAAAGCCAATAATGTCCCTGACGTTCGTGACGAACACCGGCGGGATCCTTTCTTCGGAGGTGCGGCTAGGCGCAACCTCAGCGGAGGCTTGGAATGCCGCCGAGTCCGTAGCCGAACTCAGGGAAGCCAGTGAGGGAGACATCCTCGGCTTGCCACCGTGCCCTACTACCACCCAGTCGGTGGAAGCCGAGGTCTCCATGTCTGGGGAGTCAGACTCCGGCAGAGGATTAGGGCTGCCTGGCCTACTAGCGGCCGTGCAGCCGGAAGGTCCGGCCTTTACGGGCTTGGTCGGCCCTAACAAGGACCGATTATTGTCACGTACCTGCGCGGGTTGAGCAGGGCTTCCCGCGCAAGTCGTAGGGTTCCCGGCTGGCCCAAGTGGCCGGCCGGGGGGCTCGTCGCTGCCGCACAGTGCTTCAGGGACGCTATCAGCGGGACTATTGCTTACTAGCTCAGCTCTTTGCCCAGCGGGTATCCGGGGGCCGAACTGTGACACCGTCATAGTGGCGGCGCAACCCGCATCTCTATTTGTTAGTCCTGATCTCGGACTCCCTGGATTCCGCTGGGTAGCACTACCTACTCGACTTACCGGCACTGTGCGGCAGGTCCCAGTTGTGTTTCGAGCGTTGTCTTCGACTTGGCAGGGCGGCTGGTCGACTTCCATCGCAGCTTGGTGTTGGCGCTGGCGATGAGGTTCAGGTTGGTCTGGCGGCTTCTTCTTGACTGCCGCAGTGGCTTGTTGCGAAGGCCTCTTCATTGCAGGTTCTCGAGGTCGAGGCGGTCCTCTTCTGCGTAGCATGTAGCATGTAGCATTGTAGTAGCGGGGCGTCTTTGCACCCGGTGCATGACTGCAGCATCTGGGTCGAGCCCAATAGCTGCCTGTAGATATACATAGTTCTGGTTCTTCGACTGGTGCCTAAAAACAGGAATGGACAACCGCCAACCAGTTAACTGAGAAGGCGGGGGAGAAAGGTTGTTCTTTTTATTTATTTTTCAAAATTTTTGCAATCAGTGGGCACTGCCGCATGAACGGGTTCAGATGACGCTCCCCGCGAGGCAGAGAGCCTCCGTGCCAGTGATAGCGCGTAGCAGCGGCATTCAGCGCGGTCGGCATACTAGGAAGGGAGGAAGGAAACAGCTTTGCAGGTAAATTCTGGGGCATGGGCAGATATTGATTATGCAAATTGAGATTTAAGCAGTTTGCTTAAACTTATGGCGGGTCATCGAGAATCGCCCGAGGGCGTTTGACCCGGACAGGGGGAGGTGGTTGCGTGGTGCTGATGGTCCTAAGGTAAGGGAAGGAAGAGGTCTCAGCTGCGGCAAAGAGAGTCGCAGCTAATAACCAGACAAAGGCTGAGAGAGTAGGAACTCGTAGACCTCCTCGAATTAGACTGTTTCTAACAAACCAAGGAGATCCCGACAAGGAACGGAGGGTTCTGGATTGGAAACTTTCCAGCCTACGCCTGTTGGTGGCGGAGACAAGTGACCACCAAACAGGTGCCGCATAGGTCAATACAGACCGGAGAAACAACAGATAGAGGCTAACTTTCGTGCGCAGCGCCAGGGGGTTGCGGCACGCAAGGTATGGGTAAAGTTTGGCTCGGACGCCGCGAGCCTTGGAGAGGGTTTCGGTCACGTGGGCGTTGAAGCAAAGACGCCGGTCGAGCCGAACGCCTAGATACTTCACCGACTCTTTGTAGGCGATAGGCCTCCCTTCCAGGGAGAGGGGCTGGCATCGGGAGATGGACTTACGAGTGAAACAGATCGCCTCGGATTTCTCCGTATTTTCGTCACCCGCCATTTCCGTAGCCAGTCCGGAAGCTGGTCCAACTGACGCTGCAACTGTGTGCTCGCAAAACGCGGGGACACAGAGCTGTAATGATACATTGCATCGTCAGCGAACAAAGACAACGTGACACCGGGCAAGACAGGCAGGTCGTTCGTGTACACAAGGTACAGAACGGGGCCGAGGACAGATCCCTGGGGTACTCCGGCGGCGACGGGACGAACTGCAGAGCAGGTTCCGTCGACGCTCACCCTGAAGGTTCGGTCGCTGAGATAAGACCGGAGGAAAAACACTATGGACGATGGTAAGGGGGAGTTGGCAAGTTTGAAGAGAAGACCTTCGTGCCAGACTTTATCGAAGGCCTTCCTCACGTCCAGCAGTGCGGCGGCCGTAGCCGCTCGCCTGTTGGTGGCGTCAGAGAGTTGCGTTACCACGCGGACTAGTTGAAGCGTGGTCGAGTGCTCTCTGCGAAACCCGAACTGTTCGTTGCGGATAAAGTTATCCAACAACGGCGAGATGCGGGCCAGCAGGAGCCGCTCGAACACCTTCGAGATAACTGGCAAGAGAGATATTGGCCGATAGCTTTCAGGAAGCATGCGCGGCTTGCGGGGTTTAGGAATCATAACGATGTTGGCAGTTTTCCACAGGCGGGGAAAGTACTGTAGCCGGAGACAAGAGTTGAACAGATCGAGAACGAGGTCAACGCCTGAGGCCGGGAGATATTGTAATGCAGCGGCCCCGATCCGGTCAGGACCGGGGGCGCGACGGCGGTTTAGTCGGCAGACAGACGAAACGAGTTCGTCTCTGTCGAACGGGAGGTCTGGGCCAGCGGGAGGGCGAGAAAAATAACCAGATAGGAAGTCCCGGACTTCTGCCGAGTGGGCAGGGTCCGAAACGCCTCGATGAACGGTAAATTGCGACTCCATACAATCGGCGAAGACCTCAGCCTTGCCTTCTGATGAAGACACAATCCCGTTCGGGGTTTCCAGCGGGTTGCGAGTTCTCTTCTCGCGGGTCAGTCTACTCACCGCTCTCCAGACGGAGGCGTGGTCGACTTCAAGAGACTCATGGTATGAGTCCCATCGATCAGAGTTTACGTCCCGCAGTAGCTGCTGAACGTAAAGGGACTGTTGTTGAAATCGTCGCTTAACGACTGGGTCACGGGTTCTTTGCCATCTGCGGCGGAGCTGGGGCCGTAGCCAGATGGCGTGGAGTACTTCCGCAGGTAAGGCCGATTTACGATGATTCACCTCGAGTGCGTAGGTGTGTCGATCCATGACAACTTGGACTAATTCCTGAAGATTTGTGGCGCGGAGGTCCAGATCGTCACGAGTGACGATTGGGTCCGCCGGGAGAGATGGTAACCTTCGAGAGAGCTCGTCATGATAGGATCGCCAGTTGACTCTCCTAACAATCTGAGCGGGAAGTCGGGGTGACGCCGACAGCTCTCGAAAAGTTATAACAAGGGGATTGTGATCGGACGAAAGATCCGACACAGACGAGACCTCGATGTTGCGGGCAACGTTCTTGACAACTACTATGTCAAGAACGTCCGGCCGATCGCCATGAAAGGGGAAGTAGGTAGGGTCTTCAGGGCCGATGACATTAAGTGCCGGGTCGCCAGAAACGAACCGGAACAGAGAATTTCCATAGGCGTTGACAACGCGGGTGTTCCATGAATGGTGTTTGGCGTTTAAGTCGCCGGCTACAATGGTTGAGAGGGGGTGGTCGAGGAAGGCGTCCCACTCCTCGGGCGGTGGCGGAGTTCGCCGGCCAGGCCGGAGGTACGCAGAAACAACGCGCAGCTCCGATCCGCCGGCGTCCACCGCCACCGCGCAGCCTTCAATGATAGATGTATCTAGAGGAGGCAAAAGCCTGTGGGATATCCGCCTGTGGACTAAGACAGCTGTGCCCCCCCGAGGGGGGGACAGCGAGGCCGTAGGGGACGATCCTGACGATAACAGGCATAGGCAGGAAGGGAAAACGAGTGGTAATGAGCCAGATGAGTCTCGGAAAGAAGTATGATATCAACATCATACTCCGTCACGAAAGTCATCAGTTCAGTTCGTCTGGGGAGTAGCCCGAAGGCGTTCCACGCAACGATCCTCAGGCTATTAGCCATTCAGGGGAAGTAGAGGAAAGAGGGTAGCTAATGATTGGAAGACCAGGGCAAGCACTGTGGTAGTGTCGCGAGCAGTCCTGATGGATGCAACAAGATTATCTGCCCAGGCAGTCAGGGGATCCGCCGAGGCCCGAGAAGATTCCCGGGACTCCGAAGGACAAGCCTGACTGGCCTCGACAGGGGTAGCAGATGGCGCTGGGCTGTCGGACTGAGTAGTAGACTGCTCACTGGGAGGTTGAGGTCGATGACTGGTGGCGGGCCGAGCCCGCGGAGTTGGAACAGGTGGAACCTGTGATGATGTAGGTCGGCCGGCGGAGTTCCGGCGACGACGAGAGCGCTTGGATTTGCCCGATCGGGCTGGAGGCGGGACAGATTTAGCGGCCATAGCCGCGTAGGAAGGTGCGGGCGCTCCGGCAGGAGCCTGGGTTGCGGCCGCTGCAGGCGGCGCCGAAGCGACGACTGCAGGCGAGACAGCGGCACCGGAAGCAACCGGAGTTGCTGCCGGGACCTTGGCAGATGAACCAGTGAGAGGTGGGAATGCCTCTCGCCGGTTAGGGCCAGGACCAGCTACACGGCCAGCCTGCGCGCCAGGGCACACAGGAGGTCGCTGCGGTTTCATGGCGGCGATAAAGTTAGGGCAGCCTCGGTAATTAGCCGGGTGGGCTCCTTTGCAGTTGCAGCATATAGGTGTGAACCCCGTCAATGGCTTATCACAGCCACGATGAGGTTCAGCACAACGCACGCAACGCGGGGGCTGATGACAGAAAAGACTGCTGTGGCCGAACCTCTGGCAGTTAAAACACTGCGAGGGGCCGGGCCGCGGGTCATATGTTCGGACTTGCACCCGTAGGTGCAGAAGATTCTGGAGAGTGTAAATCTCCTCGAAAGGGCCTACTTTCAGTAATTTTACAAGAAAGCTGTTTACTCTTCTGCGTTGACTCTGATGATGATGTATACTCTTCCGATGCAAGGTGTTTGTCAGGTGTCACTGTCCCATTTGTCTCCTTCCTTCTGTGTTAAAATTTTCTGCCGGCCCGGGTTTTATTAACTAATTGGGATCGCTGATTGACTCGCTCCGAATGCTGATGCAGGATTGGCTCGCTGTGTCCACCGCTGGTACCGGAGAGCAGATGTTCGCATACCGTTGCCGTTACAATATATACGTTTTTTTCTCTGAGGGACCAAATTCAATCGGCTCACCGGACGACTGCGTGGCAGTCTGAAGGCGTTCCGACGTAGCTGTTGGGAACTCGACGTGGCCCGAACGGGGGATGCGGACCCGCTAAGTCACCCGTACAGAATACCTACCGCATTGACGGGACGGAGGCGCCGACCTCCACTTCCCGCCATTGTTGGACCGTTCGGTCGACCCCTGGGTCGCCCGGAGGAGAAGGCCGAGTACTTGGGCTTGTGTTTCGAGCGACAGTTCGCTCCCAACCCGCCCATGGACTGGGACTTCGACGAACAAGTCGAGATGGCTGTGGAAGACTTTCTGTCACTTCCGATCACGGCGGAGCCCGAACCCATCTCTTTGGAAGAGGTCTCAGATCGGCTCGCTGAACTTCAGCCAAGAAAAGCTCCAGGCCCGGACGGTGTTACCAACACCCCTCTACGACTTCTTCCCGAGCCTGGAGTTCAATTCTTGACTGATTTGTTCAACGCGTGTCTTAGACTGGCCTACTTTCCCATGAAATGGCGAAAGGCGACGGTTATCGTGATCCCGAAGCAGGGAAAGGATACCACCCGCTCGGAAAACCTCCGGCCTATCAGCCTACTCTCCGCTACGTCCAAGGTTTTTGAGCGCCTCGTACAGCGTCGTGTACGAGAACATCTAACCAACTTTGACGTGCTGGTCCCCGAACAGTTCGGCTTTCGTGTGGGGCATTCGACCACTCATCAACTGATGAGACTGGTGGAAAGCATCACGGAAGCCGGGTGTCGGAGAGAACGGACCGTTGGCTGTTTCTTAGATGTTGAGAAAGCCTTCGACAGCGTATGGCATGATGGCCTGTTATTCAAACTTAGGGAAGTCCAGCTCCCAGACTGCTACCTCCATCTGGTTGCTAGCTTTCTGACGGAGAGGACCTTCTGCGTGAGAGTTGGCGATTCAGTCTCTTCCGAGAGGCGAATCACAGCCGGCGTCCCTCAAGGTAGTGTTCTAGGCCCCCTTCTGTTCTCGATCTACGTCAACGACGTGCCGAGACAGCCTGGAGTCCAGATGGCCCTCTTCGTTGACGACACGGCCGTATTTACGGCCGATCGTCATGAGGAAAGGGCCGTCCTACGACTGCAGCGCCAGCTCGACACGCTCGTGGACTGGACTGAGAATTGGAGAGTGCTCCTCAACCCTACCAAGAGTGTAGCCGTCGAATTCTCTAAGCGACGGAAGAACCCCGTTAGGCAACTACGTATCGGCAGAACGTACTTGCGCTGGTCCAACGAGGTCAAGTACCTCGGCTTACACCTCGACCGTCGGCTCACCTGGCGTACCCACGCACAGACAGTTCTTAAGCGAGCATCCACTCGCCTGTGCGCACTGTTTCCACTCCTGATCAGCCCAGCCATGACCAGGAAATTGGGTAGGATGATCGTCGGCGCGTATCTGCTGCCGGTCATTACCTACGCCTGCCCGGTCTGGGGTTACCTCGCCGCAATGCATAAAAAGAAGTTGCAGAGCGTCCTCGACAGGGGGCTTCGGCTAGCGGCCAAAGTCCCCCGTCGCTTCTCATCTCGCCTTCTAAGGAGAGGACTTGGCGTCCGCTCCTTAGACGACACTTTCAGGCGGCTTGCACGCAAATTTTATGCACGTGCGGCGAGGTTCCCAGACAATCCTCTAGTGACTGGGCTAGGAAGGTACCGTATACGCCCAGGTGATTCGTGGAAACGCCCTCGGTGTATAGTGCGCTAGTATAGGCTAGCACAACAGCCGAGAAAGGCCTGCTATAGAGCACACGCCCTACTTGGGCAGGGCCACGAGGCAGGAGCTCCAGATGGTAGCTCGGAGCTCAGTTCCCGTGCGGTTCGTCTCTGCGACGCACAACCGCAAAGCCCAGAGCAAAAAAAAAAAAAAAAAAAAAAAGGGACCAAATTCGCCTATGCACGTTCTGACCAGAAAAAGGTTATCGATTGGGATCGCTACGGCCCGGCCTTGTGCCGTAGATTGCCGCCAGCGGCCCCACTCGATTCCGTTCGCCTCCTAGACGAAGCAGTAGCGGGAATCGAAGAGGCAATCATCTCGGCTATAGGCGTGTCTTCACGTACGCGAGCTGGTTTCACGCCTGACTACCAACTCATCCCTGAGGAAGTCTCTCTTCTCGCTCGCGAGAGGAATTACTTCCGGAAACGTTGGCAGAGGACCCGTGATCCAGCCGATAAGGCAGCATACAATCGGCTCACCGGACGACTGCGTGGCAGTCTGAAGGCGTTCCGACGTAGCTGTTGGGAACTCGCTGTGACCCGAACGGGGGATGTGGACCCGCAAAGTCACCCGTACAGAATGCCTACCGCATTGACGGGCCGGAGGCGACGACCTCCACTCCCCGCCATTGTTGGACCGTTCGGACAACTCCTGAGTCGCCCGGAGGAGAAGGCCGAGTACTTGGGCTTGTGTTTCGAGCGACAGTTCGCTCCCAACCCGCCCATGGACTGGGACTTCGACGAACAAGTTGAGATGGCTGTGGAAGACTTTCTGTCTCTTCCGATGACGGCGGAGCCCGAACCCATCTCTTTGGAAGAGGTCTCAGATCGGCTCGCTGAACTTCAGCCAAGAAAAGCTCCAGGCCCAGACGGTGTTACGAACACCGCTCTACGACTTCTTCCCGAGCCTGGAGTTCAATTCTTGACTGATTTGTTCAACGCGTGTCTTAGACTGGCCTACTTTCCCAAGAAATGGCGAAAGGCGACGGTTATCGTGATCCCGAAGCAGGGAAAGGATACCACCCGCTCTGAAAACCTCCGGCCTATCAGCCTACTCTCCGCTACGTCCAAGGTTTTTGAGCGCCTCGTGCAGCGTCGTGTACGAGAACATCTAACCAACTTTGACGTGCTGGTCCCCGAACAGTTCGGCTTTCATGTGGGGCATTCGACCACTCATCAACTGATGAGAATGGTGGAAAGCGTCACGGAAGCCGGGTGTCGGAGAGAACGGACCGTTGGCTGTTTCTTAGATGCTGAAAAAGCCTTCGACAGCGTATGGCATGATGGCCTATTATTCAAGCTTAGGGAAGTCCAGCTCCCGGACTGCTACCTCCATCTGGTTGCTAGCTTTCTGACGGAGAGGACCTTCTGCGTGAGAGTTGGAGATTCAGTCTCTTCCGAGAGACGAATCACAGCCGGCGTCCCTCAAGGTAGTGTTCTTGGCCCCCTTCTGTTCTCGATCTACGTCAACGACGTGCCGAGACAGCCTGGAGTCCAGATGGCCCTCTTTGCTGACGACACGGCCGTATTTACGGCCGATCGTCATGTGGAAAGGGCCGTCCTACGACTGCAGCGCCAGCTCGACACGCTCGTGGACTGGACTGAGAATTGGAGAGTGCAACTCAATGCTACCAAGAGTGTAGCCGTCGAATTCTCTAAGCGACGGAAGAACCCTGTTAGGCAGCTACGTATCGGCAGAACGTACTTGCGCTGGTCGAAAGAGGTCAAGTACCTCGGATTACACCTCGACCGTCGGCTCACCTGGCGTACCCACGCACAGACAGTTCTTAAGCGAGCATCCACTCGCCTGTGCGCACTGTTTCCACTCCTGATCAGCTCAGCCATGACCAGGAAATTGGGCAGGATGATCGTCGGCGCGTATCTGCTGCCGGTCATTACCTACGCCTGTCCGGTCTGGGGTTACCTCGCCGCAATGCATAAAAAGAAGTTGCAGAGCGTCCTCGACAGGGGTCTTCGGCTAGCGGCCAAAGTCACCCGTCGCTTTTCATCTCGCCTTCTAAGGAGAGGACTTGGCGTCCGCTCCTTAGACGACACATTCAGGCGGCTTGCACGCAAATTTTATGCACGTGTGGCGAGGTTCCCAGGCAATCCTCTAGTGACTGGGCTGGGAAGGTACCGTATACGTCCAGGTGATTCGTGGAAACGCCTTCGGTGTATACTGCGCTAGTGTAGGCTAGCACAACAGCCGAGAATCGGCCTGCTATAGAGCACACGCCCCACTTGGGCAGGGCCACAAGGCAGGAGCTCCAGAAGGTAGCTCGGAACTCAGATACCGAGTGGTTCGTCTCTGCGACGCACAACCGCAAAGCCCAGAGCGAAAAAAAAGGGACCATATTCAGTAATCACGTATATGTACGTTTTCAACTTTCGCTGCCTCAGAATTGCCGATATACAACGTTAGTTGCGAATTTATACATGCTGCACTCTGGTAGATTGTTTTTTCAACGTTTGGTATTTGTTGATTATTGCTGATGTAATATGTGTGGCTGTGGTGAAGATTTGTGCAGAAGTGTACTTGGAGGTTATGTTGTGCTTAGTTTACGAACATACAGAGGCGTGCAAGTGTATTCTTTTATAAACAACTCGTATTGTTTATCTTATCTTAAACACTGTGTTATTGTTCTGTATTAGTAGCTTTTATTTGTGTGAAAACTCAAAAATGCCGCGCAAGTGCCTAAACCATCCGGACACGTTTTGTTATGTGTGTGGTGAGTTGACTTTTAAACTTCAAAGGCGGAACTTTACCCCTTTAATAAAAAAGTGCTATCAACTTTATTTTGGTTGCAAGGTAGGAGATCAGGACAAGAGTTGGGCTCCCCATATTTGTTGTGTTACTTGTTCAAGGCTTTTAACAGGGTGGGCAAACGGCTCTCGCCATATGCCATTTGCAGTGATGATCTCCCAATACCAGATCACCCGGTATCAATCGATATAAATGAAAATCCAAGCTCTGAAGAGGATCAGAATGAAGATCACTCTGATCGACATGATCCAAGTTTTGAAGTTTCTAACGAGCCTCATTTATTGACACAAGGAGACCTAAATGATTTAGTGCGTGATTTACATTTATCCATAAATCAGGCAGAACTTTTTGGATCACGACTAAAAGGGTGGAACCTTCTTGATCGCGGAACTAAGGTATGCTACTTTCGAAATCGTCAAGAGGATTTCAAGAACTTTTTTCTCAAGGAGGGGATTTTGTGTACTGTAATGATATTTTGTCAGTGATGGATACTCTAGGACATTCTCATAACCCAGAGGAATGGCGTTTGTTTATTGATTCGTCTAAAGCTAGCCTAAAAGCTGTCCTTCACAATGGAAACAAATTTCCATCAGTTCCACTAGCACATGCTATTAATATGAAATAAACTTATGAAAATATGAAGATTATTCTAGACAAGATAATGTGTGAAAAATTCAATTGGAACATATGGGGAGACCTTAAGGTGATCGCTATGCTGCTAGGTTTATAGACTGGATACACAAAATTTTGCTGTCTTTTATGTGAGTGGAGCAGCTGAGATCGCAAAAGTCATTTCAAAAAGAAGATATGGCCTTCACGTAAATCTCTCACACCTGGTGAAAAAAAATGTTATGAATGCTCATTTAGTTGATCCCAAAAAGATCTATCTTCCACCTCTTCATATCAAATTAGGTTTGATGAAAATTTTCGTGAAGGCAATGGACAGAAATGTAAGAGGTTTTATGTATTTGAAGGAAAAGTTCCCCAGAATTAGTGATGCAAAAATTAAAGAAGGAATTTTCGTAGGACCACAAATAAGAGAACTAATAAAAGATGAAAATTTTGAATGACGGTTGAATGACTTAGAAAAACGTGCATGGATTTCTTTCAAGAATGTAGTGACGCAATTTTTAGGCAACAACAAGTCTGACAACTACAGGGATCTAGTAAATCAGCTGCTGAAAGCATATGAACATTTAGGCTGCAATATGTCTCTCAAGATCCACTTTCTTCACTCTCACTTGGATATCTTTCCGGAAAACCTGGGAGCCGTAAGCGATGAACACGGTGAACGCTTTCATCAAGACATTTCAAGCATGGAAAAAAGGTATCAAGGGATGTGGAGCTCAAATATGTTAGCAGATTACTGCTGGACTCTCAAAAGGGATGTTCCTGATGCAAAGTACTCCAGGAAATCTTCAACTAACACCTTTTAGGTACGTTGAATTTTGACTAATTTCTTTACTGTAAATGTTATTAATGTAAAATATTTACCTAGCCGTCACACGAAACCCTTACGTGATAGAGAAAATGGTTGGAATTTTTGAATTCAGCGCAAAAAATACTATGTAGATCAGCCAATAAAGTCTTTGGGACAAAAAAAAGTTTTTTTTGTAGACCAGTGAACCGCGAGATGCTCACACGTGTATCCGGCTAGATATGTCCTTGGTTTTGACATATACTGATTGAATTGAGTCTTGGCGAACATCTGCTTTTCAAATAAAAAAAGTGAAAGAGGAAACGAACAGAAAAAAAATAATTAAGTCAGAAGTTACGCTTTGGAAGTCTGGGCACAACAAAGTCGGCAAACGTGTACAAAGACGGTGTACTGTAACAGAATTATCGTTACATAATAATGGGTTACTGGAACCCATGACCTTCAGTGAGACATTACGTACGATCGCGTCCTCTGGTTGACCTGAAGGAGGCGATACTAATGACGCGGGATACAAATGACGTATTTATTACGTTACGAATCCAAGGTTACTGGAACCCATGACCTTCAGTGAGACACTACGTACGATCGCGCCTCTGCTTGACCTGAAGGAGGCGATACTATTGACGCGGGATACTAATGACGTACTTATTACGTTACGAATCCGAGGTCACTTGTGTTAAAGAATTATACCAGCGTGCTATGTGCTATACGCTGATGATAATTGTCTCCACGGTCTGCATCGTTACATCTTCATTTGATTAACTGTGATTCATAGCAACTGTATTTTGCAGAATATTTCGAATGTTTGTAAGGTCGACACGGCGTTTCTTGTCGAGTCGAAAATGCCCGACAGGTATTTAACGCGCTCGTTCAGCAATGAAGGAATGTATATTGATTGGTATTGTAGTTGTATCTTACATAAACAACAACCAACTTCGTGTGTGTGTGTGTGTGTGTGCAAACAAAAGCCTGTTTGTTTCTGTGACCTTGGTCCTAAGATTTCTCTATAAGTAAGCTGTAGCCACGCTATCCGGCGAAAACTCTGTGGAATATCTATTTTAGAATACGTTACTACAATTACAGTTCATGGATAATGCATGTTATTCAATCTCCTTCGATGGCCATCTGATCGTCATCATCATCTAGACCAGTGGTTCCTAAACTTTTCAGTCCGCGGACCCCCCCCCATAAATAATTTAAAAATTCACGGACCCCGTATGAGTTCTGAAATGAAACAAACAGAAAATATGATAGAAACCTATCATATAATGTGATAAAATAAATATGATGTTCTAATTAAAATGTATTAACATCAAAATTCTCTTAATTTGCAAAATTATAATATTTGTCTAATGATATGAAAGATAGTTTAATGTGAACAATAAAGCTGCTTTTCCACAATTAGCTCTTTAATTTTGGGTTTCATGTCTGATAATTTCAATATTAAGTCACTCTCGACATTAAGTTTATTTCTTAACTTTGACTTTAAGTACGTGAGCAGGGAGACTGCGGTTTAACACAAATAAGTAGAGGAAAACACAGTTAAACGCTTCAAAGCTCTTTTTCAGACTTCAGGATAGTCAGTCATTACATATAACCAGAAGTCAGCTAACTGTAATTGCGAAAACTGTAATTTTATTGAACTGTCAGTTGGAAGTTCTGCCAATGAATCTTTTTCTTGTACTGTAAGAAATAGGTCTAGTCTGTTCGGTGGACAAACAGCTCTACTACACGACATGATTTAAAGACATTATTAAAGCCATTAGTTTAAAATTACTGTTACAATTACAATTAGTTAGAACCAAAGAAAAAAATACTGTATTATTCTAATTGTTTTAAAATTCTAAACTTTATATTTATATTTTAAAGCATAAAAAATTATAAAAAATTACGGTAGTATATTCTATTTTTTCTTAAAAGTGTCTGCGGACCCCCTGAAACATTGTCACGGACCCCCAGAGGTCCGTGGACCCCACTTTGGGAACCACTGATCTGGACTGATTTACCTTCCTACTTTGAAGTTTTTTGCATTGCGAACAATGTGTGCGTTCATAATGATTTCGCTTTCGTTCTGATTTTTCTTGAGTCAAATAGAATGAAATACGTTTGATCTTCGCTCTGAATTTTTCATATTACGAAAATGCTTCACATATAAGATGCTATAACATATAGGTACGTCTGACTCACTGTTGTGAATACGGGTTTTTGCCTCAACCGACTGACAGTGACCAGTTGACGACTGTTTGCCGACAGCTTCCGGCACTAATTTCAGGTTATGTCTTCTCGGAAAACCGGTACCTCGACGTTTCGAAGCGTCCACGAGACCCCAATATGACTGCCTGAGGACCGTGTAATTGCTTAGCGTACGTTCATGATTGCGGGAAGAAGACTGTCGGCTGTTTTGTTGAAGACAGAGCGACGTCTCGTCTGAGCGCTCCTTAGTAGGTTTACGGTCGTGACGTGTGTGTACAAGATTTTTAATGTGTCATTAATCCAGTAATTACGGCTTTCGACGTCTTTCCGGTTCTCAGAATTCGGTGTATAAGAACCCAATAAAATCTGCTTTAATGTTAACTACAGCATATGTGCGGTGCTTGGTTCACGTACACGTTGTAGAGCACTGTTTCACTGCTTTGTTATGAGGTAAAGGTGGCGATAAAGCACGTAAAATACGTGCCCAGAGTGGGGGAGCATAAACAAGTAACATACCAATTTGCAAATAACAATCCGTTCTCCATGTCTCTTTAATTCAGTAGATAAACTTAGTTATATACAAATATTATAAATTTATTTGTAAATAAGTGTTGACATATGTTTTTTCTTTAGAATTAGAAGGAAAACCAATTAAATGATCACAACAGTCCTTACGTGCAAACGTATATATAGTATACAGAAAAGTAACGTGGATATAGGCAAAGAATGGAGGGATCACATTGACCGTGAGGCGGATCCTCGAGTTCCGGAGGCCATTAGGAATTACCTCCAGAAGAGGAAGAGGAAACATCTCGAACTTATTCGTTAGTAAGAAGCTACAGCGTGAGATAAGATGCGTTGGTCGTCCACGGAAAAGATCGAGTTGCCACTATAGCGAAAACGGAACAAATAGGAATGGTTTATATCTTGAATCTTGAAGAGGATGTGAACAAAATCTAATATTGATGATTTTTATAAATGTGTAGTAAGAAGAACAACTTATAGTTTTACGAAATCGTGTACACAGATGAGACGTACACATGTCGTACAGTAAAAAAACTCGTGGTACGACGAAAGCGACGAAGGAGCGAATGTGCCATTAAATGAAGGAGACAGTTTTATAACCACAAGCAGAATTATCACTGTTGCACACCACTATATAAAAATTATTCCGATATTAATTCTGTTTGTGATTTTAACCACTAACACAACTTTCTTCATTAAAGTTTTATAACCGTTCATATGGATACAGATGAAAGGTTCGTAGATGGTGAGTTATTGGTTTTAACATTGAAAATGTTTATAAGGACGTGTCGCACATTTGAAAACGACCACTGGTGCGTGATCGAAAATAAGAACCGGTGAGTTTCCATAGAAACTACTTCTTTGTTGTCAATAACGTAGTACACATATAAAACTTCGCTTATGAATACGACTACATTTAACTTATAATCTGTACATTGGTAAATGAAGAATGAATTCATTGATTGGTGAATGAACATAAATATATATATATTTTAGATTTACTGAAGCATTTTCAATGCCCTTCTCTGTGCATTGCATTTGTGCAATGCCTGTAAATTTTTGAATAGGGACAGAAAATAAGTGATTTTCATGAGGATATGAACAGTGGAGAAGGTTTCGAGAAATGGGTAATTAAAAACTAATAAGCTAATTGGTAATTAGCAAAACCCTGTGTTAGTTTTGGATAATACACCTTGCCACTATTACAGTCTAAAAAATATATCCCATCAAATTCTTCAAAAAGTGACTTAATTTAGTGTCTAATAACAGCATTCCTTTTACATCCACTATGTTTAAGCTAGAGCTGTATAACTTAGTAAAAATGAACAAACCTTTACAAAAACACTAGAAAATGGACGAAATCACGGCCACACTGTTATTCGTCTGCCTCCGTATCACCCTAACTAAAGCCCATAGCCCATATTTGGGCTCAACTTAAACACACGGTTACAAAAGACTCAATTTTTAGACAACTTTTGACAATAAAAACTTTTCTCAATGCAAAATAATTAATAGGGTTCGTGTTTATGTGACATTTTATGTAAAGTCATCATTTGTATGCACGGTTATGTATACGTATTTCACCCATGTTTTACGTTTATATCACATTTAGCAGTACTTGCAAATATAAGTATACTTTGGTCATTTTCGATTTTGTTTCTTATGTCTCACTAGTTCTTTTATTATTGTAGATTTGTTACTTGATTTGTCATGACTAATCTCTTACTTACATTAAACAATAAATAAAGCTTTTTTTAGTATTACATATACATATTTAATACGTATAAAAACATAAAATACATATATACATATAAAAATTCTGATAAAATTGTCAGTAATACTGAATAAAATTTAAAAGAGTAGTTCAACGAAATCATAACTTTCAGCAATGTGTAAAATCCGAGCCCTAATAACTATATACTTCTGAATAATAACGGCTGTAGTAATAGAAATGGTGACTTTAGGACTGAGTACGTTGAGCTCCCCAGTACCCCTACTTTTCGCGCACGTATGAACAACAGGCCACCGTTAAATAACACACGATTGCACTCACTTCCATAGGATGAGTCGACTTGGAGGTGAAAAATGCACATTGATTTAGTGATTCGCCCGGGTTCTCGGACCTCTATTAAGTCCCTAGTTATATGTATTGTATTATTGCTAGTAAATGATGAATGTAGAGTCAAACTTTTCCCTAAATTACACTGACTTATATCTTGTAACTTTAAAGTTCAATGTTAAGACAAAGGATAAATTTGACGGTTTTTGTACATTATACATATTAACTTATATTAAATTGGTAGCCTATATTTTGTTTTCTTAATCCATTAAGTTTTTAACGGCTGTATGAGTCAAGATGCACTTAATTTTCATGAGACACGTTAGCGTTTATACAAACCTAATTTAATAAATACGTCGTACACATAGGAAATGAATACCTAGACATTAAAAACCTGACACTAATGAAACGTGTAGGTCTACCATACAAAGGAACTGCTGTGAACATTTGGCGAAACTACAAGCATACAAACACAACGCAATAGATACACGAAAGTTTCAAATTAAACACAAAGAATTTTTGAAAGAGGAACACCGGAACAGACAAAAACAAAAATTAGACAATACTGGAAACATTTGGAAGTATAAAAAACGAAGAAACGTACTTTAAACAAAAATGTCAATAAAACCGACTGCCAACACTACAACCATCATCAACAGCCCAGCAGTCAGCATCCACCACCAAAAACTAACAGACAAAGCTGACAATGGGCGAAACATATCACAAGTAAAGTAAATACATCTTGACTTGTTTATGAAATGACATTAGTCACACACACACACACATATCAGGGGCGTATATACGGGGGGGGACCGGATCCCCCCAGAGGATTGAGAAAAGTTGACGAATTTTGTTAATATTTTAAATTTTAGGTTTTTTTCAGCTGAATATTTTTTAAATATGCAATCAGGTTTATTAAATAGCATTACCGTATACGTTTGCAATATAAAATATAGAAAAGGCAATTCAATAAATAAATATCTTGTACGCAATGTTTCACTAAAGCGTATTTTTATTGTGTTTACCGTTTACTTTAATGGGACTTATTTCAAGATGGGTATCACACATTTTTCTTCAGCCACTTTAAGATAGTAATGTTGATTAGTCTTAACTTTGCATGAAGCCGAGTCAACCGGTCCCCCAGGCCAAATTCTAGTTACGCCACTGACAACACACACACACACACACACACACACACACACACACACCTTATAATAATCGATATTTTATATTTTTTATCAAGAATATATTTTTTATTTATTTGTATTTACACTGTTTCAAATTTTTTCACTTTTTTCATAATTGTCATCTTAGTAACGTGAGCGTTTGTGCACACACATTCACACACACACACACACACACACACACACACAATAGGTATTATATTTAATGTAAAAAAACGTGTGGGCCTAAAAGTTGTAATATGTGTACACAGTCTTTCTACATATTTCCTAGCTACAAGTATGCACCTGCTTGTGTGAACAAACACAGTGGTTATAAATAATACGATGCTGTAAAGCAGTTTAGATGCCTTAAATGTAACATAATATTGCTAATTAATATTTTTAATGTGTATTCCAAGCACGTTTATCGTTTGCTATTAAAAACTATAACAACCGCAGTAATAGGACTGGAAAAACAGCTCGTTAAAGGGATGACCTTGACTTGACCTTGACTGCGATAACTTCCTATGGCATAACAAAACATGTTTTCCCATCAATCTGAACTAACGCTCTTTTGCAGATTACACCTACAACGTATTATATAGCAGTTTAATTTGGTGTTTGAGTAGCGTGTGAGCTGTGACTGTGTGAATAGCACGCACAGCCATTAGCGTAACTCGGGAGAGTTTTCGGAAGTCTGTCCCTCTCAGATTTAGCTGGCTAAACCGCAGACGTTTCCGAAATAATAATTTAAAAAATTCAAAAGTGAGATCGAATTAGACAAATTTTGTTTGACTAACTACAGAATACGATTGCTTATAAATTAATAGATTGAACAGCACGTATAAACTGTTATAACTTTACGAAGAAAATCTTAAAGAGGGCGAAATAGTTGCAGAAACTATTGACCTATCGTTAAGTAGAAATTATTGATTTCTTGAACACAGAATATTGATTAATATTTTCACTAAGGAATTAGCGAAAATTCCTTCCCAGGCTAGTTGCAAATTAAGCTAGCCTGCTGGTATGTAGTACTTACTGGAAGGGCCCCTTGCACAGGGTCAAGTGTGAAGACCTCAACGGACTTACACGTTGTGTGCGGAAGTAGCACATATCTTCAAGGGATGGAGAAGACCAACCTGAACAGTCCAACAGAGGAAGAGACATCTCTTTTATGAGGATAGTACAAAAGATGGTTATGATGGGTGGCCATAAGACAGTAGCACTGTCTCCATTTCATCATGAGGAATTCTGTAATATTCGGAACCTTCACAGGAGTAAGCTATGGAATATATTGGGCGGATCAACTTTGAAACCATAATACACTAACACAAAGCATAAATACAACTCATAACCTTAATCAATATAAGTATCGCATCTTTAAGCTCTATAAAGACATTATTGTTTGCTCTCCATTAGTAATACTTAAGTTTTCATAGGTCCATAATTATAAGTGCCACACTTAAAATTTCAGAGTAATATGCTGTGTGTGTGTGTGTGTGTGTGTATGTGAATGCGACAGGTGTGCGGTAAAAAACGGTTCAGAAATCGAGTTCTTGAAGGCGGAAGTACAATTCAGACGGCGACGAACTACAGTCGATAACAGTGTAGAAATCGTGTGTTGTAAATGGCATCAGAGAAGCCGATCGGTACCTATGGTCAAAAGAAGCGCCATGACACTGATACCTTCTTGACAACGTCACAGGCAGAATTAATTTTCCAAGAGGAAGCCGCGCTAAAGTCGGGAATCGCCAGGAGATTGATGACTTCCTTCCAAATCATCGTGCGCCCAGAACGACGAACGCGCGCGCGCGCGCGCGTGTGTGTGAAACTACCTGCATTTTAATTGTAGTAATCATAATGAATGAAACTTTGAATACTTGAGTATTAATGGAGAAAAGGTATATTCTGTATGAATAGAACTATGCAGCTCAAGAAAACGTCCGTTCAAGTCGACAATTTAATTTGAATTAAATATTTTATAGATGTTGCTAAGTGATGGAATGTAACAGTTGAAATTGTTGTGCTCATTTAAACCTGAGGAATAAAAAGCTTAGGCAATTTATACATGCAATCGTAAATCTCGACTCATACCAGTAAGTGTTTATAACATCTTGTAACAAATTGGGTATGGTTATGTGCCGATAAAATTGTGTGAACATGCGTCAACACAGTGGCGAATTTAGACAATTTGTTATTTGTCTTTAGACAATTTAGATGCTCCCCTTTTTGAACAGGATAATTTGTTATCCCATTTTAACTCATATTTAACAGTTCTGTACCAATCGTCTTCTCCAGACTTCGTTTTCATCTTTTATTTCAGTAAAAAGTATTTTACAATGATTTATTTAAAAATACACTTTATATTATAATACTTTTGTGAAACTTTATGCATGATAATTTAAAATAAATTAAAAACAACATAATAAAATTACAAAATTAATTAATTAGAAAGAAATTAATCATAAATTCGCAGATGAGTATTTCATCAATTACAGATCAATACCCTTTTATTATTACAATGGATTTTAAGTGAGTAATAAAACGAAAACGAAAATAAAATAGTTATTATTGTTTATTTAGAATGTTAATTCTCATTACACAACACACGACTTGTATTAATAGTCTAACATTTAATATTTCATCGATTAATGTAAATCTACAATCTTGAAAGTTAAAACACCACTTTTTAAAGGATCTAGTGATATGATTTAAAAAAATTTTTAAACAACGGTTTACTTACATTACTCTATTTTTTGTTTTGTTGTTTTTTTTAAATAATATTCTGCGAAATGATTCTTTACTATTGATGAATACTTCATTTCAAGTGTCTTATTACACTTCGGTCCTAAAGAATTGTAACAATTCAACTCGGCGAGACTTTAAAGAAGCACAATTTTGAATAACATCATCGAATTCCAAATTTTGAATAACTTCAGCGCTTGAAGCAAACGCTGGTAAGTCTTGAAAGCTAAGCTTGACAGCCTATCTTCCGTTAAAGAGTTTTTCAGATAATTCTTTATTTTTTTAATTACATTAAAAGACCTTTTACCAGATGACTTTATAGTCATCATACAGAGAAATATTCTCAATACAACTTCCAAATGGGGAAAATTGAGGACGATTGTTTTTCACGAATAAATTTAAATAACTTTCCTGCAACATGATGAGCTTTTGGTCCAGTCCGAGTGCTTTTGCAAATTCTGTAAGTTAACACACTCCTCGTTTAGCACTTCAGATAAGTCATTTGGATATGTTTCAACCAGGAAGTCACGTTATGTTAAAATTCATCTTCTCCCGCTCTAAGTAACTTATACAGGATTCCAAATTTCTCATCAAATTTTGGATCAAGATTCTGCCTCCCCCCCACACGCCGCGGTCCTAGGCAAATATCTAGTCTGCCTAAGCGGAAATAAGCGGAAATCCGCCGCTGCTTCGACAGTGAAATTTTTTCTATTACGTTTCAGTTTGGATATTTGTTTCTGTGACCTAAACATAGCTGACTTTTAAGAAATCAGTCTATTTACAGAACCTATACAATTAATCAGACTGGTTTGCGTCTCCAGGCACTACTTACTTAATTTATTCAGCTTCACAATTTATTTAATTTAATTCTCTTCAGTTTTTTTTTACTACTTTAGCCCAAACACGTTCTATGTGCGCCAAATTCTATGCGATCTATAAGGGCACATAGAATAAGCAGTCGAGAAACATTATGTTAGTAAAACGGCTTGTGTTAATCAACATGGACAGACAAGTCTAAAACAGAAAATTTCTAACAAAATTAAAGACATTTATGAAGTCTCCGAGCCGACTGCTCAGGACATACATCGACCAGGCCAACAGGAGAAAGGATAACAGAATCAACACAACAGGACACAATATTGGTTACACGAAAACGATACCCACGAATAACAATTAAGAAAACATGACCGAAAGCTACTAACAGTAATTATTACATTTGTAATAGTTTTTCAACATTTGTAGTAACAAGCACATCTCTCGTTTCAAATAAAATTTTATGAGCGACTTAACATTATTTGCCATATGATTCTACTTCGTTTCTGAAACTAAAAAGAATTTAGTGTTTTTGGCTTGACATTTTGTGTTGGTAGGACCACATGTGTCCTTATACCGCGGGGTTTATGAAAGCTTATTAGTTATAGATAAAGTATACAACTCGATTACATATGTTTTCCAATGGAGAGAAATTAGAACTGTTACTTCGCTACCTTGGAGCAGAACTAGCCTATGTCCGCAAACTCAACTTTTCAGGAGAGCAATTTGAAAGTTTAATTGGTCTATAGTTTTTCCAAGATACATTTTATACCCACTTTGCAATAGCCTTACACTCCATCTTAGTCAATAGGTAAATAAATTTTATGCTAATTTTGTATTAATTAAGTGGACATAGATTAGTTCTGGACCAAGTTAATTCATGATGATAGAAATTGGCTAATTCGTTCTAAGTAAAATAAATTGTTATTTTTTGGATCTACATTGTTACATTCAATAACAATACAATGTATTTGGACTTACAATATTAAATTGGACTTACAATACTTCTGCACTCAATGACAGAATGTAATCCTCGTAAAAACAAAACGCTCTTCAATTTGGACATACTTCTACTCCAAGGTAGCGATATGTCTGTAAAGTACTGATTAGATATTAAAACATTTCGGATATTTATGAATTCTTTTATTGTTGTCGTAGCCATCGTCGTCTATAATTGTTATAACTATTGAAGCAAACAGAAGCGAATAAAGACTTTCATAAGTAAGCCAGTTATTATTTACTATTAACCTTGGACGTACTACAACCATGTCTAAAAATGTATGTAAACAGTTGTTGTTAGAGCCAGAGGTCTCGAAGGTCGTACCGGGTGTAATAGTAACATCAACTAACCAACCTGTGCGTTAATTGCAAGTTGTTGTGTTGCAAGTTTTTACATATCTTTATGCTAATTTGCTCCTTCAGTTACTACGGAACGTTAAGTCAAATGTAATTTAAATGGTTTTCACACACACGCGCGCGCGCGTGCGTGTGTGTGTGTGTGTGATTTTAATAAACGAAAAACCTATATGTAGTCCTAAATAGTATCACACGTCTGCAAACATTTGTGAGTGACGTATGCAGACGTCTACGTAATACGGAAGAAATTAAACATATAGCCGCAGAAGAAATTAACTATTTGTTTTGTGATAACAAAATATATAATAAAGTTTAAAATCTTTAAAAGAAACACGTTAATGATAATTATAAAAAAATATACAATATGTTTTACATACAGAGAGGTTGTGTGTGTTTAATATTATCTTCTTCAGCATTACATCCAAACATAAGCTTAACTTCCAACACCAATCTTCTCCAGTGTCTCCTATCCATTGCCCTCTCAGTGTAACCCCTCACATCCATTCTTCTTAGATCGTCCAGCACATCATCCAACCATCTTATTCTAGGTCGCCCCCTCTTTCTGCTTTTATAGATTTACGCCCTCAGGATTTTCTTTGGCATACGTTGGTCATTATATAATCCGCTCTAAGTGACCTAGCCATTGAATTCGTTGAGGCTTTAATATTTAATACTATATTATCAAATAATTACTTCTGCACATGTATTTTTCTAACTTTCAATTTCGATATTTTCATATGATGCACGTTTCATAGAATCTATCTGTAACGTTATAGGTTCCTACATAGATGTATATGTATATTATTTTATATATACGCGCGCGCGTGTGTGTGTGTAGTACAGAAACATTATTGTATATTTTATAAGTACTATATAGAAACCTGTGAAGATACAGATTGATTCTGTAAAACGTGATTCTAAATACTTGAAAAATAAGAAAAATAATACTTGCAGAAGTAATCATTATGATCAGATATAAGATTATCTGATAATGTAATATAAAGCATACAAATGCTGCATGAAACATCAAGAGTTACTTACAAAGAAAAGATGTGTGTGTGTGTGTGTGTGTGTGTGTGTGTGTGTGTGTGTGTGTGTGTGTGTGTGTGTGTGTGTGTGTGTGTGTGTGTGTGTGTGTGTGTGTGTGTGTGTGTGTGTGTGTGTGCGTTAATTATCACCATGTTTTACAATCCACATGTCACAGCCTCGTTTGTATTACCACTGGTCCTATACACGTAGGCCTGTCTGAACTTCTGGTTGCAAGAACTACAGTATTGTACACCAGGTCGTAAGTGTGTTGTAATTAATGAGCGGGCAAAACCTTCCAATAGAGGTTAGACACATGCTCGTTATCTTGTACAAACCGGTATGGAGCATACCATTGTCTACATACAATGCGTGCAAAGTAACGGGTGCAACCACACGCTGCGCCTATACAGTACACCATATCCAGAATACTCCTGTTGCAGACGCTGAACAAATAGTCGGCCGTTTTATTCCAAGGTCATACAAGGGATATCCCTTGTATGCGCACTTCGATTTCATACTGTTTTCTCTGGCTCCCTTACATTGTAAGCATTTAATTTTTTAGTATCATACTGCAATCATTCTAATATTGTAACATTTCCTGATTTTTGTTAGACTGGTGTGTGTTTGATAACATGTACGTTGCGCCAACATTCCCTGCGATATCACAATTTCTTTTTTTTTCTTCTTCTCTTTAAGGGTTAGGTTATATAAACCTGTTCATGCACCCATCTCATCCTCGGGCGACCCACGTCTCTACTACCGATGGCTTTATAGTTCAGTGCCGCTTTCGGCAATCGATCGTCTGTCATCCTTTACAGATGATCCTTTACAGGACCATTGTCTCCTGTAAATTGAAATAATTTTATTTATGTCCTTTACTTCGAGTTCTGCTCTGATATCCTCATTCCTTATTCTATCTTGCAATGTATAATATAAAGTGTTTCGAAGAATTTGCATTTCAGCGCTCTGAATCTTGCAGCATTCCTTTTTTGTCATGACCCACGCCTTACTCGAATATGTCATACGTCAATGTGGATATTGCAATTGCCTTATAAATTTGCCTTATAATCCTTGTGCTATAACTTGTTTTATTTCTAAGATATACCACAAATATTCCTAAATTTCACAATTTCTTAATTGTAACAATTTACACAAATCGTTAATCATCGTCTAAATGTTTATGAGAATTTTCACCGTAAGGAAACTATTCATAGTTGCAAGACGTCTCACGGTTATCAATAACTTTAAGTACGACCAAAGTTCCAATATCATCAACATAATGCAGCCTACTGACATGACGTAGTTAAAAGAAAATCTCTCACTAACTCTCTCTTTTGCCTTTTTCACTGTCTGTTCACTAAGGAGGCTGCTGTGAAGAAGTCAATGTGGAAAGCCTAATTTCTTGAGAACAGGTTTTGTTGCTGTCAGCGCACAGCATTGTTGCTATATTCTCTTTTTCTTTTTCTCTGTCTGTTTTTAGATAAAACACTGTGTGTCTATCTGTTTTTCTTTATCTCACTCTTCCCCCTATCTCTCTCTTTCTCTCTATCTGTCTGCTGTCCCTTCCCCCGTACACATACATGCTTAATCAAGAGGATGTTTGTTGAACTCCGAAATGATTTTTGAATTTTTTTTGTATTATTAATTTTTCCTCCTCCTCCCTCATTCGTTCACTTGCAGATACGCACAGAAACATTGAATAATACCGAGCTTTTCTAATATTTTTAAACACTGAAAATTGTGAGTAAATCGTTATTTAATGACAAACGAGAACATCAGTGAACGTAAATTTTATGTATCACGCGTTGTAATTGACACTCACGCGATCGTAAGCCGGTGTGAAGTTGTAAAGCAACACGGACGTCAGAAATTTTACGCTGTGTGTGTAAGTAATACAATCGTGATGCGTTGGTACGTATTAATTATGGCCACGTTGTCGCTGCGTGACTTCTTTCCGACTGATGACTTTGTTTTCAAATTACCAGCAGACACTTTGTCACAAGGCTGAAATGTTATCCAACGTGCCACCGCATCGTCGTCGTCTAGCGGTGTATGGATCACGAACATCGTGACTGGACTTACAGAATCGTTAGGTTTTCGACAGCTAGCATTCAGTACGGGTTCTTCTTCTTCTTATCTGGCGTTACAGCTTTGGTGGGCTTTAGCCTCCTCAACAATACTCCTCCATGCTTCCCTGTTCTCCGTCCTTCCTCTCCACCCTCTGATTCCTGTGACAGGAAAATCTTCTATTACGCCATCGAACCATCTCACCCTTGGCCTGCCTCTACGTCTAATAGTATATAATCTTCCCTTCAGCATTCTTTTAGGCATTCTTTCCTCAGACATTCTTTCCACATGTCCCAGCCAACGCAACCTCTGTGATTTGATGAATTTCACTATGTCTTTTCTATGCATGAGAGCCTGTAGTTCATTCTCCAACTGCCTTCTTCTCTTAATGGGTCATAAATTTTACGCAATATTTTGCGCTCGTTCAATATTGTCATTCTCTGTCAAAGTCCACACATCAGACCCATATGTAGCAACTGGTCGCACAAGAGAATAATATACTTTAAGTTTTGTATCTCTTGTAACAAGATTATTTTTAATTATGTTAATATTTGCAAAGTAGGCTCTATTTTATGTGTGTATCCTTTATCTTATAGTCATGCTAATGTTATTATTATTCGATACCAAGGCACCTAGATAACTAAAGCATTACACTCCTCACTACGTATTCACGTACTCTAGGCTACACTGGACAAGTAGATGTATTCTGTATTTTGAAAACAGCGTTAAGAGTACTGGGTCTCGGGACATCATCAGTTGTGTGACGTTTAGGAACAAAGTACGTATTAAATAGTGATACTATTCCGTAGCAGTTCAATGATACACCACAAGGTTAAGTCCGCACTGTAGAGTAAAACGTACAGGTGACGTATCAAGGTATGGTACCAAACGAGCAACAACTAGGTGTGTAAAGTTATGCAAATAATGTTTACTGTCCTGTTCTTTGATACTTTTAAGGTAATTTAAGCAGTCGTAAATTTTAATTTTCTTGTATTATTTGTAATTTCCTTGTGCACTGAAGTTGTTTTCACATGAACAAATCGTTCAACGCTGGTTTGTTTTTCACGAATTCACTATCATATTCTATTATACCAACTCGTTGAATTTCTAGTGACATTAAATTTCTAAGGAAATAGTGTTCCAAACATTCTTAGTAAAAGTGGAAACGGAAAAGAAACCAAGTAACTCAGCCTTCGACCGTGTTGTCCAATTTGTTCCTAAACATAGGCTATTATTCCTCGTTAGTTACGCTAAAACCATAGGTTAAGATTGTATGTTCACAGATTTCAGGAAACGTCAAATTCGTGAAATTCGTAGTATTTGTCTACTCCGACCTGTCACTGCATAATAAACTTTTAGTATACAATTAAGTTTTGAAACCAGTGTGGATTTACGGTGTGCAACTTTAGGGTTGCACAAAGAAATCCAACAATAAAATAATTAAAATTTTTCAAAATAAAGCGTTCGCAGTATTGTCGAAGCACCGTGGTATATAAGAAATTATGACATCTATCGAGACTTCAGAACGCCTACAGTTACTAATGAGATTAAAAGGTTTGCGGCTAAATATGAACAAAGGGATAATAAAGTAATATGAACAAATATGAACAAGTAAATAAACATCAAAATAATTAAGTATTACAACTGCTTAATAACCAAGACTTGTTTGGCGGCCGCAGAGACAGAAAACGTTTGAACTCTGAAGTGTTTAAAGACATATCTGCACATAAATGATGCGTTAACTATACTGACGAGTGTGCCAATGAAAGCACACTATTCTACACACTGCTAACATACTTCTTAGAACAAAATTTCTTGATAGTTTGTAACTAGCTGCAAAATGAATAAATGGAAAAAAGACTCGATACCAGCAAAGTATGAATATTTACAAAAATAAACCATTTTAACTAAAATACATAACGCGATTCTAGAAGGAGAGAGTACAGATCTAAAGAACTCCGTCTTTAGACCACTGAAAAAGTTCTAATTCATTAAGATAGTTCTCACCAGGACTGTTAAATTATTGTTACGATCCTATCCGTTTGCGGACTCATTTCAAGTTTGCACCAATCTCGCCGGCACTAAAATGATCACTGTCTCCACATCATTAATTGCTTAAGCTACACTTATAACAAAAAACTCAAAACCGTTTATTTACGATTTAATCAGCAATTGTTATGTGATTTTATGGAATAGTTTTAACAGGTTTCAACATTTTTGATTTGTAAGACGATCTGTAAATATGATACTTTGTAACGATGTTTTGTTTATGTGTAGGCTATACTCCATTACAATCAGAATAAACCTGTATTTTTGTGTTTGTTTTGTTTTATTATACACTTACGTGTGTTCCTGTTAGACAGCGTATTTTTATCACAGCTAGCGATCAATCGGGCGCAATTGGGACGAAAATGCTGAACTAAATTGTAATCGTAAGTACTAAATATTAAGTGATATCATGGTAATAAACAAAATAAGTTATGCTAGTTCGTTCGAGTTAAAAATAGTCGTTGAATTATATGAACAAAACAAATATAAAATAAATAATTTATTTAATTTGACTAATGCTAAACGCGTTCATATTAGTGAATACGTAAAAAAACGTTAGGATGTATATATTTGACCTACCTGATGCAAATTATATATTCAAATTTAAATCCTATCAAGTTGACTAAAACAATTAACGATTAAGTGAACATGAACTACAGTAAACATTACCAGTTTTATATTTAAAATTATATTTTGAGAAGGGGAATGCTAACATAACCTAAGTAAAGTTAGATGCGTACAATGAAGTGGGAATTAAAAAATTATTATAAATATTTGAAAGGAGTAACCACACGAAGAAAATAATTTAATCATTACCTTTAATATATTGCATACAACCGTACACCCGTAAGGTAAAAAAGGCTTCAAGTTTAATTAAATAAGCAAGTTGTAAGTCTACTTCTATTATACCGCGTGCGTCCAAAATTAACAGTGTTCCCCGAAAATTCTAGGCCTATGCAACCCTCTCAATTCTATCCTTGGACACGCTTCTGACAAAAACTAAATTAAAAGAAAAAAATAAAATTTTCATTTAGCCTAAACTAAAACGAATATAAGAGAAATTCAAAAGGAAACCTATAAAGACATTATAAAACCGATTTCATATGTTTACCGTAAAAACGAGTGGAAGGTTCAACAGGTGCGTTTCAGGCTACACATGCTCTACCGCATCAGTGTAAAACATTGAGTACAGTAGCAGATGCTTTCCCATTCATCAGGAAGAAGTTCACGTTCACGTATGTGACGGATGGAGCACTTTTCGAATAGCACGTGAAATAACTCGTTCATTTACCGAATTACGAAACTCCGAACCGAATTATCAAAAGTTGTACACTTTTTTTAATGATATTTTAAAAAACGTAACAACATTTTAAAGTTATTGCGTTTCAGTGCACAGATTTATCGACGACACATGATTATGGAATCATGACCATTCACTTAACCGTTCTGTTCTCAATTTACATTGTAAACGTAAGTAATTATAATTTTTTCAATAGACTGTAATACGGAAGCAGTGTGTTGACAAAACAACAAATTATTGTGTTTGCTTAAACACCAATGTTCAGTAATTATATATTGGTGTGAACTTCAAAAAGTGCTTATCTAACAAGAAACACCGGTCTATAACCTTCCAATTCCAGCCGCTATGGCGTGACCTACATACGAATTCAGTCTTCGGTGTCAACAATTTACAGTGGCCGATCTATGTAAATACACGTGCGCACGCGCGCTCTCAGATTCCGTGTTGTATGAATGACATTCTGTGTAGCGAATCTGTAAAAGTATACTTTAAGGCTCTACACAATTTCTTAAATATTAAACATTTTGATTTTATTATATGTTATCTCAGTCTTATTCGTCCTTGATAATAATTACTGCTTATACAAATATTAATGAGTTAGTAAGTAGGCCTACGTGAGTTTATAACTAACACATTGCTTTGCATATTTACCCGGTAAAGTGAGGAAGTAAGTATGTTTATGTATATATCATTATTTACATATTATGATATTAAATGTGTGTGTGTGTGTGTTTCCAGTATGAATTTTTGTTTTCAACGTAATATAATTTAATGATTAACTTTTTTAAAATTTCTTTTGCAAGGATATAATTTTATTTATTTTCAAACTGCCTTTCCTTGGTATTTCATTAGCCATCGGCTGAAATCGTTAACGTACAGAGAAATTAATTAAGTTAATTTCTAAACTAATAATATTTGCTTGGTACTGTCTCCTATTAAATAAAGTGAAGAAAATAAAAGTCAAAAGTTGTCACTAAATGTTTTCGTAATACGACAAATTTTATACGTAAAGAACGTATCACGTCTGTGGAAAATGTAAAACTACACACAAGGCTACCCCCCTTATACTAGTTAAGTGGTAGTTACATGCTCTTAGAATAAAAAAAAGGAATCTAGAGAATAAACAGTATTTTATTATATAATTTTGATTTTGTGTGTGTGTCTGTATGTATTTTGATCCATTCCTTTATATGTATACGCAGTATTGTAGTTTTATATTTATAAAATATAAAACATATCTTTGTTTGCTAAGTTAATACTTTTTTTACACACATAGATACGTTTATACTCATTCCATTATATGCACACGTGTATCGTTTGGGAGTTTCTCATTTATTGCAATACGTAAATGGAGCAAACGTGAGGTCTGTTTATTTAAGGGCTTTCGTACGGTTATATTCTTCTGTTTATTATACGTTCACAGGAATAAATTCGTTATATTTACGTAAATATTTTTATTAAAGTTTATATGAAACTAATCACATTTGAAAGTTTTATTCGCACCACGTGGTATTTAACTCTTTAAACAACGGAGTTACATGCGCTATATACTGTATACTACATAAGGGTGTTCACTCACCTGTTTGAAGAAAGTGAGTGTAAGAAGATTCATGGTGTGAGTGATGTGCCAGCTGTGGAAGCAGTAGCAGACACCGCATCACTGGCGCACGCGGTCAGATATACCAGTGGATGTCAGTGCGGCGACCTTGATGGCCGATTGGTCGCTCCGTGCTACCCCGTGACTCTCCGCTCTACCCGATCGACGCTTCTTGTATTTACTTTTCCTAATGACAATTATTACAATTATACCTGTTTACACTAATAGTTTGGGCCCAATAAACACTGTTATTCAACTTCGCAGCGACAATTTTTTTTTTCGTTTTAATTTTTATTAATTCCAACGGCAAACAAACGATCGGTCCGTACGTGCGCGTGTTCGACGCGCTAATTAATAAATTTGAACAAGTAAATATTCCCGTTCTTTGTTTTTTTAGGACGTACGTTTATTGTCGTCTTTTTTAAATATTTATACTTTCAATTGGTGTACACACGAGAACCCGCTGTTGTTCTGTTCTGAACGAAAACAATTATTTCTTTTTGCGGCCGTCGCAATACGGAAATAACATTTTATTTAATTACAGAACGTATTGTTAGCTGTGTGCGTGCTTATGTGTGATTTTGTTTATTGATAGATATAAGATAAAACCTTTTTATTTGTTGGTTTAATATTCTGTTCTTCAGAAATTTATAGTCTGGAGGTACGTAATTGACCAATTTCTGTATCCACACTTTCTTGCGTGATGCTATTATACGTTTCATTTTGGCTTAATAACATAAAACCGACATTATGGTAGCAAATTGTTCATTTCGTGTAATAATGGACTGATTTACAACACTTATAAAAAATACTACTACTACTACTACTACTACTACTACTACTACTACTACTACTACTACTACTGCTACTACTACTACTACTACTACTACTACTACGCTGCTGCTGCTGCTGCTGCTGCTGCTGCTGCTGTTGCTGCTGTTGCTGCTGTTGCTGCTGTTGCTACTAGCGTCTATAAACTGTGTGGTCGTAGGCGCCAACAGATTAGTGAAAAACATAAGTAAACGGTCAAACATAGTATCATTAAATGCTATTAATATTGGTTTCCAGCTGGGTTATGTGTAGCGCGGCTTAAGGCGACATTGAGGTATCTATTATTTGCTTTTAAGTAACAAACGAAAAAACTGTGAAAAGAAACTTTACGGAATTTTCAAAACGTCGTAATTTATTGCGATTTTCACTTGGACGTGTCATTTTACTCACAATGTCTAAAAACGGAATATTATATCGACTCCATTGTACGATTAGGGGGGTATTTACGAAGGTGGACGAACGGGACGGGACCTCCCCAGAAGGTCGAAAAAGTTGACGAATTTTGTTAATCTCTTAGTTTTTAGGCTGTTTTTTTTTTCAGCTATGTACGCTAAAAATTGTTTAACTCGTCCGAAGCAGTACTTTTATGAAGAATACTTTTAGGGCTATAACTTAAACTGATTAGTAATTTGAAAATAAGTTTGCGTTATGCTTTAAAAATTTTCTTCTAAAGCCGTGTGCTCACTCGTACTAGTAAAATACATAGGCCTATTAAAAACAACGTTATATTTTTATAATATCTCTCAATTAGATGATGATAGTTGAATACTATTGAAACATTGTAATTCACAAAATAATAAAAATATATTCTTGTAAAAAGTTTTATTATTATTATTAATAATAATAACATAAAAATATATATACAAGAAAAATCTGAGCATATATGAATGGAACTTTGTAATATACAGTATAATACGATTTTATTATATTTATAACACACACACACATATATATTAATATTCATTTATTTATATTTAAATTCATATATATATATAATGAATAGTTCTTCAAATATTTAATACATCTGCAAGTAAAATTTATTATTATATTTTCACCTGACATATTTTCACTGATTATATCAGTATCATCAGAGGTTTATAAATGAATTAACAAATAATCGAATTGGTTCGATTTCAATATAAAAAATATGTATATATTAAAAAATGAATCAAAATTTTTAATCTTACATGTAGCTTATGATATAAACAGATGATTACATTGACTTCTTATGTTTTGTACGCAAATGTTTACTTCACTTTTAACTGATAAACTTACATTTAACTGCAACAAGAAATAACTGTATTTATAAACGAAACGTATTGAGTTTATGTTGTATACAATAATAACACAAATACTTATCTACAGTGGATAATAAAGATAAACGTATTTGTGGGTGTATATACACGTGTGTGTGTATATCATCATCATCAACCGTGGCATCATCTACAACCCTTGGTGGTCTTGGCCTGCTCCAAGAGTCGATTCCATTCCTCCCTATTCCATGCCTTGGCTTTCCGAGGTCCTCCTCTATCTAGTCTTTGAATCTACATCGGGGTCTTCCCCTTTTTCTACTACCCATTGGTTTGTGTGTGTGTGTGTGTGTGTGTGTGTTTATATTATGGGTTTATGTATAATGCAATATTATATATTTGTATAATATTAATTAATTAAAACACTTTTCCAAAAACTCACTTTGTTAAAATCGGTACGTCAGGAAAGCCTTCAGTATCAGATACTTCTTCTTCGTCTTTGCCACTCAGTATCATTGCATTTATTAAAACTATTAATAAAAGTGTATATTTAAATTTTTATTTACACTCGCGCGCATGTTGTATGTATGTACTAAAACACATCTAAGTATTCATGTGTTTAAATACTTAGATGTAGATACATACAGATTTTTAGATATGTATATAAGTTATGTATTCTAGTAATACACGTTTTATATGACATTTCATCCATTATAATCAATTAGTCTGTAGTAGAGCTATACGGTATATTGTTTTCCTACGTTCCAGAAGAAACATATGTAAATCCGATACAGTGATCTGTAAGGAATTTTGAATGGCGGGAATTCCATCGTCAAGGTTACAGAACTGAAGCAAATCGCATTTATTTTAAACTACGACTTTATAACATTATTGCGCATTAGTAAAAAAAACAATTACTACTACTACGACTACTACTACACTACTACTACTACTAGGCCTACTATTACAACAAAATCAACCTTAAATACAATTGTTAACGGAATCATAATCGTACAAAAAGTGAAATTAGTTTCTTAAAAATTGCTTTCATTATATCTTAATTTTTGTAATACTTCACCCTTTCATGTTTATTCATATTTTATGGTGTGTGTGTGTGTGTGTGTGTGTGTGTGTGTGTGTGTGTGTGTGTGTGTGTGTGTGTGTGTGTGTGTGTGTGTGTGTGTGTGTGTGTGTGTGTGTGTGTGTGTGTGTGTGTGTGTGTGTGTGTGTGTGTGTGTGTGTGTGTGTGTGTGTGTCAGAGAGAGAGAAGGGGGCTTGAAAGTTAAGTTTATTACAGATTACTCCTTGCTTTTATTTCGTCGAATTGTTTAAAAGACATTTTCTATCTTTTGTGACAATGCAGTGCCACCTTCGCCAAACAAACGAATTTTGAATTTTATACGTTCAAAACATTCATCTTTTGAATGTTATTTTCCGAAAGAATAAATCTACTTCGTGCATTTTAGAGTAAAACTTTTTCTTTTCAGTTTACTTTTCAGTTTGAAAAAAAATCTACACACAGACACACAGACACACACACAGACACTTTTCGGAAAACGACTTTTTTCATGTTTTGAGTGTAGTACAATCAGAATCTGCAATAATCTCGAACACGATTTTTTTTGCCATCACCATACTTCCATTTCCTTAAGGAATATGGAAGTAAAAAAATCGTGTTCGAGATTATTGCAGATTCTGATTGTACTACACTCAGAACATGAAAGAAAGTCGTTTTTCGAAAAGTGTCTGTGTGTCTGTCTGTCTATCTGTCTATGTGTCTATCTGTCTGTAGATTTTTTTTCTATGGCAAACGATAACAGCCGCAAATTCAAACATAATCAAATACGTTTTTGCATACAGCCCTGATTTCTAGAGTACTAAAGACCTATTGTTTTTGGTGAAGATCGTTTAAGGGAAAGGGGTAGTTTACCTGCAACGGTTTTTTATCAAGGGTAATTTTTTTTATGGTAAATGATAACAGCCGCAAATTCAAACAGAATCAAATGACGTTTTGCATACAGCCCTGTATTGTAGAGTTCTCAATACCTATTGGTGTTGGTGAAGATCGGTTAAGGGGAAGGGGTAGTTTACCGGCAACGTTTTATGTTTTAAAAGGGTATTTTCTATGGCAAACGATAAAAGCCGCAAATTCAAACAGAATCAAATACGTTTTTGCATACAGCCCTATTTTGTTGAGTACTAAAGACTTATTTTTTTTGGTGAAGATCGGTTAAGGGAAAGGGGTAGTTTACCAGACACGTTTTTTGTCTTATCAAGGGTATTTTATATGGCAAACGATAACAGCCGCAAATTCAAACAGAATCATATAATATTTTGCATACAGCCCTGAAATGTAGAGTTCTCAAGACCTGTTGGTTATGGTGAAGATCGGTTAAGGGAATAGGGTTGTTTACCAGCAACATTTTATGTTTTATCAAGGGTAATTTTTTTTGACGAACGATAACTGCCATACATTAAAACAGAATCAACTACTCTTCTGCATACCTTTTTGAATTATACAGAACTCAAGGTCTGTTGATTTTGTTGAAGATCGGTTAAGGGAAAGGGGTAGTTTACCTGCAACGTTTTATGTTTTAACAAGGGTATTTTTTCTGTGACGAACGATAACTGCCGTAAATTCAAAGAGAATCAACTAATGTTTTGCATACAGCCCTGAATTGTAGAGTTCTCAAGATCTATTGTTATTGGTGAAGATCGGTTAATGGAATAGGGTAGTTTACCAGCAACGTTTTATGTTTTATCAAGTGTGTTTTCTATGGCAAACGATAACAGCTGCAAATTCAAACAGAATCAAATAATTGTTTGCATACAGGCCTGAATTGTAGAGTAACCAAGACCTGTCGTTTTTGGTGAAGATCGGTTAAGGGAAAGGGGTAGTTTACTAGCAACGGTTTTTTTTCAAGGGTAATTTTTTTCTATAGTAAACGATAACATCCGCAAATTCAAACAGAATCAAATGATGTTTTGCATACAGCTTTGTATTGTAGAGTTCTCAATATCTGTTGGTGTTGGTGAAGATCGGTTAAGGGAAAGGGGTAGTTTACCAGCAACATTTTATGTTTTAACAAGGGTAATTTTTTATATGACGAACGATAACTGCCGTAAATTCAAACAGAATCAACTAGGTTTTTGCATACCTATTTGAACTAAAGAGAACTCAAGGTCTGTTGATTTTGTTGAAGATCGGTTAAGGGAAGGGGTAGTTTATCAGCAACGTTTTATGTTCTAAAAAGGGTAATTTTTTTTATGACGAACGATAACTGCCGAAAATTCAATTAGAATCAAATAATTTTTTGCACTCTTTCCTGAGTTGCAGAGAGCTCAAGGTCTATTGATTTTGGTGAAGATCAGTTAAGGAAAAGGGGTAGTTTACCTGCAACATTTTATGTTGTAACAAGAGAAATGTTTCCATGACGAACGATAACTGCCGCACATTCAAACAGAATCAAATATTTTTTTGCATGCTTCCCTGAATTGTAGAGGACGGAATGTTTGTTGATTTTGGAGAAGATCGGTTAAGATAAAGGGGTAGTTTACCTGAAACATTTTATGATTTAACAAGAGTAAAGTACTTAATTTTTATAAATAAAGTATCCTGATAAGAAGCTCATAGTAATCCACTGTAGAAACGTAGATGAAATATCTATAAATGAAGAGGTTAGGTGAAAGGGGTGGGGGTAATTTTCTATTATTAAAAATTATAGTTGAAGGTGGAGGGCAGAATTTATTATATGTGTACTACGTTATCGGCAACAAAGAAGTAGTTTTTTGTTAAAATTGCTTCCCGGGCTCTTTAGCCGTAGTCCAATGTTTTCTGCAAAACCAGACTTTTCGGCAGTGCCATCGACTGCCATCATCGGTGAAAATCGAGTGCGAAAACGTGAGGTTGTATACGTTAGTGACGACAGTACTGTGGTTAATGCTGAAGCAATAAGTAGAAAGAAGTAGTTTCTATGGAAATATTTCATTTCGAATATGATTTTAAATATAAATCTTAGAACATGGAAGTCATGTATGGTTCTCCATACCGATATTTTACTTCCATGTTCCTTAAGGAAATGGAAGTATGGTGATGGCAAAAAAAATCGTGTTCGAGATTATTGCAGATTCTGATTGTACTACACTCAAAACATGAAAAAAAGTCGTTTTTCGAAAAGTGTCTGTGTGTCTGTCTGTCTGTCTCTCTGTCTATCTGTCTGTGTGTCTGTCTGTAGATTTTTTTCTATGGCAAACGATAACAGCCGCAAATTCAAACAGAATCAAATAATTTTTTGCATACAGTCCTGATTTGTAGAGTACTCAAGACCTATTGTTTTTGGTGAAGATCGGTTAAGGGAAAGGGGTAGTTTACCGGCAACGTTTTTTTTTTATTCTTCGTATTGTTTAAATTAGCAGCCATCCTTACTTTTCTTTTATAGAATTGCTAAACTGCTATAATTGTTTTTATTATTTAGACAAAGCTTTTCGTCATTACTGACATCTTCAGGTCTTAAACAACAATCAAGAATTTTCAATCTTCAGGTTTTTTTTTTAATCAAGGGTAATTTCTATGGCAAACGATAACAGCCGCAAATTCAAACATAATCAAATAATGTTTTGCATACTGCCCTGAATTATAGAGTTCTCAAGACCTATTGTTTTTGGTGAAAATTGGTTAAGGGGAAGGGGTAGTTTACCGGCAACGTTTTATGTTTGAAAAGGATATTTTCTATGGCAAACGATAAGAGCCGCAAATTCAAACAGAATCAAATAAGTTTTTTCATAAAGCCCTGAATTGTAGAGTTCTCAAGATCTGTTGGTTTTGGTGAAGATCGGTTAAGGGAATAGGGTAGTTTACCGGCAACATTTTATGTTTTAACAAGGGTACATTTTTTTATGACGAACGATAACTGCCGTACATTAAAACAGAATCAACTACTCTTCTGCACACCTTTTTGAATTATACAGAACTCAAGGTCTGTTGATTTTGTTGAAGATCGGTTAAGGGAAAGGGGTAGTTTTAGGTGCAACGTTTCATGTTCTAACAAGGGTATTTTCTATGGCAAACGATAACAGCCGCAAATTCAAACAGAATCAAATGATTATTTCCATACAGCCCTAAACTGTAGAGTTCTCAAGGTCTGTTGATTTTGTTGAAGATCGGTTAAGGTAAAGGGGTAGTTTACCTGCAACATTTTATGTTTTAACAAGGGTATTTTCTATGGCAAACGATAACAGCCGCAAATTCAAACAGAATCAACTACGTTTTTGCATACCTTTTTTAACTAAAGAGAACTCAAGGTCTGTTGAATTTGTTGAAGATCGGTTAAAGGAAAGGCGTAGTTTATCACCAAAGTTTTATGTTTTAAAAAGGGTAATTTTTTTATGACGAACGATAACTGCCGAAAATTCAAAGAGAATCAAATAATTTTTTGCACACTTGCCTGAGTTGTAGAGAACTCAAGGTCTGTTGATTTTGGTGAAGATCGGTTAAGGATAAGGGGTAGTTTACCTGCAACATTTTAAGTTGTAACAAGAGAAATGTTTCCATGATGAACGATAACTGCCGCACATTCAAACAGAATCAAATATTTTTTTGCATGCACCCCTGAATTGTAGAGGACTGAAGGTCTATTGATTTTGGAGAAGATCGGTTAAGAGAAAGGGGGTAGTTTACCTGAAACATTTTATGATTTAACAAGAGTAAAGTACTTAATTTTTATAAATAAAGTATCCTGATAAGAAGCTCATAATAATCCACTGTAGAAACGTACATGAAATATCTATAAATTAAGAGGTTAGATGAACGGGGTGGGGGTAATTTTCTATTATTAAAACTTTTAGTTGAAAGTGGAGGGGAGAATTTTGTATAAGTGTAGTACGTTACCGGCAACAAAGAAGTAGTTTTTTGTTAAAATTGCTTCCCGGGCTGTTTATTTTTTTGGGGGGAAACGATAACAGCCGCAAATTCAAACAGAATCAAATAATGTTTCGCATACAGCCCTGAATTGTAGAGTTCTCAAGACTTATTGTTTTTGGTGAAGATCGGTTAAGGGAAAGGGGTAGTTTACCTGCTACGTTTTATGTTTTAACAAGGGTATTTTCTATGGCAAACGATAACAGCCGCAAATTCAAACAGAATCAAATAGTTTTTTGCATACAGCCCTAAATTGTAGAGTTCTCAAGACCTTTTGGTTTTGGTGAAGATCGGTTAAGGGAATAGGGTAGTTTACCTGCAACATTTTATGTTTTAACAAGGGTAATTTTTTCTATGACGAACGGTAACTGCCGCATATTCAAACAGAATCAAATAATTTTTGCATACATCCCTGAATTGTAGTGCTCTCAAGGCCTTTTGATTTTGGTGAAGATCGTTTAAGGGGAAGGGGTAGTTTACCTGCAACCTTTTACGTTTTAACAACAGTAAAGTAGTTGAAAATTCATTTAATCTTTTTCAAACAATGGTAATTGTTAAAAATAAAATAATTTTGTTGCCAGGCAATAAAATTATAATTTTTTTCATTTTAATGTAAATCATGTATGAGAGAAAATATATCGTTCGTGGCAGGCAAGCATATCTCAATTATGTAATGTTTACGTTTCCATTTTATTATTATGATTACTGCAATAAAAAGGCAGGGAACACACACACAAAATTCGCGTTATTTCTGGCCTCACTCATGTTTAGTTTCTTACATTTGCACGCTTTTTAAATGAAAGTGCCGAAACCCACACCAACATAACGCGCGCAAGCCGAAAAATTGTCCAGCGTGGATAGCGATTTGCTTCCTGTGGATCGCTGGGCAGTGTAACTGCACGTGTTTACAGAGGAACGATTCATAGACAGACTTTTCGTCTTTAGGGAATGAACCCTCTGCAGGATGCTGAGGGTCCATGAGTGACTTCGGAGCGCTCCTTCTTTTCCGCGTGTTTGTTCTGTGAAACGTACACTGTAGATTCGCAGCTTTACACTAAGCAACGCTCAATAGGAAATGTTGAAAATTTTTGTCCACGGTGTACCCTCATACACACTAAACCTGCTCTGATGTTTTAATTACGGACATCATAATATTAAAACTTTGGAAACTTGAGCACTACTTAATGGAGATCAAACATTAACTTATACAAGCCATTAATTTTATGCATATTTTTTATATATATGTGTACAACGTTATCGGCAACAAAGAAGTAGTTTTTGTTAAAATTCCTTCCCGGGATGTTTGGCCGTAGTCCAATGTTTTCTACAAAACCAGACGTTTCGGCAATGCCATCGATTTCCATCATCAGTGAAAATCGAGTGCGATAACGTGAGGTGGTATACGTTAGTGACCACAGTACTGTGGTTAAGGCTGAAGCAGTAAGTAGAAAGAAGTAGTTTCTAAGGTAATATTTCATTTCGAAAATGATTTTAAATATAAATCTTAGAACATGGAAGTTATGTATGGTTCTCCATACCTATATTTTATATATAAGATGTAAACTATACCACTTACTTGACATAAACCGTGATAGCTAAGCTAATGTACAACATATATGTATTAATTATACACATAAATGTTCCTCGATAGACACTCTATCTATTGGCGAAAACTTGAATAAAATCCGTTCAGTACTTCCTGAGATTAGCGATTTCAAACACAGAGAGAAAACGCACCGACTTTACTTTATACTATGTACAGATTTACATTAAAATGAAAAAATTATAATTTTATTGCCTGGCAACAAAATTATTTTATTTTAACAATTACCATTATTTGAAAAAGTTTAAATGAATTTTCATGTACTTTACTCTTGTCAAAACGTAAAAGGTTGCAGGTAAACTACCCCTTCCCCTTAACCGATCTTCACCAAAATCAAAAGGCCTTGAGTCCTCTACAATTCAGTGACGTATGCAAAAAATTATTTGATTCTGTTTGAATATGCGGCAGTTACCGTTCGTCATAGAAAATACGCTTGATAAAAAAACGTTGCAGGTAAACTACCCCTTCCCCTTAACCGATCTTCACCAAAAACAACAGATCTTGAGTACTCTACAAATCACGGCTTTATGCAAAAACTTATTTGATTCTGTTTGAATTTGCGGCTGTTATCGTTTGCCATAGAAAATACCCTTGATAAAAAAATGCTGCCGGTAAACTACCCCTTTCCCTTAACCGATCTTCACCAAAAACAATAGGTCTTGAGAACTCTGCAATTTAGGGCTGTATACAAATAATCTTTTGGTTCTGTTTGAATTTGCGTCTGTTATCGTTTGCCATAGGAAATAACCTTGTTAAAACATAAAACGTTGCTGGTAAACTACCCCTTTCCCTTAACCGATCTCCACCAAAAACCATAGGTCTTGAGAACTCTACAATTCAGGGCTGTATACGAAACATTATTTAATTTTGTTTGAATTTGCGGCTGTTATCGTTTGCCAAAAAAAAAATTTCCCTTTATAAAAAAAAACCGTTGCAGGTAAACTACGCCTTTCCCTTAACCGATCTTCACCAAAACCAATATGTCGTGAGTACTCTACAAATCAGGGCTGTATGCAAAAAATTATTTGATTCTGTTTGAATTTGCGGGAGTTATCGTTTGCCATAGAAAAAAATCTACAGACACACAGACACACACACACATAGACAGACAGACACACAGACACTTTTCGGAAAACGACTTTTTTTCATGTTTTGAGTGTAGTAGAATCAGAATCTGCAATAATCTCGAACACGGTTTTTTTGCCATCACCATACTTCCATTCCTTAAGGAATATGGAAGTAAAAAACAAAAAATTGCATTGACGTACGTAAAGTTGTCACCATGAATATGCACATTCAAAATCGTTGTTCGATATGGCCACCAATTTATTCAGATTTTGAAAAGTTTAATTGCTTTACAGTTTAAAAAAGTTAATTTAATTTTTTGAAATAATTATAATTTTTTCTTATTGATTTTAGCATTAAATTTGTATTCTGTTTACGATTGTCACGTTTTTCTACTAAATATAATTATTTCACTACGACTCGGAACACAAAACATTTTATGGGGTAAAAACGTAAAAGTTTTACCTTATAACCTGAACCGGTTTTCACTTTTTAAAAGCTTCTTCTGAACCTCTGAAGAAGCTTTTTAAAAGCTAAAACCGGTTCAGGTTATAAGGTAAAACTTTTACGTTTTTACCCATAAAACGTTTTGTGTTCTGAGTCGTAGTGAAATAATTATATTTAGTTAAGTAACGGACACGTCATGGACAACGAAATCCAAGTTTTTCTACTAAATTTTAGTCTGTTTTGTTTGTAGTAAAAGTAAAATATTCTTACTTGTATTTGTTTTTTATGGACTTTGTGAATATTATTTTTCTCAAAATTATGTTATCTACAACTTTGATTCAAAAATTCATTAGTCATATAACAAAGCTGTTTTACGGAAAAATCTAAAAATGTGTGTTCTTCAGCTCCAATGTTTTGTGTTTTACACCAGTTTTCTTAAAAACGCCTGAAAATACGGTGCTGAGATCCATTTTTAAAAATTTTTCAGACCAAAAACCATATAAAACCACCACATTTTTTCCCTTAATTTATGGCCTCAGAATTGAACGTTTAAAACAAAAACCGAGTTGTGTCACATAAAGTCAGACATGTATAGTAACCCGCATCTTACTTCCAGTTGTTTTTTTGTGATTTACACAAAAAGAGTACTATATTAAAGGGGTATTTTTCTGTGCTCTTTGAGCCACCAACTCTAGTTCATCTGTTGGCCCACCAATAGCATGTTTTCCTGTCACAGGCGCAAGTTTAACCTATATTGTTGATATAAACGCTTCGCATAAAAATTACTTGAAGTATATATATATATATATATATATATATATATATATATTATTTTTACTGAGCTATTAACATTTAACCTTTCAATTTTTATTTAATAAATACAGTAATACGTTTGTATATGATTGTCTATGATTAATTATTCATATAATACACCCAAGCAATTTAAACAGTTTAATAATTGTTTTTATATATGTGTTTTATATTTTGATATTTGGGTATTAAGACGTGTGTAATACATGTAAAATGTATAATATATTTTTATTGTAGCTTCTTACGAACGAAAATATGCTAAATTCATATTTTTCACTTTTCAAATTTAATTATTTTTTAAAATAAGTAATAAATCGATTATTTTTCAATATTTAATTACTTATTTCATGCCACCAATATCTCACTCCTCTATATATCTTAAAAGAAAAAAGTTTATTGTGCAACAATTATTCGAGTTCAGCGCAACACAAAATACTGCGACCCAGACGGTGGGTAACACTATGCAGTTGCCTTCGGTATTAACACAGAATTGTATTTATAATAATAGTAATGTTACAATATGTTACTATATACATATATATATATATATATATATATTGTAACGTTACATAACCCAGTCCCAAAAATGATAACATAATCACCCCACTATAAAGGTCAGAAATGGGTATAATATACCTAGCTCTAGATTACCTTGTATCACAAAACATTATAAACTATAATTTAGTGATATAAAGTGTACAAAGTGAGTTATAGTGTACCCAGTGAAAAAATAAGTGATTTTAAAAGGAGCATCTCACAGACTTATGCTGTAGATGGAGAAACAATTGATTATAATAGTAGACTATATTGCTACTAACCAATTATGTGTTTTGTTTAAATATTGTATGATTTGTATTGTGTAGGCAACTAAGATTTTGTACCTAGGTTTAATTTTATATTTAATAGAATAATTATGTTTGAATATAAGATAACCCAGGGTTAAATATAAAATGGTTAAGGATAAAATGGTTAAATATAAAATGGTTAAATATAAAAGAATAATAAAAAATAAAATAATACTGTATGAGTAAAATGGCAGAAGAAAATAGTTCAGTGTAAGGATACTATAAGAAATTAATAAATAATATATAAATATAATTAAAGGAAATAAAAATATTAAAGACCTATATCTAAGGTTAAGAGAAAATAAAAGGAAAAACCTTATATAAATCAAATTGGATAATAAACCAAATTTAAAAAGGATTATTTTTCTATAAATAAGAGATAAATTTATAATAATTAAAAACAGCCTATATACTCAAAAGTATATAGATGCACCAATAAAAAATGATATAAAAATTATTGGTTACTAAGACTAACCACCTAACAAGATATGAATTAATTGTTAAAACGATTGAAAACCGTTCGTTTGAAAAAAAAGTGAAATGCCATCAAAAAATTAATAAACCCTATAAAAACTTTCGGAAAGAGTGCCAAATTGAATAAAAATTAACTAGTAGTATGCACCTTATGTTCGAACTCCTTCAGATATCAATCAACTTTAACGTCCTTTACTCGATGAAAAATTGAAATAACCAATTACCAGATCAGGCCTAGCTGAACAGCACTTCGAGATTTTGGTGAGATTGTATCTTATGGACATTCAACGAAATTACAAAACAACTGTAACTCCAACACTAGAAACAGCACCATCCAAGTGAACACTTCGAGAAAAGAGGTAAAATAAACTTTATTAATAATTACAATCAGAATGATCACAGTTGCACACCACTATATAAAAATTATCCCAATTAGCGCTTTCAAGCTTCACAGCCCATCGTCAGATTGGAATAGACAGGAAATATGTGAAAACAACCCCTTCACCCCTCTACCCCACCCTGCTCACACACAACAAGCTATAATATAAATGACCCTTCCCCACCCCCTAAACCCTGTCCCACCATCTGTGGAGTTACATATTTTTTCTAGCAAATTCCTTGTGTGTGTGTGTGTGTGTGTGTGTGTGTGTGTGTGTGTGTGTGTGTGTGTGTGTGTGTGTGTGTGTGCGTGCGCGCGTGTGTGTGTGTGTGTGTGTGTGTGTGCATCCTTTTAAACTACCCTCTTCCTCTCCACACGCGTGGGTCAGTCATACACCCTTATTTTAAAACATCCAATTAGTACTATGCAAAATAATTCTTAATCTATTTATCTGTCCTCTATCATTTACTTCTTAATCATGTTATAAAATATTTCTTCATTATCAAATTTAATTTTGATATTAATTAAATTGTCTAACCCTTTTTCTCTTTCTTTCAATATTTCTAACTCCTCTCTAAGCTTCCTTTCAACTGTGTTATTCACTACTTTTACAATTTCGTATTCTTCCAAAGGATTAACAAACTTATGGTTGTCTTCTATGAAATGTCTTGCATATAACGAATTGGTTGTTCTGTTACCTTCTCCACGTTTGTGGTCAGACAACCTGCATACGAATTTTCGTCCTGTCTCTCCTAGGTACACCTTGTTGCAGTCTTTATATTTTAATTTATAAATTCCGCTTTTCTGTAATACTGGAATTTTTTCTATATTCTTATTCCTTATCTTATCAAATACCGTTTCACATTTTTTAATAGCTATATCTACTCCATATTTATTAAAACATTTTATAATTTTTCTAGTATGTGAACCTATTTATGTCAATGACCCTGCATAATTCTTTTGTTCTGGTTCTATTTTATCTTTTTGTATGTTAACCCTTTTCATAACTTTATCCACTATGTTGGTGTTATAATTATTATTCCTTACAATTCCCTTTATCGTTCTTAACTCCCTATCTTTTGATTCGGTCTCTTTTAAACACTTCTGAGCTCTGTAACAAAATGAATTGATTGCCGCCATTTTATATCTATATGGGTGGTAAGACTCTCTTGGTATAATTATATCAGAATACGACTCTTTCCTAAATATCCCAAACTGTAGTTTCTCATTATCTTTAATTTCTATGTTTAAATCTAAGTAATTTATTTTCTTACCTCCTATCTCTTCTTTAAATTGTAAGTTTTTATCCTTATTATTTACCTCATTTATAAACTCATGCACTTCTTCTATGCTTCCTTCCCAAATTACTAATACATCATCAACGTATCTAGACCATAATTTTATATTGTTTTTATACTTAGTGGAAGTTATTAATTGCTTTTCAAAATCATTCATGTATATTTCAGCAAGAATAGGGGATAATGAAGACCCCATAGGTAAACCTTTTTTCTGTATATAAAACTTGTTATTAAACCTAAAATAGTTCTGATTTACACATTCTTTAATTACTTTCATCAACTGCTTTTTATACCTGTATTCTCCCATATTATTATCGTTTATTAATTTAATAACTTTATTTACTGTGATATTGGTAAACATGTCCTTAACATCCAGTGATATCAATTTTGTATTTACATTAATCCTAATATTTTCTAATTTTTCTATCAATTTTACATTATTCTCTATGTTGTATTTTGTCCCAAATTCATATTTCTCTTTCAGTACTCTGCTAACTTCCTTTGATAATTTATAAATAGGTGCATTAATAAAAGAAATAATCGGTCTAATTGGTTTTCCTTCTTTATGTATCTTAACCTGACTTTTAAAAGTTGGTGCTGTTGGATTACTTTCCAATAAATACTTTTTCTTATTTTCTTCTATAAATGTTATCTGTTTCATCATTTGTTTTATCCTTGACTGGTACTTACTTGTATAATCATACTTTATTTCCTCGTATGGTCCTTCCCTTATAAATTCTTCCGTTTTCTTTATGTATTCGTCCTTTCTCAGTAGTACCATTGTATTTCCTTTGTCCGCCTTCGTAACTATAATATCATTCTTCTTTATTTCATTCTTTAGTTTAGTTACAGTTGATTTGATTTTTTGTTCATTTTTTGAATTATACAAACTTTTCTTAAATATTTTATCTACTACATTCCCTACTTCCCACCTTATTCTTTTTTTATCATTTTCACTTCCTAGTTTTTGTATTATGCTTTCGCATTCAATAATCGTTTTTTCTTGATTTAATTCTGGTGGCGGTGCGTATTTTAAGCCTTTTGCTAGAGGGTAGTTTAAAAGGATGCACACACACACACACACACACACACACACACACCACTGAAACACAAGGAATTTGCTAGAAAAAATATGTAACTACAGATGGTGGGACAGGGTTTAGGGGGTGGGGATGGGTCATTTATATTATAGCTTGTTGTGTGTGAGCAGGGTGGGGGAGAGGGGTGAAGGGGTTGTTTTCACATATTTCCTGTCTATTCCAATCTGACGATGGGCTGTGAAGCTTGAAAGCGCTAATTGGGATAATTTTTATATAGTGGTGTGCAACTGTGATCATTCTGATTGTGATTTCAACCACTAACACAAATTTCTTCATTAAACGTTTATTAATAATTGTTAACCAAGAAATCCTCATGTCGAATCGTTGTGCAGTTCCAATATTTCGTAAACGATTTCATGTGTATAATAAAGACATAATCTGTACTCTAGCGGACAAATCCGGAACTACATACTACGAAAAAACCAAAAATTCGAAATTTATTATTTTTCTCTTGTAAAGCGTAGTATATAATTATTCATTTCTGACCGTCTCATAACACAAAGAACTTACCCTTAACCCTGGGGAAAATAAATAAAATGAATTATTTATTGTTTAATGTCTAATCAAGGATAAAAAAATATATATATTTTATTATAATTCCAATGTTTACCTAATTAAATCGATCCAATGTATTGTTGACAGAAAAAATCGATTATAATACTTGTGTACTGGGAGAAGAGAAAATCAGTGTATTACATAAATAAATACTCTGAATATTTTATTATAAATAATAAAACGTGTATGCTTTATTGTAGAGGGTAGTTGTTACAGATTTTCAGGAAGCCAAGAAGAGGACGAACCGCCGGGGAGTATCACCGAACAGTGGTGTTTGTTTAACCTAAGATTTTGAGGCAGCTGTCAAAATCAGCTGGTCTTATGAACAGCGAATATTTTAAAAAAGTAATTGTATACTCCGGGGGTAATATCTTTGTTCTTACTCTCTCTTCTAACTCAGATTAAACAACTTCATTAATCTCTCCCAAATCACACACACTCGATTTCAGTTTATTTTTGTAAACAGCAAATTCAACTGCTTTGAACATTAGCAAATATAAACAATAAGTAATCATAAGAAACGATACTCGCAGTTTGGGGACAGGATAGGAAAAGGTAGACGCGAGACGTTACAATATATATACACACACACACAGACACACACTCACATATATCAGAGAGAAGGACAGAGAGAAAGAGAGAGTTTCACGTGTGTATTTTTAAGTGTAAGTATACGCACGCGCGCGCGCGCACATAACCAAACATACACATGATAAGCAACGATACGTCAGGATATTTATTGCAGATGTCAAACTTAGATTCAATTAAGTTTTAATTATTGAACAGGTTATGTAGATGTAGTATCGGCAGTATTATCTCAATATGAAGATGTAGGTAAGAATTTAAAGAAACTGGAGACCAATAAAAGTAGGTAAACCTCATCTTCTTCTTCTACTTCTACTTTTATGTAGACCCTGTGTCTGCCTCCACCAAGTCTTCGTATAGGCCGACATCTTCTACTTCTCTTTCCGGTGGGTATATGCTTCATGACTATTTTGACGAGTCGGTCGGTCCTCGCTCTTTCTCTCCACATGCAACGCTTCTCTTCTTCTCTTAACCCAATCACATATGTTGGACCGCTGCATCTCTCCTTTATGTCATTACTGAATCACACTTCTCTCCTTACTGAACAGTGTCTGGTTCAGTATCCTTCTTAAGATGTTCATCTCTGTTGCTTCCAATATTTGTATCATTTTCCCTGCGTCAGATCTCGTTTCAGGAGCGAAGGTCAGTACTGGGGACCGTTGTTATGAATACTCACATTTTGGCTTCAGTTCTTAGGGATTGGTTTGATCAGAACGTGCTGTTCTAACAACCTGATGTTCTTGAAGCTTTAACTGCTCGATGTTTCATTTCAGCCTCTAGACCTTGGTGGGAAGTTATTCGTACGTCAAGGTAACTGAAGGACGACACCTGCTCAATAATTTTGTCGTATAGCTGTAGTTTACCATGTAAGGACTGTTTAGAAACAGTAAATGTTTCGGTCTTCCTGGTTGATAATCTAAAACCTAATTTTTAGGCAGTACGGATAAATTTGTAGAGAAGCCGTTGAACAGAGTTTTCATGTTTGACCACCACGTCGTCCGCGTTAGCACACACACGTGATGTTTTCGTCTCCCATTTTGGAACCTTGGAGGCCTTTAAGGTTGTTGGCTATTTCATTCGTTCATTACTGTATTGAATAGTACTGGGGTAAGGGAACCCTTTGTCTAATCCTCTAGCGATCAGGATGTTTGAAAGCTTCCTTCTATTTTAAATTAACAAAGTTGTTTGTATAGATGTCCTGTACTATTTTTGTAAGGCTATTCGACAGAGTACGTTTCTCTACGACGCTCAGAACAGTTTACATTAAATTTTATCAAACGTCTTTTTAATATCAATAAAACCAAATAAAGATGCCTTATTATATCATAAAGCTTTTCGGAGAGTTGTCTAATTGCAAATATCGCATCGATGCAGACCGATCCTTTCTGAATCCTTGTTGCTCGTCACGGAATCTTATCGTATCGCTAAGTTTGTTAGTCATTATTTTTGTGAGTTTGATATGTGTGGTCAGTAAATTGAATTCGCTATAATTATATAGGTTTTTCGTTTTTTCTCTTTTGAATATCGCGATCACAATACTTGTTTTCCATTCTTCAGGTATGGATAATTCACTAAAGATCTGATGATTAGAATATAGACGCGAACAATCATATTTAAGATGGCAAGAGGACAAGTTTGCTTTTCATTGTTACTTCATTTGGAGGTCAAGGGGCCTTCCCACTTGCAACCAGTAGGCCTACCACTTGCGAACACCTTTATCAGCAGGGTTTTCTTACAATATTTAATTTCCTACTTGGGATCACCATACACATTTCCTTAAACATTTGTGCTGAATTCGCATTACTCTCTCCCAGTTGAGTACTCTTGTGGCGAGATTAAGTGTTGTTGTCAGGCGAGTACAGGACGCAGGTGCTGCCTTGTTTCTAACTGGCTTACGAAACTAAACTGTAGTACTGTTGTGTAGACTGGTATTTGGTGAACACATGTTAATTTTATTTCCTCTAGGAATAGGTGCTGTCTTCATCTACATACCATGCCTTCCTAGAACCCTTCAGGCTTATAATTTAAATTTGCTTAAGGAGTCTTTTTCTCTATTCTGCTAGTCTGGTCCATCCACTTTGACTTCTACTCAATTCTGTTGTTGAGGAAGAACATACAGAAATCTGTCCTTATGGCATGGTTTCTAAGCATGTCATTCAAAACCCCTTGACATGTCTAAGAAATTTCATTTATGCTGCTTGTACATTATAACGATATAACGTTGCAAATATAATATAATTTACATTTGTGATGCCCCACGTTGGAAGCGATATTTCTTATGCAACGATACGATATACATAAAAATAGGCGTGTCTGGCCTCACGTTCAAGAGCGACAAATTATGTAACAATATAACATTTAATTTGGGTTTCAGGTGTATCTGTAATAAGAACTCTATGTAACTTTTAACGGTATTTCAAATTTATTTGATATTATTAAAATTTGTGCACATGGCACTTACTTCGACTTAAAACATTCGTTACTATTTCGTTATTATGCCGTAAGGCTTATGCTATATACATCCTTACTGACAAAAAATTCTATTCTACTAATTATTGTATTAACGAAAAATCTCACTTCCAGACTACTCAGTCAATTAGTGTGTTTCAAAATATCATATTTAAATATTTTCTTATATATTGCAATGTAACTCAAAAATATCAATAGTTACTGAATTTATCTTTTGTTTCTCAGTACTGATTTATATCAAACGCTAATTTTTAATTAAATGCTTTGTATTCTTTTCATTTCAATACTAATTTGAGCTCTTGTTTACGTTAATCTTATTTCAATAACAGCTATGATTTTAATTCTAATTTTACAATAAACATTGACTATTACTTTTAAATAGAACAAGAATGTCCTTAATTGTCTTTACGTTAATTGTTCGATTAAGAGATAAATAAGTTGTTTATCACCTTATCGTCGTCAATCATACTCAATCATTGGATCCCTCTGTAATCGTCCTCGTCTCGAACTTCAGCATCACTCGCTCTTCTCCTCTTGTCCAGCGTCGCCTTTCTCTTCTCCTCTTGTCCAACGTCGACTCTCTCTCTCTCTGTCCAGCGTCGTATCGCTCTCTGGAACTTCTCCTCGTGCTGTTTCGGACGTCAGTTGATCTTCTTATGTAATTTTTGTTACTACTTAAAATTTGTTTGTTTTACAATCCAGTTACATAACTGTATGTAACTGGAAGGATGAAACTATTTACAAAAATTTAAATATTCTGTGCGGACGGGCAGAAGCTCCCGCTGCACCGTGGATGATTTAAGAAAGAGAACCACTGTAGCTTGTGTGTCCTATTTATACCCATGTCTTGGTCAGCATCTGCAGTGGTACGAAATCGACATGTCAGAAACTGTCTCTGTGTTCAGTTCCCCCACTCTTTGTCAATTTCGCTATTTCTTATATTTCTGCGAATTGCAGAGTCCTGTAAGTTTACTCTTATACGTATCTTATAACTATTTTTTCAACACATGTTCACTGTAATTTTGGACATTGCAACTTAACCCTTTCGATTTGTACACAGTTATTTCACTATTACACTTGTACGGTGTGGCACTTTCACATGGTTTTCGTACGCAGTATGTAGTAAATTTTCTTACATTTTATTGTGTTTTTGGATTTTACTTCTTAATTATAGTTTATGAATAATTACGGAAAAACAGTAATTATGCAATTATTCATCTTGGGGTGGTAAACTCGCCTGCATAGACCTGCGTTCACACACACTAGCAAAATACTTGTGTACACACTTTCAGTTACATTTGTGTGTGTGTGTGCACGTCGATTCAGGTAGAAACACCTGTTCATATTTTTGTCTGAGCCAAGCTTGCAATCCCTGACATGCTTATTTCTAATACATTATTAATTATTTACAGTTTATTAGGTATATTTAAATTTTTATATTCAATGCTCAGTACATCACTTATTTGTACTGTCGCATTATCCCTTATTTGGATGCTCTGCATTTCAACTTATGTGTGTAAATTCGGTCCTTTCGCCGTTTGACACTCATAACACTTCTTTACCTCCTTCTAATCTTCCTTAACTCTTTTCTTAACATGACATTACTTTATCTAATACATTACTTATACAATACATTAACATTCATTACCTTTTATTACATTTCTTTAAAATTACCTTTCTGATCGCTACTACTTTCTTGAAATACACTTCCGTAACAGAATACTCTTTTAGCTTTGTAGTGCGTCGCATGATCGGTTACAGAGGAACTGTCTTGGAAAACAACGATATTTTTCTCGGAAGTCTTTAATCCTAAGTAGTCTCTGCCCTTTTGACTTTTCACTCTTGCTTTCTTCTGTGTCCTTGTATCTCCATTAAGTTTTCGCTTGATCAGTCGTTCTAACAATTATGGCAATTATTTTCCATTCCTAACCCTTTCTTCATATTAATAACAACAATAACATCTTTTACCATTACTTTCTTAAATATTTCTCTACACTGCATTCCTTACCATTAATAATACATTTCTTAATTAACCCTTTAAAATAATATTCCTTATTTCTTTTCACTACTATTTCTTTTTATTTTTTTTATTTGCAATCATATCCTTAATAAATAACATTTCTTAATTATACTCTCTTATATTATTATTAATAATTAACAGTAATATTATTTTTCTCATTTAAAAATAATTATTTATTTTCGGGTATTGAGATCGGTTCGGTGTGTCGTTAGAACTGACGCCCCTCTTTTATAACAATTGGTTGTTGTACACAGGAAATTTATTGTGCTCACCCTCGCGACAACTTTCCATTGTATTACTGCGACGTTAGTGTGCGTACTTACCGTGTGAACGTTTGTTTTGATCGTATAAGTCACCTGTTCGTCGCTGCGTTGAATTGTTGCTGCCTTTATCGTGCGATCCATTTGTTTATAGGGTGAAAACTTTATCCTCCCTCTCTTTCTCTCGTAACGGTCGCATTCCATAATTCTCTCATTCTCTCCGCGTAGCTGCTTCTGACGAACGCATTTCTTACTAGTTCGTATACGTTTTGCTCTCGTGCATCGCCTATAATAATCTTTGTAGTTTTTATACCTACAGTTATATTTACCACAATTTTGTGTAGTGTTTCGTCTATATAATTTATTACGTTTCCTGTTAGGCCTACAGTGATATTTATCTCCGTAAGTGTGGTGTCTTTAAGTGTTTCATATGTGTCATCTTGTGTGACTTACTATTGTGTGTGTGTTTCACACTTGGAATATCGCTAGTAATAAGGTACGTTTTATTAACCTTAATTAGCTTCTCTTCCTTAATGTTAATTACTTTTTTATATTTATCGTTAGTAATTACACACGTATTTTCAATTAGTATGAATTCTTCGCATATTATCTCCGTTTGTTTATTAATTATTTCACAGACATTTTCTGCGATCGTGTCAATACGTAAATTTGTATTAACAATTTTTTTTGTTAACAGTGCATTACTGTCAATTATACTTTGTTTTATTTCAAGATTATCAATTTTTAACTCTTCTAGACTTTCTGAAATTTTTATGGTGTCTTGTCTAAAATTTTCAGTTTGTTCTTCTAATTGTTTCTTATTAGATTCTTTTAATTCGTCTATTCTAGCATTTAAATTATTTGTCTGTTTATTTAAATTTTCTGTCTGTTTTGTGCTTAATTCATCGACCCAGGCACGCATCATCGTCTGGAATGCTTCTACGTCCAAATTTCCTGGAGTCGTCATGTTGAAGTATTATTAAAATATTTATTTAGTAGTAATTCTTTAACAATTATTATTGATAACCGTTCCCTATTTATTTATTTATTTATTTATTTTTATTAATAGTTATTATTAATACTCATTACAATTACACCTGTTACATAGACAAACAATATTATTCGTGGGCGCCAGCTGTGTGATTATACAACAATTAACATTACATTCAGTTACTGTTTAATATAAATAATTATTACATATTATACAATTTTTATTTAACACACTCTTTATATTTTAGAGCAACCATTTACCTACATAAAAAATTTTAATAGTTAAATGATGGGGATCGGGCCATACGTTCATGGGCTACAATTTATGTAACAAATTTTTGTACATAAATTTAGGCATGTCGTGCCCCACGTCCAGGGCGACATATTATATAACGTTGCAAATATAATTTATTTGTGTTTGCGGAGCCCCACGACGATCTTGGACGCCATATTATATAACGATACAACTGCATAAGTAAATAGGCGTGTCTGGCCTCACGTTCAAGAGCGACAAATTATGTAACAATATAACATTTAATTTGGGTTTCAGGTGTATCTGTAATAAGAACTCTATGTAACTTTTAACGGTATTTCAAATTTATTTGATATTATTAAAATTTGTGCACATGGCACTTACTTCGACTTAAAACATTCGTTATTATTTCGTTATTATGCCGTAAGGCTTATGCTATATACATCCTTACTGACAAAAAATTCTATTCTACTGATTATTGTATTAACGAAAAATCTCACTTCCAGACTACTCAGTCAATTAGTGTGTTTCAAAATATCAATATTTAAGATCCATGTTTTTCGGTATCCAAGCCACTTATAGTATATAATTAGTAAAATAGTTTACCTTTTTCTTGTCCATCTGGTGGCCTTTTCTCTATATTTCAATCGACGCGTTTCAGGGCATATGCCCCATCATCAGGATATCCCTTGTTAAAGGTCGTCAATGGTTAAAATATTAAAAACACTGCACACACAATTCTACACACAACAATAAATATAATACAAACATAAAAACACATAAAATGTCCAGATTTGAGACACACACGATATCGATGGTGCGCACCACGACATGCTATAGTCGACTGCAGTGTTCATGTTGTTATATGTCGTGCACTATGGACCTTGTTCTGTATTCTTATCGCTGTGTCGTATAATAGATTGGACTGGAAATACAGCTGATCGTTAAGGACGACTTCTTCTGTTTTTTTTATTTTTGTAAGCTTTATATATTTCGTATTCTTCAATAGCATTCATATAATTACCTTTTTTGCATATGTGGAGGGGTTGAAAGTTCGTTGTGAAATCAGTATAACTATGGTTGTTGTCCATTAGATGGCGCGCGTAATTTGACACTGTTTTACTAAATTATTTTCTAGGTAAATGTTCTTTGGATCGTCTTTTAAAAGGTCTACCAGTTTGGCCAATGTAAAAGCTGTCGCAGTCATTGCATATTATCTTATAAACGCCCGTCTTGTCTTCAATTGATTTTGAATGTTTAGGTAAGAGTATCTTATTAATGTTATTATTAGTTCGGTAAGCCATTTTAATATTTATCCCACCGAATACTTTGTTTAAAATTTTGGGTAGGGTGTTACCATATTCCGATGCTATATACCTAATTTTATTTTTATTATTTTCTTGTAACTCTATGTTGTTTTTCTTTTTTCTGTGTTTCTTGACCAAATTATCTACGATTGATCTTTTATAACCATTGGCCTTAGCTATGTATTTGATCGTGTTCAGTTCTTCGTGAAAATCTTTGTCTTCTAATGGTATGGAAAGTAACCTATGTATTAAACTATGATAAGCTGCCATTTTCTGAGAAAAGGGATGATGTGATTCAGCATTTATCGTGAGATCCGTGGTTGTCGGTTTTCGGTATATTTGGTATTGGAACTTTTCATCTAGTCTTGTAATTGTCAGGTCGAGGAAGTTAAGTTTATTATTTATCTCTGTCTCGAGTGTGAACTGTATGTTTCTATTGACACTATTCATGTATAATTTCATATTTTCTATTTGTCGTATTGTGCCATTAAAAATTATAAACGTATCATCAACATAGCGTGTATATGATATTATGCTCTTGGAAAGTTTATTTATGCCATTGAGCAAATATGTATTCTCATAGTGGTTTAAGTATATGTCAGCCAATAAACCAGATAAAGGTGACCCCATGGCTAGGCCCTTTTTTTGGATGTAATAATTATTGTTAAATGTAAAATAATTTTGGTCAAGTATAACTTCCAGTAAATTGATTAAATCATTGATTTCTTCAGAATTACAAATTTTGGTGTTAATAAGATTTTCTTTAAGGATAGTGAGAGTTTCTTGAACAGGGACATTCGTATACAAGTCAACAATATCAAAAGATGCTATTTTATAATTAGGTCGTAATTTAATGCTCTTCAATTTGTTAACAAGGTCAATGTTATTTCTTATACTATGGTTATTACTTATCTTTATACTGTTTTTTATTTTCACTGCAAGTTTTTTGCTGACATTGTAGCTCGGCGCAGTTGTGAAATTTATCAATGGCCAACCACAATTTGTTGGCCTACCTAAAATCCATAAGACCAATATACCGATTAGGCCATTGATAAATTTCACAACTGCGCCGAGCTACAATGTCAGCAAAAAACTTGCAGTGAAAATAAAAAACAGTATAAAGATAAGTAATAACCATAGTATAAGAAATAACATTGACCTTGTTAACAAATTGAAGAGCATTAAATTACGACCTAATTATAAAATAGCATCTTTTGATATTGTTGACTTGTATACGAATGTCCCTGTTCAAGAAACTCTCACTATCCTTAAAGAAAATCTTATTAACGCCAAAATTTGTAATTCTGAAGAAATCAATGATTTAATCAATTTACTGGAAGTTATACTTGACCAAAATTATTTTACATTTAACAATAATTATTACATCCAAAAAAAGGGCCTAGCCATGGGGTCACCTTTATCTGGTTTATTGGCTGACATATACTTAAACCACTATGAGAATACATATTTGCTCAATGGCATAAATAAACTTTCCAAGAGCATAATATCATATACACGCTATGTTGATGATACGTTTATAATTTTTAATGGCACAATACGACAAATAGAAAATATGAAATTATACATGAATAGTGTCAATAGAAACATACAGTTCACACTCGAGACAGAGATAAATAATAAACTTAACTTCCTCGACCTGACAATTACAAGACTAGATGAAAAGTTCCAATACCAAATATACCGAAAACCGACAACCACGGATCTCACGATAAATGCTGAATCACATCATCCCTTTTCTCAGAAAATGGCAGCTTATCATAGTTTAATACATAGGTTACTTTCCATACCATTAGAAGACAAAGATTTTCACGAAGAACTGAACACGATCAAATACATAGCTAAGGCCAATGGTTATAAAAGATCAATCGTAGATAATTTGGTCAAGAAACACAGAAACAAGAAAAACAACATAGAGTTACAAGAAAATAATAAAAATAAAAGTAGGTACATAGCATCGGAATATGGTAACACCCTACCCAAAATTTTAAACAAAGTATTCGGTGGGATAAATATTAAAATGGCTTACCGAACTAATAATAACATTAATAAGATACTCTTACCTAAACATTCAAAATCAATTGAAGACAAGACGGGCGTTTATAAGATAATATGCAATGACTGCGACAGCTTTTACATTGGCCAAACTGGTAGACCTTTTAAAAGACGATTCAAAGAACATTTACCTAGAAAAGAATTTAGTAAAACAGTGTCAAATTACGCGCGCCATCTAATGGACAACAACCATAGATACACTGATTTCACAACGAACTTTCAACTCCTCCACATATGCAAAAAAGGTAATTATATGAATGCTATTGAAGAATACGAAATATATAAAGCTTACAAAAATAAAAAAACAGAAGAAGTCATCCTTAACGATCAGCTGTATTTCCAGTCCAATCTATTATACGACACAGCGATAAGAATACAGAACAAGATCCATAGTGCACGACATATAACAACATGAACACTGCAGTCGACTATAGCATGTCGTGGTGCGCACCATCGATATCGTGTGTGTCTCAAATCTGGACATTTTATGTGTTTTTATGTTTGTATTATATTTATTGTTGTGTGTAGAATTGTGTGTGCAGTGTTTTTAATATTTTAACCATTGACGACCTTTAACAAGGGATATCCTGATGATGGGGCATATGCCCTGAAACGCGTCGATTGAAATATAGAGAAAAGGCCACCAGACGGACAAGAAAAAGGTAAACTATTTTACTAATTATATCAATATTTAAATATTTTCTTATATATTGCAATGTAACTCAAAAATATCAATAGTTACTGAATTTATCTTTTGTTTCTCAGTACTGATTTATATCAAACGCTAATTTTTAATTAAATGCTTTGTATTCTTTTCATTTCAATACTAATTTGAGCTCTTGTTTACGTTAATCTTATTTCAATAACAGCTATGATTTTAATTCTAATTTTACAATAAACATTGACTATTACTTTTAAATAGAACAAGAATGTCCTTAATTGTCTTTACGTTAATTGTTCGATTAAGAGATAAATAAGTTGTTTATCACCTTATCGTCGTCAATCATACTCAATCATTGGATCCCTCTGTAATCGTCCTCGTCTCGAACTTCAGCATCACTCGCTCTTCTCCTCTTGTCCAGCGTCGACTCTCTCTCTGTCCAACGTCGCCTTTCTCTTCTCCTCTTGTCCAACGTCGACTCTCTCTCTCTCTGTCCAGCGTCGTATCGCTCTCTGGAACTTCTCCTCGTGCTGTTTCGGACGTCAGTTGATCTTCTTATGTAATTTTTGTTACTACTTAAAATTTGTTTGTTTTACAATCCAGTTACATAACTGTATGTAACTGGAAGGATGAAACTATTTACAAAAATTTAAATATTCTGTGCGGACGGGCAGAAGCTCCCGCTGCACCGTGGATGATTTAAGAAAGAGAACCACTGTAGCTTGTGTGTCCTATTTATACCCATGTCTTGGTCAGCATCTGCAGTGGTACGAAATCGACATGTCAGAAACTGTCTCTGAGTTCAGTTCCCCCACTCTTTGTCAATTTCGCTATTTCTTATATTTCTGCGAATTGCAGAGTCCTGTAAGTTTACTCTTATACGTATCTTATAACTATTTTTTCAACACATGTTCACTGTAATTTTGGACATTGCAACTTAACCCTTTCGATTTGTACACAGTTATTTCACTATTACACTCGTACGGTGTGGCACTTTCACATGGTTTTCGTACGCAGTATTTAGTAAATTTTCTTACATTTTATTGTGTTTTTGGATTTTACTTCTTAATTATAGTTCATGAATAATTACGGAAAAACAGTAATTATGCAATTATTCATCTTGGGGTGGTAAACTCGCCTGCATAGACCTGCGTTCACACACACTAGCAAAATACTGGTGTACACACTTTCAGTTACATTTGTGTGTGTGTGTGCACGTCGATTCAGGTAGAAACACCTGTTCATATTTTTGTCTGAGCCAAGCTTGCAATCCCTGACATGCTTATTTCTAATACATTATTAATTATTTACAGTTTATTAGGTATATTTAAATTTTTATATTCAATGCTCGGTACATCGCTTATTTGTACTGTCGCAATATAATAAGCGTCTTGCATAAGAATCTAAAAGTTTATGTTTTCTTTCGTAGGCTTTGAAATCAATATAACTCACAGAATCAGGTTCTTATCCGGTATTAAAAAACTTTCGCCCTGTCACACAATTCGACCGTGAAGCTCCGTAAGTCGACGTTGGACTCAGGAAAGAGCGTCGTAAATCCACTGGCGTAATACTTGTGACAAGCTTTCTACATTATTAGCTCTCCGGTCGGTAGAATTCTTGTATCACGAAATTTATCGTCCTTAGACTTTACGCTTCTCCAAACCCGATTAGAACGTCGATAGTCCGGAAGGTCCTACAAACGACAAGGCAGGAAGTCCTGCCGGTGGATGTTCACAAAATGCTATGATGTCCCTTCAGATATCTGATGTTAGACTCCAGGGAGTAGGGCCTATTCCTCGAACAAATCTAGTGGTTCGCTCTTCGCTGAAGTTTTCGATGTGGTAGAACAACTTATTTGAGTAGAGCAACCCGACGCGACTGGAGGAATTCCCACTTCAGTACTTCGTCGTCCACGGATCTCAGGTCGGAAGTCTCTCCCGACACCTATGAGTATGTTCATATGCCAGGCGAGCCCTTTATGTTCCAGCTAGTTCTGTTTTCACAGGATATGACTATGATCCGTTTGAGAAAGCACGGAGGTAAACGTAAAAACTGATTTAACGTTCCACATGCCCAAGGCGTGTGTGTGTGTGTGTGTGTGTGTGTGTGTGTGTGTGTGTGTGTGTGTGTGTGTGTGTGTGTGTGTGTGTGTGTGTGTGTGTGTGTGTGTGTGTGTGTGTGTGTGTGTGTGTGTGTGTGTGTGTGTGTGTGTGTGTGTGTGTGTGTGTGTGTGTGTGTGTGTGTGTGTGTGTGTGTGTGTGTGTGTGTGTGTGTGTGTGTGTGTGTGTGTGTGTGTGTGTGTGTGTGTGTGTGAAAGGCTTCTACACTTCATGGTATAACAAGGTAGTAAATACATATTCCCAATTAACTCAGAAAACCGATCTGGATCTTCTGATGATTCAGCCAATAGATCTTTCCCTTTATGCTCAGATTCTCTTAGTAACCCTAGATTCTACCAGTCATGATCTGCTTTCCATTTTTTATAGAATGCTGTATCTTCCCGTATGTTTAAACATCAAGTTTACATCTTATACCTTCATTCCTTATTCAAATTCGAATCCTGGTATACTCTTTCCAAAAAAATATTTCACGTTTAATTGTGAGAGAATCCAAGATTCGAGTACAACAAATAATTTGCACACTGTTATTCCATCATCCTAACGTCTTTTTACATTTATAGTATACACAAAATTGCAGTACTATAATTCATGTTCGGGCTACTCACAATCCACAACTATGAATATTATCTGAAAATAATAGGAACGTCGATTGAAGTCGAACATCAGTTTTCCTCGAAAAGCTATTATTTTGGTTTTGGGAACAGTTGTATATACAAACTGAATGTCAAGATAGTTATTGGTATTGACTCATGTAGCAACATAAACATATAATAGAATATTTACTACCGTACTTCGTAGCGACTTAACTTTATTTAAGTCCTCTTCCGGCCATCTATTTATGTCCCGTTCCGGGCTTCTAGAGTTTAATGTGTCTGAGTTTGTGTGTGTGTGCGTGTTGCGTATGTCTACTACACAGTCGATAGCTAACAGGTACCATAGTCAGATTTTTGCTCACAGCATTCGAGCGCCTCCCCCACTCACACACATACACACACAAGAAGGCCGTAAATAAAAAAGATGCTAAAGCTACTGGAGACACTAAACCAGGGGCGGCTTTACAATAAATACTGCAGAGCTGTGGAACCACCAGGAATATCGCAAAATATTACTAATTGTATATGTATATGGATACACACGCGCGCTCGCGCACGGTATTTTTCAGGAATTAGAGTTCTACTTCCCCCCTCAATACTTAAAAGTCTAATACACAGAATAATAATTGAATGAAAAATTTCCCTCCTGGTTCAGGGATAGGAGTTGCAGAAGAGAAGCTAGTACATCTGAGCATCGACCTCATGGGTTAACTTGGGGTATCGGGCGGTTCCCAGGGCACTCCAACTTAAGAACGCATCGGTCCTGTACAGACTAATGTGAAATTGTAGTTCCCCTTTTGTGCCCCCCTCATATAGTAGATCTAATCACTTTAATGCTAGATACTTTAGAAATATATAAAATAGGTGTACTTTTTTTAATGTTAAAACTAATTTTTATTCACAAGTACATGTATACTATCGGGAAACCTATCTTTTCAAATTTGCAGACCTATGCAAATGCACCGTGTTGACGCCCGGTAGCGTTGGCCCTGTTATAACTAGAAATGAATCTAAACTAATAATAAAATCACAAACCCTGTGTATAATACTAATTGTCTACAGTGAACACATGTAAGTATAAAATGTTAAAGAAACAACTGCTCTGAGAAATACAAACAAAAACTTACAAGTAATGGAGAATTGCTTTATTTTATCACGTCACAAGAACATAGGCTACATACCACAGATGTTTTTTTTTCGGAGAAGAGCTCTTATGAGTAATGCTACCGGAATAAAATAACTTCCCACCAAGTTTAAGTTTATAAATGCTGGCTTGAAAAGTAAAAAGTTATATTTTTTATGTTATTTTATCATCACTCCGGCTTTGTTAGGAAAACGTTAGGTTTTTGAATGTTTATTCCTGGTAAGCCTACCCAAGCCACATCTTGCAACGAGAAACACTACCGATTACATCACGGCCACTTCTGTATTTTGTATAAACATAAGTTACCACTAACTGATACATGCTTCAGAAACGATGACAAAAAATAGCGAGAGACTTCTAGGTTGCTTTGAAAGACGAATTCTAAAAAGCAATATTTAGAGGAGTACAAGAAAATTGAATGTGGCGCAGGTGCTATAATTATGAATTATACATAGGCTAAGGTGGGTTGGACTCATAGAGAGAATGGAAGGAGGACAGCCTACGAAACATATCTTCTACCAGAAATCAATGGGTAGTAAACAAGGTAAAGACTCCGAAGTAGAATCAAAGAACAGATAGAGGAGGACCTCAGATAGCTGAACGTAAGAAACTGGAAAGGCAGGGCACGCAATAGGGAAGAATGGAGTCGGCTCTTGGAGCAGGCCAAGACCCACTAAGAGTTGTAGTGGCCTGCTGATATAATATGATATATTATATTAAACGTGCTGATGGAAAGTTATCACTAAAAATTAATTTATGTTATATTTATTGGCTATTTTTATGGATTTTTATCGTCATTACGCTTTAGTAGTTGAACAATTTAAAATATGGCATCATGGGTAAAAAATAGAATCGTACCACGACTGAGAGACGGACAATAAGAACAAACACGAATGACTCATACGCGCTACCAGTATCTGTGAATTACAAATAATTTGTGTTATATTATGTAAATTTAATTATACAAGTCGTACGTAAAGAATTCAAATAAGACATAATTAAAATGTCCGTTCAAAAATGGCTGGCTGCGTAGTAGTGTTCGCGGACCGACTTGGTTTGTTCCGCGTCAAGGAAGGGCACATTCTGTTAAGTGTTTTATGGAGGGTCGTTTATCGAAAAGGACGTAAAACATATTGTGTGTATTATACACTCTACACACGTGTACACATACACAAATATACGTATGTATACAATAACAATATAACAATATTTCTACTGTAGGGGCTGTATCTGCATGTGTTTCGTCAAAACACAGTACAATATTAATTCTGCACACATGTATACACAAATATACGTAGGCCTATGTATACAATAACAATATTTCTAATGTAGGGGCTGTATGTGCATGTGTTTCGTCAAAGTACAGTACAATATTAATCTACACACACGTATACACAAATATACGTATGTATACAATAACAATATTTCTAATGTAGGGGCTGTATGTGCATGTGTTTCGTCAAAGTACAGTACAATATTAATCTACACACACGTATACACAAATATACGTATGTATACAATAACAATATTTCTACTGTAGGGGCTGTATGTGCATGTGTTTCGTCAAAGTACAGTACAATATTAATCTACACACACGTATACACAAATATACGTATGTATACAATAACAATATTTCTAATGTATGTGCATGTGTTTCGTCAAAGTACAGTACAATATTAATCTACACACACGTATACACAAATATACGTATGTATACAATAACAATATTTCTACTGTAGGGGCTGTATGTGCATGTGTTTCGTCAAAGTACAGTACAATATTAATCTACACACACGTATACACAAATATACGTATGTATACAATAAGAATATTTCTAATGTAGGGGCTGTATGTCCATGTGTTTCGTCAAAGTACAGTACAATATTAATCTACACACACGTATACACAAATATACGTATGTATACAATAACAATATTTCTAATGTAGGGGCTGTATGTGCATGTGTTTCGTCAAAGTACAGTACAATATTAATCTACACACACGTATACACAAATATGCGTATGTATACAATAACAATATTTCTACTGTAGGGGCTGTATGTGCATGTGTTTCGTCAAAGTACAGTACAATATTAATCTACACACACGTATACACAAATATACGTATGTATACAATAACAATATTTCTACTGTAGGGGCTGTATGTGCATGTGTTTCGTCAAAGTACAGTACAATATTAATCTACACACACGTATACACAAATATACGTATGTATACAATAACAATATTTCTACTGTAGGGGCTGTATGTGCAAGTGTTTCGTCAAAGTACAGTACAATATTAATGACATCAGAGTGTTTACAGCTGTATTCTAATACAATCCAACGGAAATTTACTGTTACATAAATGAACATGAACCTTCCATATTCGTAGCGTTGCAATGTTGGTTGTCTATCCTGTTTTTCGTATTTTTACGATTTCGAATAATTGAGATTTTGTTTTTATTTGTATTTTATTGCGTTCTTTTCCTTCTTCAGGAAGTATTTTACATTTTATTTTTCACTAACGTTAATATTATTAATTATTTTACCTATTATCCGGGCTGTAAGGCAGTGGTCTTCCATTTTCTTCTTCGTTTCGAAAGAAGTTTACTCGTACTGACGTTTCGGCCTCACCTCTGGAAGCCATCTTCACTGTAAAAAGGACTTAACGCACTGAAAAGGTGTCCGTCAATACACCACAGTAATGTGACAAACGGCAAAGGTTAATATTATTGTTTTGGAATTTATTTTAGAAGATTTGCTATTTCATATTCGGAATCTTTTGGTGTTTACTTTTTATGACGTGCCAGATATTTTTGAAAAAAATTGTATTGTTGTATTGGCCTTCTGCTTTGCTAGACCCATGTAAAAAGTTACGCGTGACTCAGTTACGCGTGAGTTACTTATTAAATCGTATCCTTCCTGTTTCAAAGGAAATTTTTTATATACACTTACAACTGAAAAAAGCCTTTTTACTTCGTTTAAAATTAATTAAAAATAGTTTACTAACAGTCTGTGTTTATGGTATTTATTTTCTTTCAGCGTTGGTCAATATTTTTCCTAACGACTACGCTCTCTTTTGTTTTGTTTCCAGTGACAGCTGTAATATTTGCAGAGTAACATCAAGTGTTTATGCTCGTAATTGCTAATTAATAAGCTTATGGCTTAGCGATTATTATTAATTATTGTCGATAGTCTCTATAATTTAAAAAAATTGCGTTTTTATTAAAAATATTTGTAACCTATTTAATAAGTTTAAAATGTTTTAATTTGAATTTTTATTTAGGTTGAGAAAGGCGAAAACGCTTTCAACAGTTGACTGCCGTACAGCAAAGACTGATCAAAGGGACGTCGCGCGTCGGTCAGTTGCGTCCGCCTGAAAAAGAACCCGGTCAATTGCGTCGCTCATAGGAAATTTTACCCGGTCAACTCCGTCCCTCGTAGGAAATTGTACCTTGCTATTCCGAAAAATTGATCATAATAATAAGTATAGATACTAGTGTATCTTCCTCTAATCATTTGTGGTTTTAATATCCCAGTGAAAAGCAAAAACAATATTTCACACTTATTAGATAGTGATCATCAGCTGTAGATAAAGGAACTACAGTATATGTTTTGTCTAGCCACTTATAATAGTTTTGTCAATTCTCTATGTTACATTTTTTTATTTTATTTTTTTGATGTAGTTTGTCTAGCCACTTAAATTAGTTTTGTTAATTTTCTATGCAACTTTTATTTTTATTTATTTTTTAATTTTTATTTTTTTTATTTATTTCTATGTATTTTATTTTTTTGTTGATATTTGTCTAGCTACTTATAATAATTTTGTCAATCTTCTATGTTACTTTATTTTATTGGTAAAAATTTCATGCAGACAGCCTCTACATACTGTATTCGAGAACAAGTTTTTCTGGTGAATTTATTCATTTGTTCCCGAAGATACATTTTCTTTTCTTCTATCCGTTTATATTTCCTTACATTTTCTTTGCTTCTTAATTTGATGTATGTATCAGCCTGGAAATTTTTCAAAACATCAGCAACATTGTATATATTGGGATGAGAAGTGTAGAAGTGCGCATTTAATCGAGCGTGAAACGATTCGCAGTTGTTCGTCGTACAATTCGTTGAAACGCTGAAATCCGCCCATATTCTTGGAGGAAACGTTTTCTTTTCCGTCTGGTTGTAATGCCATTAGGTCGTCTGTGAAACAGTCGTCTATGTCGTCGGGACTTAGGAAGGGTAAGCCAAAAAATAATTTCAAAAAACCGCTGGTTTCCGTGTTTGATTTATATTCAGAAGACAACCCAAGAGCTTGAATTTTTTCTACCGGTTTTGCCCCAGATGAAAACGACAACCCTTGATCTTCATTGAAGGCCAAACAACTTTTGCAGCACCATGTATTGCAGATTCGAAGTCCATAAACATTTCCTCAGGATCAAGGGACAAATTATGCGATTCGCACTTCGCGACAATTGACTTGAACATTTCGGTATAAGTGCAAGAGTCTTTGTCCGGTAATAGAAAAAAAAACTAGTGGCACACACACACACCCTTTACATATCCATGTATTGTGAATATCTGAAAAATTTTGGGCAATTTTTAAATGTACCATCAACACAGAGTTTTGGCTTTTCACACAGAATTTTTAAATTTGTCATTGTCGAGAAACAAACAAGTCCTTTTTGTGGGTCGTTCATCATGAGGAAGTCTTCCCCAGTATTGGTGACAATTTCCATTTCTTGCAGAGCGCGATGAGTTGCACAACGACTTTTTGGAATACTTTGATGAATCGATTCTCTGGACCGCCTAATTACTCACTTGATTAACTCAACGTCTCCAGTTGATAATGTTTCTACGTCTCCATTATTTTTCAATTCCCTCTGTAAGAGTTTTGACGGCCTACATGAAATATCTTCAGCTGCTTTTCTTTTCACAGAATTTGCTATTTTTTGTCTGTTAATTATATTTTCTTCCAAACGTGCATGAGTGTGTTCTTGAAAACTTTCTGTAATTTTATTTTCCAAATCAATTTTTAAGTAACACTTACAAAACTTTGTGGTGCATGCCCATCGCTGAATTCCGTCCATCAGATGTTTGTGGAATCTGAATTTGTAACCACCAACTACGAAGATTGATTTACCCTTCTCACTTTTCATAACTTCCATGATCGATGCACTACACTTGCTACACACTACACACAATTTCCTACACACAATTTGACAACTCTTACTAACGACAACTAAATGAGGAATAAATTCCGAAAAAGGTATAAATACAGCAAGAAGCAGGTGGGGTGGGGGTGTTGAACCGTTCTTATTGTTAGCAGTAACGGGGACGCAATTGACCGGTTTGAAAAAGGGAGTCAGGTAGCGGCGGACGGAATTGACCAAGCCCGGATCAAAGTAATCACACTTCAAAAACCCTGCGAAATGCTTCGGAAGCAGTCGAAGATTTCCGAACTTTATAGTGCGCCCCCTATGCTTTCAACAGTTGACTGCCGTACTTCTCAATACTCGTATTTCTAAAGTCACCCTATTACGTATTGTTTGGATAAAACGTTTTGAATAAATTTGTTGTTTTGTTGTTTCTGTTTTACAACACAAAAATCGCTATTCACGTAACAGTATTTCAAACTGCCTTAAAGTACGGTAAGAAATATAACGAATGTAAGGAGAGTAAACGTTTGAAAGGAAGTACTAAATAGTACCGCGTACGAGAAACAATCTTCTGTTTCACGACAGTACCCACCAAACATCCACTGCAGTGTAAAATTACTAAAATTACGGGTCGCTTGTTATTTCCTTCAGAAGAACAAATTCATCGAGTTCAACAGTTAAACGGGAGCCACCATTTGTAAAAGATATTCACAGTTAACTAACCGCACACATGTCATGTAAGTAGTTAGACTGCCTAATATCATAGCTCAGCTCACTCCCTGGGACGTGCTCTTGCACCGACCAGGTTGCATCTCCGGAAAGAGAATGTCAATTCCTACAATCTACTACTATGAACTATACCGCCAAAACTCGGTCGTCAGAGCCTCGTCAGTGGTAACAGGGTGCGCAGGGAAAGACATCGCTCGGGAAGGTAAGATAGACAGTTGTATGGGAGAGGCTATTTGAGACATACTTTACACCCCATTTACCTAACTTAACATCACAAATTTGTTCGGTAGCTAATTGTTTACCCAACACTTGGCAAATAAATTATTTTTCGGAAAAGCGAATTTGAACTAGCAACATTATGACTTTGAACTATCTTATCTATTTGATAATCAAAACTTAATAAAACCGTATATGCAACAATGAGATGATACGGTTTCCACTGGTAGACGTCGACGGAGAAGATTCGTTTTGGATCTTACACGAAAGGAATCTGTCATTGTTACAAAAATTACTCAAGTAACTCTGACCATACAATTCTTGTTGCGACGTGTTCCTTCTCATGTTTCATAAATAAACATATAGTCGTGTACTCTTACCATTATTAGCAGTCACTTGAGAATTATTCCGAGTAGGCCAGAATAAAATTTAGACTCACACCGTTTACTGGTTACCTGTTGTTACGACAAAAAAAGTGTTAGAGAGTTTTTAATGTATTACATCTACAGTTATAAAATTTTATATATGAACAGAGTAGAAATGTAAACGACTCACTCTGTTAAAAAACAATTTAATGAAATTGTTTTTTCGTCTGGCTTGTTCTTCGGAACTGAATCGTTTTGATAATCAGAACGGAGGAACAGATATTTTTTGACATAAGATTTGTCACATTATGCTCACTACATTATAAAAATGTATGCCTACTAATTTCTAGTAACAATTTTATTACGTAAATAAATGAATTTATATTGTAACAGTATATTCATTTATATTTTACCTCAAATATTGTGTAATTCGTTGACTCTTAAAGTCACGGTTCTTCTTTAACTAAACGTGCGTAGTACTCGAGAACAAGCTTTAAAAATCAGCAGAACACATCAAACACTTAATTAGGCAATTGTTCATTATTTAGTAAGCGCTATCGTAAACACCATTTAACTAATTTTCTGCCATTATAAGACAAAAACGTGTTTCTGAAGCTGTAATAGTTGTGCTAATTGGTAGAATTTTATTAAAAGAGATTCATTAGTCTTAATATACTAATATTATGACACGGTAGTGAACGTTTTACGTGAGATCTCTAACTGTTGCGCGAGTAATTCTTTGAACAGGGTTTTTTATTGTTACTAGGCCTTTTGTTTTATTTTTTATTATGTTATTGCTTTTATTATTTTTATTCTTGCGGATTTTTATTTTGTATGGCAATGTACACATTTCATGCATTTTAGATAGGAAAACCTTTTTGTCATACTTTGCTATTCTATCCGTCAGTGAAAACTAGTTAGTGCAAAATTTGTAAATGGTAACTAACAATGTTTATTGTTTATTCAGTTGTAAACAGTAAAGTTAACAGATATGTTAAATGTAATAAACCAAATTTAGTTGTTTTTTAAATTCAGAATATGCTAATTTGTATGTGACTTACTGTTATATAATTTATGTGCTTGTGTTCGTGCATGCGTGCGCGTGCGCAGTATGTATATACACGCACCTGTCGCATGTTCGCCTGTCGCAATTTTACTTAGAAGCATACACTGTATAAATTTATATTTTTTTCTTTTGAATACTCTTGTTATTTTAGTTTATTGCAGTATGTCTATGTTATTAGTCAAGAACAGATTACTTCTGAAAGTATATTTTATTATTTTAATTTCTATCAGTATACATAAAAACGTGACGTATGTTTCACAGAACAGTCTACACCATCAGAGGTGAATTTTTATATACTGATAAAAATGAAAATATACATGCAGAAGTAATCTATTCTTGAATAATAAAATTTATAATTTGTCTTCGTTTGGTTGATGCACAGTTAAAAAAGGAAGTAACAGACGACGCTCACCTGAGTGGAAATTTTTTATAAATGTTATGTAAGTTTACTAAATGATCCAATTGAAGATGGAACACAACTGTTCCGAAATGCATCTTGGATGAAAAACTAAAAAAATCACCGACTGGAATACCTAGAGGTGTACTTGTAAGTACTAAAAATTCTTTATACATGAAGTAACAGAGTTTATTACGTAATTATAGAAAGGAAATGCACATTTTCTACTTTGTTTTGAAATTCTTAGTAATTTCTACTGCCAAACGGCGTAAACAGTGATATGGAAACGGTTATTGAAGATACTATTTAGGTGTGACGAACGCCTTCCTCAAAACGGCTTTGGATGTATTGACAACTTCCGTGTTTTCAGATCTTTTCACGCTTTTTTATCTTCCGCCATTATTTGGATCTTAATCCTACACAGAAAATAAACTACTGAGCCTCAATCCCGTAAATGAGATCGAACAGCAGATTTTAAATCTGGCTGATTTCGCTTGCGTACGATTCAGTTATGGTGAATATATTACGGACAAAAAGCACGTATTTAAGGAAAACATGTAACCCGATGAATGACATTAGTCTATTTCGTTATCAGTGTCAAGTTCACTACCAATGAACAGCGTCGATCTTTTAATAACAGTTTGCTTATCATTTTTCTCGGCGTATTACGTAAATTTACAGTGAAAAATTATGATGGCACCACAATAGGATGACATTATGACACCTTCCTTACAATCACGGGGCAGAAATGCATAGCATACCATAACAAAACTAATTATCTTTCTTTATTGTAATGATGTTTTGTTGATTTTGGTTTTTACTTAGGAAGAATAAAAAATATGGCGTAGGACTATTTTTTTATGTTTTAGGGGCTCGACAACTAAGGCCTGCAGCCCTACGACGGTTTACACGATGGGATGTTTTCTTCTTACCTACATTTTAGTTGACTCAACTACAGTGGAAATTCGAACACACTAAGACGCAAAACGACATTTTCGAAGCCTGTACAATAATCTCGCTGCTTTTAGGAAGGATAGAGTTCTGTCTATCGTCGCTAACTGTTCGTTTCCGATGTCTTCTTTCAGGTTACCTTCACCTTCGTGTCTCTGCCTGAGTTCCGCAAGAGCACTACAGTCTTCCGTTATTCGTTTCACTGCAAGTGCTCCGCCACAAGTGCAAACGGGCCGTTCTTGTCCTTGTAGGAGGTACGAAGACGTCAAGTTTGTGTGCCCATTTCGTAGTCTTCTGGTGATGCAAACTTGTCAACCACATATACTTGCCGCAACGAGAAACAAAATCGTGCGACCTGGCCGGTGTAATACATATTATAGTTGCGTTGAGTACATGATGATGACGGTCGCTTCGTCCTCTTCATAAATGACGTCGTCTTCCGTTCCATCCATGCAGTTCGGTATGCAGCACTTTTTGAAACCACGAATTATAAATTCTGGTGGGATGCTTTCCCACGCACTCTTGATCCAGTTGCCGAGTTCTGTTACGGATGTTTTTTTTATTTCTCCTGTAGGAGTCAAAGGGTGATTTCTTTCCCCAACCAATTATTATATTAACTCCGCAGGTTATCTTTAAAAGGTTTATTTACTACAACACCCATCACCTGCAACTGACTTGTCATTCCTCCAGGAATAACGGCGATATCAGTGTTCATTTCTTCGTAAAGAAGCCTTTTTATTTCATCCGTAGTGTGACCACGAAATGAATCTAGCACTAACAGACCGCGTCGTTTTAATAATGCTCCTGACCGTTTATTCCATACACATTTTAACCAATCTACCATAAGATCGTTTGTCATCCAACCTTTTTCGTGACAGCGAAAAATTACACCCGATGTTAACTTCTTTTTTGGCATAGTTTTCCGTTTTAATATTACGTAAGGTGGAAGTTTTCGTCCATCGGCTAATGCAGTAAGCATTACAGTGACACGTAATTTTTCATTTCCCGTAGTCTTTATTGTTACAGATTTGGTTCCCTTTTGGTCCACCGTAAAGTTAGAGGTCATGTCAAAAAATACGGGCTTTTCATCGTCATTTCTCATGTGTTCAAGTGAATAATTATGCTTCTTGCGGAAATTAATGACAAACCGCTGATACTGAAGGAGTTTTTCTTCGTAGTCACTCGACAATTTTTGCGTGAGTGATGTACGTCGTCTAAGCGCAAATCCATTTCGCCGCATCATTCGTCTTATCCACCGGAAGCTGGCTTTGAAACCGAAGACTTTTAATTCTTCTGTGATTTCTAAAGCTTTTAATTTTAAAACATGTTTAGTGACAGGAAGTCCTTGCCTTCTTAAAAGCCGTACGTATTCACAGACACTGGACTCTACTACTTCAAAACGCCCAACTTGAGGTCCCGTGAAGCTCGTCGCGCAGTATTTGCATTTAAAAGCCGTTCCTTCTGTTTTCTCCATCGTCGGATACAGGATTCATCAATATCGAATTTTCTTGTGGCTTCGCGATTGCATGTTTTTCTGCATGTTGTATCACAATTAATTTATAATTCGCATCGTACGTATTACGTTTATTTTTTGGAGTTTGATTTGACTGCGTGCCTTTAGTCTCCACAATATCACTCATACCACAAACGCACTACACAACGCCGAATGATGAAAACAAAGTACAGATAAGCGATGTTATCGCTGTTACAACAGAAAACCACACTGGCAGTTTACCCGGTATTTAGAAACATGTTACTCACACCCCCTCTACTCGTCCTTTATCTTGCCGCCTACAGAAGTGTACGAGCACGCGCGCGTGCGCACACACGTACACTTTTTCTTCCTATTCTTTGTTCAGTTTGCTCTTAAAACGTATGGTTGCAGTCATAATTCATAATGCGAGAGTTAACAACAGCCAGGCAAACTGCTGTTGCTTGCAGTAAACAACTCATAGATACCAAAAACGTTCGTCCCGCCAGAAGTCAGGTATAACTTCGAATTTCGTTAGCGCGCGAATGCAAGCCGCAGGCCAAATAAGCGACCATGCTTTTAGGAGAAAAAGTGCGGCTTGTATTCGGAACAATACGGTAATTACACTAGTAATTAACATTAAATTGCCTAGCGTCTTTACTATTGCACATTCCTGCAATACTTTTACATCACTATATTCGTTAAAAATTCCTTAATGTAATGATGTTTTTATAATTGGGGTAAGTCTTTGTTCACAGGTTTAAAATGTATTAATTAGTTTATTTTTATCCGGTTAAAACCTGATTACAAACAAACCAACAATTCGTACGCATCACCCCATCGTAGACTTTGCCTGTCGTCGCCATTCTCACACACAAGCGCTGTATTCACTCGCGGGGCAGGTGTACGCTTTCTGACAATTCTTAGCCTGCGTAATATTGTTAAAAACTGTTCATCATATATTTTCTATGCTAAATATTTACAAACATACCGCCCTGGGCAAATATGCAAATATATGTATTGTTGCAATATATATATTTAATATTTATAAAGACTTTACCTCAAGATGTGTTTCCTTATTTGGAACATGTTTCGGGAAGCCTTGTGTTCCCATCTTCAGCATTCCTGATTTTGAACTTATGAGTCACTTGTGTGTTGGTTGGTAGTTGCTGTGGTTTCCTGTTGGCTTCTGGTGCTTTAAATTGGTATTATTGTGTGTGATTGTGGTGTATTGCAACGTTACAACAATTAAACAAATATATTATCATGTACTCAACGCAACTATAATATGTATTACACCGGTCAGGTCGCAGGATTTTGTTTCTCGTTGCGTCAAGAATATGTGGTTGCACAATAATTAAATAATTTTTAAAGAGGAGTGAGATGCTGTTGACATGAAATAATCATTTAAAACCGTTTCAAAATAATCATTCTAAGATTTATTAATTTTTAGCAAAATATTCAAATATTAAAATTTCAAACGTTAAACAAATAAATATTCACCTTTATAGACTTACAAATATACTGTAACCTGCTTTGCTATTCATAACATACAACAAAAATAAACACCCATATAATCTTACTAACTAAACAAACATGTTAAACAAGTTAATTAAATTCTTTTTTATTTTGGTGTGTCTGAAATTAAATCGAAATTTAAATAATGATAGCAACTCATTTACAAACAAAATAATATTAAGCTTCAAGAATGAATTTATTGTTGCTATACACAAATAAAAATGATATTACATTTACTTCCAATCTACATATTATTGATTTATACTGACACACCCAAAAATACAACAAAAGATTAGTGTTTCTTTTCTAGATTTGCTTGTTAAATTAAACTCTCTTATCTAACTACTATTAACTTTAAAACTCTAATTATTATCTGTTCATATATAAGTTCTTTACGAGAGTTCTCTTCATAATGAAAAAATATAATTGTTTTTTATCACCTGCGTATATCTGCCGTTACCGTTGCGCGCGAGCGCGTGTGTGTGTGTCCAGAGTCCTGAGAGTATGATGATGATGATGATGATGACTATACTGATGTGGTGTTCGTTGTCTCTATGGTTTGTTGCTGTTAGTGATGCTCCAGAGTTCCTCCATACGTCTTGGTGTGAGTGTGGTAGTGTGTGTGGGTGTGTGTGTGTGTCCTGGTCGATCTGCAAACGGGCAGCGTGACGTTGTGTGTAGATTTGTTGAGTCCGAGTGTGTGATCGCCCAAAATTGCCAGTGGTATTTATACTGGTGGCGATTTAACAGGTACAGGCCTGTTTTCGACATGTTAAAGACTGTCAGTTCGCGCCAAAGCGTCCTTTTTATTACACTCACTTTTTGGTTAATTATCGCGAACTCATGACATACTCGTCACATGAGCGATATCATTGTTTGCGTAATTTTTTTCTGGTTACTCACATATACCACACATATTAATTACTCTTCAATTACACTAGTAATTAATATTAATAAGTAGCATCTTTAATATTACACCTTTGGCAATAAATTTTATATCACCATATTCATCAAAAATTCCTTTATGTAATGGTGTCTTTATAATTGGCGTAAGTCTTTGATTACAGGTTTAAAACGTATAATTAGTTTATTTTAATCCTGTTAAAACCTGATTAATTGACAACAAACAATTCGTACGCGTCATCCCATATTCTTGTCGCAGCTGGCGTCACACACACAAACACACACACGCCGTATTTTTAACTATCGAAGCAGGTGCACTCTCGACAGGACATAGCCTGCATTTTCCTGCACAAAATTGTATAAAACTGTTCCTTATTCTATTTACACTAATTACAGTATAAAACATACCGCCCTGGGCAAATATGCAAATATATGTATTGTTGCAGTATATATTAGTATTTTGTGTATTTTCTATGTTGAGTGCTTTGAAAATTGTGTCGTGTTTTGTATTGATTTGTATTTGTTCAGGTATTTGTTTTGTGTTTTATGTTTGTAAATTTGCAAATTTTCCCAAATGTTCATTATGGTGCCTTTGTGTGGTGTGTTTTATTAGTGTCATGTACGTTATGTCTGGGAATTCATGTCCAGTGTTTGTTGCATGTGTGGCCAAACTAGATTTATATATTTCTGGTTTTTTGTATGCGTTTAAGTGTCCAAAATAACGTGTTTTCAGCTGTTTTTTGTTTGTCCTATGTAATATTTATTGCAATCTTGGCATTCAATTTTGTATATATACCATTGGTTGTTGTATTATATTTGTTGTGTGGGTTATTTAATTTTTGTAAATTATTTTTATTTGTTTTGTATGTTATTTTAATGTGTTTGAATATATGTGTGTGTGTGTGTGTGTGTGTGTGTGTGTGTGTGTGTGTGTGTGTGTGTGTGTGTGTGTGTGTGTGTGTGTGTGTGTGTGTGTGTGTGTGTGTGTGTGTGTGTGTGTGTGTGTGTGTGTGTGTGTGTGTGTGTGTGTGTGTACATATTTCAATCACTTTCTGCTACAGTCCGTTTCTTGATGTATATAATACTATAATACTTATAACTATTTTACCTCAAGATGTATTTTTTCCTTTAGGGACATGTACACAAACAACATAACCACAATTCCATATAACCACATTACCAAATTGTTAAACAAATTTCAAACACGAAAAAAACAACTAATGAACACAAACATAAACATATACTTCAATAGACAATGCCAAAAACATAAATTAACACCTAAATACATCAACATAAACACAAACAACAAAAATATGACTGCACAAAAAACTATAAAACAAGCACAAAGGCTATGGATACAAAACGAAATTAATCAATTATACAGTAAGAAAAATAGCATAACACTAGACATATACAAACTACACTTAGAGCTAACAAATTTATTACATCCAATCACTTGGAACAATAAATACAATAACATAGAAAATAAAATAAGATTTGAGAAAAACAAAAAGACTTATACAATCAACAAAAAACTTAACACATTAAAACAAAAAAACAAAAATCAAGAACAAAAAAACAAAAATAAACACACATTTTACCCTCGAACCATTAACCTCAGCAATACAGAATTTAACAAAAAAGAAACAGAATATTTAAACAATATGTCAAAAACTAACATAACCCAAAATGCAAACAAAAATCTAGAAAATTTAATAGTAGAAACAGAATTTGCAATTAACCTAATAAAAGACAATATACAAGAAGAAAAAAGAACAGAAGCAACACATATAATTAAAAAAATAATCACTAGCGAAATGAAAAACAAAGATAAACAAAAGAAAAACAATAAAACAATAAAAGAAATTAAAAATAAAGTAAAGAACAATAATTTAATAATAACTAAAGCAGACAAAAGTCAAGCAACAGTAATCATTGATAAAACAGACTACATTAAAAAAACCGAAGACTTCATCAACAATAATAAATGCATACAACTAGATAAAAACCCAACAGAAAACTATCTTAAACAAACAATAAAACTAATAAAAACAAATAAAAACATTTTCAACAATAAAAACATAGACATATATATAAACAATAATCCAGAACCACCTAAAATGAACAGCCTAATAAAAATACACAAATTAAACAACCCAATACGTCCATTAATCAATTTCAAAAAAGCTCCTACATACAAAATAGCAAGAATAATAGCACAAAAACTAAAAAATAACCATCTAACAAATAACCATCATAACATAAAAAATACATACGAATTAATAGACAAACTAAAAATAATAAATATAAATGAAAATACATTTTTCACATCATATGACATAACAAACATGTACACTAATATCCCAGTAGAAGAAACAATTGACATAATAATAAACAAACTTATAGAACAAAATGAAAACAAACAATATATAACCGAAATAAAAAATAGTCTCCAACTAATACTAAAACAAAATTACTTTGAATTTAATAGCAAAATTTATCAACAGAAAGAAGGATTAGCAATGGGATCACCATTATCAAGCATAATAGCAGAAATATTCCTACAACATATAGACACCAAAATACAAAATATCATAAAAACACATGACCCAGATGGCATATGGATAAGATATGTAGATGATGGACTATATGTATCAAATAACAAAAACACAAATGCAGAGAAAATACTGAAACAAATCAATAACATACATCCCAAAATACAATTCACAGAAGAAAAAGAAAAACATAACAAAATCAACTATTTAGACATAACCATCACAAGATACAACAAACACATACAATATGCAATATATAGAAAACCAACTTCCACTAACATCATTATACCTAACCATTCTGACCACCCACCACAACATAAAATGGCAGCATTTTATTCGTTATTTAACAGAATGTACAAAATACCCCTAAACAAACAAGAAACTGACAAAGAAAGAAATATAATATACCAAATTGGTTATGCAAATGGATACAATAAAAATACTATGATCAAAATAGAAAATAAAATCAAATACAAAATAAAAACTGAACAATTAAGAATTAATCAAACTGAACAACACATAAATAATAACAACAACAAAAAATGGGCCACATTCACATATATAAATAATAAAATGTCAAAACTAACAAAACTATTTAAAAACACAGATATAAAAATAGCATACAAAACTAATAAAAATAAATTACAAAATCTAAATAACTCGCACAACTAAATAATACAACAACCAACGGTATATACAAAATTGAATGCCAAGATTGCAATAAATGTTATATAGGACAAACAAAAAAACAGCTGAAAAAACGTTATTTTGAACACCTAAATGCATACAAAAAACCAAACATATATAAATCCAATTTAGCCACACATGCAATAAACACAGGACATGAATTCCCAGACATAACCAATGTAACACTAATAAAACATATACCACACAAAGGCACCATAATGAACATTTGGGAAAATTTACAGATTTACAAACATAAAACACAAAACAAATTAATACCAGAACAAATACAAACCAATACAAAACATGACACAGTATTCAAAGCACTCAACATCGAAAATACACAAAATACAAAAACAGATACCACAACCACACACAATAATGCAACATTGAAGGACCAAAGACCAACAAACCACCATAATAACATCCAGAAGCCAACACACAAATACTGCACCAGAAGCAAGATGGCGAAGGTTGAAGATGGGAGAACAGGATCTCCCGAAACATGTCCCTAAAGGAAAAAATACATCTTGAGGTAAAATAGTTATAAGTATTATAGTATATATATATATATATATATATATACATACATACATATATGTATATATTGTAACGTCTAACAATGAATTACGTCTATCCGTTAATCTGTTCAATCTTTCTGTAGGTGTCTTAAGCCCCACGTTTGTACGTCATTTTGTAACGTCCCGGGAGTAACTTCTATTGTCCTCTCCATACTTATTACGTTAGTTTAGCCCTAAGTTGTTAGCGTCATTTGTTACGTACCGCGAGCTTTCATCCGGACTTCTAATTTCTCTCAGTGTTACGTCTTTTTGATACTCTGTCTGTGTTATTTTTATTTATTGTGTAACTCCTTAGTAAAAAATAAACCACGGGATCCTTTGTTGTTTTTTATATTTCCTTACAGGTATTACAGGTAATTCAGTTGTTATGGAGAGAGAGAGAGAGAGAGAGAGAGAGAGAGAGAGAGAGAGAGTTCCTCTCTTGGTGTACTGTTTGATCGTATTATTTAAACGCGCGTTGCATCAGCTGTTTTCAATTTGATAACCAGTTACAGGTTATGTTGGCTGTTGTACTTCATAGGCTATGATGTCTGAGCTAACTTTCTTACTCTTCTCTGCTATTCACCTGTTTCCTGTAACAAATTTGCTATCTACAAGAAATAATACAAAGTCAATTCCCTAAAAGAAAGGTATTTATTGATTGAATTTGGTTTATTTTCTGGAAACTATTACGTCCAGTTCATCGATTTCCAGATCGACTATTATCGAAATTACAACAGTTTTCGATATAAGTTGTTATATAACACAACAGATATATTCAATTATAGTTATTAGTAAAATTAATAAATTATGTATCTCAGGGTTATTTGGGGATTCTTTGAGCTATAAGAAAGTCAGAAATGCTTAGATAATAGTATTATACTTTACAATAATTAATATTTTTTCTTAAAGTCTGATTCAATAAGTTCGTTTTTTAACCGCCAGAGCGCAGACTACTCGTATTCACAGCGAAGGCAAAAAAAGGAATATGGCTGCTATTTAGTTTTAATGAAACCACGTGTTTACCGTTTTGGGTTAAATAAATAAAATTTAAAATGTTCACACTAAGTTTTCTTATAACTTGAATGATGTTGTACTGTTTCTAGTGTTCGTTAATTGGTGGTGATGTGTAATTTTTTTGTTTATTAAGGTAGGCGTTCTCACCAACGTAGTGGTAGTTCAAATGTTTTCAAGCAATCTGATGGTTGAATAATTTTTAAATGTTCTTCGATATTCCCGCATCAATTATTAAGGTTCAGTGGATGTCTCAGACGTAGTTTCTTGTGCTGAATCGTTTCATTAATTTAGAATAGTGATTAGTTCAAACTTTCGTTAATATTTTATAAATTTGTTGGACACTATTTCTGTATCATCTACCCTCTTGAAAAATCCAATTTAACAAATACCCATCTTGTTAACTCTGTTACTCTTAGTAACCAAGAAATTGATGAGTTTTTATTGGCTAACCTAGGTACAGTTTTAGTAAATAGGCTAGTATGAAGATATTATTAGTTCTACCATTTTTTTTAGGAAAAATACTCCTTCATAAACTTTAACTCTAATTACATTTAATTTACATAATATTTTTCTTCATATGATTACATAAATTTAGATACTTGCGTTTTATAATTTAGTGGTTTTTTAACTTAGTTTATTTCTGACTTTTACTTCTGTAAATGTATTACTGCCCTATGCACTATTTTATCTACCACCATCTCTTTACAATTTATTCTAATTAACAGTGATTAATTTCTTATATAACCCTGGATCCTTCAAACATAAACAAAATAATCTTTTACTTACATCGATATTGCCTTTGTGGCCTAACAAAACAAAACTACAACAACTTAACACTAAATTTATTGTTTATTACTATAGTTCTGTATCTTCATCACCATTTGTGATTGATGTCTTTTTTTGTTTAAAATTTACATATATCATACTATGTTGCACTTTGTACACACTGCACTTCTATGGTAACACTTAGTTCACTGTTTTTTAATTGCTAAAGTGTTTTATTGTTTGGTGTAAAGATTGTACAAATGTTTCATAGTATGACACTTAATCATTCATTTCTGACTTGGGGAATGGGGTAACTACTGACTTTTTTATTATTATTATTTTACAAAATAATAATAATGGGTATTTCTTTATTTTTATTCAGTATTATGAACTGATTATGTAATGTTACAATATATACAAGGCCAGCCCCACTGCTTCTGCCGCCCTGTGCAGTTTTTATGAGGGCCCCCCTCCTTATTTTAACTCTGAAATTTTAACCTATTCTAAAGATACGGTGATTGCCTTCAAATGTTGACTAGGAATGTTTGCATTGTTGTATTTATCAAATAACTAGAACTTTTTCGCGTTACGATGCGGCGAACGGCTACAATAAAAATTATAGAGACAGTACAAGAAATCGTGAGACAATAAAAATGTATGCATATGTGATGACTTAAAATTAAAATACTAACTAAAAATTCATTATGATTTAAATATAACAAAAATAATGGATCACATACATAAAGTAATTCTTACTGATCTTACATATTGTGATGAAATAAATGAATAATTTTATTTTTTCCATCAATTTTAAAATTTAACATCCCGAAATCTACCGCCCTTTAAATTTGCAGCCCTGGGCGGTGGTACGGTTCACCCCTGCCTGGAGCCGGGCCTGTATATATATTGTAACGTGACAAATGGTATGACATAAAACCATGTAAGATTTGCAAGAATAGATGAATGAGAAGCTGTACTATAAAAAAATAAGTAATAAATAAAAGAATGATAGCATAACACTAAAGACTATATTTGACAGACTCTAATTATGACTGATTATACCCAAATGTTTAGGTAAGGTCATGGAGAAAGATAAAAACAAAATAAAATTAACTATGAAGGAATATTCGAGACCAGATACCACATTCCCAGTAAATTATAATTTGTAATGACCATATAAAAGTACAAACTAATGAGTAGGGAATTATATAATAAGTAATAAATAAAGATGTAATGAAATGATACAAAGAGTAAATGAACCAATATAATAATAATAATAAAATAAGAAGTGATAAAGTGACAAATAAATAAAATAAAATGTTTATTATCAGTAGGTCAAGGGGAGAATGCTGATAAATGTAAAATGTTAAATTTCATTATTAGGTGATTAAAATAATCATAGGTCATTTACAAGTACTAGGTTCATAATTATGGTTTGAAACTCTTCAGATATGTTGTAATATTTGATTATTTATGTTCATAAAGTTATTTGTAAAAGTTAAGACTAATAGACAATACATAATCTGTTGTATTAAAGTTAGACCAAAGAAATTATGTATTTTGTCTATAAGTAAAAGATTATATTGTTTTGTAAGGTTTAGAAACCAACAAGTTGTATTTTAAATAATTATGTTAATTTGTTTATGTAGAAGGTGTTAAAATAACAACATAAAGATCATTTGTTAGAATACGTGTAGGCATAGAGTTTCAGACATGTTAGCTGCTAGGCCTATATATAAAAACTTGAAAATTGTAAATTTTAAAGTATAACAGCAAGGTTTATTGAAATAATTAATGTAATATGAATAGGTTTAATGATATTAGTCTGCACAACAAAAATGTATTCGAAATAAGTAGTATAACATTAATTATTAAGAAAATTAAGTGGTAAAAATGTAAAATCATTATTCATGAACTAAAAGTAACCTTGTTTGGTTCCAAATTGATGTACAAGTTAAAAGCAAGACAATGATGTTATTAGATTTAGATTCACAGTTAGTATAAGGGAATTAGACCTAGGTATTTAAAGATATTTGACCAATTTTGTACAGAATGACAATGTATTTCAATGACAATATCTCATAATGTCCACCAATCAAATTTGGTATTTTAACCATAGTAAGGATGAGAAAAGATTGAAGAAAGTATAGAGCTTGAAATAATAAAATAATAAAAATAATTTAAGAATTCTTTAACGACCATTGATGAGTATAAAATTGAAGAAAGTATAGAGCTTGAAATAAGAAAATAATAAAAATTAATTTGGGGGTTCTTTAGTAACCATTGATGAGAAAAGATTGAAGAAATTACAGAGCTTGAGATTATAAGAAAAAAGTAACAGAAACGAACTACCTAATAAACAATCTGGATATAACATCATAGATTATTAATATTAAGCCAAAAACATTTCCAAGTGGATTACTGAAGTGAATAAATCACAAAAAAGAAAACTAAATATACCCAAGACATGGTAACTGGACCTGAGATGAAGAAACAGTTGTTAAGTATAACCTATTTTTGAGTTATCATGTAACGAAGACCAGTGGCGAAGCTAGTAGTTAATGAATGGGTAGGCAAAAATCTTATCTTAAATTTTTTTAAGGAATCTGTAAAAGGACGGTGGTTCAAATCGGACGCTGAGGTAGCATTTGCTGTAAGCGAATGGTTCCACAAACAGCCGTAAAAATTTTACTAGCAGGAAATCTACAGATTAGTGCAACAGTGGGACTCATGCTTTAATGTTAATGGAGACTTCTTTTAAAATCGTTGAATAAAAAATGCTTTACAGCTCTATACGTGTGTCTATTGAACATCCTTGTATTAGTCATACACAATAATACAACTGATTGAACTTCAAAATTTTAAACTTGATTAGTTTCTATGTATATATGTTTAATGTTACAAATAATTCAAATAACAATCTTGATCATCTGTTAGTTCAGCGGAATAACAGGGACACTTTTAATAACCGCATAAAATAAACACACTTATAAACAACACAGGCGCTTTAACTTAACTGTTTGGACCACAGAAGTGAGGCATTCCTTGACGCTCTATGTGTACAGCGCGGGACAATCCCCCCTCCCTTCACTTCCCTATCGAACCTGCACATTGCTTACATACGATGTATACAAAAAATGCTGAGGCAAGTTCAGGTTGCCTCATTCGCTTTAAACGAGCTATGCCGAATCTCACCTGTCACCATCTAGCGGTCGCTCAGTAAAGCACGTTTCGGCTTAATAAATTTGACAGTCGCGGTAACAATGTATAATCTTTACGTTATGTAGTTCATACGTATTTATAATTTTTATTCTACAGAATTTTTTAGGGTAGGCATTGCCTCAATTGCCTCCATGTAACTTCGCCACTGACGAAGACAGACAAAGTGAATTACACTAATAACACTGATTTCACACTCACTAATTAAAATTGTGGACTTATTTTGATAATGAACTATTAACACTAACACCAAAACCACTATTCTAGTTATTTCTTGTGCAAAAAATTGTAAATTAATTCAATACTGTACTAAACAAATTAACCTATAACACTAGTTTTGTCGAACGAAGTTTGTGACCATTGTCGTCCATATTTTTTCAAATATATAATATTTTGATATTTGTTGTAAAGCTTGTATTTTTATTTGTGTGTTTAAATACGTTTTTCTGTAGCTAAAAGGACATTTCCACGCCTTGAGATTTAACGAAATCGACCATTACTGGTTACTAAACAGAATAGCCAACCGGCAATAAATAAAGAAAGACAGGCAATTTGATGTAAATAATCGGGAACGTTATTGGGGTTATTGGGTAACTAAAGGGTTTAAAAAATGGATAGTTAAACTATTATTATCCGTAATACTGTATGTTTGGTTCCTGACAGTTTTGAAAACAGAGTTTGCTTTTGATATAATAAGTATAACCTTCTTCGAGTTATGAAAGAAAGTTGGCAACACAGAATTTTTGAAACGAACGGCAGAAAAAAGGTAAGATCCACAGTCGTAGTTGTTATCATTACGGGACAGATAGTTATTGTAACAAAATTGACGCCAACAACGTGTGGCATAAATAACCCGAATTTATTTTAATGTAACAATATATATATATTGTAACGTTACATAACCCGGTCCCAATAAATTAAATCATGTAAGAACATAAAGGTCAGAAATGGGTAACCTATAACTAGCTCCAAAATTAATCTGTATCACTAAACATTGTAAACAATTCGAGTGATATACAGTGACAAGTGAGTTATAGTGTACCCATTGAGGTAAAAAAAGTGAAAGTGAAGGTAACTTATTACAGAATTGTGCTGTAGGTTTGGGAATTATAAAACTATGTTAGTAGACTGTAATGCTACTGACTGATTCTGTGTTTTTATTAATTTGTTGTAATATTTGTGTTGTGTGGACAACCAATTGTAATACCTAGGTTAATGTTATATTTTTTCAAATATTTGTGTTATAATATAAGATAACCCAGGGTTAGTTTTAAAAAACATAAAAAGTTTAAATATCAAAGGATAATAAAAAATTAAAATAATACTATATGAGGGAAATGGCAACAGGAAGTAGTGCAGTGTAGGAATACTATGAGAGACTAATAAATACTATATAAATTCATTTAGAGATAATAAAAATATTAAATACTTATATACCAGGTCATAAGAAAATGAACAGAAACCTCTTACATAAACCAAATTGGTAAAGAAACCGGAATTAAAAAGAATTATTTTTCGGTAAATAAAATATAAATTTATAATAATTACAAACTGCCTGTATAATAAAAATATTTTGGGTTACTAAGAGTGACGAGAATAACAAGTATTGTTAATAATCGAATTTGGAAATTAAACCTGGCGAGTTGAAAAAATGATGCTACCACAATTCTGTTAAAATATCCTTATTGAAACTTGGGAAAAGTGTAAAAGTAGTACAAATTCGAAAAGCAATATGAACTCTATATAATCATACCTTATTTATCAAAATTAAAGGATTATACTTCATAATAAACTGTGAAAGAAAACCCTTCTGATGATTCGGCCTAGTTTCGTGATGTTTCAAGTTGACAATAGAATATGGGCCAGATGGTAATGAAATTACAACTCAAGACGGACCTCACTAGAGAAAAGGCTTCCTTCCAGTAAGAACTATAAGAAGAGAGGTAATATAAACATTTAGTTTAATAGTTGACGAAGAAAACGCATTCCGAATGGTTATATAGAACACAAAAACTAGTCAAAATTAATCACATGTTCTAAAGTAAACAAACGCACGCTGCTCTCTTACGGACAATTCTGGAACTACATACTAAACGGAAAAATAAACAAATTTATTTAATATTTTTCAGTATTTGTAAAGCTTAGTAATTATCCATTTCTGACCATCTCGTAACAAAAAGAACTTACCCTTAACCCTGGGGAATTAAAAAGAATTATATATTGATTGATGTTTTAAAAAATAGTATAAAATTTGGTAAACAAAACCATATATGTTTTTTTCTTTTGACAATTCCATGTTTATTCGAGGAAGTCGATATTATGTTTTAATTAAGTAAAGATCGATTGTGATACTTATATTTTGGTGGCAGGAAAACAAAAAACAATAATATAATTAATAAATATTATTGAAAAATAATATTGAATAATAAAAATGTGTTATATTTTTTGTAGTGGGTAGTTGTAATAGATTTCAGCACAAAATAGAAGAGATTGATACATTGGGTCATATTTCGCCATAGGGTAGGCTGGTTGAACTATGTGTGGAAACTCGTCTTACAATCAGCTGATTTAAATCACAGCGAACAATTTAAAAAAATTTCCGAGATCGCCTAAACCGAGTGTAAATAATCGGTACTTACTCTCTCTTCCTCATAAGGCTGAACAACTTCCCTACTTGACACCAAATCACACACTCTCGATTTCTGCTTAGATTGAGTAACATTACAAAATACTTTATTTTTTAAACTTCAGTTATTATAATTCATAAGTGGCGACTGCGGAGAGGCAGAAACTTTAATATTTCAAGGCAGTACATTACAGATTGGCGCATAACAACGTAGGGCATATAATATAACTCTCCTATATCAAAAAGCAGTACGTTACAGATTGGCGTACACAACATTGGGAGCTTAATTAAATAAGACGAACACCCAATAAGCAACATACAAAGTTTTCGCTAAAACCTCTACGAAAACCGCTACGTTACAATATATATATATATATATTGTTACAACACAAATAAGCCACCCCAATACTAGGGATAAAAAAGTGAATCTAAATATAAAAAAGTAATTTGTATAAAATAAAATGTTTAATATAAAGAAAATAAAATGACGATGACACGACAAACAATGACATGACCTAACCCAAGTGATTGACCAAAGAAAAAGAACCCAAAGGAGAAGGGAAAAGACGAAAACAAATAAGAAAGTGATTCACCAAATAAAAAGAACCCAAAGGAGAAGGGAAAAGACGAAAACAAATAAGAAAGTGATTGAACAAAATAAGAAGAACCCAAAGGAGAAGGGCAAAGACCGAAACCAAACAAAAATGAAACAAATTGAAGGAATTGAATGACTCAATGCAACATAATAAAATAAACCCAAAGGATAAGGTGGAAAACCAAGATATAAATGAAATATGCCAGAAGTGAAGAAGGAGAAAGAAGGAAAAAGAAACAAACCAACGATAAAGGGAAATAAAATGAAATCAAGTGATAAGGCACAAACCAGTAATATAGAATACAAGCAGGAGAAATGGTACACTCAAATGTAATATTGGAAACAAAACCAATAACTAACCTAAGTAAATAATAAATATTATTATCAATTAATTGATAAAGGTAACTGATATGTGAGGAAACCCAATTAAATACTATTAGAAATAAAAATACACTAACCCACAAATTAGAGTTAGATGTAATGATGAAATCGATAGACATAAACTTGTTAATATTATTAATGATATTTGTAATGAAAGAGATAGTGAGGTAGTGAGAAAATAAACTTTAGTAAATAAGAAAGAGAAAGTAATTACAGGGATTACCCATTTAGAAACACTTAAAATAAAAACATTTAAGGAGAGCAAAAGTGGAAGTGTAAAAACCCCAAAGTAAAGTGATAAAGAAAAAACACTAAATAAATTATAATAAACAATAGATAATTTAAAAGTGGAAGGTAATGAATAAATAAGAATAGTGTAAATGATAGTATTATGAAAAATAGTGAAGGATAGAAAAAACACTTAGTAAATCAATAAGAAACACTAAATTATTAATGGTGAACTATATTAGTAATTAAGAATGTTGTTAAGAGTAGTATTAGATGTAAACAATTAATTAAGAAGTAATGAACAATGAAGAGTGATGATATCAGTATTAATTAAAAAAGAATCTTATTGTTAAGTTTAATTGAATACAATTGTAGTTAAAAGGGAGAATCCCATGAAAGAGGAAACAGATAGTGTTACCATGGAGTGAAAGTAAAGATTATGTAAAAAAATAAGAAGTTAAAAACAAAATCAATAAACACCCCATGTTATAAGGGATAATTATTTAAGTCAGTTCAAAAGGTGTGATGTTGTTTAACACCCAAAAAATAGTATAAAAGGAAATGAATTTGTAAACTAACACTACATAATAATTGTTTAATCAAATTTATGAATAGGATATGGCTGGAGGAATTGTACAGACCATAGGCCTAGGTGTTATATTTTATGTGATAAAAAATAATAAGTAATAGCCATATTGTTAGCAATGGCAAGTTAAATAAACATGCAGAACTTAGAAAACGAGAAAATCAGTTGGTAAATAATTAGCAATCCATGATGTGTAAAATAATATAAAACATACAAATAACACAAAAACAGATCCAAAGCACATCAACAAATAACACAACCAATTATAATAATAAAACAAAACTCATTAGGTTAAAATGAAATGTAATTTGTAGGAAATAAGTAAATATAATCAATGGCTACTTAGGCCTATGAAATGCCTAACTGTCAGAAACAAACACCTACAAATTGTATGAAATCAACAAAGAAATTAACAAATCCAAGGCGATAACCAACCAAGGATAATTTGTAAATCTTGTTAAAAGAAAAATGTTAGTATAAGAACTTAAATTAAAAAAGAAATGTAATTAACAAATGTTAACATAATTGTACAAGAGTCAATATCTTATAGAACCCAACCTTATGGGGTATCAAAACAATCTTTGAAAGGAACTAATAACAGTAGTGATAATATTTAATATGTAGGGAGGAAGATAGAAGAATATAAGCAATCAGAAGATATACAGCTATTTTGAATAATAATTCAAATTTGATAACAATGGTAATAAACCAAGATTAACCAATCAGAATTAGCATGTAACCATGACAACAGACGTTGGTTACGAATTTTTCTGTTAATTTATAGTACTCTCAAAGTGACGCTCTTCAAGATTAGACGCCAAATATTGAATGACCTAAATTTTCATTTTTAAACGTATAAGAGTAATCTAAATTCAAAAATAAGTACCAATATGAAGAAGACGAGGGACAATAATGTTTAACTGATGCCAAGGACCATTTTACACGAGAATTAAATGAAAAATCGTCTACATCTAACATGAAAAGGACGCAAGACATACTTAAGCCCCAAGATTATTGAAAATTGATGACTAATGCAGCCCAATTACCTTTTTGACCGACGACTGTTAATACCAAGGCGTCTGATTTGATAAGTATAATTGAATTACCCAAATTCCAGGAATAAACTCACTTTAAATATTTCTCACAGTAAATTGAAATCTCACTATAAACCGTATATTCTCTTTCAAAGATTAATTCAGAAAAATAAAACACTGAAAATTTGTTAACTTAGAATATAACCTGTTGATCGAATACGAACTTTAGAAACACACTTAACTACACTACAGAACAAATTACTGTATAACCAAACACCTTATCATTTAAGTACAAATAATGTAAGGTAATGTACTTTTTATTGTAATCATAATGAATATTTGTCTTGTAATCAAAAGAACTCCAGATTTTGAACGAGTACAATTGTAAACTAACAAAACAGTAGCCATACTGGACTGAATATCTCGTTACAAAATCGATTTCGTCAACCTGAGAGAAATTGTTTCATAACTAATGTCGGTGCAAATTTATTAATAAACAAGTATAATTTTCTTATCAGACTGAAACATTACAAATCAATAATTAAAGTAACTAGTACAGAGTGTAACCATTGTTTTTATTTCATAGGGAGTGTATTGTAAAATTTGTGCTTGATAGCGAACAACTAGGTTTGACGGCCAGCGCTCACGCTGCACTTCGACAAACTACCTGCTCGATTCAGGAGGTCGAACAGGCGGGAATAAATTTGAATGCCCCGGCCGTCATCGCTGAGAACACCTTTTTAACACGTTATTTAATAAGTTTAATTGTTTTCAATAAACAATTTGGCGCCACCCGGGATTCACAAAACCCTATTTAATAACAGGTAAGGTTACTAATGCGTTGTACTGGTAATTAAACCATCGCTACGGACTTCGTTAGCGTTAAATATTGAAGTAACGACACCAGTGTGAGGCGAACACACTACATACACATCTTTTAACAGAGACGACTACATATACGCGTTACAATATATATATAGATGACGCGTGTCAAAGCATATGATTCATCATCAGATCATAAAATACCCCTTGTAGGAGGTCGTCATCGGTTAAAAATCCAATATCACTTGCATTGAATACGCGTCAGTAGGCCTAGGTGCGCATCTATTCACGCTTCCCCGAAGGCAGATTGAAAAAGGTTAGTTTGTCTATTCATGCAAGTTACTTGGGCACCGTTGTAAAATGCTTTTACTTTTGTTTGGTGTCCAGGTCATGTAGATATTGAAGGTAACGAAGAAGTTGACACTGTAGTAAGAACGCTGCGGACAGCCCACAAGTGGATGCCATTGCCATACGACCTGACGACGCGAAACTATCTGCCACAAGCACCATTATTAATGTTTGGCAGCAGATGTAGAACACAAAGCAGAGCAAACTTTCTGCCGTGAAGCAGAGCGTCCGTAAATGACAAGTAGCAGGTATAATGATGTTAGTAGAAGTCGGTTTTCTGTATATTGCATATTATATGTGGTTGTTGTTTCTTGTTATGGTTATGTCTAAATAGTTGATTTCGTTATGTTATTCTTTTTCTTCTGTGAATTGTATTTTTGGATGTATGTTATTGATTTGTTTTAGTATGTTCTCTGCATTTGTGTTTTTGTTATTTGATACACATAGCCCGTCATCTACATATCTTATCCATATGCCATTTGGATCAAATGATTTTATAATGTTTTTTATTTTGGTGTCTATGTGTTGTAAGAATATTTCTGCTATTGTGCTAGATAATGGAGATCCCATTGCTAAACCTTCTTGCTGTTGATAAATTTTGCTATTAAATTCAAAGTAATTTTGTTTTAGTATTAGTTGGAGGATATTTTTTATTTCAGTTATATATTGTGTGTCTTCATTTTGTTCTTTAAGTTTGTTTATTATTATGTCTATTGTTTCATCTACTGGGATGTTGGTGTACATGTTTGTGATATCATATGATGTGAAAAATGTATTTTCATTTATATTTATTATTTTTAGTTTGTCTATTAATTCGTATGTATTTTTATGTTATGATGATTATTTGTTAGATGGTTACTTTTTAGTTTTTGTGCTATTATTTTTGCTATTTTGTGTATAGGTGCTTTTTTGAAGTTGATTGATTATTGGTCGTATTGGGTTGTTTAATTTGTGTATTTTTATTAGGCTATTCATTTTAGGTGGTTCTGGATTATTATTTATACATAAAGAAACGAACTGTAGCAGAAAGTGTTTGACTACATTTTAGTTGACTCAACTACAGTGGAAATTCAAACACATTAAGACGCAAAACGACATTTTCAAAGCCTATACATAATCTCGCTGCTTTTAGGAAGGACAGAGTTCTGTCTATCGTCGCTAACTGTTCGTTTCCGATGTCTTCTTTCAGGTTACCTTCACCTTCGTGTCTCTGCCTGAGTTCCGCAAGAGCACTACAGTCTTCCGTTATTCGTTTCACGCAAGTGCTCCGCAACAAGTGCAAACGGGGCGTTCTTGTCCTCGTAGGAGGTACGAAGACGTCAAGTTTGTGTGCCCATTTCGTAGTCTTCTGGTGGTGCAAACTTGTTCACGACGACTGCGATCACCTGCTACTTGTCATTTACGGACGCTCTGCTTCACGGCAGAAAGTTTGCTCTGCTTTGTGTTCTACATCTGCTGCTAAACATTAATAATGGTGCTTGTGGCAGATAGTTTCGCGTCGTCAGGTCGTATGGCAATGGCATCCACTTGTGGGCTGTCCGCAGCGTTCTTACTGCAGTGTCAACTTCTTCGTTACCTTCAATATCTACATGACCTGGACACCAAACAAAAGTAAAAGCATGCATTTTACAACGGTATCCAATTAACTTGCATGAATAGACAAACTAACCTTTTTCAATCTGCCTTCGGGGAAGCGTGAATAGATGCGCACCTAGGCCTACTGACGCGTATTCAATGCAAGTGATATTGGATTTTTAACCGATGACGACCTCCTACAAGGGGTATTTTATGATCTGATGATGAAGCATATGCTTTGACACGCGTCATCTATATATATATACAGGCCCGACTCCAGGCAGGGGTGAACCGTACCACCGCCCAGGGCTGCAAATTTAAAGAGCGGCAGATTTCGGGATGTTAAATTTTGAAATTGATGGAAAAAATAAAATTATTCATTTAATTTCATCACAATATGTAAGATCAGTAAGAATTACTTTATGTATATGATCCATTACTTTTGTTATATTTAAATCATAATGAATTTTAGTTAGTATTTTAATTTTAAGTCATCATATAGACATACATTTTTATTGTCTCACGATTTCTTGTATTGTCTCTACAATTTTTATTGTAGCCGTTCGCCGCATCGTAAACGCGAAAAAGTTCTAGTTATTTGATAAACACAACAATGCAAACATTCCTAGTCGTTATTTGAAGGCAATCGCCGTATCTTTAGAATAGGTCTAGTGTGCGCGAATGTGTTCAGAGTTAAAATAAGGAGGGGGGCACTCATAAAAACTGCACAGGGCGGCAGAAGCGGTGGGGCCGGCCTTGTATATATATACATATATATACTGAACAGGATCGTCCAACATTCGGATAATCTTGGCCTGACTAAAGAGGTTATACCAAGGAATTGTTACACAGTAACTGACGTCACGAGAAACTTTCTCTGCACTGACTGATAACTGACTTAAGTGACCTCGCACAGACTCCTGAGTCTATTGGGTGGAGCAGATTCTGTTATTCTAAGTCTCCTTGACCGTACAACAATACTTCCCTAAGGTATGAAACGTCCTCTTATTTCGATAGCTTATTTCGGTCACAGCATCTTACCTACGGCAACCTGACATCTGGAAGGAGGTAGCATCCTGTCACAAGTCAATACAACTGGAGAATTAGTCACAGAGTCATAGCACAGTGTAGACCTACATAAACAACCCCCCCTGCTTTTATATGCGTGCGTAAATGCGTATGGCGATAGTGTGAGAAACCTAAGGCCTCATTTATATATACTTCCAGGTGGCAGGCGTCGGGTGGCAAGTGGTAGGCGACGAGGGACGTCACCCGCACCTGTCGTTCATTGTTGAGAATGGGTTTGTTTATACTTCTGCGAAGTGACGTGTGAATCCTCGGTGACGTACCTCTCACCACCTGTCGCTGTAGTTTGTCACAGATACAGGCGACGTCTCCCGCGCTTTTTGGCATTTGCGTGTCTTTTCTCGTGTCATAATAATGTCGATTTCGCGGGCAGGTCGGGAATTATTAATTAGTGAAGTGCAGACAAGGCCTGCAATTTGGAATGATCACAAACCAAATGTGATTTTGACGCAAATCACAAAAACATGGATGTGGTGGAGAAAAGCTGGAAGGAAACAGCACAGTTGATGAATAAAGAGGGTAAGCAACACTTCAAATATACTTTATTAAACTTTATTTCCAATTACGTCCTTTCGATTATAGAAACGGTATGTTAACACGTAACTTTAAATACTTTAATATTATAATTCACTTGTATTGTATTGTATTATTATTGTAAGTTTACTTGTATTCAATTTTATTTTAATTTGTATATTCGGCGATTGTGCCATAATTCATTAATCACACTTTCATACCCAACAGCTATTACCTTGATTTCGATTTCGTTTCAGTGGCTGCAGTAAAGAGTAAATGGAAAAATCTCCGAGCTAAGACGAGGAAGGAGCTGTTGGCAATGCCACAGACGAAATCAGGATCTCCGACTCTAGGGTTGAAATCTGCATGGGAATATTTCGACCTCATGTATTTCATAAAAAATGTCATTCTGCCTGCTCCAACGACGGGAAATCTCCTTGTGCATGACAAGTCACTAAGATACTACACGACTAGGAAACATTTTACGTGTTCTAAACGACATCTCGATCGTGACTGCTCAATCCCATGTGTAATAGCTCGACCATCGCCTGAATGCTGCACCACCTGACGCCTACCTTTTTATCACCTGCCACCTACCACCCGTCACCTGGAAGTATAAATGAGGCCTAAGACACATGGTCGAGCTGAACGTGTAAGATTTTGCGCTCATAGGACCTAGAAACCGGGTCTCAGCCTCAAGACAATTATGAGCGAGCTGTGACCCGGACACCGCAAACACTTCAGACACTCTGCACACTTCTGTTTATCTGCGACAGTGATAACACCAACTGTACTAAAATGACGCATGCGCAAGAAGCGTTGTTAATTCATTCTGGCGGAACTCTACCAATGTTGTGTTATTCCCAGCAATCCTAATTGGGAGTGTGTGTTCCTGCATTTTTACGCTGATCTTCCCTTTATTCCAGAAAAATTACTTTTTACACCAATTACTTAATGTACACCAAGATGGCGTCCCATTCGTGCTTACCGCACGCAAGGTAAAGCTAGGATACTCGCTGGATTCAAAAATATTTACATCTTCAATGTAAACATTCTGAAGCCGGCCTTGGTGCGACGGTCAATCTGCTTCGTTACTGTACATCATTAATGCCTAGCGGCATCCATCCATCCATCCATATGTTATAAGATAATAGACTTCATTGTGTATTATAAATTGGACAAGAATAAAATGCAAGTGCTGCCAGCGAGCCAGCAGTTAGTTCTGATTGCTATGACGTAAATCGTAACGACCAATGATAGTGATATAGTGAACCTAAAAAAAGTGTTTTCATATGAATGTCACGAAGTGTTGAATTAATTCATTACCCATGATGGTTAGGGCAGGATGGATCGTTGAATTTGGTCGTCATCGTTTTTCCTGTTATTTATTCGCAAAGTCTGCATCCATCTTCGAGACTATTAGTATGTGAAAGGAAATTGGACTTAATTCGCGAAGACGGATAAAACAGATGAGTCTTCAGAAATAATGAATACCGTCAAACAGAGATGGTATCATGTAATGTGTATTATACGTCTCCGAGTTCGAGGGCACATGGAGACCCCACTCTGTGTCTTTTTGTGGACGTCATCATGTTCTAAACCAAGCGCTCTCCGAATCGTTGAGCACCAAGATCTGAAGAATACTGTCAACCACATTGACAATAAAACCAATCCAATTTCGGCCCCCTTACTGACTCTGCTTTAATAATATAATTTGACGTTCATTCATACATAAATAGCTCAACAGTTTAACGTTGATTCCTAACAGTTCAGTAGAAATGAATGTTGACACTATCGGCAGTATTAACGATGCTGAGATACAATGTTTAGCTTTAGCTATAAAATAATAATCTGTTCACACTGAATATGCCAGTTACGATCATCCCATATAACTAAAAAAAATATCACTGAACGGACGTGCGTTCAGTTGGTCATCCGGCCCGCTACGTTATGATTATATTACCTTACTTTCTATTTAATGTTGTTAAAATTATTGTTATTACTAGCCGGCCTGTCGACTGCTATTGTGTACAGACGTTTTGGCCCCACCATTGGTGGCCATCTTCAGTGTCCGAAAATGTTTGGCAAGGTCTCCGCCCCTTCCACTGAGGTAGAGACTAAGTTTCTATGTAATGTTTTAAGGGTATCTTACGTTAGAACTAAAGAGTAACTAGAAAACGGTTGACAATTTTCTAAACTCAATAATATATGTCTCTACAACCAAGACTGTAGGTACAAAAATGTTTTTAAATTTTATAAATATCAAGTTGGTAAAGAAAACCGACGCGATTTGACAATTAAATTCAGTCTTTTTAAAACAAATTCAATTCTCATTTGGCATTTATTTTAAGTAAATAATACACAATTAATACATGTAACAGCCTTTACTACTTTAATCTAAGCGAAAATTATGTTCATAATACTTTTAGCGCGATGTAAAAATGTTCAGTATATTGGAAAATCAGTTTTAGAGTGTAACTTGAAAACATAAAAGTGCAAGTAATTCAACATTTCTATTTAAATTAAATTCTTAAAATAAGTGTGCAAAAAGTGTTCTATTTAAAGTAACAAACACATTTTCGGCGAGAAACGCTGTTACGAATAGATCCCGCTAACGTCACGATAGGATGCTATAAATTAGTTAATCAACAACGAGCCTCGCGGAAACCAAGATCCCGATGAGACAGTTATGAATACAATTCATAATCCTTTGATTTTCCCCAAATAAACTTCTAGATATACATCCATTTATAGCAACTGATAGATCATTACTGCCGGATATGTTCATCTTCCCCCATGAACTTCATTCTTGAGTCCTCTATACGTCCTCCCAAGTAACCTTGGGAGAGTACTTTTTCGTTGTAAACTGATAATTATTTTATTTAATAATGGCGGAAGATTATATACAGTTTCGATCAAAGTCACGCTCTCCCTGACTCTTCTAAAATCGTACGAATCAAAGGAGCTAGAGAAATTTCTCGTCTTCCCTCGTCAATCAATAATTATCATTACTTTTCTTTAATTAGTAGTGATTTGATTTGATTACCGCCAAAACTGTATACCTTTTTTTTTTTTGAGACCGACCAATATGGTCGGGCTCGTGCTGTTTTGGAGGTAAGCTCCCTTCAGCCGTGTGGGTATGGGATTGTAGGGGGACGAACGCCAGCTGACCGGGCCGTTGAGAAGGTGGAGGCACGTAGTTGGGAGTGTATTGCTTGTGGTTATATTGTGTGTAAGTGTAGTTGGTAGCCATATGCGAATGGGAGAGGTAGAAGGAGGTGGCCATTATAGGTGTTTGGTGGTATATTTATTATTTATTTATTTCTTTTTCGATGTTTTTTTGGGTGTATACCATCATCTCTACAAACCAGATTATGTTTGCTTACTAAATTAGAAAAAATAATTACATATTAATGAGATGTCATAGTCGTATTGATCGTATTACAATTGTAGAGTAGAAGTCAAGTAATTACAGACGTAAGTTAACATAACTTACAAGATCGTTGATAAAATAATCACAAAGCAACTATGCAAAGTGACGAAAGCTGTAAATGCAAAGAATGTAGATTCCTTGGAGGTTTAAATTAAATTGCTTCGACCTTACAGAAACGCGAAAGACTTGTAAAAGAAGATACTTAATGTGACTAACAGAAAGGCTTAAAACACTTCTGTATTGTTTTCTCTAAAAAAAAAAATAGGTGCTGTCCTAATATCCGTATCCGCACTACATTTTAGATGTTTTGAATATGGGATTGTATCGATATATTACCATGTGAGGAGGAAGAAGTGTATTAATTGTAAATTATTCTATTTCTTAATGCAAAGCAAAAATACGTGTTGTTTTCATTCGTGAGGTTAGATACAAATGTTTTTTTTAGCTTACTGTTTAAAGAAATAAAAGCCATGCTTAGGAAAAATATGACGTTTAATATGTCTACACAATGGTTGAAAGAGAGAAACGTTAAAAACAACGACATAACGTACTTTTAACAAACAACAACAGAATAAAGTAAGAAATACAATTATTTCTTAATACTAGGATTAAAACAAAAAACAACGTATTAACAAACGAAAACAAGATTTGTTATTCGTTAGGTGTTCAATATTCTTTTATGTTACTCAGTAAAATCTCGAAAACTTCATTGAAAGCAAATTTTGTGCGAACACACACACAAATTGGAGACGTGTATAGTATCCGGCCTTCCTTCTAGTTGGTTGATTTTTTATGTGATGCTCACAAAAAATGAGTATTATTGGAAAAATGAATACTGTTGGAAAACGAGTTGTGTTACAAAAAAGAAACATTTTTCGTAAAACATATAGAGTGAAACACGACTGCAATCGTCAACAAACTATTATAACATACACAAATAAATTTTCACGAATTCTATTATCTAACTAAAGTTATATGCGATATTGACTGCATATCGATGTCAATAATCGCATAATCGAAATATCGAAAATGAGTACGGGTACGGTTATTGAGACAGTACCAAAAATCTAACTTCCAGATACTAGTCACTGAACTGGTCATTCCAATCTCTGCACCGCTCACTTCTTTAATTTTCCTCTCTAAGCACATTCGTCTGCTGTTTCCAGATATTCTATAATTGCTCTGTTCTTAGATTTTTATTTTCTATTTAAGTTTTTCATTAAGCTTTTCAATGATCACAGGAGTAGTTTATCACGTTCTCGTATGCTTTTTGCTCATCCTTCCTACGGCGTTCTCTTCAGAAATCCAGTCGATTAATCGTTCTCTGCAGAACAATGGGTCAATTAATGGATGGCATTGGAGACGTTTTCTGTGGCAACGTAGGTATGAACGCTACAAAAACAAGCCGTCAACATTTTGATAAAGATAGCCTTATTCACGGAAAATTAATGAGGCGAACGAGTTTCATTTCAAAATACGCACGATGTCATCAGTATTTCGAGCACTCAGTTCACGATGCCGACAATTTAATTCCGAACTAAGATCATAATAATGAGAAATAAACAGGTTGATTTCCTGAGTTTAAGATAATAATACAAATAAAATTATTGAAGTAGAAATATAATTTCTGTGCAGATATGCGAATTATACACGCCTCATTGGAAACATCTTACAACGGCTGAAAGAAGTAACATCTTACAACATCTTATATCTAAATTTTCAATTTGCGTCGATTCGATTAAAAATGTATTTACCTATACAAAAGAAATTTCCATTATTTTTTATTAAGTAACAATTTAATAGGGTGCCAAGAGACCTGTCAACGAGACATTACGAAGTGATGCACTTTGCAGTGACATCACGTCCAGTCTAGGTCAGCGGGTCACTGTCTCTTCAGTTTCCTTCTGGGTCGCGTGATTATCAGCCCTTCCACAAGATTATTATTATGACCTTGAAAATGTTTCTAACAGATAGTAACAATAACTGTAATCGGGGTACCTCGGCTTCAACAAGCTGATACTGTTTTTAAACTATTAACATTTACCCTGGTCTTGGTTTTATTCAAAGTGTAATAATTTAGTAATTGTTTCATAGGAGGTCGTAAAAAATTAACCACAAATAAGGAAAGAAAACCGTTCAAAATTTTGATGTTTGAATTATTTTCATTAAATCAGTGTCAACTGTTTTTACTCTCGATTTTCTCTATTCAAAATTATATAGTTTATTTTCTCTGAAATCCTTCTAGTACATTTATTTCACGCTAACTCGTTGGTATAAGAATTCGTTGGATTATATTGTAACTTTGATCTTATCCGAATAAAATTTCCAGAAAAACTACGATATAGAGGAAGTAGAAAACTGGGGATATAACTGTGTATGTGGGTAATTTGTATTGAGGAAGGAGATTTTGTACTTTGTGGATATATTTCTGTCCCGGAGGGGGGGGGTCTGCCTACAGCCCTGTTTTTCTTACATTTTTCGATCATTATCAATATAATTCGTCATTATATCCGGTGGATGGATATAACAAAAAATAAAGCCTCTTGACCCCAAATAATCTCTATCACGACCATCTCCTAGTACTTCTCTCATCAAAATTTCCTTCTAAACTACTGTCTCACAGCTATTATGCTTAATTATGTATCCAGTGTCCCAGCGCCGGTATTTTGGTCTAATGAGATTTCCTCACAAAATTTACCTCATATATCTTACATATCTCATATATCTCACAAAACGTCACCACCATACCTCACCAGCTCACCATATCCCTTCACGAAATCTTTTGCAATCTGTTTAAGCATCATGCCTGAAATGTATCTTACTTGTCATTCCTTCCAGTTGGCCATTTATTCCCTGTCACTTTCCACAGAAAAGGCTGTACGAAGTTTTTTTCTTTTTTGAGTCCAGTGTTTCTTGACTGTAGCAGTCTCATCCTTTTTTACAAAAACCATCCTTATTTCTTGTCTTCCATACATTAAGATTCTGCTTTCCGTCTCGGCGTCGCACCTCTTAAACGATTATTCATTTTCCTCGTGTCACAACCTGTTGCCTTCTCTTCTATTTCTACTCCTTTCATCTACAAATCAAATTAACGACGTCTTCTTTCCATAAAAGCCAGAATGCAAATCAGTCTCGTTTTTAATCATAAGAGCTACATCATGTGTGACATAAGAAACATATTCGTTTTTCTAACTCTCTATCTTTACTTTCTTCCCAAAGATGGATCCATCTTACTTTTCTTCCCAAAGATGGATCATTTGCTTAACAAATGAGGTGACAGTAGCTGTAAAAATACTATCCTGTTGATCTCGTATATAATCTTTCTGTTGCTGCACCAAAGTCAGATGCCTTTAAGAATTTTAAAAAGTGGCGTTGCAAAAGCCTTCTTTATTAAGACTCCATACCATGCGCATCTTTAAGATTGTCCCTCATATGAAACGTCTAATGTTGTATCACATTGCATCCTTCTGATGGACTGAACAAACGAATTTCTAAAAAATCTATGATTCCTTTATTTAAAAAGTAGATTATAAACAATGATGTACGGGACAATATGATAACGGGAAGAGAGTCTATTGTTTTATTAGTAGAATCTACTAGCTAGTAGATCATTATAAAGTTCACTGGCCTAATGATAATGTAAAAGCCGAGCATAGTAATACAGAAACCAACAAGTCTGTTACCTACGAGGGAGACTTGATAACAAGGGACGAGCTTGAAGAAGCCCGTGGAAGAACGAAAAATCAAAAAGCAACAGGACAGGATGGTTTGAATGCAGAATTGTTCAAGTACAGGGGTATCTTGCTTAAACTTTTTAATACACGTTTAAACACATTTCTATAATATGTGTTAAAAAAGACAACGGGTCCCACAAGATTGGTTAACTGCTCGGTTGATGTCTATTTTTAAGAGAGGAGAGCAGAATTACTGTCATAACTATAGGGGAATATGTGTGGATGTTACTGGATACAAAATGTATGCAAAACCACCGTCTGCAGACTATTTCCAAGCACCATATTTTGGAACAGGAAAGCATGGAGGAGTATTGTTGAGGAGGCTAAAGCTCACCAAATGCTGTAACGCCAGATAAGAAGATCTTATTCTGGAAGAAAAACGGTTTCGGGAAGAGTAGATCTTGTACAGACAATGCTTTTATTATATACAAATCATTGAGAAGCATCCCGAGTTCAATAAAGAAACGCATATTATAGCTTTCATTGACTTTGAGAAGGCTTTTGATAGAGTAGATAGAAGTTTGTCGTGGCAAATATTAGAAGAACGGGGATATCCTGAACAACTTATAAGAACTATACAAGGCCTGTATAACGGAACAAGAATCGCTGTTAAAAATAATTCTAGGATATCCCAGCATCAACGATGATAATCCCAACAACACCATAATCTGTCAGTCGGGGTGTCAGACAAGGGTGCAGTACATCACCTACCCTTTTTATCGTTTATATGACGATCTAGTAAGGAAATGGAACATCCAGTAAACACTGGTATTAAGTTATCACGAAACAGAAATTTGAGTGTGGTGTTGTTTGATAACGACTTGATTGTCCTTGAAAGTACAGAATCTGATCTTGAAAAATCTGTTTTTAAGCTTCATCAGATTTGCAACAACACAATAATGAAAATCTTCACTATAAACACAAAGATAATGGCATTTCGAGGCAAGGAGCCAATAACAACAAAAATAATGATTAGTGATCGAGTTGTAGAATAGGTGACCCACTTTAATTATTCGATATGTATGGGGTTATCGTAGGAATTATGATATTGATGTTGATGTTATGATATTGATATTGATGTTGAAGTTGCAGACGATCTGTAGAACAATCAACCGCATTTTTAGAAAGAAGGTACGTCGAGATACAAAATTTAAATTCTACAAAGTTATGGCAGCCCCTGTACTCTCCTATGTACTGTGAATTGTGGACAACAACCAAGAAACGAGACAGTAAAATACAGGCCTCGGAAATGGCGTTCTTAAGAGGAGCTAAAAGGTGTTCTAAAAAGAGTTACAAGTTTTTTATAACTTGAATGAAAAATTAAAACATTACAAACAATAGTAGAAAGAACATTTAGAAAGGAGTGTGAGATTCCAGATTGGCCAAACAAGTCTGGTAATACAAACCTATAGGACACAGGTGTGTGGGTTGACCCAGGAAGAGATGGCTGGAGATTTTTGCAGGCGGAACAGGCAGCACCTTGCCTATGCCGTGTTGTGAAGATGATGATTATGATTTTTTAACTCTGTCCGTGCGCGCGCGCGCGTGTAGTTATTTTCTATTACACGTATTAATGCGTGACGTCCGTTTCGTAGAGTTTGTTCTGCATGTACAGTACAAGGGTGTTATATTTGGAACTCTTGCAGTAGAATAATTATTTCACTTCCATTTTACTATAATATTCCAGGCACGTGTGAATATAAATTGTTTTACCTTTTCGTCATGTGACTTCGTTAGTACTCGTTCCTTTTTCCGTTACTGAATACCTCGGGAGCGTATGGGACAAGAAGAAGTACTGGTAAAAAAGGAAGGTTAGGGCTATGCAAGACTAGTGAAAACTAGTCTTTGCTATCATTCTACGCGACCGATGTGCGGACTGATCTGATCGTGCGATTTAAAGACGTGTATAATGTAATGTTTTAAACCATGTTTTTTTGCAAGACATCTGAGGTTTTAATTTTTGTTAACTTTAACGATCTGACTACATCCTGAGTGGAAAGTACTGCTGATGACGTTTGATGTGCTCAAACGTCTGTAAGGATGACAAGTAGGTTCTACCTACGAAGACACGAGACGGAAAAAGTAAAATAAGTAAATATTTTTATAATTATTGTATTAAAACAGCAGGAAACCGATTTGCAATTACACATGTGGATGCGTGGCGCGTTACGTTACAGCAATTGAGACGAAATCATCGTGCAAGTTGTAATTTAAGCACATTTTAGAAAATAGTTTTTCTACTCCAGCAAGTATCCCGATGCTCAAGTGCACATTCAAACGCATAGAATACACTAACAGAATAAAACAAAATGTAATTATATATAATATACAACATATAATACAATAGAACATAAAAATTACTCTTTTCAACTCATGACCGGTTAGGGTAGTAGCGACATCTGTCTGTGGTAATGCGTATTACAACAACCAGTAGCACAACTTTTAATTCCAACTTCAAGGAGAGGAAATTAACTATTTTGAAAACGTTAAGATCTCACGAGACAGATATTTGAATGTGCTGTTGTTTGCTGACAACTTGCTTGTAATTCACAGAATCTGCTTTACAAAAATATGTTTTAAACTTTATCAGATTTGCAATCAATACAATATGAATATTTCCACTACAAGAACAAAGGTAAATGACATTTGGAGACAAGGAACCAATAAGAACAAAAATAATTATTAATGATCAAACTGTAGAACAGCTAAACCATTTTAACTATATGGGAAACGATACTGGCTATGCTAGGAATTATGATATTGATGTTAACTTAGATATGTTCTAGACGTTTGTGGGACAATCAACCGTGTTGAAGTTTTACAAAGTTATGGCGGTCCCTGTATGGGTGTGAACTATGGACAACAACCAAGAAACAAGAAAATAAAATACAGGCCTCGGAAATGGCGTACTTAAGAGGCGTTAAAAAGTTTAAGTTTTTTTTTAACTTGAATTAAACATTACAAGATTACAAACAACGGTGGAAAAAACACTTAGAAAGAATGTCATATTCCAGACTGACCAAACAAGTCTAGAAATACAACCTATAGAACACAGGTGTGTGGTAGACCAGCTGGAAGGAGGAGCTTTGAAGGCGGAACAGCCAACACCTTGCCTATGCCGATGAGATTGATGATGTGAAGATGATGACGACGATGATGATGATGATTTTCAAAACGTTGCTTAACATGTTGAAAACATACAGGCCAGGAAAAAGGAACTTTAATAACGTGTAAATTGTGAATGACAATGAAGATTTTAGATCTGCTATGGCAGCAAAGTCACTATAAAAATTAAAAACAGCAACAAACAACAACAAATAAAAATTAAAAAAAGAAGAAGTCACTTGTCAACAGGAGATGTATTAGGCAGGTGACGAGAAGCAATAATAAAGCTCTCCTCTCCTATGCCACTACAGCCCTTGTTGGGCCCTGACCTCCTTCAATTTTTCCCCCCATTCTCTTCTGTCGGTAGCCATCCTCCTCCAGAAACGCACTTTCAGTATTTCTTTCGCATCCTCATCCACCGCATCCTCCCATCTTCTCCTCGGTCTTCCCGCTGGTCTTTTTCCGTGGATTCTGGTATTCAATAGTTTTCGTGGTATTCTGTCTACATGACCAGCCCACCTTAGACGCTGTAGTTTTATGTATTGTGTTAGCGGTGGTTCTTTATACATTTGATAGAATTCAAAGTTATATCTTATTCTCCAGCCGTGTACGTCATTAACTGGTCCCAGGATTCTTCGTAATATTTTTCTTTCAAAGATATCGAGAGTGTTTGCTGCTTTAGAGTTCAGGATACACGTTCCGCAGCCGTAGGTTAGGATGAGTCTTATTATTGATTTGTATATCCTTAGTTTCGTGTTTCTGTGGATGTCTTTGGACCTGAAGATACTTGATGTGCCGAAATACGCTTTATTGGCTTGTACTATCCTGTTCCGGATTTCGGCTTCTTCTGTGCCGTTTTTTTTTTTTTTTTTAATATGGTTCCCAAGTATTTAAAGTTTTCCACCTTTTCGATATTGTCGATTGTAATAATAAAGCTAAGCAATGTGATTAATGCTGGGCTGTAGGCTCAAATATGTGTCCAGATTGTGGAAATTGTCAGTAACTATCGTCATACAGCTCCCAGCAAAACCGTCACATATCTTCCAGATCAGATCCATTGCTGCCAATCGTGACTGTTGGTATTACAGAGGGTCTAAGATTGTTTAACACATACGCCTCTCTTTGAACGATTATATGAAACCATCCCACTATAACTATAAAGTTTGTGACTGTGTGTGTATGTGTGTGCGCGCGCGCGCGCGTTCATGTAAAAACTCATATTCAGTAGCCTACTTGCCTAACGTGATAAACTTCACTCTTGTTTTATAATGATTGTATTTTTACAGACGTTGATTGTAGTACTTCAAATATGAAAAAGTAAATACTGTAGTTTTAAAATGCTAGTCTATTTTTTTAAACGAATTACATTTTTTAACATTTTAAAAATATTTTTTAAATAAATGAATTTAAACTAAAACTTGATTGTCTCTGAAATTAAAGAAATGATTTATTAAGTTGTATCGTAGTTAAAGTTTTTATTGTTCTTTCACAAGTTTATTTTATATACTAAATATTTAGTTGCTTACAGGCTTACAACACTCCCTTTCTCACGTCCCCCGGAGTGTGAGCGCCTTCCAGGTGTTCTATTATATTAACAAAAATCAAAACTTAACAAACAAAGGCGCATACGTAACTAACGATTAAAATCTATTCACATTATTATAGATTAAAATGTGACGTTGCTCACGCCCTTTCACACGTTTTGGCAATTATCTATTTTTTGTGTAATTACGATCTGTTGTTGCCAAGAGATAATTAGTATTAGTGGTCCGAAAAACGGGGAGAAGCATATGAATGCCAAATTTCAAAATGAACTCATTCATCTATAAAAGTTGAAAATATATAAATACTTTAGATTAAGACATTAGATCCCATTTAAGCCTCGCCAACTGCTGAAGCTGCATCTGTTTTTCGAAAAAGGAAAACCAAAACGAATGTAATAGTAATAACAATAGGGGAACATGTCTGGTTGATATTTCCTGTAAAAGATACGGAAGAATAATAAACCGGGTCCTACAAATTAACAACCACATAGGACTGTACACGGAAGCAGCCACATGGCTTAGCATACACTATGCACAAAACGTAAGAGATAAGGCCCATGTCGAATGTGTAGAGAAAATTGGAAACCAAATATAACAATTTGTATAGGTTGATATGAACAAGATCATCTCTGTCACGCAAACCTATCATAAATTTCAATTTTATAAACAAATTTTTAAGTCTATATGGACATGTGGTTTGCAACATTAAGTTTACAACAAAAAGAGGAAAATTAATACACTATTACACAACGTAATCAAAATTACTGTTTTAAGGAATATCTGTCGCTCATAGTTAACAGTTCCTCCATATTTAATGATCTGGAAATACGGCTTGACACCATCGAAGTGCAAAAGTTTTAAGGAAACATGAGGAACAATGAATACCACCAAGGAAACCTTGAAATCACGTCCTGCAAGACACCATGGACGTGGTGCTCAAAAGAGAAAATCCTTCAAATCAGAGTAAAGTGTTAAGTGTCAAAGTCTCAGTGATATAGGATAGCAGTGCCGAGTAATTTACATGAAAAAGGTGCACTTAACACTTAGAAATTAAGTCAAGAAATACTAATGAGAAACTCTTAGATATGTAAGTTAACAAGTAGATGTGATTAGGTTCGACCAAAAATGCTAACTAGCCTTAAATCTAAACTACATTTAAATAGATCATTAATTACTCTATAAAAAACATTTTTGCTTCCATTTTTTCGTGGAGAAAAACGAAACGTTGCCTGAGAACAATCACAGGCAAGTCCTTAGTAAAGTTACGTATAGAACTGAAACATGAAACCCAATTAAAAGAAACAAATAAATTTATGATTACCGAAACGGATCATGTGTGACGAAGTTCTGGGTGTCGAAATTTGCAAGACTTAGAAATGAAACGTAAGAAGAAAGACGAACTTGGGCCAAAACATAGTTGAGGGCAAAAGGCAGTTAACGTTAGGACAAGCAAGACAATTAACATAGTTTGGCCAACGACAGGACAAATAGCACAGGATGGCCGAGGAGGATAATGGTCTCAGTTCCGAAAGAGGAAATAGAGGCGAACAACTTTAAGAACACGGAGGGACTATATTGATAAGACTATGGAAAAGAAGAGATTTTACTTGTCCTTAGGCTACTACAGGGAAAAGTACTCGGTAAGAGAGGAATTGGGCGACGAGAATATCATGGCTGAGAAATTTAAGCACCTGGTTTGGCATGAGTACAACTGACTTATTCCGTGCAGCAGTACAGAAAGTTAGAATAGTCCTATGATATCCAACATCCGAAACGGACAGGAAATATCAGAAGAAGATGGAAAAGAGAATCTGAAGAACTTCCGTATTACAAGAACGGAGAAACTGAACACACAAGCGGTAGGGACATGAAATGTGTGTGTGTGTGTGTGTGTGTGTGTGTGTGTGTGTGTGTGTGTGTGTGTGTGTGTGTGTGTGTGTGTGTGTGTGTGTGTGTGTGTGTGTGTGTGTGTGACTTATAACTTATGTTATACTATCATAATATATAAAATTGTAACTGCAACAAACTCGCAGTTGCAATAACAGCACGTGCAGGCTCACGCGCTTTCAAACGTACATATTTGCAAATATTGTGTACAAAAAATGTAATATAATATTCAACATAATATAATAAAGTTCATTACTTTAGTATTTTATACGCAATAAAATAATGCATTACCAATTGAGTAAAATATGTAGATTATTCTTTATAACATACGTACGTACATGTACAGGGGTACATTTAGGTCGGCACTAGCGATATCTGTTTGTGTTTACGCGTATTAGATCGTTTGGTAACGCATGAAATGAAGTTAATAACTATTTTCTTTCCTGAGGCAGCACGAGAAGGTTACACAGACTAGTACGTACTGTGTTGTACTTTTATCATAAGAACGAATTCACGTATGGGTGTATTAATGGTTCTGCTGACTGGTGACGTTTTAAACTCCGCACGTCACCTTTCTAGCGAGAGGACTCTGATAAAGCTTACATAAAAGTGAAATCAATATCACGCAAAAGTAAAACTTAATTTTAACAAATTTATCTAAAAATCAGTGCTCTGTAGTCGGAAAAGTGTATTACTCAATACTTATACGCGGCACGTCATGGATAGTAAAACCAAAGAAAAAAATATGCTTTTACTGCATTAGAACAGACATACAGTGAAAATATCGGTATGGAGAACCATACATGACTTCCATGTTCTAAGATTTATATTTAAAATCATTTTCGAAATGAAATATTATTATAGAAACTACTTCTTTCTACTTACTGCTTCAGCCTTAACCACAGTACTGTGGTCACTAACGTATACCACCTCACGTTATCGCACTCGATTTTCACTGATGATGGAAGTCGATGGCATTGCCGAAACGTCTGGTTTTGTAGAAAACATTGCACTACGGCCAAACATCCCGGGAAAGAATTTTAACAAAAACTACTTCTTTGTTGCCGATAACGTTGTACAATATATATAAAAAATTTCATAAAATTAATGGCTTGTATAAGTTAATGTTTGATCTCCATTAAGTAGTGCTCAAGTTTCCAAAGTTTTAATATTATGATGTCCGTAATTAAAACATCAGAGCAGGTTTAGTGTGTATGAGGGTACACCGTGGACAAAAATTTTCAACATTTCCTATTGAGCGTTGCTACAGTGTTCCTAGTTGCAGCGTTCCTATCAAGCTGCGAATCTACAGTGTATGTTTCACAGAACAAACACGCGAAAAAGAAGGAGCGCTCCGAAGTCACTCATGGACCCTCAGCATCTTGCAGAGGGTTCATTCCCTAAAGACGATAAGTCTGTCTATGAATCGTTCCTCTGTAAATACGTGCAGTTACACTGCCCAGCGATCCACAGGAAGCAAATCGCTATCCACGCTGGACACTTTTTCGGCTTGCACGCGTTATGTTGGTATGGGTTTCGGCACTTACCATTTAAAAAGCGTGCAAATGTAAGAGAATAATCATGAGTGAGGCCAGAAATAACGCGAATTGTGTGTGTGTGTGTGTGTGTGTGTGTGTGTGTGTGTGTGTGTGTGTGTGTGTGTGTGTGTGTGTGTGTGTGTGTGTGTGTGTGTGTGTGTGTGTGTGTGTGTGTGTGTGTGTGTGTGTGTGTGTGTGTGTGTGTGTGTGTGTGTGTGTGTGTGTGTGTGTGTGTGTGTGTGTGTGTGTGTGTGTGTGTGTGTGTGTGTGTGTGTGTGTGTGTGTGTGTGTGTGTGTGTGTGTGTGTGTGTGTTCCCTACCTTTTTATTGCGGTAGTCATAATAATAAAATGGAAACGTAAACATTACATAACTGAGATATGCTTGCCTGCCACGAACGATATATTATTTTATACATGTATATTAACTCATACATAATTTACATTAAAATGAAAAAATAATAATTTTATTGCCTGGCAACAAAATTATTTTATTTTTAACAATTACCATTGTTTTAAAAAGTTTAAATGAATTTTCAAGTACTTTACTGTTGTTAAAACGTAAAACGTTGCAGGTAAACTACCCCTTCCTCTTAACCGATCTTCACCAAAAACAATAGGTCTTGAGTACTCTACAAATTAGGACGGTATGCAAAACATTATTTGATTCTGTTTGAATTTGCGGCTGTTATCGTTTGCCATATAAAATACCCTTGTTAAAAAAATGTTGCAGGTAAACTACCCCTTTCCCTTAACCGATCTTCACCAAAATCAATAGATCTTGAGAACTCTACAATTCAGGTCTGTATGCGAAACATTATTTAATTCTGTTTGAATTTGCGGCTGTTATCGTTTGCCAAAAAAAAATTACCCTTGATAAAAAGAAACCGTTGCAGGTAAACTACTCCTTTCCCTCAACCAATCTTCACCAAAAACAATAGGTCGTGAGTACTCTACAAATCAGGGCTGTATGCAAAAAATTATTTGATTCTGTTTGAATTTGCGGCTGTTATCGTTTGCCATAGAAAAAAATCTACAGATAGACACACAGACACACACACAGACACTTTTCGAAAAACGACTTTTTTTCATGTTTTGAGTGTAGTACAATCAGAATCTGCAATAATCTCGAACACGATTTTTTTTGCCATCACCATACTTCCATTTCCTTAAGGAACATGGAAGTAAAAGTAGATATACAGATAAATCGAATATCGGTATGGAGAACCATACATGACTTCCATATTCTAAGATTTATATTTAAAATCATTTTCACCCAAACAGCCAGGCTGCGTCTTACCTGCCTTTTTATTGCTGTATTAAATGAAAAATATTATATTACATTAAAATGAAAAAATTATAATTTTATTGCCTGGCAACAAAATTATTTTATTTTTAACAATTACCATTGTTTCAAAAAGTTTAAATAAATTTTCAAGTACTTTACTCTTGTTAAAACGTAAAAGGTTGCAGGTAAACTACCCCTTCACCTTAACCGATCTTCACCAAAATCGAAAGTCATTGAGACCTCTACAATTCAGGGAAGTATGCAAAAAATTATTTGATTCTGTTTGAATTTGCGGCTGTTATCGTTTGCCATAGAAAATACGCTTGATAAAAAAACGTTGCAGGTAAACTACCCCTTTCCCCTTAACCGATCTTCACCAAAAACAATAGGTCTTGAGAACTCTACAAATATGGGCTGTATGCAAAACATTATTTGATTCTGTTTGAAATTGCGGCTGTTATCGTTTGCTATAGAAAATACCCTTGTTAAAAAAACGTTACAGGTAAACTACCCCTTTCCCTCAACCGATCTTCACCAAAAACCACAAGTCTTCAGAACTCTACAATTTAGGGCTGTATGCAAATAATCTTTTGATTCTGTTTGAATTTGCGGCTGTTATCGTTTGCCATAGGAAATACCCTTGTTAAAACATAAAACGTTACAGGTAAACTACCCCTTTCCCTTAACCGATCTTCACCAAAAACAATAGGTCTTGAGTACTCTACAAATCAGGGCTGTATGCAAAACGTTATTTGATTCTGTTTGAATTTGCGGCTGTTATCGTTTGCCATAGAAAATACCCTTGATAAAACAAACAACGTGGCAGGTAAACTACCCCTTTCCCTCAACCGAACTTCACCAAAAACAATAGGTCTTGAGAACTCTACAATTTAGGGCTGTATACAAATAATTTTACTTCCATATTCCTTAAGGAATGGAAGTATGGTGATGGCAAAAAAAATCGTGTTCGAGATTATTGCAGATTCTGATTCTACTACACTCAAAACATGAAAAAAAGTCGTTTTCCGAAAAGTGTCTGTGTGTGTGTCTGTCTGTCTGTGTGTCTGTCTGTCTGTCTGTCTGTCTGTCTGTCTGTCTGTCTGTGTGTCTGTCTGTAGATTTTTTTTTCTATGGCAAACGATAACTGCCGCAAATTCAAATAGAATCAAATAATGTTTTGCATGCAGCCCTGATTTGCAGAGTACTCGCGACCTATTGTTTTTGGTGAAGATCGGTTGAGGGAAAGGGGTAGTTTACCTGCAACGGTTTTTTTTTTAGCAAGGGTAATTTTGTTTGTTTGGCAAACGATAACAGCCGCAAATTCAAACAGAATCAAATAATGTTTCGCATACAGCCCTGAATTGTAGAGTTCTCAAGATCTGTTGATTTTGGTGAAGATCGGTTAAGGGAAAGGGGTAGTTTACCTGTAACGTTTTATGTTTTAACAAGGGTATTTCCTATGGCAAACGATAACAGCCGCAAATTCAAACAGAATCAAAAGATTATTTGTATACAGCCCTACATTGTAGAGTTCTCAAGACCTATTGTTTTTGGTGAAGTTCGGTTAAGGGAAAGGGGTAGTTTACCTGTAACGTTTTATGTTTTAACAAGGGTATTTCCTATGGCAAACGATAAAAGCCGCAAATTCAAACAGAATCAAAAGATTATTTGCATACAGCCCTAAATTGTAGAGTTCTCAAGACCTATTGTTTTTGGTGAAGATCGGTTGAGGGAAAGGGGTAGTTTACCTGCAACGTTTTTTTAACAAGGGTATTTTCTATGGCAAACGATAACAGCCGCAAATTCAAACAGAATCAAATTATGTTTTGCATACAGCCCTGATTTGTAGAGTACTCAAGACCTATTGTTTTTGGTGAAGATCGGTTAAGGGGAAGGGGTAGTTTACCTGCAACGTTTTTTTTTTCAAGCGTATTTTCTATGGCAAACGATAACAGCCACAAATTCAAACAGAATCAAATAATGTTTCGTATACAGCCCTGAATTGTAGAGTTCTCAAGACCTATTGTTTTTGGTGAAGATCGGTTAAGGGAAAGGGGTAGTTTACCTGTAACGTTTTATGTTTTAACAAGGGTATTTCTTATGGCAAACGATAACAGCCGCAAATTCAAACAGAATCAAAAGATTATTTGCATACAACCCTAAATTGTAGAGTTCTCAAGACCTATTGTTTTTGGTGAAGATCGGTTAAGGGAAAGGGGTAGTTTACCTGCAACGTTTTTTTAACAAGGGTATTTTCTATGGCAAACGATAACAGCCGCAAATTCAAACAGAATCAAATAATGTTTTGCATACAGTCCTGATTTGTAGAGTTCTCAAGACCTATTGTTTTTGGTGAAGATCGGTTGAGGGAAAGGGGTAGTTTACCTGCAACGTTTTTTTAACAAGGGTATTTTCTATGGCAAACGATAACAGCCGCAAATTCAAACAGAATCAAATAATGTTTTGCATACAGTCCTGATTTGTAGAGTACTCAAGACCTATTGTTTTTGGTGAAGATCGGTTAAGGGGAAGGGGTAGTTTACCAGCAACGTTTTTTTATCAAGCGTATTTTCTATGGCAAACGATAACTGCCGCAAATTCAAACAGAATCAAATAATTTTTTGCATACGTCCCTGAATTGTAGAGGTCTCAATGACTTTCGATTTTGGTGAAGATCGGTTAAGGGGAAGGGGTAGTTTACCTGCAACCTTTTACGTTTTAACAAGAGTAAAGTACTTGAAATTTATTTAAACTTTTTCAAACAATGGTAATTGTTAAAAATAAAATAATTTTGTTGCCAGGCAATAAAATTAAAATTTTTTCATTTTAATGTAAATCATGTATAAGAGAAAATATATCGCGCTTGGCAGGCGATATTAAGATTTAAATATAAATCTTAGAATATGGAAGTCATGTATGGTTCTCCATACCGATATTTTTCTATGGTAAACGATAACAGCCGCAAATTCAAACAGAATCAAATAATTTTTTGCATACGTCCCTGAATTATAGAGGTCTCAATGACTTTCGATTTTGGTGAAGATCGGTTAAGGGAAGGGGTAGTTTACCAGCAACCTTTTACGTTTTAACAAGAGTAAAGTACTTGAAAATTTATTTAAACTTTTTGAAACAATGGTAATTGTTAAAAATAAAATAATTTTGTTGCCAGGCAATAAAATTATAATTTTTTCATTTTAATGTAATATAATATTTTTCATTTAATACAGCAATAAAAAGGCAGGTAAGACACAGCCTGGCTGTTTGGCTGAAAATGATTTTAAATATAAATCTTAGAATATGGAAGTCATGTATGGTTCTCCATACCGATATTTTGATTCTGTTTGAATTTGCGGCTGTTATCGTTTGCCATAGGAAATACCCTTGTTAAAACATAAAACGTTACAGGTAAACTACCCCTTTCCCTTAACCGATCTTCACCAAAATCAGCAGATCTTGAGAACTCTACAATTCAGTGCTGTATGCGAAACATTATTTGATTCAGTTTGAATTTACGGCTGTTATCGTTTGCCAAACAAACAAAATTACCCTTGCTAAAAAAAAACCGTTGCCGGTAAACTACCCCTTTCCCTCAACCGATCTTCACCAAAAACAATAGGTCGCGAGTACTCTGCAAATCAGAGCTGTATGCAAAAAATTATTTGATTCTGTTTGAATTTTCGGCAGTTATCGTTTGCCATAGAAAAAAATCTACAGACAGACAGACAGACACACAGACACATAGACACACAGACAGACAGACAGACACACACACAGACACTTTTCGGAAAACGACTTTTTTTCATGTTTTGAGTGTAGTAGAATCAGAATCTGCAATAATCTCGAACACGATTTTTTTTGCCATCACCATACTTCCATTCCTTAAGGAATATGGAAGTAAAAGCAACAGGACAGGATGGATTGAACTGTTTAAACTTAAGCAGTCCTGGTTTCTTGTTTGAATTGGTGAAGCATGGGATATTGTGAGACTTAAACTTTGATTATTGGATTTCCGTAATATGTCCAGGAAAAGGCAGTAGATCTCGTAATCCTCATCAACTGCTGAAGCTGATTCTTCTGTTTTTGAAAAAAGTAAAACCAAAACGAATGTAATAACAATAAGGTAACGTGTCTGGTTGATGTTGACTATAAAAGATATGGAACCAGGGCCTACAAATTATTTCAGAACACGTAGTTTTAAAAGAATAAAATGGCTTTCAAAAAGGCAGATCTTTACAGACAATACTTTTATTATTTCACACATCACTGAGACGTATCGTTCAATAAAGAAACGCAATTGACTTTTATTGACTTTGAAAGAGGCTTCGCTCGAGTAGACAGAAATATGTTGTTTCATATACTGGAGTAACGAGGAAATATCTCCAATGCTAACACGAAAGTAGTTTCACATTTTCACATTATAGACCACGTGAACATTATAGTTGGGAATATGTAAGCATTGTGATATAGTAATATGGATGTTGAATTATCTAAGTTCAACATCTGTAGACCACTTTATCGTATTTTTAGAAACACGGTCAGTCAAAGTTACGACGGTCCCTGCACTCTCCTACAGACGTCGATTATTGTGTACTACAACTAAAAAGCAAGAAAATGAAATACAGGCCTCAAAAATTACATTATCGAGAAAGTCAGAAGATGCGCTAAACTGAAGTGAAAAAAGAATGAAGATATAAGGAAAATCTTAATTCGAATAACAGATTGAAGGATTGAAAAGGGCAATGGAAAGGAAATTTAGAGAGAATGGCAGATTCAAAAGTGGCCATACAATTAGGGAAGTATAATCGTAATTTGTAGGTAGACTCGGAAAGAAATGCAGGAAGATCGTTATAGAAGGAAAGGCAGCTTCTTTCCTAAGCGATGAAGAGAGGAAGTATGCTGAAATGACTACTTATCTTAGTATCGGAATCTAATGCAGAATAGATTTTGTGGGTCGTTAAGAATAACCTAGATTATTGTATTAGTAAAAGAGTAAAAAACAGATTTGTGTACACCTATCACACAGCTCAGTAGAGCTAATTCCAGACTCAGAATACATCTAAATTCAGTGCAACTAGCGCATCTCAGTAAAACCTGTTTTTTTTTTTGTAATTATAGGTGTAAAAAAGAGGTAATAATAAATTCTCTAGAACGCATTTTGAAACACTTATTCTCTAAAACGTCTAGTGAGTGTTGTAGAAACCCCCCTTTAAAAAAATCTTTAATCCTCTTAACGTGTAGACATTGATTTGATTTTCGACTTTCTTTTTCCATTCTGTTCTTTTTGCAGACAAAATTTACTGCTTAATCCTGGTTACTGACTAATCCCAGAAAAATTCGATGATAGAATCTCTCAAAACAGGCTGCAAATGACGTCTAGGTAAAAATTATTTTTTTCTATAATTTAGTAAAATTCATAAACAATGCATAGAATTAACGTCAAAAGGCTCTTGACATTCCCTCTTTTTACAGTAACCACCCACTCCAGGAACCCATTTTCCGGAACTTCCTTCCAGGGCGTATTTACAGGGAGGACGATGGAACCCCTCCAGAGGATCGAAAAATGTTGACGAATTTTCTTAATCTCTTAATTTTTAGACTATTTATATATATTTTTTCAGCTGTGTACACTAATATTGTAGTAACTCTTTTTTAAATATACAAAGAGGTTTATTACACAACATTTGCGAATACGTTTGAAATATGAAATATAGGAAAATCAATCTAGTCAATAAGTACCTTCTGAACAATGTTTCAATAAAGCGTATTTTTATCGTGTTATTGCCGTTTATTTTAGTGGGATTGATTTGAGTATATTATCACACGTTTTTCGACCACTTTAAAGATAGTAATTTTGATTAGTCTTCACTTGTTTTTTCCTTTGTATGAAACCGACTCGACCGGACCCTCCCCAAGACCAAATTCTAGACACGCCACTGCTTCTTTCAGGTACTTTGTCTGGTTAAACGTAGACATCTTCAAATGCCTTGCATCGTTATCCTTTCAGAATTGATTTCAACGAAACAATTAACGATCGGCCGCTACTTAGTCAGGAGAAGATGGTCTCATGACCAACACGGGTCTGTAACCCGGTGAATGTTACATCGTGTTGATGATCAACACGGGTCTGTATCCCAGTGAATGTTAATCGTGTTGATGACCAACGCGTGTCTGTATCCCGGTGAATGTTACATCGTGTTGATGATCAACACGAATCTGTATGCCGGTGAATGTTACATCGTGTTGATGATCAACACGGATCTGTATGCCGGTAAATGTTACCTCGTATTGATGACCAGCACGGGTCTGTATCCCGGTGAATGTTGTGCTAAAGCCCAAACGTTTGCCATTTGGCTGGATGCATTTATTCTGATTGCATTATTTGACGACACGACGATGCGTACTAATGTGCATTTCCTTGTTCAGTGATCAGTACTCTGGGAGTCGAAATAAATCCAAATAGCTATTACTGTGCTCTTATATGAACGAAGTTTTGATGTAATTGTAGAATATAGCTTGAGAAATAAGTTTTGTTCTGTAAAATTAAACAAAACAGTGACGTTGTTTTTGAATTGCTTTCCGGCCTTGCTTTGGAACCACGGCCGTGAGAGGGCCATTCGTATTAAATTAACATCTGTTGACAACCTGTTTATACAATTCACATTTAGGAACAGACATTTAAAATGATAAGCGATCGTGACAAGCATATCTAGTGATTTTTAAACATCCGTCATCACTCTGATTATTGTAATTTCTGATTGTAGATTCTTTTGTACAATCAGATTGTAAAAACCATCAAATTTTGTAAAAATTGTAATTGATAATAGTTTTTAGTTATACCTGTGGAATAATAAGACGTCTATTGAAGAATAAAAGCAGAGGGAGACACAGCTAAAGTTCTATAAGGTCGTGGCTATGCCGACTTAAATGTATGGATGTGATACATGGACTCTCCTGCAAAAATATATTTCAAAACTACAGGCCTCGGAAATGAAATTTTTAAGAGCAGTTAAGGGATGTAGTTTGAGAGATCGTCTACGAAACGACGACATAAGGAAAAACCTGAAGTTACAGTCGGTTCTGGAGAGAATAAAGGAATTCAGACAGAATTGGAAGTCCCATGTGGAACGCACGGTAGACACGCGTACGCCTAAACAAGCGTTTGAATATAGACCAGTGGGGACGAGAGATCGTGTAAGACCTTGGAAAAAATGGTTAGAGACTCTGTGAAGTCGGAAGGGGCTATAGCCCAAGCCATGGAGTGAAGAAGAAGAAGAAGATTGTTTTGTAAGATACAAATTTTCAAATTTTAATACCAGAAATACACTGATAAGGATGCTTTTTTATGAGGCAAGACTGGAAATGTGTATTGGAAAGCTACCATTTAAAAGTTTAGCAATCGAAACATTTGACTTATTCCAAATAAGTCATATTGTAAATAAGTCAATATGATGTGGCAGAACTTACATTTACAGACGAATCGCTTCTATATCACAAACATGAGTAGTGACACTTTTATGTCAGAAAACAAAAAAAAAATGTATTCGTTAAACTCATTACTTAAAATACCCCAAGTAGCTAAAAAAATATTTAAACGAATGAAATATCAGGAGGTGTGTGAATCATTCCTGCGGTTCACAACAGTTTGAAACAGTTTGAGAAATTGACTTCAGAAGAGAACCGTCTCAGAGAGAGAAAGGTTCCGATTGTTTTTGGGCAATAGCCCTCCCCCGACGAAAAAGTTACCAAGTAAAAAGATATCACCCAATCTGTATGCCTGTATATATATTACAACAGCAAAAATAATTTGTGATCCAAAAAATCAATATTTAAGAATAATTTATATTTTTTAAAGAACAATTGAAAATAATATTATATTTTACTAAGCATATATTATACATGCATTTGTGTTCAACAACAGGAGCAACGACAACAAACGCGCGCGAGCGCGTGCGTATGTGATAATTACAAAGCATTTGTTTGAATGTTCCACTAACAGGAATGGTTTAAAAAAGAGAAATTTTTTAACGCCAACTTTATAATGCGGAAAGAGATTCATTACATCTCTCTATTGCACAGCTTTAACATGGATGGCATTTGTAATAAGTACGCATAAGGTTAAATTTTTGTACTATATAATATTATGATTTAGAAAATAACAACTTAAATCGAATAGTACATTTTTTTGTAATTTGTACTTAATCGAAAACTCTTCGGCGTTGTTTTTTAATTAAAGAAACACATTTAAGTTTTATAATATTTTATATCATGCTCACGTTGACATAACATTATGTTTTAACCACTGTATTAGTTTCAAGAGTTAAGACTGATAGTAGAAAGTCAATTAATCGTCGGGAACCCAAAAAGAGGATTCTGAAGGAAAACCCGACGGACGATTCCAAATTAAAACGCCGAGCAAGGTTACCGAGAAAACCCCGAGGGTGTATCTTAAGCTAACCCAAGGTAATTCCAAGGGAGGATTCTGAGGGACAGTCCCCAGCGAAATCCAAGTGAACCGCGAAGGAACCAAGGCGGAAGTCCCCAAGGGAGTTATCTGAGAGAGGGACAAGATGGAACATCAAGAGAAAACCCGAGGCTTCCCGGAAAGAGGGGTCAAAGGAAACCTCAAGACAGGATCCCGGTAAACCTCAGTAGGAGAATCTAAATGACACTCCCTGAGAAGATCCCGAATGAGCCCCCTGAGGTAGGATCGCGAGGGATCCATAGGAACCCTCAGGGAGGATGGCAACGAACTCCCGCGAGTGGATAGCGAAGGAACCCCCGTAGGAGGATCTCGACAGAAACCCGATTGAGTATTCCGTGGGAGGATCGAGTCTGCCCTTGACGAGTCGGATCACGACGAGTTAGCTCTCGTGACAATCTCTGTTGAATCCCTTGAGCGATCCGGAGGGACGCTCCTGTGAGTTAGCCCCAAACGAACCTTCTGATTGTTGGTTGGCCTCGAAGGATGCTCTCAAGAGTTGGTCCCGATTGATGCTCCCATTAGTAACACTCCTTTGCCCATTACTGAATCATTGCGTCTCCATTCATTCTTCAGTGATCTCTCTCCACAGAAATAATTTCCATTTCACTGCATTACAGAAACCCTCTATGTCATTCCACACTTTGAAACATTGTTCTTCATGGTTTCTTTATATCTTTTGACATCTTCTTTTAGGCCGCTGTTTTTCTATTCTTTCCATTACAGTTTCGTTGTCTTTCATGAATTGTTACACATCATTCCGCGTTCTCTAAATTCCAGCACTCCTCCTCAGAATCATTAATTCAGCTTCTCAGGAGGTGATAGGTACTGTAAGTGCGTTTGTCTCAAACAATTACCCCCAAAGTTATGTGATGTGGAAACGCTGAGAGCGCGAATGTGTTAAAACGACGTGTCACGCAATATTTTCAGTGTAAACTACATAGCATCCGCCCTACGTTACTTAGCAATGTATACTTTCTATGAGTTAGGTAAATACTATGAGTTAGTATCGGACTAAATTACAATTAAAGTTAATTTTCTTCAATTTCTCTTTCTTACTAAGTACCGAGGATCTGTGGCTTTTTGTAAAAACCCCATAGTTCTTCTTGTAGCCTATGAATCTAATTATGCCTTTTTAAAAGTCTACGCTATTTTTAAAGTAACTCAATCAATAAGCGTAATGTGAAGTAGACACAGACACAATCATAATATACGTTGAGTTGAAGATATTCGAATCTATTAAACTCCCTTCTCCTGCCTCCATATACACATTTTATGAGAATGGTTACGTGGGAGTTTTGATGTATAAAGCAGCTGTTTCTCGATTCGAAACAGTTTCTTTCATGATTTAAAACTTTGTTTGTTGCTATAATATAGATTCTATGAACTTTCCCATAATAATGAAGTAAAATACGATTTTAGTCCAAATTAAAATTAAACGAAATACGAAATTACGAATTACGAAATCCAAAAAATTAAAATACGATGTTAGTAATCAGATCTATGGACATTTTGAGAACCGTTGAAATATGTTTCTCGTTTTCCGATGCCTTTACAAATAAACTAAAATGAAAACGTTTCAGTAATATTTGAAATAATATTTTACTGTAGCCCTGTAGGAAATCATTTCTTTTATTACGTAACGCTGAAATTGTGAAGAGGTTTAAAGTATCGTCGAATAATACTTGGCAATGTGTTGAAACATCGTGTAAAATCGATCGAATTATTTGCTATCTTATTATTTTGTCAGCCATTTCATTCTGAAACTGTTCATCTAGCTGATGTTCAATTCACGTGTCTGAGCAGCGTGGCCGTGTTTACCTGACGAAGACGGGCAAGTACCTGTTGTGTTAACAAATTATCAGTTCTCTTTGTCACGTCGTTATCTTTGCGACACTTAATAATGTAAATAGCAAACAAAAACTGTTATGCTTTATTGTCACTGTCGACACACGCTAACTCAGCTGCGCAATTAGCAATTGTAATGGTCAATTATGCCTCTGATAACAAATCAAACATATATTTCTAAGGGACACTTCATTTAGTTTTTTTTTTTCATGATAACGTGACGTTTTTAATTAACGATGTACTGACCGCGTCATTGTAGTGGACTGAGTCGAAAATAGTTGTGACGTGTTGTTGACGGTTCAGTGACCAAGTCAGGTTCCTATGTAAAAGCTTATACATAATAATATAAGATTTATAAAATACAGTTGTATATTATACAACCCACAGCCGGTAGCAGGTAGTACTCCAGTGCATTATGGTCCCGCGGCGCAGCGGGCGGCGGGCTTGCCCATCGTCTATCATTACCCCTAGTCATCATCATATAATACGACTGCTATAAGGGAACCCACTAATTATCGACTTGCTAAATACAAAGTGAAACTGGTAACCTACCTGAGCTGCAGAAATCTTCACTATTTTGAACAAAATGCGTTTATTATTAAGTTACATTACCTTCAATATCAGATATGTTTTAAATTTCAGAGAAATTACGAAAACCTCGATCCTCCAATATTTTTTAGCAGAATAACCATTGTCCGGAACTAATTCAGACGAAAAGTCACGAACTCATGCATCGTTAAATTTATAACCAAAATGACTAAATGACAAATAGCCTACTTTTCCGTAGTCCTAGTTTTAAGTTCATGTATGTTTCTGTAGATATCTATAGGCCTATATCTAATACTTTTCACAAATTAGGCCTGATGACAACATATAACTTTTTTTTGTAAACATATCTTACAAATTGTTTTATAGCGATCCAAAATTTGCAAGGAATTTTTTAGATATTAATTCTCTCAAATTATTACAGATACCGAATTCTCAATTTGAATAAAATTCCTGGTAACTTGATCCCCCATATAGACTTTTACAATTTTCTTAAAATTTTGAGATCTATTTTTGGCCATTAGCCCATTAAGTTAAAATATTTTCATAACAAACGCTACATTCGAGTTTAGGTTAAAATACCCTTTAGTCTGACATCCGGATTGGTTGGATTTGTACAACTTTTTCAAATTGTTGATCCCTTTTTAGGGCCCTGGTGTCCTAAAATTTTGAAGTTTTAATATGCCAACCCTGCATCAGGCCAATACATATTATAAAAACTTGTATAAGCTAGAGAAACGCTGTACTTAAAAAAATCCAATTAAGAATGTTATCACTAAGCAATAAAATTCATAAATGAAGAAAGATATGGATAGTCTTACTAGAGGGAAGTGAGAGTTACACACAACAAACAGGAAACAATCAATTTACGTTATGTAAGTTAAACACACAAAAGTTCATGGTGTATCTTAGCACTCTGGATTATGCATTGTCTAGGTCGTAACCCAATGAACACCAATTGCATATGGTTCATCATTGTTAAGTGTTTGCAGCAAAGGAAATTGGGATGAGAATCCTCTCACACAATGATCTTGTGTGCAAGATTTCCTTTTTTTTTATTTTTTTTTATTTTTCTTAATGCCATCCTGACCTCATGCCTGGAATGCAGCTCCAGTCTCCCTCAAGGTCTATCAGCTGGAGTTTAAAGCTGCACTAGTATGGGCAATAGACACAGACACTAAGGCCATTATTACCCTAGGCAACTGATTGCATGCAACAGGTTACAGAAAAACAGAAAACGTCATAGGGTATTGGTTTAAATAAGACCTATTTACACTTATGGTCTGCAATCGATTGTAAATATTAACCAATTGTAAACAAGCTGGTGTAACTGTTAATTTCATGTGCTCAATGCGGAGCATTGATTCAAATGTAACCTATTACACTATGCAACTGATTTCATTCAACTCACCTGCATGCCCATTCTGTGGCAACGAAGAAATTTCATAACATGGGACCACAACAATTTATACAATTTCTTACAAAACCGCCAATATCTCAAAAACAAAAAAGAGTATTTTATTTAAACAAAATCCAAAATAAAATTTCGTATTTTCTCCAATTTCACTCACTGAGACTATATAGATATCTCTTATAGAATGAAAGTTTGTTGCATGCCAAAAATTTCTCTACACGCAAATTAACAACGAAATTTCTTGATATGGGACTGTTTTAAACTTCTGTTCTTGAAAATTATTAAAGTTGTTGGTTCAAATTTATGTCTGACACCATCCTCAAATGTCAAGGAACACAGTGGTGAAAGATTTTTTTTTTTAATCGCATCATTAGTTTCTGAGGTTAGCCCGGACAATGAAACAAACAAACTTTATGTTTTTATAATATTATAATAGTACGGATGACAGGCTTACTCTGCAACTGATTTCAGAGAGTTGCAGCCTGTTTTTACTACCCTGCACCTAGTTTCACATAGCCTTGAAATCAGTTGCGTGCAATCAGTTGTGTGGTGTAATAGAAGCCTAAAGGTGTCATCTGGAGTGGTGAGCTGACATGGTGAAGCAGATTGTTCTGCAAGAAGCCTTTTTATAACCTTGTGGAATCTTGTGTCTGGTCACCAACTTGACCAAAGTTATAATCTTTCTTATTATGTATAACTTGTTGTTTAATAGAATGAAGTTGCAATAGACCATGACTAATTTAATTCTGGTCAGTGTTGGCAGGAAGTTACAGTGGTGAAAAGATATGAGACACTTGGAATCCTATGATCGAATTGGAGATGGTCCTGAATATCCTCAACAAGAAATTTTATTTTTTTTAAATGGATCAAAATTTTCTTTACATTTAAATTAAACTTAAATAGGCCTACATTATGTATAAATTTTATTACCATATTAAAGTATTTATTGTTTAGTAGATACTTAGGATAATGTAACATTATATCAGGATAAAATTGTGCACAAATAACAAACTCATGAATTATACAAAACTATTCAGAACATTTCGAATCACGAACATTTGTGCTAAATTAATTATACAATTCACATTTAAAACAGATTGTCATATTATTCTTTTAAGATCTGTTTTAACAGAAACTAGTATGGAATCAAAAAAAGCAGAGTCTACTGAAATTTTAGTGCTTTATTAGATGTGGAAGCCAAATAACATACTTTCAGAAATGGTCAAAAGTCTTATCAGATATAAACTCCTTGATAATGGCTTTGAAAACTTATGAATGATATGGGGAGAACAATAATTATTTTCGCAGTATTTCAAGTTCAACCTATGTTGAAGACTTTGTTCCTGTAAAAGTTTCTTCCTTTAGTAAAATGTTAATACTTTTGCTAACAAAACACGATGTAACTAAGACTCTAACTAGGTAAAAAAAAATATATATCTGCAGAAGGAACTTATCATTAATAAGCTGAAAACACTATTTTGATGTGGAAGACCAGTATTTTAGATAAATTTAAAAATTTGTTACCTAATTGCCTGAGCCAGCTTTTGGCATTGCAAGCTGCATCTGAGTCTGCAGTTTTAAGAACTGTGTCAGTTCTGTTTTTGGAGATGGCACTGTTGTTTGAAAGATTATTGTGTGCATGTTGTGTAATGGAACTGAAGTAATGTGTAAGTTTTTCAACCAAAACCACATGGAAACAACGTTCTAAATAAACACATACAATTTAAATCACATATACTATTTCAACATGTTACATGTTACACAACAATGATCTTTCAAGCAATAGCACCGCTCCAAAAACAGAACTGACAGTGCTCCTAGCAGCAGAAAGGGCAAATATATGTTTCCTAAAGAGAGCACCTGATAGTAACACATTTAGTTTCTTCTCACAATGACTTTAATGCCAGCAGTGCTGTTTTGTTAAATTTACTTGGCAAAATATAGGCCAATATATATTTTGTAAAATAGACATAATTTATATGTTGAAAACAGAATACACACTATGTGAAGGAACTGAACTGTGTAGACTTAATTCTTATTTTCACAGGCCTAAGTATTTTTAAAACTAAATTATAAAACTAAATACAATGTTTGTCATATCATCTCTGTATGTCTCCATTTTATATAGATATCTAACACATACTTATAATTTAAGGAAATGTATAAGCCATCAGCATGAGTCCACCTTTAATGAGTAATTACTTTTACTCTAAAATTTTTTTTTAGTTTTTTAAAAGCTTTGTAAAGGTTTAAAAATGATGGTATAAAGTATTACAACATTGTGAGATGTAAGAATCAACGAAGCTCGATACTGCAATTTTAATAATTTTTTGGGAAGAAATTTTAGAGAGATTCAATTTAGTTAGCAAAAAATTACAGAGCCCTGGTTTAGATATTTGTGAAGGCACTAAGTTAATTATATCATTAAAAGAGTTTGTAAGTAATATACGGCACCAATCAGATCAAAAACTAAAGGAATACGAAGAGAAAGCTAAAAAGTTAAGTACTAGTGTGAGAACAGAATACAGTGACATAAACAAGAGACGCATTACTTTAAAATTTTCAGATAAATCTACAGACAAAGTCTCAGTATACGGCGCAGAAAAATTTAAAAGAGACACGCTAAACGTTCCATTGGATAAGCTGATCATGGATTTAAATAGAAGAAGCCAAGTCTATGAGACATATAGCAAGAAATTCAAATTTTTAATGGATTTGCATGATAAAAATATGGAAAACATCGATCTGGAAAGTGTACGTAATATTGTTGATTATTATTCAGATGACGTAGACGAACATTTAGTGAATGAGTGCATTCAGTTAAAATCTTACTTAATACAGTCTAAGCCAGAGTCTTACACCTCTTGCAGTGAAATTTTTATGCTAATTTATGAAAAGCAACTTGTTGATGTTTTCCCAAATTGCTATACTATCTTGAAAATTTTTTTAACGTTGCCAATGACTAGCTGTGAAGCGGAGCGCTCTTTCTCCAGGATGTCGTATATAGAAAACAAATACAGGACAACAATGTCAAACGATCGACTAAATCATTTATCAGTTCTTTCCATTAATTTTGATTTAACTAAGGAGTTACAATGTGATGAGCAAGTAAAAGAATTTGCGGCACAAAAATGCAGAAAGGTTGCTTTATAATTTATATAACATGATTGCACAAAACCTGTTGATTTCTTTTGCAATAATATCTTACAATGCTGTTTATGTGTCTAAGTCATATTAAATAAATCTAATAATTTATTATATATATTGTCCTTTTTTTCTATACTGTGTACCTAGTACATCATTATCTAAAACGGTTTTTTTATTGGCAGTTAGTTGACAATTTAGACAGGCCCCTTAGTAGTATTAGCCCAGGGCCCCACAAACTCATGGTCCGCCCCTGGTACTAAATGTTAAATTTTTCTGAGTTTTTATATATTTCATATTAATTGGTTTAAAATAATTTGAAATAAGATTATTATACAATGTGTTTACATAATAGTGAAAACACTGAAGGCATTAATATTTTATCCACCAGCTCCAGAGACACAAACAATTATTAATTTTTTGATCCTAATATAGAGATAACAACGGTAACAATTCCAGTCTCGTCACTGTTAAGCCTAGCCCAGACACAATGAGTTGCTTGATGATTCGATGATATAAGTAAAATGTTTCAAGTAAGTAGGAGTATGTGGATTGTAAAATGGAATGAACATTGAACACTGAGTTGGAGGCATGAGCTGTAGGACATAATGGTTTTGAATTTGAAGTACATTTGCCAGGCTAAAGTGCTGTCAGCCTCTCATGTGGTCAAATAGTTCTTCTCATACAGATGTTGCTAATCCATAGTTACAGTAGCTTTTCAAACCAGGTGTTACATTATGATCTCTATATGTCGAATGCCCAAGAGAGTATCCATGGAAAAGGCATGAAACATAACATAACATAATGAAAAAATACTTGCTTCCTCTCTCCTCCAACCAACTGTGGAAGAGCATTACACTATTAGACCGAAAAATGTTGGCCTATAGGCTTGAAATAGGATAAGAGGGGCTTTCTCACTGGAGAAGCCTCATTATAGAAAAAATGGAACAAAAAATATCTCAAGTTCCTATGAAGTCAGTAAAGTAGCTTAGAGAAAGTAATTTCTGATTCCTGTTTCACACACAAGCAAATCAAAAAACAGTCTAACAACATGGAGATTTTACAATTTTAGCTTAAATAACTTACACATGTTATATATATTTTTTATTTTCTTTTGAGTGTGTATGGGTTCCCTTTGTTGTCTTTCACAAAAAAAAATACTGCACATTAAAGGCAATGTAGATTAAATTTATTTAATGTTATGACTGAAGATATTTTGCATTGTAGCTTTGTATATACAACTTGGTGCAGCCTGACAGCAGCTGCACAGCTAAAAAGAGTCTGTACAACCTGATAGCAGCAAATATATCAGATTGGTAAGCAACAATAGAATTGCTTACCTTTTGTAGTTTCTAAACATCAAAAGGTTTCAAACAACCTACTGATTATTATGCAACTGAAAATTTGCTATTCGATTACAGCTTGCTAAATAATGGATGATTATTATTAATCAGTGGCCATTTGCATGTACAGTTATAAGGTGTTAGAATGGCTACTTGGCTCATTCCACTCATAGTTCAATTAATTTTTCACATTTTGGTTTTCTAACATTATCTCTTGAAGTTTTCTGTATTGCATCTTATTGCTGGCTTTCAGATGACAAACATTAAGTTCAACAAATCTCTGTATAAACACAAGTTTTGTCAAAGTAACTATAATTGTAATAAAAACTGATGATCCATAAACAGTTAAGAATAGCGGTACCTGGTGATCCCTTATAGTTTGTTTAAACAACTGTTGATAGATTCTTCAAGATTCTGTTAAACTCCTCTCCATCCCATCAAATTGGAGATGAAACCCCCTAATGAATACCTAGTATGTTACATAATTTTTTAGAACTTCTCACCTAAAATCAAGCTCCTGAATGAATGTTTTTCTACAGTCTATATACTGTGTGTGTGTGTGTGTGTGTGTGTGTGTGTGTGTGTGTGTGTGTGTGTGTGTGTGTGTGTGTGTGTGTGTGTGTGTGTGTGTGTGTGTGTGTGTGTGTGTGTGTGTGTGTGTGTGTGTGTGTGTGTGTGTGTGTGTGTGTGTGTGTGTGTGTGTGTGTGTGTGTGTGTGTGTGTGTGTGTGTGTGTGTGTGTGTGTGTGTGTGTGTGTGTGTGTGTGTGTGTGTGTGTGTGTGTGTGTGTGTGTGTGTGTGTGTGTGTGTGTGTGTGTGTGTGTGTGTGTGTGTGTGTGTGTAAATTCTGTCACAAGAAGAGATGTTGCTCGTTCAAATGTCTTCTACTGAAACAGAAAGGCCACTGCAGTAATCTATCTTTTAATTCAGGGTAGTATTATGTTCTACTCACTTAATGAAATATTTTAAAGAACCAGCAACATGTTTGGTAATTCTCTCAAAATAATAATTATACTTTCCCCATATGTAGTTTGTTGCCTGTCTAGTTTACACATAATATGTCACAGGTCCAATACGATACCAAGACATTATGGTGAAGGTGAAGCTAATAGAATCACTTACAGATTTTTATCAATTATTTTATTTAGCCTGATGACTTTCAGAAGCTACATCATATATTTTACTTGAAAAACTTCATTTTTTATGCCTGTTACTACTAGTTGCATGATAACATCTCCCTTATCTTGACATTCCCAACCTCTTTCCAATGATTGATTCTGAAGCTTAATAGTTTCTACTGTGCCCACTTATTAACTTATATTAAGTACTTGAAGACTATATCTGGTGTCTTGTCAGTCAAGCATTTATCCCTCCATATTTAATTATCAAGATCAGTCCAATGTCTTCGTCATATGGTTGCAACTTGAAAAAGTCTTGTGCTGCCCAATTGTTTCAGAAAAAAATCTATCAATATGATTTCAGTCTGTTCCCACATATTCTATTCTATTATTTTATTTGCAGCCGAGTTAGCAATCTCCTCTACATGGTCATTCAAGCGAATTTTAGTAGTATGAAATTATTAATTTTTTTTTTATATTTAATATTTATACTGAAATTACCTCAAGATATTTTTTTCCTTATTAGGAACATGTTTCGAGAAGTATTTGTGTGTTGGCTGGTCATTATTGTGGTTTCTTGTTGGTCTCTGGTATTTTAAAGTGGTATTATTGTGTGTGATTGTGGTGTATGTATTAGTATTTTGTGTATTTTCGATGTTGAGTGCTTTGAAAATTGTGTCATGTTTTGTATTGATTTGTATTTGTTCAGGTATTAGTTTGTTTTGTGTTTTATGTTTGTATATTTGTAAATTTTCCCAAATGTTCATTATGGTGCCTTTGTGTGGTATGTGTTTTATTAGTGTCATGTATAGTTTTGTTGGTTATGTATGGGAATTCATGTCCAGTGTTTATTGCATGTGTGGGCAAATTAGATTTGTATATTTCTGGTTTTTTGTATGCATTTAGGTGTTCAAAATAACATTTTTTCAGTTTTTTTTGTTTGTCCTATGTAACATTTATTGTAACCTTGGCATTCAATTTTGTATATACCATTGGTTGTTGTATTATCTTTGTTGTGTGGGTTATTTAGTTTTTGTAGATTATTTTTGTTTGTTTTGTATGCTATTTTAATGTCTGTGTTTTTAAACAGTTTTGTTAGTTTGTCATTTTATTATTTATGTATGTAAATGTGGCCCATTTTTTATTGTTGGTATTATTTTTGTTTTATTCATTTTGATTAATTCTGAATTGTTCAGTTTTTATTTTATATTTGATTTTATTTTCTATGTTGTTTACAGTATTTTTATTATATCCATTTTCATAAGCAATTTGGTAAATTATATTTCTTTCTTTGTCTGTTTCTTGTTGGTTTAGGGGTATTTTGTACATTCTGTTAAATAGTGAATAGAATGCTGCCATTTTATGTTGTGGTGGGTGGTCAGAATGGTTAGGTATAATGATGTTAGTGGAAGTTGGTTTTCTGTACGTAGTAGAGTCTTGTTTATCCGACCTTCACTTATCCGACATTCCGTATTATCCGACGTCCCACCGCAAAAGAAAAACAACAAAAAACGCATTAATCGGCAACAAGAACTGCAAGTTGCGAGCATGAGCGTAGTCTATTTTTTATTGCTCCCAACTCTACCGCAGCTAATTAGTTACCCCGACTGTACAGTCTACACTATGACTCATATGTCTGTCATTCACCCCACCCCCACTCACTCACTGTCACAACTCACTACTCAGTGCAGTGCAGTTTATCATTGTATGCGGATTGGTTTATCGTCTGTTACATGCGTATGTGTCTGTGTGTGTTAATTTTACAAACGTTGATGTGGTGTTTAAAAGTTGAAATTTACGCAAGTATGGCGACGAAAAGAAAGAAGGTGTTGTATCGATGGAACAACAACTTGAGGCAATCAAGAGACTGGACAAGGGAGAGACAATGCAGAAGGTAGCTGACGACTTTGGCATTGGACGGGTAACAGTAGGAGACTGGAAAAAAAACGAATAGAAATAGAAAAATGGTGTGCATCAAGAGTTACGGAGGGTGCATTAAAAGAAAGAAAAACTATGAAAAAATGTAACTATGAAAAAGTTAGTGAAGCTTTGTATGTTTGGTTTACACAGTTCAGGGACAAAGGTGTGCCTATTTCAGGGCCTATTTTACAGCAAAAGGCGTTGCATTTTTGTAATGAATTCAATGAAGGGGACCCAGATTTCACAGCAAGTGTCGGTTGGCTCGACCAATGGAAGAAACGCTACGGTATCCGTCAGTTAAGTGTTTGTGGTAACTATTATCGAATTTTGAAGAAATGGAAGCATTCAAGAAAAGATTTCAGGAATTTATTGAAACTGATAGCCTAACGGGTGATCAGATATTTAACTGTGATGAGTCAGGCCTTAATTACAAAATGTTACCTAGTAAGAGTCTTGCAGCCAGAACTGAAGCGGCAGCCCCTGGCTACAAGCGTAGTAAGGAAAGGCTGACAATTTTAGCATGCAGTAATGCTACAGCAAACCTCAAAATGGACCTTGCAATGACTGGAATGTCCAAAAATCTTAGAGCCTTTAAAACAGTTTCAAAAAATGCTCTACCTGTAAAATACTACAGTCAGAAAAGCACATGGATGAGCAGTGAAATTTTCAAAGACTGGTTTTTTAAGGAATTCATTCCTTCAACAGAGAAGTTTTTGAAAGAAAATAATTTACCCAGAAAAGCAGTTTTGTTGGTAGATAATGCTCCAACGCACCCTGATGCAAAGGAGCTTCAAGATGGTGACATTAAGGCAATGTTTCTGCCCCCAATGTAACCGCCATATGCCAACCTATGGATCAGGGCGTTTTGGAAACGATAAAAAGGAACTATCGCAGGAAGCTACTGTCCACAGTGATAGAAGAAATTGAAGAAGGACAAGACATGATTGAAAAATTGAAACGCATCAATGTAAAGGATGTTGCTTATTGGGTTGCAAGGTCCTGGGCTGACGTAAGGGCTCCAACAATTGCCAAATCATGGAAGAAGCTGCTAGGCGATGATGAAAGTATGTCTTAATAGTTGATTTTGTTATGATCTTCTTTTTCTTCTGTGAATTGTATTTTTTGATCTATATGTTATTGAGTTGTTTTAATATGTTATCTACATTTGTGTTTTGTTACTTGATACATATAGCCCATCATCTACATATCTTATCCAAATGCCATTTGGATCAAAGGAATTTATAATATTTTGTACTTTGGTGTCTATATGTTGTAAGAATATTTCTGCTATTATGCTAGATAATGGAGATCCCACTGCCAATCCTTTTTGTTGTTGATAAATTTTGCTATTGAATTCAAAGTAATTTTGTTTTAGTATTAGTTGGAGGCTATTTTTATTTCACTAATATATTGTGTGTCTTCAGTTTGTTCTTTAAGTTTGTTTATTATTTTAATAATATATATAATACTTTCACTATGAACTTACTGTTGTCACTTCCCAAACATTTCGAGATGTTGTTTCTCTTCTTCAGTGGGTTTAATATTGATGTCGGTTACAGAATAACCGTTACGGAAAAATGGTGTGTGTGGTGGGGGTTGATGGCGGGAAGGGATTGGCGTTAAGGTTCGAATTATGTGTGTGGATCAGTGTGTCAAATAGTGTATGTGATTTGTAATGTATTTGTTCATTTAATATGTTGTTTGGTTGTAGTGTGTGATATCTGTATATTTCAAATTGTTCAGCTGTGTTTAGTTTTCTACTTTTAGGTAAGTAGTGTAATATTTCCATGTTGTGTTCTATGTTTGTGTAACTGTGGTTTTCGTTATGTAAATGTGTGGCAAATGTGGAATGTATGTAGTTTGTGGTGAGGGCTTTTAAATGTTCAGAAAACCTGGAAGAAAAAGATCTTCCCATCTGGCCGATGTAGAATTGTTGGCAATCATTACAATTTAATTTATAAACCCCTGTTTTGCTGTATGTGTCAATGTCTTTGTTAGTATTGTTTATGTGTTTTCTAATGGTGTTGTTGGTTCTGTAGGCTACTTTATAATTTTGTTTCCTAAATGCGTTTGCAATTTTATGTGTATTGGAATTGTAGTATGTAAGTGTTATGTATTTACTGGGTTGTGTGCTGTTGGTCAGATGTGTTTTACTTTTTGTGTTGAGGATTCGTTTGTGTAGTTTATTTATTAATTCGGGGTTGTATCCGTTTTTGACTGCTATGTATTTAATTGTGTTTAATTCATCTTGGTAATCATGTGTGTTTAGGGGTATTGACGTGAGCCTATGGAGCATGTAGTTGAAAGCTGCATGTTTGTGTTGAGTTGGGTGGTTGGATGTGTTGTGTATGACCATGTCTGATGTGGTGGGTTTTCTGTATATTTTGTATGTGTGTGTGTTGTTTGTTTTGGTGATTGTAAGGTCTAAAAAGTTTATGCTGTTATTTAATTCTATTTCAAGTGTGAATTTTAATTTATGGTGTATAGTGTTAATGTATTTGTGGAAATTTTCTATTTGTCTTTTGTTGCCGTTGTAAAGGAGTAAAATGTCGTCAACATACCTGTGCCAATATATTATTTTATCGGTGTATTTGTTGTTGTTCAGTATGTGTTTCTGTTCTATGGTGTGTATGAATATTTCTGCTAGTATACCTGATATAGGGGAGCCCATAGGTAGTCCATCTGTTTGTGTGTAATACATGCTATTGTGTGTGAAATAATTTTGATCTGTGATAATTTTAGTTAGATGGATGATCTCATTTATGTGTGTTTCGGGTGTGTTATTTATTTTTAGTAATTGTTCTAATGTAATTATGGTTTCTTTTATGGGAACATTGGTGACCATAATTACATTAGAACAATTACTAAAAATAAATAACACACCCGAAACACACATAAATGAGATCATCCATCTAACTAAAATTATCACAGATCAAAATTATTTCACACACAATAGCATGTATTACACACAAACAGATGGACTACCTATGGGCTCCCCTATATCAGGTATACTAGCAGAAATATTCATACACACCATAGAACAGAAACACATACTGAACAACAACAAATACACCGATAAAATAATATATTGGCACAGGTATGTTGACGACATTTTACTCCTTTACAATGGCAACAAAAGACAAATAGAAAATTTCCACAAATACATTAACACTATACACCATAAATTAAAATTCACACTTGAAATAGAATTAAATAACAGCATAAACTTTTTAGACCTTACAATCACCAAAACAAACAACACACACACATACAAAATATACAGAAAACCCACCACATCAGACATGGTCATACACAACACATCCAACCACCCAACTCAACACAAACATGCAGCTTTCAACTACATGCTCCATAGGCTCACGTCAATACCCCTAAACACACATGATTACCAAGATGAATTAAACACAATTAAATACATAGCAGTCAAAAACGGATACAACCCCGAATTAATAAATAAACTACACAAACGAATCCTCAACACAAAAAGTAAAACACATCTGACCAACAGCACACAACCCAGTAAATACATAACACTTACATACTACAATTCCAATACACATAAAATTGCAAACGAATTTAGGAAACAAAATTATAAAGTAGCCTACAGAACCAACAACACCATTAGAAAACACATAAACAATACTAACAAAGACATTGACACATACAGCAAAACAGGGGTTTATAAATTAAATTGTAATGATTGCCAACAATTCTACATCGGCCAGATGGGAAGATCTTTTTCTTCCAGGTTTTCTGAACATTTAAAAGCCCTCACCACAAACTACATACATTCCACATTTGCCACACATTTACATAACGAAAACCACAGTTACACAAACATAGAACACAACATGGAAATATTACACTACTTACCTAAAAGTAGAAAACTAAACACAGCTGAACAATTTGAAATATACAGATATCACACACTACAACCAAACAACATATTAAATGAACAAATACATTACAAATCACATACACTATTTGACACACTGATCCACACACATAATTCGAACCTTAACGCCAATCCCTTCCTGCCATCAACCCCCACCACACACACCATTTTTCCGTAACGGTTATTCTGTAATCGACATCAGTATTAAACCCACTGAAGAAGAGAAACAACATCTCGAAACGTTTGAGAAGTGACAACAGTAAGTTCATAGTGAAAGTATTATATATATTATTAAATTAATAAAGTGAACGAAGAGGATGCAACAACAAGATAATTTTTTTATTATTATGTATATTGTTTCATCATTTGGAATGTTGGTGTACATATTTGTGTGTCAGCGCCGGGAAAACCAACATTTACTGAGGATGAGGAATCTATTTTTGTTCAATGTATATCCAGGTTTAGAGAATTGGGTTTCCCGTTAGAGTCTTTCGACATAAGAATGATTGCCAAGTCCTACCTTGATAAATGTGGAAGAAGAGTTAAGGAGTTCAAAAATAATATACCTGGATCAGAATGGGTCAAATCATTCCTCAAGAGACATCCAGCACTAACTGGGTCTCGATTTGCTGCTAATATAAAAAGGAGCCGTGCTGGGATATCTAAAGAAGTGTTAACGGAATATGTAGAAAACCTGAAAGAGGTCACAGAAGGCACTCCCCCCAAAAATATATGGAATTATGATGAGTCAAACCTGACTCACGATCCAGGTAGAAAAAGAGTAATAATCAAGCGTGGTTCAAAGTATCCTGAGAGGATAATGAACTCAACCAAAACCAGTATATCTGTTATGTTCTGCAGCAGCGCTGCAGGGGAAAATCTTCCACCATATGTAGTGTACAAATCGACGAATATGTTGGATACTTGGACACAGAATGGTCCTTTGGGAGCTAGATATACCAGTTCTCAGTCAGGGTGGTTTGAGGGAGTATCATTCAATGAATGGTTTGAAAGTTTACTTTTACCTCGCCTCAGACGGTTGCCAGACAAGAAGGTCGTCATAGGTGACAACTTGTCTACTCATCTTTCAGTGAACGTGCTAAATTTATGCCAAGCTCATGATGTAAGCTTTGTTTGTCTCCCTCCTAACAGTAGTCACTTGACCCAGCCACCTGATGTGGCTTTGTTGCCCCTCTTAAAAGAGGATGGAGGAAAATACTTACGGAGTAGCAAGAGAATGGTGGATTCACATGTTCCACTCTCCAGAAGCAGGATTTTCCCTTCCTTTTGAAGAAGCTTTTGGAGCATATTGAACCTACCTCCGAAACTAACTTAATATCTGGTTTCAGGTCATGTGGAATTTATCAAAATAGCGTTGATGAACTTTTAAAGAAAATTCCTCATGCACCCATGATTGAAGGTGAGATTGAAAGTTCATTTTTAAATTCCTTGGAGGCCCAATGGACTGAAAAAAGTAACAAGGGAAGAAAAAAGAAGATAAGTGTAGCTCTGGGGAAGAGCATTGGTCCTGAGCACTTGGTAGGCAAAGGTGATAAAATGAATTAGAAATGACACCTGGTACGTCATCAAAGATACCAGATAAAAAACTAGAAACGAAGAAGCAAAAAAGAGTGAAAAAATTGTTTCCAAAGAAAAAGGCGGAAACCAAATTTGAAGATAGTGACAGGGATATTGATATCCACGCAGTAGTAGAAGAATATGAAAGAGAACTAGTGGAAGAGAATGATTTTGAAGAGTTATTGCAGGGAGAAAAGGACTTGAACACTTGCCTTTCATTAAAAAAGTTGTATGAAAGGTTGGTGAATTTGTAGTTTTTAAATATGACGGTGAATTATTTCCAGGAAGAATTGTAAACTTCAGTGATTGTGAAGTGAATATCACGTCAATGTAGAAATCCTTAAAGTCATGGAAATGGCCAGAGCACGAAGACAACCACAACTACTCATGGCAAGATGTAATCGGAAGGATTGAACCTCCAAAACAAATTTCAAAGTGTGGATTTTTTTCTGTCCCAAAACTTGATCATATATGGCTGCAATAACTGTCAGTTGAACGCACATTGGGACTGCACTATCAAATAAGTTTTATTTTACAGTGAAGTGTATGGTTTTAGAACTTCATTTGGAAGTTTTGATTTTTTTTTTCTAGTTTGGTTTTGAATAGAACAGACATTTAATTTGGTACCCTATGATTAAATACAAGTTATTTCACAGTTATCTTCTGTATGGTTTTGCTTAAATAAACTTATAAGTTCAATTGAAACTATGTTGGAGTATTTTATCACCTTTAAACGGTGTTACTTTACTCCATTTCAATGATTTACCTTACTTTTATGTCATTTTTGAGGTAACTTTTCCCCAAAACAAATAAATAAAAAATAGAAAAACAGCGATACCAATAATAAAATACAATTGAATCTCTTCAAAGATTAGTTCTTCAAACATATAATCAAAATTTACTTTTTTATTGCACGTTTTTCAAATCCAAATTTAACATTTTCTTTAAAAAGTGCTAAATTTGGAGTAAAGTTACCCCGGTTGACGGTATTCTAAATACATTCATTTATTTTTTTCTTTATTTATGAAGATACCATATTTTAGAAACTTGCATTAGGAGTCTTAGTTAAAATGGTGTGATTAAGATTAGAAAGAAATAATGAGAATGAAGAATGTATTTCATAAATGTATTAAGATTATCTAATCTGCTTCACTTATTAAAAATATTAGATGAGTTTAATCATCATCACTGACACCAATTGCAGGTCCCATACACTGCTGTTATTGCCATTGCCCCTGTACCGGACCTGTTCTTTATTTCTAGTATATCATCTACTTTTAACATCATCTATCACTGTTAATCTCTTCCTTCCTCTTCTCCTTATCCTTCCACTATGCTTTTCAAAAATTGTCATTAATATTACTTTTCCCCTTAAGATATGTCCTATCCAATTTCTCTTCCTCTTCAGCATTGTAACTAAAAGTGTTCTGTTTTCCTTAAATGTATTCAAAACTTACTTAATACTCACTCTGTTGACCCATCTATGTATCTCCATTTTTCCACACCAACATCTCAAAAGCCTCAATCATGTTCATTTCTGTCTTCCTCATAGTCCACATTGCAAATCCATATAACAGATTGCACAATACATAGAACTTTAACAGTCTATTTCCCATTTTCACATTAAAATGCACATTTATGCATTATTATTAATTAATATGATAATTAATATGATAATTAATATGATCAATTATTTAATTGACAAAATTTATTAATTAAACTGAGAAATTTTATTGTGTTAAAATGCAAATTTATTATGCTGATATATGAATAATCATTTAATTAACAATGAGCAATTAATTGAGTGTTTATTAATTCGTAACGACAAATGTAAAATCAAATCACCCCTGCCAGGTGTTGGGCGACATATATAACTATAAAGACTTTTGCAGATTTATGCACAATTTAGCCACTACTAATTAATTATTCCAATTGAGTATTAAATAGAATCATCAATCCTCAAAATTGCAAGTGATCTTAATTATCAAAAGGTGTATCATATAATACAAAGTTATGCGGATCTGGGATCTCATACATGTTTATTATAATCATGCACTTATTATCCAACATTACACACACAAAATACATATATTCCTGCAAATGATACATAAAACAAACAATTCACTCCTTAGTTGGAGATATATCCTGAAATAGAACACATACATAAAATACACATCATAAAATTCATATTACTGCTACTTCTACTTCTACACATTTTTTTTTACGTTTAATGCGTTTATACCCCAGATTATGGTCCGCTTTGATTAATAGGTTTACTAAATTGAATTCTCTATTAAGACTTATGCTTATCTCAAGGTGGCTTCTTTATGAGTTACAGGTCAGTGGTTTTTTTTACGTTAAAATAATATATTAAATTTTACTTGGTATTTGAATATCCACAGTGCGTCGGCTATCCTCTGAAGATCCCATCCTCATTCCAGTGCTGCCGTTGTCGCTTGGTGTTTAAACTGTGGTTGATCAGAATACGGTCGTTTCCACATCCGTCACATCAGTCCCACACTCCTGCGTTATTACGTCACCAAATTCTCACGCAAAGATCAAATTGTTCATATTACGAGTCGCTTATAATTTACTTATTTATATTCAAAGCTCCCGCATTCAAGATAATTATATCTATTGACATTGATACTGTTTATATATAGTTGTCTTGATTGTTCATCATCTTTTTTCACAGCACTACATTTATATAATAATGAAACTTTAACTTGTAAACTTAATTGTCTTTTCTCGTCGAACGCGTTTCGGCGTAGTGTTCGCCTTCGTCAGCTTAGAGACCGCCAGACTTTGTAACGGTTATTGCTTGGAAGGTATAGTGGGGGTGGTGTGTGGAGGAAGGGGATTGGTGCAGGGATCCAAATTATTGTTTGTTTTTTGTATAATTGTGTCAAAAAGTGTATGTGATTTATATTGTAATTGGTCGTTAAGTATGTTGTTTTGGTTGTGTTGTGTGTGGTGTTTGTATATTTCATATTGTTCTGCTATGTTGAGTTTTCCCCTGTTTATATATAGTTCATACAAACATCGCATACATTGTCCTTGTTTATATACGAATATCACCTCGACTCCGTTTACAAATCGTTTATAGCACTGAGTCTACAGTTCACCGGTTAATGTTATACCGAATAATACACTTATAAATTGTCTACGTTTAAAACAAAATGTCGGTACAATACATTATTTGTTAAGATTCTAAGTCTACTTGTAAAGTCACTGATAAAATGTCGATATAGAGAATTTTAGTTCACTCTATTCACATTGAATAATAACTCGTATACCACTTCACGTTACTAAATTACATAACGGTAATTAAACTGTTCTTCATAAAAGAAAGTCTACTAGTATTTGAAGCACGAATTGTAACACTGAGTTTACAACTATGATATTGAGAAACTAAGATATAAGATATAATGCTTAAGAAGACTTAAGAAAAAGCTCCTCGTGGCGAACACTATCTTTTATAATCTTCGTTCCCACCAAGCTACTTCATACTTTTCTGTCCAACCCCTATAGTCGTATCTTATTGGCTTCTGGTCCTAAGTTCCAGATAATTCTCCTCCCAACATCTCGAATTCCGGAGAAAACTCCACCCAACGTCTTGAGTCGTTTCCACCACCTTCAGATGATTCGTTCTCTGGTTTCATCACCATGGAGATGTAGCCTAGATGTCCAACCCTTGTCAATACTCGGCTTCCTATAGGTCGACACTAGTTCACCTAGTCACCCCCAAACTCTGGTTAAACTCTCCTCCTACGCGATTCCATGAAAAAGCAATATCCCCGCCTGTCAATCAATCCTTTCAGTCGTCTTATTGTACATGCAATAATTTTTCATCTCCTTGACACCTCTCTACTTCCAGCGCGTCGAATCGTGGTATTGTACTCGTGTTTTCTCGCTACATCCCTTCTGCTAGCATGTTGTAGTCCGTTTTAAGTGTTACATGGATTCCAGCTGTGTGTGACCTCGTTAATTCTTTGTTTCGTACTCTTCTCAATAGTTCTATTCCTTGAGTCCCCGTATACCCTTCTAAGCTGTGTCGTCGTATTGTCCCATATATGTATCATCAACAATACGATCGACTGTGTACAGAGTATTTTCTAAGTAAGCCATGTGCTGGTCTGTTTCTTTGTTACACTTTCACTCGAAACAATGCAGCACGCTCTACCCTAATTCGCTTCGGCTACACTTATTGTTCTTCGTTCATGTCGAGCAAGGCATAGATCAGTTGTCTGTCAACCCATTTCTTTGAATGACTGTCGCTACTAGCGTACACATTCATCAATGCTGTGACAGCCAACGCCTGCCCTTGTGTGTCTACGTCAATCCCAAATTTTCAAAAATAATCTAGTGTTACAGTGTCCCCAGTTTCGATTCGGCGTGATGATCTCAGAATCCGACGAACGGAACTCGCCCTGTCTCTCCCTTAACTCCCCATGTTCATCCTTCACAATAAAAGGTTTAGTACTTTCACTGTTGTACACACTGACCCACTTTCGCTTGTCACCCCTTTTACTTTCACTATTCAACCTATTTCTGACCATTCTGGGTATATGAATTCATTTTACATTAATATTCGCACTTACATACTATAAATACAATGCAAAAACATATCTCCTCATTAACATATTAATAAACATCTTAACATTATTACCAACCTCTTGTGCCGTCGTTGTTTTATCTCTGTAAAATGTAACAGTGTGTCTGAGTGTAATTTGTGTCTGTGTTTCTTACCACTTCATCCTCGCACGGTAATGTAACTCACGATGCTTGAGTCCGTAGGGAACGTACGGATAACCAGGTATCGTGGTTCCCGATCTGAGGTTCAACAGTAGTGTATAATTCCCGGGTGGCGCCAAATTGTTTATTTAAAACAATTAAAATCGTCTCCTTATCAATGTTTTATTCGAACGATGTGAAGAATTCAATTCGTCCCGCCTTTTCTCAATTTTTGTTAATCGAGTTAGCAGTTACAGTATTCGCTGCTTGCGCGCTAAGTGTCACATCAGAGACATTCGCTATACATTATATTTTTAAGAATACACTTTTCTAATGAAAATAAAACACAATTTAACATACACAGTATAGATTTATTGTTCATTTTATGTTATTATTTTATGAACACAAGTTGTAAATAATTTTTTATATAATTCTGCACCGATTAATTCTTTATAAGACTCTCCTCTGGGTTTAACCAATCGATTTTGAATGCAAATACACATACAGCATGGCGTGCTATGATACCAATCAACAAATATTTACATTCGACGGTTGTGGGATCTTTGGATCACGTTAAAAGGCTCAGATGCAATTACAATAATAAAAATACACAACCTTACAATGTTTTTACTTAATTATGGTAATGTGTAATGATAATTGGTTTGTTTAAGTGGTTTAAAAGTGGTTTAAAAGTTGTACATAAATACGAGGTTAGTTTTATAGCTTAACAAATTTTCATTGTCTTAATATTACGATTTAATCTTTGAAAGAGAATAAAAGTGATTCAGTGGTATTCAACATATATTGAGAAATATTCAAAGTGCATTATTTTGGAAGTTGAGATAATTTAATTGATACTTAACAGCGTTGTAGTACGTAATTACTCTGTAGGTCGGGAAGGAAGGATTGTGGTAGCAATATAATTCCTTTGTCCTTTATTCGGGCTTCGGCATCTTTTTCAAAGTTTTTTGGATTTATTTATACACTTCGTCTTCAATTAAACGTCTTCTCCATCATGTAATTGTGTTCAGCATTCATCAGACTCGTTTTCAATCAATTTCTATACATTATTTTACTTTTAAAATATTTTAAATATGAAAATGTGTTGTACTGAATTCTCGCTTCTGGTTTTCGTGAGCATCACTTTCTAAGTAATTGTATTCAACAGTAATTACCTCTTCAAACCGTCGTTTCCATGGTTACATCATTATTTTGATTGGGCGAGCTGGACATGAATACATTGTTATCAATATTTGAATTCCTTTCAAATCTTCCCATATCTTCTGACTTCCTTCTTCCTCTTATCTTCCTTCTTAGTTATTATCTATTTGCACTGTCATTTGTATTTTCTCACAAAGATTATTTTGGTATCCCACAATATTGGGTTTTTTTTAAGTTTTCTAAGTTTACAATTAATTTCATACTTACTAATTACATTTCTCTGTTTATATAATTCCTTAATTTAATATTTTGTTTTTAATAATATTTACCATTCATCCTTGGTTAATTAGTCACCTTGGATTTGTCCATTACATGGTTATTTTTATACAATCAGTAATTGTTTATGTTTGACCGTTAGGCCTGTTTCACATCTAAGTAGCCATTACTGGTTTTTTATGGTTTCATACACAATATATTTCATTTAGTCCTAAATCGTTATTTTGCTTTTATAATTAGGTTTAACGTCTCAGGAGGTGTTTTAATTTAGTCTTTTTGTGATCTTTGTATGTAACAACTGTGTTATTCAATATTACTTGCTAATTATTTACTAACAGTTTTCTTCCCTATAACTCAAACATTGTTTTCTTTCCTTACTTTAAGTACTCTGCCACTGTCAATAACATGGCTATTAATTACTATTTATTTCTAATATAACATATAACATTTAGGTTTATGTTTGGGATATTTACCCCATCCATCTTCTATTCATAAACAATTGTTTATACACTGATTATTTAATATGTGTGTGCAATTCCTTATTCCTTATTTATTGTTCGGGTGCTAAACAATCTCACCTCTATTGAACTTTTTTCATTAAACTTCCCTTATAACATGGGTATTTACTTAATGTTAATACATACTTATTTTCTAAGGCTCTTTGCTCTCCCTTCCATGTTAACATCATCTTATTACTTTTCCTTGTGATTCACACCTTTAAACTTCACAATACATTCTTAAGTTTATAACAATATTATTTCATAGTCATCACAGTTAATATCACTCCTTAGTGTTCATTATTTACTGAATCAATGTTCTATTCTAAATATTATTCATTGTAACTTTGTTAAATGTTATTGTTCACTCTTAAAACTTAAACATAGGTTATTTTACTAAGTCTTTATCTTAGCCTTCTCTACTCATACTATTTTTATTACAGACAATATTTTTATTTATTTCTCACTTGCACTTTCTTAAATTATTTAGTGTTCATTATAATTTACTTAGTGTTTCTTTTGTATTATATCACTCTAGAATAAATCACTTTCACTAGTTCAACTTCCGTTTATTTCTCATCATTTTATTCTCTTTCTCTACATACTATCTATATAAAATTATTAATATTATGTCTTTCTTTGTTAACAAATTACATATATTCCTAACTCTTTGGTTAGTGTACTTTTATCTATTGTTTTCTATTACTGACTATTTACAATTGTCATTCAGTCAATACTAACATTCATTAATTATTTTGGTTCTTAACCGGTTTCATTTTCTTTATTATTTTGGATTACATTATTTCTCCCTTCTCTATTTTTTATTCCTTGTCTGGTTTTTCTTGATGTGTTTCATTTTGTTTTCTTCCTCGTGGGTTTGTTCTCTCTTGGTTTTCATTCTTCTTCTCCTTCACTCGTCTTGTTTTCTTTATTTAGGTTCCTTAACTGGCCAATCTCTAGGGTTGGGTCAATGTCGTTTGTCTGTCAGTCTATTAATTGAGTTTCTTTATTAATCACTTTTGGTTTATTACTCCTTCTCCTTCCATTTTAATTACCTTTTATATATTTTTTTACTCTCCACATTATTTATTTATTCAAATATAGTATTATTTAGCATTTTTTATACATACTTATTGTTACCAAAATTGATCTGAATTTGGCGATGTTATAACATTCATATTATTCCAATCGATATTATGGGCTAAAATTATAAATATCCACTACCTATTCTCCCTTCAAACAATCAAAACAAAATTTACACGCTAGTTATGTTTATATTATTAACATAATTGTACATTAATTCAATACATCCTCATACTTTCATATTGTAATCAATATTGGAAAATTTTACCACGTTACTTTCTATCTATTCAAACAAGTTTAATTCAATACAGTTTTCCCTTTAACTCCTTATATCATCATACTATACATGAAATAATTCTACAAAAAAAAAACATCTTATTACTTATAATTTTATTAGTAATATTTACGTATCATTATTTAAGTATTCCTTGTTTTTACAACTTTACATCTTAGTTTGTTTGTCACATTTATTACATTATGTACATAAATTTACCAACTTTCTTTCTAAAACATATCTTCTATTGATACATCTTAATAATGTACTGATCATTTATTTGGGCAATAATTTTTTTTTTTTTTTTTAGCTAAGTTAAGCTAGCCTGAATGATATGGCCGCGTCAACACCCTATTCCGTGAAAAGATTCCATCCATCCGAGACGTCCTTAACTAATTCGTACGTCATGGTATACTTCTTGTTTACCATATAGCGTAGTCACCATCTCTGCTGTCTTCATTATATCAGTCCTTCCTTTTCTTCCTCAGTCCTTTTAGTAATATACTTCTTCAATTGGCGTATATTGAATTTTCCTCGAATCCTGCTTTCGTCTCTGTGGTCTACCACCACGTATGTTGATTCACCCAATATTTGGCTTATCTTAAACGGTCCACTAAATAATTCGCAAAACTTCTCTATACGTTTTTGAGTTGAGTCTGATTGTGTATACGTCCTGATTAATACTAGGTCGCCAATCTCAAACTTTGTTGTTTTATTCGATTCATTCATCCGCTTGGCATGTTTTTCCCTTTTGGTACGTATTTTTACAAATATTTCCGTCTTATTTTCTTGATTGTCCTTCGTGATGTCAGCGTCAAGATACTTCTCCCATTTTCATATCGGTTTCTTTCCCAGATGGGCTTCATATGGTGTAATCTCAATCGTTTCGTGATACGTTTCGTTAAGACAATTTTCAATGGTTTTCACATACCGTGACCACTTTGTATGTTGTTGGTTATTGATGAAAATTCTGAATAAGTTATCTAGTTGCCAGTTAACGCGCTCTGCTAGGTTCGAACAAGGGTTACGTATTGCAGTGTATCTGGGCTGAATGTTTAAACTTTCCAACCCGCTGACCCATTGTCTAGCAGTAAATTGCATATCGTTATCCGTCAACAAAGCTTTAGGTGAGCCAAATTCTTCACAATACTGTCGTACCCTTTTCAATGTTGCTGTGGTCGTTGCCCTTCGCAATGTATACAGTTTTACATACTTAGTAAAATTATCAATGATGACGAAAATGTACTTGATTCCTCCTACCGAAGTCGGTTAAGGTCCGTAAAAATCTCCGCTGCATAAATCACCCTTTTCCTTTGGTATTATTGGTCGCGTACCACCGAATAAATTTCTATTTTGCGTGTCCTTATACAGTTGGCACATGTCGCACGTTCGTATATATGCATTTACCTTCTTAGTCAATTGGTCCATGGTGAAATGCTCCTGGATCATCTTGGTACATTTCTTTGTGCCAAGGTGCCCATACATTTGGTGGATTTCGGCTATTACCTTGTCAGACATCCCTTTCGGTAAATATAACCTCCATTGTCCTTTCCATTTTCTGTATTTATAAAATTTGTTTAAGTCGTTTTTGCCATCGTCGTTCTCTAACCTATCAATACAGTAGAGTCTCGGTAATTCGAGCCCCAGTATTTCGAGGTTCCGTGTAATTCGAGCTGGAAAAAAAATAATAAATACAGTTAGTAAATGTAAACAACATTCCCGCCATATCGTGACTCATGCCAGACCAAGTGTCTACAGCATGAAACGCTAAAAATAAATACGTAAATAAATCAGTAGCGGACTGACCGCCTCAGCTGATACAAGTGTTGTACCTGTGCGTTACTACTAAGCTTCGTTACTAGTGTTTGCTTGTTGTTTTAGTTATTTTACTGTACAGTATATTCAACGTTTAGTTTTTCACTACAGTAAATTGTTATTTATACTGTATATAATGAGTTACAAGAGTAGGCCTAAGAAGAAGTTTGTGCCGCTAAGTGTTAAATTGGAAGCCTTAAAAAGATTAGACAGAGGTGAAACGCTAAAAAAACTTGCTGCTGATTATGGAGTCGGTGAAGTGACTGTTGGTGACTGGCGTAGGAACAGAGACAAGATTGAAAACTATTCTTCTAAAAAGTGTATGGGGATTTTAACCTGTGAACGCAAATCGATGAAGAAATCTGATTATGAAAAAACGAGTGCAGCTTTGTTCACTTGGTTTAGTCAACAGAGGCAAAAAGGAAGTCCTATTTCAGGCCCAATGTTGCAAGAAAAAGCAATGTTTTTCAGGAACCAGTTTAAGGAAGGCGAGGATGATTTTACAGCAAGTTCAGGATGGTTGGATAGATGGAAAAAACGATACTGCGTAAGGCAGCTTGAAATGTGTGGTGAAAAGCTATCTGCGGATTCTGAGGATGTCACACAGTTCTGTGAGAGATTTAAAAAAATTATAGAAGAAGAAAAACTTACTCTCGATCAGTTGTACAACTGTGATGAGACAGGACTAAATTTTAAAATGCTGCCTGGTAAAACTTTAGCTTCAAGGGAAGAAAATGCTGCGCCAGGCCACGAAAAATCTAAAGAAAGGGTGACAGTTCTTGCTGCATCGAATGCAAGTGGAGAACATAAACTGAAGCTAATGTTAATAGGCAAGTCTGCAAAGCCTAGAGCTTTAAAAAACATCACTCCGTCTGCGCTTCCTGTTACATACATTAACCAGAAATCTGCTTGGATGGATAAAAATATTTTTAAGAAGTGGTTTTTTGAAAGTTTTGTTCCTGAAACCAAAAAGTACCTAAAGGAAAAGAACTTGCCTCCCAAAGCAATATTAACCTTTGACAACGCTGGATCACACCCTGACAAAGAAGAACTGAAATGTGGCGAAATTAGAGCATTGATCTTACCCCCAAACGTGACGAGTTTAATACAGCCGATGGACCAAGGTGTTTTTGAGTGCTTGAAAAAGAAATATTGTCGTCGTCTGCTGCAGAAGCTCCTACAAACTACAGAAGGCTAGGGAACCATAGTGGAATTTCTAAAGAATACTACAATAAAAGACGTAGTTTACTGGGTGGCGGAATCATGGGATGACATAAAGACAGAAACACTAAAGAAGTCTTTGAACAAGATTTTAAAAGAAGAAAATAACAGTTGTAACACCACAGACGAACATGACTTGGTCTTAGCACGACTGATAAAATAACTTCCTGGTTGTGAACAGTCAAATGAAAATGATGTTTCAGAATGGTTGAATAGTGATGAACAGTTTGAAGTGACCGATGATTCAATCGTTGAAATGCTGAATGAAGTGGCAGAAGAAAATAGTGATGAAGACGTGACTGCAGAGACTGTACCCGTGATGACTCACGCTGAGGGGTTGGCAGCACTAGACACTGCATTGCGTTATGTCGAACAGCAAGCAGAAGCTACACCGACCGACACGATGCTGCTTAGAAGATGGCGTGACATTGCTGCTAAAAAACGAGGCTCTATTTTAAAACAAAAGACTCTGGACAATTTCTTTAAAAAATAAATTTGTGTGCCTTTTATCTTTTGAGTTTAAACTAGTTCAGGTATGTACTACATTGTTTGTGTTTTCTTATCCGTAAGCAATAAACGTTTGTTTATACATTACTCTTTGTTTTTTTCTTCATCCGTAAAATCCAAGTTTTTCCAAATTCGAGGTTGCCTCAGCCCCAATTAACTCGAATTACCAAGACTCTACTGTAATACATTTCAATTTCTCATCATTTATTTGGTATTTATTTATTTCCCTTAGCATTTTACTAACCTCTCTATTCATCTTGATTACAATGTGGTTCATTATATATTCGCAGCTGTCCTCGAATGTTTCTCCTTCCGTCACATCCTCCGGGTTTCTACTCAACGTATCAGCGACAATATTCTCTTTACCCTTGCAGTGTACAATATCAAATTTGTACTCCTGAATGCTTAAAATCCATCGAGTAATCCTTGAATTATTTAAATGACATTTATTCATGAAGGTGAGTGCCTTATTATCTGTGATAATTGTCAACGGTTGCCCCAGTACATAGATGCGGAATTTTTCCAAACATCTCACTATACACAGCAATTACTTCTCTGTGGTATAATAGTTTCGCTCAGCTCCCTTAAATGTTTTGCTGGTAAACGTGATGATGCCGATCTTCCCACAGTCGTCTAATTGATACAATTGTCCGTCGTATGCGAAATCGCTCGCGTCACACTGCATGTAATATCGTTGATTAATTCGTGGAAATTTCAATATTACAGACTCAATAAACAAATCCTTTACATTCTGGAAACATTCTCCTAATTCCAATGTCCATTTGAATTTCTTTTCCTTCTTTAATAACTCTAACAATGGTTGTGTCGTCTGGGCGTACCTGTCTGTGAAACAGTTATAAAAATTGGTTAATCCGAGGAATCCCTACAATTGTTTCTGATTCCGGGGCATAGGGAAATTTCTGATCTCAGCAATTTTTTTGTCCGTCGCGAGTATCCCATTTGTTGTTAGGCGGTAACCTAAATAGGATATCTCTTGCCGGAAGAACTGAGATTTTTCTAGATTAATCGTAAGATTCGCTCTACGTCGGTTTGATAATATTAATTCTAAATGCAATAAATGAGTTTTGATGTTGTCGGAGTAGCATAAACAATCATCCATATAAATTATGGTGTTCCTCTTTACATCGTCGTCCAGTACCCTGTCCAGACCTCGAGTCAATGCTGCTGAACTGGTGCTGAGTCCGAATGGTGTTATGGTGAAACGGTAGCACTTTCCATCATAGATGAATGCAGTGTAATCTCGGCATGAATTTTTTAATGGAACTTGCCAGAAGCTACTGGTCAGCTCGACTGTCGATAAGTATCGCATCTCCCTGAACCTTGCTAATATTTCTTGGATTGGTAGAGCCCCTTCATAGTCAGGTATCGTCACACTATTTACCTTTCTAGCGTCTAGCCACAGCCTAACACTCCCATCTTTCTTGATAACAGTCACCAGCGGGTTGACATATGGGCTATTACATTGCTCGATGACCCCATATCTCACCATGTTTTCAATTTCCGTGTCTACCTTTTCCTTATAAGCTATTGGCACTGGCCATCCTCACTGAAAGTATGGTGTTTGATCGGTTACTCTAAACTCGTGTTCGTAACACTTCATTCTCCCCAGGCGCTCTCTAAATAAACTCTTGTTTCTTATCAGGATGTCCTTGAGATCCTGTAATGCTTCTTTATCTGCGCACTCAATACTATCGATCTTGTCATTTATCTTTCGTTTGATGACTTCACCTTCCTCTTCTTCTACCATCTCCATGTGCATGATAGGCACCACCAGCTCCCGCTCACCCGTTTTATCCTTGAACTCGACGATTCCCTTGTTAACATCAATAACACATCCTTCTTCCTGGAGGAAACTTATGCCTAACATACATGGTCTCACTAATTCTGGAATAATTAAAAATACGCACTCCATCTTAACCTCATTAATATAAATATCACATAATATGTTTTCTAATTAATTTTGACTTTTTACCTACAGCACTTACGATTAATGTATTGGTCATCGGTAATTCCTCATAAGGTATCAGGTGTTGTTTGTTTTGTTGATACCACGTTTCAGATAGTCCATTTACCTGATACTATCGACTAGTGCTGAGACCGTGATATTTCCGTTAAACTTAATAGTAATTTTGGACATTTCAACATGCGTTGAATACTCTCTTCTTTGTCGTCACATAACAAGTCATGTCGTAAATCAGGTAGTAGTACGTTCATTCTGTCATGTTGCATTTGCGTTGTCACAGCGGCTATCTCCCTTCGTAGACATTTTAATTTTTTTTTTTTTTCCAACCTCCATCCTTCCTGCAGACAAGCTCGATGCTGTGTTGTTTGTAAACTCAATAGTATTTACTTGCTGTTGGTCGATGGGTTTGACAAATGGCTTTTTACCGTCTCTCTCTACCCACCCTGGTCTCGGCGAAAATCCTTTGTTTTGTGTAACGGTGCTACTCGGTGTCGTCTCACCCCCTTTTGGAACCACTTTCTCCTGATTCGGTGCGTAACCAAAATCTCTGTTCCGGCAGTTTTGAATGTTTGAGTATTCTAATATTAAAGATTCAAAATTTTGTATCGTATTGACGCCCCGCGTCACTATTGCTATTTCAAATTCTCGTCCAAAATGACGGGCAATTTTTTTGATTAGTTGTCCGTCAGTTATGGCCGGTGTTAATTGTCTACTTTCAAGTAAAACCTCTCCATATATTGTACTGGATTGAGTCCGCTGTGCCAGTTGTATCGGCCGAACTCCAGGTTATCACGTATCGTGTCTTGTTTTTCCTGCCCCAATACTTCTGGATAAATGCATCCTTGAATTCTTTGAAGTTGCTGACCTGGTTGCGGATTACCCTCCACCAGACCTCTGCATCAGCTTCTAAATGTCTTCCGATCCACTTAATGTTGTCACTCGGGGCAATTCTGATAATTCTTCTAGAAACTCCATGGGGTATCTATCGCTTCCATTGTATTTTAATTCATTATGTGGCGTTCCGTTTATACGATTTCCTGGTATACCTTCGACGCCTGCTAATTGCCGTTGCAATCTCTCCTGATTTTCTTTCATTTTAGCTAAATGACCTTTCAATTCTTCCAGTCGCGTGACTCTCTCTCTGTCAGTTTCTTCTGTAGACCGCTGTCTCCCGTCTACTTCCACAATTTTCTGTTTGAGCGTGTTGATCATCTCTCCATCTTCCTTATGTTGTAGTTTCAAACTCTTTTGTATTTCTTTCTTCAATTCTTCGTTCTTCTTACCAGCATCTTTGATATGTGAGTCGACTTTACTGTCCATCTTCTCCATTCTCGTCAAGGTGTTAGTGACCACCCCCTGCCATTCTTGACGATATACTTCACGTAATCTTTTATTCTCCGCAGTCTGTCCTTTGAGTTCATCACTAAGCTCCTTCACTGCACTCTCCATTTTCTCTTGTAATTCGTTAAATTTTTTCTCCCATTTCTCGTTGTCTTCCCGCAGTTCGTTCTTTAGCTGTCCGAACTATTCTGCTTGTTTATCTAATCTCTCAATGATTTCTTCCTTCTGCTTATCCAACTTCTCATCTTGCTTATCTAATTTCTTGTTAATTTCATCTCTGTGTTTATCTAATCTATCGTTAATTTCTTCCTTCTGTTTATCTGATTTCTCATCTTGTTTCTCGAATTGCTGCTTGATGAAATCCATCAGCATCTGAAAGTCATTCTCTCGGGGTTGTGACATTTGTCCCCGCGCCCTGGTCTCATCGACCTCGGTACTACTGTCCTGGGTAATTGGTGTGTCTTCCTCTGATCCTACCATGCCTAATTGGTTGTTAATATCAAACTCGATACTGTCGGAATTGTCCGCCATTCTCGCTCTACTCCGTGTTATCATTCAAGCTAACTACTTTCACTAGTTTACACTACTCTTAACGTACATATATACACCACTGCCTGCACTCAGCCTTTGGTGAAATTAATTTGAATTAATTATTGAATCAAATTACTCACACTTCGTGTTGGGCGCCATGTTATATAATGTGTATTTATGCATTATTATTAATTAATATGATTAATTATTTAATTGACAAAATTTATTAATTAAACTGAGAAATTTTATTGTGTTAAAATGCAAATTTATTATGCTGATATATGCATAATCATTTAATTAACAATGAGCAATTAATTGATTGTTTATTAATTCATAACGACAAATGTAAAATCAAATCACCCCTGCCAGGTGTTGGGCGACATATATAACTATAAAGACTTTTGCAGATTTATGCACAATTTAGCCACTACTAATTAAGTATTCCAATTGAGTATTAAATAGAATCATCAATCCTCAAAATTGCAAGTGATCTTAATTATCAAAAGGTGTATCAAATAATACAAAGTTATTCGGATCTGGGTTCTCATACATGTTTATTATAATCATGCACTTATTATCCAACATTACACATACAAAATACATAATATATCTGCAAATGATACATAAAACAAACAATTCCCTCGTTAGTTGGAGATATATCCTGAAATAGAACACATACATAAAATACACATCATAAAATTCATATTATTGCTACTTCTACTTCTACACATTTTTTTTACGTTTAATGCGTTCATACCCCAGATTATGGTCCGCTTTGATTAATAGGTTTACTAAATTGAATTTATTAATATATATAGACTTTCACGTATGAACTTACTATTCGTTGTCACTTCCCCAAACGTTCCGAGGTGATGTTCCTCTTCCTCCGTGGAATTCGAGTATTTACTCCCACTGAGGAAGAGGAACATCACCTCGAAACGTTTTGGGGAAGTGACAATGAATAGTAAGTTCATACGTGAAAGTCTATATATATTAATAAATTTAATAAAGTGAACGAAGAGGATGAACCAACAAGATAATTAAATTGAATTCTCTATTAAGACTTATGCTTATCTCAAGCTGGCTTCATTATGAGTTACAGGTCAGTGGTTTTTTTTTTACGTCAAAATAATATATTAAATTTTACTTGGTATTTGAATATCCACAGTGCGTCGGCTATCCTCTGAAGATCCCATCCTCGTTCCAGCGCTGCCATTGTCGCTTGGTGTTTAAACTGTGGTTGATCAAAATACGGTCGTTTCCACGTCTGTCACATCCGTCCCGCACTCCTGCGTTATTATGTCACCAAATTCTCACGCAAAGATCAGATTGTTCATATTACGAGTCGCTTATAATTTACTTATTTATATTCAAAGCTCCCGTATTCAAGATAATTATATCTATTGACATTGATACTGTTTATATATAGTTCATACAAACATCGCATACATTGTCCTTGTTTATATACGAATATCACCTCGACTCCGTTTACAAATCGTTTATAGCACTGAGTCTACAATTCATCGGTTAATGTTATACCGAATAATACACTTATAAATTGTCTACGTTTAAAACAAAACGTTGGTACAATACATTATTTGTTAAGATTCTAAGTCTACTTGTAAAGTCACTGATAAAATGTCGATATAGAGAATTTTAGTTCACTCTATTCATATTGAATAATAACTCGTATACCACTTCACGTTACTAAATTACATAACGGTAATTAAACTGTTCTTCATAAAAGAAAGTCTACTAGTATTTGAAGCACGAATTGTAACACTGAGTTTACAACTATGATATTGAGAAACTAAGATATAAGATATAATGCTTAAGAAGACTTAAGAAAAAGCTCCTCGTGGCGAACACTATCTTTTATAATCTTCGTTCCCACCAAGCTACTTCATACTTTTCTGTCCAACCCCTATAGTCGTATCTTATTGGCTTCTGGTCCTAAGTTCCAGATAATTCTCCTCCCAACATCTCGAATTCCGGAGAAAACTCCACCCAACGTCTTGAGTCGTTCCACCACCTTCAGATGATTCGTTCTCTGGTTTCATCACCATGGAGACGTAGTCTAGATGTCCAACCCTTGTCAATCCTTGGCTTCCTATAGGTCGACACTAGTTCACCTAGTCACCCCCAAACTCTGGTTAAACTCTCCTCCTACGCGATTCCATGAAAAAGCAATATCCCCGCCTGTCAATCAATCCTTTCAGTCATCTTACTGTACAGGCAATAATTTTTCTCATCTCCTTGACACCTCTCTAATTCCAGCGTGTCGAATCGTGGTATTGTACTCGTGTTTTCTCGCTACATCCCTTCTGCCAGCATGTTGTAGTCCATTTTAAGTGTTACATGGATTCCAGCTGTGTGTGACCTTGTTAATTCTTTGTTTCATACTCTTCTCATTTCTTCTATTCCTTGAGTCCCCGTATACCCTTCTAAGCTGTGTCGTCGTATTGTCCCGTATATGTATCACCAACAATACGATCGACTGTGTACAGAGTATTTTCTAAGTAAGCCATGTGCTGGTCTGTTTCTTTGTTACACTTTCGCTCGAAACAATGCAGTACGCTCTACCCTAATTCATTTCGGCTACACTTATTGTTCTTCGTTCATGTCAAGCAAGGCGTAGATCAGTTGTCTGTCAACCCATTTCTTTGAATGACTGTCGCTACTAGCGTACACATTCATCAATGCTGTGTCAGCCAACGCCTGCCCTTGTGTGTCTACGTCAATCCCAAATTTTCAAAAAAAAATCTAGTGTTACAACATTTTCAAGCTGCAAAATAGCTTCTTCTTATTATTGAAAGCTTCTTTAACAAAATAAAATCTTGTTTCTTTTTCCACATTGCTCCTCTAGTCCTCTGTTATCCAAATATCTCTACTTGAAATTTTGTCTTCCCTTGCTATGACTGCAATACTCTCACTGTTATTAATAAAATCCCACAGCTTTTGTTTTCCATACATTTATCCTCATTTAATGTTTCTTTTTTTCTTCACCCAATTTCACTGTTAATCTTTCCTGCACTGCAACTTCACAGTTATTCTTCACTGTTTTTGTTAGTTTGCCAATCCAGCAAACTGATGATTACTGGTAGGATTTGGCCGAATTTTTTCTATGACGAACAATAACTGCCGCAAATACAAAGAGAATAAAAAAAATAATTTTTTGCACATGTGCCTGATTTGATTTTGGTGAACATCAGTCAAGGGGAGAGGTAGTTTACTTGCAACATTATTATGTTTTAACAAGAGTAAAGTACTTAATTTAATGGTCGTATTGGGTTTGACCATTAATCAACTTCAAAAAACCACCTACAAACAAAATAGCAAAAATAATAGCACAAAAACTAAAAAGTAACAATCTAACAAATAATCATCATAGCATAAAATATACATACGAATTAATAGACAAACTAAAAATAATAATTATTATATATAAAAAACTTACACAAATGAACTTACTTTTGTTATCACTTTCACAAACGTTTCAAGGTGATGTGCCTCTTCCTCAGTGTGAGTAAATACTGAATGTCATTTTTACAGAATAACAATTATGGACTATAGGTGTGTGTGGTGGGAATAAAATTTATTAAATAATAATATTTAAAAAAAAAGTGAACGAAGAGGATGAATCAACAAGATATTTAAAAATAATAAATATAAATGAAAATACATTTTTCACATCATATGATATCACAAACATGTACACCAACATCCCAGTAGATGAAACAATAGACACAATAATAAACAAACTTAAAGAACAAAATGAAGACACACAATATATTACTGAAATAAAAAATAGCCTCCAACTAATACTAAAACAAAATTACTTTGAATTCAATAGCAAAATTTATCAACAACAAGAAGGATTGGCAATGGGATCTCCATTATCTAGCATAATAGCAGAAATTATCTTACAACATATAGACACCAAAATACAAAATATTATAAAATCCTTTGATCCAAATGGCATTTGGATAAGATATGTAGATGATGGGCTATATGTGTCAAGTAACAAAAATACAAATGCAGATAACATATTAAAACAAATCAATAACATACATCCAAAAATACAATTCACAGAAGAAAAAGAAAATCACAACAAAATCAACTATTTAGACATAACCATCACAAGATACAATAACCACCTACAATATGCAATATACAGAAAACCAACTTCCACTAACATCATTATACCTAACCATTCTGACCACCCACCACAACATAAAATGGCAGCATTCTATTCACTATTTAACAGAATGTACAAAATACCCCTAAACAAACAAGAAACAGACAAAGAAAGAAATATAATATACCAAATTGCTTGTGAAAATGGATATAATAAAAACACTGTAAACAAAATAGGAAATAAAATCAAAAATAAAATAAAAACTGAACAATTCAGAATTAATCAAAATGAATAAAACAAAAATAATACCAACAATAAAAAATGGGCCACATTCACATACATAAATAATAAAATGACAAAGCTAACAAAACTGTTTAAGAACACAGACATTAAGATAGCATACAAATACTAACAAAAATAATCTACAGAAACTAAATAACCCACACAACAAAGATAATACAACAACCAATGGTATATACAAAATTGAATGCCAAGATTGCAATAAATGTTACATAGGACAAACAAAAAAACAGCTGAAAAAACGTTATTTTGAACATCTAAAAGCAAACAAAAAAACAGAAATATATAAATCCAATTTAGCCACACATGCAATAAACACAGGACATGAATTCCCAGACATAACCAATATGACACTAATAAAACACATACCACACAAAGGGACCATAATGAACATTTGGGAAAATTTACAAATATACAAACACAAAACAAACTAATACCCGAACAAATACAAATCAATACAAAACATGACACAATTTTCAAAGCACTCAACATCGAAAATACACAAAATACTAATACATACACCACAATCACACACAATAATACCAATTTAAAGTACCAGAATCCAACAGGAAGCCACAATAACAACCAGCCAACACACATGTACTTCACCAGACACAAAATCCGGAAGGCTGAGGATGGGTACACAATGGTACCTGAAACATGTTCCTAATAAGGAAAGAAATATCTTGAGGTAAATTCATTATAAAAATTAAATATAATATATACATCAAGAAACGGACTGTAGCAAAAAAAAAAGAATTTGAATATATATATAAATGTTCATGAAATTTTCAACTTCACTACTAGTTTCCCAGGTGACTGCCAAAATAAGGTCATAAGCAGATATTACCGCTTTCACTATACAAGGGCTGTCCAGAAGTTTCCATTCAAGTTCAGACACTTATCATACCAATTCATGAGTTTTTGAATGCCCTCATCATAAAAACCTGCTGCCTGTCATTTCAGCCATTCATAAACACCAGCCGTCAACTTCTTTCTTTTGTTGCCAGCCACTTTTTCATATGCATGAACAGGTGATTGCTCGGTGCCAGATCAGATCTGTATGGGGGATGATAAAAAATCTCCCACCCATACTGTTATGAAAGTTCTTGCGTTCGAGCTGCAGTATGTGGTCGGGTGTTGTGATGGAAGAACAACACATCAGAACTCAACTTACTGTATCACTTGTTTTGGATTGCTCTCTGCAGCTGTTATAAGGTTTCATAGTAAGCCTCAGAGTTTATTGTGGTACACCATTCCATAAACTTTACTAGGAGTACCCCTTTTCTGTCCCAAAAAACTGTCACCATCATTTTCCTTGATGATAAGTCTGCAAACACTCCCTCTGTTTTTTGGTGAGTAAGTATGGCCCCATTCCATAGATTGATTTTTTGTCTCACAATTAATGTACCTACCTCAGGTTTCATCCCCCGTTACAATATGGTCTATCCCCCGTAGTGAATTTCTGAAGCATTTTCAGGACCCATTGGTCACACAACTTATGGTGACCAAGCTTTATCGTGACAACTTCATGAAGCAAACTACATTAAATTTGAGGAAACTCATGTGATAGCTCAGTAATCATAACTCAGCAATTTTCACAGATTTGTTTATTGTTTTTGTTCACCAGTTTGTCAGTCAGAACACTTGGCTGGCCACCCCACTTATCATCGTTCACATTGGTGCAGCCATTTTTAAATATAAGACACCACTGCCTTATTCCACCCTCACTCAATACATTGTTTCTGTACACTGCACACAGTTGCTGATGAATGTCCACTGGTCTGCAATTTATTGCTTGCAGAAATCCTATTACTGAGAACACTTCACAGCCCATGGGATTTTCAGTTGCAGTGTACATTATAAAAATTATTAGTGATGTACAGAAATACATCACAGTACCTTACTGACCACAGCTGGATATGTACTGAGTCACACCAACCACTCCACCAAGATAGTGGTGCTAGTCTCACCCCTTCCACCACCACTCTGAAACATAAGTTCATTTTTGGACAGCCCTTATATGTATGCAATTGTTATCTACAGTCACCAAAATTAAGTATTTAACACACGTTTGATTAAAAGTTATTTTTTATAACTGAGTATGTAAATGTAAAAACTGGTGAATTCAATGAAAGTTTATAAATAAAGGGTCAATACTAATTAAATCATTAATTTTTAACATAACATTATTTCTTAAATTATATCTTCAGTATGTTGGACTGTTTCTTAGGAAAGGAATTTTATCCAAATAGAAGTAATATTTTAAAAGTAATTTTTTGTTTCTTTCATTATATTTGGTTTCACATAAAGATGTATTTTATGACTGTCAAATCTGTAAACCTAGTTTAACATATCTAAGTGTAACAAAGATTAGACAAATGAGTACTTCCAAACGTTTCTGCCATAATGCTAGATATTCTCAACAGTAAGTACAGACACAGGTAAAGAAATTTAATTTAAAGAATTTGTACTTCAGACATATGAAAACTATTTCTCATTATGAAATATCTGATCCCAAGAGAATGTCAGACTCTTTTTTGTAACTCAAAAATATTTTAATTATTCTGTGGGTTCACAGAAATATTTTTTCTACATGTTTATGCTCTTTTTAATATACATCTGTTAGATGCTCCAATTTCAAAAGGAAATCTGGATCTCTGAACAATTTGTCACCACACTGTTCATTTCATGTAAAAACTAGTGGACTCGATGACACAATTTAAACATTCACTTCAGTAAATCTTACAGAGCTTCATAATAACTCAAAGTGTATGCTCTGAACTAATTTATCTACATAATGAAACTTTATAAAGATGAAAAATTTTTTAAAACAAAATTTTACATAATGCCTTATGTTATTACAGTGCCTCAGATTTTTCGTTAATATGCGGATGTACTTGTAACATTGTACTATGGTGTGTGTATGGGGGGGGGGATGAATGCTCATAAACAATCATAAACATAACTGTAGATGACAAACCTGGCACATATAAATAGATAACACGCTAAAATAGTCTATTTTTGAGTAAGGTGTTTTATTTATAGTACACTGTATTTATAACTACTGTCCTTACATTCAAAATTCATTGGATAAAAAACAAATGTAAAAAGTATGTGTATATATAAAAAATCACACTGTAGCACTTTTGAAAAATTAAAATCCATCTACACATTTGTGTACTTGATATTTGATTATAATTGTATATGGTATAAGGAAGAGAAGTTAATATGATATCACTCATCAAATTATATAATTTATACAACAAAATATTAACAATTCTTTATTCTTTTAAGAGCAGTTATGTTTCAATAAATTTTTATTCTCAGACTTTTTTATTCACTTTTTGTTCATCATGTACCTGATGAAGTCATTTTGTCTTGTTGAAATGAATTGCTAATTTATAATTCAAATGCCACACACACACGCGCGTGCACGCGCACATGCAGAAAAGTCTCAAACAAGATAGTTTTACATAAATAAAATATATTTTTCTTATAATTAAAGTTATAAATTTAAAGTTATATACGAGGTGTGTATTTTGAATAAGGTACCGGTATTTCTTAAAATTACTGCCATTTGTAACGTGGAGGTAAGAATCACTCATTGTTGTAATATGACATAATATTCAATTGTCGGCTATTTGTCAGCAAGTAAAGACAAATCAATACTACAGTCTTCAAGGTAGCTGAAAAACGTGTGATAACATCCTGTAATCAATCGTATTAAAGTAAATCGTAATAACACAATACATGCTTTTGAAACATTGTTTACAAAATATTTAGTGACATTTTATATTTTAAAATGATAACTACAGAGTTAACAATAAATAAATAAAAGAGAACTAAGAAAATTGTATACATAAAAAACACTGTTTAAAAATGTTTTAGAGTTTAATGTCTGTTCACCTTAACTTGTTTTACCATTTCATTAACATCTTCTTTTGGGGTCACTGAATTTATTTTCCTATATTTTATATTTCAAACGTATACCTGAATGCCATGTAATAAACCTGTTTGTATAATTCAAAAAGAGTTACTACTATATTATCATACACATCTGAAATATAATAAAACAGTCTAAAAATTCAGAGATTAACAAAATTCCTTATCAACTTTTTTCAACCTTCTGGGGGCAAACCAGTCCTGTTCGTCCATTTCCATGTAAATTCTGTCCTGACAATAAATAAACCCTCTAATTGTAAAGTTCATGTTGTGATAAGTTTTTTGTTAACAAATAACAATATAGCTGCTGATATTCATAGGCAGCTTATAAAAATACTGGATTTACAAGAGAATTCAAAATAATAAAACAGTGGCAACAGTCATTATCTCTGAAAGCAGAAAGTTTAAGCACTGTTTTCTGGGGGGGGGATAAGAAAAATGTCTTGTTAGTTTCATTGAATGCAGGAGGATTATTTATACTGACTCATACTGTAAACCCCTTCTGAAACTTAGATATTCCATTCAAAATGAAGATGTGGTTTTATATCAGCTACTTCATGTTTTTTGCAGCAGCTTAAACTGGTACAAATTTGACCAGACGATTTTTGTCAACTTGTCCTATAGCCCCAATCAAACACTGAATGATTAATATCTATTGACTAGATTAAAGAATTTCTGGAGTATTCCTGGCTTGAAATGCAGTAGTTCAAAAATTATAACAAACTGAAGAACTAATTAATTCAAGGCACAAGCAGCGGACTTTTGTGGCAATGGAATAAGGAAGCTGTTGAAATGATATCAAAAATATGCGAAACTCAAATGGTGTTTAGTGAAAAAATAAACTTTTTGGAGATTTTTTTTAATAGATAATTTTTTTAATTATCTGTAGACCTTATTTAGAAAACACACCTCATATAATTTCTTTTAGACAAGTTGTAAAGTGAAAGTATAGCTAACATAATAATAAATTTCTCCTTGACAAGTACACTTAATTATTTGTCAGATAATCTCCAAAGAAAATACTATTTGTAAATTTAACCCTTCTTAGTAGTGAAAAGTAGAAATATATCTTTAACTATCTAATTTAAAAATATAATTTTTTTAATTACATAAATTTAATAATAAATAATAAAACTCTGGACAGTATACACATAGAATCAATACTGTAACTATCAAAATTGTCTATTATATGCTGTCTTTTTTAACCACAAGTATAAAAGTTGCTTACATTTAATAGTTTGAAAGTGTCAACTCCTTTAATGTAACAGGCCTACAATGCAGCTTGTATGAATCACTTTACGACTTACTCTTTCATTGTCAATCAGTCTTTAGAATTTAGTTGGACTGCACTGTGTGCAACAAAGCAACATGCAGCATAAAGGACAATGAATCATCTTTTAATTTTAACAGAGATTCCTTATAACATTCTAGTTCATATTCAAAAATTAAGTTTCAAATATTTTTGACAGATATCTGACAGGGTTATATAATTTTTTACACTTACTATATTATCAATTCCAAATAATTATTTTTATATAATAATTATTTTTTGTATTTTATTATTTAATAAAGTTTATACTGGTTGTCCCAGCTGGTAAAGGCCAATAGGCAAGTGCTATTGTTTGCATCTAGAAATGAGTTTTCAGAGAGTAAGGAGGAGACAGAATATTTTATGATAGTGGATATAAAGAAAAGTATTCCACTTATGATGATGTTGGAGAATATAGGCTACTGAGCAAGATGAAAGTGGTGAACTTCTTGGAGACAATGAAATTAATGGAGTGGCAAAAGGAAAGGGAGGAAAGGATTAGGTGTTAAAAGAAAGCAGATGAATCAGAGGACAAAGAGGTGGAAGCTGACAGACAGTTAAAAAGATAAGTCACAATAAAGGAATAAAAAGTGTTGACAGAGTACTATGTTATTTTGGGCTGCAGGGTGCACTATCATTAAACATTTTATTTCTCCATCATCTACATGACAAATCACTGTGATACAGAAGTCAGTATGAGAAACAATTAAGTATCACAATTTTTTTTTTTTTTTTTAAAGGACTATTTTTAATAATATTTATAAAGTAAGTAAGTTTGGTGATATTTATTTTTATAAAAATTATTTTGCAGGAAATTTTGATCTTCTTTAATATGCTGTTTGATAAAGAGCTGCTATAGTAAATTAGTTTATGGGTTTATGGCATATACCCGCCTGTTGTGACTTAATAACTTTCAAGTTCATAACACTCATCACCTTCTTAATCCACATTAAGTTGGGTGAGTTTGTGGCACTCTGCTATAACTGTATTTAAATATATTAATTATTCATATTGAAGCAAGTAATAACCTAATTTATGTTTTTGTCATAATAAATGCAGAGCAAAATTATGTAACCAGAATACATATATGTCAATTACAATTTCAGTTTTGTTGATTACAAATTTTGTTGGTTACAATTTTACTATTTGTTGATTTTATTTTCTCATTGGAAATCTCCATGGTGATATTTCTTGATGTGGCATCTGCCTTAATGGCTGAGTCTCTAAGTTCCATTCTCTTAGCAGGTTGTCTGTACCAGGGCCTGATTTACCATTAGGCTGAGTAGCCTGTAGCCTGGGGCACAAGGGGGTTGCAAAAATTTAAGAGAACAAAATAATAAAAAACTCATGTTGCCAACATAAAAAAAATAAATAAATAAGCAAAATGGAACATTCAGATGTGAAAAAAAGCTAGCAACTTGTTGAAAATGTATATTCCAGAGTTGGATCAATTGTTTCCTGCACAATGTGTTCATTTAAAAACATTTTTGAAAGAAAGTAAATTTTGTGAAATTGACGAAACCAAATCAAAATGAAAGGAAGCATTCTGATCCATGTGTACTCTTAAAATTCTTAAAATCATGTAGTGTGGAATTTCTGTGGATGTCTTGTGGTCTGTTTTGTATAAACAAAGTAGATATTAGTGTTATTCAAACTTTGGTATGCTCCATTTGTTTTAATTAGCTTGTTGGTACATCCTCTTTCATTCACTTATTATATATATATATTAACACTTTCACTGTGAACTTACTTTTAGGTTTTGATTACCCAGACGTTTCGACGTGGTATTCGTCTTTCTCAGTGGGTTTTTAAATACTGAATGTCTGTAGAGTAACGGTTATAGGGTGTAGGTGTGTGTGGTGGGGGTTGCTGGTGGGAGGGAATTGGCGCTGGGATTCAAATTTTGTGTAGGTATCAGTATATCGAAAAGTATGTGTGATATGTAATGTAATTGTTCATTTAATATGTTGTTTGGTTGTAGTGTGTGATATCTGTAAATCTCAAATTGTTCTGCTATGTTTAGTTTTCTACTTTTAGGTAAGTAGTGTAGTATTTCCATGTTGTACTCTATGTTTGTGTAACTGTGGTTTTCGTTTTGTAAATGTGTGGCATATGTGGAATGTATGTAGTTTGTGGTGAGGGCTTTTAGATGTTCAGAATATCTAGAGGAAAAAGATCTTCCCATCTGGCCGATGTAGATTGGTGACAATCATTGCAGTTTAATTTATAAACCCCTGTTTTGCTGTATGTGTCAATGTCCTTGTTAGTATTATTTATGTGTTTCCAGATGGTGTTGTTGGTTCTGTAGGCTACTTTATAATTATGTTTCGTAAATGTGTTAGCAATTTTGTGTGTGTGTTGGAATTGTAGTATGTGAGTGTGATGTATTTAATGGGTTTTGTGCTGTTGGTTTTATGTGTTTTACTTTTTGTGTTTAGGATGCGTTTGTGTAGTTTGCTTATTAAATCGGGATTGTATCCATTTTTGATAGCTATATATTTGATGGTGTTGAGTTCTTCTTGGTAGTCATGTGTGTTTAGGGGTATTGAAGTGAGCCTATGGAGCATGTAGTTGAAATTATTATAATTATAAAAACAATTGACCTGTGCCATGTTTTAGATATATGGACTGAATGTATTGTGTAGCCACAAAGAAAGGATCAGATTATTTATTTCTTAAGTAAGATAAATTAATTGTTCCTGAATGTTGAAGTCATTTTACAAATATTTTTTAGCATGGTAGTCACAAATTGTAGTGGAGAAAGGTCGTTTTCAGCCCTAGGTCAGGTGAAAAATTATTTAAGGTCTACCTTGAGCCAAGAAAGAAATGAAATCCCTGTCACTTTTATATACTGAAAATGATTTTCTACGAAGTGTTTCTTTTAATGAAATAGTTCATCAATTTGCAGCTGCACAAGCCAGAAAAATAAGCTTTGAGTAAACAAAAATTTTAATAATTAATGCAATTAATAATGGACGTGAAAATGATTTGAAAAACTGAAGTTCTTAGCATTTTGATATACTTTATGTAAAGTATGAGACTTCCATAATATTCTCGTCACTTGTAATTTGTCAGTATTCTCATACTATTGTAATAAATAAATTTACATTATTATGTTGTCTTGATTGTTCATCTCTTCTTTCACAGCACTAACACTTATTTAAAATGAACTTTTTCTTGTGAAAACTTACTTTTTTCGTCGGACGTGTTTCGGCGTACGTATCCGCCTTCTTCAGCTTTTAGTCAGACTGCCATCATTACGTAACGGTTTTTTTGTGGAAGGTGTAGTGGGGGTGGTGTGTGGAGGAAGGGGATTGGCGCAGGGATTCAACTTGATGTTTGTTTTTTGTAAAATTGTGTCAAAAAGTGTATGTGATTTATATTGTAATTGATCGCTGAGTATGTTGTTTGGTTGTGTTGTGTGGTGTTTATATATTTCGTATTGTTCAGTTGTGTTGAGTTTTCGACCTTTAGGTAAGTAATGTAAAATTTCGAGATTAGTGTCTATGTTGGTGTAACTGTGGTTTTCTGTGTGTATGTGTGTGGCAAATGTGGAGTGTATATTGTTGTTGGTTAGAGCTTTTAAGTGTTCAGAATAACGGGATGAAAAAGATCTTCCTGTCTGGCCGATATAGAAACTATTGCAGTCATTACAATTTAATTTGTAAACACCTGTTTTGTTATATTTGTCTATGTCTGTGTTTGTATTATTGATGTGTTTTTTAATGGTATTGGTTGTTCTGTATGCTATTTTGTATTTGTGTTTTCTGAATGTGTTGGCGATTTTGTGTGTGTAGGAGTTGTGGTATGTGAGTGTAATGTATTTATTGTGTTGTGTGTTGATAGTATTTTGTGTTTTGTTGTTTTTGTTTTTGATGCGTTTGTGTAGTGTGTTTATTAAATTAGGGTTGTAACTGTTTTTGATTGCTATGTATTTTATTGTGTTGAGTTCGTCGGTGTAATCTTGTTTATTTAAGGGTATTTTAGTTAGTCTATGGAGCATATGGTTGAAGGCCGCATGTTTATGTTGTGTTGGGTGGTTTGATGTGTTGTGTATAACCATGTCAGCTGTGGTTGGTTTCCTGTATATTTTGTACGTGTGTGTATTGTTAGTTTTGTTAATTGTTAGGTCTAGAAAATTTATACTATTGTTTTGTTCAATTTCCAGTGTAAATTTTAATTTGTGGTGTATAGTGTTTATGTATTTGTGGAAGTTTTCAACTTGTCTTGTGTTGCCTTTGAATAAAAGTAATATATCATCTATATACCTGTGCCAGTATTTAATTTTGTTAGTGTATTTGTTGTTGTTTATTATGTGGTTCTGTTCTATGTTGTGTATATATATTTCTGCTAGTATTCCTGATATGGGGGATCCCATCGGGAGACCTTCTGTTTGTGTGTATATCTTGTTATTGTATGTAAGTGTTACATTATTAAAATGGAAAGAAGACAAAATTTTGTTTATATAACTCACATGTTCCTAAATAATATATGGCCTATAATGTATGAGTAAATCGTGTGTAATACTCACTGTTTGAGAGGTTGGAAGGTAAATGGTGGGTAGGGAGTGAAAACATTTACCAGCCTATGGCGCTAAAACCTTTAAGTCAGGCCTTGGTCTGTACCCTTGAATAAAGTAGATAAAAGTCATTTATACCCTTGTCTTCCCAGAGTATACCCTATTAAAGGTCAATTCCCAGGTCTTCAGAATGGTTCCCAGGTTCTGAATGGTTTACAGATCAAATTTCTACTGATATGCTTTTGAATTCTTGGATTTTTTTGTCCATGACATGTTTGAGTATTAATAATGATATGTGTACACTTTTCCAACACAGAACGCTAACATTTTAAATGTTTTTTTTTAACAGTTATCTATAAATTAAGGTTCTGTGCCAGAAATGTGTATACGTATCATTACTGATATGCTTTTACTCTATTATTGAAAGCATTGTGGTCGTATTATACATATAAAGATTTGTTTAGACACATAGTTTTTTGATAGATGGTGCCTGCTAGCTAAAATTTTTGTAATATTTAATGAAAAAACGTGAAATTTTGATTTCTTACCAAATTTGTGAAGTACATCAAATACAATTTCTAAATTAAAATAATTTCAATATAGTTATTGCCTGAATTAACATAACTGCATTTTAAGTTGAATCAGTTACCTAATAGTTAATTAAAATACAATAATTATATTATAAAATAATAATTACAATTATTGTAACTATTAATACCTATTTTATTCAAGCAATAAAATTTGTAAATAACAGGGCTTGAAACTTGATAAATGGTTAGGCTATGTGACAACAACTACCAAGTTTTTACAAGCAGACTACACTGATAATTCAGTTTTAAATATAAAACTATGCATAGGATAATAAATATTTTTTATTTAAACTTCAAAATGATTTATTACTTGAAAATTTACATATTGTAAAATTTCACCATTTGCAAAAATGAAATGCCGGAAGTGGCACTTTAGGGTTATGTCAAAATGACGTTAAAATACAAAACAGTAATTTATTGTGGTACTAAAGATTTACATATCAACATGTATTATTAATGTGAATTATTTATATAAAAACTTTGTATACAAATATATAATCAACCCAACGAGGATTTCAGAATAATGTAACGAATTGTGTTTGATTCATTTTTTGAAATAATATTGACCTTTAAACCGGATCTTCCGTCACACGTTGATCATTCCCCCTCCTTCCATAACTTCAATAACATCAAGCTCCTTCTCTAAGAAATTTTTGGTGCAAGTTAACAGGTTTCTTCGTAAGTAATTTATAATTATATTATTGTTGTTGTGTCTAGTAGTTTCTTATTAGATTACTGTACGTACTTAGGTTTAAGTTTTAAATTAAAAAGTTATTTGGTTGTTATAATTACGCTTATAACCTTGGCATAATTTCAACTGTCCTAGGCCTATTGTGAATGTCCCATCATGTCGAAATATTATCTTTAGATATAAGTAAACATAAATTCTTTGTGTGATATTGAAATCCATCGTTACATTCAGTACAGAAACATGCAACAAATAATTGCGTATATTACTAGAACATCTTTGTTCTACTTGGGGCTCAAATTTTTAGGCTAGGATAGTAAACGGGATGTAGTTTTTTGAATTCATTTAATTTTACATTGTGACTTTCGTAGAAATTATAACCAGAATAGGTTGAGTAAATAATCATGGTAACTATATAGAAATTGTAATAAATATTTAATATGGTCGTTTTTCCAGAGCATGTGGTTGTCAGTTGCTGAAGCCAGATGTTCGATGAATCACACGCGTAATTGTCTTAAAAAGTTGAAAGATTTTTACGGCGTCGTTTTGATTTTTTGTTATAGAAATTGAATGTTGAAACAGACCCTAAATAAGCTTAGTTTTTATATAAAATTTTCTGTTGAAGTTTTAATGATTATTAAGAAGTCTGTATAGTGTCTTTAACACATTTAATAGTTTTACTGAACGATTGTTGACTGTTGCACACATTTTTTTACATTAGATTGTGGGTTACTACGTTGCATTTTTGTTACTAATGTAGTACAGTAGTAATTGAACAAACTCATTGGGAATAAATTTCATGATGGTGCCATTAGGCACCAGCATAAAATTCGTTTTCTCTGATTTGCTTCTCTGTTATCTTTGTATCCATACCGTCATTTGATTGTTCGTTTTTTTTTTCTTTTCCACACTTTACGCGAGTTATACCACCGTAACGTATTTATTTACATACTTAATGTTTTAGTGTGTACATACTTTATCTTTTATGTACCGTTATGTATTCAGTCTATACGTTCTATCTTTCCTCAATTGTTTTTAGAGAGTCACTTACTTAACTATGCATAATGTTACTGTGTTGGTTATTTTGTTTACTTTTATTAATACTTGTTTCAGAAGATTTAGTAGTTTCTAAATCTCTTATTGTGATCATACCTCTTGGAGCATTGAATAATTGGTGTTGAATATTGTAGTAATTACTGGTTTATAAGGTGTGATTGTAAGCAAATTTTATTTAAGAAAAAGTAAAATTTCTTGCTCGTAAGTTTGCCTTTGTTTTATGGATTGTATATCAGTTGTCAACAGAACAAATAATCTATTTAGATAAACTAATATTCAATATTGAATCCCATTGGTTGAAAGCAGCTTATTTAATTGTTCTGCTATTGCTTTTGACAAGTCATGATTTAATTAAGTTATACATACAGAATACAGGCCTGCTTATACCCATTTTTATTTATTATGTGTGAGATTGAGTTTAGGTTAATTAATTGGTAATTAAAGAAATGTATGTGTGATCTAATAAATCCAGTTCTGCTATTTAATTAATTCTTTGATTTGAAAAATATGAAAATCATTCAGGTAAAGACCCTGTTGAAAGACCTAACATTGTCTTCTGCGGATGATCCCAGATTCTAGAGATCAAAACATCAAGTGAAAAAATATGGTGGAGGAGTTTACCTGATATCAAGTAGAGGGTTTACCTGATAAAAAACAGGACCATCGCTTAGAAGTTTTAAAGAACAAAGTCATTTTAAATACAATAAAAAGATATAACATAATTTTTTGAAGATATTAGTATAATTTATAAGTATATTTTGTATAATATTATTGTTACAGTAAGTATAGTAGGTATTTTGCACATTAAAGTTTATTGACCCCGATCAGAGTCAGCTTTCTTCGACTTTGTAATCACAGGTCAGCTTTCAGAGTTAACCTGTAAATCATTAATAACATGATAAGATTATAAGTAAATCTGTTTTTCATTAAACAGAATTGTGTTTAGCAGTTGTACCCTTTTTGTTTCACTTAATAATTTGATTTTTAAGATTTGTTATGTTGAAAATTTTGTTATGGTGTACATGTATACAAAGGTACTACCATCATTATTGTGAAATATTTCACTACACAGTATTGACAGATAGGAACTTGAAAATTAATGCCATGTCAATCTAGATTTAAAAAGTGAATTTTGAAGCCTCAGTTTTTTGGCATCTTGTTCTGAAATATATTCAGAGTACCTTTAGTTTTATGTACACACTTCTTAGTAATTTTCAGTTTTATATCATAATCTACAGTTTTTTTTTTTCTTGTGGTCTGTTTTTTATAAACAAAGTAGACATTACTGTTATTCAAACTTCGGTATGGTCCATTTTCTTATAAAAACAATTGGCCCATACCATGTTTTAGGGATATGGACTGAACGTATTGTGTAGCCACAAAGGAAGGGTCAGATTATTTATTTCTTAAGAGAAATTAATCTTTATAATTTTTATTAAATTTTCTTAATGGAGTTTTAGCGTAGTCTTTGCCAGTAAGTTGAAGCCCGTTTTTTGACAACTAGCATCATTACTACTAGGCCTACTGGATCCCTAACCGTGATGACCATACACTACAATAAGGTTAGATCAGAGTCTGTCTTATAACAGCTTCAGTTTAGGAAGTTTTCTTGCTTTGTGTCCCCTGTCCCACTATATCAGACAAATAAAATTGAGATGAACATCTTGCAATCACTTAAGTGTTGGCCATGAATTTCAGCAATTACGAATTACATTTATATGTTTGATGATCTCTTGTTTCTTTGTTTGCTTATCATAATTGTTTGATGTCGATACTATTCACATTGTGTGATGACTGTTTGATTCACAATAGGATTTTTGTTTTCTTTGATAGCAGGCATACTAATTTTGCAAGAGTCTTTGTACTGTGTTTGAAAAAGTTGTTTGCTGGTGGTTTTGTAGTGTGTCAGATTTTTAAATTATTTTTTTTTTACCACTGGAAATTAGAAATATGGTGTTATGCATCAACATGACATCGGAGAAACAAAATGGATCTTTCATTACATACCATATACAAAATTGTCTTTATATGGCCATTTCTTATAAAGCATTTTCTGTTTTACAGACTATAAGTAGATTTTACTTTGTTATTTTGTTGTCCAAAGCAATTATAAGTTCATGTACCACGTGTATTTCATTGTCTATAAATAATTTATATGCTGTGCACTCTCAGATCTTTATTTATGTTAAAAAAAATATTGGAACACAGTTCATTGTGTTTATTATATAGAAGGGTGAGAAGTGCATGTGACAGGCTATTGCGTTATATGACTGGACATGATTCTTTCATACTGAACAATTGCTGACTATAAAATTCACAAGTGAATTGCTATTAAGTCGCAGCATAATGTATTTCTGAATGTCATTGTTATATCCTTTAGAGTGATTCCCTTTAGAAACTGTATTATGCTTCTAAAGGAACTATCTGGTCACTTATATCCAGTCTTTGTATTTACTTCAAAACTGTTTTGTAGACCTTATAATAATGATAAAGATTTGTGTTCAGATAAAGGATGATTTGTTACGGCGTCACAGAACAATCTACGTGTTTGTCGAATGTGCCAGAAGAATCTCGATGTAACGCGTGTGACGTACGTGCTTGTTGACGCATTTTCGAGAGGTTTCTCGAAGGCGCCAGCTGCGCGGACTGTGTCAAGGCCGCAGTTAATTACGTAGTTCACACAACCGCTAAGACGCAATTAGAAAGATTCTTGTCTGTGAGCATGGGTATAAATACATGGCGGCAGCGGCCTTAAAATCAGTATTTGCGTGAATTATTGACTGTGCGGTTCGAGAGTTATAGTAGCGATATTACTGTGCGCGTTCAAGTGGTTATTAGTTAAGAGTGGTGTTTTATAATCGGACGGTATAATTGTAATACAATTGTGTTTAATTTTAGTGGACATTTTATTGAGTGTGAACAATTTGCATTTGATTTGTTGTAAAAGACAGTGTTGAGTGTTGTTAATTACGAACTGTTTAACTGTGAAAATTAAAGGTGTGCTTAGTGACTTAATTGGTGTCTTGTAATTTGTTTTCCACTGTACCTACGACGATCGAGTAGACTGTCGTAACAGTGGTGTCAGAACTGGGATAGAACGGTTAACAGTGGAAACAGTGGACACTTTATACAAGACGAGTGTAATTCGTAATTAATCGGTAAACATGGATGTCAGTCAGATGATGGAAGCTTTCCAAACGCTGCTGCGGCAGATACAGGAAGAAGCAGAAAGACGACAAAAAGAAGAACGAAGAGAAGAAGCAGAAAAACGACAGGATGAGAAACGCAAACAAGAGGCGGAAGAAGGGAGAAAAAACGCAGACAAGAGGCAGAGAAAAAACGTAGACAGGAGGCGGAAGAAGCAGAAAAACGACAGGATGAAAAACGTAAGCAGGAAGCAGATAAAACGGAAGCTCTCTTTGAAGCTATGCAGAAACAGTTGCAAGAACACAGTACCGCAGAATTGGGTCTCCTACGAGGTGAGCTTAATAAACAAGTTACTAAAATATCAGAGGTACAAGAATCAATGACATTAAAAATAGCTGAAGTAGAAAAATCTGTCTCGAGTATTGAGAATCGATGTCTAATAAAATAGCTGAAGTAGAAAAATCAGTCACGAGTGTGGAAAAAGCTATGTCAACAAAAACAGAAGATTCGATTACAAATATAAAAGAGCAGATTAAAAATGAAGTCGAGCAGTGCCTGAAGTTACAACCAAAACAACTTTGTGAACAGACTGTACCAATGATAAAGACAGAAAAAGACGCAGAAAATAAGTTAATAGAGAAAGTCACTTTGCTTGCAGTAGGGACAGTTCATGTCAAAGCTCCAACCTTTGATGGAAGCACGCACTGGGCGACGTATTTACGCCAATTCGAAGCTGCTGCATGCGCAAATAATTGGACGGAGAAAGACAAGGCAGTTTCACTCGTTCTCTCATTAAAAGGACCCGCGGCAGAACTACTACAGAAAGTGCCACCTGACAGCCAGAACATCTATGCCGAGTTGATAAAAGCTCTAGAATTACGCTACGGTGATAAACATTTGCGAGAGGTGTACTACGGTCAGTTGAGAACAAGACGACAACGTTCTGGGGAGAGTCTTCAAGAGTTTGAAGCAAGAATCGACAGATTTGCGGCGCAGACAATATTTGATGGCATTGGAGATTGTGAACTTGAGCAAGTGTTACAAATGGCAAGACACTGAAATAGCTCAGAAGCTCTTGTTCACGCCCTAGAGTGTGAAGCTGCCAAGTCAGCGTCCCGCTACATTAATGGGTTTGTGCCATCACATTGCCGTTACAGTGGGTGCAGAAAAACAATGTTGTCGGGCAATCAGTTCAAAAGTTCAAGAGAGTCGAAATGATTTGAAAGACCCCGAAATGTTAAAACTGTGGAAAACGTGGTCATCTACAAGTAGACTGTTGGGAGAAGAAGATACTGAGAGAAGAGAGTGATCGTACCAATTGGAGAAGTAAAGCCCCAGAACAGCACACAATGTCCACGCTACATAAGACCAGTGGAAACTTGATCGTTAATGGATTTGCGGAAGGTAAACCAACATCATTTACAGTTGACACGGGTGCAACAGTGTCCATTGTGTGCCCTGATTTAGTCAGCAACCGCCAGCCTCTAACTAGCTCTTGTACAATACAGACTGTGACTGGAAGCCTTGTCAAGGTGCTAGGAAAGGTAGACATACGTGTACGCCTGGGTCTTCTCGAGTTTAGCCACCAAATGCTCGTTGCAGACATTGTCGATGAAGTGATTCTTGACACGGACATTATGAATGCCTACGAATTCGTAGTGAACTTAGAGAGAATGTCCTGAGGGTTGGCCAAGAGAAGATAAAGCTTTGCATGGCTAAAATGACAGGGTCTACCAACCATTCGATTAAGCGAGTGGCATTAGTCGAAGAAAAAGTCAACAGGTCTGGGCAAGAGGAACCCTCCCTATTGCAAGCGGAAATTGAGGAAGAACTAGCAAAGGAAATACAAATAAGTGTAACGACAAAAGAAGTGATTGGAAAGCCAACTATGGGTGTCGAGACAAAACTCTTGCTTGTTCCTGAGCTGATAAAAGTGCCCGATGGCAAAGTGGCTGAAGATGAGGTTATGCAAGAGGTTGTTGACGAGAACCAAACAAACTTGGATCAGCCAGTGGTGTTTAGGTCATCAGTACATGACGCAACGGGAGTGATTCCAGCAAAACTAGTGGTTGAGCGGAAGACTCACATTCCTGGGAACGTGATGTTCGGATCATACGAGACTGAATTCGAAGAACGGGAGAATTATCTTTCGCAAGGATGTCCACCTAGATCGCCTGGTCGAGTATTACTTCAGAGATGGTTTGCCAGTTCGGGACGAACAGGCTTAAGGAGGGGGCAGTCCTACGGCATCACAGAGCAATCTACGTGTTTGTCGAATGTGCTATAAGAATCTCAATGTAACGCGTGTGGCGTACGTGCTTGTTGATGCATTTTCGAGAGGTTTCTCGAAGGCGCAGACTGTGTCAAGTCTGCAGTTAATTACGTAGTTCACACGACCGCTAAGTTGCAATTAGGAAGGTTCTCGTCTGTGAGCGTTGTAATAAAACTTTCTGTGGCTTTGGTATTTAATAATTAGTGTTTCTGTAATTCGTTCTATTACTCGTATAGTAAATGTGTGCGTGACGAGCGTTTTTTAACTCGCTCGTTGGGTTCGTGGTATAGTATAGGTGTATAATTGATGTTATTAATCAGTTCAGTTACTTCTGTCAATGTTATTTGCATGTAGCGAGTCGAGTTGTACCTTTTCTTACCATTTATGGGCAAACCGTATCTCTCGGCGTTTGGTTTGAATATTGCCGCCTAGCCACCTGATTGACGCACACCGTCTTTCAGTGTCGACTTCGCTAACTGTGATGTTTTGTTGTTTTCACTTTAATAATTTTGTATGTATTAGCTTATTTTGTACGAATCAAACATACAGCGTTGCAGAACAATAATATTTATTAACCCTTTAATAATTTTCAGTTATTTAGTAGTACATTATTTTATCTTAGCACTGGCTTTTACAATTGCTCAGTTGTCTGTCTGATGTACACGCCGCTTGGCGAATAACGTTTGTTTACAATAAAATGTTTTACACAGGGCGTGTTAATAAGTCCTTTTGACTACAGAAGTATTGGATTAACGGCTAAAATGCACAAATTTATAATAATTCTTAAAACTAGGTACACAATATTTAATACATCCAAGTAAGTAATCATCAATGAGAGTTAGTATATTTTTTGGTTAGGATTTTGACAACAAGTTATGTTTATTAATTATTTATTATAGCTCAGTTTAAATGGTTAGTAATTGATTAAAGTTCAATAATAGTGATATTATAAATACTTTCAGTTCTTGTTCAAAATAGTGATCAGTAAAGTGAAAATTGTGATTTGTTATTATGGATAGAAAAATTGGTAATTCGTTTTAGTGAGATTATTGTTTTATACTCATCGGTTCTCGTTGGGGCTTCCTCGATGCTCGTCTGCCTCTGCCGGATGGATCTGGTCGTCTACTATTCTTCGGATGTTCATCAATCTCGTACAGACGGTTTTTCCATAAAGTTCGGCTTCGTACTCGTTCCGCAGTCGTCCGTCTTCTTGGGTTGAAGTAGGTCGCTCCTGGTCTTCCTTCGGGATGAGTCGTCAGCTATGATTCCTGAAGTCTTCTTAATTTCCACGGATAATTTTAGTTTGTGAATATTTTAATAATAATTAGATTATTAGGTGTTCCATGGACTGCTATTACTATCGCTCTTCCTTCTGATTTCAGTCAAAATTTACTTATTTATGATAAAATTTGGGTTGAGAGCTGCATACATCGGCCCTCCGTGTCGGTCAATAATGGATTAACGAAAATTCAACGGTTTTTTGGCAATAAACTTCGGTTGCTATGGTTACCTAATAAATTATGCTAATTCTCATTGGTCGTTAATTTTAAGTCATTGTTATATTCTAACGTCTTATTTTAGTTTAAATCTATAAAATATCTTCAAATTAAGATTTCTTTCTTATATTAATAGCTAGGTTTATTACATGAATACCATTGTTCATGATTTTTGATAAGGATCATTTTGATACCCCTCATGGTTACTTTTGAGTAGCTAATCACATTTTTGTTATTTTTCTTATTTATTTTTGATATATATTTTATCTAAAACTGGATGTTATTTATACATTTTGGTATTAGGTATACCCACTTAACTTGTTTAAACATTTGGTATATTCTGATTTGATACTGGACTATTGTTTGTTCTTAAATTTACAAAATTCTTCATTAACTGTTAGGCCTACAGCCTAGATTTTCCTATACTACTATCTACCATTTCTTTGTAACTCCTTACCCTTATATTTGGTACTTTAAAACAATTTTTTAACTAGAAACAAATAATAAACATTGGTGTTTCTAACAACTACACCTGTTATTATAAAAATAAACATCTTCTTGACAGGTACAAGCCTGAAATAAAACTTCTAACTACCTTTCTGTTCCTTTCTACTATCTGGTTCAACTGATAATTCATTACATTATATTGGTTTTTTAAACAATAGCAACACTCTTATTATACTACTATTAAACTGTACTTTACACAATATACTCTATTCCCCCATTCCTTCACTAGAAAACAGTGCCTACCTTTCTTGTTTACCTTTCATTCCAATGACTTAATTTCTATCTTATCTTATAATTCTTATTAACTATTGCTTAACTTAATCACATTATAATGAGTTCCTCTTACTTGCTAGTACAAAGTTTATCGCAGGTCCTTCAGTTATTCTAATACAGTCTACCAACTAAACTATCCTTTTATGTTCACCCACTACACTTTTTTCCTTCATCGAAGGTTTTTTATTTTTTTTATTTTTTCACTTTCACTTATATGCAACATGCTATCACTGCATGTCACCACTTTTGTATTAATACACTCTTTCTTCCACTCACTTGATATTATTCACTAGGTTGTTTATTTATGTTAACATCATCATGGGGTTACTGGTTATAAGTGTTTATTTTATTTTCCCTTCACTAATGATCACTTTTGGTTATTAACTGTGGCCTTTATTTGCCTCGGGGTATTATTTACTGGTTTTGATTATTTTTATCACTATTCATTTGGGTGTGTTTATTATTAACTCCCTATCTTATATTTATGAGTACATTCCTTCATTAATAAAATATACATAACATTACTATCTTTCTTATTTGTCATTATTACCATAGGTACATCTCATCTATGTTCTAACTACATTAGTGCATTTGTTGTTAACATACATTTTATGGTCATTATTAGGGGATTACAATGTTCGTTCTCAGTTCTTGATTAGATTTAGTTCTTGGTTCCTTCTTCCTTGTTCCCTTGTTCTTTCTTGTATTTATCCAATCTATTGAGTCAAGTCATCGTCAGTTTATTAGTCATTTGTCATTTTGTCATTAGGTTATTAATCTCTGAGTTTATAAGTTCTTGACCTTTACTCTTGTCTTCAGCTTCTTTGTTTTATAATTAATTATCAATGTATCTTCACTACCTTATGTCATGTTACATAATGCATCGCCACCAAAATTGATTATTTCGAAACAAAGATCATTATGTTTTTTCTGAAATCATCAATATAGTTCATTTAATCAAGTTGTTATTATTCAGGAATTCATCAATCGCTACTTTCTTCTTCATTCATTTTTATTAAGTCATGGTTCATAACATGGTATTTGGTATTATTTTATTACGAGTGTTATCCCTTGTATGTTCTATTTCCCTAAAATTTTTCTTCTCTCCCCTTCATATAAATTGGTATTAGCCAGAGGGCACGTGTGGCTCTATTACTCTGCTATCCATTTATACACATTTTGAGTTCAGAGGGCTTGCCTATCTGCTCAATAACATAAATAATTGTTGGACGTATCTCAACATAAAATCATCACATAATAATATTCATAATAATTATAATAATAGTCGTCTATTTTCGACTCATATAATATCAATACAATAAAACACTTTTGGGATTAATTATTCTCTCTTTTATACATCTCATGACCTTTTCATCTCAGTGACTTATTTGGATTCCTTTTTCTAAGCTTATGGCGATATTTAATAGGCATTTTGCATTGTTTCATCAGCTTACTTCATATGGTAGTGATTTTAATTGTTATCACTTTATTGCTCATTTATATTCAAAATTAACATTGTAGCTGTTTTCTGGCTCACTTATATTTTTTCATCATTGATTGTCCAGTTAATATGTCATAGATCCATGTTTTTCGGTATCCAAGCCACTTATAGTATATAATTAGTAATATAATATAGAGAAAAGGCCACCAGACAGACAAGAAAAAGGTAAACTATTTTACTAATATGTCATTGTCATTTTTTATTTTATTGTCTTGTCTTCTCTTTTGTGAAACATTAATTCTTTATTATTCCCTTTTGTGATAGGGTTAGTTAATGATGTTATGTAGCGTCATCATTATTTGTGTAACATTTTATTATTTTATGTCAATTTTTATGATATTTCATTATATATATATTTTTTCAAAATTACATTGATTTACACATTTTGTTTCACACTTGGTTGTAAGTTTGTACTTACTTTGTTTTGAATTTAGCTAATCTTTCTTCTAAATTCCTTTTCATTCATATAATAATTTCAATCAAATATTTATTGTAAGTTGTGCTTACTTTAATTTTTGAATTTAGACAATGGTTACTCTCCAAATTCTTTTTTAACTTTCTGACACTGTCTCATAATATTTTTTCAAAGAAGACTGGTTGTAAGTCCCTTTAATTCTCTTAGTTGTTATCTCACTTATGACATAGGTATTGTTGTGGTTGTCTTTTACAATCAGATAGGGTCCATTGTACAATAATAGCAATTTCTTTGTGATTCCCTGTCTGGAACTTGGTAACTCTCGGTTCCGTATTAGCACTTTTTCTCCTTCATGATATCGGATTGCTTTCGGTTGAATTCTGTGATATTTTTCCTTCTTTCTTTCTATTTGTTCTGCTATCTTGCTGTAGAATCTAGCATTATCGAATTTGTATTCAGGATTGGCGGGGAAATTGACAAGTTCTTCTATAGCTCGAGGTGGTGGTTTTCCGTACATGATGGTGTAAGGGGTATCCTTAATGGATTCGTGATAAGCGAGATTTATGAAACTTTCTGTGGCTTTGAGGTATTCACTCCACTTACATTGCTGATCGTGGCAGTATGTTCGAAGAATCCTCCCAACTTCACGGAGCACTCTTTCAGCTGGGTTGCTGTTCGGGTAGTAAATCGAAGTTTTGTATGTTCGGATGCCCAGATCCATCAATGTGTCTTTCCATCGTCTTCCTCGGAATTGGGTACCATGGTCAGTGATAATATTCGTTGGACTCCCCACTTCTGTAATGTACCTCTGCGTTATAATGTTCAGTACCTTGTTTGTAGTAACACGGTTGATAGGGTATAATTTTACAAATTTAGTGTAATGGTCCATGATAATAACTATGAACTTGTACTGTTTTCTTCCTCCACTGCGTGGCATGGGTCCACATATGTCTAAGAAGACTCGTTCCAGTTTCTTGGCAGAAGTTATTGGTTGCATTACTCCTTCTTTCTTGTTGTTGTTGCACTTGACAAGTTGGCATATGTGACAGCTTTTTATGGTCTTCCTTACCCTCCGGTTAATGTCCTTCAGGTATGTATGCTCTTCTAATGCTTTGGTCACTTTCAGTGCTCCCATGTGTCCGTATCTGAGGTGGTATTCCATTATAATCTCAGCTTCAGTTCCTTTAGGTATTATTAATTTCCATGTATTTTGGTTGGGTTTGGTTTTAATAAATAAAATATCTTCATGCAAACAATAGAAATGTGTGGCTCTTTCTTCTTGTTAGTTCAGCCGCTCTCGGATTTGATTCAATTTCTTATCCTCCTTCTGGTGTTGTTTTACTCTATTCAGTATCACTTCTAGGTCAGACCTGATTTTCATAATATTAAATACTTTTACTATGGTCTCCTTCTCTCCATCGAAGGTTTGCTGTTCGGTGTTAATGCGGGATAGCACATCAGCTGCTGTGTTTTTACTGCCAGGGATATACTCCCAATTGATGTGGTATTCTTGGAGAGCAAGTATCCATCTGGTTAATCGACCATGGCTGAGCTTGCAGTTCTTTAAGAAGGAATAGACTTATGGTCGGTGCGCACTGTGATAGGATATCCAAGAATATAAGTTCGAAATTTTCCACAAGAAAAGACCACGCTCACCAGCTCTTTCTCGGTTACATGGTAATTACGCTCACACTGATTTAACGTTCTGCTGGCAAAACTTACTACTTGGTGGTTTCCATCCTTGTCCTCTTGATAGAGTACCGATCCCAAGCTAATGTCGCTTGCATCGCAGTTCATGTAAAAGGGTCTATTGAAATCGGGGTGGTTTAACATGATTGTGTCGAGGAAGTGTTTTTTAATGGTGTTGAAAATCGTTTCTTGTTCTGGGCCCACATCCACTTAGTCTTAGATGATAGTTGTGGTGACAGTTTGGTTGTCAGCTCAGAATAATTTTGCTGAAATTTTCTGTAGTAGTTACAGATGCTCAGGAACGACTGTAACTGTTTCTTATTTTTAGGGGTAGGGAAACGTTGAATAGCATCTACTTTGTCGATTGATGGTGTTATTCCTTGTCGTGACAGGTTGAATCCAAGGAATTGGACTTCTTCTGCTATCAGCTTTGACTTTTCTAATTTTAAAGTTACATTGTTTATGGATAATTTCTCTAGTACTCGCTCTACTCTTGTACAATGCTCCTCCCAGTTGGATGAAGTGATCAGCAAATCATCGACGTACACAGTTGTATAATTCATGGTTTCGGGACCCAATATCTGGTCCATGCAGCGGACAAATATTGCTACCGAGTTTACCAGCCCAAAAGGTAGTCGTTTGACTGGTAGTTCCTGCCTTCAAATATGAACGCTACGTATTTTCTACTGGCTGGGTGCAATTCTACTTGCCAGTACCCGCAAACTGTATCCCAGGTACTGATAAATTGAGTACCATGAAACTCTTTGAGGATCTCCTCAATTTCACCAGGAGATGTCCTGTCTTTAATTAGGATCTTATTTATTTCTCTGGCGTCGAGACATAGGCGTACCCTTCCATCTTTCTTGGTAACAGCTACTATAGGACTGGTGTACTGCGAACAACTGTACTCAATTATGTCCTCCTCCAGCATTTTATTAATTTCCACTCGTACTCCTTCCTTTGCTGCATACGCTATCGGGTAGGATTTCTTATTAAAGTTGGCCACCTCTTTGAATTTCAACTCGCACTGATACCCCCGTACCTTTCCTGGTTGGTCGGAAAATACATGGCGGTATTTGTTATAAATCATTATTAATTTTTCCACCTCTTGATCCGTTAACGGATTCCCGTCTTGGGTCCCTCGAAACTGTCGGATTTCTTCTAACTTCTGATTCCATAGGATGTCACTGTTTATTTGATTGTCTGGTTTCACTTCCCACCTTTGGTCTGGTGAATCACAAATCATTCTTATATTATATATTGTACTAATTGGGATGACTCCCTTGCTCCCAGTTAATTCTGCTATCCATTCTTTGTCTTCATATCTCATATTTACTTTGGATAGTCTCATATCGATAATTGCAGAATACTTTCTTAGGATATCACAACCAATTAAAATTTCGAATGGTAGATTATGAGCAATTAAGAACATCATTGGCAGTGTCTCACCGTTACTCATTACTTCTAGAGACACTTGTCTCTTAATGGTTTTATTCTGCCTTCCAGTGGCTCCAATTAAAACAATGTTACTTACTGGTAACGTGGGTAAGCTGATCTTACTCTCTTTTTGAATTTTGTCATACATATTTGTATCAATTAAGGACACAGGGTCATTCCGTATCAAATCAACGTGCTAAAATTAAAAATTGTACCTGACCATCTCAGAATTTGATGAAATTTGGTATGTAGGTAGTCCTCATGGAGATTAATAAAAATACACATTTTTTTTCAAATATCTCAAACGGTTTAGAAATTACGGCTATGTAAAGTTTTCAAAAAACGGCCAAAAACGCACGTCCGACATATTTTGAAATCACCACAGCTGCTCTCCTAATTGAGCTAGAGAGATGGGAGTGGTGTTATTTTACTCAGTTTTTCATGCAGTTTTCATTGATATACAGCACAACATACCATTTCATAAAAAGTTTTTTTGTAAACAAAATCAAAATTTTAAATTTAATTTTCTCAAAAAGTGCATTTTTGAAAATTTTTTAAAAATTCCTATAAATAGTTTAAACCTTTGGTAAGTGATTCTCGAAATTTCAAAGTGGGAGGCTAATGGGTTCATAGTTAAATAATAATTTTAAAAAAGAGCGTTTTATAAAACTGATGCATAATTTTAATACTATGTACCTTTACATAATGTATTACAATGGTGATTATTACCATAATTCTGTGCCAAGGGGGGCTGTCTTTAAGACAAATTATGTCCACAATTTAGTCATTTTAGTCTTATTATTTACTCAGTAAGTTTTTCAAAATTAAATGAGAAATAGTTTTTATAATTTACTTTATGCATTTTGTGTCAGGATGCAAAGGATAAAGTCACTAAAATAACAATCAGCAGTGGTCTGTTGTAGATTATTCATCGACCAAAGCATTGCATATTGGCAGGCCAAAGTGGCACACATGCAGTTTGTGTATGCACAATTCACCAGAACGTAAAGTTAATGATAGAAAATACAAAATTAGGAGCTTTGACAAATAGACAACTAAATACATATAAACACTGTTTGGCAAAAATGCTGTGTAATTCACCAAACATTAATTGCTATATGAGTGAATGTAGAGAATGCCCTGGTGTTGCCCCAATTCGCAAAATCATTGAAGAGGCTTTTGAAGAAAATCTTATAGAAAATGTCACCTATCGTCAGTGGGTGTCTGTTGATCGTTGCAACCTTGAAACTTTACAGAAATCTAATGAAGATTTTATAAATGTTTTTTGTGACAAACTGACTCTCTTAATCAAACATGATTTTATTGCAAAGCAGTAGTCTTCATTCATTAATGACAAAAAAGAAAATTTAAAAGAGTCAGAGTTTGTAGTAAACTTAGATTTCTCTGAAAACTATAACATTGTCGTTCAGGACGAAGCTCAAAGTTATCACTGGGCAAGCGAACATGTGACAATACACCCTTTTGTGATTTATTACAGAGAAGATGATAAAATTAAACACTCAAGTTTTGTTGTAATTTCACCTTGTTTAGAGCATAACACTGTTTCTGTGTATACATTCCAAAAAAAACTTGTAGAGTTCATGACAACAAAGTTTCAAACAGTGCCAAAAAAGATTTTTTATTACTCAGATGGGTGTGCTGCACAATATAAAAATAAGAAAAATTTTATCAATTTATGTTGTCACAAGCAAGACTTTGGTGTAGAGGCTGAATGGCATTTTTCCGCAACTGCACATGGGAAAGGACCATGTGATGGGGTTGGGGGCTCAGTCAAGAGACTTGCTGCAAGAGCAAGCCTGCAACGTCCATATAACAACCAAATTTTAACACCCATCCAACTTTATGAATGGGCAATTGAAAATTTATCTGGAATTAATTTCTCCTTCTCCACACAAGATGAGTATGTTGAGTCCGAAACATTTCTGAATGACCGTTTCAGCCAAGCAGTAACTATTAAGGGAACTCAACAGTATCGTGCTTATATACCTGTTAATTCAAGCGTATCAAAGATTTGTGTAAAAATATTCTCTGAAGATACAACAGAAGGAACAGTGATCATCCAAAAATCCTCAGAAAAACTACAAATGTCAGAAGTAAGCGGTTATATAACGGCCGTATATGACCAAAAGTGGTGGCTGGCATATGTGTTGGAGAAGAATGAAGAAGAGGATGAACTAAAAGTGACATTTCTACATCCTGCTGGCCCTTCATCATCATTTTCATATCCAAGGAAGCCGGACGTATTGTGGATATCACTGACAGACGTGCTTAGCAAAGTTGATCCTACAACTCCTACTGGAAGGATTTATGTAATAACACCTGAAGAAGCCACAACAACTTCACAAGCTCTATCATCAAGTTCTACATAAAATTTTGCTAAAGATGTAAGTGTTAAAGATTTAATGTAAAGTGTATAAATAATTTAATATAGTAATGAAATATGTTTTAATATCTAGGCCTACTATCAGTTTTATAAAACGCTCTCTTTTTAAATTATTATTTAACTATTAACCCATTAGCCTCCCACTTTGAAATTTCGAGAATCACTTACCAAAGGTCTAAACTATTTGTAGGAATTTTTAAAAAAAATTTCAAAAATGCACTTTTTGAGAAAATTAAATTTAAAATTTTGATTTTGTGTTTACAAAAAAACTTTTTATGAAAAGGTATGTTGTGCTGTATATCATTGAAAACTGCATGAAAAACTGAGTAAAATAACACCACTCCCATCTCTCTAGCTCAATTAGGAGAGCAGCTGTGGTGATTTCAAAATATGTCGGACGTGCGTTTTTGGCCGTTTTTTGAAAACTTTACATATCCGTAATTTCTAAACCGTTTGAGATATTTGAAAAAAAATTTGTATTTTTATTAATCTCCATGAGGACTACCTACATACCAAATTTCATCAAATTCTGAGATGGTCAGGTTTATACCCTGCGTTGATTTGATGTGGAATGGCTCCCCATTGGCACCTGTGTCAATCATGAATTTTACAGTTACTCCATATACCTTGGCAATAACATAGGCAATTTCGTTATCCGGGTGCTTGATTAATGTGGAATTTTCTTCCATTAACTCCTCACGGATGTTCTTCAGATAGTGGTTCTGAATTATTGTTATTGTATCATCATTTGTCTGGTTAGTCAGTCTTGTTAATAACCCAATAGATCGGATCAGTGACGGGTCCTGTGGTATTCTCACTGTCGCTGCTCGTTTAAAGGTTGGGCGTTGCCTTCGGCGCGGTCCTCTGATCTGATGGGGTGATTATCCTCAGTGGTTTGCATTCTCTCAACCGAGTGGTCATGGAATGTTATTCGTTCTCGGCTCCTATTTTCTTCCGCACTCCGGCTCCTTGGTCTTCTGTAACCACGTCTTCCGTCATTTCTATTCTCGGCATTTATATAATTTACCCGTCGTCTGTATGTTTGATTCGGCCCCGATTGGTTGTTATTGTTGTATTGATTGTTGGGCCTGTTGTAACCACCTCCGTTTTGGTTATTTCCCCTGTTATAGGAGTTATTTTGATTATTACTGTTGTTGAAGTAATTCTGGTTATTATTCCTTGGATAGTTATGGTTATTATTATTATTATTAAAACCTCTATAATTATTGGGGTTGGCTGGCGGATGATTAGCCGGTGTATGGTTTCCTTGCGGCCCACTTGGATGATTTCTATTATCATAGTTTCTGTAGTTCGGGGTGTTCTTTTGCCTGTTCAACACATAATGTTTTTCCCGTTCATATTCCCCCAATAACGCGGCCATCTCTTGAATTGTCTTTATTCTTCCACTCAATCGGCTTTTGGTGATTTCTCCGTCGTAGTGGTATGCCAGTTGGGTCACCAAGCACTCTTCAGGGATGTTAGGTTCTAGGTTCCTAGCTACACTAACCTTACCTAAGAAGTAGGCGGTTGGAGATTGTCCCAAGTAAGGGTCGAATCGGCCGTTGCTGATATTATTTCTGACCACATGCTGCGTCGCCTCCGACCAGTATTTGTCCTTGAACAGTTTTTTAAACTCGTTAAAATTATGTATGTCTGGTCGCACAGCCGTCCACCAATTGTCGTGAACTTCCTTGAACATTTCGTTGATCATGCCCTTGATTACCGTCCACCGTGTCTCCCTGGTTCGGGCTAGGTTCTCTTCTACCCTTTCTATGAATTCAATTGGGTTTCGTTTGTAATTTTTGAAGTTGATCGTTTCCCTATTCTCACTGCATGATATGTGTGAGCTCATCATTGGTCGGTCCTTCAACGCGTTTATCTCCTCTTGGAAGCGTAGTTCTCTTGCTCTAAATTCTGCTATTTTTCCTTCTTGGGCGGTTGTGGTGTCCTTCACCTCACTGACCGATGCATCCAATTTGCTGTAATTCTCTTCGACTCTGGTCTGTATTTGTTCCAATTTGTTATTTGTTTCTTTTTGGAGTCCTTCAATCCTCCTTTTACCTTCGCCTTCAACTTCATTCACCTTGATCAAAATTTCATCTCGGACTTGCAACACTACTTCGCTGGTTTTCTCTATCTTCTCTTCCGTCTCCATTACAGTCTGTTTCAATTCTTCCCTGTATTCCGTCAATTGTTGCTGTAATGTATCCTGGTTGTATTCAATTTTATCATTCGGCGTTTCAATATCCTCTTTCATTAGTCTCAAGGTTTCGCTGGTTTTCTCATTACTTCTCTCTATCTTTTCACTGATTAGTTTATTCTCCTCCTTCATTTTCTGTGTCAGGGTTTCATTTAATGACTCGAATTTTTTGTCTAGTTTTTCATTCATCTCCTTTTTCAACTCCTTGTTATTTTGTTTTAATAATTTTTTATTGTCCTCCTTCATTTCTTTCTTGGTGCTGTCCAATTTTTCATCCTGTTTCTTGAAATTTTCATTTACTGACTCAAACTTCTTATCTAATTTTTCATTCATTAATTCCCATAATTGCATTAAGTTCAGGTCACCTCTGGCTTCCTCCTGTTGTGTGGGTTTATCTATTTCCATAGGAGTTAATAATTCTTCTACATCTTCTACTGAAGTTATTTCCTTTTCTTCCATTCCGGCGCCTTTCTCGATCTCCGTTTCTGATCTCTTTGCTCCCTTTTCCGCCTCCTTCTCGCGTATCTTAGTCTGGTATCTTGTATCGTGCTTTGCCGGTTCCATTTCTGTAGTCGCCGCTAGAATCTGTAAAGTTTAATGGTATGATTTCTTAACTATTCTAGCCCTACTAGTTGGTGCGCCACTTTGTAATAAAACTTTCTGTGGCTTCGGTATTTAATAATTAGTGTTTCTGTAATTCGTTCTATTACTCGTATAGTAAATGTGTGCGTGACGAGCGTTTTTTAACTCGCTCGTTGGGTTCGTGGTATAGTATAGGTGTATAATTGATGTTATTAATCAGTTCAGTTACTTCTGTCAATGTTATTTGCGTGTAGCGAGTCGAGTTGTACCTTTTCTTACCATTTACGGGCAAACCGTATCTCTCGGCGTTTGGTTTGAATATTGCCGCCTCGCCACCTGATTGGCGCACACCGTCTTTCAGTGTCGACTTTGCTAACTGTGATGTTTTGTTGTTTTCACTTTAATAATTTTGTATGTATTAGCTTATTTTGTACGAATCAAACATACAGCGTTGCAGAACAATAATATTTATTAACCCTTTAATAATTTTCAGTTATTTAGTAGTACATTATTTTATCTTAGCACCGGCTTTTACAATTTTCTCAGTTGGCATGCTCAGTTGTCTGTCTGATGTACACGCCGCTTGGCGAATAACGTTTGTTTACAATAAAATGTTTTACACAGGGCGTGTTAATAAGTCCTTTTGATTACAGAAGTATTGGATTAACGGCTAAAATGCATAAATTTATAATAATTCTTAAAACTAGGTACACAATATTTAATACATTAATACATCCAAGTAAGTAATCATCAATGAGAGTTAGTATATTTTTTGGTTAGGATTTTGACAACAAGTTATGTTTATTAATTATTTATTATAGCTCAGTTTAAATGGTTATTAATTGATTAAAGTTCAATAATAGCGATATTATAAATACTTTCAGTTCTTGTTCAAAATAGTGATCAGTGAAGTGAAAATTGTGATTTGTTATTATGGATAGAAAAATTGGGAATTCGTTTTAGTGAGATTATTGTTTTATACTCATCAGTTCTCGTTGGGGCTTCCTCAATGCTCGTCTGTTTCTTCCGGATGGATCTGGTCGTCTTCTATTCTTCGGATGTTCATCAATCTCGTACAGACGGTTTTTCCATAAAGTTCGGCTTCGTACTCGTTCCGCAGTCGTCCGTCTTCTTGGGTTGAAGTAGGTCGCTCCTGGTCTTCCTTCGGGATGAGTCATCAGCTATGATTCCTGAAGTCTTCTTAATTTCCACGGATAATTTTAGTTTGTGAATATTTTAATAATAATTAGATTATTAGGTGTTCCATGGACTGCTATTACTATCGTTCTTCCTTCTGATTTCAGTCAAAATTTACTTATTTATGATAAAATTTGGGTTGAGAGCTGCATACATCCGCCCTCCGCGTCGGTCAATAATGGATTAACGAAAATTCAACGGTTTTTTGGCAATAAACTTCGGTTGCTATGGTTACCTAATAAATTATGCTAATTCTCATTGGTCGTTAATTTTAAGTCATTGTTATATTCTAACGTCTTATTTTAGTTTAAATCTATAAAATATCTTCAAATTAAGATTTCTTTCTTATATTAATAGCTAGGTTTATTACATGAATACCATTGTTCATGATTTTTGATAAGGATCATTTTGATACCCCTCACGGTTACTTTTGAGTAGCTAATCACATTTTTGTTATTTTTCTTATTTATTTTTCATATATATTTTATCTAAAACTGGATGTTATTTATACATTTTGGTATTAGGTATACCCACTTAACTTGTTTAAACATTTGGTATATTCTGATTTGATACTGGACTATTGTTTGTTCTTAAATTTACAAAATTCTTCATTAACTGTTAGGCCTAGAGCCTAGATTTTCCTATACTACTATCTACCATTTCTTTGTAACTCCTTACCCTTATATTTGGTACTTTAAAACAATTTTTTAACTAGAAACAAATAATAAACATTGGTGTTTCTAACTACACCTGTTATTATAACAATAAACATCTTCTTGACAGGTACAAGCCTGAAATAAAACTTCTAACTACCTTTCTGTTCCTTTCTACTATCTGGTTCAACTGATAATTCATTACATTATATTGGTTTTTTAAACAATAGCAACACTCTTATTATACTACTATTAAACTGTACTTTACACAATATACTCTATTCCCTCATTCCTTCACTAGAAAACAGTGCCTACCTTTCTTGTTTACCTTTCATTCCAATGACTTAATTTCTATCTTATCTTATAATTCTTATTAATTTCAATCACTTTCTGCTACAGTCCGTTTCTTGATGTATATAATACTATAATACTTATAACTAATTTACCTCAAGATATACTTTTTTCCTTTAGGAACATGTTTCGGGAGATCTTGTTCTCCCATCTTCAGCCTTCGCCATCTTGTTTCTGGTCTACCAGAAGATGGGAGAACAAGATCTCCCGAAACATGTTCCTAAAGGAAAAAAGTATATCTTGAGGTAAATTAGTTATAAGTATTATAGTAATTCTTATTAACTATTGCTTAACTTAATCACATTATAATGAGTTCCTCTTACTTGCTAGTACAAAGTTTATCGCAGGTCCTTCAGTTATTCTAATACAGTCTACCAACTAAACTATCCTTTTATGTTCACCCACTACACTTTTTTCCTTCATCGAAGGTTTTTAATTTTTTTTAATTTTTCACTTTCACTTATTATATGCAACATGCTATCACTGCATGTCACCACTTTTGTATTAATACACTCTTTCTTCCACTCACTTGATATTATTCACTAGGTTGTTTATTTATGTTAACATCATCATGGGGTTACTGGTTATAAGTGTTTATTTTATTTTCTCTTCACTAATGATCACTTTTGGTTATTAACTGTGGCCTTTATTTGCCTTGGGGTATTATTTACTGGTTTTGATTATTTTTATCACTATTCATTTGGGTGTGTTTATTATTAACTCCCTATCTTATATTTATGAGTACATTCCTTCATTAATAAAATATACATAACATTACTATCTTTCTTATTTGTCATTATTACCATAGGTACATTTCATCTATGTTCTAACTACATTAGTGCATTTGTTGTTAACATACATTTTATGGTCATTATTAGGGGATTACAATGTTCGTTCTCAGTTTCTTGATTAGATTTAGTTCTTGGTTCCTTCTTCCTTGTTCCCTTGTTCTTTCTTGTATTTATCCAATCTATTGAGTCAAGTCATCGTCAGTTTATTAGTCATTTGTCATTTTGTCATTAGGTTATTAATCTCTGAGTTTATAAGTTCTTGACCTTTACTCTTGTCTTCAGCTTCTTTGTTTTATAATTAATTATCAATGTATCTTCACTACCTTATGTCATGTTACAGCGTGGGTATAAATACGTGGCGGCAGCGGCCTTAAAGTCAGTATTTGTGTGAATTATTGACTGTGCGGTTCGAGAGTTATAGTAGCGATATTACTGTCCTGCGCGTTCAAGTGGTTATTAGTTAAGAGTGGTGTTTTATAATCAGACGGTATATAATTGTAATAGAATTGTGTTTAATTTTAGTGGACATTTTATTGTGTGTGAACAATTTGCATTTGATTTGTTGTAAAAGACAGTGTTGTTAATTATGAACTGTTTAACTGTGAAAATTAAAGGTGTGATTAGTGACTTAATTGGTGTCTTGTAATTTGTTTTCCACTGTACCTACGACGATCGAGTAGACCGTCATGACAATATACATAATATCCCCTTTTTAAGTACCGTAATACATTTTTTAAATGTATTGTTCGTGTTTAGCTCTCATATCGTTATGCAGTGAAAGAAGGATATAAGTGAAGGTAGAACGAACATTTAGATGAGAAATACAAATGAAAATGTACAAACATGTGACCATACATTATTTTTTTTTTAAATATTGCTCGCCAGTAGATTGCAAAAAAAAAGGTATAGCTAGATGACAAGAACTAAGCGAAAGGTGTAGTGTCATGACAAAACATGGCATTGTAAATATCAAATAATTTAGGGGTAATTACAGTCTATAATATATACAGTATTCCCTCGCCAACCGCGGGGGTTAGGTTCCTACAAAACATCGCGGTTAGTGAATCCGCGGTTGGTGAAGTTAACTTTATATGGGAAAAGTAAGGTTAGGGGAATCTGAAACAAAGCCAGAAATATAAAATACTGTACAACTCTTTATTATACAGTATACACTACATTGTTCGAATGTATAAAACCAGTCCAATGATTTCAAATAGCTGACAGTTACTTAAATTATAAAAATTTTTAAAATACATACTGTTTTACATTATAACGAAAAAGCCGCTAAGACAAGGAAAAAATAGTGGCCAGTTTTTAGTGCTAAGTAAGTCCAGTTTTATAGCTTACTACAATTTTCAACTTAAAATTTTAAAATAAAAACAATTTTTAACACACACACAATTTAAACGCAAAATTTTAAAAAAACAATTTTAAATCGAGGCATGGGAATCGGCACTTGTGGATGGGTGAGGGACGTCAATTGACTTGCCACCAGATGATTTAAAATAGCATAAAAGAGAAGTCTGCTTCATTTTATTCTGAAACTCCTTCTGAAGCTGCTTGTATGGAGATAATAAATCCTCCAAACCCCGTTTGAATTTTATACTCCGCTCCATGATGGGATTGATGTCAAGAAAAAATTCAGCGAGATTGTTAGTCAAAAGTATTCCTTTGCTTAGGCTAGAAGACGTCATTTCTCTCTGTTCTTCTTTGTCCTCCTCGTCATCATCCCCATCCTCACTCAATCGTATTATTTCTTCCAATTCATCTTCATTCAACTCCTCCTTGTGTGACTGAAGAAGTTCTTCGACGTCGCCATCTTTCATGTCTGCCAATCCTTCACCTCCCAGACGTCTTGCAACATCTACAATATCCTTAACGGCTGGGAGTTTGTGTTGCAAACGTTGATTAACACTCTCCTTCCACAGCTTGGACCAACAGGCATTCAAAGTTGACTGTTTTACTTCGTCAAGTGAGTCTTTAATAATGGTGATGGAGTCAGTGATGTTGAACAGTTTCCAGCAATCAGTGACTGTCAGACTTGGGTCATTCTCCATAGCTTCCAGTATCCTGTTGAATGTGCGTCGTGTATAGTATCACTTGAATGTTTCGATAATTCCTTGGTCCATCGGTTGTATGAGTGAAGTAGTATTTGGGGGCAGAAATACATCTTCAACATTTGGATGGGCGAACTGGAGAGCCTCGGGGTGTCCTGGAGCATTATCTAAGATCAGGAGAACCTTGAAGGTTAAGTTTTTCTTGGATAGATACCGTTCAACATCAGGAACGAAGCAGTTATTCAGCCAGTCCATTGACAATGCACCTGTCACCCATGCTTTCTTGTTTGCACGCCAAAACACTGGAAGATGACATTTGTTTTTTCCTTTCAAGGCACGTGGGTTCAGCGATCGATACACTAACATTGGTTTCACCATACAGTCACCAGAAGCATTAGCACACAAGAGCAGGGTGATACGGTCTTTTGAGACCTTGAAACCTGGTGCAGAGCGTTCAGCTTTAGAGATGTTTGTCCTCTTGGGCATGCGCTTCCAATACAGACCTGTTTCGTCTGCGTTAAATACCTGTTCCGGCAAATATCCTTTATCTTCAATTAATTTTTTTAATTGTTCATGATAACTCTCAGCAGCGCTATGGTCAGCTGAGGCTGTTTCTCCCACTATTTTCAAATTGTGAAGGCTATGGCAGTGGACGAAGCGAGCAAGCCATCTCTTACTAGCTTGAAATTTAGATTGGCCAACACCTTGCTCTAAATGTTTGTATATTCTCAGTGCCTTTTCACGTATAACTAAGCTACTTAAAGGAACTTTCTTTTGTGTTTGATCTTCGATCCAAACATTAAGTGCCTTTTCCATCTTTTCAATAATGGGATCACGAGGCATAAAGGTAACTTTAGCACTAGAAGCAGTTCCACTAGCAACACTAGCTTTTATTGCTTCTTCACTTTTTTTTTATTCTTATAGTTGACTCGTTGACAGCCATTAACCTGGCCACAGACGCAGCACTCTCGCCGTGCCCTAACCTGTTCAAAACATCGAGCTTTTTCTCCAGCGGTAGTACATTCCTAACCCTTTTGGCTAGCTTATCACCGCCAATTAAGTTTTCCGAACGTTTGGAACACATTATGACGAAAGGATAGTTTATAAAAGAGTAAATTAACACTAGATAATAAGAACAACACACACTAAAAACTAAAGATTACGCAATATGTCACGGCAGAAGAGCAACGCGCGACTGACTGACTTCAATCCGATTTGAAGGGATATGTGTGCACGAGGCGCTGCCTAGCGGATGCTACTACAAACCGTGTATAAGCCAATTCCAGCCCCGCGGTTGGAAACTACTGCGCATTTATAAAACCGCGTATAAATGAATTCCGCGGTTGGAGAACCCGCGGTTGACGAGGGATTACTGTACAAGTGTCAGTGAAAGTCCCACTCTTCAGGGTAAGATTTAAGAACAACGCTATAAAATGACTTAATTAATCCAAAAATTCTGCAGAATAAGTAAGAGGTTGCCTCAAATTCTGTATTGAACAGCTAACAATTTCCAAATATTCATATAGGCCAACTGTTCAAAATGTGCTTAGTAACATCTTTTCCTAGTGTCACAGTTTATTTAAAAAGTAAAAAAAAAGAAAAAACCTGTAATTAGATAGTAATCTTTTCTTTGTATAGAGGAGGAGTTGGTAGATATTTCTAGGGTAGTAAATATGATGAATATGATATAAACATACATTGTGATACAGTGGAACTTGGTTATTACGGCCTCGGCTGTTACGTCAACTCGGGTGTAGCGTTATTTTATCATAAGTCCGGTCAAACTGATATCTTTAACATTATAAAAATTCCCGGTTTTAACGTCACTAAATATTGTACTACTCTGTTATAGCGTCAACAATTTCTCAGATGTTTTACTCTAAATTTCATATAAACGTATATATGTGCGCGCGCTATGCCCATAGCTACAGACATACATTGTATGCAAGTGATAAGCACTGTAACAGGACCGCCTCCGCCAGCGCCAGATGGAGAAAAAATTAAAAAAATTAGGAAATGCGAACATGGTGATGTGGATGCAGCATTATTGAAATTGTTCAAACAGTGTCGATGTTCAGATATTCCTGTGAGTGGACCAATTCTGAAAGAGAAAGCTACAGAATTCAGAAAATTGTTTGGTATTGATTTTACGTGCTCCAGCAGATGGCTAGATCGATTTAAGGCCGGACACTCGATTTCCTTTGCAAACATTTGTGGTGAGGCAAAATGCGTAGATCTGAACGTTACAGGCGATTGGGTGCGTAACACTTGGCCACAAATTAGACGATCATATAAAGATGAAGACATCTTTAATGGAGATGAAGCCAGAATTTTTTATAAATTAACTCCAGATAAGACTTTCAAATTTAAAAATGAAAAGTGCGTTGGTGGGAAGCTCTCTAAACAAAGAGTTACAGTTTTTGTTTGTGCGAACATGACGGGAACCGAAAAAAGGAAACTTTTAGTTATCGCAAGCAACTTTAAAAAAAAATTATTTTCTCTATGGACATGGCGCAACCTGCCACAATTTCACTCTTAGATGCAATACAATTCCTAGACGACTCTTGGAAGAGTGTAACACAGAAGACGATAGCAAAATGCTTTAGTAAAGCACAACTCGTACATGAAAATTTACCCGATGATAACGAAGACGACGACTTGCCGCTCTCGGAGTGGATTAAGAAATTCGACGTAAATGAATTTGGAAATGAACTTGATTCGTATGCATCAGTGGATGACCAAGTAGAAACATTCCAAGTGTTGAGTGACGCAGAAATTATCGCGGAAGTAAAAAACATAGAAGCAGAAGATAGTGTTGAAGAAGATGCTGAGCAAGAGGAGGATGCCGACATCGTTTGTCTGACAGTACAGGAAGCAATGAGAGCCGCCGAAACTCTTTCACGATTTTACTGCTTTAGAGAGACGTCTGACGACACGTTCAATGCAGCGCAGCATCTCCACAGCACAACAGAAAGAATTTATTTTTCAGAAAGGAGCGTTCAAAAGAAAATTATGGATTACTTTTGACAGTAAGCCTAAATGTAAGTTACATGTACTTTCTTTTTGATCTTTTAAAATATTCTTCATGCTGTTTGTATAAATGAAATGCAGTTTATAAACTTTAGACTAAATATCACGAATAATGTTAATAATGCAAAGATCTTTTTTTTTTTATTTCTCCTTCCTTACTAGTGATTAAAAAGGGTCTTTTATAACGACTTTTATAACGTCACTCGGACATAACGTCATTATTTTTTTGGTCCCTTCAATGACGTTATAACCAAGTTCCACTGTATTATTATCCAAGAAGGATATTAATCATATGTTATATTTTGTAAAATTATTTAAATTTGTTGCTGATCAAATAATAGTTGGATTTTAAGGAAAGATGTACCAGTTGGCTTTCAAGACTTATTTAGAGTCTAGAGCTAAACGGTGTTTTGTATGTGCAGAGAAGAAATAAATTCCAAAGTTTGGTCGTATATGTGTGTGAAAGTGTATTTGAAATCATATGATAGAAATTTTGTTGTATTGCACAAACTTTGTATTAAAAGGAAAAAAAATGAAAATTATTGGGCAGACTGTTGAGATAATTTGTGGTCTTTCGGATGAAGGAGACTGAAGACACTTCCTTTACACTTTGATGTGCCATTTTTAAAATTAATAAAATTCCACATGTTACATATGATCTCGGTATGTGAATATATAGTCTCTTCTAATTCCGCACATACCCATATGTAAATACGATGTGTATTTATATCATAAAAAATTAAAATTTTATGGATCTGAATTGTAGAGGACCAAAGAAAGAAGTTCCTTGAAAACTGAAATTATCAGTTTAAGGTTATGCAAGACTAGAAGTGCTTATATGAAACAAGTATTAGAATAGAGCCAGTGATTAAAATAGCAACACAAAAAAAAAGACGAAGGGTCCATAAAATACATACTGTGTACATCTATAGGAACCATGAAAAGCTTTAATGCACCTACCATTTGGAAAAAGTGTTTGGAACCAAGAATAAGATAGCGTATGTGAAGTTGGCACATATGCCTAATACCGGCAGGATAAAAGAAAACGAAACCTGTGTTAGGAACGTTTGATGATTAGAGATTGGTTACTACAAGTTTTAAGATTACTGTGTATTCACATGATGTACACAGTTTACAATGGCAGGGTTTGTGTTTGCTATTAATGATCTTCAGAACAAAATACGATCTAATAATTTTGGCCCTCCATGCAATAATCTGATAAAACTCCTTTAAAAAAGTTTGTATATGTACGTACACCCACACACATTTATTCAATTTAATTACTAAGTATTATGTAGATAACTTGCAATATTTTTGGTAGAAATTGAAAAACAACAAAGAGATCACAAATAATGGCTGTATTGTGTACATTGAACAGATTAACCAGTAAAAGTGTAATTAATTGTTGAAGTCCTTAGGTCCAACACTGCACTGTTGTACAGCAGTATTGTAATTAGTTCAGGCATTAGGTTAATTTAGGAGATATTAGTAAGATAAATATAAACCACATTAAAAAATAAAATAGAATGACTATCATGTGTCTTTTAAAATAAGCCTTCCTCTTTGACTTATCTTTGCAAATGCTTTTATTATTGCTGTATTCAAAGTTGATGTTTGCAAAATTGATTACCAACATCCTTCGATAAGTGACACTTTCCTACACCATTGAACTTCTTAAGTAGCATTTGATCTGCTTCAAAACAAAACAAAAAATACCTTCAGTGGATACAACAAGTAAAGTTGGTAATAAAGCCAGTGAAGTTTATATATCAGAACTTGAAATGATATTGCCGAATCATTCTAAATAACATAGTGTCAAATCATTATAAATAAGAGCTGACAATTCAAAAACATTAGTGAGCTTTTAAATTTTACCTTTTAGCCCAATGCAACAGGAAGTAAGTTACAGTTAACAGTGGTAGAGATAGATCTTTCTTCGGAGAAGATTCGGACTAATGTTCAGAAATGTCTTTCACAAGATTACAGTCGGAAACACAAACTGGAAGCTTCCATGGCTGAAAATGTTTTAGCAAACAATCTTATGAATCGCCATTTAAAATATCGGTATGGAGAACCATACATGACTTCCATATTCTAAGATTTATATTTAAAATCATTTTCAGCCAAACAGCCAGGGAAGGAATTTTAACAAAAAAATACTTCTTTCTTGCCAATAACGTAGTACACATATAAAAAATATTATCCCCTCCCCCTTCAACTATAATTTTGATTTATAGAAAATTACCCCCAGCCCGTTCAACTAGCCTCTTCATTTATAGATATTTCATCTACGTTTCTACAGTGGATTATTAAGATCTTATCAGGATACTTTATCAAAATTAAGTACTTTACTCATGTTACAACAAAAAATGTTTCAGGTAAACTGCCCTTTCCCCGTAACCGATCTTCACCAAAATCAACAGACATTGAGTTCTCTATAGCTCAGGCACATATGTAAAAAATTATTTGATTCTGTTTGAATTTACGGCAGTTATGGTTCGTCATATAAAAAATTACCCATGTTAAAACATAAAACATGAGATTTATAAAACATATCTAAGATTTATATTTAAAATCATTTTTGAAATAAAATATTTTCATAGAACCTACTAACGCTGGGGAAATCTGAGGAGCCAATCAGAGTTGGGCCTACCTGTCACTCTGCTGAATTTGGTGGAAAGCCCTGTCACTGTCGTCAAAGTATCAGCCTTGACAGGGTCCTCTTTTTCTGCAAAATGGGAGAGGAGGCTTGAGATGGAGTGAGTGACATGGTCCCCACCTCAATGAAGAACCCATTGTTTTATAAAAATATATTTAAATTTTGAAAACTGAAAATTCTTTTCTTGTAAATATTTATATTTTATAATCAAAATGACTTTATCAAAAAACAAACATTATTTTTTTATAATAAGTACTTACATATGTTTCTTAATATGCTTACTTTTTCTTCAATGTTGATGATCATTTCCAAACATTCTGACAAAATTGTATCTACAGAACAGTTAACATTCCCCAGGTTTCCATTTCTGCTAATTTCTCATTACACCTTCCACTGACGTATTATTAACCATTTCATAAACTATCGTATAATCTTTTCAGATTGCCTGGCAACAAAATTATTTTATTTTCAACAATTACCATTGTTTGAAAAAGTTTAAATGAATTTTCAAGTACTTTACTCTTGTTAAAACGTAAAAGGTTGCAGGTAAACTACCCCTTCCCCTTAACCGATCTTTACCAAAATCTAAAGGCCTTGAGTCCTCTACAATTCACTGACGTATGCAAAAAATTATTTGATTCTGTTTGAATTTGCGGCTGTTATCGTTTGCCATAGAAAATACCCTTGTTATAAAAACGTTGTAGGTAAACTACCCCTTTCCCTTAACCGATCGTCACCAAAAACAATAGGTCTTGAGAACTCTACAATTCAGGGCTGTATGCGAAACATCATTTGATTCTGTTTGAATTTGCGGCTGTTATCGTTTGCCAAAAAAAAACATTTTCCCTCGATAAAAAAAAACCGTTGCAGGTAAACTACCCTTTCCCCTCAACCGATCTTCACCAAAAACAATAGATCGCGAGTACTCTACAAATCAGGGCTGTATGCAAAAAATTATTTGATTCTGTTTGAATTTGCGGCAGTTATCGTTTGCCATAAAAAATACGCTTGATAAAAAACGTTGCAGGTAAACTACCCCTTTCCCTCAACCGATCTTTACCAAAAACAACAGATCTTGAGTACTCTACAAATCAGGGCTGTATGCAGAAAATTATTTGATTCTGTTTGACTTTGCGGCTGTTATCGTTTGCCATAGAAAATACCCTTGTTAAAAAAACGTTGTAGGTAAACTACCCCTTTCCCTTAACCGATCTTCACCAAAAACAATACGTCTTGAGAACTCTACAATTCAGGGCTGTATGCAAAACATTATTTGATTCTGTTTGAATTTGCGGCTGTTATCGTTTGCCATAGGAAATACCCTTGTTAAAACATAAAACGTTACAGGTAAACTACCCCTTTCCCTTAACCGATCTTCACCAAAAACTATAGGTCTTGAGAACTCTACAATTCAGGGCTTTATGCAAAACATTATTTGATTCTGTTTGAATTTGCGGCTGTTATCGTTTGCCAAAAAAAAAAAAATTTCCCTTGATAAAAAAAAACCGTTGCAGGTAAACTACCCCTTTCCCTCAACCGATCTTCACCAAAAACAATAGGTCGCGAGTCCTCTACAAATCAGGGCTGTATGCAAAAAATTATTTGATTCTGTTTGAATTTGCGGCAGTTATCGTTTGCCATAGAAAAAAAATCTACAGACAGACACACAGACAGACAGAGACACAGACACACACACAGACACTTTTCGGAAAACGACTTTTTTTCATGTTTTGAGTGTAGTAGAATCAGAATCTGCAGTAATCTCGAACACGATTTTTTTTGCCATCACCATACTTCCATTCCTTAAGGAATATGGAAGTAAAAATAATACACAAAACTGTATCAGTTTGCTGGTCTCAGAGGTTGTAATAGTTTTCATAGTTGCATATTTTAAAAATATTAGTGATTAATTTTTTCAATTCAGTGTTTTAAGTTTTGCTCCAATATGATCACCGGCCTTTTGCCTCCTACACTGCAGGATTTTGCAGCCCATAGAACCAGCCTTGTTTGTCAAATAAAGAAGTCTAAAGAACTGTAGTAAGAGGCATATACAGAAAAGTATTCTTTTACCCATTGTTTCTATTGTTATAGAAACGTCTTATTAGTTTTAGTAAAATCAGATTTGCTTTTACTTCCATATTCCTTAAGGAATGGAAGTATGGTGATGGCAAAAAAAATCGTGTTCGAGATTATTGCAGACTCTGATTCTACTACACTCAAAACATGAAACAAAAGTCGTTTTCCGAAAAGTGTGTGTGTGTGTGTGTGTCTGTGTGTCTGTAGATTTTTTTTCTATGGCAAACGATAACTGCCGCAAATTCAAACAGAATCAAATAATTTTTTGCATACAACCCTGATTTGTAGAGTACTCACGACCTATTGTTTTTGGTGAAGATCGGTTGAGGGAAAGGGGTAGTTTACCTGCAACGGTTTTTTTTATCAAGGGAAATTTTTTTTTTGACAAACGATAACAGCCACAAATTCAAACAGAATCAAATAATGTTTCGCATACAGCCCTGAATTGTAGAGTTCTCAAGACCTATTGTTTTTGGTGAAGATCGGGAAAGGGAAAGGGGTAGTTTACCTGTAACGTTTTATGTTTTAACAAGGGTATTTCCTATGGCAAACGATAACAGCCGCAAATTCAAACAGAATCAAAAGATTATTTGCATACAGCCCTAAATTGTAGAGTTCTCAAGACCTATTGTTTTTGGTGAAGATCGGTTAAGGGAAAGGGGTAGTTTACCTACAACGTTTTTTTAACAAGGGTATTTTCTATGGCAAACGATAACAGCCGCAAATTCAAACAGAATCAAATAATTTTCTGCATACAGCCCTGATTTGTAGAGTACTCAAGACGTATTGTTTTTGGTAAAGATCGGTTGAGGGGAAGGGGTAGTTTACCTGCAACGTTTTTTTATCAAGCGTATTTTCTATGGCAAACGATAACAGCCGCAAATTCAAATATAATCAAATAATTTTTAGCACACGTCAGTGAATTGTAGAGGACTCTAGGAATTTTGATTTTGGTGAAGATCAGTTAAGGGGAAGAGGTAGTTTACCTGCAACCTTTTACGTTTTAACAAGAGTAAAGTACTTGAAAATTCATTTAAACTTTTTCAAACAATGGTAATTGTTAAAAATAAAATAATTTTGTTGCCAGGCAAGAAAATTATAGTTTTTTCATTTATGTATTTTTTTCTCAGTTATGTACTGTTTACGTTTCCATTTTATTATTATGACTACCGCAATGAAAAGGCAGGGAAGACACACACACACACACACAGTTCGCGTTATTTTTGGCCTCATTCATGTTTATTTTCTTACATTTGCACGGTTTTTAAATGGAAAGTGCCGAACCCATACCAACATAACGCATGCAAGCCGAAAAAGTGTCCAGCGTGGATAGCGATTTCCTTCTTGTGGATCGCTGGGCAGTGTAACTGCACGTGTTTACAGAGGAACGATTCATAGACAGACTTTTCGTCTTTAGGGAATATTTAGGTAATATTTCATTTCGAAAATGATTTTAAATATAAATCTTAGAATATGGAAGTCATGTATGGTTCTCCATACCGATATTTTACTTCCATGTTCCTTAAGGAAATGGAAGTATGGTGATGGCAAAAAAAATCGTGTTCGAGATTATTGCAGATTCTGATTGTACTACACTCAAAACATGAAAAAAAAGTCATTTTTCGAAATGTGTGTGTGTGTGTGTGTGTGTGTGTGTGTGTGTGTGTGTGTGTGTGTGTGTGGATTTTTTTCTATGGCAAACGATAACAGCTGCAAATTCAAACAGAATCAAATAATATTTCGCATACAGCCCTGAATTATAGAGCTCTCAAGATCTGTTGATTTTGGTAAAGATCGGTTAAGGGAAAGGGGTAGTTTACCTGCAACAGTTTTTTATCAAGGGTAATTTTTTTCGATGGTAAACGATAACAGCCGCAAATTCAAACAGAATCAAATGATGTTTTGCATACAGCCCTGTATTGTAGAGTTCTCAAGACCTATTGATTTTGGTGAAAATCGGTTAGGGAAAAGGGGTAGTTTACCTGGCTACGTTTTATGTTTTAAAAGGGTATTTTCTATGGCAAATGATAAGAGCCGCAAATTCAAACAGAATCAAATAATGTTTTGCATACAGCCCTGATCTGTAGAGTACTCAAGACCTATTGTTTTAGGTGAAGATCGGTTAAGGGAAAGGGGTAGTTTACCTGCAACGGTTTTTTTTTTAACAAGTGTAATTTTTTTCTATGGCAAACTATAACAGCCGCAAATTCAAACAGAATCAACTACTCTTTTGCATACAGTCCTGAATTATGGAGTTCTCAAGATCTATTGGTTTTGGTGAAGATCGGTTAAGGGGAAGGGGTAGTTTACCTGCAACGTTTTTTTTTATTGGGGGTAATTTTTTCTATGGCAAACGATAACAGCCGCAAATTCAAACAGGATCAAATAATGTTTTGCATACAGCCCTGAATTGTAGAGTTCTCAAGTCCTGTTGGTGTAGGTGAAGATCGGTTAAGGGAAAGGGGTAGTTTACTGGCAACATTTTATGTTTTAACAAGGGTAATTTTTTATATGACGAACGATAACTGCCGCAAATTCAAACAGAATCGACTATGTTTTGCATACCTTTTTGAATTAAAGAGAACTCAAGGTCTGTTGATTCTGTTGAAGATCGGTTAAGGGAAAGGGGTAGTTTACCAGCAACATTTTATGTTTTAAGAAGGGTAATTTTTTTGCGAAAGATAACTGCCACAAATTCAAACAGAATCAAATAATGTTTTGCATACACCCCTGAATTGTAGAGTTCGCAAGATCTGTGGTTTTTGGTGAAGATCGGTTAAGGGAGAGGGGTAGTTTACCTGCAACGTTTTATGTTTTAACAAGGGTAATTGTTTATATGACGAACGATAACTGTCGCACATTCAAACAGAATCAAATATTTTTTTGCATGCATCCCTGAATTGTAGAGGACTGAAGGTCTATAGATTTTGGTGAAGATCGGTTAAGAGAAAGGGGTAGTTTACCTGCAATGTTTTATGTTTTAACAAGAGTAAAGTACTTAATTTTGATAAATAATGTATCCTAATAAGAAGCTCATAATAATCCACTGTAGAAACGTAGATGAAATATCTATAAATGAAGAGGTTATGTGAACGGGGTGGGGGTAATTTTCTGTTAATGAAAATTATAGTTGATTGGGGAGGGGAGAATTTTTTATATGTGTACTACGTTATCGGCAACAAAGAAGTAGTTTTTTGTTAAAATTCCTTCCCGGGCTGTTTAGCCGTAGTCCAATGTTTTCTGCAAAACCAGACTTTTCGGCAGTCCATCGACTGCCATCATCAGTGAAAATCGAGTGCGAAAACGTCAGGTGGTATACGTTAGTGACCACAGTACCGTGGTTAAGGCTGAAACAATAAGTAGAAAGAAGTAGTTTCTATGGTAATATTTCATTTCGAATATGATTTTAAATATAAATCTTAGAACATGGAAGTCATGTACGGTTCTCCATACCGATATTTTATATTACTTTTGTTTATTATAATTGTTAAGTTACAGATATGTTCATTATACGAACTATTCTTTGCCTTTACTATAATCATCTTTAGTTTTAGTGGAAAAAGTGCTTAACTTTCATAACGACTATGGCACACACTTACAGATTATTTCTAAACCATTAGAAAGGACGGATGTTTCATTGAGTTTATTTTTAATATGGTCCAGTATTTACATGTGGGGACAAATTGTCTTCTATTTGTCATAAGTGGATAAGACTTTTTCTATCTATTTTTAAAGTCTGTACAAATTTGTTTAGATTAAAATAAGCTCTTTATGTTGATACTAATTGGTTGCATTTTCCATTTTGTTAAATACACTAATTTTGGTTCAGTTTTAAAATATGTCTGTCCTGCATTTGACACAAATATGGACGTCATCCTTATAAAGGCATAACAGTTTTTCTTGTGTATGGAGTAGTCCTTGGAAATGAAAACAAATCAGTAGCAGTATTGATAAACCTAATATCACTAAGTGCCCAGTAGTTGAGTTCATGTTACACGGAAACATGGTATTTATAGGATTTTATGTTAGTTAAAATAATACTAAATTAAGTTGGCATTAATGTTTTTAACACTGCTACCAGCTGAAACAAAGTTCTACATAATGCAGTGAATAAAACCACTATATATATTGTACACAAAAATATTGCTTTGTTACGTTGTTCGTAGTAACAGGTCTGTACATGCGCACACACTTCCAGCTATTGTTTTTTGAGTCAACAGGTTCAGGGTTATTATCCAAGAAAGATATGTTTTGTTCCTCCAAAAAGTACACATGAAAAGCAGCACTGTGTATATAATTGGTAGTGTTAAATCATTGTAAAGATTTGTTTGTAATATGGCAGTGTTTAAAAAATACTTCAATGTACTAGGATTATTAGTAACTAATGCTATTTTACTAATTTACATCATTTGTAATCATACAAGTAGTACAGTATACAGTAATATTAAATATAGAAAATGTATATGTTGTTTTTAGTTGGTGTAAGAAGGTTTTAAACTATGTACAATTGCCACATGACATATAATAAAAATCCTGTATTTGCTGTTGTCATGTGTTGTTTAGCTTCATAGAAGCTTCATTTTCTAATATTTCTGTTGATGTTTTGGAATTTATCTGAACTATTATGAAAGTAACAACATATTAAGCATTATAAGAACCTCAAAAATTAAAATCATATTGTAGTTAGTTTGTGAATAGACATAAGAGTTCTGTGTTAATTATTTTTAGCTGGGACTATATTAATCATTTTCTTATGTCATTGTTTTTATTGTAGCACTTACCTGTTTAAAAAAAAAAGTGAATATGAGGAGCCACCCAAAATTTGCCAAATGTATTTATGAAAAGTCATACAGTTATAAAAAATAATTTACTAATCTCCTTCAAAGTAATTGCCTGCTGTATTGATGTGTCAGTCCCAGCATGATTTTAATGCTTGAAAACTCTACTGGAAGTTATTTTCCGTCAGCCTCTTCAGCATGTCCTGTGATACCTTTTGAATCTCCTCCGCCATATCAAATTGTTTCCTGTTGAGATCTATTTTGATTTTGGGAAACAAAATGAAGTTGCAGGGGGCTAAGCCAGGTTAATAAAAGGAATTAGGAGTAGTAATCATGTTTGGAGAAGTTAAAAACTTGTGCACATTTTGAACAGTGATGAATGAACTAGGGCATTGTCATGATGCAACATCCATGTATGTTTGTCCCATATCGCTGAAGGTTTCTGTAGAAATTGTTCTTAAACCCACCTTAGAATATCATGGTAGGATTGCCCATCGACCATTGCTTTCATGACAAAAAAACAAATTCATATTGACTTCATGTTGGTCCATACTTGACACCCCTTTTTTGTATCTCAGTTAATTTGATGACTTCCTTTTAGGCAGTTGCTATTTTGTTTCTGGGTCACACTCTGATACCACTGTTTATCACCACCAATGATCTGTGATGAAAATGTTCCCTGCTCACAAGAATTCTCTTTTTTTTTAGTGAATTATTAACATAGAGCACAAGTTTTGCTGCGTTGCAAGTTTTGACAAAATTTTGTGACAAATCCCATTGACGGAACCTATAGCTTTACAAAAATGAATTCATGAGTATAGGTTCAGTGTTTGCTTTTGTGACACCAGGTGAAGGAAGGGTGCCAAGAACATTTATCATCTTTAACTAATTTTCTGCCATTTTTAAAATGCTTAAACTGCTCATGGGTTTCAGTCTGCCCCGGAAGCTTCACTGCCAGTAGCGCTTTTGAACATTTGGTGTGTGACTTCTTCTGTCTTCCCAAGTTAAAATGAAATTTGACACAAACGAAACATCAGACAAACACACAATATAACCAAGTACAACTTTCCATGGCAACCAGTAGACCTTAATGATACTGGTGGAGGCACCTAGTGGCACAATTCTGTACCACACTCCTTTTAAGCAGTACACTTCAATGTCAAGAACTTTTGGGTAGCACCTCCTTTGGTGTTGGTACGTGTATCACAGCATATTGTGTGATATAGATCTTGCGAAAGTCCATGGTCTTGCAGATATATTTTTAATTACAAAAATTACATATTAATTTAATACAAAAATTAATTTTATTTTGTTTCAAAATTTCTTATTCAGACATTAAAGTCCTGATCAGTAGTGTAAAATTGAGTATTAAGTCCTTTGACTCATGAAGTACACATGGTGGGCTGAACAAATTGAATAAAGACTGCTATTAAAAAGGTTCCAAAAATATGGATTTTTGTTTATCTAGTCTGTCAGAAATATAAGCTGAATACTCACTTAAATTCAAATAGTTTTCTGAATTATAAAGTTTGATATCAGGAGCTGATGGTTGTATTTTACTGCCCCTTGAAATTCATGCAGTGTGACTGAGAAGAAGTAGATCTGGTTGTAGTTCTGTACTGATTAGCCTAATTATTCTGTTGTCATAGGTGAAAACACATGAAGTGAAATGTCAAAATATCTTGATAAATAAGTTATTTTTGTTAGACCCCTTTTTTCATACATAAAGGAATTACAAAGTAATCCACTATTTGGTAAAACAAAGTTGAGAGTGGTGTGTGCATTGTTCCTTGTTTTAGTAACTGATCGTAAAGAGAACATAGATTATTAAAAAGGAAGTAATATGTTTCATGAAATATGCTGCAAGTTAACATCACCCTACTATAATGTCTTTTGTTGTAGACAGTATTATATCCAAAAGATATCATTTTCTCACCTTCTGAGCTGCCGTTTAGTCTACTGTTACTATTATTAAGTTGAAATCATGTATGTTCATTTAGGGTCAATAAAGTTCACTAAAGTATGGTTGTCATTACATTTTTTAATAATCATGAAAAGTATGTTGTAAACTAAATATTGTATGATTCTATTTGGACACTTAAGTTTTATTTATTAAATCTTTGCGCACATGCGTATTAGTGGGAATATTATTGGGTTATAAAACAGATGTTTATTCATAATTCATACTGTTTTTTAATGAATGATGTTGCTTTTATGTTGCAGCCAGTTATTGTATGAGTCATAAAACAGAAAAGCCAGTATTGTCAGGTCAGCGCATCAAGACCAGAAAAAGAGGTGTGTACCAAAACACTTACTTATGTTTTGTATGGTTTCACATGTGCGCACTAAATGTGCCTTACTGTGAGTAGATCTGTTTAAACGTTATAAATCAATCAATTTAAATGGAATTGGTTGATAATAGCATGTAGTATCAAGTCCTATAGATAACACTTGTACAAGAATTAACTCAGTTAACAAACAAAAACATGTAGTAGGCACTATGATACATTCCTATATTGCCCAACCAATTTTGTAAACCATAGTAATGAGCCTGTGGTATACAAATAGTGTGTGACCTTCAGTGAGATTTATTGATGAATTACGATCTTTTAAGTAGTATGAATTCATATATAACAGAATCATGGCCTTTGCAGCTTAGTAGAACGTAATAATAAACATATGCATGATATATAATTATACAGATTAGCTGTAAAGTAAGTGTTCGTACAAGGTTTGGGCCTTGAAACCAGTTGTATATAGGCATTACATAGATAGAGATTGAGAAAGAGCAAAACAAATAAGCACTTTATTTTTATAACATGTGTTTATTACATACTGCATGATGGTTTGTGAACTTTTGCTTTAAATAGTGAATCTTATTCTGCTGCTTTGTCCTTTTTTGTTTTAAAATTGTAACTTACCCACTTCTGTATTTTCTAGTGGGAAGTAAAATACAGAAAATCAGTTAAATTCTTTACATTTATCGAAGAAAATTTATCCCATCTAATGGTATACTTTGCTTACAGCAAAATGTAATATACAAGTTTGTGATCCAGAATTTTGGAAAAATTTCTAAAAGTGTACACTATAGATTATAGGTCGACTACAGACAAAAGAAAAGGTGGAGAGGGGATTGCCACCACAACCACCTCACAGTACTTTGTCCATTGCCGTCAGCCACACTCATTACTACATTATTTACACGTGTTTTTTGTCATTTGTATGCTGGCAGCGACCCGTTCCTTGTGTACCAAAACATATAATTATATGCTATTAATTTATAACTGACTATATTCACAGTAACAGGTTACAAAATAATGACGCGCATTTCTATAAAAATGTATTAACAAATTCAGAAGTTCTTTAACTTGTATACATAATTTGAAAATAATATCAGCAGAACGTAACCCCAAAATTACAGTGTATTTCTTAAGGCAATTCTTAACAGACTGTAACCTCCTATAAATCAACGTGCCTTCTCCTTTATTATTAAGCATTTTTAATAATAAATTAATTTTAAGTATTAGTTAATAATAATAAGAAAAATGTAAATATTTGTGGTATTAACTTTCTGATATTAATTTATGGTATTCATCATTTGAATCTTCACTGTACTTGAATTGGAATCTTCTCCCATTTAAATAATTATTATGTCCAATTCTGTGTCTATAATGTGGTCCATAATCCAATATTGTTCTTCAGTTTTTATTGTACATGCGCAACACTTTTGCCACTTCTCATGAAAATTTTCAAATATTTGTTTGCAACAATTTTTTTTTTGCCATCTAAAGATAATTCAATTATATTATGTGCATGTTCTGTAACATCTCCCCAGACAAGTTCTATAAAAATTAAATCAGGATGGTATAGTGACAGATGAAGTGGAATATGGCCTTTTTCATAAATAATTCCACTGAGAATAATTTTTTTCAGAATTAAATAATTTCACTATTTCTTCAATGTGATGGTCTATTTTAGCACCATGATTCACAAGCCAGTAATTATTTCTTGTTTTAGTGAACCAGACTTCAGCCTTTTATCACTTTCTACACAGATACTTGGTATTATCCATCACTATTACTGAGCTGTGTGAGAGATTATGTAATGATTTTTCTAATAACCAGTTGCTGAAACGATCAAAATCAGACAGCTGTGGTAGTCACCAGTTGTCGATTAAGACTAATTATAACTTCTTGCTTGTATTTATTTGTGCCATTCAAGTAGTGAATTCTCCATGCAACGATATCACTTCTTTCTATTGCACTAGCAGTGGGTCCATTTAAATCCTAACTTTCTAAGTTGAATATTATCAATTTGCTCATTTCTGCTGACTTTAGCTTTTGAGAATTGTCAAAAGTTAAATGTGTACTTTGTAGTGAGTGTACAGTCTATGCTTCATAGAGGGAGAGTTTCAGTTACATCTTTTATAGAAATCTGCAACTTCATCTAAGAAAATAAACATTTGAGAGAAGTCTGATGTATAAATTTATATATCGTGTAGATATTGGGGAGTGGTGATGCCGATGAACACATTGTCATCATGCCCAAATTCTTTCTTGCTTTGGGCATGATCAGTCTGTCACTTGATCTTATCAAAGAAGTACAAATTAATTAAATTAGACAACAACAAAAAAACAGCCTTAACCATAAGTGACCACTGTCTCCTTCACAATTCCTTGATTTGTATATAGTTGCAATAGGTTTCCAATTATTAGAAGTGCTCTTCAAAATCTGTTGGTATTAACACTTGTTGGGATTTCACTTGAACTTCTTGATCAAATCAGAATGCCACCGTTTCAGTCAGAATTTCGTTTTTGATAAAAGGTAGATGCCATAAGAGTGAGGGAAGTTGGGGAATGGTGGTTATCAGTCAGGTGAATAGGACTGGCCTGTTCCGTGCACTCGACCCAAGCACAGATCCCACCAATGCCAGTTGTGCAGACACCACACAAGGTTGCATCACTGAGCATTTGTACACTTGGTCTTAATCATCAGCCCTTATATAGCCCTTGCTCCTATCTCCCAGGTCCGTAGCCTGAGGCCTTCTGGCTGCAAATTACTCTGACAAGGGGAACGCTGCATGTACAGGCTGTGCTACTAGGGTTTGCTGCAGTTTGATGTTGGTGAGGCCCAATGGAACAGGTGTGGTTGTCCCTAGTACAGCTACCTGCCAGGGACAAATCAACCCTGGTTTCTGTTTGCAGGGCACATACCTTACACTTACACCTTACCAAATCCAGATGAAATCTTGGTTCATCCCCATGTGGTGGTGTGTGTCAAGAGCACCGTGCACAGCTTTATAGCTGTCCCCCCCCCCCCCCCGTGTAGGTGTCATGGTACAGTAGCCAATCATCATTGTTCCAGATCTCAGACTGTTTATGCCGGCCAGCCTTACTAGACAGAACAAACCCCTTGTACACAGTTCATTGAATATAAAATATTATGATATTGATTTGAAATTGCTGCAGTTACTGCAATTGCAACAACTGCTGCTTAGTTTCAGGGTCATGACTGTATGTACATGGTTTGCAAGTTGTGACCCGTATAATCCCCTGAATCGGAAGTTCCAGTCTTCTCCAACTTTATCTTGAAGTTCCATACACAACGATTCTGTACTCTTTTTTTGCCAGCGTTCAACAGTCATCGAGCAGGCTTTGTTGCAGTTAATATCTTGTTCCTTTCACTTGCAAGAGTGCATTAATATACCATATACAACAGTCCATTGAGATGATAAACCTTATGAGGCCTACTGCCTTAGATTAATTTCCTGGACTTTTGTGATTGTTTCCAGAGTTACGCTCAATAACGGTCAACCAGGGTGTTGTCCATCTTTAGCAGATTCCTGGTCCTCTTTAAACTACTTAAACGCTCAAGTCCTTGCACTTAATATGTAGTCACCAGAACGCCTTTTTAGTATACAGTAGGTTTCCATCATAAAATTGGATGTAATCCTTTGGTTTTTACCTTCAGCCATTTTGTCGGTTGCAAAAAAGCCTTGTAAATAAAAAGCAAAACTCGAGAATGCTTGTACTCGGATAGATATCAGTAGGCAGACTGGTTCCTAAAAGATGCAGTCTATGTCACCTGATGTCATTTGTCTGCTACTGTCAAATTGCTCTTAAGATTTCAGAACTTTGTGTAACACTAACTCAGAACTTTTGAGAACTGGTACTGAATTTTAAGTAAGTAATTGTTAAATAATTAATGCTTGATGCCTTTACTTGGTGAAAATCCATTGTAAATATGAAGGCACTGTGCTGCCGAAACAGCTGTCATGGATTATAATTTTAATAAATGACGAGTGAAAATCACAAACTATTTTATTGTTTTATTTTTTAATATTTAAATAATTGTTGGTTATTGATAGCGATCTGTTAGACTATTTTTAAATAATAAGGTGAAGTTGACAATGAATATTTTTCACCATTTGCAGATGAAAAAGAAAAGTATGACCCAGCTGGTTTTCGAGATTCAATTATACTTGGGTTGGACAAGGCTGGACCTGACGTAGATGCAATTTTTAAATTTCTTGATGCAGCAGGCTCCAAATTAGATTACAGACGTTACGGCGAAGCTCTCTTTGACATTCTTATTGCTGGTGGATTATTAGGTTTGTATAGATTCTGTTAAAAATGTTCACAAACAAAACTAATATTTAAAAGTATTATTCATGTGCAAAATAAAATGTTCAAAATACTTTCAAATGGTATCAGTATACTAATGTCTTTTATTCGTAGCAAATGTAATACAAGATACACATTAAGAAAAATATGTATAATTGTTAGATGACTGTAAATACACAAAGGTTGGTTGTACTCTAACTGGAAGAAAATTAAAGGAGAGTGTGAAGTAGTATCACTGAATAAAGTTTAGGAATGTGTAGTATCTCTAGTGACGTGAAAATGAAATTGTTACCTATTGTTTAGTGCCTATTTAATTCATTTTATAAACACATGCACACAAACATACTTATATAAAAGAAATGTTAGAACCTGAATTGTACTATAATTTCATACAATTTGCAAGGGAAATTACTCGAATATTGATTCTATAAATGGTTTTAGTGCTTCATTGCTATTTATATACAATTTATGTATTATATACATTTTAGTACTGAATATATATAGGCTAAACAGTTTGTCCATTGAATATATTATCATAACGATAATTACTTTGTTTACTGTTTCAGTACCAGGTGGTTCCATATCTCAAGATGGAGATAAATTGTGCAAAACTAAGGTTTCTGTCTTTGAGGCACCAGCAGATATGGCCTCAATGCGCAACTACGAACAGGTTGGTATTGTGAATACATACATGTTTGTTTAGGTTGTGAATATGAATGTAAGGATTGGAGTAATTTAACTCGTCATAATTAACCCCCACCTGAAGTTTTTTATTATAAACCCTCAAATATAGTCTGTTGAAACATGAGGAATATTGTTAAAATTGTTATGATTAATCCACATGATTAAGGTTGTTAAAATACTTTCTTCTATTTATGTGTCTTTTTAATGGTATGCCCAGGACAGAGTGGCAAATATAAGATAAAATTATATTTGTTGCTTCAAAAACTAGTAGAGCAGGAAAATCAAGTAAAACTACTGTGAGACTAAGCAGCTGAACAGGTGGCTAAGCAGTTTTATAGGACTGGCCAGTGGACAGGTGGGTGGCCAAGTTGTCTTTTCCAAAAAAAAACTGAACGATTCATGGAACTAAGAGACAATTATAACACTGCAGGGAAGTAAGGGAGGTTATGTTTTGCATGACTTGGGGTTCACACATGGCACTATTTAGTGTATATTACGGTTTCTGATTTTGTTGTTTCCGGGATTGCACCAACTGGAACTTGCACCACAAAAACAAGTTCCTGCTGAAGTTGGAATAAATAATTAAATACTTAGGATGTATGTAAAAATATGCTTAAATTTTTCTCAATTCTGAAAATCCTGAAAATGCATTCAAATATAAAAGCTCTGCCACAACAAATAACTTAGTCAAACTAGGCAAGTGGGTAACTCAAATAATGAGCTAGTTACCTAATAAATTGCATAAAAGGAGAAAAAATGTATTTAATACCTAATTTTTTAAATAGTTTTATTTGTAGAATGACTGATCATATTTTATCTTCAAAATGTGATTATCGGGGGTGCTAAAATTATTATTTTACTATTGCTGCTATTTTAAAACTGTATAGTCAACTGGCAAGAGAGTAGCTAAAGCAACAATTGAATATATCAGGTTTTGTAATGCTGGAAACCTTGTATAAAGTTGTCTGTAAATACCAGGTGTGAAATTGATAAATAGTAGTAAAAATAAAATAAAATATGTTCACATATATGATCTCTAACACCCAATACGTATAAATTAAGTTCCAAAAACACTGTTACCCTGGTCTGATCTATATATGTATACTAATCATAAAATCTTGCACTAAATACATTTGTAAAAGTCTATGAAACACGAGCACGCTGTGAGAAAGAGAGGGGGAGAGGAGAGAGAGAAAACCAAAGACTCATAAATTTACTGATTAGTGATAGTAATGTATAGAAATTATCTTTTCATCTAGACAGAATGTGCAGAGTAGGTTTGTACTAATTGCCTTTGTAATTATGTTGTAATGGAAATGCTAAAAAAATTATAACATACAGTGGACCCTCGATATAATGACCCTTGATATAATGCTAATTTTTCACGGTCCTGGCAAATTAAATAGTTAAACTTGCGACATTCGATATAAAGCACATTTTGGCCGGTCCGCAGAAGAGCATTATATCAAGGTTTCACTGTAGTTATTTTTTTTCTTTGCAAAAATGTTATGTAAACATTTTTCATTGTAGTGTTTGTTTTAATTTTCTTAGGTGTTTATTAAGCTCATGCGGCGTTACAAGTACTTGGAAAAAATGTTTGAAGATGAGATGAAGAAAATTCTTCTCTACATTAAGGGCTTCAATGAGCAGGAGCGATTAAAATTAGCACGTATGACTGCTCTGTGGATATCTAATGGCTCAGTCCCACCAACTGTGCTACAAGTCCTCATTAACGAACATCTCGTAAAGGACAACTTAGCACTTGAATTTCTAATGGAAGTGTTTGTTACATGGAAACAAGAGAAGGGCTTGCAGTCCCTAATGACCGCTCTTAAAAAGAGCGGATTGGAGGGCAGGTAAATTCTTTATACTTGTGTACATTTTTATTTGATCTCTTAATAATAAACATAGAAATAAATTATATTGAGAAATGTAAATATTGGTTTATTGAGAAATATAAATATACATGTCATAAAGAAAGTTTCATATGACAAAAATAACACTTTCAAATCTGAATATACAGTTACATTTTTACTCTTCAACACACTGCCTTTAAATATTGCATACATTTGTAGGGTTTAAATTCTGCATATTCTCCTCATACATTTTTTTAATTGGTATTCACATGTATACACAAATTATATATGAAATACAAATTTTTATATTTCTTTATTCGAACATGTCACTAATATTTAAATAAAATTACATTTTCTTGAAGTTGATTATTAAAAAATAAAAATAAAATGTATGAAAAGTTTTGTATGCAAACTCTGTAGTTCTCTTCCAGAATGTCATGCCACTTTCATTCAGTATTTTGCCTGTTAAAGAAAATCCCAAAAAATAAAAATTCAATTTCCACAAAAGTCACTAGAATCATGCTGTAAACAGATCTAACAGCAGTGTCTTTTTTTGAAGTAGTCACATTGAGTTGATGAAAATTGAATCTAAAGAGCATTGTGCATCTTCGTATATTGATTCTGAAACATTTTGTGTTAGTAAAAACTAAGGATGGATCCTTTAATATAATTGGAACCTGAATGTGTACCTGGGTTTAGACCAGAAAGTGTAAAGGGGATTCACCAATGAAAATTGGCTAAAAACCTAATTTTTTTATTTGTTTATTTTTGTTCCTTATATATTTCTAAACATAAAAAACCCAATTTCAACATTTTTGGCTACCTATATCACGTAGAAAAAATTATTTTCGTGTATCGTGTCACAGCACCTTGATTGCCAATATTCGCGCCGCACAAGAGATTTCTGTAATAAAAAAGAATAGAAACCGTTAGCTGGTTGATATTTCTGTTTGATTTATAAAGATAAACATTTCAACATGTACTGTACGTACAGTAATTGCATTCCTTGCTCTATGGTCAGCTGCTTTATTGCATCTGTTCACAGCTGATTGTTGTAACCAGATTGGCGCCAAACGGTTTTTGCCTTGTTATGTTTGTTTGTTGTTTTGCTTGTGGTCATAGTTTGTTTTGGTTTATTTCAGTGATTGTTTCTTATAGTTTTAGTGTTGTTTGCATAACATTTCATTTGAAATGGGAAGAAAAACAAAAGCTAAAGTACTTTTATCGAAACGAAACAGCAACAGAGCCTGGAAACGGTGGAAAACTACTGACAGTCCAGAGGTAGGCCTAGGCCTTGTTGTAAATAGTGAGGTTAGGTCACAATCACCAGTACTGCAAAGTGATTCAGATACTAATGCCATTGAACAAGATGAACCAGTTGACAAAAAAACTGGGTTTGCATTGTATAGTAGCTATAATAATGAAATATTTGTAGACGAAAATGCCACAAAATATATTTTAGTTGATCTCAACCAACTTAGTAATTTTGTTGGTCTGTTCCCATGCCCAGAATGTCTCTCAAAAACAGTATCAAAATGAAAGAACCAACTGTGAAAGGCTACGCTAATATTTTTACAATATCATGTAATGAATGCGATTACCAGCAGATTTTTGAAACATCGGGACGTATTAAAAAGAGCGATTCTACGCGACCACCGTATGACAAACCGCAGAATGGTGTATGCTTTTTCTGCAATGGGGAAAGGTCACAGAGCCTTGGAGGTTTTCAGCATGCAATTGAACATGAACGCAATGAGGATAAATGCTTATAATTTTCATAGAAAAGCGCTAATAGCTGCATCAAAGATAAATGTTCAGCGAAACCTTGAAGAAGCTCGTTCCGAGGTTCACAAGTCTCAGATGATTTTAGAAGATGTTGATGAAGCAAATCCCTTAGATTTGACAGTGAGTTATGACGGCAGTTGGCATAAAAGGGGGTTTACATCTAAATATGGAGTTGGGTGCTGCATTGAAATGACAACTGGTCTCATAATAGATTTTGAAGTTTTGTCTAAATATTGTCAGACTTGTGAGATTATGAAAGACAAACTAAAAGACAAGCCTGAGGAATTAGAAGCTTGGAAGGTAACCCACAAGCCAAATTGTGAGTGCAATTACGATTGATATCCCCTATGATGGAAACTATTGCAGCAGAGAAAATTTGGTCTCGGTCTCTAGATTATGGCTTTCGCTACACAAATTTGATTTCAGATGGGGACAGCAAAACATTATCACACCTGCACTCTTTAAATTTATATGATGACAAACAAATTGAAAAAATTGAGTGCATCAATCATGTATCCAAGAGACTAGGTACAGCTCTTAGAAAATTAGTGAAAGATGATTCTAAAGCCCGACAGATGGAAAAAGAAAAACTCAGGCAAACCAAGATAAAGAGAACACTTCGTATAGCCTTCCCTTAGCCGGAAAGCATAGTGGTGGCCTAAAAGACAGCACCATAAATAAACTAACAGCCTACTACGCAAATGCCATTCAAAGTAACATTGGAGATGTAGATAAGATGAAACAAGTTGTTTTTGCAATGCTTTCACATTGTAAATCTACAGATGTAAGCCCGCAGCATGGTAAATCCCCGACAGGGGAGGAGTCATGGTGTTTTTTTCCAGAAAGCTTTAGCTAAAAACTAGCCACCTCCCTCACACCAAGAGTTCATAAAAACTTCTCTTAGAGAAGATGTAGTTGCTAAAGTTCTGCCAATATACCAACGACTTGGGTCAACTGCTTTACTGTCACGATGCGTTGACGGCAAAACCCAAAACGCTAATGAGGCATTGCACGGCGTGCTTTGGTCAAAATGTCCAAAAACCATATTTGTTTGTAAAAGTACTCTGATGGTGAGGGTCAGTGAAGTTATTTGCATTTACAATAACGGCTACTTGAAAACGGTTTCTGAAACTCAGCGAGAATGCGGGCTTGTAGTTAATCCTGGCTTGAATACTTCAACTATAGCGAAGCGATTCGACGCTGACAGGCTGCAAACTGCTAAAAAAAGGAAAATAATGAAGTACCACAGGTTTAAAAGAAAGAAGAGATTGGCAATTCAAAAAGAAGAAGAAAGAAGAATACAGAGAGAAGGTGTCTCTTACGGAGCTGGAGAGTTTTAAAGGTAACGCTGTTCTTTACTTTAGTAGGCTCACTTTTTGTTTTGATTACCTGTTGAACTTGTACTTGTTAAAAGGAATAAGTATAGCCTACTTTCCCACCTAAACGAGTTTTTTATTTTGTGTTTATACTGAACTGAACTTTAAACGCGATTTCCCAAAAATAATTTTTTCCATGTTTTCAGAGAGAAAAACTGATATTCCTGAAAAGCAAGTGAAGATAGCAAGCTGAAATTTTTTTTGGTGCATCTAATGTATATTTAGAAGATTCTCTGGCATTTTAAATGTGATATGTACAATACTTTTTAAGAAAAAAAATATTATGTAAAAATAAAAGTTAAGTTTTAAAAACTTTATTTTCTTTTAATTTTTTCCAGGGTTCTAAGATACTAATCGTAACGAAAATGCCGGAGTTTTTAGAGCTTAATGTTACCTTCAATTTGACACCAAAAACAAAAAAATTGGTCATTTACATTTTGAGTTATATCAAATTCAAAAAACTATGTAAAAACCTCAAAAAGAAATGTTTTATGTACATAAATGGTAAAAAAAAATTCCCCATAATACTTTTATATAGGTCAATACTAACCTATAAAAAAAAGTTTTTTTGAAATATGTTCATAAACAAAGATTTTTCAATTTTCATTGGTGTCTTGGGAAGCATATAACCATTTAGAAAGTTCGCTGTGCTGTAATTATAAAAACTCCTGAGGTTTATTCTCTACTATATATGCACAAATACTGAAACCTATGCAGCATTAGGCAAATTACATCAAATAGTTTGGGATCATAAAAATAAGTTGTTATTGTTATTAACATAAATAAAAGGAGAGATTACATACAGGCATGTTGTAGTGATCTACAAAAATGTTAGGCACACTATTTTTTAAAGAAATAACTAATTTAATTAATTAAAAAATTTCTATCTGCTAGGTTATACAGTGGTATATAACGCAGGATACATGGTGTGAAAAAAAGGAGTGTTTAACACTTAACAACAGAGAACATACATATAAATTTGATATTGAGATATATTATTGTTTATTTACTTGCTTTGCAGAATACTTTTTATAACAATGAAAATAGCTGTAGTCATTTTATGTGAATTAGGCTCTTTCAGTGAAATATTTCTACCCTTATGAGTCTCTTTCTAGGCAGGCAAGTGTTTTCTTGTCTCATTGTTTAGTCTACGTAAAGTTCTGCTTTAAACTACTTTAAATTTAACTTTATGATCCAACAACAGATTGATGGAGTTTGTGCCTCCAAACAAACGGACTGAAGATTACTTCCGTTCTGCTTTTGAAGACAAAGGTCTTGCAGAGATTGTGAAGTTACACATGGCTCAGGTAAAAATTTTCTCATACTATTGACACAGTGTTAATTTTAATGCATGGTTGTAGGACACATGATAGATGATAATTTTAATAACAGCTTCATGATAGTGATGTATAATCATAATTGGTTGATAAACTCACTTTTAGCAAGAAGTTTTAAAAATATAATTTTGTGTAGTATGTATATTATTCGGATGATGTAACATCTCAAAGAGACAGATATCTTCTGGTCCACATTAGGTACATGGGAAAAATAGATGGGATTTATGCAACAATGAAACTGTTGTATGTTCTACATATTATAGAACATATTGTTATGTAATGTATAGAAACTAGTAATAATAATAAATACACCATTTTTTCCTGCAATTTAGATGATATTAATTAAATCTCTACTAATTTGTTGAATAAACATAGAAATACTCTTCTAACTAAATTTTAAGAAGTTATTTTTGTTTTCTCATAATAACAGTGGAGATAAAATTTTATGGAATTTTTATTACCATAATGAACCTATTTGGTAACATTATACACAGACTGCTTGATCTGTACAAGAGACAAGTTTCTGTTTAGCCATCAAATGTTTGTTAATTGGTCAACCAGTATCAGGATTAGTTAGTAGTTTTGTAACCTCATGTTTGAGACCTGATGTGAATAATTAGTGTTCATTGAATAGTTCTCCGGCCTATCAGCCTGCTGTCATCCACATCGAAAGTCTTCGAACGACTAGTCCAGCGGCGACTATCGGATCACCTTCAACGGTTCGATATTCTGGTCCCCGAGCAATTCGGTTTTCGTGCTGGGCACTCCTCGACGCATCAACTTATGCACTTGATGGAGACCGTGGCCGAGGCCGGTTGCTCGCAAGAGCAGACCATCGCCGTTTTCCTTGATGTCGAGAAGGCGTTCGATCGTGTTTGGCATCCAGGCCTCCTGTACAAACTTACGGAGATTCTGCTTCCAGATTGCTACATTCATCTGATCGCTAGCTTTCTTCAGAACAGAACCTATTGCGAGAGAGTAGATAACACCCTTTCTTCGGCAAGGGCTATTACGGCTGGTGTTCCCAGGGAAGCGTCTTGGGCCCCCTGCTTTTCTCTGTGTGCGTCAACGACGTGCCGAAGTTGCCTGGCACCAGGTTGGCCACGTTCACTGACGACATGGTGGTGTATGCCGTCGATCGTCGAGCTGAAACGGCAGTTGATCTGGCTCCAGAGCAATTGGACAAATACGTTGAGTGGGCAGAGAGATGGAGGGTTGCCATCAACGCAGCCAAGAGCACAGCAGTAGTCTTCTCCAGATACTTAAGGCTCCCAGACAGACTTTATGTAGGCGATACTGTGTTGCCCTGGTCTCGATAGGTCAAGTACTGTACCTCAGGTTCCACCTCGACCATCGTCTCACCTGGCGGACACATTGCACAAGTAGCCCGCAAGACTGTCAATCGTCTATATCAACTCCGTCCCGTGCTATGCAGCAACGCCATGACTCGCCGCCTAGGGAAGCTTATCATCTCCACCTATGTGGTGCCGATAGTTACTTACGCGATCCCCGTTTGGGGCTACTTGGCCAAGACACATAAGCAAAAGCTTCAGTCTCTCCTTGACTGAGGATTGTGCTGAGTGTGTAAAGCCCACTACCTGACATCGAACAAAACCATCCGTGATTCCCTGCGTGTCCATCAATTCCCTGGACGCCCTCATACGGACACTGTCCCACAAATTCTATCGCCGCTCTGCCCAATTCCAGGGCAACCACCTAATTAGCGCCCTTGGTCGCTACCAATCTGTGCCAGGAGAATCTTGGACCCGGGCTCGGCGTACTCTTACCCTCAATTAACGAACCCTTAATTGACTCCCACGGCTGGTAGCAGGCCACACCCTTAATCCAGACCCCATCTATCGTCCCTGCGGTAGGAGCTCTATCTGAAGCTCGGGACGCAGCATATGAGCGGACGACAGGCATGCCCTTCGTCCCGCACAGCCATTGAACTTGTCTTGAATAGGATATAATAATGCATACTGTTAATATTTTAACATTTAAAAGTATTTACCTCCAAACAGTTTAGTCGAATTAATTCGTTTACAAACAAAAAAATTAAAGAGTACAATAGTTCGAGCAGTAAGTAAACACCCCCTTAGGATGTGTGGTTGTTTATGTTCTTGTTTACTCGTTTGTAAATGTGGACTTATAAAGTCCTTAATGTTAATTCGTGTTTTAAAATTATAACCTGATTTGATTTTGGTCTCTTTGTTTTTAAATTCAACTCCAAAATTGGCCAATTCTTCTCAATTGTACAAAAAGGAAGTCACACAGAATATATTATTAATATTATATACAGTTGTACTTAAATGTAAAAGAGTGAACACTTTAAACATTTTTTTACTTGTTGTATTCTTGTGTCTTGTACGGTGGCTTTAAAATTCATTATTTAAAAATTCTGTTTAGGAGAGACTGCTACTAGATATCTGCTTGTTTAAATATACGAGGTGTGGCTATAAAATAACGAGACTGATGCTGTAAAACTTTTTATTTTAAATTTATACATATTTAATTATTATCCCCTTCAATATACACCCTCCTCTATCCCTACACCGCTCCATCCGAATTTTCCATTGTTCAAAACAGTGCTGGAAGTCTTCGTCTGTGAGCTCGTTCATGAAGCGTGCCGCTTTTTATTTCACGGCTTCAACGGTCTGAAATCTTGTTCCTTTTAATGCAGTTTTGACCTTGGGGAACATAAAAGTCACATGGTGCCAGGTCAGGCGAATAAGGCGGATGGTCTAACACTGGGATGTTATGATTGGCTAGAAACTTCTTGACAGACAATGCAGTGTGAGCCGGTGCGTTGTCATGATGAAGAACCCATGACTTGTTTTTCCACAATTCGGGTCTTTTTTTTCTGATTTTCAACGTCTTCTCGGCCATCTTGGAAACGCTTAAACCACTCAAAAACTCGCGCACGTGATAAACATTCATTGCCATATACTTCTTTTAATAAAAGATAAGTTTCAGTAGCGGGTTTTCTAAGTTTCATGTGAAATTTCACGACAATTCATTGCTCTACTAAAACACATCATTTTTCCGGCAAAACACACAGAAACAGATGTTATACTGTTAAAATACTTACTGAATGAAATAATTAATAATAATAAATGTATATGTGATAATTATGTATTTGTATTCGATTGTTATTAAATACTGTACACCAGACATCCGGTGTGACCATGTGCTCAGTTTATTAATGTACATTAGGTTTTTCGGGTCCAAGGTTGCGTTAAGCGAGAAATCAGAGGCAGTAAGGGTTTCGAAATAACATCCAATTGACATGTGGCAAACAAATTAATTTTATTTATATCAGTATTCAAATGCTATAAACCACAGGAGTCTTTAAACGACTACTAAAATCCAACATGGCGGCTACATTATTTCCGCCTCTCACCATGCTTTTAATACTATATGGATATACTCTTATTTGCTTTAAAATAATTCTCCTATCAACTTCTTTACTGTAGTAACTTTCAAAAGTGTTATTTATTTCTTTGACATGAATAATTACTTTACAATTAACCACAAACCAATGCCTCAGATATAGTTACTTTAAAGTGGCCCACTCGCACTTTCACTCTCTCACTCAAACCAATCATACCACAATATTGAACACATTGATTATTTGTTCTGATTAGAGCTCATTTTTCTGTGTTAAATTTAGAAAAGAATTTTAAAGGGCTTTCCTGAAATGATGCGGCGTTGACTATCCTCGGCAGACTCCCATGTGGCTGGCAGGTGTTTGGCCAAACTGTTGCTGTTTTATTTAAGTGCACTGAATTTACTTTTTTCTCTACATTATGGTCCACTGATTCTATTGTATTGTTATGATTACATTTTTGAATAAATTTACATTTTTCTGGCAAAAACTGCCCACTACACTGTTAGAGCGTGTGTGCTCTCTGAGTTGCTTTTGAAGACTGGGCCTGGGTCAGACGTAATTGTTATGTAAGTGGTCGTGCATCTGACGTCACCGTCTATTGTTTTCCAACCACCGCCTTGGTTAATACGTAATGGTTTCATATCGTCATTGTGTTTTTGGTGACGATTTGTTACAGTGGACCAATGAAAAGTTCGTATGGTCAATTTGTAGCGCCTAAAACCGCCATTACCGTTGTTTAATTTCACTCGTACTCTGCTGACCTTGGATCGGCTCCCCTTCTGGTGAATTTGCGTATCTACTGGGACTTGGGTAAACTAACCTTGCCCTTGTCAATATGTATAAACACAATAAAATTTACAGTGACCCTATTACTTATACCGTTATTATGGTACAGGAAACTCTGTACTGTTACAATACAAACAAAGGCCACAGCCAAACTAATATAACTACAGACACGGGAGGGGCGTCAACCGATAGAAAACGCTTAACGCTAAACAGCTGTCGGTCGTATGACTTTGGCGCATGCGTAGTTCGTTTGTAGCCTAAAAGCAGAATGTTTTTCATCTTTCTGCAACGGATTTTAAGAAAACCAAATACTTTCTGCAAGCATTTCAGTAGTAACGTAGTTAAAATTGTTTTATGCAACGGCTCTCTCCGTTCTATACAAGTATTAAAATAATAATCCTTAAAATTTCAGGAGACAAAAATTGAGATATTTTTAGATTTAGGTTTTCGGAAATATAAGGTCTATCAGGATTTATTTGAATAAATTTGTAAATTACATTTAAATCTATTGATATTATAGGATATTGATTTTACGTTGATATAAAAAATCAGTCCAGAAATACACAACTATCCGGATTGTGAATTACTACGCCGGAGCGCGGCGGCGTGACTCAGTCTGCCGGCTGCAGCCGGCACTTTCACTTCAATAGATTACATGTAATCTTTACCGCTCGGCCTCTCATCGGAAATTTATCCATATATTATTGAGTCACTAACATAGATTTTGTTATTCAATTGATTCGTTTATTCGTATCTGTTTTTATGCAACAATTTATTTTTTTTAGAAATTTTACTGCAGCAAATTTTTTACGCGTTTTTCGTTAACGCGGTGGACGATCTTTCTGCAGGCCTCGTTTCCTTTCTGCGACAATGTCGCACTGTCGCCCGTTGTTCTGCTTTGGGGGTTTGTAGTAGCATCAGTCTCGTTATTTTATAGCCACACCTCGTATATATAAGTAAAATATATGCTTATTTTTAAAAGTATCTTGTCAAATTAAAGTTAAATTTTATGTTTATAAATAAATATTAACATAACATATTAATAATACACGTTATTTTTATTTTATAGGCGAGTCAAGAAGCTAAGCGAGACTTACAACTGCAGTTGGAAGAACAGCTAGCTGACGCACGACCAATTAAAGATATTGTTACAGATGTCCGAGATCTTGCACAGAAAAACTGCATTCCTGAACAAGATGTTATTACTCTTGTAAGTTACTTTTGTATTTGATAGTTTTTTCTTTAGTATGTATAACTATTTTGTGTAACAACTCTGTGTGTGTGTGTGTGTGTGTGTGTGTGTGTGTGTGTGTGTGTGTGTGTGCGTGCGCGCGCGCGCATGTGCGTGCTTTAATAACATTTTAAGGAACTAAAAGTGTTATTAGAAAGTCCTGAAAACATTCCTTAATTGTAGTTTCAATCATTTAAAAATAAATGAAATCAATTCTAGCCAAAGGAAATTGTAGATACAGATGAATAAAAACAATTCAGCAGGACAGCAAACAGAAAAATATAAGCAAGTTCCATTGTATTTTACATGTAACATTAAGGAACTTTGTGCCTTTTTTTTTTTTTTTTTTTAAAAAACGAATGTTATGGATTTCTTCCATGTGATTATTTTGGTAATAATTTTGAGAGGGAGAGAGAGAGAGATTTTTACTTTTTCTTTGTGCTCGTAAGGAACTGGTAGTATGGTCATATACTCTCAACAAATTCTGTTAGTTGAGATTATATGTGTTTTCTTTCAATATGCAAAGAAAAATGATTTTGGATGATTATTATTATTATTATTATTTTGTACAGATCATGTTACATGACCATGATCATGTTTTCTATAAATTAATTTTCGGTAGTTGTAACTATTAAAGGCCTCTGGCAAATTGTACGAAATTCACAAAATTTTACCTAAAAATCTATTACTTTAAGATTATTAATAATATGTCCTGTCTTATAAAACAACCAATATTATTTATTATTAGTAATAGTGTGATGATAAAAAAATACGCCGAAATATATTAATACATAAAATACACTGCCAGAACTTACCTGTACGCATTCACAACTACTTACCGTATTAAATTTCTCTCAGAAGACCAGAGTCGCCACGATTATTTTTATAGGTTAAAATATCGAAAACCTTTATACTCCACCTTAAATAAAAAGGACAATTTCGCTATCTGACCACCCCAAAAATAATTCAGAAAGATCCACGGAACGTTAGACGAATCTTGCAGCACAGAAATGAGAAAGCGGTAATGACGAAATGACTTAGTCTAACACATTTTTGTTAAGGAATGAATACTTTACTTACTTAAATACGGACATCCTTAATCCAAAACACCAAGGAACAAAACATAAATTGAGTTGGTTACATGACTCTTACATTAACAATATAATTCTTACTTACAAGGTAGCCCAGCTTTCCTCACGCACTCTATCACATCATTTACAAACCCCTTTAAAATATTATATAAAAATAGCAAAATAGTTATTCTTTACGGATCCCGGTTTCATTTTATGTTAATTTGATGTACGCAAGGCCGACCGAACACGTGCTTTCGTTCCGGTTACATTGTCCGTTATTAACTGCTCTCGAATTGTCACTGCACTGCACCCGTTTATAACATCGTCAATTCCTCGGGTCCCGGTCGGTATTAAGGCGTTACTACACCGCGTTATCCATACTTAAAAAGTTCTACCCAACTGGACCCGAGTTGCACGAACTACGTCTGATGGCTGTAGTAGATTCTAGTAGACTGCCTCGCGTCTGTCTTGGGGCGGGCGGAAGTTACTGTCCACAGCCAACGGATTTCGTCGACGTTCATAGTTGATTTGTTGCGGTTTATTGGCTAGGCACATGCTACATAGTGGTTGTTTCGGTAGTGTGTGCCGACGATATTTAGGCACTTCTGGTCTGACGTCACTAAAGGGGTGGTCCTTAAGTTTTTCGTATCCGCCAGCTCAGTCAAGTAGATGAAACAGAAAAGTACTTTTCACCATTTTGGCGTTTCCTGACGCGTGGGTCCGAGCGTATACTCACTTGACGAGTGCGTGCGCATGGTCATACACAAACAAAGTTCTGAGAAATTTGAGGTGGCCACATACTTCAACTGATTTCGCAACGGAATATTACATTGCTGCTGCGTTTCAACACTGTTTTATACACGTGGTCTGTTACAATGGAATTAAAACTTGCACAATATTTTTTATGAAACCCCGAAAACTGAAATAAATAAAATTACCCATTTCTGACACGTTACAATACCCCCTCAATGAGAATTCTTCTGTCCAAAACAGAAGAAATCTCATTGATAAAACCCCTAAGAGGACCGGTGAGGAACTGGTGCCAACAACCCCCGTGTTCTTATACTTCATGGGTACACGACCCCCCTGGCTTGGCGACTATGGACACATCTGAACGAGATCCCTGGACTTCCCTGTAAGAGATTTCAACACCGAAAAATCGAACAGACACGCACCACGGCGCACCTCGCCTTCTATCATGCTACCCCAAAAATCCTCAATCCCTGGCTTAGATTATGCCAGATCCTCAGCCGATATGTTTCCCCTTTTATGCAAGCTGGGCTGCCTTTGGCAGACACTGGGCTCACACACACTCACATTACATATTATAAGTTGAAAACTCTTTAAAAATTTGTTGAAATTACGACTCACTGGTTGTTTTCATTTAAAATCAAATCATAAATTTTGTATATATTTTAAATTATTCTCTTCATTAGGTTTTTCTGTTATTTCTGTTAGTTAAAATAAATCACTTTAAACATTTCTTACAATTAAGACCATCCTTAACCTAACATGGATTATCTAGCGTCTAACAATACAATTCAACACAAAACAAATCAATAAGAATAAACATGGTTAGAACACAAACAAGAAAATAATCAAAGTTTAAAAATATTCATTAGCTGGCAGGCGAACAATCAAGATTTTTTTTTTTTTTTTTTTTTTTTTCAAAAAAAAAACTATTTTCCAAAAAATTTTAAAATTCAAAGAAAAAAATTTAAATTTATTAAAAGGTTTCCTTTACATATAGAAATTATTTAAAATTTGTTTAAATTGATCAAAAACCAAACGTGGAATCAACTTCCTTACTATTAACTTATATGACCTCACTGTCAGCTGATCAAAACTAGGTCTAGTCCACAACCCTGACCTACATACGTTATGTACCAGTTATGTCTGAACATACACTTAACATCTGTAAAATTCTTGTCTTGACACACAAAAACATAATAACATAAATCCTTTAAAATAACAAAATATTATTATAAATAATAATCAAATTGACATTCAAATTATTTAAAATAAACACCTTCTAACTTTACTTTTCCAAATTCTATCAAACTTTGTCACTGGTTTCAAGTAAAAAAATTTTATATTTTTATTATAAATCTCTCTCTTTATTAGACAATCTTATTCTCCATTACTGTAGGTGATCTAAATACTTATAACAATTTAATTTACTACTTGACAGGCTTACACTTATAATCTCTACCCCTCTGACTCTAATGCTCATCAACTTTAACTAACATGACACCCATCTCTATCAAAATATCTATCCATCAATCTCTAAACCCCACTTATCATTAAACTCAAATCGCCACCTTCTCTCTATATATAAAAAACTCTCTAACCCTTTGTACTTAGGATACGTGTTTCCCCCCCCCCCCAAAACTCATTTCCCATTATCTGGTCCCTGGATTCTACCTGAGGCGACCCCTTCCCACTAAATCGGTCCCATCCCGTCCCAACCATTATGTTGCGGACTCCCACATTCCACTACCCCCTATTACAAAATTGCCATCCCCAAAAAATCTCAATCTTATTATCTTACTTCAACTACAACAAAAGAACATCATCAATTAATAATATCAATATATCACTCAAAGCTCTACATATATTCTCCACAACTACTGTGTCAACCTCAATACTTCTCAAATTCTATTACATTATCTCACAACAACATTACATTATTTTCATCTCTACTATTTCAACTTTAATTTCAACTTGGACTGATCGACTTCTCCCACAAAATACTCATCACCCCAAAAACTATCTTTTATTAGCTTTCACAAATTATTACTTTATTTCTCACTTTATCAAATTACTTTTCTCATTACTTTAAATAGCATCTGTAATACATTGAAACATTACATTAAACATTAATTACCTGGAACATTTACAACCAATATAACAGTGACATTTTATTGTTGATCAGCTGACATTCTTAACAAAGTGAAAACACATCTCAAAATTTAGCAAATCACGTGAAATATATATATTTATCAATCCTTACTTCTAACCTCCTTGTTTCCCCTTTTTCTGATTCTGATAATTTGTTTTAACCGCCTGCCAGTCTGTTTAGTTATTTGCTTAGTTTAAAAAATACACAAATCATATAAAACATATACTTTCTCTCAACTCTTATATCTAACCTACTACAATAAAATATTACATTTAACACATAGAATGAACACCTTATAGTGAATGTATGAGCATCTAGTTATTTAAACAGAACACAAGCATTTTTATTAGATAAAAATTTGAGTTAGCAATTTTTATGTTATAAAATTTAAATTCGTGGCTCATCTGAGCCACCTCCCATCCACACACTCTATTGCAAGTTATGTAAGACTGTAGCGCCTTTTCGCTTCCACAAAGACTGCATATTTTGGAGTAATTTGACATCTCCGTGTCTTTGCTTCGGCAGTTACATTTTAACATTTTTGATATCAACATATCTTTGGTTATATTTAAACGCCCTTAAACGGGTCTACCACCTGGCCTTGCTGTTCCTACTCGAACAGAGTGGCAGCCGCTGTTCCATAGTACCTGGATTTCCCCTAAATTTCACCCCCCATTTAATTTCTACTATATACCAATTTCAAGTCAGCTATGGTCAAGGGACTTGATATGACCATAGCTGGCCGCTAGCCAAAGCCACGATTAGTGCTGGTAAGGCAGTAATCGCCCGAAAAGTTGGGGAAATCTAACTTGCATTTCAATGCCTGTTCTAAATCGTCATTAGTATGTGCGACACGAGCGTCTATCAGTGTACCAATTGAATGTGTACCAAAAAAAAAAATGTGCCGCACATTGTCGCCATTTTGGCCTCCGATGAAGGTAACACTCTCTGTTACCCCCAACCCATTTCACTATCTACGAGAGCACAGGCCACCCCCGCAATAGCAACTTAATACCTAAATACTTAAAAAATTTTATATACATTCTATCGTAACATTTTCATTAATCCTTTAGCATTTGACTCATTCAAATCATTCATACATTTCTACCATTGAACTTTCTTAAAATTTTCAGATTTATTAATAATAATTATTATATATCATCTTTCAGTTATTATTAAAAGTTTTAATTATCATTTTTATTTCCCACAATTATTTCAAATCATCTCATTATTGAATAAAAATCTTCTCATATAAGTTACACCTGTAAACATTTTAATTATATTTTTCTTTTATAGAATTGCTAAACTGCTATAATTGTTTTTATTATTTAGACAAAGCTTTTCGTCATTACTGACATCTTCAGGTCTTAAACAACGTCTATCAACTGTACGTTGTAGGCTTTTATACTTTAGGCCCCTCCCCTTATGTCATCGCCCCTCCTATTGGTTCTAGCTGCTACCGCTCTTCACGGGAACTTTGTCTACCTTTTTCCGTTAGGCATTTTTCTAACGTCCGTCAAATTGTTTTAAGAATCTCCCGTTAATTTCTTCATTCTTGACTTATAACCTTTTGCATTTCGTCATTTTTTAGTGTGTTATTCTTATTATAAGAATAATAAGAATATAAGAAATAACACACTAAAAAATGACGAAATGCAAAAGGTTATAAGTCAAGAATGAAGAAATTAACGGGAGATTCTTAAAACAATTTGACGGACGTTAGAAAAATGCCTAACGGAAAAAGGTAGACAAAGTTCCCGTGAAGAGCGGTAGCAGCTAGAACCAATAGGAGGGGCGATGACATAAGGGGAGGGGCCTAAAGTATAAAAGCCTACAACGTACAGTTGATAGACGTTGTTTAAGACCTGAAGATGTCAGTAATGACGAAAAGCTTTGTCTAAATAATAAAAACAATTATAGCAGTTTAGCAATTCTATAAAAGAAAAGTAAGGATGGCTGCTAATTTAAACAATACGAAGAATTTTAATTATACATGATTCGTACTATAAAATTTCTATACTTACAGTTCATTTAAAATGACACACAAAATATATACACATCACCAATACTTTCACCTCACCTCTGAAACATTTAACACAAATGTTAGTTTACATCGAACAATTTACCATTTAATTACCAAATTTCCAAATCTCGAAAAAATAATTTAAATCCATTAGAAAATTTAATTATGCAACATTTAAATAATCAATCAAAATATTTAAAACATATCAAATTGTTTTAATCAAATTAATTACTGAAAAATACAAGTTTCATTTCTACCAAAACAGTTACAATTAACCAATTCCTGTTTTCAAAATTAATTCTGTTTATTTATTTAAATTGCAAAATATTAATCTTATTATTACAACAATTATCTACCTGCATACACTGTTCACTTAATCACAACACGTACAATTGGATTCACTACATATATATTTACAAATCTGATTCATTATTTATTCAGTTATCATATTTCAATGTCCAAGTCAGCTAAGTTAAAACCCATAAAACAAAATATTTATAACTGTCCTTTATTGTTTTATGGTTTAGCCTCCATCGTCATAGATTAACCTTGGTTTTATATAACATTGTTCACTTTCATTCACACACAAATTACTCTCTTGTGTGGCATAACCATAAAAACCAACTTCATTCATTTTACCAAAATAATCATAAAACCAGTCAACGTTAAATACATCTGTTAAGTCTCCATCAGTAATTATATTTATTGTCAAGTCAGTTATTTTATCATTCATTACAACATAAGGTAAGTTATTATTATTTAAAACTGTATCATCAAAATAATCTTCACTCTCTATTTTAACAAGTAAGTATTTCATATCATTTAACATCTCTTTCAACTCATTATAATTTCTCTGCAACTTATATAATTTAAATCTCTCTCATCATAACGCCATATCATACTTTCAACATCATTCCACACAGAGGATACTAACTTATACAAAAAAGGGATATAACTCAAATCTTCCATTAAATAGGGTCTCTTGCCCTCCAATAATAACATTTTTTAACACCTTGGTTCATCACAAATAAGGGGAAAATTTACCCTCTGCCCTACACATTCAGCTACTCTCTCTCTCTCCATTCTTTTTCTAATTCATCAACACTAATTATAACTTCGTTACTACATATAGCACTCTCTCTCTCACTCACTATTTCACTATCTACTTCCACTGTATCATTCTCTGATACCACCCTTCCAATCACATTACCACTTTCAATATCATTGTTAACATTTATTATCTTACTCTCTACTACCACATTTTTAATTATATTCTCCTTTTCGACATTATTGTCATCATTTGTAAATGTTTTATTATCATTATTATTTTTACTTTTACTCTTTTCTCCCACTGACTCTACTATTTTCTCAATGTCTTGTTTCAATTCATTACAACTATTTTCGCATTTCGTTTTTACTTCATCAATGTCAAATTTAAGTACATCAATTTTACAATTAAATTTGTTTTTAATTTCGGTCTTAATTTCATCAAAACGATTATTTAAGTCGTTAAATTTGTTATTCTGTACTTTGAATTTCGTATCTAACTCATTATTCTGGTTTGTTAATACATTGAATTTAGCGTCCGAATCACTCTTCTGTTCATCAAACTTCGCGTTAAAACTACTCAAGTTATCAGATATTGTTTTCATGAGATTACACATATTTTCCATTGACAACTGTTTAATTCGTGTCGTCGTTGGAGTAGATTGTGCTGCTACATTTTTGTCAGTGAAGCTGACTTCTTCATTATTATCTGCCATTTCTTACCTTGTACTCATACAACTGTAAATCACAATGATACAAACCTAACCTACTCGCACGTGCGTAATTATGTGCGATAAATATTTTTACAAGTTCGTCATTACCACATCCTATTTTCTGTGCATTAAAATAGGTCTATCTCGTACAAATAAAATTAAACGAAAATCCTGGCAGCGAGAGCCATTTGTGATGATAAAAAATACGCCGAAATATATTAATACATAAAATACACTGCCAGAACTTACCTGTACGCATTCACAACTACTTACCGTATTAAATTTCTCTCAGAAGACCAGAGTCGCCACGATTATTTTTTATAGGTTAAAATATCGAAAACCTTTATACTCCACCTTAAATAAAAAGGACAATTTCGCTATCTGACCACCCCAAAAATAATTCAGAAAGATCCACGGAACGTTAGACGAATCTTGCAGCACAGAAATGAGAAAGTGGTAATGACGAAATGACTTAGTCTAACACATTTTTGTTAAGGAATGAATACTTTACTTACTTAAATACGGACATCCTTAATCCAAAACACCAAGGAACAAAACATAAATTGAGTTGGTTACATGACTCTTACATTAACAATATAATTCTTACTTACAAGGTAGCCCAGCTTTGCTCACTCACTCTATCACATCATTTACAAACCCCTTTAAAATATTATATAAAAATAGCAAAATAGTTATTCTTTACGGATCCCAGTTTCATTTTATGTTAATTTGATGTACGCGAGGCCGACCGAACACGTGCTTTCGTTCCGGTTACATTGTCCGTTATTAACTGCTCTCGAATTGTCACTGCACTGCACCCGTTTATAACATCGTCAATTCCTCAGGTCCCGGTCGGTATTAAGGCGTTACTACACCGCGTTATCCATACTTAAAAAGTTCTACCCAACTGGACCCGAGTTGCACGAACTACGTCTGATGGCTGTAGTAGATTCTAGTAGACTGCCTCGCGTCTGTCTTGGGGCGGGCGGAAGTTACTGTCCACAGCCAACGGATTTCGTCGACGTTCATAGTTGATTTGTTGCGGTTTATTGGCTAAGCACATGCTACATAGTGGTTGTTTCGGTAGTGTGTGCCGACGATATTTAGGCACTTCTGGTCTGACGTCACTAAAGGGGTGGTCCTTAAGTTTTTCGTATCCGCCAGCTCAGTCAAGTAGATAAAACAAAAAAGTACTTTTCACCATTTTGGCGTTTCCTGAGGCGTGGGTCCGAGCGTATACTCACTTGACGAGTGCGTGCGCATGGTCATACACAAGCAAAGTTCTTAGAATTTCTTGGGTGGCTGCATACCTCAACTGATTTCGCAACGGAATATTACGTTGCTGCTTTGTTACAAACTGCTATAGTCACCACGTGTTCTTTCACAATGGGATTAAAACTTGCACAATATTTTTATGAAACCCCGAAAACTGAAATGAAATAAAATAAAATACCCCATTTTTGACACGTTACAATAGTAAAACAAGATAAATTCCGAGAAAATATAAATACTTTAGTGTTCTATAAAAATCTGTTACATTATCTCTGTTAGTTTGTGTTTAGAGTGGAGTATCTATTGAATTGATTCCCTGAGTCTTGTGTTAAAAGGTTATTTGAAGCTGCTTTTCAATGTTAGAACATAAGAAAGTACTAACGGTAATTAAAAAGGGAGTAGGAAAGTTAAAGTAGATGGTTAGCATAATGTCACCCTGAACATCTTGATTCATGTATACATTGTTGTAATTATTAAATAATACATCTATGGAACTGTTGTAACCAAAAGTTTCTTTATATCATGTAGATGAAAAAAATGGAATTGTTTTGAAATAAGAAATACAAAATGTGGCACTGGTGCTTTGGTTGAGTATAGTATCTGAGAATTAGACCGTCTCCTAGTTGATAGTAAATCTTTGTTAGTTTTTATGTTTATTATGGTATCTTCATCCATAGCAATGTAAAAAATGACACTTTCCAGTGAATTAAGTGTGTTTGCTTAATTTTGTAGATTTGGACAACTGTTATGAATCTGGCTGAATGGAACAAGAAAGAGGAACTTGTTGCAGAACAGGCTCTCAAGCATCTGCAGAAGTTTACACCTCTCTTTGCTTCCTTCACCTGTACACAACGTTCTGAAATAGCACTTATGCTCAAAATTCAAGAGTATTGTTACGAAAACATGAATTTTATGAAGATCTTCCAGAAAATAATACTACTTTTTTATAAAAGTAAGTCAGCTGTAAATTCTAGAAAGTAATTCTTTGCTGTTTTCCATAATACAGATTTTTAGTGTGTGTGTGTGTGTGTGTGTGTGTGTGTGTGTGTGTGTGTGTGTGTGTGTGTGCACGCTGAAAAGCTGAGAAAGAAATTCTAAAATATACACCTTTAACATAAACAAAAGTAAAATACACATCAAAATAACATTTTTATAGTCATTTCTGTAAAATCCTTGCCCGTTTGTATTCTGCTGTTTCAGCAAATTTGTGTCAGTGTTCTCTAGTTATAAGTATTTTCTAACCATGATTGGTTATATTTTTCCTTAACAAAAAAAAAGCATTAGAACTTGTTTTGTTAACTGCTCTATCTTCATTGTATGCAGATTCCCCATTGTAATGTTCTCAAGTTAATTACATAAGTGTGAAGTATAACATTCAGCTCTGGCATATTCTACTATTAAGTTATAACCAATGGTGTTTGTATAGTCTGACAATGTGTGGAAAAAATCAGACAAACAGCCAAACACAGACCGAGCCACAGTTCATGTGGTATTATACCCTACCAACTTTTCAAGTATCAGTGAGGCAACTAAATGGAAATCAGTGGAGTGAGCCTGTTGATTTCACATTGGCATGATATCAGTGATTTATCAGATGAGGTGAGGAATTCCCTTGTTCTGTGTTGTTCTTCTGTAGTATGGCGTATCTAAATGAATAGAGGTTAAGCTTCTCAAATAGAGAGAATCTTGTCAAAATAAAACAAGATCTTGTCACCGAACCACCTCAGTTAAGTATTGTTGAAATATCCAGTATTTGAAGGAAACTTGCATACCTCTCTCCACCATTTCTGGAATGTTCGTAGACTGAGATGCAGTGGTCATAGAGGTACCTAATAGATGGACAAAATTGTTGACCAAAACTTCCACATAGTTTATGCTAACTGAACCATCATTATTTATTTTCAAGTTAATACAACAGTTATTTGTTTTAGCTGAAGTGCTCTCCGAGGAGGTGATATTGAAATGGTACAAAGATGGCCATTCAGTCAAGGGGAAAATGATGTTTCTAGAGCAGATGAAAAAGTTTATCGAGTGGCTTCAAAATGCTGAGGAAGGTAAGTATTTGTTATAGACCTGGTTATGTGCATTCAATAAAGCATTTGTTACTACAGTAAATGAATATGAAAAGTTCCTGTTGCTTTAAAGTCACGAATTTATCTCATTTGCATTCCATGAGCAGATCAAAGATGAACTGGATTGTTCATCTTTAAGTATTTAATTTGCATATATAGACAATCTGTGATACAGTTTTAGCCTTTTAGAGAAGCTGTGTGATTGTAGGGAATTTGGTGTCTAACACTTCCCTGGCCAGAAAGTTTCATTCATTGTAGATTTGAATGATTTTGAGGTAAACTGTGCATTGCATTAATATACAGTAAAACTTGTCCAAGGCGGAACGTGAATAAGGCAGAAATTTGCCCAATGTGAACAAATTGTCTAGTCCCGGCATATAGAATAGGCACTATAGTGTTATTTATTTTCTATGATGTGGAATCTGCCCAACGCAGAAACGGAAAGCAATATTTCAAGAATTTATTAAAAAGTACTTGTATAATGCGGAAAATGTGTAAAAATGATTTTGCACTCCCTACCTTTTACTGTTTCGTTTGAGAATTAATGTTAGTCAGGTAGTCATTGTTCGGACAAGTAGCTTCATACCGCAAGAATACATAGAACAAAGTCAAATACCTGCCTTTCTATTGTATCAAAAAATGTTAAGAGGATTAGAAGCTGGTAGGTAAACAATAAATTGACGCTTACTACGGATCATTAACTTAATGCCTAACAGTTATAGGGACAAAGAAAGCGAGAGAGAGAGGGGGGAATTGAACTTTCCAATTCATGGAAAAGCCCAAACTTTTCAGTGTCCATGTTCAGTAACTGGAATTTCAATAAACCAGTCAGTTCATTTTTGCATCATGGCTAAATCGTACGTGGCGTTGTCGCTAAACGAAAAAGTTAAAGTCATAGAAGCTAAGGATAAAGATAAACTCTCAGTACGGGAAATAATGATGCGGTTCAAGTGTGGCAAAATGCAAATCTACAACACGCTTAAACAAAAAGATAAAATAATGAACGAGTGGCTGCAAGGAAACGGTCGAATGAAAAGGAAGGCAAAGATAACTGGCAACGAGGTAGTGTGGGAGTGGTTCACCAACGCAGGGTCAAAAAACATTCATATATCCGGTCCAATGCTCCAAAGTGAAGCTCTCGCAGTAGCCAAATCTCTCAGAAACCATCAGTTTAAGGCGTCTACAGGATGGCTGGACAGTTTTAAGAAGAGGCACAATATTGTGTGGAACGAAGTTTGTGGGGAATCTAAGGATGTGGATGAAAGTGTGGTAAGTGAGTGGAAACCAAAACTGTTAGAATTGATTTCACCATATGAACCTAAAAACATTTACAATGCAGACGAAACAGGATTGTTTTTCCGGGCATTACCAACAAAATCACTTGCGGTTAAGGGAGAAAAGTGTGCCGGGGGCAAAATGTCCAAAGAAAGACTCACAGTGTTATTGTGTGGGAATATGGTGGGAGAAATGGAACAGCCTCTCGTGATTGGAAAGGCAGCGAAACCGAGATGTTTCAAGAACCTGAAAATTAATAATCTACCAGTGGTTTGGAGAAACAATAAAAAAGCTTGTATGACTGCTGCTACAATGGAAGAGTGGTTAAATGGGTTCAATGCAAAAATGAAGAAGGAAAATCGAAAGGTGATCCTTTTTCTTGACAATGCCACCTGCCACCCAAAGGTAACACTTTCAAATGTGAAAATCGCCTGGTTCCCAGCAAATGCAACAAGTGTATTACAGCCTATGGATATGGGTGTTATTTACACATTCAAATCGCACTACAGACGGTTACTGATGCAATCTTTGATTGCCAATACAGAAGAAGCTGATAGCTCTTATGCTTTAGTAAGATCTGTATCAGTTCTGGATGCTGTGAACTGGATCGGGTTGGCAGTGAAGAAAATTAAAGCAGAAACTGTAAAAGTGTTTTGGTAAAGCATGGTTTGGGGAAAGTGATGTTGCAGATGATTTGGAGGAGGCGAGTTAAAACATAGTGACAATATTCAATCTTTGCCGAGGAAAAGAACTTTCCTGTGATATGGAGAACTTTGTTTGAAGTGATGACCATCTAGCCACACATTACAACTTTGAGTCTGCTACAGCTCTTCTAGGGGTAAGAAATACGGAGGAGGAGGAGGAAGAAGGAGGAGGAGGAGGAGATATTTCAACGAAGATTCGCACACATGACCAGGCCCTTCATTGCATCAGTGACATAATGCAGTTTGCCATTGATTCGAACGCTTCCAGCCTTCTTGAACTATTTTATACAGTTAAGGACTGCATTCAAAAAGACATGATCACAAAAAAGTGGAAACAAGTTTCTTTGTTGGATCTGTGGAAAAAAAACTGAATGATTTGTACATTTGAATCGTGTAATGTGTAGTGTAATAATAATACTGTAACAAATAATAATAATAATATAATACTGTAATAACATATGTGTTTCACCTACGTACAACAGCCAGCCCCGCCGATCTTCACTCATAAACAGGTATGTATAGTAAGGCTGTATGTTTTTAATACAATTTCTTACACATTATGTAATTTTGTGTATAGTGCGGAAACTTGGCCAATTTGGAAAATAAATTCGGTCCCTTGCAATTCCGCTTTGAACAAGTTTTACTGTAGTTACATGCTGTATCTAAAAGTAATGAAACAGTATAAACCCAATTATTGACACTTTGGGTACAAAACAGTTTTATCCTTTTCATTGTGGACCTTTGGGAAGACATTGATCCCAGTGATTGAAACCATCCTGGAAGTCTTAAACTGTCAGTGCCTTTAGGTTGTCTTTTAGATGTTCTCCACACGCATTGTCCTGAAGTTGATTTTTCAATTTTTGAAACAGAAAAATTATGATTCTGCCTGAAATTGTAGAGGCATAGAGGCAGAGAAATTACAGGATACCCTTTTTGAAAATACTGTAATGACCACTTAGGCCGATATGTAAAATTTAAAAACTAGACCACTTGGCCTAGCGGAAGTGAAAAGTGTGCTGGAGCCAAGAGTGACTGGACTTGCAATAAAACACTAAATAAATAGTTCTTTTTTTTCTACCTACTTTTAATAGACTTAACAGTATTTTACAGGAAACAATAAAATCAAAATTTAAATACCACAGTAAAATCAAAATCTGTATGAAAAATGATAGTCCAGAAGTTTTTAGATTAAATGATACCCAAACTTAGGCCTACCCTACAAAACCAAAGTGCAATAGAAACATGTTTTTTTAAATAAAAAAATTGTTACATTGTGAAAACAAACTTACAGTGTAAAGAAAGTCTTTTGTAGTTCTCAGAACTCCTTGTAGTAGTCTGTGAAGGACTGAACAGTTTGTTGAACTTCACTATCTTTAAGCTTATATACTCTTCCAGTCGGCATCACTGGGTTTACTTTGCACAGTACATGTGTTACAGGGAGCCAGAGGATGTCAGCTTTTCTGGGGTAAGCGAAAGATGTTGATGGACCAGCTGGATGCAGAAAAGAAACCTTAACTTCGTCTATGCTTTCTTCTTTTGCTAGTACATATGCTAACCACCAGTTATTTTCATAAATGATGGTTATGTATCCGCTAACTTCTGTCAGTTGCAGCCTATCTCAGTAGTTGATATATCTCATTCAGAAAATACCTTCACTTTAATCTTTAAGGTACTAGAGGGGATATGTATAAAGCCATGAAGTTTTGGGTTCCTTGTATTGCAATGGACCTGCTAAGACGATCTTTCAAACAGTTGTCCGTGTTAATGTATTCATCATGTGTTACATATACAAAGTTTACAGAAAAATGTTTTACAGTGCCCACACAAATGGGGTTTGTATTTGATTCTCGTATGGACACTGCAAACTTGCTCTGGCTCCTAGTCTTTTTACACTGCCCCCAACACCGTCGCATGCTCCTTTCCCATGTGCTGTAGCTGAGAAATGCCATTCAGCATCAATACCAAAATCAGTTTTATGAAAACACAAGTTTGTAAAATTCTTTCTGTTTTTGTATTGAGCTGCTGATCCGTCAGAGAAGTAAAAAATCTTCTAAATATTGTCACCAAATTTGGTTTTCATAAAATCAATGAGCTTTCTTTGAAAGCAATACACACCGCAACTGTGTTATGCTCCAGACATTCTGAGATGACAACAAAACTTACATGTTCTGTCTTTTCTTCTCTCCTGAAGTAGATGACAAATGGATGAACAGTGGCAAGCCCACCACTCCAAAGATGGCTGTGGGCTTCATCTCGAAGAATGAAACTATAGTTTTCAGAAAAGTCACAAACAACAAGAAATTCTGAGTTCTGCAGATTTTCTTTAGTGTGGTTCATGAAGGAACTCTGTTGTTTGGCAATGAAGTCATGTCTAACTAAATCAGAAAGGTTTTCACATAACATTTCAATGAAATCTGAAGGTGATTTTTGTAATGTTTCCAAATTACATCTGTCAACTGAAATCCATTGGCGAAAAGTAACTGTTTCCTCCAAGATAAGTTTGATTTCCTGATTACCAGGACAAGATGGCCAGTTTCCCAAATGACATGCTATGGAAGCTTGATTACAGAGTACTTTAGCAAGGCAGTCTTTGTATGATGTTAGTTTTCCATCTGTTAGTGCCCCTATTTTTGCGTTTTCCATCATTAGATTGATATTTCGGTGTATCGTGCAAACACATAGAGTGTGTGTCTCACTGTGACCTTGAAGTGTTATTCAGTAATTAATTATTAATTGAATATTGGTTTTTGTCTGTAAAGTTTAATTCAGGGCTTCGTTTAGTGTACTTCAGCAGAGAACAATGGGCAAATACAAATAACAAAATGCGTATATCAAGTAAAATATAACATTATTTATTTTCTTTTGATAACATGAAAAAGGTCATGAACACATTTATTCCTCCTGAAGGCGTAAAACTGATTACCAATAACTATTACATCAAAATACAAATACGTATATCAAAGATTACGCAAACTCAACACTTCTTGTTAGGCCTATATTCATATTCTTCACCCACACAATCATACACATTTACATACTTTTAGGTTTTTGTTAAGCTCAACTTAATAAATTTGGTGAAAAGCCAGTATTTAATTAAATTGTTGAAATGTCTACTTCCCTTTCATGGTGCATATGGTTTCATCCTACCTCCTGTTCCGTCCTGTGTGTCTCCTGTTGCGTGCACTGTTTGTTGTTTTCACTTTTATATCTTACGTCCGAACTGTCAATTTATTTTTATTGATCACTGATTAATACATTATTTATATTTTTTAAATTCAAATACTAGTTAAAATTTCACATTTTATGATTTGCGTTGTATGCGCGGGTGCTCGCTATTGCTGTTGCACAGCGCAAAAGATGGTGGTCGACTGACTTTCAGTGTTAAAAATTTCCGTTTGTGTCGTCTCTAAACTGGTTCACTCCGCTCCCCGCCATACGTCTCGTCCTCAGTATTGGAAAGTTCTGTTTGCTTAGTATCACCTTTTCAACTTGACACGGACTGATTTTCGTCAACAGCATTCCTTCGTTGTTAGTCACTGACTACAAATAAACTCGAGATTTGCTGCATAACCATATATGGTTATGAAATTCTCACTGGCTATCGATTCACCTTAAGGGGCCTCATCTGCACATGTTATAGAATTCATAATATTTGAAAATGATATTTATGTAAATTTAGACCCATTACAATACCCCCCCTCCAATGAGAGGTTTTATGCCGAAGCATAAAAGCTCTCGTTGACACTCTCATACTTTCTAAAGGGATCAGCCGAGATATGTCGCCACAACCCCCTTACGTTTTATTAAAAATTGTGGTTAACTTACCCCTGGTCCAGTGACTGTGACCGCACCTGAATGACCTTACTGGACTTCTCTCTTGAGATCCCAACACCGCAAGGCCAGACAGGCACTTGACGCTCCTGCTCTGGTGCGCAGGCCAGCACAGGACCGCCGCCATAGCATCACCAGACACTGAAACATGAAATCAAAAAATATCAAATAGTGGCCTGGTATAATGACATATCCCTAACTGATCTGGTTCCCCTTAGCTGTGTTGGTTTGCGTTAAGAAGTACTGAGTTTTTTTTTTATCCTACACATGGACGAATACTTAGTCTAAGTGTAATACATTATAAGAATTCCATACCAACATTCTGTATAACCTTCTCTCGTTAACTCTTATCCCAAAATTCTAAATGATCGCTCTGATTCCCATCAAAATTTAAATAAACATTTCCATTATAACGTATAAATACCTTCCATTATATAATTCACATTTCAAAATTAATAAACTCCTTATATAGATTAAAACACATTAAATCAACATCAGAACAAATTACTTACTTAACAGTCGTTAAGCATCTTCATATTACTCCTTAATACATCAAAATAAAATACTCCTCATCAACACAACATCATTCACTTACATCAGAAAATCAATTACATACTCTACATTATTGATGTAACTAATTTTAATATTATTATTACACTCGTTACTAACAACCTAGTAACCACCTTCTCCATAATCACACAATTTATTATAATTTATTAAATTATGAATTTATTTTAAACTCCTCCTTCCACACACACTGTTATCCCCCGTGGACTGTAGCGCCCAGTTGCCTCCACAAGGACTGAAGCGGAAGGGGTGAACACTTTTTTCTTTTCTTTCTCCCCCATCCTTGTTTTGGCGTTACACAAAATTCGGCATTACTGATATCCCGGATACCAGTAATCCTACTAAATTAATATTCACACTCCCTTAATCGGTCTATCACCCATACTTAGGTATATAGCCGTGTTCCAAAGTTATATCATCTTAGCTTCCCCTGACCTAAACCCCCCAGTTGTATTTCTAAGTTCACCAATTTAGAATATTAAGCAAAATCCACGGTCAGGGTTCGGTGAAGCCGTGACCGCCCGAAAATGGGGAATCGCATTTACCATATCTCTTATATGGTTTATCTTTACACGTTGATAACTTAAACCTAATTAATTATGATGGCCAACTACAGACAAGGCCACAATTTTTTTTCCACTCAAATGGCGCCAAACAATGCACCCATTACCTTAATGTTAATCTAAAGCTTATACTTTCATGTACCCCCAATTCATTATAAAATAATCTGTATTTATTCGTCCATGATTTTAATGAATTAAAAGAATAATTAACATTACTCATGTAAATAATACCTTTTTAACTGTGTTACATTATAGGTTCCCTTTATTTCTCGGGTTTACAGGTCTATTAATACATAAGCATTTTCCATTTTTACATCACTAACTTCATAGGGACCGTCGTATAACAAGAAGAATTTTTTAATCTCTTTATCCAAAGCTGATGATTGATCATGGTTTTTTATTAATACCAGTTGCCCTACCTCATATTTGATGGGTGTTAAATTCCTATCATGCCTCCTTTTCCGTTGTTCTGCTTTACTTGAAAGCCTCTCCTTGGCAAGCACCAGTTTTCTCCCATGCGGTACCTTAGTTCGCGTCGGAAATTTTATTAATTCCTCTATTATGCGTGATGGCCTCCTCCAAAACATTAACTCATGAGGACTATAACTTGTGGACTCATGCAGACTACAGTTAATGTACTCTTCTATTTTATTCACAGATGCGGCCCACAGTGAATGTTTTTGGTGGCAGAAGGTTCTAAACATACGCCCGAATTCCCGCATAACACGCTCACTAGGGTGTGATTGGGGATGATACACCGATGTATGTTTAACTAAAATATTTTCCCAACCTAACGTTTCCCTCCAAATGTTGCTGGTAAACTGAGAACCATGATCCGATAATATTATTTTAGGTCTACCTACTTCAGCAATGTATTCACTGACTATCTTTCTAGCTAGTACCAAAGATGTAGCTTTTTTAATAGGGTACAACTTTACAAATTTGGTAAAAACATCTAGTACGACAAATAAATAAATCACCCTGCCCCAACTTTTGGGTAGAAGGCCATATAAATCACCGGCAGCTATTGCTAAAGGACTGTGTGGTATTACATGTTGCATTAAACCCTCCTGTTTTCGATTATTTACCTTGGATTTCTGACAAATTTCACACGTTTTTAACATTTTACGTACGGTTTTTTCCATATTATTAAATTTACAAGACTCTTTTAATATGTCACTGCATTTCTTGGGACCTATATGACCATACCTCAAATGACAATCTTTCACTACTTCGGATATTAAAACTTTAGGCATGCATAATTTCCAATCATCACCTTGTTCATTTGTCCGGTGAAATAAATGTTTATCATACAAACTAAAATGTTTTTCCCATTTATTAGATATATTGGGTACCTGATTTAATGCTATTATTATTTTACCAAGTTCTGTATCTTTTCCTTGTTCTGTGGCTAGGTTATGTATCAATTGTAACTCTTCAATTATTTACGGACAAATTATATGACTCGGGTCCCTAGTTCGGGGCCAAATGTAACTCTACTATTACATTACAAAATTATAATTATATTTATCTCTTACCTTCGGGTTTTTTACTCCAAGGGTCGTTCAGACGAAACTGCTGCAAAAAGGGATTATTTGGATTTGATATGGGCAAAGATCAAATACACCGTTTGTGCTAAAACAAATTGCCTCTGGTTTATTATGTCAAATAACTACTTCATCTCCCTTTCATGACATTTAAATTAAATACTTGTAGAAGGAGCAACAATTTGTGAAATCAACTATAGTCACAACTATTTCTTAATTAACTAGCTTATGACACTACGATATACCTCCACTATTTATTATCTGCAATGAACCAATACGTGCTTTAGCTACACACTCACACACATTCGTTCTTTGATTTTATCGTTCTATTTAAACCCCACTTTGAGATCTCTGATTTACATTTTAGCTTTATAATTTATTTATGTTGAATTATACTCTGGGGAAAAAGGTAAAATAATCTTGGTTAAAACTCAGTCAATACTTAACGTCTGAAGAACTCCGCTGTTTTGCACCTCTGCTGTGAATGCACTGTTTAACACACCATGATTTAGTTTTCCACTGTTTAACCGCGGTACTGTTATTGCTTATTTCAAATTAAGTTGATGCGCCACTATTACTCTAGTTCACTTTTAAATAGCATTTAGTGTTGTTTTGTCGGCCGACATATATTTTCGAACACTTAGCTCGCTTAGGTGGGCCGGGCGGCCCGGTGTCACAACTGGCACTGGCGTTAGTTTGCTAAATTGCATACAGTGTTTTTTGGTCACGTGATCGTGCATATGTGCTCCCATTGGTGCTATTGAAAGAGCGCCTTAGCAGAGGCGGGAAGGTGAGCAATGTTTTTGCCGCCTGGCGCAATGTGCAGTTACATACTCTCTTTCGTAATTCACGGCTGAGGCGCAGGTTGATGTTATTTCACCATCGGTCTGCGTTGCATGAGTGCGGAGACAAAACATAGACGTTTTTTCTGCAATAAACACAGCCTATCTGGTTGACTAACTTGGGGTTCTACAAGGGTGAACAATGACTGTATAGAGAATGTAATTTTAAAAAATGTTATCTTGGCCCTACAATCTCGTACCGTTACACAATTTTTTCATATCTACTCCCTCCACTTCTTTGATTATAAATATTTTATATGTATTTGCCATATCTACCTCAGTATTATTATCAAAATCAGTTCTAGATAAGACATCAGCTACTATGTTTTCTTTACCCCTACAATATTCTATTGTTAAATCATACTCTTGTAGTATTAACATCCAACGCACTAACCTACCATGTGTTAGTTTACAGTTTTTCAAAAATGTTAAGGCTTGATGGTCTGATCTTATTATTATTTTGTTCCCTAACAAATATGTCCTGAATTTTTTACAGGCAAAAACTATCGATAGTGCTTCCTTTTCCGTTATTGTGTAGTTCTTTTCACTAGCAACCAAGTATCTACTTGCAAAAGCTTATCACATTATGGTTACCATCCCCATCTAACTGAAATAATTCTACTCCCAAAGCTATGTCCGATGCGTTGGTGTGTATGTAAAATGGTTCTATAAAATTAGGATGAGCTAATATGACAGTGTTTAAAAACTTATTTTTTATTTGCTCAAATGCAGTTTGCTCTTGTAAACCCCATTGCCATCGATTACCTTTATTCAATAAATGCCCCAATTGTACAGTTAAATAGGAATATTTTTCTACGAATCGCCTATAATAATTACACAGGCCTAAAAACCTTTGCAGTTGTTTCACATTCTTTGGTACTGGAAAATTTTGTATTATCTCTACCTTTTTAGGATCTGTAATGTGTATTAATATCTGGTGAAGTTATCACTATGTCGTCTACGTAAACAGTTGTAAACTCTAAAATCTCTCCCTAACACGTAGTCCAAACATTTAATAAAAATTGAGACACGTTCAGTCCAAAAGGCAATCTACAAAATTGATAGTTCCTTCCATTATGTAAAAATGCTACATACTTGCAAGACCCCTCCTCTAATTCTATTTGCCAATATCCCGCCATTAAGTCCAATGTCGTAATGTATTTTGTCCCATTGAAATGTTGTAGAATCTCGCCCACCGGTTCTGGTGATTCTCTGTCTGGAATAATTATTTTATTTACTTGTCTAGCGTCTAAACATAATCTTATCGATAAGTCTTTCTTAGTAACCACTACTAAAGGGTTGGAATAGGGTGATGTGGATTTTTCTATAATCCCTTCTGCTAACATCTTGTTTATTTCCTCTTGTACTAACCCCCTTTTAGAGTATGGTACCGGATATGCTTTAGGCGCAAAAGGTGTTTTTTCTTTAACAATTAATCTACCCTTAAAACCTTTTACTAGACCTGGTTCGTCTGAAAAAACTAATTTATTTTTTTCTATTACTTGTACTATTCTCTCCCTATCTTGATAACTAAACTCCCCAGTGTGATATAGAATTTTATTCATTTTTTCAACCCAACTATCTTCAGTTTCAAATACTTCATGCCTATTTACCCTTAAATTACAATAATTAATCATCAAGGGTCTGCATTCATTTATGTCATTATCGGATACTACTAAAATTCCCTTACTAATTATTTTTAATGCTTTCATTTCTACATCTCTTTTTCGTATAAATGGTACTTCAATTATATTATTTTCATTGTTTAATTTCATAGTCTGTGTATAATAGTTTATCTCAACTTTAAAATTATTTAAAAAACCATTACCCATTATTGCCCCCATATTCAAACCTGGAATGACTAAAAAAGGTACATTTATTGTGTGTATTTATTTTTAGCTGTAACATTATTTGCTTAGTTACTCTTTTACTCCGAACACCTATACACTAATTCCCGATACTGGTAGTTGTGGAATTGTCTCAGTGGTTTGATTTTTTATTTTTTCAAAAATTTTATCTATAGCGGTAAGTTCACTCCCTGAATCTACTAGAAAGGTGTATTTGGAATTAAACACTTCGGCTTCGAATTCAGCCATACTAAAATTACTACTACTCTCACCTACTTCTTCATCGGATAATTCATTATGTATATTGGTAATAAGTGACCCTATTGTTATGTTATTTCTAGATGGCTGGGGACTTTCCTTTTCAACCGTCCTTATTAGTTTAACTGTGCTGGAGGTGGTGGTTTGTTGTAAGCCCCCCTATGATCCCCTCTACTATTGTGATTATTAGAAGGTGCTTCAATACCCCTAGTCTCATTTATATTGCCAACATATCCCCCTCTCCCTCTGTGGTTCAAACTTCCCGGCATCCCCCTATTACTGGTAAAACCTCTCCCTCTATTACTACCTCTAAACTCATTACCATAATTTTCCCTTCTATTGTACTCGGTATTATCAAACCCTCTATTATAATTATCTTCTCTCCCTTGGGCACCACCCTTAGGACCCCGACACCTATAACACTGATATCGAGAACTATTATAGTTGCTAGCTCTACAATTAGGGTGTGAACATAACCACGCACCCCCCTCTGATCTACTCATATTATTGTCATGTCTAATAAAATGGTCTGGTTGTCTTAGTTCGGTATTTATTGGCCTCGACTCTCTATCTCTAAATTGATACTTATTGTCTTCTTCTTCTTTCGTACTCTGGTAAGCTTCTAATATTTTCTCTAACTCAGCTATATCAGTAAACTCCCCGGTTCTAATTGTGGATCATATGTCTTTAGGTAAAGATGAATCTAACATACCTTATAAAAGATGAAAGGGGCATTGGTGGTTCTAAATATTTAACCTGGCTATATAGTCGCGTCACATACGCCGTAATGCTCATATGTTTAATATTGAAACTACCCCATCCCATTATTGTGCTACGTAAACCTTGTTTTTCCTCTGACCAATATTTATTTTTAAACGCTCGTTCAAATTCATCAAAGTCTCCCCAATTATCATTATGAGCGTCCGCCCAAATTTTAGCATCCCCTTTAAAATATTTCAAAATTCGTACTAATTTTATTTCCCAGCTTTCTTTGTTATACTTCTTAAAACTCTTTATAGAATTTAAAAATTGTATGGGGTTCACTCCCTTACCCTCATTACTGAAATAACCTAATTCAACATCAACATTCACTCACTCGCACGTATTGGTTAATTTTTGATTAATTACTAGGCTTAGATCTTCTCCAACTTTAATTATTTCTTGTTCATGTTCTGTGTGTTTACTTTTCAAATTAGTTACACTAGTTTTAATTGTATCAATTTGTTCAATGTTACTTTTGAATTCATCATTCACACTCTCTTGTAGCTTATTTGATTTTTTAATTCGTTCACATTCATCAATCACACCTTGAACATTACCTTCAATTTTGTCATTTTATTTTTCAAATTTATCGTTAAATTTATTTGTTAACGCATCAAATTTTTTGTCCGTTTAGCAGTTCTCATCCTGCTTTTCACTAATTATTTTTGTCATTTTTTTATCTCGGTTTGCATTTTATTTATATTTGTAGTCATTTCACCTTTCACTCTGTTTCTCTAGTTATTATTTATTTCCACGAATGTCTCACTCACTCCATTAAAACTCTCACTTATGCTTTCAAATTGGTTATTCATACTTAAATTACTCATTTTTATTTCGCTTCGTATGTTTACAAATTCGTTATTTATTTCTCTTAATTTCTCGTCTTGTTTGTTTACTTCAGTTTTAAACTCATTCAAACTCGCGTTCAAATTATCATTATTCTTATTTTGTTGGTCAAACTTATTATTCATCATTTCCATATTCTTATCATTATTCTTATTTTGTTGGTCAAACTTATTATTCATCACTTCCATAATCAACGCTAATTGATTAAATATATTTACCTTGTTATTTCTACTACACTCAGCTCCAACTGTTTCATTTACATTTGTTATTTCATCTACATTCTCGACATTTTCATTCGTGGTTACCATATTATCTTGCGTAACATTCAACACTGACCCCACATCTGCACTTTCATCTAAATTTGTATTTGCGTCTTTCTCTGCCATTTTTCGACTAAATTGTAAATCAACTTTAATGTAAATAATGTAAATTTCAACGTCAATTTACAATGTCCCCGTTATTCGGCGCCAGTTGAAGTGTTATTCAGTAATTAATTATTAATTGAATATTGATTTTGTCTGTAAAGTTTAATTCAGGGCTTCGTTTAGTGTACTTCGGCAGAGAACAATGGGCAAATACAAATAACAAAATGCGTATATCAAGTAAAATATAACATTATTTTCTTTTGATAACATGAAAAAGGTCATGAACACATTTATTCCGCCTTAAGGCATAAAACTGATTACCAATAACTATTACATCAAAATACGAATACGTATATAAAATATTACGCAAACTCAACACTTCTTGTTAGGCCTATATTCATATTCTTCACCCACACAATCATACACATTTACATACTTTTAGGTTTTTGTTGAGCTCAACTTAATAAATTTGGTGAAAAGCCAGTATTTAATTATTGTTGAAATGTGTACTTCCCTTTCATGGTGCGTGTGGTTTCATCCTACGGAACGTCTCTTGTTGCATGCACTTTTATATCTTACGTCCGAACTGTCAATTTATTTTTATTGATCACTGATTAATACATTATTTATATTTTTTAAATTCAAATACTAGTTAATATTTCACATTTTATGATTTGCATTGTATGCGGGCACCCGCGATTGCTGCTGCACAGCGCAAAAGATGGTGGTCGACTGACTTTCAGTGTTAAAAATTTCCGTTTGTGTCGTCTCTAAACTGGTTCACTCCGCTCCCCGCCATACGTCTCATCCTCAGTATTGGAAAGTTCCGTTTGCTTAGTATCACCTTTTCAACTTGACACAGACTGATTTTCGTCAACAGCATTCCTTCGTTGTTAGTCACTGACTACAAATAAACTCAAGATTTGCTGCATAACCATATATGGTTATGAAATTCTCACTGGCTATCGCTTCACCTTAAGGGGCCTCATCTGCACATATTATAATTCATAAAATTTGAAAATAATATTTATGTAAATTTAGACCCATTACAACCTGCCAATATACAATATGGTGGACGAAGCTCAGCAAATTTTGAAAAACCCACCTTCTTATCAGGAAATTTTTCTTGGAAAGATATTTTAGCTTCCGACAAGTTGCAGAGAATAAGTCTCTTGGACACTTTAATTTTTTCTCCATTTTCATCTTTGATGGAGACACAGTCTTTCATACCTGGTAAAACACGACTAATTTCGTCACTTTCATAGAATGATCTTACAGCCTCGTCTGTTTCTGGACTAAGGCTCTTACCTGGTTTCCGATATGGAGTTTCCAGGATCCCTTTTTTCTTGAGTACTACTTTTGATTTTCTAACCATGTAATTTGGAGCATTGAACTCTCTCATAATTTTTCTAATGCTCCATGATTCAGGCAGACAAGTTAAAATCATTAACTTCTTAGCTCTAGAAGTAGTGCTTGAAAAGTTTGTTTTAAGGTTGTTCAATACTGAGTCACCAGGTGACTCTTGTAACGGGACAGAATTGGGGGATTGGGTTTAGTTAAATTGTAAATGAGACGAAAGGGAGTTACCCACACAGGGCCTCAGTTTTAACAATCGACATTCACTTACAGAACGCCCAATTGCACATTTGTTTGGTCAGAATGGGTTCACGCTTCAATTCCTGATGCTGAGGAATGTGAACGAGTGCGCGTATGCTTGCCCGCACAGATGAATTTGCACGAACTTTTTGCGAGCCTCTGTGAACGCAAATTAATGGTACACAAACTCGCACCCCAGAAGATATCACGTGACGCCTGATCAGCCTATCAGAAGCAAGTAGCCACACTCAAGGAGGAGCTTTGGCCATCTTGAAACTGTCTTTTGTCCTATAGCTGCGGCTCCGGCCGGTTTAGCGTAAAAGGCTCGTGAGCCGAAAATGTATTAAAACTTGCAAAAATGTGGTCTAAATTATAATTTAAAGTGGTATAAAAAATGTGAGAACTCAGTTACAATTCAGTGGCATCAAAATTAAATTGGGAGAACTAATTTCGGACAAAAAAGTGAGAGAAGACGTAAGGAGTGCAACGCATAATCAGCCCGATGGAGGTAAGCAGTGTGAATAATAAATTTTATTAAATATTCTTTGATAGATTGTTTGGACGATTACACTGTCTCGTCTTCAGAGGATTCCTCAACACTTGTAAAAAGTTTACTTTTCATTGCAGAACTAATTTTTTTTAATTTTATTTGAAGCATAGTGTTTGGAACTCACCTTTTTTTGAATCTAAAGGTGATTCACCTAGTTCATGAAGAGTTAATTAAGTTTATCAGCTACTTCAGATTTTGAAAAAAGTTAGTATCAGTTTCAGATTTAGAACTAGAACTTGTCTTGAGCAAAGCACTCATTAGTATTGGGCTGAGTTGAATTTTTATGGGCTTTTGGAGTTGTCAGTTGTTTTCTGCAAGAGTCACAGATTTTTGATTCCTTTGGGATTTGTGGGAACTCTTCACACACCCACTCTGTAACAATCCTAAGCTTTTTCTTGTCTCCTACTTTATGGTTTTGTTTTTCAAATGGGTTGAAACATTTATATATCACATACCTATTTTTATCCATGTCCAGAACTCAAGAAATCTCAAAAATCCAGCACAAAATAAAACACTCCACAATTATAAAATACATGTAACCACCACCACATCAAGGGTACAACTGAGCTATTTTCTCTTACATTAAAGGAGGAAAAGTTGGGATAAAAATAATACACTGTGAGAAAGGAACAATAAGGGGAAGTTCAACAGGAAATAGAGTCACAAAATAACTTTCTCCTCTTTTCTGGGAACTACAGGCCTTAAATATTCCAAGAAGTTTTCTCTCAAGGAGAGGGAGACCTCTATACACTTTTGTAGATTATTAAGATCCAAATTTATAATCTATAGTTTAGGTAGTTCTAAAAAATAACATAACTTTTAAACTTCAAACTTAAAAATAAAGTAAACATAAACTTTTGTAAATATAAAATAAAAAAATATATAGAAGACCTAAATATTAATTATACAGATATAAAGACATGTACTGGCAAGCAATAAGAACAAAGAATAACTCATTTAGACCTATAAAACCATAACGAGTTTTATACATTGTGTCAAATAGGCTTTTTTTAACCAAACTCTAATGCAAACCTTTTTTTAAAAAATTTATTATGTTCCCATTATGAAAAATTTTGATTTTGAATTTGTAAAAAATTAATTCCTCTTGACCCGTAATTTTTATTATTGCATATTAAAGAGCATAAAAAATGACACCTCTCCTGGCTTTCTATGTCAGCTAGGAGAGCTACAATCGCAGTTCAAAAATGTCATGTACCGGCGTTTTTTGAAAACATTACATAGCTGTAATTTCCAAACCGGTTGACATATTTCAAGAAAATTTGGTATTTTTCTTAGTCTATATGAAGGTAACCTGTGTACCAAATTTAATCAAAATCTGAGATGGTACAGATTTTTTTTTTTTTTTGCATGGAATGACCCGAATCCCTTTTTTCGTGCGAGAAAACTACCAATTCATAAGAATTTAATTGGTTGAAATTCACATATCGTTTTTCATACGTTCCAGTTTTGTTATTTCGCTCGAGTGAGTAAGAAAAAGAATAAACGTCTTTATTGAAAAAATAAATGTCTCTATATTTGAAGAAAATTAAATTCCTCGTCTAAAAAAAAACCAGGCTATTAAGACATTTTACATCCAAATTTGATAATGAAGATTTGATGTTATGATTGTTTTTTCTAACATATACTCAGTATCGCAGTCTAAATTTAACAAATTTAAAATGTGAGCTGTATGACAAGCTGACGCCGTTGGATAGCAAAGCGCATACCCATATGTTATAATTTCGACATGCAAGCACGCAAATTCAAACCGAACTACCTGAACGGTACAAGGTTATAATAATAGAAAAAATTATGATATTGATTTACAATAATCTATGTAATTATAAATTACTGTGTGTACATACAAATTTTATTTCAAATTACTTTATGCTAGTTATGCTATCACCATAATTTACTGCTTAAATATAGTAGAATAGTTATTGGACAGAAATCTTTTTACGGCTGTACCGGAGCTTTTTGAAAATAATGAAAAGACGTCAAAATCCATTTTATCATATAAAGAAATAATTTTTGAACCTATATTTTAATTTTGAACATGCCTTACAAGACTTATTAAAAAATTACGACTTTTTCGTGATTTTTTACGCAGAAAAGTATAAAAATTTCTTTGATTATAACATTAAAATGAGGCGTTTTGGGAGGGGGGCCTTCGCTCCCCTCTGGATCCACGCCTGATAAATAAAAGTTAGGAAGTGTCTGATAAAGTTATGAAGATAAAAATTAATCATACATTATACAGTGGAACCCCTTAATTTAGTGCTATCCCCCATTTAATGCTCATTTTGTGAATTCTCACCAAAATCACGATAAGAGCAATGTTATAAGATCCCGGTAGATCAGCAATACAGATCTTTTTTTTAAATTGTGTCTTCTATGTTTAAGAATAAAATGCATGTGAAATTTGAAGTATACCAAGTTATGTTCATTATTTATCTCCCTCTGTACTGTTTTAAAAATCAAAAATACTTTGCTTGGGTACTATGGTATAGAAAGATCACCATAAGCTAAAAATAAATTCTAAACTCTTTGAACCTATTGTAAAATTCTATGTAATGCTATTAGTCATCTCATCTCTCAACACCTCACCCCTAAACCACATTTGTTACCTATTCAAACTGTTTCAGACAGTGGTTATGATAAAAGCGGTATAGTACCTTGACTTAGTGGAACCATTCTTCAGTTGAAGTTCGGTGATTTTCATATGTTATATTTATTTTTATATGTAGCAATATAACTATGATAATTATCATTGTATATTATTTTGTGGCGGATACTAAAACTGTGCAACTGTTACTTTCTGTACTGAAACTGCATAAATATTCAGTCAATTCATTCCATAAGCACATATTTCAGCAAGGTTGTCACCCTTCCTGGTTATGAGATCCATCTACAAAAAAATTCTTGGAGGCGTAATGTCCAAAATAATGCATGGTTCAAAAATAGTTTTACCTGCATTTTACAATTTCAGTTTTATGTTGTTAAATACAGACGTGTGAGTCATAAAATTATGTATTTTAATATGATTTCATTGAGGCATTCGATTCATCTCAAATTCAGGCAGACTAATTTGCCTGATTCTGTAGAGAATAGAACACTGCACCATTGAATAGAAATGCGTAATTTACTGCACATTTTACTAATGCTATATTTCCACAGACAACACAAACACATAGGTTACTGTTTTGAATGATGACCAGCATTTTTTGAAGAGGTTTTAGGAAATGCAGTAAAATCTCAATGATCGTTTTTGACAGGGAGGGAAAATCAAAATGATGAATATAGTAAAATAGTAGTTCCAGAAACCCACCAAAAATTTTAACATTTATGTAGGCTTGTATTCTTATTGTTCATATTAAAATATTAATATCAGTTACTACCTGTTACAATGATAACGTGAACACTAAGTGGAACTATGGTACTCCCACCATATACAGGGTGTCCCAGGAGGAGAGGGAAATAATTTGAGAAATGGTTCTATAGTGTAAAAGAAGAAAAAAAGTTCATATAAACATATGTCCGGAAACGCTTTGTAAGCAAGTTATGGCTAGCGAAAGATTTCGCCCGGGTTTCGGTTCCCCCGGGTAAATGAAGACTTTCTGAAATTCTGGGAAGGTAAATTAAGGGGCGAATTCTGTTGTTTCTTATGGTTTTTGACCTGAAAAATTGAATAAAACAGGTCGCAGAACTGTATCTCCTATAAGTTTCATGATATCCGACGTAAAACAGAAAAATCTTTGCCTAAAAACATGTTTGGAAAATTGGAAACAATTGGAATGTTTTGTTGATTTTTATTGACTTTATTTACACCATTTGTCTCAGAATTAAATTCTTTACAAGTTTTGTTTTTAACTTTTATGCATTTATTAGTCATTTAACAAAATGAAATTGTTATATTGTCATTTTGTTAAATGACTAATAAATGCATAAAAGTTAAAAACAGAACTCTTAAAGAATATAATTCTGAGAAAAATGGTGTAAATAAAGTCAATAAAAATCAACAAAAAATTCCAATTGTTTCCAATTTTCCAAACGTGTTTTTAGGCAAAGATTTTTCTGTTTTATGTCGGATATCATGAAACTTATGGGAGATACAGTTCTACGACCTGTTTTATTCAATTTTTCAGGTCAAAAACCATAAGAAACAACAGAATTCTCCCCTTAATTTACCTTCCCAGAATTTCAGAAAGTCTTCGTTTACCCGGGGGAACCGAAACCCGGGCGAAATCTTTCGCTAGCCGTAACTCGCTTACAAAGCGTTTCCGGACATATGTTTATATGAACTTTTTTTCTTCTTTTACACTATAGAACCATTTCTCAAATTATTTCCCTCTCCTCCCGGGACACCCTGTATATCCAGGGGGCACAATGAACCATTTCCATTTTCCATTTCTTAAATAGTGTTGTGCACTCTACAGTTGTTCAGGTATAAGAATATTAAAATTGTTTTAAAATATTAAATACCTAAAGTTTTTAATGTTAGTGAAAGTATCATTTTTCAGATGAAAATATGATGTTTTAATTTAAAGGGTTCGTATCGCAGCTATTGCTGAAAATAATTTGCATGGTTTTCGATTGCTGCATTTGTAAAATGTGCTGATAAGTTGCTGTCAAACAGAGTACAAGATTTCCCTTTTCATTTATGACCTTGATTTTTATGTTGTGAATAAAGATGCTTGGTATAAATTCTCAATTAAGAATGCCCCCTTCCTATATAATTGACCTCCCGCATAATCCTAACCCCTTCTAAAAAGCTCTTTTTTGATGATTTGTTGAGGAGCACTATAAAGGGGTTTTATTATACCTAACAGCTGTTGAATTTTTGGCCTTGCAGTGTTGCCTCTTTGCCAGAAAAAATACAGTCTCATTACTTTTTAGACCTTATATGTTTAATGTGCTTGTATGACATAATTAAATCACACACACACAGAGGAGTAATTTTTTTACTTCATTATTTTTTTAATTGAAAATAATGTGCAATAGACTAGTTCATTTTCAGTTTTCAGACATTGATTCTTATTCATAAAAATATTGTTTTTTGTTTTGTTTTTAGAATCTGAATCAGGTGAAGAAGAAGACTAAATTTAACACTGTAGGTTTTTATAATACATGGTAAGTTTGTGTACTTCTTAGTTTCTATGTATGATTAATGCTGCTTGGATTAGGTAATAATATGATATATATCTATTTTTCTTAGATGACTTGCACACATACCCAAGCAGTCGATACTTTTTATGAATAAATGCAGGTATATACTGCTTTGCTTGAGTCAAACCTATGAAGCACATTTTAAAATAAATGTAAAAATTAAGTTTTAAAGTTTGTGTAATTTATATATTATCATCTTAGAATACACAAAAGATTTAATTTAAAAAAAAAATTGTTTCTGTACAATGAATAGAACGTGAGTAATAACTAATCAAATTTTAGAGAAATCGTATATTATGTTCAGTATTGTATATAAGACAGAAATTTTAATTGTATTTTGGAGTTAATACGCAGAGTTGTAGTAAACTCTTCTCCAACAAACTTTTAATGTAATGAGATACTTGTGAAACTATGGGTATCAGTATCTTAGGAGTTCTGACAGATCCCTCTCTTCATCTGAAGATGAACTACTATTCCTTTTGTTTGTAATATGAGCCATGGCATCCATCTGTTCACCGTGTACAGTAAGATTCACTAGACATGAATCAACCGTTTTCGTGCTAACCGCGCAGGTTATGTAATGCGCATGTGTCAACAGAGAAACAAAAATCAGTTTTCTCCGACACACTGTGGAGATTATTGTATGAGTACTTTCCAAAAAAAATCAGTATTCATCAAAAGTGAAGCGTTTAGTTTCATTTCATTTGAATAACAGGGTAATAGTAATATGCAATGACCCCTACCACAATGTACAAATAAATCCACCTCCAACATCATTAACATAAAAGGCAGACATGATTAACTGGTTAGAGAACCATGACATTCCTTGTACTCCATCTATGTTAAAACCTGAGCTCTATGCACTAATTAAACAAAATAAACCAACATACAAAACTTTTTAAATAGATGCTATTTTTCCAAACCATGGCCATTCTGTTTTACGACTTCCACCCTATCAGCCGGATTTTAATCATATGGAACTGTTTAGGGCAACCGTGAAGGAGCGTGTTACATTTTTCTGTAGACACTCTCATAAACTTGGCGAAAACGGAATTTTATTGTATTTCTCCCACAGACTGGAGATCAAGATGTGACGTCATGAAAATTGAAAATGACTACGTGAGATCAGACCAAATAATGGATACTGTAAGATCGTTTAGAAAGTAATATTATAAGATGGTATAGCAGCAGTGAAGGCAATTTGAGTGACAGCGATAATAGGCTAACGGTGATAACAGTAACGGAAATATTAGTAGGGCAAAGAACTTACCTAATTAATTGTAATTGCATGTAAGTAAATGTGCTTCACACACACACACACAATCATTTCACATGCGAGGGTGGTATTAATGTTACTTATTCAAACAAATTAAGATGCCAGAGCAATGTGGATCATATATTACTACGTTTTTTCATGAATCGTAACATGTATACAGTGTACACATCCAAAATATACAACGTTTGTTGATGTCTAGGCTCGGCTTTGGAGAAACATTGCAACAGACACAACATGCTAAGTCACTGTTTACAAAATAATGGCAGTATTAAACATTTTAAACTCTGTGTAATCGTTATTACGTTGTCTCGTACGTGCGTCGTATTCATAATTCAGAGAGTAGGCCAATATTTTCAACTGTGTTAGTAGACATTTTCCTCTCTCTTGGCTTCCACTGGTCCTGACTTCTCCCCACTACAACCTGCGCGCTGCTTCATGTCTGTTTAACTTTACAGTACATCCATGTCTTTCATCCTGTGAAGCACAAAATCTTCATAACAAGTGCTTCAATTACAAAACTGGTTATGCCTAACAGTTATATAATCATCTACAGTGTGTACTAGTTCTGCAGCAGCTTCACTTTTATTTTAATTGTGGCAAAAATAACCTTTTAGCAATCATTTGTTGTATAATCTGGTCCCAAGCACCAAGCACTGATGGCCAGCTTTTTTTGTGCTCATGGAATAAGCACCTACAGAATGTTGTGGTGCTAAAAATGTAAAAAGCCGTATGTAAAAATGCTAAAAGTTTGCATTACACCATGTTCTGTAGGTTGAACTATATGCAAGACATTCAGTAAGCAACTCTGACGTTTTGCTGCCTTGTTGCCAACTATAAACGGAAAGCTTTACATTTAACAACCGCTGCACGGTGCAAAACTAACCACATGTTTGTCTGGGTAAGAATGTGGCAACAGTACCATTACTACCTAATTTAATTACCTTGTATCCGTCAGTGACTTCGTTCTAGCGTTTTTTTTATATAGACGCGTTTCGTGACATGTGTCACATCATCAGTAATCCTCGTCAAATGTTAAAATTCACATAAAAACACATTTGCACATATTTACTAAATCACAATAACGACACACACATAACACATGTAACTTCGGCTGTGAATTTAACATTTTTAACATAATTTCGGATGTAAATTATGTGAATTTTAACATTTGACGAGGATTACTGATGATGTGACACATGTCACGAAACGCGTCTATATAAAAAACGCTGTTTTATGTGAATTTTAACATTTGACGAGGATTACTGATGATGTGACACATGTCACGAAACGCGTCTATATAAAAAACGCTAGAACGAAGTCACTGACGGATACAAGGTAATTAAATTATTGTGAAAAAGTGACTTGGATACTATATAAAAACAAAATAACATTACTACCTGTTACAATGATAACGTGAACACCATGTGGTACTATGGTACTCCCACCATATATATATCAGGGGGACACAATGAACCATTTCCATTTCTGGAATAGTGTTGTGCACTCTACAGTTGTCAATAAACAGGGCAGTTCTGTTTTGATTCTGAATTTTCTTGTTGCTTTTCAAATGCCATCTTTCAAAAATTTCACCTCATCCAACGTTTATTGTTTGTTTTATATTAAATTGTCATTATTAGACATTTTTGAAGAGTGCGAATACCTGATCCCTAATCATTAGCAAAAACAATTTTTTAGAACCATTCTGTTTTGCCCTAAGGATGTAGGTACTGTTAACTGTGTTTGCTGCCACTACAACTTCCTCCTGTACAGCAAGTGCTTTATTAAGGGTACAGTTTGTCAGAATTGAAAATGTCTAGTGTCTGTCAGAAATAATTTCCAACAAATTGCATTTCTGTGAATTTCCTGCTTTAGCATCAGCTGATCACTCCCCCGCATACTTTTTTGAAAGAATGTCGTTCCTTTCTATAAACACATATCAGTGTGGTTGCCAACCATGCTGGCCTGTAGCTAAATGCAAATTCTTCAGTGTTGGCTCTGAGGATGTCCACTGCTTGCTTTTTTTATCCCACTTTGCTCAAACCACGACACTACACATTCATCCCTGTCAAGATCATTGCAGTATTTTCATGACTTTACCACCAGCTGTACATACACATGCAATGTTTTTTTTTTAGGTTCATTGACATTGTATTTGGTTGTATCCCAAATTCTTTAACAATTTCATATTTCTTTTTCCATTTCCAAAACACCAGCATCTGTTTCAGCTAATGTCAAATGATTTGTATTGTGTCCATATTGGTTTGAAAGAGCACAATTTAAACTCACAGCACAATAAAACTGACAATACGTCATTAAAGACGCTACTGTTAACATACAGAGCTGAAAGGAAGATATAATTAAAAGGGTGTATGAAGAAATGAGCAGTGTCTTGCTTCCACGAATGTAACAAATCCTCAGATGAAGTGAGTTTTAACATGTGTGCAGCTGTTCATAAAAATTAAGTAGGTAGGATGTAAAGTCTATGGTTAGTTCTGTATACCTGATATAAATCTTTGCCCTGAAATGTCATATTTTTATTTTTTTAATATGTGTATTTGTTTGTGCAGGTCTGAATCATCTACAACATCTCAGTTGACAACATCCATGGTTGGCATCAGCTGGCACATCACCTCATTCAACAAAATACTCAAACACAAAAATGAGTTAACATTGAACAAATGTATAAATCACTTATCACAATGAAAAAAATGTATAAATCAAGGGTGGCTGGTAAAGCTTATGTATTAATTAAAAAGGGGGGGGTTAGCTTTTTATATATGTAAAAAGAGGTGTTTGGCGCCACACATGATGCTTATATATACTTTTTAATAATTAATAAAAATAACCCAGACTATTGTTGTGTGCGTGATGCAACTTTTTATCATTATAATGTTTTTATGAAATATATTTTGATACTGATAATCTTATTGTGTTGAAAAGACTTTTACAGAATCGAGTCTCGCCTATCATGTGAAACCCAAGTTTATTCCATAAACAATGTATTAAAATAATAGATTTTTAAACAAAAATGGACAATTCCTGTACTTGTAACTTCATCTCTAACTTCTGGTGCCTTACAATTTAAACTTATTTTTCCTTTATTTTAAAAAGATCCAAATATAGATGATAATAAATGATGTGTAAAAATACTAAACATTTTCCTAATAATTTTTTTTGATACAGTGATGTTACTGCGTATAAAGAGAAAATGACGTGTTGTTCTGCCAAATTTGTCCTCATTTTGTGTACAGAAGAACAAAGTAATGGTAATAAAAAAATATTAATTAAGTTTTGTAAGTAGTAATTAAAAATAAGTGGTATAAGAGTAATTTGTTATGGAACTGAGTCTAAAGTAAAAAATTAAAAAAAAGTCTTAAAAATTAAGTGAAACCTGGATTATCTCTGATCATAGTCACCATTACACATAGACCAGTACCAAACTATTTTGTATTAGTAATATACTACAGATTTGTACAAAATTGTGGCTGTGTTTTATCATACATAATCTGTAATATAATATTTTGTCATCTCATTTTATAGTGATTAAGAAGTTACTTTTTTAAGACTAATTGTGTGTATGTAAACTAATGTTGAGTGTGATGTACAGCGTGCATGCGGTGTATTTTTTTCATTATGATATAATACAGCCACAGTTGTAGGAAAGAAGATATCAAGGTTTTACTATCAAAATATTGTTAGAGATGAGGATACTGAACAATGAAGTCATCTTGTGATAGTTTCATATCCACTTTTTTTTAATTTGTACTGTCATTATTTATGTTGATTATTAGTGTGAATATTTTATCTTGTTTGTTTTTCTGATAACATGAAAAAAAATACTTAAATAGTGTGTATATCTTGTTTAAATTTGTTTTCATTAAAGATAGTTTTTTTAAGACTATATTTCTGTCTAGATTAAGGATATAGGGTTTATACTATTTGTCTGAAGTCCGTAGATTTGTGAGGCGTTAACACTGTTAAAAAAAAAAGAGAAAATAATAAAAAATTCAACATTGTAATAAAAAATCAAATGTTAATTTATCTTCCCCTAATATCAAACACATAACTTCCTTTGTAACATCTCAAGGGAAAGAATTGTTGGAAGGAAAGGAAGATGAAAACCAAGACGCTTTATTTAATGACTTTCTCAGCAAGAGTGAACTGTGGATCTCATGTTGAATTTAAGAGAATGGTTCAAGATAGGAAGCTGTGGGGCTACATCAAGGTCTGGCATGTAGAATGTGTTGTGTATGTCAAACGTACACTGTTACTGCATGTAACAGTCAGTGTCTCAGACATTGTGACAAGTGGCATGAGTTCCAATTCTCATGACAGGCTGAAAAGGCATTATATATTTTCTTACTTCATCTTGTAAGCAAATGATAGACCAACAAATTTGGTATTGTTCTCAGTTATGTTTGAAGAATACGTACGTATAGAAATCTACACAAGTTTGAAAATTTTCATCATGACACGACTTGAAAAAGTTATGGAATTGCACTTCTTGTATGGAAAATAGATGGTGGTAATGAAGACTTAAATACTCATGGACGTATATTTATGTATATATGTTTCCTAACTATAGAACTCTTGTGAGGAATGCTGTTAATAGATATAATAAGTTCCCCAGGACTTTGTAAGGATCATTATGTGTTGTGAGATTTAGTGTGTTTGTGTACCATTCATGCCTATCTATGTCTACAGGAGCAGTGATTCTGTGTTTTAGTTACTTTGAACAGCTGCAGCAGGTTGCCAGAAACTAGCATTAACCTCTTACTGTCACATACAACTATTTGACAGAAATCTGCTGCTTAATTCTCCCATAGGTCATGTTTTTCTTAATATATTAAAAATGACTTCACTGGCATGATATATACGAGGGGGTACCTAAAAATAACAGGAATTTTTTTTAAAGCTATGTATTTAATTTTTTTTACAAAACAACCTTATCACCTTCAAAGTACTCTCCATTACACTTAATACATTTGTCCAATCTGCGATCCCATTCCTGGAAACATTTTTCAAACTCGTCTGTTGTGATGGCCGACAGCTCCTGCCTCGTTTTTTCCTGTACCGCTTCCACGGCGTCAAAACATTGTCCTTTCATGTCCCTCTTAATTCACGGAAACAAGAAGAAATCGCACGGAGCGAGGTCAGGTGAGTAAGGGGCGTGGGGCAAGGGAGTCATGTTGTTTTTTTGCTAAAAACTGGTGCACTGAAATGGCTGCGTGAGCAGGTGCATTGTCATGGTGGAAAAACCAGTCCCTCGTCTGCCACAAATGGGGCCTTTTTTGTCGCACATTGTTACGCAATCTTTTTAAAACCTCCAAATAGAAAGCCTGATTAACAGTCTGACCTGGTGGGACGAATTCAGAATGCACTCAGACCCCTCTCACATTGAAAAAAACAAATGAGCATCGTCTTGATGTTTGATTTCACTTGACGAGCTTTTTTTTGGGCAAGGTGACAATGAAGTTTTCCACTGGCTTGACTTGTCACCAGTAATGACCTTGGAAAAAAATCTGGGTCGGTTCGGAGCTGGTCTTTCAATGCACGGCATGTTTCAACTCGATTCTCTTTTTGCTGTTCAGTCAGGACCCAAGGCACAAATTTTGCAGTGACCCTTCTCATCCCCAAATTTTCTGACAAAATTCGCTGAACCGAGCTCCAAGTTATTCCAGATAACTTACTAATCTCTTCAGTGGTCCGTCATCGGTCTTCAAGCACAATTGCATGAACTTTTTCAACATTTTCGTCAATTCTGGAAGTTGACAGACGTCCAGAATGGGGTTTGTCATCAATTGACATTTCACCTTCTTTGAAACGAGAAAACCATTGGTACACTTTGAGTTTTTCCCATAGCACTATCCTTGTAAGCTGTTTTCAACATCACAACAGTTTCTGCAGTGTTTTTCCAGAGCAGGAAGCAAAATTTCACAGCAGCTTAAATCCGCCATGACAAAAAACGAGGAGCAAGCAAAACTGCTTTTACAAAACGAATTACTGTGACCGGACACAACCTTCCCAGGCGACAACAATGACGGCACTGAACTCGGAACGAGTTGCGCTACACTCGCCTAGTGGGAGAAATGCATACTACGTAAGCTCAGCCAATCGCAGCACTATTCTGGTTATTTTTGGGTACCCCCTCGTACACCTCACATACTTACAGAAAATAATATTTGTCAAAAATACATGCAGGGCAAACAAACTTGTACGATGAAAGAAATTATCTAAAAATTATTACAGTATAAGGAAAGCCAGTGAACTTTATTATTATTGTTATTATTAATCACTGTCCAATAAACATACACGTTTAGAGGAAATGCACAAGCATTTTTTTTTTCTTTGGTTGGAAATTGAAAAACCAATTTTGGTTAAGTGTCCATGTTAATAATTTTAAGTACAGTAAACCCTCGATTTAACGGACTAATTGGGGCTGAGGGGTGTTCGTAAAATCGAAAGTCCGTTAAATGGCAAATTTTGTTTTTTGAGGATATATTTAAATCAAATAGGCCTATAACACTTGAAATTTTAATACTATTAATATCATGCAAATATATGTTATGTTCACACCTTTATTTATGCTGGATAAAAGTATCAAGAGTCAGTTGTTTTCCACCAGAATGTTGCTTCTTTATTATTCCAGATCTAAACTGTCTAAAATGATCATAATAAGCACACACTTCCGGATCTGAAGACTCCCCTAGTACTGTTGGACACTAGAAGTTTGGCGGCAGAAGTCGTTTTTGGGCAACAAATCAGGTTGCCAGGCAGAATCTTTGGAAGAAACATGCCAGACAAGTTTCAGGACCCATTGACCTTCATTCACAACCTCCACGAAGTGTTTAATGTCCTCCCATGTCAGCAGTACTAGACATGGCTTTCAAAAACTTCTTCAAGGAACTGAATTTATGTTCCCACTTCTTAGTTCATGTTGACACACACAGGGGTGTGTTTAAACCACTATACTTTGGGCCTAGTAGGCCTAACCAACATACTTCCTGTTGTTAGCAGGACCGTCAAGAGTCTTGTAGTAAAAATGTACGGTCGAGATGCGTCAGTGTCAATGGACCGCCTCCAGCTTACGTATCTATATTCTTCAAGATTCTCCCCATTCCATCTCTCCTCCTGCCTCGTCATCTGAACGCAGACTTCCTGTCCGTCAACCTGTAACCCAGGTCAGTGTCATCACATGCTCGGGTCGGCACGTGTTTCCCGTAGTGTCTGCAATGTCCTACTGTTTGGTGTTCATATATGGTGTGCGACAATATAATCATATGCTGTACTGTGCATGTAATAGATTATATAAACATTTAAATTAAATTAATAAATAAGCAGGTCTGAGTTATGTTAAAAATACAGCATATAGACATGCAGGAACCGACCTGCACGATCACGCGATTATCGCTGAGAGTGTGTACAGTAATAAATAATGTGTGTGAGTGAGGCCGGTTCGAGCATGAAAGTTTGCAGTCTCACCCTAAATAGGTGTTAAATTATAGTTTTTATTTAATTATAAGAAAACCATAAATGGTAGAAAAAATTCAAAGATTCCTAAATATGTATAAAATTAATACACATGTGTAGTGAGAAAAACGGCGTGAAAAGGACGTGCAGTGCGAATTCAGTGCAATTTTAAGAGCGTAGTAATTACATGAATTATGCGATTATGATGGTAATTACATTGAACATGTGTAATTAAATTATCCATCGTTAGAGCACCCTGTAGTGCAAAATAGACATTGCCATTGGCAGAAATGTGCGAAAATATGAAATTGGACGATAGTGGGGGAAGTGACGCCTACAAGCAATTTCTGACAAACAGAATTCTGTCCCAACAGGTGCGGTACGATGCTCGAATATAAATAAGGGCACAGAAGAAGCCAAGTTCTCAATCAGTCTTCAGTAGCGGCGGGACTCTTTATGTCCAGTATCGATGCGAATTTTAAATTTTCTTAATTGAACACTAAAGGCGGATGGACGCTATGTTCATATAAGTATCAAACATTAACTCTTAGTCTGGTTAAGAATACGATTATAGAACGTACTTGACGATGACTACACACAAATGTCCGTCACTCAAAACAAGCTACGAGGTTACGTCATGCAGAGGAACACTATGTTGAATAGCAGAGGTGTCTGATAGAGCAACAGCAGCTGATGCAGAGCAACATATCACTCTACACTACAGCAACCATGAGGGACGAGTAACTGGAGGACAACAAGTGAACCGGGGGAACGTGCAGGGAACTCCATCAAAAGAGGACCTACGGATCAACGGAGGACATGGGTACGATCTACAGAATCGAGGTGACAAATAATCAATTTAAAATTTGTAAATGAGAGACTAAAGACATTGAAAAGACACTTTGAAATTTAAAAATAAATAAGAGTTATGTAAAATGTAGCTATAGAGATAAGAGAATCTAATTTAAATTCAATAAATATTTTCTTTGATGATTAACAATTAATTTAGTCAATTTAAATTTTATTTAAAGTTTGTAAAGCAATCAATGATTAAGATGTATGCAATTCATAAAGTAACGTAGTTGGAAGTTATATAAAGAAAATAAAACAAAACTGCAGTAAACCACACAGTCAGACTGAGCAGTCGAGATTTAAGATAACAAATAAATATTTAGAATATACCTTTGTTACTATAGAAGATACAGTTTATTTTATGATAAATGTGCTGCAACAATTGAACGTTTACGCAAACAATAATGAATATTTCTGGCGAAGTAAATGAGATTTTTTAAACACGCTTGTGATTTATGAATAAATTATGAAAACTCGTTACAATTCAATCAATGACTTATACTCTTATTACCATTACACCCAAACCCCATTAATTGGTACACTTTACCAGTAATGTTATATATATTTTGGCACAACACAAATTAATTTATATTTAATGAAGAAATTTGTGTTAGTGGTTGAAATCACAATCAGAATGATCACTGTTGCACACCACTATATATCGGAATAATTTTTATATAGTGGTGTGCAACAGTGATCATTCTGATTGTAATTTATATTTGTTTTGCTATTTGTCTTGTTATAAATTGTCTCCCAAAAGCGTGAGGCTACACAATTTAAATTTAAAATTGTTATAAATTGTCGCCCGTTACGTTGAGCACGACACGCCTACATTTAATATATAAATGTATGCTCTATTGTTAATAGTGTGCATAGGATATATGAAATAATAGATGAACGAACCATAATAATTGAAAGCACGAAAGAACAGACGTTCGTAATTAATAATGATAATTTTGCAGAGGTAATTAACACTAGGGAAGAATGCAAAATAAAAATTAAACAATCGTACCTGGGTAGCAAGAATATCCAATTAGCAGGGTACACACACAGTATTAAAACACTTAAGAAAACAAAACGTGTAAATAAAATACTCAGTTATCTGTGATATACACAGATGAAATTGGAGATCTTCATAATAGAGGTTATGATTTTGTCACAGTAATGCCCCATGCAGAAACATTGAAGAGAGCCATTCGGGATCATTGGTGTAAAACCCAAGGAAACCAGCATGAACCAAAGAATTGCGAAGATATTGTTCTTTCAGAAGACATTCTAAAAATGAGCAATGGCAGCAGTTTCCTTCTTAAAGATGATGCATTAGAAGAGAGAATTATCGTTTTTAGTGGCAGCAAAGGAAAGGAATGTCTAGGAAACTCTTCGCATTTTTTAATGGACGGTACATTCAAGAGCTGTTGTAAGGAATTTACACAAATCTACACAATCCATGCAGATTTGTTTGGCGTCCAAGTGTGGTAAATGTAGACTTAGAGGCTTCTGCGATTGCGGCCCTTCGTCAAGTTTTCCCCACAGCTGAAATAAGTGGATGTTACTTCCACGTGAAAGTGTTTGTGGAGGAAGGTCCAAGATGTAGGCCTAACAGAGGACTATCGCCAGAATGAAGAAATAAGGCTTCACGTCAGTATGTGTGCAGCGTTGACGTTTTTAAATTTATTCCTATCAAACTGGAGTAAGCATATTTTCAAACCTTTATGGACGTGTGTCATGGAATTTACAGATTGCACCAAAAGAAACAATTAAAATATATCTTTTCAATTAAACAAAAATTGGTCTTGTAATATGATTCGGTAATACAGCAGGAACTAATCAGTTAATTGCTATTACAAAATGCCTTATTCCTTTTCCATGATGATCAGATTTTGCTATACGCCTGCATAAATATAAATTATTAAAATGCTTAACTCCCAACACAAAGTTGAACACATGTTCATCATGTCACATATTCTAGTAACAAGGTAAGTTTTTGGAATACTGTTTTAGCTGAATTTATACACTAGGAGGACACTCGGCATTTAGTTTGTGTGTGTAACTCTGGTTAATCAAAGAGCATTATTTGTGTAAATTCAAATTTAGTAAAACGAATCTACTACTGTAAATGCCTGGAATGCTATGCATTAAAGATTTTTAATTAACTTTATATGGGGAAAACTGGTTTACATACATTATTTCTGAAAATAATAATCCTGAAATGTAATCAGTACTTATATCAAGTTAAGTGCAATAATTAAATATATTCTTCAACTTGCACGTTAAATAGATCCCTTCTCCTTCACTTACCAGGCACATAAGGGAAGCTCTACTAAAGACAGGATTTCTTGGAACTGTGTAGAGTGGGATCAGTGGAGTAACTTGCGGAGGGGGGTTATCAGGGGATCAATTCCCCTCCAGAACTATTCGAAATTTCAGCAGAATTCCATAATTTCCTAAGTAGACCCATTTCTAAGCCAGTTTTGTTTGTACAAAGTAATACTTATAAATAATTATAGAAATAAAAGTAATTACAATATTGTAACGTTATGTTTTCCCCTTACATAAAATAGGCCCCAACTTAAACCATTTCATGACCATGATACATGAAGAACAAAATACTAAGTCATTAACTAAATTGTATACTACAAATATTGTCTGAGATACGGTAATAAAAAGAGATAAGAATAATGTAATGAAACTGATAAGAACATTATCAATAAGAAGATTTTACTCCAGTAAACTGCATTAAAAATTGTTAAAAAAGATAAAACTAATGAAAGTTAAAAATAAAGCTAATGAGTTATTCTTAGATGACATCATTAATCTTATTGGTAATGGTGTAAAAGCCTTCCCACAGCGGTTGCAGGTTTGGGCTGATTTATTTCTTCCTTATCATGTTATAGAACTAGGCCTGGCAGCAGGTGTGAGCCCTGAAGAAATTGGAACCAGTCTTCATCTTTGTATTTGCCAAAATAAAGTTGTTCTGAGCCAGGTCATGTAAATTCAGGTTAGGCCAAGTTGCTCATTAGACTTTGTCTAAATTTTAAAGATATAAAGTGTTGATAAAGATTTTAGGACCGTACATTAAAAACATTGTTTGCACATATGAGTAGGAAGCAGATGTATTAATATAATGTTACCCAACAAGATACAGGAACAATTATGTATATTTAATTAAGTAGTTAGTGGACTTAAAACCTGCAGTAGAAACTCCAGTTTTTATAAAACAAATAGGGAGAGAATTGAAGATTTGATGTTTGTAAATGTTATATCTATTTTCTTCTACGTAACTAATGGCTAGTTATTTGTAATCACGTTTTCTCATAATGTATGTTGTTAATGACCTTTTTTTAAGGGTATGAAAAACAACAACAGATATTGGTATTTGAAAAAAGGTGAATTTTATTGGTACATACTAAAGTATAGAGTCAAATTTGTTTCTATTCATTAACAAAGGTCCGTACTGTAATAATTTTGTGTGTAATATACAAGCATTCTTTAATATGTTTACGAGATTCTCCCAATTTTATTTGCATTAATTCAGACCGTAGTAACATTAAATTCCACTGTAACCCATTATTAATACTTAATCATTTGCATGTTAACAGAAACTACACATTGCTTATTATTGCATTATGTTGAAAAAAGGATTTTAATGTACTTGTTTGGTTATACATTAGATTGTACTAGGTTCTAAATTGGAAGTACGTTTTAATTCCGGTACTTTGAATAAAGACAGCCTTTAATGTTATATACAGCCTTTGAATGTACACTAACTAAGGAAATGTCTGTTAAGTCTAATTAATTTTAAAAATCTAAAAGGTTAAGTTAAATAATTAAACGTAGCCACAACCTGCCAAAATCGTCTCTGTACCGTAATTATGTGCGATAAACTAATTTCTGTACTTCCAATAAATACACCCTTTTAATGTACACGAACAAAGTAAATTTTATTTAAGTTACATTGTCGTACATAACCTCCATAAGCTGGCATTACTTACTTCGAATAAATACAGCCGTTAATGTTATTTACAGCCTTTTATCCATACAATAAATACAGCCTTTGAATGTACACTAACTAAGGAAATGTCTGTTAAGTCTATTAATTTTAAAAATCTAAAAGGTTAAGTTAAATAATTAAACGTAGCCAAAATCGTCTCTGTACCGTAATTATGTGCGATAAACTAATTTCTGTACTTCCAATAAATACACCCTTTTAATGTACACGAACAAAGTAAATTTTATTTAAGTTACATTGTCGTACATAACCTCCATAAGCTGGCATTACTTACTTCGAATAAATACAGCCGTTAATGTTATATACAGCCTTTTATCCATACAATAAATACAGCCTTTGAATGTACACTAACTAAGGAAACGTTTGTTAAGTCTAATTAATTATAAAATGTAAAAGGTTAAGTTATATTGTTAAACTTAGCAACAACCTCCCAAAATCGTCTCTGTACCGTAATTATGTGCGATAAATATAAACTAATTTCTGTACTTCCAATAAATACACCCTTTTAATGTACACTGACAAAGTAAATTTTATTTAAGTTACATTGTCGTACATAACCTCCATAAGCTGGCATTAGTTACTTGTGAAGAAAACAGTTGGATGTACACATCGGACACCGAAATATAGTACACGCGCGGCGCCGGAAGTTTAATTTTGCCGCTGAATATTCCCAAAGACCCAAAAAAATCATTATACTACGTAAAAAACTTTATAGACACTCTTAGATACCGGTAGTCGTAGTCTATTTGTTAACACACACAAAGCCTCGAAAATCATAAATCAATAAATCCACCGACTACTATAGTCATCAACAAAAACACCCAAAACAGAATTGATTGGGTTTACATTTATCGGGTCTTTCACTGTTTCCTGCGGCCAAACCAACTTTCGTCTCCACGTTTGTATTTTTTTTCCGTGTTCGATGTGTACTAGAACTGTTTTCTTCACAAGTAACTAATGCCAGTTTATGGAGGTTATGTAGACAATGTAACTTAAATAAAATTTACTTTGTTAGTGTACAATAAAAGGGTGTATTTACTGGAAGTACAGAAATAATTTTCCATTTATCGCACATAATTACGGTACACAGACGATTTTTGGAGGTTGTGTCTACGTTTAATAATGCAACTTAACCTTTTAGATTTTTAAAATTAATTAGATTTAACAAAAATTTCCTTTGTTAGTGTACATTAAATTATTGTATGCATACAAGGCTGCTGTACATAACATTAAAGGCTGTATTTATTCGAAGTACCGGAATTAAAACCTAGTTCCAATTTAGAACGTAGACCTATAACCTATTTGCATATTTTATTGGGGTTTATTGGCACATATTTTATTAAAAGGGTGTATTTATTGGAAGTACAGAAATTATTTTCCATTTATCGCACATAATTACGGTACACAGACGATTTTTGGAGGTTGTGTCTACGTTTAACAATGCAACTTAACCTTTTAGATTTTTAAAATTAATTAGATTTAACAAAAATTTCCTTTGTTAGTGTACATTCAAAGGCTGTATTTATTGTATGGATAAAAGGCTGTATATACATTAAAGGCTGTATTTATTCGAATTAAAACCTATCGGTACTTCCAATTTAGAACGTATAACCTAGTAGGCTACGTTATTCGTACATACAGTATTTTATTGGAGTTTATTGGTACATATTTTATTAAAAGGGTGTATTTATTGGAAGTACAGAAATTAGTTTCCATTTATCGCACATAATTACGGTACAGAGACGATTTTGGGAGGTTGTGTCTACGTTTAATTATCTAACTTAACCTTTTAGATTTTTAAAATTAATTAGACTTGTAGGGGTGTGCATGGCAGAACTACTTGTGCACCCACTTTATAATCATATTTTTGGTAACACTGAGAACTTTAAGCCTTCTTTTATGCTTAAACAAATTATATATACACTTAATTATAGAAAAGCAAAAAGCAAATATGTAATTCAAAAGACTAATTTGCTCTAATAAACACATGCTGAAGTTAAAAACAAAAGAGTTTTTACTTGCCTAACTAATCATTAGTTACTAATGTGACAGTTGGAGCTGCTTTTTCTGCAAAAGCTGGGGTATATTGGATTCAAGAGTGGTTAAATTAAGTCATAAATCTGATTGTGCGTCAAGTCTATTTGTGTGCTTGCTTTCCACTTGAGATGAAAATCCCATTTCACTCAAGAATGAGGTGGTGAATGGGATGAGCAACTCCGAAAGTTCAGGATATTCATCTCTTAAAGATATCCAGAACTTTGTTAAGTCAGAATCTAAAAGTTTATGGATTTTGTTGTCCATGACATGTCTCATGTTATCACTAACTATACAAAATAATTTACTAAAAATTTAGTTTTAATCCCAGCATCACAGATGATATCACACAATTGCTCATTTAGTTTTACTGACAACATGTTAGAACTTTCAAAATACAAGAATGGGTCTTGAATCCAATTGAATTCACTGTATCCCTCTGGGAAGCAACTTTCAATCTGGTTATAGAGAGTTAAACATCAGAGCTGGTAAAAAACAATGGTAGAGCATGAATAACAAAAATGTACAGTTTAGACTATGTACAAAACAGGTTGAATTTAAATTGTTAAAATGATATATCTTAGTTATTTACATGTAGTAGCTTTTTAAGACACAGTAAATAAATTTCCGAACCTGACTTTGCAACCCACCAAATGCCCTCTCGGGACCCTGCAGTGGCTCATGCCCAATAGGTTAAGAAATGCTGAACTAAAGGCATGTTTGTGGAGTGAAACATAAAAGATAACCCAGACTTCTAAAATGCTCTTAGTGAAATGGGATTTTCAGGAGTAACAACACACTATTTGGTTAACAAGCACATTTTACTAATATTCTAATACCAAGTCAATTAGATAGCTTAAATGTGTAGTACTCTATGTGATGCTGATCACATACTGTTAATCAGCAGCACTGCAGAATATTCTAGAGCCACACTCTTGGCATTCATCTGGAACTTTATCACATTAGCCTGATAATTAGGATGTTGCCACCAGCTGAGTTTTAGAAAGTTGGTGTAGTAGGTTGTGCATTCATATAGGATGATATTAGACAGCAGTTTTTAATAAAAGTGACAAATGATCAATTGTTTACTTGTGTTGTAAACTATTGTGATTTTTTTATTACTGTTTGTAGGCTATACAGTGTGTCCTGGATAATTATATAAAGAGAACTGTTGTAATATAAGTGTGTTTGTTTTAGCAGTTGAGAGTATCTGGTATTCAGTAATTCATTCCACTGTTTTAAGTTCATAATTCTTGTCACTGGTTGTAAGAATATTATTCTCATTAATTTTCCAATTCTATGAAGTCTTCAGTAGTTTTACCACGATGAGACTCAACTTTATCACTGAAGATGCCACATCACTGAATGAGCAAAACTTTTCTTTAATAATCTCAACAAAGCATGGTTATCAGCTGAAAAAAAGTTTTAGTATTAAAAGTTTTGATCACGCAAATCTATAAGGGATACTAAAAAGAAATAACATAATAATTGTATTGGACATAAAGTTATGTCCACAAAACAGATTTTGTTTGAAATAAATAAAACACAATTTGACACAAATATTAATTTTATGAATACTTGTTTGGCACATATTACAGAAGGTTACACCATTAAATGAGTTTGCCTAAGTATAAAATTCTTGTCAGATGAAAAACGTGTACAGTCAGAATACTATTTGTTATGTACAATACAAATGATTCACTATGGGTAGCAGTGACACATAAACACTAGACATTGATACTGAATTGTACTTGTTTTGAATGATTCATTGTGCCCTACCTGACCAGAGTACAGGTATTAACCAAGAGATGTTTAGTATACTGCTGTGTAACTGCTACAATGATGAATTATAAGTAGTACTTTTTGTTTTGGTCATCAACCTTGAAAAGGATAATAGAAACTTTGTATACCATGCTTCCAGCAGTTTTACATGATACATTCCTAGCACAAATAAGAAAAGTTTAAATCTGCTGATGATCTAAAGGATAGTTATTTGCAGACTGACAGGGTTATAAAATAATTCTGAAAGAATTGTTGCTTTTACAATACCATCCTTTATCAAGTGGCTACTCAAATCTGCCAGCTTTTCACAGAAACTGAAGTCTGATTATTAGATCCATCATGATGACCTAGTGATGCTCCAAACATTTCAAGGATTCTCCTAGCCTTAAAAAACTGGACTGGCCTCATTTATTGACATGATTAATGTTAAATTTACTTTGGGATACTTCCAAACATAATACAGTTTAAAATAAACAAAAAAAATTGTATTTCTAATTTTTCCAGAACTGTATACACATAATTTGATCTGGATAGAACGTGTATTAAACAATACTATTTGATGCAAATAATTAAAATATCGGTGTGGAGAACCATACATGACTTCCATGTTTTAAGATTTATATTTAAAATCGTTTTAGAAATAAAATATTTCTACAGAAACTACTTCTATCTTCAGCCTCAACCACATAATTGTGGTCACTAACATCTACCACCTCACATTAGGGCACTTGATTTTCACTGATGATGGCAGTCGATGGCACTTACGAAACGTCTGGTTTTGCAGAATACATTGGACCACGGCCAAATAGCCTGGAAAGGAATTTTATCAACAAACTACTTCATCGTTGCCGATAATGTAGTACACATATAAAAAATTATCCCCTCCCCTTCACCTATCATTTTAAATTATAGAAAATTATCCCTTCCCCCTTCAACTTCCCCCTATCCCTTTTCATTTATCGATATTTCATCTACCTTTCTAGAGTGGATTATTATGACCTTTTCAGGATACTTTATTTATCAAAATTAAGTACTTTACTCTTGTTAAAACATAAAACGTTGCAGGTAAACTACCCCTTCTCCTTAACCGATCTTCACCAAAATCAACAGACCTTGAGTCCTCTACAATATGCAAAAAATTATTTGAATTTGCGGCAATTATCATTCGCCATAGACAAAATTCTATACATAGACATCTTTCAAAAAATTACTTCTTTATGTATTGAGGGTAGTACAATCAGAATCAGCCCTTATCTCGAACACAATTTTTTTCGCCATCCATTTCCTTATGGAACATGGAAGTAAAAACAATATCCTTCTTTTTATAATATGTATTGCACATGTTTTCTAACTCGGGACACTAATTATTAGATAAAATGTTTACCTTCATTTAAGCCAGCTTCCACTCACTGTGTTCTTTCTCAGAGGCCATAACATGTTTTTTTTTTTAACGTTGCTGAACATAAATTGATGTTGAATTAAAAATAAAGTAAAGGATTAGCACCTGAATTTTGCAACGTGCAAGTTGAAGAATCTATTTAATTATTGCACTTAACTTGATATAAGTACTGATTACATTTCAGGATTATTATTTTCAGAAATAATGTTATGTAAACCAGATTTCCCCATATAAAGTTAATTAAAATTCTTTAACGCATAGCATTCCAGGCCTTTATGGTAGTAGATTTGTATTACTAAATTTGAATTTACACAAATAATTCTCTTTGATTAACCAGAGTTACACACACAAACTTAAGGCTAGGAGAATCCTTGAAATGTTTGGAGCATCACTAGGTCATCATGATGGATCTAATAATCAAACTTCAGTTTCTGTGAAAAGCTGGCAGATTTGAGTAGCCACTTGATAAAGGATGGTATTGTAAAAGCAACAATTCTTTCAGAATTATTTTATCAAATAACAGTCAGTCTGCAAATAACTATCACTCCTTTAGATCATCAGCAGATTTAAACTTTTCTTATTCGTGCTAGGAATGTATCATGTAAAACTGCTGGAAGTATGGAATACAAGAACAAATCAAACATTGTACATTGTTTGATCCAAGAAATTAAAAAAAAAAAACTTGTAAACTCTGAAAACATTTGTTCTAATACAGAATTCAAATTAAATAAAGAAAAAAAGGAATTGTGTGCGTGCTAGTGTGTGTGTTTTAATGGAGACATCTTCGCCCTTGCTCCTCAACCACTTTCAGAAAGTGAACAAAGTGAAAGTGTGAGTGTTATGTATTTACTGGGTTGTGTGCTGTTGGTCAGATGTGTTTTACTTTTTGTGTTGAGGATTCGTTTGTGTAGTTTATTTATTAAACACTCACATACTACAATTCCAATACACATAAAATTGCAAACACATTTAGGAAACAAAATTATAAAGTAGCTTACAGAACCAACAACACCATTAAAAAACACATAAACAATACTAACAAAGACATTGACACATACAGCAAAACAGGGGTTTACAAATTAAATTGCAATGATTGTCAACAATTCTACATCGGCCAGACGGGAAGATCTTTTTCTTCCAGGTTTTCTGAACATTTAGAAGCCCTCACCACAAACTACATACATTCCACATTTGCCACACATTTACATAACGAAAACCACAGCTACACAAACATAGAACACAACATGGAAATATTACACTACTTACCAAAAAGTAAAAAACTAAACACAGCTGAACAATTTGAAATATACAGATATCACACACTACAACCAAACAACATATTAAATGAACAGATACATTACAAATCACATACACTATTTGACACACTGATCCACACACATAATTCGAACCTCAGCGCCAATCCCTTCCTACCATCAACCCCCACCACACACTCCATTCCGTAACGGTTATTCTGTAATCGACAGTTAGTACTCAACCCACTGAAGAAGAGAAACAACATCTTGAAACGTTTGGGAAGTAACAATAGTAAGTTCATAAGTGAAAGTATTATATATATTATTAAATTAATAAGTGAACGAAGAGGATGCAACAACAAGATAATCTATTTTCTTCACAAGTAACTAATGGCTGGTTATTTGTAATCACATTTTCTCTTAATGTATGTTGTTAATGACCTTTTTTTAAGGGTATGAAAAAAACAACAGATATTGGTATTTGAAAAAAGGTGAATTTTATTGGTACATACTAAAGTATAGAGTCAAATTTGTTTCTATTCATTATCAAAGGTCCGTACTGTAATAATTTTGTGTGTAATATACAAGCATTCTTTAATATGTTTACGAGATTCTCTATTTGCATTAAATCAGATCGTAGTAACATTAAATTCCACTGTAACCCATTATTAACACTTAATCATTTGCATGTTAACAGAAACTGCACATTGCTTTTTATTGCATTATGTTGAAAAAAGGATTTTAATGTACTTGTTTGGTTATCCATTAGATTGTACTAGGTTCTAAATTGGAAGTACGTCTTAATTCCGGTATTTTGAATAAATACAGCCTTTAATGTTATATACAGCCATTGAATGTACACTAACTAAGGAAATGTCTGTTAAGTCTAATTAATTTTAAAAATCTAAAAGGTTAAGTTAAATAATTAAACGTAGCCACAACCTCCCAAAATCGTCTCTGTACCGTAATTATGTACGATAAATGTAAACTAATTTCTGTACTTCCAATAAAAACACCCTTTTAATGTACACGAACAAAGTAAATTTTATTTAAGTTACATTGTCGTACATAACCTCCATTAGCTGGCATTACTTACTTCGAATAAATACAGCCTTTGAGTGTACACTAACTAAGGAAATGCTGTTAAGTCTAATTAATTTTAAAAATCTAAAAGGTTAAGTTATATTGTTAAACGTAGCCACAACCTCCCAAAATCGTGTGTGTACCGTAATTATGTGCGATAAATGTAAACTAATTTCTGTACTTCCAATAAATACACCTTTTTAATGTACACTAACAAAGTAAATTTTATTTAAGTTACATGGTCGTACATAACGTCCATTAGCTGGCATTAGTTACTTGTGAAGAAAATAGTTGGCGTACACATCGGACACAGAAATATAGTTCACGCGCGGCGACGTAAGTTACATTTTGCCGCTGACTATTCACAACTGGGGGTTGCGCGGCCCGCGCGAAGCGCGGGTCGCGAGTAGTGCAGTGTCCCGAGTCTCAGAAAGGACTCCTGCCACTGGGTCTGTTGGAGTTCATTATATACTTTTTATCTACTTATGGGGGGGGTCTGAAGCGACCTGCGATTGGTGGATTATACCACCGGGACTAGCAAACGAGGTCGCTTCCAGGACTCACCTGGTCGCGGGGTGTATTTACCAAGTCCGGCAATGAGGGAATTGTGGGTCACTCTGTCGGAACGAACATAGAATCGTCGCGCCAGGCGTCTCACGGTGTCATCAAGAGAGCGGACACCGAGTCCTCTCCTCAAAAGACGAGAAGAGTACCTCCGGGGGACTTTGCACGCGAGCTTCAGTCCCCGGTCGAGTACGCGCTGGAGCGTGATTCTATGACCACGAGCCAGGTATCCCCAAACAGGAAAACACGTACGTGTTGACTATGAGCTTACCTAGCCGGGGGGTCATTGCCGGATTAGATAGCACGGGCCAGAGTCTACTGAGTTGCGCCGAAGCGCGTTGTCTGATGTAGTTTGGATGGGTTCGCCAGGTGAGTCGGGAATCCACGTGGAGCCCGAGGTACTTGACGCTGTTGGTCCAGGGCACCTCGACGGGGCCTACTTTAAGCGGCCGAGGCCGCTTGCGTTTTCGCGAGAATATTACCGCGGCGCTCTTGGAAGCGTTAACGACAACTCTCCAGTCATCGGTCCACCCGACATACGCGTCGAGTTGGCGCTGGAGCTTAACTGCCGCATAACTCGCGTTCGGCTCTGAGGCAAAAGCCGCAGTGTCGTCCGCAAACAGCGACAGTTTCACTCCAGGAACTCGGGGCGTGTCGTTGACAAACAACGAGAACAGGAGAGGCCCAAGGACACTTCCCTGAGGGACGCCAGCGGTAATACGCCTCTCCGAAGAGAGAACGTGGTCTACTCTCACTCGGAAGCTACGGTCTGGCAGAAAGCTGCCGATCAAGTGAACGTAGCAGTCTGGGAGAAGGACTTCCGTCAGTTTGTACAGGACACCCTCGTGCCACACGCGGTCAAAGGCTTTCTCTACGTCTAGGAAGATAGCAGCCGTCTGTTTGCCCTGGCAGCCAGCCTCGGTTATGCATTCCACGAGTCTCATCAGCTGATGAGTCGAGGAGTGCAGCTCACGAAAGCCGAACTGTTCGGGGATCAGCACGTCTAGTCTTTCTAGATGGTCGCGGATCCTACGCTGGATCAGACGCTCAAAAACCTTGGACGTCGCGGACAAGAGGCTGATGGGCCTGAGGTTTTCCACTCATGAAGAATTCTTTCCCGGCTTAGGTATCACGATGACGGTAGCCGTTTTCCATTTCACCGGAAAATAGGCCAGTCTGAGGCATGAATTGAACAGGTCAGTGAGGAACTGGGTTCCCCGCTCCGGAAGGCGATGGAGGGCGGAATTCATGACTCCGTCCGGGCCAGGCGCCTTCCGGGGCTTGAGCTGAACAATCCTCTCGGAGACCTCCTCCGGGGAGATGGGCTCCGGCTGGACTGTGATATCGGCCGATAGAAAGCGCTCTACCTCGCGGCAGATTTGCTCAGTGAAGGCCGGGTTCTTAGATGGGTTGGGAGCGAACTGACGCTCTAAACTGTCAGCCAAGAACTCTGCCTTTTCGAGGGGGCGGCCAAGGGGTTGACCACCGGGTCCGGCCAGTGCGGGGAGAGGCGCGCGTTTGCGCTTTCCCGTTAGGGCACTGGGAATCCGCCAGACATTACGGTCCTCGGCACGGCCATCCATCTGCGTAACAGCTAGCTCCCAGTTGCGTCTACGGAACGCCAGCATGTCGCGACGCAACTTGCCGGACGCTCTGTTGAACGCAGCCTTGTCAGCCGGGTCACGAGTCCTCTGCCAGCGTCTCCGGAGGCGATTCCTCTCGCAAGCGAGCTGAGACACCTCTTCGGGGATCCGCTGATAGTCGGGCGTGAGCCCCGGCTTCATCCGGGAGGACACGTCAACCGCCGAGACTACGGCTGTGTCGAATAAGGCAACTGCCTCATCGACATGCTGGGTAGTGTCGAGCGGGACATGCTCTGGTAGGCGGCGACTGAACGCCGGGCCAAAGCGGTCCCACTCGATTACCCGCCGCTCGTCGCGGACGGTGGCGTGCTGGGTAGCTATATGCACACTGATAGGGCAATGGTCCGAGGACAGTTCCGAAATGACGGAGACGTGGACCGGGCAATAAACGCCCCTGACCGCGGCAATGTCCAGTACGTCAGGGCGGGAGTTAGCCCTAGAGGGATAGTACGTAGGCCCGGTAGGACCCATGACTGTGACCCGAGCCGCATCAGCATACCTGCGTAAGCGGGTCCCGTTTGGGTTCGCCAAGCGGCTCCACCAATCGGGGTGCTTACAGTTCAGGTCGCCCGCCAGGACTACCCTTCTGTGTGCTCCAAAGACGGCCTCCAGATCGTTCGACAGGAGCTCCGTGTGTGGAGGCTTGTAAGCGGAAACCACGAGTAGACCGCCGAGAGCACCATGGAGCTCGACCGCGGTGCACTCGAGGTTCCGCCACTGAGGCAGGACAACGCGGTGATGGCGAAGACTCGCCTTCACCGCGATGGCTGTGCCCCCTCCTGCGCGACCCGACCGGTCGTCCCGGTGGCACACGTAGTTGGGTAGTCGGAAACGACGATGCGGGGTCAGGTGCGTCTCGCCAAGAAGAAGCACGTCGGGCTTGTGACGGGCAACGAACTCTAAGAGCTCAGAATGCCGGGAAGCGAGGCCGTTGGCGTTCCACGCCACGAGCTCGAGGTCTCGCTTGAGGGATTGCCGTGGTTGTCCGTTCATAACAGACCTGTAACACGGCAGGCTTCCACCAAGAGGAGGAACTTATCCTGGGGCGAGGCTGTTGCCAAGCGTTCCTTGATTTTAAGGAAAGTCTGGGCTACTTTCTGCAAGTCGTAGCTTGCCAGAAAGTCTGATACTACGGCGAGATCATCGGAAGATGAGGCCGGGGGAGAACGCTTGGCGGCAGCTGCATAGCTGCGGCGGGGCGAGACGGTGGAAGCCTTGGGGGCTGGTACTGGAGCGGGTGGCCGCTCTGGCTTTTGGTGGACGGGCTTGGGTCCAGTGGCAGGTGGTTTAGGCTGGCCCGTGTTCTTGGCCTGAGTCCTAACTTTCTTGCCCGATCTGGGGAATCTAGGCTTGGGTGGCGGCGGCAATGGAGGATCAATTTCCTCATCGTCCGCCAGCGGGACTTGGGTGTAATGGGGGACTTCGCGTTCCGGTTCCGGGGGCGCGATGGTTGGTTTGGCCTTTGGAGCTTCGCTCGGGCTCACTGCACTGCTGGGTTTCGGAACCGAAGCAGACCTAGGGGCTGGTTTCCGGACCACAGGTTGAGCGGCTTTGGCCGGTTTTACTGGTTGGCTAGCAACAACATGTCGAGGCTTAGGCTGTACGGGTTTCTTAAGCTTGTCCAGCTGCTCGCTATAGACTGGGCAGCGCCTGTTATTAGTAGCATGGGCGCCGCCGCAGTTTATACAATATCGGTGGTTGGCCGGGACAGCGCAGGCCTGCGTCAAGTGGTCATTTCCACAGCGGACGCAGGTCGGCGCGTTCCGACAACCGAAGCTGCTGTGGCCGAACCGCTGGCACCTGTGGCACTGGGAAAGTCGCCCGGTCTGGCGGCAGGGCTCTACGCTCACGCAGAGCCCGAAAAGCCGTTTTAAATCTAATAAGGCCTGGGAGGAGTCGCCCTTCTCTGCCAGGAGTCTTATTAGGGGGAGTGGGCGACGCGAGCCATAAGTGGTGTACAGCCGAGAGGCTCCCACAACCTTATAGCCCGCGTCGCGCAGTTCGTCGGCGACGACCTGCGGATCCGCCTGTATGTCCAGGCCCCGAAGGACGAGGGCTACAGGCTTGGTGCGGTTTAATGTGTATGTGTGGAACTGGAACGATTCACGTTCCAGCCACTGGACAACTCCGAAGTGCTCCGATGCACTGCGGCAGGTAACGCGCACAGTCTCGCTCGCAAGGAGCTTGACAGATGCGTTATCTGCCAGCGCAACGGTCTTACGGAGTCGGCGAACGAAGCCGATTACGTCCCTGACGTTCGTAACGAACACCGGCGGGATCCTTCCTTCGGAGGTGCGACTAGGCACAACCTCAGCGGAGGCTTTGAATGCCGCCGAGTCCGTGGCCGAACTCAAGGAGGTCAGGGAAGGAGACTTTCTCGGCTTACCGCCGTGCCCTACTACCACCCAGTCGGTGGAAGCCGAGGTCTCCATGTCTGGGGAGTCAGACTCCGGCAGAGGATTTGGGCTGCTTGGCCTACTAGCGGCCGTGCAGCCGGAAGGTCAGCCTTAGCGGGCTTGGTCGGCCCTAATAAGGACCGATTTTGCTCACGAACTTGCGCGGGTTCAGCAGGGCTTCCCGCGCGAGTCGTAGGGTTCCCGACTGGCCCAAGTGCTGCCGCACAGTGGTTTGGGGGCACTATTAGCTGGGCTAATGCCGACTAACTCGACTCTTTGTCCAGCGGGTACCCGGGGACCGAACTGCGACACCGTCACAGTGGCGGCGCAACCCGCATCTCTATTCGTCAGTCCTACTCTCGGACTCCCCGGGTTTCGCTGGATAGCGCTACCTACAACACTTACCGGCACTGTGCGGCAGGTCCCAGTTGTGTTGCGTTGAACTTCGTCCTGGCAAGACGACTGGTCATTGCTTGATGTTGGCGCTGGCGAGGTGGTTTCTGACGTTCCGGCGGCTTCTTCTTGGCGGCCTCCGTCGGTTGTTGGCCGAGCCTCTTCATTGCAGTCTTGAGGTCGAGGCTGTCCTCTGCTGCGTTGTTCTGTGTGAATTAGAGCTGATCCTTCTTCTTTGAGTGTGAGCAGTCGAATCTGTCACGTCACCCGCTGACTATTCCCCAAGACCCTTCATTTTAAATACACAACAACAAAAAACTGCGTTAAGACGAAATAAAGTGTAAACATTTTGGTTTTGCACCACAGCGATTTGTTGTTGTATTTTATCATAATTATACCTAATTAGATTCTAAATTGCTTTACATGTGAAAAATTCACATTTACACATTCAATGGACTTTAAAATTTATAGGATTCTTCGTATTTATAGGATTTCTTAATATATGTAGAAGACATAAGTTGAAGATATGTTGAAATTGAGTAATTTTTGTTATTCGGAGAATTATTTCAATAACAAAAGTTGTCAGCCCTGTTAGTCATCTGCATGCGTCCATGTGCTTGTTGTTATGTTTTTAGGTTATGCGATTGTGTAACAAATATAGTTTAAAATATGGTAAAATTAAAAGAACATAAGTGGAAACCAGTCGACATTGATGCCTCTGTTTTTACTGGTGACTGTGACGGTTTAGTTGGTATAGAGGAACTAACCGAATATGATCTTAGTGAATTTAAGCAAGGAACAAATAGGATCATTGCAGTTGGTTCTACAGCAAATAAAAAGACCAAAACAAAGAAGAAAAAGAAAGACGGTGAGAATAAAAAGCAATTAACAGATGAAAATGGAAACCAGACGACTGAAATAGAGGAATGTCTTCATACAGACAATACTATTACAGTTCATTCTTCAGCGCAAGACAAAAGTAAAAAAAGGAAGAAGAAACAGAAGGTTGGTAAGAATAAAAAGCAGAAACTACATAAGCAAACTAACGAAAATGAAAAACAGTCCACTAAAACAGAAAAATGCACAGAATCGGAGGAAAACATTAAAAATCAAAAACGAAAATCGCCCAATAAAAAAAAGAAACGTTCTGTAACGAAGGCAAATGGAAATGAGAAACAGATAAATGTTGAAGAAGAATGTGAAACGAAAAACGATGAACACTTTAAACTTGATGAAAGTGACAGTGATATGATACAATGGAATTTAATTGGTGTACCAAAGTTAGTGACTAAGGCTTTGTTAGACCAAGGTTTTAAGGAACCAACAGAAATTCAGGTAAAGAGTGTATTCTAAAATAATTTGTTGAACAAGGCTATAATTATATTTTTATTTGATATATAGATTTTAACGTACAATTTATTCTGTAAGTAAGGAATAGCACTGTATATCCTTGTAAAATTGACATGTGAGTTTTAGTGATATTGTTTCTTGAAGTTGTGCTGCAGTACTTTTTAAGGATTGAAAGTAACTGAGCATTCTCTACTAGCCTAGTGTTTTGAGATGTAAAAAACTGGTATGATTTTTCGTGTGTTGGACGGATAGAAGCAACTAAACTAATATCAGTTATCACCAGAGCTCAGAACTGAATTATTGTCTCCACTATGTCATTATTATTGTTATTATTCTGTTGAGTAGACAAGTCAACCTGTTCCTACTGGAAAAAAGAATTTTGACGAAACCGAAACATCGAAGCATGATAATGTTTTTAGGCTTTTGAAACGTATAATGTGCATAAACTGCAGACTCTCCTGTTCAGCGATGTTCATACGGATTTCATAAACGACAGAGACCGAAGATTTCTAGACTGTGGGGAATCGAAAGTGTGGAAAAAATATAGTGTTAACATCATCTGGAGCGTTACATTTTTCGATGACGTTACACATTTTGTGGAATGACCCCCAGCCTAAAAACATTACCATGTTAAAATTCACAATAACCACTCAAATATTTTTATTTTGTTGTCTTCCTACTCTTGTACAGCCTTAAAGCTTGGAGGGACTTTCTATTTCTGTTACGTGGATATCACTCATGTCTCTGTAACTGGGGACTTTTACTGTGTAAAATTTAATATAATTAATTTATGTTGTTTTTCCTGTACGGCTCTCTTTATTGTACTACATATCAACTGACTCGTATTGAGCTTATTGTTTACATCTATGTCATATTGAAAACTCACCATCACACTTGGTCTTAGGGAGTGCATAAGTTCATAAGTTGGTCTTTGGGATTATTTTCCAAGAAACATTTGTTCTAACAGGGTAAATACTATAGAACACCTTAGTTTTCATTTTCTCTGCCAGTGTCTTGACATTGTAACCCATACATACCTGGCTGACTTTGTGAAGTATGGAGTAGGGGTATGTGTCATCCAAATCCTCAATAAGCAACAAGTTGTTAGTGAGTAATAAAATATTTATATTCACATTCATATTGGTCTAACACACTGTTTCCAGTCTCTGAGATTATGTCATGTGTGTTAAAAAGCATAGGACAGACACATTTCTCCTTAACACTGTGATGTATTCCATTTTTTGTTTTGTTTAATTTTTGGATACTAGTCACAGTGTGCATGTTACATCTGTTTTGCTTTTCTTGACCTTTAGCAGATTGAATCCACCACTGACCACTAACAGCCACAGATCCTAACAAAGTATTGTGTGATGATATATAACCGTCTCTTATTACTTGTGTGCTATATGTAGCTGCAGCCTTTTCACTTGAAATGATATAATTAATAATAGATCTTGAATCCCTGCTAGTTCAGGTATACTTTATGTGTGTTCTTTTTTTTAATATATTTGGTACTCAGCCCAAAGACCTGAAGGTCTATATGTGCAGAATTTTTTAAGTTTGTGTGCACCTCCTTTTCTCCCCATGAGCCAACCATTCTGGATGTAAGCTGATGCTTTATGATTTCCAATGAAAGAGCTGTATTGTTTATATCATGGTTTATATCATGGACGGTTTCTGAAGGAGCTCATAAAATTTGCCCTACACCTCTGCTCCTCTTTTTTCAGGAGTATGCACTCTTACAGATATTAAGTAACCCTGCTTGATGCAAAACCTGACTGTGTGGATCTGAACACTAATATATATATATATATGAACTTTCCTTGTCCATTTTCAGTCTATCATGAAAGCAGCTGCAGCTCTAGCTCTTTTCTGGTCTCCAATTCTTCTCCAGTCTATATAATGATTTCAAGCATGTTCCATTAAATGTTAATGGTAACATGTCCCTATCTAGTTACTAACATAAAACTTGTTTGAAATCATTCATACCTGATTAAGAAATAACCTGTTTTTAAGGGAGTATATAATTTTCACTTGTATTCAGCCATATGAAATTCTTTAGCAATACGTTACCTTCTGATGTTCTTCTCCATAATTGTTCCTGAATTTTTGTTGTGTAGCGGTCGTGGCGTAGTGGCTAGCGTGTGCTGCTGCTGCTACGCTGTCGGCGCGGGTTCGATTCCCACTGGGGCTTTTGCTTTAGATAAGACCGTTCCCCCTTGCAAGGTGATGGCAAACCAGCGAGAGGTATCCTGCCTAGTATAAACCCTCCCCAGCAAGCTGTTCGGATTCGGCGTTAAACTGTAGGTCCCATATACCTGTGAGAGACTGTAACACACGCACCACAGGTATGTGCGGGGAGGGTACAAACTAGTCAAAAGACTGAAGGACCCAAAAATAATAAGTTCCTTGTAGTGAGTGTAGCCAGGATTTCCCAGTTGGGGGTGGGGGTTATCGTCCAAGATTTTTCCCTGGTGACAAGTTGTTGGTGATAAGCAAGTTATGCCTACTGTGTATGTGTACTGTGTGCCAGCCTGCTGGCAAGTTGTGAATCATGTAGGTAAATTTTATGTATAAGAGCACATTGGGAACCTATCCAATTGAGGGGGGGTTGTAACTTTCACAGCCCCCCTTGCACATGCCACTGGTGATAGTCATAACATGTAAAACTGATAGATGTTCAGGACAAATTGTTTTGGTGTTTTTATCTTAGTTGCAGTTGCAATTATATAGATACAGGTTTTTTGAGGGAACATCCTATACACTTGAAAGCTCTATGAAATATTTCTGCGTTAATTTATCATAATTCTGAACCAGATTTGTTACTACAGTGAAATTATTCTTTCCCCATTGATATGATAAACAAAACGTTATTTACATATTATTAAAATCCTGTATGCATATTTTATTAATAAGTGCATGGATAAACTTAAAACATGGACTAATAAAGTATAATAATGACTGTAAATGTAAAAAAATAAACCCAGCATGTGCTACCTCAAAACTAGATGGATGTAGCTGAATTTTTCAGTTTTGCGAAATGGTTAATTTCACATTAGAGTACCCTTAGAAATTAAAAACACTAATATAAATTTCACCTTTATTTAAGATAAAATATAGTTCTTAGAAAAAAGTAGGTTTGTGAATTACCCAATTACAATAGCCTGTGTTGTATTAAAATTTAGATTTTTTTCTGTTGATTTTTTATTAGAGGTTAGCAATTCCACCAGCCATCATGGGGAGAAGGGATATTCTTGGTGCTGCTGAAACAGGAAGTGGCAAAACTCTTGCATTTGGCATACCTATAATTCATGGAATACTTATAAATTTAGAAAAAGAAGAAAAAGGTATGTAGTAAGTTTACATTGTTGTTGGGTGATCAAAAAGTCAAACAACCTTGTACAGCATAATATGAACAATTAGACCTAAATTAAAATGAATAAATAAATAAAAACATTTTATTGTCAATTTATTTGGCATATAGGTCTCGGGAACCTTTTTCCAAAATAATTTTTGCGTTTGCATATAAGAATTTGTTAACAGATAAGTTTTAAATTGAACATGCATTTGTGTTGTTAAAAACACATTTTTGTGTATTTCTCTAAGCAGTACTAAACAGTTATGCTGACTATTAACAACCTGTTTTGATAACTAATGCCACATGAAGAAAAAGATTCAGTTTTTCCTACATCATGCTTTTAATCTCCCTACATATCCCTGCTGTTGAGAAGAACATTGTCAGATTCTTGGTTTTTATGAGTTTTTATCCAACTGTTAACTATGATACTTTTTACGATACTTAACTGTTTATGATCTACTTAAATTTATGTTATTCCTTGAGTACAAGTTAGTCTCAGAAAGAAAAAAAAGGCCTGAATATTAATGTCTATTGGGATGTTGGACATCATATGCCCCATTGTATTCTAATATACACAGTCTTCATGTTACCCATGCCAAATAAATAACTCAGTTAGTAAGTAAACTTACAACTTAGTTACTTAATCACATCACCTTTTTACTCCTTATGGTATAGACGATTTTTCAAGCATGACTTTAGGATGGGGCCATCATGAACGATTCACATCACACCATCACGCCAGGAATAAGATAATATATTCACCAAAGCAACTCCATGTAAATGAGATCATGTTATTTGTGTCCAAGTATAGTTGTATTATTTGCTATTGACACTTTTTTTTTTAATTATACATATCTATATATTAATACGTGAAGAGAAAACTTTGTACCCCTTTTTAAGCATATTGCGCGCACGGAGGAGTGTGAGATTTGGCATAGTTAAAGTTTATATGGAGAAGGAGTGCAGAAAGCTAAAATCTATATGTTAATACGTGAAGAGAAAACTTTGTACCCCTTTTTAAGCATATTACGTGCACGGAGGAGTGTGAGATTTGGCATAGTTAAAGTTTATATGGAGAAGGAGTGCAGAAAGCTAAAATTTATATATAATATGTGTTACAAATACATTAAATTAAATAAAATAAAACATTCATTTGCACTTGAAAATTCATTTAAACTTTTCAAACAATGGTAATTGTTAAAAATAAAATAATTTTGTTGCCAGGCAATAAAAAGTCTATAGTCTGTGGAGTGTATGTCAAGGCAAAAAAGCGTTTATTTTATATTTTGTATATTAGATATCTGTGTTTTATATATTAATGTGCAGTTGAAAGTGAAATACAGCTTGCTTAATACTGACAGATTGACTGAATGAGCTGTGAATTATGTGTGATTTCAAATGTTCAATAGTCTGTGGAGTGTATGTCAAGGCAAAAAAGCGTTTATTTTATATTTTGTATATTAGATATCTGTGTTTTATATATTAATGTGCAGTTGAAAGTGAAATACAGCTTGCTTAATATACACCTGTTGCAAAAGGAAAATTTTGTAGCAGCAATTTGAATTGACTTACTCTCGCCTAATTATTATTGGTGGTTTCAAAAAAGTGAGTACATTTTATTATTTTTAAATTAAACCCTGTCTAATCTTAGTTTCAGTAATTTCATTACTTTTTTTTTTTACATTCAGATATTCGCACCTACTTCCATTATGCCTCGACATAGAACATTGATGGGTCGGAGTGAGAGACAAAGAAGAAGGAATATATATTCGTGTGAAAGTCAAAATGATAATAGACCAAATGCAAATTTAAATAGTGTAAATAGTATAACATTGACGGGTCGGAGTGAGAGACAAAGAAGAAGGAATATATATTCGCGTGAAAGTCAAAATGATAATAGACCAAATGGAAATTTAAATTGTGTAAATAGTATACAAAATGATGAAATTATTTTGAGGGATACATTTAAATGTGCACTGAATGTCATTCCAAGAAATTTTAATACTTTTGATTGTGGATTAATGCATTTACAATGCAGGTTTTGCAATGCAAAACATTTTGAATCTGAGGTCACTTTAGGTGAAAGGACTGCATTCACTTCATGTTGTCATAAGGGTAAAGCAATATTACCGGCCTTAAGTCAAAATGAACACTTTAAATCATTGTATGATGGACTTACTTCAAATGAACCTTCAATAAAAAGAAAGTCAAAAAATTATTTTGAAAAACATTCGTAAATACAATTCATCATTTGCTATGGTTAGCTCAGAAGCTAATATTTCGGATACAGTTACGCGTGGAGTGTATCATTTTAAAATACATGATGTTTTTTATCACAGATCAGGTCCAATGACTGCTGGATATGGTCGCTCACCATATTATGCGCAGTTATATTTTTATGATGTTGACACTGCTATCAATTATAGATTACGTGAACACTATAATCAAACATGCAATAACAATATAATGTGCGAAATCTCTCTTGAATTGGAACGCATTAATCCTTTCGTTCGGTCATTCATTGCAATGAAAGATCATTGTCAGAGAGTTGAAAATCAAAATAAAGAAATTTGTATGCTCATTAAAGTAAATCGTGATTTAGATCTACGCCGTTATAATGATGCAGTTCAAACTGATGTAGCAGTAATATTTAGTACAGTTGATGGTGAGCCACCCTTTGAACGAAATATGGTTTCGTTTTCAAAAGTTAATGGTACCATTAAAAATATCTCTGTTTTGGATTTATCCCTGTTCTTTAGCGTATCCATTACTTTTTCCAAATGGTGATACTGGGTGGCATATCAATATTTCTCATAATGTACCAACTACATCTAATTCAAGAGCGCCCAGAAATAAATTAACCATGGTTCAGTATGCAGCCTATCGACTTGCAATTAGAGAAGATTTTAGCATGTTACACCGTTCACAAAAATTATTTCTGCAGTGGATAGTTGATATGTATGTGAGAATAGAGGGCACAAGGTTACATTTCATTCGACAAAATCAAACAAGTCTTAGGTCTGAAGTTTACAACAATTTAACAGATTATTTAGAATTGAACCCCAATGCCAATAATGTTGGCCGTAGAGTAATTTTACCATCTTCATTCAATGGATCTCCAAGAAATATGTATCAGAATTATTTAGATGCAATGTCAATTGTACAACATTTCGGAAAGCCTTCTTTGTTTATTACAATGACTTGCAATCCAAGTTGGCCTGAAATAGTTAGCAATATTGGTATATGTGAGTCAGCTAATTTTCGACCTGATATTGTTGTGCGTGTATTCAAGTCCAAACTGAAAGCATTAATTGAGGGCCTTACACTAAAAAAAATCTTCAGTAAAGTTGAAGCACTCATTTATACAATTGAGTTTCAAAAGAGAGGATTGCCTCATGCTCACATTTTACTCTCTTTAAATGAGCAAGATAAAATTGTTAACGCTACCGATATTGATAAAATTGTATCTGCGGAGATTCCTAACATTCAAACACATCCTACATTACATGAATATGTTGTAAAACACATGATGGTCCATGCGGTGTACTTAATCCAAATTCTGTATGTATGAGAGATGGAAAATGCACAAAAGATTATCCAAAACGATTTAATGAATTTACATGTGAATCATTAAATGGATATCCATTATACAGAAGGCGTGATAATGGTATTAATGCTGAAGTTCGCGGTAGTTGCCTCGACAATCATTATGTTGTACCATACAATCCGTATTTAATTGTCATATAAATGTTGGTTAAAAGTGTTAAATACATTTATAAATACGTGTATAAAGGCTATGACAGTGCATCTGTTGAATTAGGTTCAGAGAGAAATGAACCAGGTCAAGAAATACAAATTGATGAAGTTAAAAATTTTTTAAATGGCCGTTATGTCGGATCAACTGAAGCTGTATGGCGCATCTATGAATTACCAATGCATTTTCAATCACATGTCATCGTTAGACTTGACATTCATTTACCGCGTAGACAGAATGTTTACTTTCGAGAAGGGCAAGAACGTCAAGCAATTGAAAATGCAAGACAAACAAAATTATTAGCATTTTTTGAATTGAATCGATCAGATCCATCAGCGCTAGAATATAAGTATATTGAAATTCCTTTGCATTATGTGTGGGAAGATTCCCGAAAAAAATGGAAGAAGAGAAGGCGTGGAGGTGATAAAATCATTACACGCATATATGTAGTATCACCAAAAGACATTGAACTTTTCCATTTACGATTGCTTTTATTACATGTCTGTGGTCCAAAATCATTTGAGGATGTTAGAACATACAATGGAATTATACACACTTCTTTTGTTGAAGCGTGCCATGCTCGCGGCATTGCTTCAAATGATAATGAATGGCGCGAATGTTTAAATGAAGCAAAAGAATTACATACACCAAAACAAATGCGAAATTTATTTGGTTACATTTGTGCATTAAATGTGCCAGCCAATGCATTGGCGTTATGGAATGAATTTAAAGTATATCTTAGTGAAGATTTTTTGAGAGATTACAACGAAGAAGTATCCTTTAACACAGCTCTATTAGAAATTGAAGATATTTTGAATGTTCATAATTTGTCATGTCAAGAACTTGGTTTACCAGTTCCCACGTATTCGCAGAGAACAGACGAAGCAAATGCTATTGATCCAATAGAACAAGAGTTTCTGTTTTGTGAGCATTATGAAACTGCAAATATTGAACAGCGTAATCTAATTGATCATGTGATTCGTGAAGTTTTGCACCATGATACTGGATCTAATGTTTTTTGTGTAACCGCTCATGCAGGTTGTGGAAAAACATTCACACAAACAGCAATCATTCACAAATTAAATTCACTTAATCTTAGTTGCATTGCAACAGCGTTCAGTGGCATAGCTTCAACTCTATTACTTGGAGGTAGAACTTTACACAATGTGTTTAAATTGCCTATACCCATTTTGGAAAATTCTGTAGCGAATATTACCGCAAATAGTAGCTATGGACGTTACATAAATTCATCATCATTAATAATTATTGATGAAATTTCTATGTGCCCACTGCAAGTGTTGAAAATCATAGATAGATTATTGCAGGATCTATGCGATGAAAATGATAAACATAAACCATTTGGAGTGAAAACGATACTTCTGTGCGGTGATTTTCGGCAAATCTTACCAGTTGTCCCACATGGATCACGTGCAACTTTAATTGAAAATTGTGTCACGAGTTGGCATAAATTTGTTTATTTTCATAAAGTAACGTTTACTCAAAATATGAGAGCCTTACCAAGTGAAATAGAATTTGTCGAATTCTTGAAAAAAATTGGTAATGATGAAGCCCCACAATTCCCTCAGTTTGGTGAAAATATTATTGTAATACCTCAGCAATTAATAGTAGATGAAAATAATATTATTAATGAGGTGTATGGAAATATTTCCGAAAACATACTCTCAGATAACATATTGAAGTCAGTTATTTTAGCACCTAAAAATGATGATTGTACTTTTATTAATACTGATATACTTAATCGAAAACCAGGTGAACAGAAAACATATCATAGCTACGATAAAATAATTTGTGATGATGACAATGAAATCAGTAACTATCCAGTAGAGTTTTTGAATTCTTTGACTATTAGTGGTTTGCCACCACATAAGTTAGTATTGAAAGTTAATTGCATCGTTTTACTGATCAGAAACTTAAATACAAAGGAAGCATTAGTCAATGGAACAAGAATGCGCATCAAGTGTATGCATCGTAATGCTATTGATTGTGAAGTTTTAACTGGAACCGCACACAATAAGAGAATTTTGATTCCACGTATAAATTTAACATATTCCGGTACTGTTCTACCATTTAACTTTCAAAGAACTCAATTTCCAATTATACCTGCATTTGCGATGACAATAAATAAGTCTCAAGGACAAACATTTGTAAAAATTGGAATTTTATTGAGGCAGCCAGTTTTTACACATGGTCAATTGTATGTCGCAGCAAGTAGAGTTCGATCATTCGATGGGTTGAGACTTTATATTTCCGAATATAATGGCCAAGGGCATTTAGCAAATGATGAAAGAGTTTTTACAAAAAACATCGTTTACACAGAAGTTCTGAATCATTAAATTTACTTTCAAACTATTTTAAGTTCAATGGACAACATTTATTTTTTTAACCGCCCGGTTTTTTTGATTTAATGAAAAATATATGAAAAAATACGAGGCACGTATTTTTTATTTTTTATTAATTTTTTATTTAAATTTTATATAATTCGAAAAAGATAGACAAAATAACTGTGTAGCCTTGGCGAAACCTGGTCAGTATGGCAATAAAAAAAAACCCAAGGAAATGTCAAAAAACGCATTATTGCTTTTTAAATATGGCTTAGCCAAGCTAAACCTCATTTTTCCTATCTTTCATATTTTTCAAATAACTCGAAAATTAATGCATAGAAAAAAAAATTAAAAAATTATATAAGCTTTGTAGCAGATAATCTTCAAACTGTTTTCGAATTTTGTACCTTACCAAAAATGAAATGTAATCCACTGGAATTGAAAACAATGTATCTTATACTTCTATGAATGTCAAGTCTCATTTTTATTAGCGTTTATTTGATTCAATAATAACATGAAAAAATTAAAACTGACAATGAATTATATCAAAAATAAATACGAATACAAGCTGTAATTGTGTTTTTTTTTTCAACTGTTACTAACATTAAATTTTAAATTTCATAGGTATTGCAGGGAATTAAGACAAACAACACACGCTAATGACGTATTTGTACACGCTCGCAGCTGACGTAATAGAACAAAATTCAAAAAAATTATATGCAATGATTATAGAGGTATACTCTTTGACAAAAGAACCTCAATAACGTTAAAACTTAAAAATTTAATGAATTACGGTCGAATTTCGACCACTGGGCGACCACTAGTAACAATAAAAAACTATATTTTACGGTCTTTTTTAGTTTAATATTGTGCTGTGAAGGATCTTCTTCCATATGGCTGGACCATATGGCATAATTATAAATTATGGTTTCAGGTTAACAAAGTTTATTCATTAGAAAGTGCTTATAATTTTGTCTGCAATTAAAACCTACTGTAGACTTCTGCACTCCATACAGCAGTATGGGTTGTTGGTAAGTATTAAATACTGTTTAAGTTTTCATTGACTGTTTTTTTGTTTTTATTACAGTTAAAGATAATCCTGTTGAAGAACCTGATGAAAGTTTATCAGAAAGTGACGTAGAGAATACAGATATTGAAGGTATAGGATGTGTGCGCGTTATAAATCTAAAGTCAGACATTAGAGAAATTCCTAGAAGAAACAGGTTATGGGCTTTGATATTAACTCCAACTAGAGAACTGGCTATTCAAATAAAAAACCATCTTACTACTGCCTTAAAGTATATTGATTTAAAAGTGAGTAATCTTTTCAGTTATTTATTGTATCTAATACAGTAGTTCCCAATCTTAACATTTAACTGAGTCAGAAAGGTGGATGAAGGTTGGACCTCTCTCTCCTGCTTAGGGGACCTCAGGCTACTGAGGAAAAGTACTATATATTTTGTATTTGTTAACTAAAATTAATTTTATCTTATTTAATTTAACTAATTTTATTTACCTAAAAATTACTTTTGATTTAACTGAACACATTAATACTGTTACTGCTTTATGTGAGCTTAATCAATGTGTAGGATTTTTGGTCAGATATTGCTGCTCAAAGCTAGTTGTATGTTTTGACTTGTGTATAGCCGATTTCTTTGTTAATTTTTTATGAGTTGGTCACTGTCACTTTCACATGCAGTTTGTTTATGCTTCACTTTGAAAGTTAGTCTGGATGTTTTGTATTTTATGTTTTGTATGCTTATATTGTAACATGACCAAGTGTTACATAACCTAGACATATACCCATAGAATTAATAAATACATGACGGTAATGTAAGTAGATAATATAATGATGAAAGTAGCGAAGAAGAGAAGGACCATCGAAGAAGCAAGAAGAAGAAGTGCCACAAGAAGCAGTAAACAAAACACTGCTTGACACTACAACCAATACTATAACTGACACAACCTAATGGACAAATTAAATTCACTTTAAGCTGTCAAGCGAGTCAGTGAATAACTTGAATGTAATTTCACATGTCAATAAAAAATAATTAAGTAATGACCCGAATAATATAATATCAGCAACAGTATTTGGGCTGAGAATAAATCAACAATGACTAACAACTATTAATGCCTATAACTAAGATTAGCTATGGCCACAATATAAAATTGAAACTGTATTACAATCTCAAGTGTAATCATAAGAAGTAAAAATAATTGTAAGAGGGAACCTTATATAAATAAGTTACCTCACCAATGTACCACATGTACCTAATGAACATTATTAAGTCATAAACCCGACGTAAAAGGTATGCCTAGGCAACGCCTAAAACGAACAATTGTCAGTAAGGTGATAAGTAGAAAGGTCTACTAGTATAAATAACATACACTGAACAATTATTATACCAAGTGTAGCAATAAGCATTGTTAATGTATTATACAAGTAACAGCTAAATTATTAATGAATAGCATAGAGCAAAATAGTATAAACAAAATGTCGTTAGGAAGTAAGGATAGTTCATAGCAATGTATTACATCAGTAAGTTAAGATTTAATAATTATATTCACTAAATAAGTATAAAGACGGATATGTTAGTGTTCCAACACAGACGTTTAAGTGAAAACGCGATGTGCAACACAAATAATGTATTGATAAGAGAGAATCATAGCCGGCGTCGCTAGCAGACGACAGCGCTAAACCATATACCTGAACATTATTTATTAAAAAATGTCAGTGAAAGTGTAAATAAACCAGTGTCAAACTATATCAAATTGAAGAGTAAAAAATATCCTTTAATTTGATAGTGATACAACCACGATCGCAACTATAATAAGTGCGTGACATGCGTTAGCATCATTTGTAAATAGAGAGTAAGAAATTCGGTTGTCAATAACAACAACAACGTTAACTGTCAATCATTTTAGCAAAAAGACGGTTAGTGACAGTTGGAAAACAATGCGTCATTTTCGTAACGTCTGGTTAAGCCAATCAGAAAATAGCTTACTAAATAAAACAATCGCCTAAGCCTTATCAAAACAGGGGGTATATAACGGAATGCAGGTAATTTCCGTTAGACACTTTTGACAATCATCGAGAGCGAAAGGTGTCGCTCGTCATATCAAAATTTTATTAACTTATAGCTTCATGTAATAGTGCGTCCATTGAATCATTTCGGCAACAACAAGTAACTACAATACAGTCTACCTAGAATCAGTGCATCGATGTGAAGTATTTATTTTATTTAGTGCGGGATATATCGAACAGGAGAAAATAATTAAATAGTATTATAAAAGGTCCATTTTAGTCAGAAGCGGACAAATATTCTCTGTTCAAGTGCGTGTGTAGTGTAAAGCCAGGGTCATTACAATCCGACCACTGGAGTGTTTCATTAAATTTTAATCGAAAAGATTAAAATAAAGAGGTAACATCGTGACAATTTATTCCATTACTCTGAGTGCACTAACAGATATATTTTATAAACAAAATTTGTACTGACGCATAACACCAAAACATTTTCTGTGTTACACAATGACTGAATTTATTTAGTGGATTTGTCGATCCTGTTTAAGAATGATGTTAGTCTTAAGTGGTCTCACTATATAACTTTTGTGAATAATTAAGCAAGTGTGACGAACGCCTAACCTATAAATAGGTTTGATTTTTTGTTAGTAAACAACAAGGCCTTACTTGTCAATATTGTTTTATGAAATAATTAATTTTTGTGTAGGCATGAGCATTCTTTCTTGTGTTTCAAAGAATTTACACCCGAGATATAAATAAAATTAATGTTTAAAGTAAAGTTTATCTGGACATAACCAGAACAGTTGTTCATGTTCTGAGCTAGTGTAATAGGGTAAGTGAACGAAACAATTTCAATTGTATATGAATGTATTTTCTTAATTATGTTTGTTTGAATTCATCATCAAGGGTACAAATAAAACCCAGTTATTAGCAGCATAACTTTGACTTAATTTATTTCGCAAAGTAAATAGAGAATTAATTCAAAATAATCAAAGTAACTTTTAGTAGAGATCATACGTTGTTGAATTTGAATTGCCATAAGGGCAATAAACACAATTTCAGTTTTTAAAGAAGAGAATTAATAATTATTTGATTCTATTAATGGGTTTTACACGGGATTTTCCCGAAATAAACCTGTGTGGCGCCCATTATTAAACAAGGTAACCTAACCTTGTAAGTAAAGCAAGCTGGTTTTGTAAACCGTCTTGGCAGCTTATTAATTTGTTAAAAAAGTGAACTTCCGAACTTCCAGAATCACAACCAGGTACGTGGAAGTGTATCTTATTAATGTTATTGTCCAGATGCGACTTGACTTTACGTACTTAGACGACTGTCAACCTGGAGGAGGAGTTTCGCTGCCCGAATCAACGCGACGGCTACCTTCATCAAGCGACCAGCTAGTACACTTTATTTATTGAATTAAGCAACGTTATAGTTCAAACAACATTACTGCAATTTTATTTTTATTTTTATTTAAAGGAGTTCTTTTAAGACAATTATAATTTTTTCGATCCATCATAACTTGTAACTTTAACTTTCAATTGTAAACACACTTTTAACTTCAAAAACTACATTTTAAATATTTTATAAACCTTTTAATAAACGAGACAGATAGTTGTCGTTACAAATTGGCGACCAGCAACATGAGGCTGAAAAATATTGGACGAAAATATTTTTAATATTTATAATCAGCCCGGCAGACACAAAAGAACAAACATGCCACACACACATCAATACGACACAAGATAACCGGACACAACAAGGACAGCCGAATAGAAGAAATACAGATAAATACAGAGACACCGGAGACACAACCAACACCTGAGATGGAAGTCATTACCATTAATAACATAGAAACTCGACCCGAAGAAACACCCCATGCAGAACCGGAAGTGGAAGTGAGGGTCGACAACCAACCCAAGCAACCTGAGAGACCCGCACCGTCAGGGGACATAAGCCTACAAGACATAATGAGGGCGATCATAGAAAATAATAAAAACTTCGAATTACTGAAAGAAGATGGTAAGAAATCCCGGTCGGAGAATCAGAAGAATGTTGAGTTATTAAATAAAAATATAGAGTCGCTGAAAGAAGACCTACATACGAGGTTAGACGACAATAATAAGAACTTCGAACTATTGAAGGAAGACTTGAATAAAAAGATAGACAATACCAATAGATCCATGGACGCATTGAACCGGAAAATTGACGACAGCAACAGGGCGTTGAAGGAAGAACTGAATACCACATTAAAGGATATTAGCAAGAAAATGGATGAAATGAATAAGAAATATACGGAAGAATTGGGTCAGACCATAAGAGGAGAATTACGAAACGACAACAACTCAGAAACTGAAGAAGTACCCAATGATGAAACCATAGAAGAATTAAGCATGCCATCCGAAGACGATGTCAAACAAACCGAGAATGAAGGGGACTCAAATACATCATTATCTGAAGATGAGCTTGACAGAAACGAGGAAGATATTCAATATAAGGAGATCGATGCCGAAGGTATAAAGGAGACTCAGGTAATTAAAGAAGCGGAAGAGTTAGTAGCCGAGAATGAAGACTTAGAACAAAATAATCTGCCCATGTGTGATGATCAAGTGGAGGCAAAAGAATTACCCAGAAATAAAAACACCGAACAAGTGAATTTAAAAATTAAAAATCATGAAGAAAGGAACAAAATAATTAAGAAAACGGAAGAAAGGAGGCGAAGATAAGAAGAATAATACGCCCAAAGAAGACTAGAGTAACAAAGGAATTAATCGAAATGACTCGAAGCGGTCTAATTAATATGATTTATTTCCCAGTCAACAACCGTAAAGAAGGAATCTATAGGAAGGAGTACCGAAGGAACTTCATGAAGATGGACGAAGAGAAGAAATGTGCTACAACACCGAAGACTATAACCAATAAAATACTTAAAGCAGATATTTCCAAAGGGAGAATAAGGCGTTCCAAGAAAAGGAAAGGGTATCAAGAACAACTAGACCGGATCATTGAAGGGTATGCCCAAGAAATAAAGGAATTACGGAAGAAGAGGGACCAATCAATAGAAAAATCCAACCAGAAAACTGATGACGATCAACCAGAATTCGAAGAGGTACTGGAAGTCAATAATAACAAAGACCAGGAGGACACTGGACACATGGATACCAAAGATGATGAGAAGAAGAAGGCGAGAAAACGGGAAGCCGATGACTATCTGGTAGCCGCAAAGTGGAAGAACCGCATGATAGGAAGGTATCTCCAAAGCTACTAGTACTGGACATAGGCCCTTATACCGTAACAAAGGACCATAAAAATCATATGCGTAAGGAAGTTTGTTATGAGATGTTATTATAGGGTGCCAAATACCACGAACATGTTGTACTAGAGACACCTATAAAAAAGGGTACCTGTGAAACGTAATTGTCCCAACCAATGAACCCAATAGAATGGAGAAGCCCAATAGAACCCCAACGTATAAGCTATAAATGTAATTATTATAATAAAAGGACTAATTATATTATTGTACAACGATTACCACAAGAGTGTTTATTGTATAAGAAATTTTAAAAGTATCTACCGTAAAAGGATTAAACTAGTAATCAGGAGGGTCATCTGTGATACCCAATGTATTGAAAGTGTCTAATTACCTATAGCAAGCCCATTTACCATATTGTGTTATAAAGAGTGTGTAGTATAAGTATGTGTACCAAAACTATCTGTTATATATTAAATGAGAACCAGATTTATCATATTAGATGATAGAAAAATGTGTATTTTAAACCAAATAATCTAATGATAAGGAAGATATCTATTATATTGTGTAGAACAAAAGAGTATCATATAACAAAAATGTACATAAGATAATGATATAAAATTACTCTAATACTCCTATGTTAAATTAAACCAGACAAAGAATTATATATAAAATCGTCCAGAATAAATGATTTGAAACCTATCATTTGAAGGAGTAGAGAGGAAGAATACCAAAGAGAGTTAATTAGGAAGAAGGCTACTATTATTATGGGATGAAGAGGAAGAAAAATGTTATTGAATTACCAAATATTGTATGTAACAAGAATTTAAATGTCAAATATTGTATACCTCTCACAAAACCAAAGAAATTATATAAAATCATCCAGAATAAGTGTAAATTATCAGACACTTGAAGGAGCAGAGAGGGAGAATACCTAAGTGAGTAATTTAAGAGGATGGCTATATTTATTATGGAATGAAGGGAGAGAAAGTCAACTATTGTCTAATAATATGGTAGAATAAAATAAATAACAAAAATAAGTGTCAAAATACTACTGTTATCAAGGAATATAAAAAAAAAATATTAATTAGACGATAAAAAGTATCTATTGTATTTACCAACAAGATATGTCAGAGAATATCTAACAAAAATGTTTAGTAGATGAATACTGTAAACCCTGATAATTCAGGATAATTATAAACTATTGATGAGAGTAAAACTTGTAAACTATTGTAAGAGTGAAATATTGTAAACTCTATATTTAAGAAACAACTGCATGATTGTATGATGATCAATATAAGTGTGTAAATTTAAGAATATGCAAATGAACCAAAACAAATTACCAACTAGTATAGAAAGGTAACAACAAGGCTAATAAAGAACATAGCCAATATGTCAAGTCTGAAAAGGGATAATTACCTGTGAAAAGGAAGTATGTTAGAAAGTATAAAAGAATGAAATGTGATACAAATGAAACCTCTAATACCTTGAATGTTATATTGAATATGTTATATTATTGAAAAATGAATGATATGTTATATTTTATGTGTTGTGATAGTGCAACTGTTGCTACGTGCAATTTTTATTTTGTCCCAGACAGAGATGAGGATGCCTCTGATTCTGAGGACGTGTAGTTGAGGAACGGCGGAGAATGGATGCCAAATAGAGCCCCTCTGACTCCGAACCCACTACAAATGTTAGGGAATTATATGGTAATATATCAAGGATTATTAATAAAAAATCTGTGAGGTAAAAAATGAAAGAACCATAGAGCTAATCACGAAAATAAAAATATGTAGTAAGAAAGAAAAATGTATTATTGTAAGACAGGAAATTGTTAGTTTAAGAAGTGAAACCTATTGTAACTAAATGACTTAGAATATGAGAAACTTGAAAAAGTACTAGTAAGCTAAAAATTATATCACTAGCCAAGAACTCAATCTAGTGCAACACACTAATAGAATGTTAAAATTCAATGCAGAGAGTACAAGACAAAAAGCAGTAATAAGGTACTAAAACTGAACTGAATTGATAATTTTATCAAAAAATAAAATTTTCTCTCAAATTATCAATTTTGAGAGGGGAGTATATGTAACATGACCAAGTGTTACATAACCTAGACATATACTCATAGAATTAATAAATACATGACGGTAATGTAAGTAGATAATATAATGATGAAAGTAGCGAAGAAGAGAAGGACCATCGAAGAAGCAAGAAGAAGAAGTGCCACAAGAAGCAGTAAACAAAACACTGCTTGACACTACAACCAATACTATAACTGACACAACCTAATGGACAAATTAAATTCACTTTAAGCTGTCAAGCGAGTCAGTGAATAACTTGAATGTAATTTCACATGTCAATAAAAAATAATTAAGTAATGACCCGAATAATATAATATCAGCAACAGTATTTGGGCTGAGAATAAATCAACAATGACTAACAACTATTAATGCCTATAACTAAGATTAGCTATGGCCACAATATAAAATTGAAACTGTATTACAATCTCAAGTGTAATCATAAGAAGTAAAAATAATTGTAAGAGGGAACCTTATATAAATAAGTTACCTCACCAATGTACCACATGTACCTAATGAACATTATTAAGGCATAAACCCGACGTAAAAGGTATGCCTAGGCAACGCCTAAAACGAACAATTGTCAGTAAGGTGATAAGTAGAAAGGTCTACTAGTATAAATAACATACACTGAACAATTATTATACCAAGTGTAGCAATAAGCATTGTTAATGTATTATACAAGTAACAGCTAAATTATTAATGAATAGCATAGAGCAAAATAGTATAAACAAAATGTCGTTAGGAAGTAAGGATAGTTCATAGCAATGTATTACATCAGTAAGTTAAGATTTAATAATTATATTCACTAAATAAGTATAAAGACGGATATGTTAGTGTTCCAACACAGACGTTTAAGTGAAAACGCGATGTGCAACACAAATAATGTATTGATAAGAGAGAATCATAGCCGGCGTCGCTAGCAGACGACAGCGCTAAACCATATACCTGAACATTATTTATTAAAAAATGTCAGTGAAAGTGTAAATAAACCAGTGTCAAACTATATCAAATTGAAGAGTAAAAAATATCCTTTAATTTGATAGTGATACAACCACGATCGCAACTATAATAAGTGCGTGACATGCGTTAGCATCATTTGTAAATAGAGAGTAAGAAATTCGGTTGTCAATAACAACAACAACGTTAACTGTCAATCATTTTAGCAAAAAGACGGTTAGTGACAGTTGGAAAACAATGCGTCATTTTCGTAACGTCTGGTTAAGCCAATCAGAAAATAGCTTACTAAATAAAACAATCGCCTAAGCCTTATCAAAACAGGGGGTATATAACGGAATGCAGGTAATTTCCGTTAGACACTTTTGACAATCATCGAGAGCGAAAGGTGTCGCTCGTCATATCAAAATTTTATTAACTTATAGCTTCATGTAATAGTGCGTCCATTGAATCATTTCGGCAACAACAAGTAACTACAATACAGTCTACCTAGAATCAGTGCATCGATGTGAAGTATTTATTTTATTTAGTGCGGGATATATCGAACAGGAGAAAATAATTAAATAGTATTATAAAAGGTCCATTTTAGTCAGAAGCGGACAAATATTCTCTGTTCAAGTGCGTGTGTAGTGTAAAGCCAGGGTCATTACAATCCGACCACTGGAGTGTTTCATTAAATTTTAATCGAAAAGATTAAAATAAAGAGGTAACATCGTGACAATTTATTCCATTACTCTGAGTGCACTAACAGATATATTTTATAAACAAAATTTGTACTGACGCATAACACCAAAACATTTTCTGTGTTACACAATGACTGAATTTATTTAGTGGATTTGTCGATCCTGTTTAAGAATGATGTTAGTCTTAAGTGGTCTCACTATATAACTTTTGTGAATAATTAAGCAAGTGTGACGAACGCCTAACCTATAAATAGGTTTGATTTTTTGTTAGTAAACAACAAGGCCTTACTTGTCAATATTGTTTTATGAAATAATTAATTTTTGTGTAGGCATGAGCATTCTTTCTTGTGTTTCAAAGAATTTACACCCGAGATATAAATAAAATTAATGTTTAAAGTAAAGTTTATCTGGACATAACCAGAACAGTTGTTCATGCTCTGAGCTAGTGTAATAGGGTAAGTGAACGAAACAATTTCAATTGTATATGAATGTATTTTCTTAATTATGTTTGTTTGAATTCATCATCAAGGGTACAAATAAAACTCAGTTATTAGCAGCATAACTTTGACTTAATTTATTTCGCAAAGTAAATAGAGAATTAATTCAAAATAATCAAAGTAACTTTTAGTAGAGATCATACGTTGTTGAATTTGAATTGCCATAAGGGCAATAAACACAATTTCAGTTTTTAAAGAAGAGAATTAATAATTATTTGATTCTATTAATGGGTTTTACACGGGATTTTCCCGAAATAAACCTGTGTGGCGCCCATTATTAAACAAGGTAACCTAACCTTGTAAGTAAAGCAAGCTGGTTTTGTAAACCGTCTTGGCAGCTTATTAATTTGTTAAAAAAGTAAACTTCCGAACTTCCAGAATCACGACCAGGTATGTGGAAGTGTATTTTATTAATGTTATTGTCCAGACGCGACTTGACTTTACGTACTTAGACGACTGTCAACCTGGAGGAGGAGTTTCGCTGCCCGAATCAACGCGACGGCTACCTTCATCAAGCGACCAGCTAGTACACTTTATTTATTGGATTAAGCAACGTTATAGTTCAAACAACATTACTGCAATTTTATTTTTATTTTTATTTTTATTTAAAGGAGTTCTTTTAAGACAATTATAATTTTTTCGATCCATCATAACTTGTAACTTTAACTTTCAATTGTAAACACACTTTTAACTTCAAAAACTACATTTTAAATATTTTATAAACCTTTTAATAAACGAGACAGATAGTTGGCGTTACAATATCTTGGAAACCCCATGGGCTACTGGTTGGAACCACTGATCTGAATAATACTTTTTAAATAAATTACACAAACACTCTGTTCTCATGATTCAGTAAATATTGTAAAATAACAGAAAAATAAAATTAAAATGTTACCAAATTTGACGTATTCAACGAGTATCATTGTTGAAATTGTATTATTTTTGATTGATTGATTATTATTATTATTATTATTTTGATTGATTTTATTTTGTTCAAAACGTACAAATAAAAATTAAAGTAAACTGTTTTTCATGTTATCTCGTAAATTTTATGTATCAACAAATTCAGTAACAAGTATCATCTTAAACATGTATTTTAAACATTATTATTTATATGGTCCAAGTCACTTTATATAGTAAATAATTTACCTTAATTGAAACCGTCCAGTGACTTCAAGGATGATAAATTCGTTACGCGTTTCAAGTCATATGACCCTTCATCAGACAATAATCACTCACATGGAGATCATCAAATATTAAAATTCACACGAAACACACGTATGTATAATTGTAAAACGTATAAGAGCATCCAGCACAGTGCACTGCGCGAAGCTTACCGGACGCTGAGCAAACGCGTGTCTCACCGTGTGTTATCTCATAATTGATTGTAGCGCGGTGTCATATAACGGGTTTGATTTGAAATTTAATTTATCATTAAGTATGCCATCATGAGTATCTGGGTTATTATGTCCATAATAGATTTAAAATTCTTCCCATGTATCCATATAACGACCCTTACTACAATAATGTAAGGGTATTAAGTTCGTATTAAAATTCGTGTACGAATGGTTGCATGTAGTTAAATGTCGTGTGAAATTAGATTTTATATTGTCTATAGAAACACCTTTATTGATGAGATTATGTGGAGTGTGTTCCCGAAACCTTTTAATAAAAGGTCTCCCCGTTTGACCAATGTAGAAACATTCACAATCATTACATATCAACTTGTATACACCCGTCCTTGACTCTATTTGTGTGTGAACAGCCTGGCGAAACGAATTCCAAAGGCTATTATTGGTTTTGAAAACAGTGGTGAAACCAAGCCTATTAAAAACAGACGTTAGAATTTTGGGCATTATCTCCGTGTATGTGGTTGAGATGTACTTATTTTTGGTTTTTATATTATTTAATTGTTTGGATTTCTTAGCCTTGTGTTTCCTAAGAATGTTATCCACCATACGGCAATCATAACCATTTGCAGCGGCAATATGTTTGATTGTATTTAATTCATCATTAAAATCGTTAGCCTCGAGGGGGACACTCAAAAGCCTGTGTACGAGACTATTATACGCTGCTAATTTTTGCGAATATGGATGGTGTGAACCCGCATGTTTTCATGTTACATCAGTAAGTCACATCAGTGGTGGTAGGTTTTGTATATATTCCAAATTTCAGGTTGTTGTGCTGTTTAGTTATGGTTAAATCCAAAAAATTTAGTTTATTATTTACTTCGGTTTCCATGGTGAACTGGATATTATCATTTACAGCATGCAAGCTGTTCTTCAAAGTGCTTAACTTAACTGGCGTGCAGTGCCAATGAAAATCAAAAAAGCGTCATCAACATAACGACAATAAAAAATAATGTTATTGGTGAACTTGTGATTATTAAGAAAGTAATTGTTCTCATAAGAGTTCAAATATATGTCGGCCAACAAGCCGGACAACGGTGAGCCCATAGCAAGTCCGTCCCTTTGAATATAGTAACGTCCAATAAAAGTAAAATAATTTTGTTGTAAGATAACTCTCAGTATGCGGATTAATTCGTTCATGGATTGTGCATCTAATTTATTGGATTTGATTAAGTTATTATACAAGATGTCTAAGGTCTGATTTACGGGAATGTTAGTATAAAGGTTGACGGTGTCGAAAGATGCTAATTTGTAAGTGGGTAGCAATTGTATATTTCTAACTTTGTTTATAAAATCAATGCTATTAATTATGCTACGATTATTTTTTAGTTGAATTATCACTTATTAAAGCAACCAATTTCTTAGCCGCCTTAAAACCCAGTGCCGTGGAAAAATTAACCAGAGGTCTAATTGGGACATTGTCCTTATGGATTTTAGGTAGGCCAGTAAGTTTCGGTGCATGGGCATTGATAGGTTTTAAATAACGACGTGTATGTTCGTCAAATAACTTGGTACAGTTATTAATTGTGTTATTTAAAATTTTTGTAAATGAATCAGTGGGGTCAGTGTTCAACATTATAATGTTGTTATTGGAAATAAACTCGTCGACTTTACATGTGTATACATCATTATTTATGAGCACCAATGTATGTCCCTTATCTGCCTTCGTTATAAGTTATCTATTAGTTTTGTTTTTATTATCTTAAGAGTTTTGAACTCAGCTCGAGCTCTTAACTGTTTCTGCGTATTCTGAGTATTAGAATTATGAACGTTTATAATATTATTAAATTTATTGTTTATTAAGTAGCGTGATTCTTTTTGGAGATTGGGGTCCTTGATTGTTTTTATAGCGGTTTCAGCACTGATAATTTCACGTGTAACATGACGTTTATTAGCATGCGGAAAGTTATATTTTAAACCCTTGTTAAGAAGATTCAATTCATCTTCATCAAATATTATATTAGTTGTAACGGGGCATTTTTGGGCCTAATTTCGGGGTAATAAGGAAATTTGTATTTTTTTTATTAAAGCAGATAACATTTTTTACTATGATAGGGACAAACGTAAACAAAGGTAAATTCAGTGGTAGCGACGGTAGCGACAGTGGCAGCACTGCTTGGGACATTAAATACAAAATTATTGAAGCGACAGTATTAACAAGCTGGAATTGTGCCAAGGTCAACCAATGACACACAAAACAGCATAAACAAGTTATGTAATGGATCGTCAGGCGATATTATGTCAGCGCCTTACATAACGAAGAATGTAGGTGTGTAAACGCCAGCAGCTTTGTCACACTCAGAGAACAAAGCCAGTCGGAAAACAACAGCTATAAGGGACGGACGCGAGCTGTATTGTGCGTCCGCCGGCTCGCCGGTTTTGGGCGAAGTTTTAGTCGCCCGCAACATATAAAAATGTAAAAATTTTGATATTTGATCATCTAAAACAGTATTTTTGAAACCGAATAGATACAGTGAGAAAATAATAAGTAAATAATCATATAACAGTTCGGCAATAAATCAGTGCGTGTATACGAGAAGACATTGTAGGAGGATACCTTCAGCGTAATAACAGGAAAGTAAACTAACAAATTTTATTATTTTCATACAGTACAAGAACAGAGGGGGAAAATTAATTTGAAATATGAGCTCTAATGGGAATATAACTTGTCTAATGTGAAAGCGTGTGAGTGTGTATGGGTGAGTTTAAATTACGTAATTAACAAAGGCACTGGTTTACGTTAAGAGAAGTTAGTTTAGTATTATTTCTTTACAGCATTTGTTTTAGTGTTCAACAGTTTAATTATCAATAATATCTTGAAAGTTGTGGTCAGAATAAAGCATGTACAATGTCAATGTTAAAATAGTAAAAGATGAGAGGAGTAATTTTGTCATTGTCGTTAATATGCAACAGTAAAACTAAATCATGAATAAACACAAGTTTGTTTGAATATAGTAGATCGAAGTAGTCATTTTAAACAACCAATTCTGATCTCCTGTGTTCGCCGAAAAGGACCCAAAAAATGGTAAGTACATATATTTTTTCATACGTAATTGGTAATACAAGATGGCGCCCGACAAAGTTAGACAGTAAAAATTGAAGTCAATCATATTTTATTTATTTTATTAAATTATCAATAAAATGATATATTATATTTGGCGCCCGAACAGGGACATTTATATAAAAAATAATTTTTTTTATATAAATATAGGCCTACTTGGGAGAGCAGAATGGTTGTTTAAGGTAACTAAAAAATGTGTAAACATAAGTAGTAAGGTTATGTTATGATTATGGGTAGTATGGGTGAGTAGAATATTTTTTTTTCAATAAGTATGTGTTACATATAATAATATTTTGCAAAGAATTATATATCTAAAAGATTTATAAAAAATGGCAGATAATAATGAGATCAGCCTCTCTGACAGTCAGACCGACTCTGGTATCCAAACAGAAGCGGGGTCAATAGACGAGCAGAATGTGGAGATATCTGTAATTAGTTCGCCGGGAGCGATTTCTACTCCCGTACCAAGTAAAATAAATACAAGAGAAAAGGAGTTGTCATTAAATGATTTATTTAATCTCATTAACAATAGATTTGATATGAACAATAGTGATTTCAATATTAAATTCAATGAACAGAAAAACGAGATGCAAGAATTTAAAAGCAGTATAAATGAGAAATTAGATATACAGAATGACAAGTTTGATGCAATTGACAAAAAATTTGAGTCGTTTTGATGAACTTAAAACAGAAATTAATAAAGTACAAATCAATTGTGAGAGTAACTATAACAAATTGAAATATGAATTAAATGAAACTTTGAGTCGTTCATTAAAAATTATAAATAACAGAGTTGACAACATAGAGAGTAATGTGGGGGAAAAATTTGATAAACAAAGACAAAAGGTAATTGAAAATTTTGAATGTAAAACAGAGGATAATTACAATGATATGGGTAAAAACGTAGTAGTAGAAAGTAAGATAACAAATAATAATGATGTTGTTGAAAATAATGAGAATAATAATATAATTGAAAATGTCATATCAGAGAGTACTGATGAGTTTGTGGAATGTGATTATGAGATGTTAAGGTGTATTGATGAAGTAGAGAGAGAGTGGAAAAATAATATAGTAGTTGAATGTGGGCAGAGGGTAAATTTTTCCATTAATTTTTCTGAACCAGAGTGTTCACAAATGTTGTTTTTGAAGGGCGAGAGACCCGTATTGGTAGATGAATTGAAGTGTATATTGATGTTGTATAATGTTGTACCCTCTGTCTGTAATAATTGTGAGAGTGTGATGTGGTGTTATGAAGAGAGAGAGTTGTGTATTGAGAGAGAGATAGAATTATATAAGTTAAAAAGAAATTATGAGGAATTGAGAAAAAGATTAGAGGGGGTGAAGATAAACAATATAAAATATTTACCTGTTGAAAGAGAGATAGAGGATTATTTTGATAATATCTTTATAAACGATAATGACTTACATGATGTAATAGTAGAGGAATATAAAAATGATAAAATAACTTACCTGACGTTGACCAATAATACTGATGGAGACTGGACAATAATAACTTATGTTGACAAGGTTTATGAAATATTAATGGGGAATAACCCTATAAATTATAATGGCATAATAAATGAAATAAAGTTAATGGATTATTATAATAATAATAATAATAAATTGTATGTGGATAACAATGATGCATGTTACAAATATATTAAGATATCTATATGATGATGGCGGTTGAAATTAAAGATCAGTGAATGGACAATTTTAATATTGTAATTTATGGTAATGACCTTGCAGATTTGGACATATGAAGTGTGAAACAATTGAACAGTTAATGACGAATAGTTTGTAGATATAATTTAGTGTATTCAATTGTGTGTATTATGAAATGTTAGGTAGATAATGTGTATATATAGTAGAAAATCTTGTGATAATAATAATAATATTATCTGTGTTATTGTTATCTGTGTTAAATAATATTTTGCAGTCTAAATAAATAATAAAAATAATTATGAAGACAATAATTGATGCTTTGTAAATTTTGATAATAATTGAAATATGTTGTGTTTTAATAATCAGTTGAAGTAAATAATTTGAGATGTTTAAATATTGTGATTGAATGTTATATGTTTGAGTTTTTATAATGAATTTAAATTATTTGATGAGATTTCAATTTAGTAACAATTAACGAATAAATAAATAAATGTTAAATGTTTTAGTTTGTGGAATAACATAATTGTTAAAATAAATAGATTAATAATAAATGTGGAAATTTTGAAAATCTAATTGCAACAAAGGATAAATAATGAAATAATGATATATAAAAGAGTTAATGAAAAATTTTAAACAAGAATGTTTATAAGTTTTTATATAAATTATATAGAAGAGAATTGTTTGTTTAATGTATGCTAATAATCAAGGATAATGTCTATTTGTTTATTATGTCATGTAATGTATTATACAAGATGTGTGTGTGTGGCAGGGAGGTTCTCCAGGGGGGTAACGAATTAGAAATTTGTTGTATTTTAATAATGACGACTCGCTACTAAATAATTTTGTTTTGATTTGAAAAATAGATGCACTACATACTTCCTATATTGTGTTTATTATGTCTTATTGTGTTAATTGCATGTAGTATGTTAGGAATAAGGATTATAAAAATATAATAATATGTATTCAACGTGTTTATAGATTTTAAAATAAAATGAAATAAAGTTGTGATAGTTAAAATTTTCAATGGGTTGCAAAAGATAGAAGTGGGTGATAGTAATTGTTTGAGTAAAACGTTTAAGTCAGTCCAAGTTGAAAAATATTGGGGTATTAAAGAGAATGAGAGACGAAATACAAGTAATGTAGAATTTGAGTATAAGTGGAGACACAGTAGATATGGAGAATATAGGTAGAGTTTTGATTGATATATTGTTGTTTATTAATTAATGTTGTTATTTTGTTGAAGTTGTAGTAAGGTAATGAGATTGAGATTTTGGGGATGGCAATTTTGTAGTAGGGGGTAGTGTAATGTGGGAGTCCGCAACATAATGATAAGTTGGGACGGGATTGGTATCGATTTAGTGGGAAGGGGTTGCCTTAGGTAGAATCCAGGAACCAGATAAGGGAAATGAGCTTTGGGGGGGGGAACACTTATCCTATGTACAAAGGGTTAGAGAGTATTTTTTTTATATATTGAGAGAATGTGGCGAATTGAGTTAAAGTAGTAAGTAGTTAGAGGTAGAGAAGGGTTAGTAGATTTTTTGGTAGAGAGGGGTGTCCTACTAGTTAAAGATTTTGTAAGGGAGCGTTAGAGTAATAAAAGGGGTAAGATTATGAGTAAATGCCAAGTTGATAAAGTGAATTATAATGAATAACGTAGAATCACCCAAATTAATGAAAGGGAATAATAAATGAAATGATGTGGAAAACGAAGATTGAAGTCGAAAAAAAAAAAAAAACGAATTAATAAAAGTCAAATCGAGATTAAAATGCAATTTTTATGATTTTATATGCAAATTGAATGATGTAAAGTGTGTAACATTTTAAATACAAATTGTTTATTTTAAGATAATAATAACAATGTGAATTATGAATGTACTATGTTTTCTTATGTTATATTGTGTTTGTTAGTGTAAGAGAGTTTTATGAATTTAAATATTTTAAATGCAAATTGGGGATGACAGAGATGTATAATATGGTAATGGGGAATGTTTATTTAAATTCTGATGGGAATCAGGGCAATAATTTTGAATTTTGGGATAAAAGTTAACAAGAGAAAGTAGATAGAATGAGATTATGGAATTTTAAAATGGGTATCATGCTGTTGTTAGGTATTTTGATATATATGTTAGAAGTAAGTGAAAAAAAAAAAAAAACAAAAAAAAACCAGTGCTTCTTAGCGCAAACCAGCACCGCTAGGGGGAAACAGATCAGTTGGGGATATGGTGTTGTATAAGGCCACTATTTGAAATTTGATTTGTTGTTTCAGTGTTTGGTGATGTTGTGGCGGCGGACCTGAGCTGGCCAGCACGTCAGAGCAGGGGCGTTAAGTATCTGTCTGACTCTACGGTGTTGGGATCTCGAGAGAGAAGTCCAGTATTGTCATTCAGGTGCGGTCACAGTCACCGGACCAAGGGTGAGTTGATTATAATTTTTTTTTGTAAACCATACAGGGGGTTGTGGCGACATATCCTGGCTGATCCCTTTAGCAAGTATGAATGTGTCAATGAGATTTTTTATGCTTCGGCATAAAATATCTCATTGAGGGGGTATTGTAACGGGGCATTTTTGGGCCTAATTTCGGGGTAATAAGGAAATTTGTATTTTTTTTATTAAAGCAGATAACATTTTTTACTATGATAGGGACAAACGTAAACAAAGGTAAATTCAGTGGTAGCGACGGTAGCGACAGTGGCAGCACTGCTTGGGACATTAAATACAAAATTATTGAAGCGACAGAATTAACAAGCTGGAATTGTGCCAAGGTCAACCAATGACACACAAAACAGCATAAACAAGTTATGTAATGGATCGTCAGGCGATATTACGTCAGCGCCTTACATAACGAAGAATGTAGGTGTGTCAACGCCAGCAGCTTTGTCACACTCAGAGAACAAAGCCGGTCGGAAAACAACAGCTATAAGGGACGGACGCGAGCTGTATTGTGCGTCCGCCGGCTCGCCGGTTTTGGGCGAAGTTTTAGTCGCCCGCAACATATAAAAATGTAAAAATTTTGGTATTTGATCATCTAAAACAGTATTTTTGAAACCGAATAGATACAGTGAGAAAATAATAAGTAAATAATCATATAACAGTTCGGCAATAAATCAGTGCGTGTATACGAGAAGACATTGTAGGAGGATACCTTCAGCGTAATAACAGGAAAGTAAACTAACAAATTTTATTATTTTCATACAGTACAAGAACAGAGGGGGAAAATTAATTTGAAATATGAGCTCTAATGGGAATATAACTTGTCTAATGTGAAAGCGTGTGAGTGTGTATGGGTGAGTTTAAATTACGTAATTAACAAAGGCACTGGTTTACGTTAAGAGAAGTTAGTTTAGTATTATTTCTTTACAGCATTTGTTTTAGTGTTCAACAGTTTAATTATCAATAATATCTTGAAAGTTGTGGTCAGAATAAAGCATGTACAATGTCAATGTTAAAATAGTAAAAGATGAGAGGAGTAATTTTGTCATTGTCGTTAATATGCAACAGTAAAACTAAATCATGAATAAACACAAGTTTGTTTGAATATAGTAGATCGAAGTAGTCATTTTAAACAACCAATTCTGATCTCCTGTGTTCGCCGAAAAGGACCCGAAAAATGGTAAGTACATATATTTTTTCATACGTAATTGGTAATACAAGATGGCGCCCGACAAAGTTAGACAGTAAAAATTGAAGTCAATCATATTTTATTTATTTTATTAAATTATCAATAAAATGATATATTATATTTGGCGCCCGAACAGGGACATTTATATAAAAAATAATTTTTTTTATATAAATATAGGCCTACTTGGGAGAGCAGAATGGTTGTTTAAGGTAACTAAAAAATGTGTAAACATAAGTAGTAAGGTTATGTTATGATTATGGGTAGTATGGGTGAGTAGAATATTTTTTTTTCAATAAGTATGTGTTACATATAATAATATTTTGCAAAGAATTATATATCTAAAAGATTTATAAAAAATGGCAGATAATAATGAGATCAGCCTCTCTGACAGTCAGACCGACTCTGGTATCCAAACAGAAGCGGGGTCAATAGACGAGCAGAATGTGGAGATATCTGTAATTAGTTCGCCGGGAGCGATTTCTACTCCCGTACCAAGTAAAATAAATACAAGAGAAAAGGAGTTGTCATTAAATGATTTATTTAATCTCATTAACAATAGATTTGATATGAACAATAGTGATTTCAATATTAAATTCAATGAACAGAAAAACGAGATGCAAGAATTTAAAAGCAGTATAAATGAGAAATTAGATATACAGAATGACAAGTTTGATGCAATTGACAAAAAATTTGAGTCGTTTTGATGAACTTAAAACAGAAATTAATAAAGTACAAATCAATTGTGAGAGTAACTATAACAAATTGAAATATGAATTAAATGAAACTTTGAGTCGTTCATTAAAAATTATAAATAACAGAGTTGACAACATAGAGAGTAATGTGGGGGAAAAATTTGATAAACAAAGACAAAAGGTAATTGAAAATTTTGAATGTAAAACAGAGGATAATTACAATGATATGGGTAAAAACGTAGTAGTAGAAAGTAAGATAACAAATAATAATGATGTTGTTGAAAATAATGAGAATAATAATATAATTGAAAATGTCATATCAGAGAGTACTGATGAGTTTGTGGAATGTGATTATGAGATGTTAAGGTGTATTGATGAAGTAGAGAGAGAGTGGAAAAATAATATAGTAGTTGAATGTGGGCAGAGGGTAAATTTTTCCATTAATTTTTCTGAACCAGAGTGTTCACAAATGTTGTTTTTGAAGGGCGAGAGACCCGTATTGGTAGATGAATTGAAGTGTATATTGATGTTGTATAATGTTGTACCCTCTGTCTGTAATAATTGTGAGAGTGTGATGTGGTGTTATGAAGAGAGAGAGTTGTGTATTGAGAGAGAGATAGAATTATATAAGTTAAAAAGAAATTATGAGGAATTGAGAAAAAGATTAGAGGGGGTGAAGATAAACAATATAAAATATTTACCTGTTGAAAGAGAGATAGAGGATTATTTTGATAATATCTTTATAAACGATAATGACTTACATGATGTAATAGTAGAGGAATATAAAAATGATAAAATAACTTACCTGACGTTGACCAATAATACTGATGGAGACTGGACAATAATAACTTATGTTGACAAGGTTTATGAAATATTAATGGGGAATAACCCTATAAATTATAATGGCATAATAAATGAAATAAAGTTAATGGATTATTATAATAATAATAATAATAAATTGTATGTGGATAACAATGATGCATGTTACAAATATATTAAGATATCTATATGATGATGGCGGTTGAAATTAAAGATCAGTGAATGGACAATTTTAATATTGTAATTTATGGTAATGACCTTGCAGATTTGGACATATGAAGTGTGAAACAATTGAACAGTTAATGACGAATAGTTTGTAGATATAATTTAGTGTATTCAATTGTGTGTATTATGAAATGTTAGGTAGATAATGTGTATATATAGTAGAAAATCTTGTGATAATAATAATAATATTATCTGTGTTATTGTTATCTGTGTTAAATAATATTTTGCAGTCTAAATAAATAATAAAAATAATTATGAAGACAATAATTGATGCTTTGTAAATTTTGATAATAATTGAAATATGTTGTGTTTTAATAATCAGTTGAAGTAAATAATTTGAGATGTTTAAATATTGTGATTGAATGTTATATGTTTGAGTTTTTATAATGAATTTAAATTATTTGATGAGATTTCAATTTAGTAACAATTAACGAATAAATAAATAAATGTTAAATGTTTTAGTTTGTGGAATAACATAATTGTTAAAATAAATAGATTAATAATAAATGTGGAAATTTTGAAAATCTAATTGCAACAAAGGATAAATAATGAAATAATGATATATAAAAGAGTTAATGAAAAATTTTAAACAAGAATGTTTATAAGTTTTTATATAAATTATATAGAAGAGAATTGTTTGTTTAATGTATGCTAATAATCAAGGATAATGTCTATTTGTTTATTATGTCATGTAATGTATTATACAAGATGTGTGTGTGTGGCAGGGAGGTTCTCCAGGGGGGTAACGAATTAGAAATTTGTTGTATTTTAATAATGACGACTCGCTACTAAATAATTTTGTTTTGATTTGAAAAATAGATGCACTACATACTTCCTATATTGTGTTTATTATGTCTTATTGTGTTAATTGCATGTAGTATGTTAGGAATAAGGATTATAAAAATATAATAATATGTATTCAATGTGTTTATAGATTTTAAAATAAAATGAAATAAAGTTGTGATAGTTAAAATTTTCAATGGGTTGCAAAAGATAGAAGTGGGTGATAGTAATTGTTTGAGTAAAACGTTTAAGTCAGTCCAAGTTGAAAAATATTGGGGTATTAAAGAGAATGAGAGACGAAATACAAGTAATGTAGAATTTGAGTATAAGTGGAGACACAGTAGATATGGAGAATATAGGTAGAGTTTTGATTGATATATTGTTGTTTATTAATTAATGTTGTTATTTTGTTGAAGTTGTAGTAAGGTAATGAGATTGAGATTTTGGGGATGGCAATTTTGTAGTAGGGGGTAGTGTAATGTGGGAGTCCGCAACATAATGATAAGTTGGGACGGGATTGGTATCGATTTAGTGGGAAGGGGTTGCCTTAGGTAGAATCCAGGAACCAGATAAGGGAAATGAGCTTTGGGGGGGGGAACACTTATCCTATGTACAAAGGGTTAGAGAGTATTTTTTTTATATATTGAGAGAATGTGGCGAATTGAGTTAAAGTAGTAAGTAGTTAGAGGTAGAGAAGGGTTAGTAGATTTTTTGGTAGAGAGGGGTGTCCTACTAGTTAAAGATTTTGTAAGGGAGCGTTAGAGTAATAAAAGGGGTAAGATTATGAGTAAATGCCAAGTTGATAAAGTGAATTATAATGAATAACGTAGAATCACCCAAATTAATGAAAGGGAATAATAAATGAAATGATGTGGAAAACGAAGATTGAAGTCGAAAAAAAAAAAAAAACGAATTAATAAAAGTCAAATCGAGATTAAAATGCAATTTTTATGATTTTATATGCAAATTGAATGATGTAAAGTGTGTAACATTTTAAATACAAATTGTTTATTTTAAGATAATAATAACAATGTGAATTATGAATGTACTATGTTTTCTTATGTTATATTGTGTTTGTTAGTGTAAGAGAGTTTTATGAATTTAAATATTTTAAATGCAAATTGGGGATGACAGAGATGTATAATATGGTAATGGGGAATGTTTATTTAAATTCTGATGGGAATCAGGGCAATAATTTTGAATTTTGGGATAAAAGTTAACAAGAGAAAGTAGATAGAATGAGATTATGGAATTTTAAAATGGGTATCATGTTGTTGTTAGGTATTTTGATATATATGTTAGAAGTAAGTGAAAAAAAAAAAAAAACAAAAAAAAACCAGTGCTTCTTAGCGCAAACCAGCACCGCTAGGGGGAAACAGATCAGTTGGGGATATGGTGTTGTATAAGGCCACTATTTGAAATTTGATTTGTTGTTTCAGTGTTTGGTGATGTTGTGGCGGCGGACCTGAGCTGGCCAGCACGTCAGAGCAGGGGCGTTAAGTATCTGTCTGACTCTACGGTGTTGGGATCTCGAGAGAGAAGTCCAGTATTGTCATTCAGGTGCGGTCACAGTCACCGGACCAAGGGTGAGTTGATTATAATTTTTTTTTGTAAACCATACAGGGGGTTGTGGCGACATATCCTGGCTGATCCCTTTAGCAAGTATGAATGTGTCAATGAGATTTTTTATGCTTCGGCATAAAATATCTCATTGAGGGGGTATTGTAACGGGGCATTTTTGGGCCTAATTTCGGGGTAATAAGGAAATTTGTATTTTTTTTATTAAAGCAGATAACATTTTTTACTATGATAGGGACAAACGTAAACAAAGGTAAATTCAGTGGTAGCGACGGTAGCGACAGTGGCAGCACTGCTTGGGACATTAAATACAAAATTATTGAAGCGACAGAATTAACAAGCTGGAATTGTGCCAAGGTCAACCAATGACACACAAAACAGCATAAACAAGTTATGTAATGGATCGTCAGGCGATATTACGTCAGCGCCTTACATAACGAAGAATGTAGGTGTGTCAACGCCAGCAGCTTTGTCACACTCAGAGAACAAAGCCGGTCGGAAAACAACAGCTATAAGGGACGGACGCGAGCTGTATTGTGCGTCCGCCGGCTCGCCGGTTTTGGGCGAAGTTTTAGTCGCCCGCAACATATAAAAATGTAAAAATTTTGGTATTTGATCATCTAAAACAGTATTTTTGAAACCGAATAGATACAGTGAGAAAATAATAAGTAAATAATCATATAACAGTTCGGCAATAAATCAGTGCGTGTATACGAGAAGACATTGTAGGAGGATACCTTCAGCGTAATAACAGGAAAGTAAACTAACAAATTTTATTATTTTCATACAGTACAAGAACAGAGGGGGAAAATTAATTTGAAATATGAGCTCTAATGGGAATATAACTTGTCTAATGTGAAAGCGTGTGAGTGTGTATGGGTGAGTTTAAATTACGTAATTAACAAAGGCACTGGTTTACGTTAAGAGAAGTTAGTTTAGTATTATTTCTTTACAGCATTTGTTTTAGTGTTCAACAGTTTAATTATCAATAATATCTTGAAAGTTGTGGTCAGAATAAAGCATGTACAATGTCAATGTTAAAATAGTAAAAGATGAGAGGAGTAATTTTGTCATTGTCGTTAATATGCAACAGTAAAACTAAATCATGAATAAACACAAGTTTGTTTGAATATAGTAGATCGAAGTAGTCATTTTAAACAACCAATTCTGATCTCCTGTGTTCGCCGAAAAGGACCCGAAAAATGGTAAGTACATATATTTTTTCATACGTAATTGGTAATACAAGATGGCGCCCGACAAAGTTAGACAGTAAAAATTGAAGTCAATCATATTTTATTTATTTTATTAAATTATCAATAAAATGATATATTATATTTGGCGCCCGAACAGGGACATTTATATAAAAAATAATTTTTTTTATATAAATATAGGCCTACTTGGGAGAGCAGAATGGTTGTTTAAGGTAACTAAAAAATGTGTAAACATAAGTAGTAAGGTTATGTTATGATTATGGGTAGTATGGGTGAGTAGAATATTTTTTTTTCAATAAGTATGTGTTACATATAATAATATTTTGCAAAGAATTATATATCTAAAAGATTTATAAAAAATGGCAGATAATAATGAGATCAGCCTCTCTGACAGTCAGACCGACTCTGGTATCCAAACAGAAGCGGGGTCAATAGACGAGCAGAATGTGGAGATATCTGTAATTAGTTCGCCGGGAGCGATTTCTACTCCCGTACCAAGTAAAATAAATACAAGAGAAAAGGAGTTGTCATTAAATGATTTATTTAATCTCATTAACAATAGATTTGATATGAACAATAGTGATTTCAATATTAAATTCAATGAACAGAAAAACGAGATGCAAGAATTTAAAAGCAGTATAAATGAGAAATTAGATATACAGAATGACAAGTTTGATGCAATTGACAAAAAATTTGAGTCGTTTTGATGAACTTAAAACAGAAATTAATAAAGTACAAATCAATTGTGAGAGTAACTATAACAAATTGAAATATGAATTAAATGAAACTTTGAGTCGTTCATTAAAAATTATAAATAACAGAGTTGACAACATAGAGAGTAATGTGGGGGAAAAATTTGATAAACAAAGACAAAAGGTAATTGAAAATTTTGAATGTAAAACAGAGGATAATTACAATGATATGGGTAAAAACGTAGTAGTAGAAAGTAAGATAACAAATAATAATGATGTTGTTGAAAATAATGAGAATAATAATATAATTGAAAATGTCATATCAGAGAGTACTGATGAGTTTGTGGAATGTGATTATGAGATGTTAAGGTGTATTGATGAAGTAGAGAGAGAGTGGAAAAATAATATAGTAGTTGAATGTGGGCAGAGGGTAAATTTTTCCATTAATTTTTCTGAACCAGAGTGTTCACAAATGTTGTTTTTGAAGGGCGAGAGACCCGTATTGGTAGATGAATTGAAGTGTATATTGATGTTGTATAATGTTGTACCCTCTGTCTGTAATAATTGTGAGAGTGTGATGTGGTGTTATGAAGAGAGAGAGTTGTGTATTGAGAGAGAGATAGAATTATATAAGTTAAAAAGAAATTATGAGGAATTGAGAAAAAGATTAGAGGGGGTGAAGATAAACAATATAAAATATTTACCTGTTGAAAGAGAGATAGAGGATTATTTTGATAATATCTTTATAAACGATAATGACTTACATGATGTAATAGTAGAGGAATATAAAAATGATAAAATAACTTACCTGACGTTGACCAATAATACTGATGGAGACTGGACAATAATAACTTATGTTGACAAGGTTTATGAAATATTAATGGGGAATAACCCTATAAATTATAATGGCATAATAAATGAAATAAAGTTAATGGATTATTATAATAATAATAATAATAAATTGTATGTGGATAACAATGATGCATGTTACAAATATATTAAGATATCTATATGATGATGGCGGTTGAAATTAAAGATCAGTGAATGGACAATTTTAATATTGTAATTTATGGTAATGACCTTGCAGATTTGGACATATGAAGTGTGAAACAATTGAACAGTTAATGACGAATAGTTTGTAGATATAATTTAGTGTATTCAATTGTGTGTATTATGAAATGTTAGGTAGATAATGTGTATATATAGTAGAAAATCTTGTGATAATAATAATAATATTATCTGTGTTATTGTTATCTGTGTTAAATAATATTTTGCAGTCTAAATAAATAATAAAAATAATTATGAAGACAATAATTGATGCTTTGTAAATTTTGATAATAATTGAAATATGTTGTGTTTTAATAATCAGTTGAAGTAAATAATTTGAGATGTTTAAATATTGTGATTGAATGTTATATGTTTGAGTTTTTATAATGAATTTAAATTATTTGATGAGATTTCAATTTAGTAACAATTAACGAATAAATAAATAAATGTTAAATGTTTTAGTTTGTGGAATAACATAATTGTTAAAATAAATAGATTAATAATAAATGTGGAAATTTTGAAAATCTAATTGCAACAAAGGATAAATAATGAAATAATGATATATAAAAGAGTTAATGAAAAATTTTAAACAAGAATGTTTATAAGTTTTTATATAAATTATATAGAAGAGAATTGTTTGTTTAATGTATGCTAATAATCAAGGATAATGTCTATTTGTTTATTATGTCATGTAATGTATTATACAAGATGTGTGTGTGTGGCAGGGAGGTTCTCCAGGGGGGTAACGAATTAGAAATTTGTTGTATTTTAATAATGACGACTCGCTACTAAATAATTTTGTTTTGATTTGAAAAATAGATGCACTACATACTTCCTATATTGTGTTTATTATGTCTTATTGTGTTAATTGCATGTAGTATGTTAGGAATAAGGATTATAAAAATATAATAATATGTATTCAATGTGTTTATAGATTTTAAAATAAAATGAAATAAAGTTGTGATAGTTAAAATTTTCAATGGGTTGCAAAAGATAGAAGTGGGTGATAGTAATTGTTTGAGTAAAACGTTTAAGTCAGTCCAAGTTGAAAAATATTGGGGTATTAAAGAGAATGAGAGACGAAATACAAGTAATGTAGAATTTGAGTATAAGTGGAGACACAGTAGATATGGAGAATATAGGTAGAGTTTTGATTGATATATTGTTGTTTATTAATTAATGTTGTTATTTTGTTGAAGTTGTAGTAAGGTAATGAGATTGAGATTTTGGGGATGGCAATTTTGTAGTAGGGGGTAGTGTAATGTGGGAGTCCGCAACATAATGATAAGTTGGGACGGGATTGGTATCGATTTAGTGGGAAGGGGTTGCCTTAGGTAGAATCCAGGAACCAGATAAGGGAAATGAGCTTTGGGGGGGGGAACACTTATCCTATGTACAAAGGGTTAGAGAGTATTTTTTTTATATATTGAGAGAATGTGGCGAATTGAGTTAAAGTAGTAAGTAGTTAGAGGTAGAGAAGGGTTAGTAGATTTTTTGGTAGAGAGGGGTGTCCTACTAGTTAAAGATTTTGTAAGGGAGCGTTAGAGTAATAAAAGGGGTAAGATTATGAGTAAATGCCAAGTTGATAAAGTGAATTATAATGAATAACGTAGAATCACCCAAATTAATGAAAGGGAATAATAAATGAAATGATGTGGAAAACGAAGATTGAAGTCGAAAAAAAAAAAAAAACGAATTAATAAAAGTCAAATCGAGATTAAAATGCAATTTTTATGATTTTATATGCAAATTGAATGATGTAAAGTGTGTAACATTTTAAATACAAATTGTTTATTTTAAGATAATAATAACAATGTGAATTATGAATGTACTATGTTTTCTTATGTTATATTGTGTTTGTTAGTGTAAGAGAGTTTTATGAATTTAAATATTTTAAATGCAAATTGGGGATGACAGAGATGTATAATATGGTAATGGGGAATGTTTATTTAAATTCTGATGGGAATCAGGGCAATAATTTTGAATTTTGGGATAAAAGTTAACAAGAGAAAGTAGATAGAATGAGATTATGGAATTTTAAAATGGGTATCATGTTGTTGTTAGGTATTTTGATATATATGTTAGAAGTAAGTGAAAAAAAAAAAAAAACAAAAAAAAACCAGTGCTTCTTAGCGCAAACCAGCACCGCTAGGGGGAAACAGATCAGTTGGGGATATGGTGTTGTATAAGGCCACTATTTGAAATTTGATTTGTTGTTTCAGTGTTTGGTGATGTTGTGGCGGCGGACCTGAGCTGGCCAGCACGTCAGAGCAGGGGCGTTAAGTATCTGTCTGACTCTACGGTGTTGGGATCTCGAGAGAGAAGTCCAGTATTGTCATTCAGGTGCGGTCACAGTCACCGGACCAAGGGTGAGTTGATTATAATTTTTTTTTGTAAACCATACAGGGGGTTGTGGCGACATATCCTGGCTGATCCCTTTAGCAAGTATGAATGTGTCAATGAGATTTTTTATGCTTCGGCATAAAATATCTCATTGAGGGGGTATTGTAACGGGGCATTTTTGGGCCTAATTTCGGGGTAATAAGGAAATTTGTATTTTTTTTATTAAAGCAGATAACATTTTTTACTATGATAGGGACAAACGTAAACAAAGGTAAATTCAGTGGTAGCGACGGTAGCGACAGTGGCAGCACTGCTTGGGACATTAAATACAAAATTATTGAAGCGACAGAATTAACAAGCTGGAATTGTGCCAAGGTCAACCAATGACACACAAAACAGCATAAACAAGTTATGTAATGGATCGTCAGGCGATATTACGTCAGCGCCTTACATAACGAAGAATGTAGGTGTGTCAACGCCAGCAGCTTTGTCACACTCAGAGAACAAAGCCGGTCGGAAAACAACAGCTATAAGGGACGGACGCGAGCTGTATTGTGCGTCCGCCGGCTCGCCGGTTTTGGGCGAAGTTTTAGTCGCCCGCAACATATAAAAATGTAAAAATTTTGGTATTTGATCATCTAAAACAGTATTTTTGAAACCGAATAGATACAGTGAGAAAATAATAAGTAAATAATCATATAACAGTTCGGCAATAAATCAGTGCGTGTATACGAGAAGACATTGTAGGAGGATACCTTCAGCGTAATAACAGGAAAGTAAACTAACAAATTTTATTATTTTCATACAGTACAAGAACAGAGGGGGAAAATTAATTTGAAATATGAGCTCTAATGGGAATATAACTTGTCTAATGTGAAAGCGTGTGAGTGTGTATGGGTGAGTTTAAATTACGTAATTAACAAAGGCACTGGTTTACGTTAAGAGAAGTTAGTTTAGTATTATTTCTTTACAGCATTTGTTTTAGTGTTCAACAGTTTAATTATCAATAATATCTTGAAAGTTGTGGTCAGAATAAAGCATGTACAATGTCAATGTTAAAATAGTAAAAGATGAGAGGAGTAATTTTGTCATTGTCGTTAATATGCAACAGTAAAACTAAATCATGAATAAACACAAGTTTGTTTGAATATAGTAGATCGAAGTAGTCATTTTAAACAACCAATTCTGATCTCCTGTGTTCGCCGAAAAGGACCCGAAAAATGGTAAGTACATATATTTTTTCATACGTAATTGGTAATACAAGATGGCGCCCGACAAAGTTAGACAGTAAAAATTGAAGTCAATCATATTTTATTTATTTTATTAAATTATCAATAAAATGATATATTATATTTGGCGCCCGAACAGGGACATTTATATAAAAAATAATTTTTTTTATATAAATATAGGCCTACTTGGGAGAGCAGAATGGTTGTTTAAGGTAACTAAAAAATGTGTAAACATAAGTAGTAAGGTTATGTTATGATTATGGGTAGTATGGGTGAGTAGAATATTTTTTTTTCAATAAGTATGTGTTACATATAATAATATTTTGCAAAGAATTATATATCTAAAAGATTTATAAAAAATGGCAGATAATAATGAGATCAGCCTCTCTGACAGTCAGACCGACTCTGGTATCCAAACAGAAGCGGGGTCAATAGACGAGCAGAATGTGGAGATATCTGTAATTAGTTCGCCGGGAGCGATTTCTACTCCCGTACCAAGTAAAATAAATACAAGAGAAAAGGAGTTGTCATTAAATGATTTATTTAATCTCATTAACAATAGATTTGATATGAACAATAGTGATTTCAATATTAAATTCAATGAACAGAAAAACGAGATGCAAGAATTTAAAAGCAGTATAAATGAGAAATTAGATATACAGAATGACAAGTTTGATGCAATTGACAAAAAATTTGAGTCGTTTTGATGAACTTAAAACAGAAATTAATAAAGTACAAATCAATTGTGAGAGTAACTATAACAAATTGAAATATGAATTAAATGAAACTTTGAGTCGTTCATTAAAAATTATAAATAACAGAGTTGACAACATAGAGAGTAATGTGGGGGAAAAATTTGATAAACAAAGACAAAAGGTAATTGAAAATTTTGAATGTAAAACAGAGGATAATTACAATGATATGGGTAAAAACGTAGTAGTAGAAAGTAAGATAACAAATAATAATGATGTTGTTGAAAATAATGAGAATAATAATATAATTGAAAATGTCATATCAGAGAGTACTGATGAGTTTGTGGAATGTGATTATGAGATGTTAAGGTGTATTGATGAAGTAGAGAGAGAGTGGAAAAATAATATAGTAGTTGAATGTGGGCAGAGGGTAAATTTTTCCATTAATTTTTCTGAACCAGAGTGTTCACAAATGTTGTTTTTGAAGGGCGAGAGACCCGTATTGGTAGATGAATTGAAGTGTATATTGATGTTGTATAATGTTGTACCCTCTGTCTGTAATAATTGTGAGAGTGTGATGTGGTGTTATGAAGAGAGAGAGTTGTGTATTGAGAGAGAGATAGAATTATATAAGTTAAAAAGAAATTATGAGGAATTGAGAAAAAGATTAGAGGGGGTGAAGATAAACAATATAAAATATTTACCTGTTGAAAGAGAGATAGAGGATTATTTTGATAATATCTTTATAAACGATAATGACTTACATGATGTAATAGTAGAGGAATATAAAAATGATAAAATAACTTACCTGACGTTGACCAATAATACTGATGGAGACTGGACAATAATAACTTATGTTGACAAGGTTTATGAAATATTAATGGGGAATAACCCTATAAATTATAATGGCATAATAAATGAAATAAAGTTAATGGATTATTATAATAATAATAATAATAAATTGTATGTGGATAACAATGATGCATGTTACAAATATATTAAGATATCTATATGATGATGGCGGTTGAAATTAAAGATCAGTGAATGGACAATTTTAATATTGTAATTTATGGTAATGACCTTGCAGATTTGGACATATGAAGTGTGAAACAATTGAACAGTTAATGACGAATAGTTTGTAGATATAATTTAGTGTATTCAATTGTGTGTATTATGAAATGTTAGGTAGATAATGTGTATATATAGTAGAAAATCTTGTGATAATAATAATAATATTATCTGTGTTATTGTTATCTGTGTTAAATAATATTTTGCAGTCTAAATAAATAATAAAAATAATTATGAAGACAATAATTGATGCTTTGTAAATTTTGATAATAATTGAAATATGTTGTGTTTTAATAATCAGTTGAAGTAAATAATTTGAGATGTTTAAATATTGTGATTGAATGTTATATGTTTGAGTTTTTATAATGAATTTAAATTATTTGATGAGATTTCAATTTAGTAACAATTAACGAATAAATAAATAAATGTTAAATGTTTTAGTTTGTGGAATAACATAATTGTTAAAATAAATAGATTAATAATAAATGTGGAAATTTTGAAAATCTAATTGCAACAAAGGATAAATAATGAAATAATGATATATAAAAGAGTTAATGAAAAATTTTAAACAAGAATGTTTATAAGTTTTTATATAAATTATATAGAAGAGAATTGTTTGTTTAATGTATGCTAATAATCAAGGATAATGTCTATTTGTTTATTATGTCATGTAATGTATTATACAAGATGTGTGTGTGTGGCAGGGAGGTTCTCCAGGGGGGTAACGAATTAGAAATTTGTTGTATTTTAATAATGACGACTCGCTACTAAATAATTTTGTTTTGATTTGAAAAATAGATGCACTACATACTTCCTATATTGTGTTTATTATGTCTTATTGTGTTAATTGCATGTAGTATGTTAGGAATAAGGATTATAAAAATATAATAATATGTATTCAATGTGTTTATAGATTTTAAAATAAAATGAAATAAAGTTGTGATAGTTAAAATTTTCAATGGGTTGCAAAAGATAGAAGTGGGTGATAGTAATTGTTTGAGTAAAACGTTTAAGTCAGTCCAAGTTGAAAAATATTGGGGTATTAAAGAGAATGAGAGACGAAATACAAGTAATGTAGAATTTGAGTATAAGTGGAGACACAGTAGATATGGAGAATATAGGTAGAGTTTTGATTGATATATTGTTGTTTATTAATTAATGTTGTTATTTTGTTGAAGTTGTAGTAAGGTAATGAGATTGAGATTTTGGGGATGGCAATTTTGTAGTAGGGGGTAGTGTAATGTGGGAGTCCGCAACATAATGATAAGTTGGGACGGGATTGGTATCGATTTAGTGGGAAGGGGTTGCCTTAGGTAGAATCCAGGAACCAGATAAGGGAAATGAGCTTTGGGGGGGGGAACACTTATCCTATGTACAAAGGGTTAGAGAGTATTTTTTTTATATATTGAGAGAATGTGGCGAATTGAGTTAAAGTAGTAAGTAGTTAGAGGTAGAGAAGGGTTAGTAGATTTTTTGGTAGAGAGGGGTGTCCTACTAGTTAAAGATTTTGTAAGGGAGCGTTAGAGTAATAAAAGGGGTAAGATTATGAGTAAATGCCAAGTTGATAAAGTGAATTATAATGAATAACGTAGAATCACCCAAATTAATGAAAGGGAATAATAAATGAAATGATGTGGAAAACGAAGATTGAAGTCGAAAAAAAAAAAAAACGAATTAATAAAAGTCAAATCGAGATTAAAATGCAATTTTTATGATTTTATATGCAAATTGAATGATGTAAAGTGTGTAACATTTTAAATACAAATTGTTTATTTTAAGATAATAATAACAATGTGAATTATGAATGTACTATGTTTTCTTATGTTATATTGTGTTTGTTAGTGTAAGAGAGTTTTATGAATTTAAATATTTTAAATGCAAATTGGGGATGACAGAGATGTATAATATGGTAATGGGGAAGAATGTTTATTTAAATTCTGATGGGAATCAGGGCAATAATTTTGAATTTTGGGATAAAAGTTAACAAGAGAAAGTAGATAGAATGAGATTATGGAATTTTAAAATGGGTATCATGTTGTTGTTAGGTATTTTGATATATATGTTAGAAGTAAGTGAAAAAAAAAAAACAAAAATAAACCAGTGCTTCTTAGCGCAAACCAGCACCGCTAGGGGGAAACAGATCAGTTGGGGATATGGTGTTGTATAAGGCCACTATTTGAAATTTGATTTGTTGTTTCAGTGTTTGGTGATGTTGTGGCGGCGGACCTGAGCTGGCCAGCACGTCAGAGCAGGGGCGTTAAGTATCTGTCTGACTCTACGGTGTTGGGATCTCGAGAGAGAAGTCCAGTATTGTCATTCAGGTGCGGTCACAGTCACCGGACCAAGGATGAGTTGATTATAATTTTTTTTTGTAAACCATACAGGGGGTTGTGGCGACATATCCTGGCTGATCCCTTTAGCAAGTATGAATGTGTCAATGAGATTTTTTATGCTTCGGCATAAAATATCTCATTGAGGGGGTATTGTAACGGGGCATTTTTGGGCCTAATTTCGGGGTAATAAGGAAATTTGTATTTTTTTTATTAAAGCAGATAACATTTTTTACTATGATAGGGACAAACGTAAACAAAGGTAAATTCAGTGGTAGCGACGGTAGCGACAGTGGCAGCACTGCTTGGGACATTAAATACAAAATTATTGAAGCGACAGAATTAACAAGCTGGAATTGTGCCAAGGTCAACCAATGACACACAAAACAGCATAAACAAGTTATGTAATGGATCGTCAGGCGATATTACGTCAGCACCTTACATAACGAAGAATGTAGGTGTGTCAACGCCAGCAGCTTTGTCACACTCAGAGAACAAAGCCAGTCGGAAAACAACAGCTATAAGGGACGGACGCGAGCTGTATTGTGCGTCCGCCGGCTCGCCGGTTTTGGGCGAAGTTTTAGTCGCCCGCAACATATAAAAATGTAAAAATTTTGATATTTGATCATCTAAAACAGTATTTTTGAAACCGAATAGATACAGTGAGAAAATAATAAGTAAATAATCATATAACAGTTCGGCAATAAATCAGTGCGTGTATACGAGAAGACATTGTAGGAGGATACCTTCAGCGTAATAACAGGAAAGTAAACTAACAAATTTTATTATTTTCATACAGTACAAGAACAGAGGGGGAAAATTAATTTGAAATATGAGCTCTAATGGGAATATAACTTGTCTAATGTGAAAGCGTGTGAGTGTGTATGGGTGAGTTTAAATTACGTAATTACAAAGGCACTGGTTTACGTTAAGAGAAGTTAGTTTAGTATTATTTCTTTACAGCATTTGTTTTAGTGTTCAACAGTTTAATTATCAATAATATCTTGAAAGTTGTGGTCAGAATAAGGCATGTACAATGTCAATGTTAAAATAGTAAAAGTGTAAAAGATGAGAGGAGTAATTTTGTCATTGTCGTTAATATGCAACAGTAAAACTAAATCATGAATAAACACAAGTTTGTTTGAATATAGTAGATCGAAGTAGTCATTTTAAACAACCAATTCTGATCTCCTGTGTTCGCCGAAAAGGACCCGAAAAATGGTAAGTACATATATTTTTTCATACGTAATTGGTAATACAAGATGGCGCCCGACAAAGTTAGACAGTAAAAATTGAAGTCAATCATATTTTATTTATTTTATTAAATTATCAATAAAATGATATATTACATAGTAAGGTTAGAAGTACGTGGGTAGAACTGATGTTTACATTCAGGGATGGGATGTCGGTTTTGTGCTGCCATCAAATTTTGAAAATGGAATGTTATATATTTCATAAATGATTGTTTTGAAAACATTATACCCACTTACCTGTTGAAAAAAGCAATAAAACGTAACAAAAACGAATTATGTAATGACGTTTTGTCCAATCGGTCACTGTCCCTACCTTGAACATACAAGTTTTTTTACGAAAAAAATATATATATGAAACGTTTTATTGTGAATTTGTATAATGAATTAATAATACACTTTCCATAAAATGGAATACAGCTAAAATTATATACCACGAACCTGTCGAAAATTATTATTTTAATGTAAATAATGAAGTCTCCGAAAATCGTAACCGAGCGACGCGAATTTAAAACTCGTGCTAAAAGTTCGAAAGAAGAAGAGCGCATTATATCCAGCAGGCAGTTCCATTGTGTGATAAATGCTTTCGTTGGTACATGTGGGTTGTTTACAGTTTATCTTTAATAGTTTCGAGAAAATATAAAAAGTTTTGGTAAGTATTTTACAGTATGTTTAATATGCGTCCTATCGGTCACTTTAATATCTTTACAGTAATAATATTACGTGTGAATTTTTAATTGTGTAAACGAACTGCGACGAAAAGCCGCAAGCCTAACCTCAAAACGAGTCACGAAACAAGCAACAGCAGCGAGTTGACGCGAAATTAAGTGCCGAATGTCCAATCGGTCACTGTCCTATCGGTCGCGCATCCGAGTGAGACATAGCGCGAACGGTAGGACAGGTTGCTCCATGTTCTTTATGAATGCTGTGACAATTATGCTTTAGGGACGAATAATAGTATTCTAAAGCATTTCTAGCCGAATTAATATTTCTTTTTCAGAACTGTTAATAAATTAAGCTATTTTATAAATATCTATTATTTCGAGTATGACAAACTTTGCAATAATATGTGCTGCAAAATAATATAAAATACTATTAAAAATATGAGTCAAAACTTTTTCATTTCTGAACTTACTCATTTAAAATTTTTGAATGTCCATATAATCTAGCCTACCAATTCGTTTTTCAATATAATAGCAAGTTTAAAAGCTGAAAAATTTGAAACGCTCTTAACTAAATTTATCTGAAACTTGCCACTTGTTTAGTGTACGACTATATAAATACTATAACTATACTTATAAAATAATTATAGTTATAGTATAACTATAGTTAGTCATATACTTTGTTACTGTTGAAATTAAATAAATTTTCTGTGCATTTTGTATGTTCTCTTGTAATGGGGCAAAAGGGAGGGTTTGATTTTATTTAAATTTATTCAGATTTTATTTTCCAACAGCGGGGCTAGTTCAATGTAAAATACGGCTGTATTCAAACAAAGAACAGTAGAGTGAACTTTTGAGTGAGGTGTTGTAACGGAATGCAATACTGCGTAGTTAAATTCGATGTTTCGACGCACAAATACGCGCAACACCATCATGCGTGCAGATGACGCATAAACATTAGAAACGATGCCACAAAAAATGGCGATGCGAAAGAATTATTTCAGCAATGTGCTTTTAAGATGCCGGATATTAATTTGAGGCTCCACCTATCACGGCCTCTATGTCGTAGTCGCTTGATATCGTCAACACCTTGTGAACATTGAAAAATCCACGCTACAGGTACAGTGACTAACAATCTATCACATGAGGGCTGTGCATTTCCGTCTGCTACATAGTGTTGGAGTAGGAAGCTGGGTGCGTAGTTACCACCAGTCGACTTCACCTCCAGGCCACGTGTGGTCAATAAAAATCTTTACTCGAGTTTAATTAAGGTCGGCCGACCCACCAGTTTTGTGTAAATTACAAGTAAAATGTAATATAGTGCTTTAAAAAAGAAATCAGTGCAACTTTAAACTACAATCAGAACAAAAAACCGGTAATGACAGCAACACGGATTTGAGGCGATGGCAGGAAAGTAAATTTATATTTCATTTAAATACAAATTAATCCTTAAAAAAGCGCTAAATCAGCCTCAAATGGGGAAAAGTTGTGAATGAGTGTGTGAGCAAGCTGGGTCGTCTTGAAAATAGAGTTAAAATAGTTTAAGTTTTTTTTTGTTTTTCGATATATGTTTTGTACTAAAAGGAGGTAATACACCATATTATTATTTTGCATTTTTAATGATTAACGTAAATGTGTTGGAAGAAAGAATAGAAATAGAATATAAGTAAATGTTAAGTGAAATAATAATGTTAATGTTAAGTATATGTTCCATGTGAAATAATCCAAAGTCTTGTTTGTATTTTGTTGAAAAGAAAGAGTAGTAAAATTAACAGAAATGAGTTTTAGACAAAAATGAACATTGAGTAAATCTAGAAGAAAAGTAAACCAAATGTTGAGATTGAATAATAAACAGACTTAATTTATATAGTCAAACAGCGTATTTATTGTGTAATGAACCCAGTAACCTCTCTTACAGACTGTGAGTTCGTGTAAAAGGATCCTGGACCCATAAAAGGTAAGAGTTACCATAAAAATATATTTTACGTCTTTTATTATTGATGAACAAAGTATGAAACAGTTCACTCTGTTCTTGTTGTATTTGAATGTTTTAGTCCTGTGAGGTCTGTCAGCAGAGTAACTGCGTTACTCTCAGTTGTCATGATACTCTTCATTTGTAACTTTGATCTTTAATTGAATACACTTATTCTAATCAATCTCTGCATAATTTATTTAGCATAATACATTCCAACAGTTACTATAGTTATTTAATACGTTTATTGACATCACATCATTGTTTGTCCAATCGGTCACGGCAGGTTCCACTCGGTCACGGCCACGATTCGGATAATTTCAACTTTTAATCCGAGAAATTTTGTTCATTTTCACTTTTGGTGATATTATACAAACTGATTGTTACTATGCTGATGTGTTTGGAAATATCTCCTGGTATGAGGTTAGTTTATTGTTAAAGTTGCATTTGTAAACACAACCAAACTGAAATTGTTAATATTTTATTGAAAATTTCTTTAAAAATAAAAACAAATATATAGCAATTTCACCAGAGGTCAGTTAATGACAATTAATTTTAATTTAATTCATATAATTACATCATACTAGCATTGTTTTATGAGGTTTTCCTCTGTGTTTAGAGGTGTGACCGATTGGACATTTTCCTATGTAGTACTTCAGGATAAAAAAATTCATAAATTGTATTGCAGTATTTCAGCTCTGCTCTGCATTTTGTAATGTTCTGTATACTATTGTGCATTTATTCCAATATAAATATTCTTAAAAGTTGATATTTTTTTATTTTTATTTTGTTCATACATTTGGCTCTCTTTATGACGGCAACCCGTATGTTCTTCAGGAGATTAAATGTAGGTTGTGATAAATTGTAAACAGTAATAAAGAGGAAAAAATGGTCTCAGTGTCATATTGTGACTGACATTGAGTATATAATTTTAATAACTGACTAATTTTAATAAAATATTGAGTATCTTTTAGTTTAGTAGAATATTAGATTATTTCTGTTACATCAATAATTATTAATAACCAGTCAAAACTCATATATTACAAATAAAAGAACAAATATATCCAATAACATCCTTACATTCACAGACTATAATTTTAATATAAGCGTAAGAACTAGGCTTCAAAATTGGTTTTATAATATTGTTACAACAGTCTGCTTGATCGTCATAGGTACAGTGGAAAACAAATTACAGTACATGACACCAATTAAGTCACTAATCACCAGCTTTAATTTTCACAGTTAACAGTTTGTAATTAACAACACAGTCTCCTACAACAAATCAAATAAAAATTGTTCACACTCAAATTTTATGTCAACTAATATTAAACACAATTGTTATTACAATTATACCGACCAGTTATAAAACACAACACTTCGCTAATAACCACTTGAACGTACACAGTAATCTCGCCCGATAATAACTCGAACCGCACTGTAAATATATCGCCACTATAACTCAATCTAAGGCCGCTGCCGCCTCGTATTTATACATCCGCGCACAGACCAGAACGTTCGAAACTACGTCTTAGTGCCAGCGTATACTACATAATTATTTGCGGCCTTGACAGTCCGCGCGGCTGACGGCTTCAAGAAAACTCTCGAATGCGTCTAGAGTCACGTATGCCACACACATTAGATCGAGATTCTTCTGGAACATTCGACAAACACGTAGACTGTTCTGTAATGTCGTAACACTGCCTCCTCCTTAAGCCTGTTCGTCCTGAACTGGCAAACCGTCTCTGAAGTAATACTCGACCAGGCGATCTAGGTGGACGTCCTTGCAAAAGATAATTCTCCAGTTCTTCGAATTCAGTCTCGAGTGATCTGAACATCACATTCCCAGGAATGCGAGTCTTCTGCTTAACCACTAGTTTTGCTGGAATCACTCCCATTGCGTCATTCACTGAGGACCTAAACACAACTGGCTGATCCAAGTCTGTTTGGTTCTCGTCAACAACCTCTTGCGTAACTTCATCTTCAGCCACTTTTCCCTGGGGAGCTTCTATCAGCTCAGGAACAAGCAAGAGTTTTGTCTCAACACCCATAGTTGGCTTTCCAATCACTTCTTTTGTCGGTACACTTATTTGTATTTCCTCTGCTAGTTCTTCCTCCATTTCCGCTTGCAATAGGGAGGGTTCCTCTTGACCAGACCTGTTGACTTTTTCTTCGGCCAATGCCACTTGCTTATAAACATAATGAGAGAAATCCACTTCCGGAAGTCCTCCGATTCTTCAGGATAAGCCAATCTCGTCAGTCGGTCGACATTCACTTCAAACTCTTGGAGACTCTCCCCTGAATGCTGTCGCCTTGTTTTAAGTTGTTCACTTCGCACAAATGCTGGTCACCGTACCGTAATTCCAGAGCTTTAGTTAATTCTGCATAGACGTTCTGACTGTCAGATGGCACTTTCTGTATTAGTTCTGCAGCAGGCCCTTTTAAAGCAAGAATTAGTGAAAGTCCTTTCTCTTCTTCTGTCCATTTATTTAACCAAGCAGCAGCTTCAAATTGGCGAATATAAGTTGCCCAATGAGTACTTCCATCAAACGTTGGGCCCTTTGCGAAAACTGGCCCTACTACAGTTTGATTTCTCTGATATTTTGATCTTCATCAGCATTTATTAATGGTCGTTCTTTATCAACTATTTCCTTTGCTATATGTACGAATTCCTTTTTAATTTGTTTTATTGAATTTGCAATAGAAACTTCTGAACTTGACATATTTGTTTTCATAGTTGACACAGATTTTTCTACTTCAGATATTCTGTCAACTTGTTTCTTCAGCTCACCTCGTAACAGGACGAATTTTGCAGTTGTATCCTCTTGTACGAACGCCTTCTTAAATTCGTCTGATTGACGACTAAATTCTTCTTTTTGTCATCTCTCTGGTGTTTCATTTTCACGCTTACATTTTTCGTCTTGTTGTTTTTCTGCCTCTTCTCTTTCCTGTCTTCGTTCTTCTTTTTCTTGTCCTGACTTTGCTGTAGCATTGCTCGGAATGCTTCTATCATCTGACTGGTATCCTAATATTCGTAATTAATTAATTACGAACTACACTCGTCTTGTACAAAGTGTCCACTGTTTCCACTGTTAATTGTTCTATCCCACTTCTCACACCACTGTTACGACGGTCTACTTGATCGTCGTAGGTACAGTGGAAAACAATTTACAGTACAAGACACCAATTAAGTCACTAATCACCAGCTTTAATTTTCACAGTCAACAGTTTGTAATTAACAACACAGTCTCCTACAACAAATCAAATAAAAATTGTTCACACGCAAATTTTATGTCAGCTAATATTAAACAAAATTGTTATTACAATTATACCGACCGATTATAAAACGCAACACTTCGCTAATAACCACTTGACCGTACACAGTAATCTCGCATGATAATAACTAGAACCGCACTGTAAATATATCACCACTATAACTCAATCTAAGGCCGCTGCCGCCTCGTAATGTAACTATTTGCGGCCTTGACACAGTCCGCGCGGCTGGCGGCTTCGAGTAAACTCGCGCGAATGCGTCTAGAGTCACGTATGCCACACACATTAGAGCGAGATTCGTCTGGCACATTCGACAAACACGTAGACTGTTCTGTAATGTCATAACAGTATGGTTTATTCTTTAATCATATTGTCTTAGAATAATAAATAAAAGGTAACAAATAGGAAATGTATTGTAAGCAGTTCCAATCAATCCATGTGTTCATCAGCACCCCTATATATTTTTGTTTTTTTGTGTAGTCCACTTGTTACTTCTATAGCAGTCATTTACAGTCATACATACAGTTGTACTCATTAAAAAATTTACTTTTATTTAATTATATTTTTCTTTTGTTTATTTTTCTCAATTTAAACGCGTATAATTTCATATAAGTTTTATTTAATTAATATTTTATTGTAATGTCCCAAATCTTTATTAGCATTGTACCCTTTCATAGTACCTGGTTTTCTAATGTATTTCTCTGTGTATACAATTCAGCAATTTAGTGCAAACTAGTCATATATGTTTCTTTTTATAAATTAAAATATTATACATGTTACTGTGTGTGTGTGTGTGTGTGTGTGTGTGTGTGTGTGTGTGTGTGTGTGTGTGTGTGTGTGTGTGTGTGTGTGTGTGTGTGTGTGTGTGTGTGTGTGTGTGTGTGTGTGTGTGTGTGTGTGTTTCTGGGGTGACTCTTGTTGAAATATTGTAGAAAATTTTGATCCATGTATGTCTGTACTCATAGAAGCATGCCAAAGTCTCAGTACTGAAATGTAGAAGAATAATATTTTAATTTGTGTGAGTTTTAATAAAAAATGTTAAATTTTATCTCCCCCTCTTTAGATTTCTGTGGGGTATCAAATATTTGTGAGGAATTTGTTGTTTGTGTACTTAAAAACAAAATGAGGGGGGGTACAATTTGTCTACATATAGTACTAAAATATTATAGTGTAAGGTAAACTTTTATCTGGTAAATTTTTTATTGGATTAGCCATAATCAAGATTAATGAACCTGATCTATTAAAGAAGCCTGTATTATAATGTTAAACCATTTCTATTTTTCAAGCAGAATGATCACTGTTGCACACCACTATATAAAAATTATCCCGATTAGCGCTTTCAAGCTTCACAGCTCATCGTCAGATCGGAACAGCTGCAACAGTGATCATTCTGCTTGTGATTTCAACCACTAATACAAATTTCTTCATTAAACATTTCTATTTTGTTGAAAGTATAGTTGGTGAAGATGCTTGTGTGTTTAGCACCAAGTCACAGATTTTACCATTACCATCCTAGAATATTTTTAACATTAGAAACGATTAAAGTATTATAAAATAAAACATACAATGTGTTATTGTGTATTTGAATTCTGTTTAATAATTTATGAATTTATTAACTCTATTAACTCAGGTAGCAGTTGTTGTTGGAGGAATGTCAGTAGAAAAACAGGTGCGACTATTGAAAGGCCAGCCTCACATTGTTGTCGCTACCCCAGGAAGACTCTGGGAAATGATTTCTCAAGGACAACCACATGTATCCAGTATTGATGACATTAGGTACTTATTGTTGTGTGTATAAAAAAAAATTTTGGTTGTAGTATATTCCTCTGATTTCCTGAAATTGAGCACAGAGTTAGTTAAGTTTGATGGCAAGGACCATGTCTATTGTTGCTTAGCAACAAAAGGAGGGGAAAATAAAAATTGTTAAGCAATGACAGCTGTAAAACACACAACATACCAATATATTGGTAGTTGGGTTGGTATTTTACATCTTACCATATGTAACCAGTGCAGATGAGGTGAAAGTACATAATTTCCTTAATTATGGAAGTTATTTATATAAATTTTCTCACTATTAAATTGTATATAAATTGTATTTGAAAATTTTATTAGTTTATTAGTAATATAACGAAGTTACTGTACTCCAAACTTGAAAAATTTGTACAAACAGAAGTATCACTGTTGCACACCATTATAGAAAGAATTATTCCGATTAGCACTTTCAAGCCTCACAGCTCATCATCAGATCAGAAAAAATGTCAGTCCGATCTGACGATGAGCTGTGAGGCTTGAAAGCACTAATCGGAATAATTTTTTCTATAGTGGTGTGGAACAGTGATAATTCTGTTTGAGATTATAACCACGAACACAACTTTCTTAATTAAATTTCTGAAAAATTGTTGTTTTCTTACTCCAGATTTTTGTAATTTTCAGAAATTATTTGGAAACTAGTAGTGACACAACTCTGTAACACTTTTTTGTATATTTTAGGTCAAACGACATATGGAACTACTAATTTTGCCCATAATTTGTGTTCTCAGAATTTTTGTCTTGCATTAATTTGGCCTTCAGAACAGAAATATCAGCAAAATTTTTAACGGCCCATAAGTTGAGAACAAAGCTTTCTGCATCTATGTTTATGTGACACTTTTTTTTCTTATTTTTACTTCTAAAATCACCTTGTGAAATAGTGTCTTTTCCTCCCAAAACACTATATATTGTAACGTAAAATGTGTTACTGGGTGTTTAAAAATTAGTGTTGTGTTTCTGTAACTCTTTCTATTACTCGTATAGTAGATGTGTGCGTGTCGAGCGTTTTTTAACTCGCTCGTTGGGTTCGTGGTATAGTAGAGGTGTATGATTGATGTTTTTAATAAGTTCAATAATTTCTGTCAATGTTATTTGCGTGTAGCGAGTCGAGTTGTACCTTTTCTTACCATTTACGGGTAAACCGTATCTCTCGGCGTTTGGTTTGAATATTGCCGCCTCGCCACCTGATTGGCGCACGCCGTCTTTCAGTGTCAACTTCGCTAACTGTGATGTTTTGTTGTTTCACTTCAATAATTTTCTATGTATTATCTTAATTTGTACGAATCAAACATACAGCGTTGCAGAATAATAATATTTATTAACCCTTTAATAGTTTTCAGTTAGTTAGTAGTACATTATTTTATCTTAGCACCGGCTTTTACAGTTGCTCAGTTGGCATGCTCAGTTCAAATGTGTCATGTACACGCCGCTTGGCGAGTACCGTTGGTTTACAATGAAATGTTTTACCCAGGGGGTGTTAATAAGTCCTTTTGGCTACAGAAGTATTGGATTACGGCTAAAATGCACAAATTTATAATAATTCTTAAAACTAGGTACACAATATTTAATATTTTAATACATCCAAGTAAGTAATCAACAATGAGAGTTAGTCTCATTTTTGGTTAGGATTTTGTCAACAAGTTATGTTTATTAATTACTTATTATAGCTCAGTTTAAATAATTATCAATTGATTAAAGTTCAATAATAGTGATATTATAAGTACTTTCAGTTCTAGTTCAGAATAGTGACCAGTGAAGTGAAAATTGTGATTTGTTATTATGGATAGAAAAATTGGGAATTCGTTTTAGTGAGATTAGTGTTTTATACTCATCGATTCTCGCTGGGGCTTCCACGATGCTCGTCTGCTTCTTCCGGATGGATCTGGTCGTCTTCTATTCTTCGGATATTCGTCAATCTCGTTCAGACGGGTTTTTCCATAAAGTTCGGCTTCGTACTCGTTCTGCAATCGTCCGTCTTCTTGGGTTGAAGTAGGTCACCTCTGGTCTTCCTTCGGGATGAGTCGTCAGCTATGATTTCAGAAGTCTTCTTAATTTCCACGGATAATTTCGGTTTGTGAAAATTTTAATAATAAATATGTTATCAGGTGTTCCCTGGACTGCTAATACTATCTTCTTTTCTTATGATTTCCGTCAAAATTTGCTTATTTATGATAAAATTTGGGTTGAGAGCTGCATACATCCGCCCTCGGTGTTGGTCAATAATGGATTAACGAAAATTCAACGGTTTTTTGGCAATAAATTTCGGTTGCTATGGTTACCTAATAAATTATGCTAATTCTCATTGGTCGTTAATTTATGTCATTGTTATATTCTAACGTCTTATTTTAGTTTAAATCTACAAAATATCTTCAAATTAAGATTTCTTTCTTATATTAGTAGCTAGGTTTAATACATGAATACCATTGTTCATAATTTTTGATAAGGATCATTTTGATACCCCTCATGGTTACTTTTGGGTAGCTAATCACATTTTTGTTATTTTCCTTATTTATATTTTATATATATTTTATCCAAAATTGGAGGACGTTTTGGTATTAGGAATACCCACTTAACTTGTCTAAACATTTGGTATATTCTGCTTTGATATTGGGCTATTGTTTGTTCTTTAATTTACAAAATTCATCATCAACTGTCAGGCCTAGAGCCTAGATTTTCCTATATCTGACATTTCTTTGTGACTTCTTACCTTTATATTTGGTATTTTAAAACAATTTTTAACAGAAGCTAGTAATAAACATTGGTGTTTCTAACTACACCTCTTATTATAATAATAAACATTTTCTGGACAGGTTCAAGCCTGAAATAAAACTTCTAACTACCTTTCTATTCCTTACTACTATCTGGTTCAACTGATGATTCATTATATTATATTGGTTTTTTTTTTAAACAATAATAACACTCTTATTATACTACTATTAAACTGTACTTTTCACAATATACTCTATTCCCTCATTCCTTCACTATAAAACAGTGTCTATCTTTCTTGTTTGCCTTTTATTCCAATGACTTAATTTCTATCTTATCCTATAATTCTTATTAACTATTGCTTAACTTAATCACATTATAATGAGTTCCTCTTATTTGCTAGTACAAAGTTTATTACCGGTCTTCCAGTTATTCTAATACAGTCTACTAACTAGAATACTTTTTCAAGTTCACCAACTACACTTTTTCCTTCATAGAAGGTTTTTGATTTATTCACTTTCACTTATTATATGCAACATGCTATCACTACATGTCACCACTTTTGTATTAATATACTCTTTCTTCCACTCACTTGATTATTCACTGGGTTGTTTATTTATGTTAATATCATCATGGGGTTACTGGTTATAAGTGTTTATTTTATTTTCCCTTCACTAATGATCACTTTTGGTTATTAACTGTGGCCTTTATTTGCCTCAGGGTATTATTTACTAGTTTTGATTATATTTATCACTATTCATTAGGGTGTGTGTATTATTAATTCCCTATCTTATATTTATGAGTACATTCCTTCATTAACAAAATATACATAACATTACTATCTTTCTTATTTGTCATTATTACCCTAGGTACATCTCATCTATACTCTAATTACATTAGTGCATTTGTTAACATACATTTTAATGGTCATTATTAGGGAGTTACAATGTTCATTATCAATTTCTTGATTACATTTAGTTCTTGGTTCCTTCTTCCTTGTTCCGTTGTTCCTTTTGTATTTATCCGATCTATTGAATCAAGTCATTGTCAGTTTATCAGTCATTTGTCATTTGGTTATTGGGTTATTAATCTCTGAGTTTATAAGTTCTTGCCTTTTATTCTTGTCTTCAGCTTCTTTGTTTTATAATTAATTATCATTGTATCTTCACTACCTTATGTCATGTTACAATATAAGACTCCATTATGTACTGCAAGAACAATTAGAAGATACAGGATAGGCAGAATTGTATTGTCTTAAAAAAGAATCTTCATTTCTTTTGCCTACAAAGCTATTTGACCCCCCCCCCCCGTTAATGGTGAAGTTTTGACAGCTCTGAATGGAGTGAAATATGTGAGTAAAATTAATAAATAATGAAAATGATGCAGTACCAGAAATTGTTCATGTAATGTTTTTGGGTGGATTGTCTTTGGAAAAATGGACTGGAGCAATATTATAAAGATTAAAAAACTGCCATTATGTTTAAGAATATAAGTTTTTAATTGGTGTGTGTGTCCTGCAGTAGCTTGGGCATTGGTGTCCAGGTACATAGGGGTCATTCCATGTCAAATCAACCAATGGTCTGGAACTTGAAGTCTCAGAAATCAATGATTTTTTGTACATACGTAGTACTATCAGTTACGATAAAAAATGCAAAATTTCAAATTTTTCCCATTTTTAGTTTTTGAGTTATAAATTTAAAAAAATACAAAAATCGACTGTTTTTTGACACGTTTTGAAACATTCAAAAGCTTATAGCTCCAAAACTATTTGCCCTAGAAAGCTCAAAATAGTGCAATTCTTTTCAGAATTTCAAGGGCTTTAATTTGATATGTTACTTGATTTTACCAAACCAATCTTAAAATGTTTCAAAATCTACAAAAAGATATTTTTTTAAAAACACAAAAACGAAATTTTGAATTTTTTCGAAAAAAAAAAGTTACATGTACATGTTATTAGAATGTATGGGATGGTATTCCTATGGGTTCTATTATAAAAAAATAAAGTAATAAGTTAAATGCCTGAACTTTAGTGGACATAACTTACCGCATTTGTGGTGCTATGACTCCCTTAAGTGATTATACTTGTAATTAGCTAGTTATGGCTGCTTCTGAAGATAAAATAGGTAGTGTTCTATTTAAATAATTTCTCTCTACTTTGGCACTTTAAAAAATAATTGTATTTCACTACAAATCAACTGCTCTACAACTACATTGCATCGTTATTTTACACTATATACACAGAACTTGAGTTGAAAGACATCTCTTGCTTGTAAGTAAATCCTTTTACAATTTAAAATGTGCCAGTAATAATCAAATTTGATAATGAAATGCACACTAACTGTTTTAAAGTCTGAAAGTTTGTAAGTTAAGTTTATAAATACAATGCAGATTTCTTCTTCAATAAAATTTGGGAAGCTTTAGTCATTTCTTCAGCAGATAATTTATAAGTCCTGCCAGTTTCAGTGATTGGGTTAATGTTACAGATAATAAAGTTTTGTGGCACTGACAAAGTATCTGGTCTTCTTGGGTAAGCAAAAGAAGGTGCTGGTCCACTAGGGTAGAGAAAAGATACACTAACTTCTTTTTCAGAGTAATTTTTTGATAATACGCATGCTACCCACCATTTGCTGTCGTATGCACAAGCAACATATCCACTTATTTGTTCAGAAGGCACATCATCTGCGTCTGGAGCTACTTGAATATTGTGAACATCTGATGTTTCAGAGTCGGATAAAATTTTTTTTTTTTTTCAATTTTTGTTTTACTGACAGGAATAAAAGCGTGATAACTTTGTGTTCCGGTGACAGCTACAGCTTCAGCAAATCTTTCTTCCAGGTTTTTCTCTTCCAATAAGTACTCATTATTGGTAACATAAAAAAACATAACTAAAGGAATGTTTTCTTTCCCCCACTCAAATAACTGGAGAGGAGTTAAAACCTGGTTGTTTACTGGGTTTTGAAGGCTACCTTTGGTTGCAAGTCTCTTCACTGTGCCTCCAACTTGTGACGGTACAATTCTGGTACAATAATATTTTTGTGAAATAATTGTTCTAATACATAATAATTGTATTTTATTTTATATCCCCTATAAGAGAGTGGTAAAGTTTTGGTGAGAATTTTCAATAATGCAGTATTGAGTTAACAGGATTTGTGTCGAGGTCAGCGGAAAATTACAAAACCAGCAAAAAACAGTTTGTCATAATAACATGTCAACAGGGCTAGCCCATGATTATGTCAGCTAAAGAATGCAAGACGCAGTAATATATAGTTTTGTAAACAACCGGGGCTTGGCCGTACAAACAAAAGTCTGGTGACGTAGTTTTGCCCCACCTCTGCAATGCTCAGTGGTGAAACGTGGTCATTTTCGTCCAGACAGTGAAGCGTGCCGGCCGGCAAATTCACCGAGTGTGTATATCTAAATTTTACACTACCAAAAGTTTAAATATGTAGCAATTATATAAACAGGGTTGATACCAATTGTGCGGTGATACACTTGAAAGCGTGTGATCTACAATGGGACGCTACAGATTTGAAAACGTGAGATCTACGATGGGACGCTACAGATTCGAGAGCGTGTGATCTAAGATGAGACATTTCAGATACGAGAGGGTGTGATCTACGATGGGACGTTTTCAATCCTAGTACAGCTAAGTAGAATTGGCTGCAACCTAATAATATAAAATTTTTATTCAAAAGGATACGTAAAATCTTTATTAATATGATCAAAAGTAATCAAATATAAATTTTTTATCACAATGAGCTCATAATAAATAAATAGTACCAGAGTATGAGAGGGAGAGAGCGAGAGAGTGGATACAAATATCATTAATAAGTGCTGGGTTGTGCCAATATATATAAATATATTTTTATCATGTTTCTTATATAACACATGTTTATTTTGGAGGGTCTATCCAAATATTTAAGGGAGAATATATGTTTACTAGATAAGCGGGACTATGCCCTGAGGCGTAGTGATCACGTGCATGTTGGCACATATGTCTTTTCAATATGTACGTAAATTACTTTTTATAAATAAAAGGGTAATGTCAATGGTAACAAATAGAAACACGAGTGAATTATTTCAGGTAATATATTCCTCGACTCTGGTTCGTGTAACCGAATTCTGGCCTTTAAAGGTAAGTTTTATATTTGTTATGCATTATGCAACATGGCGCCCGATATTTTAATATTACATCAAATTAAATGTAACCGATTAATTAAATACAATTAAAGTTTTATTACAAATGGCTTTTGCGAATAGGGACTCTACATAAGACTTAATTTTATGTGGAGTATACCTACTGGAGAAACGGAATATTTACCTGAGATAATTGGGAAAGTACGTAAACACGTGCGAAAGGTAGGGTTAAGTTACAAGGTTATAGACATATATGTGTTAGAGATATAATAACCAAAATGAGTACCAATGACAAAACTATAGAAATCAGTACAACTGATGTAGGTTAGACTAGTGAGATGGATGTTCCATTAACATCAAAGAGTCAGATTGACGAGTCGAATACGAGTGTATCTGTAGAGACAGTAACGGTAACCTCCATCTCAAGTAGTCAGGAAAATAAAACAGATGATACAGCTGCTATGATGCAGTTATTATTAAGCGAAATTAAAGGAATTAAGAGTAGTTTTAATAATAAATTCGATGAACAAAGTAACAAACTTGAGACAATAAATAATAAGTTCGATGAACAACAAAGTGATTCTAATGTTAAATATACTAACTTGAATGACAAATTTGATGAACAGAGTGTAAGATTCGATAATTTTGAAAAAAAATTTAACGAGCAGAAAAATGAAATCAGAAATAGTTTTGATGTAAAGTTTGATGAATTGAAAAATGAAATTAAAAAACGAAATGATAATTTTTATAAACAATGTGATGAAGTGAATAAAAGGTTAGATGAGAGGTTAAGTCAAATAAAGAATAAGAAGGTAAGTAGCAGTGAAAATATGACTAAAAACAAAGTGCTAATAAATAAGGTGAGTAACAGTGATAATTTGAATAATGAGTTTACAGGTAGTAATGATGATATAATTAAGAACATGGTATTAGAAAAGGATGATGAGAATATTGGGAATGATAATGAGATGTTTGTGTGTGTTGAGTCAGAGAGAGAGCTGAGAGAAAGTATATTTGTAAAAGGGATGCAGGGGGTAGAATTTTCCTTTGATGTTGTAGTAGAGGGTGAAGAAATGGCTTCACGTGTGTTTAGCAAGGACAAGAGTTCCTTAGATTTATATTTGGGAGACAATAGGTCTACAAATAGAGTTCCCTGGTGTTTTTGTGTACCTCATAGGTGGTGCAGTAATTATGAGTTAATGACCCCTGCATATTTGGAGAGAGAGAGTGTAGCTTGGTGTTATGGTGAGAAATATATTGGGAGAGAGAGAGAAAGAGAGTAATAGAGATTTTTAAGATAAATAAAAAGTATAGAGAATTTGTAGAAAGGTTAGGAGTAGAGATGGTGGATAATTATAGCGAATACTTACCTTATAGCGAAATTGAGATAGCAATAATAGTAGATGGTGATAACAATGATAACAATTACTTACCTTGGGAAGTAATGGGTGTCGTAGTAGATAATTATGAGAACGATAATAATGACTTTATGACTTACATGATTATGACAGATAATACTGAGGTAGACAGAACCATACCCGATCGTGACATGGTACATAATAAATTGATATGGAGTAAATTTATTAATTCAAATGAGATTGTGGAAAATTTAGGTAAATATTATATTGTTAATAATAATATCCTTTATTTAATTAAAAATATGTTGTATAGACGTAAGATTCGACTGTTATTCAATGATGGAGGATAGATTGTTTTATTGTGTAATGAACATTTAACTATGTGAACAGTGATTTTGAAATGGACTGCATATGAACTGATTTATGGTTAATGATAAAATAACAAGTTGGATTGTATATTTTTTTTTTGTATTAATGTCAATGTATTTGTGTATTTTGATGTTGTGTATTACAGGTAAATGTTATGTACACCATGTATGTAACAGTAAATGGTAGTTTAATTGATTTAATAATGACAAGTAACATGTTTTTGTTTTGATTAAACAAATGATGAATAAGGAAAGTTTAATTAATTGAATTAAATAATTGAAGAGTAATTACTCAATTAATGTTGTATAAAAGAAAGTTTGTGTAATGAAGTTAACTTATTAATTTGTAATGAAGAAAATTTCTAATGAATAATAAATGATTAAAACGTAATATATATTGAGATGTATTGTTATGAGTAGGTGAGAGATGAATTTTCTAATGCAATTGTCAATGATCACAGAAATGTAAAGTGTTTAAAAAGGGATAGCGCCTGGGTGTAGATAAAGGCATGTGAGTTAGTCAATTAAAGTTAATGGGAGTTAGATAGATAAGAATTTTGAAGAAAATAATACGCAAAGAGAGTATTAGATATTTTAGGGACACAGTAGTAGTGATTATATGTAGAGAGGTGAGTAATGTAAAGGATAAACATATATTTCTTGATGATGATATTTTGTAGTAGGGGTGAGGTGATAAGGAGTGACCAACGTATAGCGTTGTGGCAGGTAATAGCGTAGTTTAAGGGAGTGTTTGCTGATATTTTGGAAGGGCAAAAAATGATGAATGTATATGGCCAGGTAGGGAACACACATCCGAGTACAAAGACGAGCGGTGCCATAGGATTTAAACGGAATTAGTGAAGGTGTTTATAATTGAGAAATTGGTGTCATAATATGTAAATCTGGTTGTTAGTAGTGGTTAGTAGAAAGAAAGGTGAGTAAGATTATAAATGTTAATGCCTATATAAAAGTCAAAGCATAGTGAATACAGGAGTCACCCAGACTAAACAAGGATAAAAATGTGAAAGGTTAAGTAGAAAATTCAGAGTAGAAAGGTGATAAGAAATGAAATAATAATAATAATGTAATATGAATATTAATAATAAATTTGAAATTGTGAAGAATTAAATGGTAGTAAATGATAAATAATTGATGGCTAATTAATAAAAGTTTAATTAATTAATTAAAATGTAATGTTATAATTTTATACGCAAATTTAAAGATGTAGGGTGTGTAAATTTTAATCAAGTTTAAATGTGAATTGTTTGTTTTACTGTAATACTTGCAATGTTAATTATGAGTGTGTTATTATGTATTATGTTTTATGTATTAGCATAGGAATTTGAACATGATGTATAAGAAATAGCGTGTGTGGAGGAGAAAGAGGGGATATCTTAAATATTGTTAACAGCGCCAGATTACTCACTGTTAACGATAATAATATTAATAATAATAATAATAGTAAAATTTTTTATATAAAATGTTTGAGTAAGGGGGAGATTTTAGTTATTGTATCCATAAATTCTTGATTATATGTTTCATTTGTATAAGTATTTGTGTTTCTTCTATAATTATATTAATTATGAAAACAAAAAAGGGTTAATTATTATCGATGGGAATAGAAAAACTTTTATAATGTCAAGGGTAGTCAATGAAGAGAATGGCACTTCTATATAATTCTTGTTGAGTTGAAGCAAACCCAGTGCTTCTTAACACAAACCAGCACATAGCTAAGGGGAAACAGATCAGTTAGTGATATAGCATTATACCAAGCCACTATTTTGATATTTTTGATTTATTGTTTCAGTGTTTGGTGATGCTGTGACGGCAGTCCTGAGCTGGCCAGCGCGTCAGAGCAGGAGCGTTATGCGCCTGATTGGCCTTATGGTGTTGGGATCTCGTAGGAGAAGTCCAGTAAGGTCATGCAGGTACAGTCACCATCATCGGACCACGGGTGAGTTATTGTATTTCTTTTCACATAAACAGTAAGGGGGTTGTGGTGACATATCCTAGCTGATCCCTTTAGGAAGTACGAATGTGTCAATGAGAGTTTTTATGCTTCGGCATAAAATCTTTCATTGAGGGGGTTTTGTGACGGTACAATTCTGGTACAATAATATTTTTGCGAAATAATTGTTCTAATACATAATTATTGTATTTTATTTTATATCCCCTATAAGAGAGTGGTAAAGTTTTGGTGAGAATTTTCAGTAACGCAGTATTGAGTTAACACGATTTGTGTCGAGGTCAGCGGAAAATTACAAAACCAGCAAAAAACAGTTTGTCATAATAACGTGTCAACAGGCTAAAGAATGCAAGACGCAGTAATATACTTTTGTAAACAACCGGGGCTTGGCCGTACAAACAAAAGACTGGTGACGTAGTTTTGCCCCACCTCTGCAATGCTCAGTGGTGAAACGTGGTCATTTTCGTCCAGACAGTGAAGCGTGCCGGCCGGCAAATTCACAAAGTGTGTATATCTAAATTTTACACTACCAAAAGTTTAAATATGTAGCAATTATATAAACAGGGTTGATACCAATTGTGCAGTGATACACTTGAAAGCGTGTAATCTACGATGGGACGCTACAGATTTGAAAACGTGAGATCTACGATGGGACGCTACAGATTCGAGAGCGTGTGATCTAAGATGAGACATTTCAGATACGAGAGGGTGTGATCTACGATGGGACGTTTTCAATCCTAGTACAGCTAAGTAGAATTGGCTGCAACCTAATTATATAAAATTTTTATTCAAAAGGATACGTAAAATCTTTATTAATATGATCAAAAGTAATCAAATATAAATTTTTTATCACAATGAGCTCATAATAAATAAATAGTACCAGAGTATGAGAGGGAGAGAGCGAGAGAGTGGATACAAATATCATTAATAAGTGCTGGGTTGTGCCAATATATATAAATATATTTTTATCGTGTTTCTTATATAACACATGTTTATTTTGGAGGGTCTATCCAAATATTTAAGGGAGAATATATGTTTACTAGATAAGCGGGACTATGCCCTGAAGCGTAGTGATCACGTGCATGTTGGCACATATGTCTTTTCAATATGTACGTAAATTACTTTTTATAAATAAAAGGGTAATGTCAATGGTAACAAATAGAAACACGAGTGAATTATTTCAGGTAATATATTCCTCGACTCTGGTTCGTGTAACCGAATTCTGGCCTTTAAAGGTAAGTTTTATATTTGTTATGCATTATGCAACATGGCGCCCGATATTTTAATATTACATCAAATTAAATGTAACCGATTAATTAAATACAATTAAAGTTTTATTACAGACTCCATCGCACAGTCCCTTCCCATGTGATGTTGCATAAAAATGCCATTCTGCTTCCACTCCATCAAAATCCTCAGTATGGTGACACAAGTTGGAAAAGTTCTTTCGGTTCTTATATTACTAAGCTGAGCTAAGCTTTAGCTGAGCCATCACTAAAGTAGTACACTTTCTTTAAACTTGGCATGAAGTCTTGCTTGATAAAATTAATTAACTTTCTTTGGAAAACGTGAACTAGACCTGTATTATGGGTCAAACAGTCTGAGATGAACACAAAGCTTTTGTAGGTCAAAACATCAAAGTTGTCATTCTCCTCATTTTTCTTCTTAAAATAAACTACACATGGATGGACTGTAGCCATTAGTTATTCCAATGAAAGCCTTGTGCTTCATCCTGAAGCACAAATGAGAAATTTTCAGAAAAGTCACACTGTACAATAATTGCGTTCTCTTCCAAAGCAGATTTCTTTTCAGAAAAAAAGGCAGATTGTTGTTTGGCAACAAAATCATGTTTTTTTTAAATGAACAAGCTGTTTGCTAAATTCCTGGACAAAGTCTTCAGCTGATTTGGTGATTGTTTCAAAAGTACAGCGATCAACAGTAATCCATTGTTTGTAGGTAATATTTTCAATCATGTCCTCTTCGAAGGATGTCAACAAAGCCTCTTTGAACATGCTTACCTCTGGACAGTAATCGCATTCATTTAAGAAACATGACTTGTTTGGTGGGGTACACATTAGCTTTGGGAGGCAGTCTTTGTAGATTTTTAGTGGCTGATCATACTCAAAAATCATTAGAGTTAACTGCATGGAAGTAGTACCGTCAAGGTCACTCACTTTCACTGCTTCTCCCTGTCACCTCCTCGCCCCTCGCCCAGCGTTGTTGCCGGCTAGTACAGTGTGTAGCGTTTTAGCAGTGTTACGAAAACAAATTTCATACATCCACCTTGTATTCCTCGTTTCAAATTTATTTATGCGTATCGCGTAAATGAATTTGTTTTATCAGGAATAATTAGTTGTGGGTAACACTACTAATTCTGGGCGCCAGTATTTGAGCTATAAAAATTTGTGTGAGTCGGCAACATATTTTTTGTTGTCGCGTAAATATCTACAGAATTTCTATCTTTGCGTTTCTTCTCTTTCTTTGGCTTTTTTTGTTACGATTTCCAGTTCTCTGAAACTACTATTTATACTGTGCTGGTTTTTCTTATGTTAGAATCTAAAGCTTTTAGCAATACACACCCTAACTTTACGAAGTACCATTAGGTCAGTTATTTTGTGATTTCCGTACAGTGAACTTACTTATTTAAAGTTTTACTGTTTTCTTCATGGGCGGTTATCCTACAGACTGACAGTTGTCTGAGAACGCTGACCTTGCCTGCTGTTGTCGCTTTAATTTTTTCATACTCACGGTCTTTTCCCTTTTGTAAATGAATCTGTTTTTGTTCTCTGCACGATCGTTCCTAAGCCATATGGTTCGGAAGTGTTGTTAGGTATATGTACACATTTGGTATGCAAATTGGGTATACCCTGTCAGCATGTCTTTTCGGTAAATATTGCTGTCTGACACTTTTATGAATGCCTTCGTCATTTTACACTCCCCTCAAAAATGGTATGTTTACTGGCCGCGCTACTACCTTTCTTCCGTTGCACAAAGATAAATAGGACTGAGCAATTTCTGTAAACAAAATTGTCGCTGTTGTGGCAAAAGCCAATCCCATTTCAGTTACAGTACCCCATTCCAAGTAGGTTGGCTGGAAGAGGTGAGGAAGAAATGAACTAGCAACAAACATCCAAAATATTTATCGTCCTTAGTATTGTTGACAGACATTTTGTGCGTTTCATGTGAACGGTTGACGTCTTTATTGTAGACAGTGTGTGTATTAGTTTATTTCAATAATTTGTATTTATTATGAGTGATATTGTGGAACAGTATCCTACATTTAGTTCGAGTACAAGCAACGGTGGTGTACGTGCGGGCCGAGAGGACATTAGAAAACAAAATAAAGTCATCATAGCAAACGTTTACAAGTTTTTTAAAAATCTTGCGTATAATGAAGAAGCCAGGAGGAACATAAACTTTGCACAAGTTCGAAAATTGACAGCGGAAGCTTGTGGCATTTCTGAACAGTCGGTGCAACGTATTAGCAATACCGTTGCTTCGGCAGATGATCAAGGCATGAGGGAAAGGGTATAAACACACAGGAAAGGGTATAAATGGGAACACAAAAACACTGAACTGGACGATTTTAATAAACAAATAGTCCGCAGGACCGTACTAGAATATTACGAACGAGGGGAATACCCCACTGCAAGCAAAATTCGAGCTGATCTCTGTCAGAAAATCAATTATTCTGGTTCAGAAGCCTCCGTACTTCGCCTTCTGAAAGTGCTTGGTTTTAAATTTAAGAAGTGCAACAATGGACGAAAATTTTTAATGGAGTGCAGAGACATTGCTGCCTTGAGAGCGAAGTTTTTGAGAACCATGCATATACATCGTACGGAGGACAACAGGCCTATAATTTATTTGGATGAAACCTGGATACCACAGAATCATATGAATAAATACATCTGGCAAGACTCCAGAGGGAACGGTGGGCTGAAAGTACCTACTGGTAGAGGTGGCCGGCTGATTATTGCACATGCTGGATCCGCAAGTACAGGTTTCATAGCAGGTGCCAAACTTGTCTTTCATGGCAGTAAGCATTCAGCTGCATCTGACTACCACACAGAAATGAATGCTGAAGTTTTTAAAACCTGGTTTGTTGGTATGTTGCACTCCTTGGAAGAAGGCTCTGTCATCATGATGGATAATGCCAGCTATCATTCTGTACAAATAGATAAACCACCATGTTCAAACTGGCGTAAAGCGGATATCATGGAGTGGCTGCGTAAGAAGAGAATTTCATTTTCCACAGCTGAAACCAGGGATGAACTTCTTTCTAAAGAAGAGATCCGAACGGCCAAGAATTGGATCAACTGGCAAATGAAATGGGACATACAGTAGTGCGCCTGCCACCATATCATTGTCAGTATAATCTGATCGAGCTGATATGGGCCCAAGTTAAACGGTATGTTGCAAACAAGAATACGACTTTCAGATTGGCCGATATTGAACAACTTGCACACGAAGCTTTGGACAGGATAACTCAGGAAGACTGGGAGAAGTGCATAAGACATGCGGAGGCACTACAAGAAGCCGATTACTCAAAGCAGTGCACGAGAGACACCACAGTGGAGCCATTTATCATACACTTACGTGTGAGTAGTGACAGCGAACCTGAGTCCAGTGAATCCGAAGACGAATTACTGCAGGAGTGTTAAAAAGTGTATATAGGTGGTAAACGTGTATATAGCGAAGCGTAGTATTTTCTATTTTTATTGAAACATAAAAAACCGTGTGTGCGTGTTTTCTTCAGGAGTGTTATGAATGTACTCTGTGCTATCACTTTGCAAAGTGATAATTGTGTGACTAACCCTATTTAAGGTGAGTTTTTCAACATACTGCTTATTTATAATAGTCATATATAGTTCATAAAATAAGGAAAATTGTAATTATAAAATTAGTAAGGACAATGCATAAAATATAGAATTATAAATTTAAATTCTATATTTAAAGATTTATAATATATTAATATATAAATAAGGAATTTTAAATTTATTTCATGAGCCATTTGTATTTGTTGTTTATAAAATTATCCTTATTTTCTTAAGAAATCCAATTCGTTTCACGTTTATACATACCATTATTTTTATGCTATTTGTGCATGTAACGTCTTATAGTATAGTTCTATTTTTTTTTCTTAATCTATATATATAAAAGAGAAATACCACTGACTCACTGATTCATCACGAAATCTCCGAAACTATAACACCTAGAAACTTGAAATTTGGCATGTAGGTTCCTTATGTGATGTAGGTATCCGCTAAGAAGGGATTTTTGGAAATTCGACCTTTAAAGGGGGAAAGGGGGGGGAGTTTGCCTGACTGACTGACATAGAATCAACGTAGAGCAAAAACTACTGAATGGATATCAATGAAACTTTGAACATAGCTTCATCATAGGTCTTAGGTGCTCACTAAGAAATGGTTTTAAAAACTTTCACTCCTAAGGGGCAACCCCCCCCCCCATTGTATGTATGTATCTATGTATGTATGTATGTTCCACATCTCCTCCTAAACCACTGGACCGATTTCAACCAAACTTGGCACAAATATTTTACGCGACGGGAGAACCAACATAGGATAGGTGTTTTTTCGATGGGGTCCTTTGGGGGTCTTCTACATCTCCTCCTAAACCACCGGACCGATTTCAACCAAACGTGGTACAAATATTTTACGCAACGGGAGAACCAACATAGGATAGGTGTTTTTTCGATGGGGTCCTTTGGGGGGTTCTTTGGGGTCTTCCACATCTCCTCCTAAACCACTGGACCGATTTCAACCAAACTTGGCACAAATATTTTACATGACGGGAGAACCAACATAGGATAGATGTTTTTACGATGGGGTCCTTTGGGGTCTTCAACATCTCCTCCTAAACCACCGGACCGATTTCAACCAAACTTGGCACAAATATCTTACGTGACGGGAGAACCAACATAGGATAGGTGTTTTTTTCGATGGGGTCCTTTGGGGTCTTCCACATCTCCTCCTAAACCAATGGACCGATTTCAATCAAACTTGCACAAATATTTTACGCAATGGGAGAACCAACATAGGATAGGTGTTTTTTCGATGGGGTCCTTTGGGGGGTTCTTTGGGGTCTTCCACATCTCCTCCTAAACCACTGGTCCGATTTCAACCAAACTTGGCACAAATATTTTACGCGACAGGAGAACCAACATAGGATAGGTGTTTTTTTCGATGGGGTCCTTTGGGGTCTTCCACATCTCCTAAACCACTGGACCGATTTCAACCAAGCTTGGCACAAATGTTTTACGCAACGGGAGAACCAACATAGGATAGGTGTTTTCTTCGTTGGGGTCTTCCACATCTCCTCCTAAACCACTGGACCGATTTCAACCAAACTTGCACAAATATTTTACGCAACGGGAGAACCAACATAGGATAGGTGTTTTTTTGATATGATCCTTCGGGGGGTCCTTTGGGGTCTTCCACATCTCCTCCTAAACCACTGGACCGATTTCAACCAAACTTGGCACAAATATTTTACGCAACGGGAGAACCAACATAGGACAAGTGTTTTTTCGATACTATCCTTTGGGGGGTCCTTTGGGTCTTAAAAAACTATTAGATCTGGTTACCATGGCAACCCAATAGAATAGATTCTGGTTACTATAGGCATCGGTGGAAGTCTCCCACGTAGGAAATAGCGCGGGAGTCGTCCGACGGGCCTTCCCCGGAGTTCATCCACGGAACCCGGGGAGTCTTAGGTCAGATCCCGCGAAAGACGGCGGGGCCAGAGTCCACGGTTCTTATAAATAAAGATATAGGTTACGATATCAAAGGTGGTGTATGCATCCTAAGAAACTTCTTAATAGTGTGTGAATTCAGAGTTGTTTCAGTTTGAATTTAAAAGTGAATTAGTTAAGATCGAAGTAAGTTATAAGCGAGTATAAAAAACAAAGTTTTGGTAGCGAATGTATTCAGATCATAGTGTTCAGACAATATAAATGCACTTGCTTCAGCTTGAATTTAAAAATTGATAAGCTGAAATCTATAGAGGTATTGTATTGTTAGAATAAGTTTAGGAGACACTAATTTAACAAATGCTTTATTTCAACATTAACACAATGAATTATAAAACGACAGTTAAATACGCAGCGCGTGCAAGTACTGTAGACATTTTATTGAAAACTAATTTAGCTGTTCGCCCTCTCCCAGAGTTAGAAATCGAGCAGGAGCATCACGCGCAACAGAATTCTTCTCCAGATATAAGAATACAGTGTATGACATGTTCTTAAACAGGTGCGCTACAGAGTATTCCTCCAGTGAGAATGCGAACATAACAATATAAGGAAGATTATACAATATACAAGTAATATAACGTTAGAACAAGAATAGGTGCCTATGAGCCTATGAATAAATTATGAACCCGAGCAACGCTGGGTAAATCGGCTAGATATAGATATCTATATAAGCCAAATACCACTGACTCACTCACTGATCACGATATCTCTGAAACCACTGAATGGATATCAATGAAACTTTGAACATAGCTTCATCATAGGTCTTAGTTGCTCACTAAGAAACGCTTTTAAAAACTTTCACTCCTAAGGGGCAAAAAACCAAATACTGAAATTTATCGCGGGAATTGCATACTTTGTAAATGAAGTGGTTGACATCTCAGTTTACTGGAAACCCCGAATACATTTAGTCCTGAGTTTTGAATCATTGTTTTAAATTGAAAAAAACTTCGTTGTTTGCAGGTTCTTATAGTCGAGAAAATTTTGAAGTTCAATTAATTAATAAATGTATGTCCTTTTTTTCTCGGAAACGGCTCTAACGATTTTCTCGAAATAAATAATAAATAGCTGTTGCTATGAATGTAAATAAACAAACTAAGAGTTGAAACTCCGTAGCGAAGCACGGGTATTTTGCTAGTTATTAATAAGCAGCGCAGGAAATAAAAATAGAATATTTTTCTGAGTCACGAATAGTGCGGTGTCTCTTCAATAATTAAATGGGGCAAGCTTAAGACACAGGATGCATATCAAAATTCCTTCAGACAAACTATAGCTGACGCGTCGCATTGAATGTTATGTATAAGATACGGACATTAATTGTAAATTAATTATTAACAATATATTAATTGTGATGTAATTATTATTAAGAATTATTGACAATGTAACAGTGTACTCTAATGCATGTATTAGAAACTTTCTCACTTTGTTATATTCTTTACATTAAGTAGCCTTAGTTACTAGTGTAGCATTTTTCAGAAGAAAGGGAAACTGTTGCTTAGTGGCAACGCTGTAAGTAAGCGGTGTGACCTTGACGATACTACTTCCATGCAGTTAACTATAGTTTGTTCAAATTTGCTCCAGCTATCATCAGTTTAACATTTTGATGTGCTGTACAAACGCATACGGTGTGTGTTCCACTTGCCCCTGCTATTATACAGTTTTTGGGTCGTAATTCGGCGAATTTTGAAAACCCCACTTTTACATCTGGGGAACTTGATTTAAATTCTTGATGAGCTTCACGTAAATTTACTAAAACCAACCTTTTTTGTACATGTATAGGCTTCCCTTCAAAGTTCTTTCCCATTGACACATAGTCTTTCTTACCAGGCATTAGTCTACTGATTTCGTCACTGCAGTAAAATTCTTTCACCAAAACGGCTGTCTCTTGAGGAAGTGGTTTACCATGCTTGGGATCTGGAGTTGACAGTATCCTTTTTCTTCCACTAACGTTTTTGACTTTCTTGCCATGTAGTTGGTAACACCAAATTCGCTTTCAATTTTAGCGCATGACCAACTTCTAGGTAAAGTAGTTAATATAAGAAACTTCTCATTTTTATTTGAAATTTTAAACTTTTCCTTGAATTGGTCAATAATTTCAGATTCAGCATCTTCCCAATCACGTACCTTTTGGTGTGTGTTGCCTTTCCCAAAAAAAAATGTTTCATCTAGTTTGGACTTTATTTTTTCAATTTTTTGTTTACAATACTTGTTTGAACTGGCACATTTCTTTTTTACTACTGGTGACTCTCCTATGGAAGTCAAAGAGGCATTTAATTGATTGAAGCCTTCTTCAACAACCATAAATTCTGTCTCATCTCCATTTTGTTTACTAGTACCTGGTTTTGAATTGTCTTGCTTTTCTGGGGTTTCGTCCTGCACAGGTTTCCTTTCATCGCCCAGTTTCAATCTACATGCTGTACAAATTTTCATACTTTCTTTAATATCATATTGTTTCAAGTCTATCATCCAAGAACTTACACTCCTAAGATCTTTTTTAATCCAGTGAGAATTTCTTTTAAATGGGTTGCAACAAAAAATAGACCACTTCTTGTCCATTTTAGGTACCGGTACCTAAACACTAACTTTGAACTAAAAATATTAAAATTATTTAGAAGAAAATTATGTAATTAATGATAAAAACTAAACCCACTAATTTTAGTACGTAGGCTTTCATGGCCGGTGTCATTATAAATACTTAAAACTTCCGGGCTGAAAGGCCGTGGTCGAATGCTTGATGTTGTGTAGCTAGATGTTTCGGCCACACCACCGGTGGCCATCTTCAGTAGCAAAAATGTTCGTAATAGGTGGTATGCCGAACAGTCGCCCAATGAACTGGGAACAAGCAACAGTGAGAGAAGGGTACGCTGTTTCTATTTATAACTTTTTGGCCGCTTAAGATGAATAACGCGGACCAATCAGAAGCCAGTTCATCATTCTCCACTCTGATTGGCCGTGGAAAATAAACCATGCCAGACACTATTTAAGGAGATGCTTTCACCTCTGTCCGGGGTTACTTCACTCTCCTGCATCTGGAGTCCATCCATATTTACAAGAATGCGTCCGTCGCTATGAACCGCGGAGGTCCGTTCATAGCATATAGGTCATTATGGGGGATATGGTATAATGTATAAAATAAAATCAGGAAATCAAAATATTTTTCCATCATATTAGACTGCATGGTGAATACAAGTTACACAGAACAAATTACTGTAACACGTGAATTCCTTTGTTTGAGTAATATAAACAAAATAGTAGGGATGTGTGAAAATTTCATTGGTTTTTGTGTGATTACAAATTCCTTTTGTGAAGTCCTAGTCAAATATGTGACAGATTTATTTTCTGGATTAAGTCTTGGTATTCAAAATGTGTGTGAGCTAGGTTATGACGGTGGATCAAACAAGTGTATTATCAACAAGCTCGTACCGGAACTGAACAATTGATACTCAGTAGTACAGCAGAGTAAATGCAGTCAAACCATTGCAATGTCATATTAGCAAATGTTAATGTGCTCTTTAACATTTTTTTGTTTTGAGTAGCGCTGTGCTGCAACCCACAAGGCACATTCACAGGCTTTAAATATAAAACTTAACATAGTTGTCTGCTGTACTGTAATTTGGTAGTTTTTTTTTTTAAAGAAAATACTTCTTTAAATAAAATCGTGTAAAACTCAGTTGTCAGTGTTAAAGTATGCTTATTGCATACTTACTGTTACTTATTGCTTATTGCTTATGTTTACTGACTGTGATAACTTGGTCAGTGTTACAGCCTGTGTTCAAACTTTATGCACTGAAGATGGCCGTCGAAGGTACGGCCGAAACATCTGCAACTAACAACTTTGGACCACGGCCTTACAGCCTAACAAGACAAAATTGTAACAAAGATGCTTATATTTACTTGATAATCTTCTTCTTCTTCTTCACCTCATGGAGTAGGCACTTTGCCTGTTCCATCTTCACAGAGTATCTCTCTATCTCACTCTGTCTTCCTACATCTCTTGTACTAAAGGGTCTGTATCGAAATGCAACCTTCGGTAGTCATCCATCCTCCATTCTGTCCAGATGCTGTAACTAAACTTGATAATTTAAATTATTTTAAAAAGTACTGATCAGACAAAACTTCAATAAAATGTTAGGAGAAGCAGGTAATATTGCTAACAATATTAACGCTGAACCATATTTGCCAGTTACGAATACTCTTTGTCCCAGAAAAAAAAAAACAAAATAGTTCAAATACAAACAGTGTGATGGCGTTTTGGTGGATCTGAAAAATAATTACAAAGCTAGATCAGACTTCATCTTTGAATAATAGATTTTGGGAATTAAAAACATTTTATAATGTAATTGCATTATTCAGTAGTAATTTGTTTAGTTATTGTCTGAAAGACAAATAATGAAACATTGTAAAGATTTACATTTTAAACTTAAAGACAATTTTTGAGGTGAGGCAGATATTGACAGGACTGATTTATTTAATGATCAGAGCGATATTAAACTGTATTTTTTTTTTTCCTAAAATGCTGGAGAAGTCCTATAGCATTTTGCAGCACCTTTTGTAAACGATTTGCTATCAACATTCCCAAATACGGCAGTACCATTAAGAATATTATTTACAATCGACCATGACTCAGAACAGATTAAGCAATTTATAAGTTGTTGCAGCAGAGGACGAAATACTAGGTGATTTAGGTATGAAGAAGTACTTGTACATTTTCCAAACATGAAGGCAAGAAAAGTTCAGTTTATGTAATTTCACTACCACAATCAATTGTACTAAGTATATAAATCTATTATTTTTATATAATAATGAAACTTTCAACTTGTGAACTTACTTGTCTTTTCTTGTCAAACGCGTTTTGGCATGGTGTTTGCCTTCGTCGAAACGCGTTCGACAAGAAAAGACAAGTAAGTTCACAAGTTGAAAGTTTCATTATTATATACAGTGTAGTGCTGTGAAAAAAGATGATGAACAATCAAGACAACTATTATTTTTGTTGCATCAATTTCCTAATGTTGATACAATGTTGTTATCCTAACCAAACTAAAAATTACTCATTCTACCCTTTAAGCTTGTATGCAAACATGCTGAAGAGGCATGGAGAGGCAAATTCGGAATTGCAGACAGATGCTTTAATGCCCAGTAGCAGCTGTGGTAGTGAGTGGATAAGTGATGATGGGTGTACCATTATCTTACTGTTTGTGAATTCAAATGTTCAGTGTTTGTTACAAGCTGAGTAACACGTTTGATTATTGTGTACAAAAATTAGAGTCAATAAAGTGATAAAATCTGTGTAATGAAATAAATATGTAAATAAATTGTATGACAATTATATTTATTTGGTATTAATCTGTATTTTATACTATTAACACATTCTGTTATTATTGATTTGTGCAGGTGCTAATATGAAAGTTTTTTACAGGTTTTTAGCTATTGATGAAACTGATCGGATGACTGAAGTTAACCACTTTCCAGAGCTACGTTCATTGCTGGAAAGAATAAATGCTGATCCATCTAAGAAGAAACTCCGTCAGAATTTTGTGTTTTCTGCTACTTTAACACTTGTACATGAACCACCCAAGTATCTGACACAGAATAGTACGTAGACCTACATTTAAGCCGTTGCAATGTGAATTTATATAATTCATATTATAATTTTATTTATTTTATACATATTTTAAACCAGTATCTTGCCTAGAGCAGTTGTTCTCAACGGTTGTATAAATAAAACCTCTTATACAATATTCATTAGGTGTCCCACAAAACTTCTAAGACTTTGTGAAATTGCTGTTAAAAGTAATAAAATAATTTTACTCAATATTTATTTTCAAAAAGGAACAAGAGAAAAATATTCAAGAGCTGTAACATGTTTTTTTTTCGGCCAACTAAGGACCACATGCCAATTTCAATTCTTTACTCTTTGTTCTTTTCTTTTTTCCAATATTCCTTCATCTTCTCACTGTGTCTTTTCTTCCTGTCTTCAGTCCACTTTGAACCTGCGTTTTTCTCTCTCGTACCCTGGACTCCCTCCATTTTTAACACTTTTGCCTGAAAAACTTCTCTTTCAATTGCTTCTTCTGCATGTATATTAGTGTGTATTTTTTTTTTTCTAAATCCTTTTGGACTTCTTTAATCCAACTTGATGTTGACTTCTTCCCCCACAGATATTTGAACATTTGCTTTGTCAACCTATTTTCGTCCATTCTATATAAATGTCCAAAAAAATAATAGTCTTCTTTTTCTCATTGTTTCTGTTATATTTTCTATACTTTGATATATTTCATCATGACTTCTTAATTTCCAACCTTCTAAAGTTTTATGTTTCATTTTACAGAAGATTTATTGGCTTTTCGTTTCTTACATAAAAGATCAATCACATTGGAATTGAAGTCAAACATACACATCCTGTTCAACTGAGAAAAATCTTTTGATTTCTTGCTTTGTATGTTTGTTACTGCCAAAAAGCCCAGCTCACACAAGTAGGTGATACAAACATGACAGAGTATTAACAACTTCCGTTGCTATACTGGGTACTCTTTGTCCACAAGCATCCAAAACTTGTAGAGTTTTTTGTTTCTTGGTTGAAGTTTCAGTCTGATGAAGTTCCTGCAAAATTAATCTTCTTCCTCCAGAGAGAGGTTGGTGGCTGTCCCCTGCAGTGTTGCCAAATCATACGTTAGTGTGCCATGGGAACTCACTGCGAAAGATAGTGTGCCATGGACAAAAAAAAGGTTGAGAACCACTGGTCTAGAGGTAGCTTGCAGTTAATTATATTATCAATTACTGTAAATTATTTTACTGAAAGTAAAAGCGGTTGGTAAAAAAAAGAATATGATGGCTGAGGAAGAGATGGAGTCACCAGCTATAGTAACATGTGAACTGTGGGTACAGAACAGGCAGTGTGGTCTAATCCATATAGTTTAGAAGAACGATTATTATTTTCAGCAAAATATATAACATTTATGTTAACATGTATTTTGTTTTTATGTCTGTAACATTAGACACCCTCCCTTATCTAAACCCTAAACTACATCATTGGTAAAAAATGAGTTATTATTAACAATTTTCTTTGTTTAAATTATTTTATGTTGTCAGAAGATGTTTAACATAAAATCAAAATGTTTTGTCGTATGAAATTATTCTTGCAATGTTAAGTACATAAGCCAATAGTTAATTAAATACTCACTGTTAAACTTGAGGTGAAGTTTATATTATTGTTTGTTCCTAGATACTGACTGTAAGCTTTAAAATTAATGTTTCAGAAAAAGGGAAGATAAATAAGAAGAAAAATCCGAAGAAATTAACTGTTGAAGGAAAACTTAAAAGTCTGATAGACCTTCTTGGAATTACTGACCCGAAAGTTATAGATATAACAAAAAAGACAGGTATGTGATTAAATATGTGTATGTGAAATGTACTAATAAAAGACGATATACATACGAGGTATTTTGATAAATGAGGTGTTAATGACATTTACAAGAAATTGTAAACATTACAAGGAATTGGTTACGTTTTTAGAGTTTGTGTATTTTTGTTTCATGCTTTGCTGTGATATAAATCTCAAATGATTTGTCATAAGTGTGAGGCCATTGGAAATGGTTTCTGATACTTTTTGTCCAAATATCAACACAATGGGAACACGCTGTTTTATATAGAATTCATTTACAGTTCTGATCATTATACGATCACATATGTCTATAGTGAATATAGATTGTATGTGATGTATCCCTCTGGTTATACATTAAATATCTTCTTTGTTAACTTTGTTTAACATTGTATAAAGATTATTAGGTTAAATGTAATTATATAACATTAAAAATCTGGTAATGAACTTATGCAGTCCTATTGTGTATTAGTCACCAAGTACTTTACATTTTTTTTTTTATTGATGTACTAGTAAAAAAAATATTGGTCATTACATCTCAGGATATGTAAACAACTAATGCATGTAACACTATAACACACTAAAAAATAATAATATTTACTCATATTACATTTTATGATATTAAATTTAGATATGAACAGACATGCCTTTTCATTTTCAGTTGATGCTAAACTTCTTAGCTGAGTTTTTTTCTGTTGTAATCGTAAAATGGTTGGTAGCATGTTCCATGATTGTGCAATAAAACGCTGAAATTTTAAAACATGCGTCCACACTTTTGTGTGTGTGCTTAGACTACAAGTGTTTTGGTATTTTCAGTATAACTGTTTGGTAAACAAGGACTGTTGAACATAGATTGTTATGAAATATAAATTAAATTTGTAGCACTGTTCAGAAGGCTCAACAGTGTGCCTACTGAGATCTAGGGCATGCGCCCTATGCTTGCTGAGTCCATTTGTTCTAGACTGAATGACATAGATCAGTGGTTTCCAAAGTGGGGTCCGCAGAACTTTTAAGAAAAAATAGAATATACCATAATTTTTCCGATTTTTTTATGCTCTAGAATTAGTAGAAGATTCCGGTATTTTCATTTTTTGATCAAACTATTAGTAACTGTAAAAGTAATTTGAAACTGATGGCTTAATAATCTCTTTAAATCATGTTGTGTAGCAGATCTGTTTTTCAGCCAAACTGACTAAAGCACCGCATCAACGCAGAACTGACGGCACTGTTGTAGTCCACGTATAAGCACTGTATCCTGTTTATAAACACTGTATCTAAGCAAAACGTTTTTCCATGTACCTGGTTTTATGCCTAAGTAGATGGATTTCGACATGTGTAGCTGGAAAAATAGAGCTGAGGTTGGCAACGCTGGCTGTGCGACGCTGGTTATGGAATTGGAACTTAAAGACTTAATATTGAAATTATCAGACATTAAACCCAGTATCGCAGAGCTAATTGTTCAAAAGCAGCTTCATTGTTCACATTAAACCATATTTGATACGATTAATATTATAATTTTGCTAGTTCAGAGAATGTTGATTTTAATAAATTTTAATTAAAATGTAAGAGTTTGTATCATATTTACTGTTTGTTTTATTTCAGAACTCAGACGGCGTCCGTGAAATTTTTATTTTTTTGAGGGGGGGGGGGTCCGCGGACTGAAATGCTTGGGAACCACTGACATAGATGATTGAAGTCCACTTCATCTCCCAGTTACTGGTGTCTTTGTTCGGATTGATTGTTATGAATTATGTCAAAGAAAATTGTTGAGTTGAGATGTATGGTTGATAAACATCAAGTGAAGAGTATGAAAGAGCAGATGTTTTTAGTCCAGTTAGCATGTTGTACTCTTCCACTTGGCCAAAGATTCTCAAAGAGTGCATATTTACACATATACTTCTAGTACAGACACATAAATGTTTTCTTTTTCAAAAATTGAAAAAATATCAAACATTTCTAAAATTATTAACAAGTTTTTTGAAGAATTCTGTTATTCTGTTGTTTTTGAACAGATTTTTAAACAGTAAACATATTATAGATTGTACGAGGGGCAGTCAAAAAGTTAGTTGCACTTGCATAAAAAACGCAACATGTAGATTATTTATGAAAAAACTTTTATTCATATGAAAGTACAATTAAAGATCTACTTTTCTATAAAGTCCTCAAGTTTATTCAAACACTTATCATAGCGTCACACGAGCTTCTCTATTCCTTTGTTAAAAAAATCCCGTCCAACGTCTGATAACCATTCCTGCGTCACAATTTGGACTTCTTCATTGGTAAAATATCGCCGCTTTGCAAGGGCCTCTTTCATAGGACCGAACACGTGGAAGTCACACGGCGCAAGATCAGGACTGTAAGTAGGGTGTTCCCACTCCTCCCACTTAAACGTTTCGAGAAGTTCCTTCGTAATGCATGCCGAATGAGGTGTTGCATTGTCATGCAGAAGCACAATCCCTTTTGTCAGTTTTCCGGGCCGTCGATATTTAATCGCCTTTCTCAGCCTTTTTAAGGTTTCACAGTATGATACTGAATTAATCGTAGACCCCTTCGGCATAAATTCAGTATGCACAACACCTTTGTTATCAAAGAAAATGGTCAGCATCACCTTTCCGACAGACAGAACCTTTTGGCACTTTTTTGGAGGTGGGGAATGAGGATGTTTCCACTCATGCGAACTTCGTTTCGTTTAGGGTGAAAAATGATGAACCCAGCATTCATCTCCGGTAACAATTTTGTCCAAAAAGTCATTACCTTCCTTCTCATATCGATCCAAAAACTTGAGAGCTGACAGAAAACGTTTTCCCTTGTGTTCTTCTGTCAATAAACGAGGCACCCATCGGCGCAAATTTTTCAGCATTGCAGTTTCTCAGAGATGATGTAGTGTACACTTCCATGCGAAATACACAATTCAGCTACAATTTCGTCTACTGTTATTCGCCTATTTGCAAGCACCAATTGGTGAACCCATTCAACGTTGTCATCTGTGACCGAAGTTGACGGCCTTCCCTGCCGGTAATCGTCCTCCATATTCGTGCGGCCATTTTCAAACAACTCGCACCATTTTGAGATGGCCTGGCGTGAAAATGCTATGTCACCATACACTTCTCTCAACTGACAATGAATTTCAGTAGGGTTGCACCCCTTTGCCCACAGAAAACGAGTCACTGCGCCTAATTCTAACTTGGATGCAACTTGCAAATGACGCGACATATTTGATGGCTAACAATGGACTAACTGTTCCAACCACATAGACGCGTTAATAAAGCTGAGGAAACGGAAGTTCAAACCAGTGTTGCCAACAACTTTCATCAAAATATCCCTTGTAGAAAAAAAAATACGGTCCAGTGCAACTAACTTTTTGACTGCCCCTCGTACATAACTCCTATTTCACTATCCAGTATCCTAAAAATAAATAATTTTTAAATCATTTTTCTTGCAATTTTCTTATTTTGAAATCTGTTCATTTAAGTGGGTATCAACATGGTAGAAATATTATGTGTTATTATGTTAGTTACATTCTATTTTGTTATTACAGGTATGACCGAGCTGCTTACTGAGTCAGCAATAATCTGTTCACTTGAAGAGAAGGATTACTACCTGTATTACTTCCTACTTAGGCATCCTGGCAGGACTCTTGTGTTCTGCAACAGTATATCATGTGTCAGGAGACTGGCATCTTTACTGAATCTACTCAACTGTCAGCCATTGCCATTACATGCCAATATGCTACAGAAACAACGCTTGAAAAATTTGGACAGGTATACATATACGTATAAAAATATTTAATAGATGTATAAACTGTATTTGACTGTATAAACTGTAAACTGTGTTTGTATATAATGTATACAATTATATAATAAAAACAATAGTTTAGTTTTAATTCAGGTGTAGCTATTATTTTAAGTACTGTAAATCATATGTATAATATGTATATAAAATATTGGCCACTTTTTTCTTGCCAAGCAGAAGGTAGTACGTAGTACAAATTTGCTGGATTTGGTAGTATCATAAGAACCATTAACAAACATATGGTTACATCCATTGTAATATAATAAAATATTACAAATATAAATATAAATAAAAATTGATTGGAATATATATAGATATTGTGTGTATACTCTTTTGTGATATAACACAGGTATTGTGCTCTTCCTTTAGCCCCACTATTAGGCTAGTCAAATTGTAATATAATTTCAAATGTAATAATAAATAAAATATAGAAATATTGATGATAAGAATATGTTATAACTAGGTGTGTTTGATTGATAAATACCAAATACATCAAACTTTAAAAATTGTGCAAATATTTTTTCTTGTTCTTGTATCGAGTTTGAGTGAATGATTTAATTTAATTAATTAATAATTAATTAATTAGTTGAGTTTGTAATTTCCTTCTATATCTATTCTCTCAATGTGAATTATGTTTTTGCTTAATAAAAAATAATAATAACATTAATGGTAGAAATAAAAACAATGCTGGTAACTGAATACTGATTTGCGTTTATTCATTCAAAATTGTGCGCCAGTCAAACTGCGCATGCCCAGGCACTGGCGAATATTCGCCACAGTCGGCAGTGAGAAAAATCAACAAATATATTTTTTACAAGTTTAAATTTATGGTTCTTTTAACGAGTCGAAATGGTCAGAGGGCAAGGAACAAGATACATTTAACAGGTATTCTTAAACTAAATGTTAATATCTGAAATAGAACAGAATTATTATTACAATTGTCAATTAGAAAGAAATTATTTAAATTTCGAACCAAGTCGAAGAAATGACGTCACTCCTCTCCAGGAAGCACTGGCTGATCGTCTTTATAGGAATTCAGCAATGGCCGCCGTCTGCTCGATTTTGACTGCTACAATTCTGTTGGAATTGAAGATCTTCTCCCACAGAAATAAAACGATGTTCCCTTTTTCTGCGAAGTGGTGTTGGTCCATAATATAGTGTTGAATGTCCCCTCGTCGTCTGCGATGTCGAATTCTGGATGGATCTCTTGTGTAGTGTGGTGTTCAACTATGTGTGTTGGTTTTCTGTGAATTCGTTCCAAAAATTGTTCAAAATGGCTGTCGATTTCTGGTGTTGAGTTTTATGGTGTTATACTGTGTTTTTGGAAACTTATGAAGTGTTAGACATTGATAGATAAGGTTATTTCACTTGTTAGTTCATCTCCGTTACACGCCGCATAACCACACTTGGTTTTAATACAAATTATTTGGTTTTCAATACTCCACTAACACATTTTTCAACTGTTCAGCTTTGCGATTAACAATAGACTAATAGACGCAACGTCATCGTTTTAGGGCAATTTGTGGTATGTCTTTTTCCTCTTCATATTGTTTAATTATAAAATATCTGTCTAAGACTTGTTTCACTATCTAACTATACATAACAAGTTTTCTTATTTTTTACTGTATTTCAAATATTTCTTAATTTTACATGAATCTAACTATTCAGTAATATTGATTATTTAATTTTACATCTTTTGATATATAGCTGGGTTTGTTTCAAACTCATTTAAGCCCAAAAATTACAATTTTACATAATGATTGTATGCCCCATATTTTGTACAAATTCAGTGTTTTAAAGGTTTTTATTTGTTTTTTCGGTATAATATTTCCCTGGAATACACCTAATAACTCCGTAATTACTTTGTTGTTAATAATTTGGTTATTAAAACATTTCAATATTGATTAATTTGCTGTTTAGTCTGATTTGATTACTATCATAAGCCTATTTTTGACTGTTTCCAAAAGAAGTTAATTTTCTTTCTTTTGTCATTCTATTTGCTATTAACTGTATCTGCATTAATTATACTTTCAATTTCTGTATTGTATGTATTGAATTCTATTCCTATTACATAGATTAATTCTTTGATAGATAATTTTTTTGGTTTATAGGCCAGTCTGTGTTTACAAAAATGGTGTCTTGGCTGGTCTGTTTGTACAATTATACATGGTTTACTGATTTGAATTAAAATTATTACATTTTTATGCCCTACTTGCCTCTCTGACTTACACAATGGAAAATTAAATGACATGATTTTAAATACAATAGAATATCTTGTATCTACTAAACTTTCTTTATACTAATAACATCATTGAACCATAACATGAACATCTTACGCCTAATTTTAACAAAAACATCTTATTATCAACTATTTTCCATATATCACCTAATTTTAACAAAAACATCTTATTCCTATTATTTTTTACTGTATCATCAAATGATAACAAAATAGCTTATCCTAGACATAATTTAATTAAAAGAAATTAAAAAAAACTCCTATTACTAGTAACACTGTCAGTCACTAACTGTCTTGTGTATTTATGATTCTTTTGAAAACACTTTAACTGTGATTAAAAAACATCGTGTATCTATTTACACCTTACATCTAAAATATTATCTAATTAATAATAAATAGCAAACATCTTAATATTAGTCATACCTTCAGTTATGAACTGTCCTTTGGTATTTTGGTCCTTCTCACCATTTACTTAGCTATAATTAAAGAAAACATTTCATATGTAATAGTTTTTCTTATATCTAATTTAAAAAACTTATTACTGGTAATGCTGTCAGTCCTTAGACTGTCTTTCATTCCAATGGTTTTATTATTATTATTCTACACTCATGGTAGTCTTTTTATAATACTTAAACTTCATTGAAGATTTTTTCATAGATTTTTTTAACTATGTTTCTCACTATACACTCTGTAGTTTCTTAATTTTGTTATCTCACTTCACTTTATTGGATTCTACACGCTGGTAGTCTTTTTAGTGAGTTCTACACTATGGTAGTCTCTTTTGACATATTTTTTAACATATTACACTTACAACTAATATACAATTTGTGTTTTATAGTATTGTATCTTGTAACTTGTTTGGGGTTTACCTATATCGGTTTCAATTTTGTCTCATGGTATTTGTTATATGACTAACATTTTGTTTTGGCATATCTCTTCCTGTTTCTGGTCTCTTTGTGGGAATCTTGATATGTTCTGTCCCTTCTTCAAATATCACATTAGTAGTTTCCTTATAAAAATGGTTTCATGACAGATTATTTCCTTTTTTATGGTCCTTCCCTTTTTGTACTGCTTCCCCAATCTACTGGGTATACTGCTGGTTTAACTGGTTTTTTCATAGTAGGTTATTTTAATTAATGGTTTTCTTTATTATCTTCCATTTTTATTAACATTTTATAGACTTAATTATACAGTTTCTAGGGTAATCCTTAAACAATTTATTCTTCTCACTCACTATGGAACTTTTTCTTTTATTTATGTAACATTAATTCAAATGTTTAGTGTGATAATTTTGTTATGTTACATATGCTCTCCTGTAAAAATGATTAGTTCAGATCATACTCTGTATGGATGAAATAATTACTACTAATTCTTTTGTATTTACATTTCTCCGTGATTACATGTTTTCACTTTATATACCTTCTTTTTCCACCATTGCTTCCTCTCAGCTGATGTGTATCTCCTTCATTAGTTTCTTTTTTTTTTTTTTTTTTTTTTTTGATAAGTGGTCTTCAATCTTGTGTATAACATTATCATTTTATATTCCTTCTTATTTGGTGCTTCCTCACCAGTATGTTTACTCCCTAACATTCCCTAACAAATTAATTGGAACAGTTCAGAGTGGCACTTTTGGCTTCAATCCCTGCTGTCCAGTACTTCAATTGAGTCCAGAGGTATTATCATCTCTGCTCAACACATAAGACTGATGGCATTTTCTACATCCAGTCATAAAAATAAATAAACAGTAAAAGTAGTCATTTTTGACTAAAATAAACATCTTTAGATTCTTCACTTCATAATACGTTATATTAATTAATACTTTTATACACTTGACTCTTCTTCTCTCTTAAAGCTTATTCCATATTAGGTGGTTTAGGTATGTGGTATCATATACATTTCATCATGTTTACATAGTAAGTAGTATTTATATTTACTCTTTCTACCATCTGGTATCCATTGAGTTACTTTTATTGCTCATGGTATAACATGAATTAATTCTTTATCACTTTCACTATAACAGTGGTTGTTGTAACAGCATTATCATTATTAGTATCAGGGTTTTTTTTTTTTTTTTTTTTTTGCCTCACTATTTGGTCTTTAGTGAGCTGGTCCTTCTTCATTGTTCCATTTTTATTAAATTATTTTCTGTGTGAGTTTGGTTAATTTGTTCGATTAAGTCATATGACGTTCTGGTTTCCTTTCTCCTTTAGAATTTTGTATCTCTTTCTTACAAAATCTTTTTTCATATTTCAGAGTTATTTCTCATCATTTGTATGAGTAATGATGTGAGTTTAATGTTTTTTAATTTTAGACATTTTAATTCAACTACATTCTTTCTTATTCATAGTTGTTTTTCAAATATTTTGGTATAAGTTGTACTTATTATTGTTTTGAATTTTGAAATTATTATTCCTCAAAATTCTTTTTTCATTCATAATAGTCTTTGAATGTTTGTGTAAGTGGTACTTACTAATTATTTTGAATTTGGACAATTATTATCTCCCTCCAAATTCTTTTTACTTGCATAATAGTCTTTGAATATTTGTGTAGCTTGTACCTACTATTGCTTTTGAATTTTGAAGCTTATTATGTTCAAAATTCTTTTTATTTATTCACAATAATCCTTCAAATGTTTTGTTGTAAGTTGTACTTACTGATTTTTGAATTTTGTAATTATATTCTTATCAAAATTCTTATTTTGTTCACAATATTCTTTCTGATATTTGGTGTAAGTTGTGCTTACTGATTTTTGGAATTTGGTAATTTTTTATTCTTCCATCAAAATTCTTATTTTGTTCACAATATTCTTTCTGATACTTGGTGTAAGTTGTTCTTACTAATTTTTGAATTTTGTAATTATATTCTTATCAAAATTCTTATTTTGTTCACAATATTCTTTCTGATATTTGGTGTAAGTTGTGCTTACTGATTTTTGGAATTTGGTAATTATTATTTTTATCAAAATTCTTATTTCGTTCACAATATTCTTTCTGATATTTGGTGTAAGTTGTACTTACTCATTTTTGAATTTTGAAATTATTTTTATTTTTATCAAAATTCACAATTTCTTCATTATAGTTTTAACTCATAATTATGAGTCCTCCAAATATTTTTTAATGGATAACTGATTATAGGTTCCTTTTACTTTATTCGAAATGATATCCTTTAGTACATATGTATTGTTATTATTGTTTTTAATAATCAGGTATGGGCCGGTATACAGCAGTAATAACTTTTTGGTAATGCCTTCCAAAGTACTGGGTAATTCCCTGTTTTTTAGCAGTACCTTTTCTCCGACTTCATAGCTTATTATTTTCTTAACAGCCTTTTGATATTTGTTCTTGCGCCTTTCCTGGTCTTCAGCCAATTTATTGTAGAATCTGATTCGATTGAATTTGTATTCTTGACTCCTGGGGAACTCTATTATGTCTTGTATTTCTCTCGGAGGCGGTTTTTCATACATTGCCATGTATGGCGTGGTACCTATAGCAGTGTGATATGACAAATTAAGGAATTCTTCAGTCGCTAATAAATATTCTTGCCACTTCTTTTGTTGATTATAGCAATAAGTCCGTAATATTCTTCCGACCTCTCGCAGTACCCTCTCCGCTGGATTGCTGCTGGGGTGGTAGACAGACGTCTTGTATGTCTTAATGCCCAATGTATTCAGAGTGTTTCTCCACCGCCAACCCTTAAATTGCGTTCCATGGTCGGTGATTATGGATGTCGGGCTTCCTACCTCTGGAATGTAATGATTTGTTATTATTCCTAGAGTCTTCAGAGTGGTGGCTCTGTTCACAGGGTATAGTTTTGTAAATTTTGTAAAATGATCCATCATAATAACAATATATTTGTATCGATGGCGTCCGCCACTGCGGGGAAATGGACCACATATGTCTAGAAAGACCTTTTCCAGTTTGGCTTGTGAGGTAATTGGTATCATCATACCTTCCTTTCTCTCATTGTTGGTTTTCACCAATTGACATATCATACAGGTTTTAAGGTAGTTTCTCGTTTTTCTATTGATACTTTTTATGTGACAATTCTCTTCTATTGCCTTGATCACCTTCATGGCTCCCATGTGACCGTATCGTAGGTGATAGTCCAGGATGATATCCTTTTCGATTGTAGTAGGGATCATGACCTTCCATATTTCTTCATCAAGGGATGTCTTGATGAATAAAATCCCATTATGTATACAATAAAATTTGTTTATTGTGTCATCTTGGTTGGAGAGACGAAGTTTAATAGAGTTTAACTTCGGATCGGACTGCTGGTGTTTGCTGATGTCCCGCACTATCTTCTCTAAATCGGATCTGTCCTTAATAATGTTATAGATTTTCAAAATGCTCTCCTTTTCGCCTTCGAATGTTTGTTCTTCCAGATTCACTCTTGACAATACGTCGGCTACTACATTTTTACTTCCAGGAACATACTCCCACTGTATATCGTATTCCTGCAGGGCGAGTACCCATCTGGTCAATCTACCATGGCTTAATTTGCATCTTCTTAGAAATGATATTGACTTGTGATCTGTTCGGACGGTCACTGGATATCCGAGGATATACGTCCGAAACTTCCCGCAGGCAAAGACTACACTTAGCAGTTCTTTTTCCGTCACATTATAGTTCTTTTCACACTGGTTAAGGGTTCTGCTAGCAAAGCTCACTACTAGATGGTTTCCACTTTCATCTTCTTGGTACAGTGTTGATCCCAAGCTAATGTTACTAGCGTCACAGTTTAGAAAGAAGGGTCGGTTAAAATCTGGATGGTTGAGCATTACTGCATCTAAGAATTTCTCTTTAATTGATTTGAAGGTCTCGTCTTGTTCTTGACCCCATCGCCATTTATTCTTGGACGATAACTGGTACTGAAACTGGGCTGTTAGTTCGGAATAATTATTCTGGAACTTCCTATAATAGTTACATAGGCCCAAAAATGATTGTAGTTGCCTTCTGTTTTTTGGTGTAGGGAATCGTTGTATGGCGTCTACCTTTTCTGTTGATGGTGTTATTCCTTGACTGTTTAGTTGGAAACCCAGGAATTGAACTTCTTTAGCTATAAGCTTGGACTTGTCCAGTTTAAGGGTGACATTATTTTCAGCAAGCTTCTTCAAGACATACTCCACACGATAACAGTGTTCCTCCCAGTTGGTTGATGTTATAAGGAGATCATCAACATAGACAGTCGTGAATTGGAGCGCTTCTGGTCCTAGTATATGATCCATACAGGCGACAAAAACCGCTACTGAATTCACCAACCCGAAGGGCAACCTCTTAAATTGATAATTGCGCCCTTCGAAGATGAACGCCATGTATTGCCGGCTTGCTGGGTGCAACTCCACTTGCCAATAGCCGCATACCGTATCCCAGGTGGTAATGAATCGTGTTCCGTGGAACCTCTTCAAAATTTCATCAATTTCGCCAGGTGAGGTACGATCGTTTATTATCATCTTATTTATCTCACGAGCGTCAAGGCAAAGTCTTACCTTCCCATTTTTCTTTTGTATGGCCACAATTGGGCTTGTGTATGGCGATTGACTGCTCTCGATGATATCTCTACGGATCATATTCTGGATCTCTGCGCGTACGGCTTCTTTCAAAGATTGTGCTATTGGGTACGACTTTCGGTTGAATTCTACCAGTTCTCTGAATCGTATGGAACATTGGTAGTTCCGGATCTTTCCAGGTTCGTCAGAAAATACAGCTCGATATTTCTCATATATTTCTACCAATTGATTCAGCTGGTTTTCCGTTAATTGCTCGTTAGTATTGTGGCACTGGAAGTTACGTATCTCTAGGATCTTTTGTTGCCATAGGTCTTCCTCCGAATCCTGATGTACTGGCTTGTTGTTTGTTGAGTGGTTGGATAAGTAATTCACCTTATTTTGGTGGTCGAGAAGTTGTCTGGAGTCTAAAGTCTTGTTATCAGTTAAATTGGCTATCCAGGTTGAACCTTCAGCAAAGAGTGATACCTTTCCTCGGCACAAGTCGATAATTGCTGAGTTTCGGCGCAATATGTCGCATCCTATCATGATGTTGAAAGGTAATCCGGCTGCAACAAGAAATATCATATCCACACTAATGCCCTGACTTTTGACATTGAGGGATACCTGCTTTCTTATGGTCTTGTTCTGTCGGCCGGTAGCTCCTACAAGTACAATATTATTAATAGGTAGTACCGGTAAGTTTTTGTGGCATTCCTGCTGTATCCGGTCCAATTCATTTCGATTTATTATGGAGACATTGGCTCCAGTGTCTATCATTATAGGAACAGAAATACCTTCAATTTCTGCGATTATGTATATTATTTCATTATCATTATTTTTAATATTAAGCTCACTTTCTTCTAATAGGTCCTTACGGATGTCCTTCAAATAATTGCTATATATTATGGTAAAATTTTTTCTGTTTTTCTTCAAATTCATACCTACTTGGTTAAACCCAGCAGATTGGAGCAGTAAAGGGTTATTGGATTTTATTACTGCCTCCGTTCGTTTAAATGTTCCGCTTCATTACGGGTTAGGCCGTTGGAAGCGTCAGCTTGAAGTCCTGAGGCTGTTTCGTTTGGTTCTGCTCGATCGTCTGGTTGGGCTTCTGTTACAGGTAGTCTTCGCTGATTATCCAGGCTGGAACTACGTCTGGGCTCGTACTCTCTGTACCTATTACTTCCCTGACTTCCTTGGAAGGTCTCGTACTCGTAGTATCGGCTCCTTCGTTGAGGCTGGTACCTCCTGTGTCCACTGCCTTCTGCTCGGATGTAGTTAACATTAGGTCGATATGTCCTGTAATTGTGGTTACCTCCATTTGGGTAATTCCGGTTATAATTACCATGATAATTATTATTATTAGAAAGGTTGGGGTTCCTCTGACCATTTGGAACATAGTTACTATTACTATTATAATAACCGTTGTTATTTTGTGGACGGTTATTATGATTATTATTATTATTGTTGGGGTTGTTGTTATTATTATTTATGCGAGGAATATTACTATTATTATTATTGTTGTTAAAACGGGGCAAATTATTGTTATTTCTGGGGTTATAATTGTATTCGGCATTATTCCGATTTGCGGAATTATAATTATTATTGTTACCCCCATTTTGCCGATTATTATTATTCAAATTATTGTTGTTACTCCTTGGTTCCTGCTTTTCATATCTCCTGCGATTTTGACGGTAATAGTCTTCGTGCTCGTACATCTCTAAAAGCTCGGTCATGGCTTGCACCATTTTTATTTGACTGTTTCGTCTGGCTCTGATAATATCCTCCTCATAGTGGTATGAGAGTTTGCTGACCAGGCATTCTTCCGGTATTCGGGGCTCTAGATGTTTGGCCACGCACACCTTTCCCAAAAAGTACGCCGTTAAAGTTTGGTTTCCATATGGGTTGTACTTCCCATGACATATCCCGTCTCTGGCGATATTTTGCGTTGATTCAGACCAATATTTGGCTTTGAATAGCCTTCTGAATTGTTGATAGTCGGTCACCTCGTCTCTTATCGCCATCCACCAATTGTCTGCTATCTCCTTGAACGATTCGTCAAGCACCTCTTTATTCTCCCTCCAACGGTTACCTCTGTGTTTGGCAAAGTATTCCTCGATTCTTGCTAGGAATTCCATGGGTTTATTTTTATAAAACCTGAAGTTAATCCCTTCACGATTTTCACTGTTGGGACAACTGGTAATGGTTGTTGGTCGACTATGGAATAGGTCGATATCTGTCTGGTTCTGTCGTACCTGACTGTTGATACTGGTCACAGCAGCTTCTATGCCGTCACATTTTTCTGTGAATCGGTCCTGCACTCGCTCCCAGTCTTCCCGTGTTTCCTTTAGTTTTTCCTCCAATGTCTTCCTAGTCGTTTCTTCAATGGTGTTAACCTTCGTATTTATTTCTGTCCTGATACTCCGTACTTCTTGTTCGGTTTGACTCCATTTTTCGTCAGCTCTGGTAACCCTTTGTTCGATTACCGTTATTTCCTCTTCTACTTTCTTGCTGATTGTCTCATTGTTTTCAGCTATCTTCTGGCTCAATTCTTCCTTCAATATTTCCATTCTTCCGTCTAACCGGTTCATGTTCTCTTGGTTCGTCTCCTTCAATTCTTCTCTCAATTGCTGACTATTGCTTTCCATTTTCTGATTCGTTTCTTCCATCCTCTTGTTGGTTTCTTCCAGTTTTTGGCTTATCTGGGTTAATTCCTCTTTCGACTGTTTATTGTCAGTCTTTATTTCCTCCATTTTCTCCTCCATCTTCAGAATATTTTCTTCCATCTTCTCTTCTATCTTCTTACTGTTTGCTTCCATCTTCGCCTCCATCTTCTTGCTAGTATCTCCAATTTTATTGCCCAACTCTTCCTTCAATCGTTGGTTATCATTCTTCATTTCCTCCTCCATCTTCTTACTATTCTCCTCCATCTTCTTACTGTTTTCTCTTAATTCCTCCTTCAATCGTAGGTTATCGTTCTTCATTTCCTTACTATTTTCTTCGATTTTCTTGTTGGTATCTCCGATTTTATTACCCAATTCTTCTTTTGTCGTTTTAAATTCTCTGAGTAACATCTCCATCATTCTATCCAATTTTGTATCTTCCTTTGTAGTGGATTTCTCCGGCTGTTCCTCCGGTGGTGCAGGTTTGTTTGGTTCTGCTGGCGGTAACATCGACTCCACATCTTCCACTGGTGTCGCCTCTTTATCTTCCATGTCTATCTCCTGCTCGGCCTCCATAGCCCTTTTCCTTGATGTAGCTCTCCTGTGCATCTCGCTCCCTCTTCCGACCTGTTGACCGTTGCCAAGCTAAAAATAGGAAATTGGACACTCGTCCTTATTTTATAACACTATTACCTCCTATTTAAAGCCCCTTAAGTTGGACGCCAATTTGTAATATAATAAAATATTACAAATATAAATAAAAATAAAAATTGATTGGAATATATATAGATATTGTGTGTATACTCTTTTGTGATATAACACAGGTATTGTGCTCTTCCTTTAGCCCCACTATTAGGCTAGTCAAATTGTAATATAATTTCAAATGTAATAATAAATAAAATATAGAAATATTGATGATAAGAATATGTTATAACTAGGTGTGTTTGATTGATAAATACCAAATACATCAAACTTTAAAAATTGTGCAAATATTTTTTCTTGTTCTTGTATCGAGTTTGAGTGAATGATTTAATTTAATTAATTAATAATTAATTAATTAGTTGAGTTTGTAATTTCCTTCTATATCTATTCTCTCAAAGTGAATTATGTTTTTGCTTAATAAAAAATAATAATAACATTAATGGTAGAAATAAAAACAATGCTGGTAACTGAATACTGATTTGCGTTTATTCATTCAAAATTGTGCGCCAGTCAAACTGCGCATGTCCCAGGCACTGGCGAATATTCGCCACAGTCGGCAGTGAGAAAAATCAACAAATATATTTTTTACAAGTTTAAATTTATGGTTCTTTTAACGAGTCGAAATGGTCAGAGGGCAAGGAACAAGATACATTTAACAGGTATTCTTAAACTAAATGTTAATATCTGAAATAGAACAGAATTATTATTAGAATTGTCAATTAGAAAGAAATTATTTAAATTTCGAACCAAGTCGAAGAAATGACGTCACTCCTCTCCAGGAAGCACTGGCTGATCGTCTTTATAGGAATTCAGCAATGGCCGCCGTCTGCTCGATTTTGACTGCTACAATGCTGTTGGAATTGAAGATCTTCTCCCACAGAAATAAAACGATGTTCCCTTTTTCTGCGAAGTGGTGTTGGTCCATAATATAGTGTTGAATGTCCCCTCGTCGTCTGCGATGTCGAATTCTGGATGGATCTCTTGTGTAGTGTGGTGTTCAACTATGTGTGTTGGTTTTCTGTGAATTCGTTCCAAAAATTGTTCAAAATGGCTGTCGATTTCTGGTGTTGAGTTTTATGGTGTTATACTGTGTTTTTGGAAACTTATGAAGTGTTAGACATTGATAGATAAGGTTATTTCACTTGTTAGTTCATCTCCGTTACACGCCGCATAACCACACTTGGTTTTAATACAAATTATTTGGTTTTCAATACTCCACCAACACATTTTTCAACTGTTCAGCTTTGCGATTAACAATAGACTAATAGACGCAACGTCGTCGTTTTAGGGCAATTTGTGGTATGTCTTTTTCCTCTTCATATTGTTTAATTATAAAATATCTGTCTAAGACTTGTTTCACTATCTAACTATACATAACAAGTTTTCTTATTTTTTTACTGTATTTCAAATATTTCTTAATTTTACATGAATCTAACTATTCAGTAATATTGATTATTTAATTTTACATCTTTTGATATATAGCTGGGTTTGTTTCAAACTCATTTAAGCCCAAAAATTACAATTTTACATAATGATTGTATGCCCCATATTTTGTACAAATTCAGTGTTTTAAAGGTTTTTATTTGTTTTTTCGGTATAATATTTCCCTGGAATACACCTAATAACTCCGTAATTACTTTGTTGTTAATAATTTGGTTATTAAAACATTTCAATATTGATTAATTTGCTGTTTAGTCTGATTTGATTACTATCATAAGCCTATTTTTGACTGTTTCCAAAAGAAGTTAATTTTCTTTCTTTTGTCATTCTATTTGCTATTAACTGTATCTACATTAATTATACTTTCAATTTCTGTATTGTATGTATTGAATTCTATTCCTATTACATAGATTAATTCTTTGATAGATAATTTTTTTGGTTTATAGGCCAGTCTGTGTTTACAAAAATGGTGTCTTGGCTGGTCTGTTTGTACAATTATACATGGTTTACTGATTTGAATTAAAATTATTACATTTTTATGCCCTACTTGCCTCTCTGACTTACACAATGGAAAATTAAATGACATGATTTTAAATACAATAGAATATCTTGTATCTACTAAACTTTCTTTATACTAACAACATCATTGAACCATAACATGAACATCTTACGCCTAATTTTAACAAAAACATCTTATTATCAACTATTTTCCATATATCACCTAATTTTAACAAAAACATCTTATTCCTATTATTTTTTACTGTATCATCAAATGATAACAAAATAGCTTATCCTAGACATAATTTAATTAAAAGAAATAAAAAAAAAACTCCTATTACTAGTAACACTGTCAGTCACTAACTGTCTTGTGTATTTATGATTCTTTTGAAAACACTTTAACTGTGATTAAAAAACATCGTGTATCTATTTACACCTTACATCTAAAATATTATCTAATTAATAATAAATAGCAAACATCTTAATATTAGTCATACCTTCAGTTATGAACTGTCCTTTGGTATTTTTGTCCTTCTCACCATTTACTTAGCTATAATTAAAGAAAACATTTCATATGTAATAGTTTTTCTTATATCTAATTTAAAAAACTCTTATTACTGGTAATGCTGTCAGTCCTTAGACTGTCTTTCATTCCAATGGTTTTATTATTATTATTCTACACTCATGGTAGTCTTTTTATAATACTTAAACTTCATTGAAGATTTTTTCATAGATTTTTTTAACTATGTTTCTCACTATACACTCTGTAGTTTCTTAATTTTGTTATCTCACTTCACTTTATTGGATTCTACACGCTGGTAGTCTTTTTAGTGAGTTCTACACTATGGTAGTCTCTTTTGACATATTTTTTAACATATTACACTTACAACTAATATACAATTTGTGTTTTATAGTATTGTATCTTGTAACTTGTTTGGGGTTTACCTATATCGGTTTCAATTTTGTCTCATGGTATTTGTTATATGACTAACATTTTGTTTTGGCATATCTCTTCCTGTTTCTGGTCTCTTTGTGGGAATCTTGATATGTTCTGTCCCTTCTTCAAATATCACATTAGTAGTTTCCTTATAAAAATGGTTTCATGACAGATTATTTCCTTTTTTATGGTCCTTCCCTTTTTGTACTGCTTCCCCAATCTACTGGGTATACTGCTGGTTTAACTGGCACTACTGGTCTACTGGTTTTTTCATAGTAGGTTATTTTAATTAATGGTTTTCTTTATTATCTTCCATTTTTATTAACATTTTATAGACTTAATTATACAGTTTCTAGGGTAATCCTTAAACAATTTATTCTTCTCACTCACTATGGAACTTTTTCTTTTATTTATGTAACATTAATTCAAATGTTTAGTGTGATAATTTTGTTATGTTACACCATTCAACTTTTTAAACACGTTTTTTGTGTCTTCAGAAGTTTATTATTTTAATTAAGATATTACATTTTTTTCTAAAATAGACTATTTCATTTTATTTGCTAAAATTTAGTATTTTACCAAGTTATCAGATGCCAAATTTTGTGAAAAAAAATGATTTCCAAATATGTGTTTCTCCTATTAGAAATGGTCAAATAAAAATCCTTATGGGATCCATGAGCTATTATTTTTAGATAACGTGTTGAAATATATCTAAAATATCGGTATGGAGAACCATACATGACTTCCATGTTCTAAGATTTATATTTAAAATTGTTTACGAAATAACCGATCTTTACCAAAATCAATAGGCCTTGAGTCTTCTACAACGCAGGCACATATGTAAAAAATTATTTGATTCTGTTTTTATTTACGGCAGTTATCGTTCGTCATAGAAAAAATTACCCTTGTTAAAACATAAAATGTCGCAGGTAAACTACCCCTTCCCGTTAACCGACCTTCACCAAAAACAATAGGTCTTGAGAACTCTATAATTCAGGACTGTATGGGAAAAAGTATTTGATTCTGTTTGAATTTGCAGCTGTTATCGTTTGCCATAGATAAAAAAATTTCCCTTGATAAAAAAAATGTTGCAGGTAAACTACCCCTTTTCCTTAACCGATCTTCACCAAAATCAACAGACCTTGAGTACTTAAAACTTCCAGAATGTATGCAAAAACATATTTGATTCTCTTTGACTATGCAGCAGTTATCATTCATCATATAAAAAATCATATTCGAAATGAAATATTTCCATAGAAACTACCTCTTTCTACTTATTGCTTCAGCCTTAACCACAGTACTGTGGTCACTAACGTATACCACCTCACATTTTCGCACTCGATTGTCACTGATGATGGCAGTCGATGGCACTGCCGAAACGTCTGTTTTTTCAGAAAACATTGTACTATGGCTAAACAGCCCAGGAAGGAATTTTAACAAAGAACTACTTCTTTGTTGCCGATAATGTAGTACACATAAAAAATTCTCCCCTCCCCATTCAACTATAATTTTCATTTATAGAAAATTACCCCCACCCTGTTCACATAACCTCTTCATTTATAGATATTTCATCTACGTTTCTACAGTGGATTATTATGAGCTTCTTATCAAGATACTTTATTTATAAAAATTAAGTACTTTACTCTTGTTAAAACATAAAACATTGCTGGTAAACTACCCCTTTCTCTAAACCGATCTTCACCAAAATCAATAGACCTCTACAATGTAGGGATGCATGCAAAAAAATATTTGATTCTGTTTCAATTTGCGGCAGTTATCGTTCGTCATGAAAACATTTCTCTTGTTACAACATAACATGTTTCCAGTAAACTACCCCTTTCCCTTTACCGATCTTCACCAAAATCAACAGGCCTTGAGCTCTCTACAATTTAGGAACGTATGCAAAAAATTATTTGATTTTCTTTGAATTTACGGCAGTTATCGTTCGTCATAGAAAAAATTACCCTTGTTAAAACATAAAATGTTGCAGGTAAACTACCCTATTCCCTTAACCGATCTACACCAAAACCAGCAGGTCTTGAGAACTCTACAATTCAGTGCTGTATGCAAAACATTATTTGATTCTGTTCGAATTTGTGGCTCTTATCGTTTGCCATAGTAAATACCCTTGTTAAAATATAAAACATTGCAGGTAAACTACCCCTTTCCCTTAACCGATCTTCAACAAAATCAACAGACCTTGAGTTCTGTATAACTCAAAAAGGTATGCAAAAGAGTAGTTGATTCGGTTTGAATTTACGGCAGTTATCGTTCGTCATAGAAAAAATTACCCTTGTTAAAACATAAAATGTTGCAGGTAAACGACCCTATTCCCTTAACCAATCTACACCAAAACCAGCAGGTCTTGAACACTCTACAATTCAGGGCTGCGTGCAAAACATTATTTGATTCTGTTTGAATTTGCGGCTGTTATCGTTTGCCATAGAAAAAAATTACCCTTGATAAGAAAAACGTTGCAGGTAAACTACCCCTTCCCATTAACCGATCTTCACCAAAAACAATACGTCTTGAGTACTCTACAAATCAGGGCTGTATGCAAAAAATTATTTGATTTTGTGTGAATTTGCGACTCTTGTCGTTTGCCATAGAAAATACCCTTTTAAAACATAAAACGTTGCTGGTAAACTACCCCTTTCCCTTAACCGATCTTCACCAAAAACAATAAGTCTTGAGAACTCTACAATTCAGGGCTGTATGCAAACAATTATTTGATTATTTTGCTAAACATTATGCCACTGATTTGTTATAATATTATTATATACTCCACCAAAATCAGTCAATTTTTTTATTTTTAGAAATAAGGCCTTTTCGAAATTATTATAATTTCATCATCAGTTTACACTATAAAATGTTATTTGTGTTCATTATATTTCACTTCACTTCATATTGAATCTTCCACTGCCATCATTATTTGGTGAAACCAAGCAAGTCATAAATGACTTAAAATAGTTGAAATAGTTGTTCATTTTCGAATATAGTCTGCTGATTCATCAATTTGTTATATTTTTTATGTAGGTATATATATAATTTTTCTAACTGTATAATGTCATTTTTATTATTATTTACTTCTACTATTTCCATATTGTTGTTTATATCTGTTATACTATGATTCATATCAATAAGGTGGTCTGCTATATTAGAGATTCCCATTTTATTATTATTAAAGGCTCTGATATGTTCCATAAATCTCTGTTTGAAATTTCTATATGTTCTACCGATGTATATGTAGTCGCAATCATTACACTTTATTTTGTATATTCCACTTAATTTGTATATATCATAGTCTTTTCTATTTATTATTATGTTGTATATACTTTTATTTGGTTTGTATGCATATTTATATTTAGGTTTATCCAATTTTGTATTCTTTATAATGTATTGGAGATCTCGATATGTGTATTTGTAAGTTAGGTATGTTATATTTTCTATTTTTCTGCCTGTATTTATACTGCTTAATGTTGTTCTGTTGTTTAATATTGTTTTTTCCTTGTACTTTTTATTTAATTTGTTTATAAATTTACTGTCATATCCATTTTCTATTGCTGTTTCTTTTATGATGTTCAGTTCTTGATATAATTTCTCTTCGTTATTTATGTATTTGTATGCTCTATTAATCATATTATTATATGTATTTATCTTGTGTATCCAAGGATGTGGTGAATTCTTGTGTATTGTTGTATTATTATTTGTTTCCTTTCTATATACATTAGTAATTATTTCGTTATCATTTCCAATTTGAATATCAATGTCCAAAAAATTGATTTTTCTATTAACTTCTTCTTCAAATGTAAACTTCACATTATCATTGTATGTATTTAATTTATTTAGTATTATTAAATGTTCATTTTACTTAAATATTTCCTTAAGGAATGGAAGTATGGTGATGGCAAAAAAAATCGTGTTCGAGATTATTGCAGATTCTGATTCTACTACACTCAAAACATGAAAAAAGTCGTTTTCCGAAAAGTGTGTGTGTGCGTGCGTGCGTGCGTGTGTGTGTGTGTGTGTGTGTGTGTGTGTGTGTGTGTGTGTGTGTGTGTGTGTGTGTGTGTGTGTGTGTGTGTGTGTGTGTGTGTGTGTGTGTGTGTGTAGATTTTTTTTCTATGGCAAACGATAACTGCCGCAAATTCAAACAGAATCAAATAATTTTTTGCATACAGCCCTGATTTGTAGAGGACTCACGACCTATTGTTTTTGGTGAAGATCGGTTGATGGAAAGGGGTAGTTTACCAGCAACGGTTTTTTTTTATCAAGGGAAATTTTTTTTTTTTGGCAAACGATAACAGCCGCAAATTCAAACAGAATCAAATAATGTTTCGTATACAGCCCTGAATTGTAGAGTTCTCAAGACCTTTTGTTTTTGGTGAAGATCGGTTAAGTTAAAGGGGTAGTTTACTTGTAACGTTTTATGTTTTAACAAGGGTATTTCTTATGGCAAACGATAACAGCCGCAAATTCAAACAGAATCAAAAGATTATTTGCATACAGCCCTAAATTGTAGAGTTCTCAAGACCTATTGTTTTTGGTGAAGATCGGTTAAGGGAAAGGGGTAGTTTACCTACAACGTTTTTTTAACAAGGGTATTTTCTATGGCAAACGATAACAGCCGCAAATTCAAACAGAATCAAATAATTTTCTGCATACAGCCCTGATTTGTAGAGTACTCAAGACCTATTGTTTTTGGTGAAGATCGGTTGAGGGGAAGGGGTAGTTTACCTGAAACGGTTTTTTTTATCAAGGGAAATTTTTTTTGGCAAACGATAACAGCCGCAAATTCAAACAGACTTAAATAATGTTTCGTATACAGCCCTGAATTGTAGAGTTTTCACGACCTATTGTTTTTGGTGAAGATCGGTTTAGGGAAAGGGGTAGTTTACCTGTAACGTTTTATGTTTTAACAAGGGTATTTCCTATGGCAAACGATAACAGCCGCAAATTCAAACAGAATCAAACGATTATTTGCATACAGCCCTAAATTGTAGAGTTCTCAAGACCTATTGTTTTTGGTGAAGATCGGTTGAGGGAAAGGGGTAGTTTACTTGCAACATTTTTTTAACAAGGGTATTTTCTATGGCAAACGATAACAGCCGCAAATTCAAACAGAATCAAATAATGTTTTGCATACAGCCCTGATTTGTAGAGTACTCAAGACCTATTGTTTTTGGTGAAGATCTGTTAAGGGGAAGGGGTAGTTTACCTGCACCGTTTTTTTATCAAGCGTATTTTCTATGGCAAACGATAACAGCCGCAAATTCAAACAGAATCAAATAATTTTTTGCATACATCCCTGAATTGTAGAGGTCTCAAGGACTTTCGATTTTGGTGAAGATCGGTTAAGGGGAAGGGGTAGTTTACCTGCAACCTTTTACGTTTTAACAAGAGTAAAGTACTTGCAAATTTATTTAAACTTTTTGAAACAATGGTAATTGTTAAAAATAAAATAATTTTGTTGCCAGGCAATAAAATTAAAATTTTTTAATTTTAATGTAATATAATATTTTTCATTTAATACGGCAATAAAAAGGCAGGTAAGACACAAACACACAATTCACGTTATTTCTGGCCTCACTCATGTTTATTTTCTTACGTTTGCACGCTTTTTAAATGGAAAGTGCCGAAACCCACACCAACATAACGCGTGCAAGCCGAAAAAATGGACATCAATTTGCTTACTGGCGAAGCTAGTAGTTAATGAATGGATAGGCAAAAATCTTATCTTAAATTTTTTTTAAGGAATCACTAAAAGGACGGTGGGTCAAATCGGACGCTGAGGTAGAGTTGCTGTAACTGAATGGTTCCACAAACAGCCGTAAGAATTTTACTAGCAGGGAATCTACAGGTTAGCGCAACAGTGGAACTCATGTCTTAATGTTATTGGAGACTTCTTTTAAAATCGTTGAATAAAAAATGCTTTACAGCTCTATTCGTGTGTCTATTGAACAATCCTTGTATTAGTCATACACAATAATACAACTGATTGAACTTCAAATTTTTAAACTTGATTAGTTTCTATATATATGTTTAATGTTACAAATAATTCAAATAACAATCTTGATCATCTGTTAGTTCAGCGGAATAACAGTGACACTTTTAATAACCGCATAAAATAAACACTTAGAAACAACACAGGCGCTTTAACTTAACTGTTTGGACCACAGAAGTGAGGCATGCCTCAACGCTCTATGTGTACAGCGCGGGACAATCCCCCCTCCCTACACTTCCCTATCACACCACTACATTGCTTACATACGATGTATACAAAAAACGCTGAGGCAAGTTCAGGTTGCCTCATTCGCTTTAAACGAACTATGCCGAATCTCACCTGTCACCATCTAGCGGTCGCTCAATAAAGCACGTTTCGGTTTAATAAATTTGACAGTCCCAGTAACAATGTATAATCTTTACGTTATGTAGTTCATACGTATTTATAATTTTTATTCTACAGAATTTGTTAGGGTAGGCATTGCCTCAATTGCCTCCATGTAACTTCGCCACTGATATATATGTGTACAACGTTATCGGCAACAAAGAAGTAGTTTTTGTTAAAATTCCTTCCCGGGATATTTGGCCGTAGTCCAATGTTTTCTACAAAACCAGACGTTTCGGCAATGCCATTGACTTCCATCATCAGTGAAAATCGAGTGCGATAACGTGAGGTGGTATACGTTAGTGACCACAGTACTGTGGTTAAGGCTGAAGCAGTAAGTAGAAAGAAGTAGTTTCTATGGTAATATTTCATTTCGAAAATGATTTTAAATATAAATCTTAGAATATGGAAGTCATGTATGGTTCTCCATACCAATATTTTTATGCTAGGATTATATATGACCAATATATCATCCACATATCTGTTCCATAATAACACATTATGCATATTTATGATACCTAAAATAATTTTGTTTTCCAAATCCTGTATATAAATTTCTGACATAATTGATGATATGGGTGAACCCATTGCCAATCCTTTGGTCTGTGTATAATATTTGCTATTAAAAGTAAAATAATTCTGGTTACATATGTTTCTTATTATAATAATTAAGTTATTTATGAAGCTGTTGTTTTCATTATTGTTTTTTAATTTTTTCTTTATGATTTCCAGTGTTTCATTTATTGGTATATTATTATACATATTCGATATATCAAATGATATTAATTTTGTTTCATCTGTAGTATGTATTTTCTTTAGGTTTTCTATAACTGTATATCCATTTTTTACATTGTACCTAAAAATATATATATATAGATCACTGCCTTGGCTGCTAACAAATTTCATCGTTGTTCACAGCCTTTGCTGCTAAAGTCTTAGTAGTTGCACCCACAACACGTGTTATTTGTGTGTCTTGGACGTCGACGAAATTTCACTGCCACCGGTTTCATCACAAAGGTCGGCGGGATTTCGTCAAGACTTCCGCCATCTCCCGGCAGCATTGCAAACAGATTTTATAAAATTGGCCATATTGTCTTACCACGTCGGCGTCGGTTATGCGCTCCGCAGATGTTAGTGCGTTTGTGCGCATTACACTGTATTAAAGTTCTGAGAATTCAACCGTTGTGGACAACACGACACATTCCATTGTACAGCTACACCGTACTGTCCCTTTGTTTGAACAACGCTTTTATTCAACACGTGGCTGACCACACAGATGAAAATGAATTTACAAATTTTTAATAAAATAAAAACCCCTCCCTTTTAGCCCCGTTACAATACCCCCCCAATGAGAGATCTTCTGCCGAAACAGAAGAAATCTCATTGCTAAACCCCTAAGAGGATCGGTGAGGATATGGTGCCAACAACCCCCCATTAGTTCTTACATATCATGGGTAAACTGCCCCCCTTGCTCGGCGACTATGGCCGCACCTGAACGAGATTACTGGACTTCTCTATACGAGATCCCAACACCATAAAATCGAACAGACACGCACCACAGCGCACCTAACCTTCTAACATGCCACCCCAAACTACAAATCCCTGGCCTTATTCCATGCCAGATCCTCAACCGATATGTTCCCCCTTACATGCATACTGGGTCGCCTTTGGCAAATACTGGGTGCATACACCTATTCATAATATCTTATAAACAAACTCCTTAACTTTTTTAAAATTATTTTTCAATTTACGATACAGTAAACAAATTAAATTCTAACCATTACATTTGGTTAAAAATTCATATAAGCTCCAAATCAATCTGTTCTATTACCATTTCTTTCTTCAAAACCAAAAACTAAAAATCTTTTATCTGAATCTATCAATTTTCTTCATTACTATTAATAATCAGAAAAACAAGTAAATTGAACATCTAATTAAAACATGAACTCATTTATCCTAACACTTGATTATACATACATACTAAACAGTACAATCCAATAAAAACACTAGTAATACACATAAACAATAATACACTTGAAATTCAAACATCACCTATATGGCAGGCATAAAAATCAAAATTTTTTTCCCAAAAAATTTTTAATTTACCAAAATCTCCTTTTTCAATTTTCAGAAAACAAAAATATTTAATTCAATTAAAAAACAAAATGGCATCAATCAATTGCTAGAAACTGGTCTGGTCTATACCATCAGCTGATCACACTGGGTCAAGTCAACGACCTTGACCTACATATGTTATACATAGATCTACATCATGAAGTTCATAGAACATCTTCAAAATTTTTTATCTTTAAACACAATACAACATAATAAAATAAGACATTTAAAATTACCATAGTATTATTACAATTAACAATAAAACTGACATTTAAATTAATCAAAATTACACATTTTATAGCTTTACATTATTCTCAAATTCTATTAAAATTTGTCACTTGTTTCAATTAATTTTTTCATTTTAACTATGATTTACTTTCTTTAACATTCTCAATCTCCATTAGTTTGGGTGACTTAATTGTTCATAATAAATTGATTTACAACTTGGCATTTATATATTCGCTTAATCCCCTCCTGACTTTAACATCACTAACAGCTTTAACTAACATGACACCCATTCTCTGTCAAAAACATCTATCAAACAATCTCTAAACCCACTTACTACTCAACTCATATCGCATCATTCTACCCTTATACATATAAAAAAAATACTCTCTACCCCTTTGTACTCAGGATGTGTGTTCCCCTCCCAAAGCTCACTCCCTTATCTGGTCCCTGGACTCCCCCTAGGTAACCCTTTCCGGCGCTAATCGGTTCCCCTCCCGCCACAACACTTTTCGTTGAGGACTCCTTATCACACCATCCCCCTTACAAAATTCCCATCAACTAATTACTCTTCCAAAACATCACTTTCGTCTACAAAAAATATCTCCATTTATCTATTACCTCAATATATCAATCATTACTCTACATATTTTCCCATAGCTATTGTGTCACTATCAATACTCAAATTCTACATTACATTTATTCCCAATAATATTTAGTCATCTCTAGTACCCCTTTAAACTCAATATGGACTGATTTAAATGTCCTACCAAAATATTAATCACCCAAAATCAACCTTTCACATTACCTTTAAAATTCTTAACTATCTCAATTCATTTTATCATCATTTAAATTAAAATCTTTAACCACATTATATTCAAGCATTGATTAAATTTAAATATTTAACTACATTGAAAAAATTGCAAATCATTTATAAGTGATATTATACAGCTGATCAGCTGATTTTCTTAGCAAGGTGATGAATGACCTTACTATAAACACATTTCAAAATTATACAGATTACTCACTTTATCCATCCTTACCTCTAACACAATAAACTAATACATTCATAAGACATAATAAACACAGTATAATAAACGTCTAATGCACCTATTTCTCGAATCAAGATACAATTATTTAGTCAGCATATTCAGTTACAAAATTTTAACTCGTTACTCCTCTGAGTAACCTCCTTAACCACACACACTATTGTTTTCTGATGGTGGACTGTTGCGCCCATTTGCATCCACAAGGACGGCATTGGTGGAGGAATTTAACATCTCCTTGTCCTTGCTTCTGCGTTACATTTTAAAATTAAGTAGATATCATCATATCTATTGTTACATATTCATAAGCCCTTAATGCGGGTCTACCACCTGGTTTACTGTTCCCACGTGAACAGAGTGGCAGCCGCTGTTCCAGAGTTCCGGGGATTTCCCCTAAGTCACCCCCCATTAATTTCAAATTTATACCAATTTCAAGCAAACTATGGTCAGGCTTACAATTTTTTGGCCATAGCTGGCCGCTGTCCAAAACCACGATTAGTGCTGGTAAGGCAGTAATCGCCCGAAAAGGCGGGGAAATCATCACTAAATTCAGGCATGTTCTCTTCATCATTTGATATACGGCACGGCAATACATCAACATATAATATAAAATTATATAAAAGTTGTGCCGTGTATTTTTTCGCCAGTTGGCCTCCGATGGAGGTAACACTCTCTGTTACTCTCCAACACTTACCGCTATCTACAGTGGCACATGCCACCACTGCAATAGCATACTAATAACTAAATTAACCCTTCTACAGTTGCAGTCTCTACATTCCATAAGTATATCACTTCTATTAACACCACACAACCTCCCAAAATTGCCCACATATCTTGTATGATAACATAATACACATTTATCTTGAACATTGATATTTTTACATTCACCTTAAACAAACAATTCTCTTTTAAATAATTTATACAGAAACTTATAAACATTATAACTTGAAATTTTTATTAACTCTTTAATGTATCATCATTTCATTATTTATCACTTACTACAATTAGATTCCTCAAAATTTCAAATTTATTATTAACATTTATTTTATCTCATATTTCAGTTATTACTACCTTTTGACTATGGTTTCTATTTAGTACAATTATCTCAAATTAGTTTCATCATTGAGTTTAAAATCTTTTCAACACCTGTAAACATTTTACTCTATTTAACTTGTATTATAAAATTTATACCCGCAGTACATCATTCAAAACATATGATTCCAAAACAATACATCGCCATTACCTTCGGAAACAATAACGATAATATGATTCCACAACTAAATACATCTTACATTTATTCGTTTGTTAATTATTATCAAATTTAGATCTCATAAAATAATTTAAATTCATTAGAAAATTCAATTATATAACATTGTAAATCCAACAAAAATATTTAAACATCTCAAATTATTTTAATTAAATCAATTATTGAAAACACAACATTGTTAATTACCTTACTTCCAAAAACAATTCATTAATTACCAACTCATTATTTATTTTATCTGATAAAATATTATTGTTATTAAAATCAATTTCTACTACACACACATTGTTTACCTAACATTTTACAATACACACAATTAATTTCACTATCAATTATTTACAATTCTTCATCATTACTGTTCAGTTTTCCACACTTCATTTTCTAAGTAAGCAAGTCATAACCACAAATTAAAATATTAGAAATATTCATTCCCTGATTTTTTAATTCAACCTCCATCATCAAAAAATATCGGTATGGACAACCATACATGACTTCCATATTCTAACATTTAAATTTAAAATCATTTTCGAAATGAAATATTACCATAGAAACTACTTCTTTCTACTTACTGCTTCAGCCTTAACCACAGTACTGTGGTCACTAACATATACCACCTCACGTTATCGCACTCGATTTTCACTGATGATGGAAGTCGATGGCATTGCCGAAACGTCTGGTTTTGTAGAAAACATTGGACTACGGCCAAATATCCTGGGAAGGAATTTTAACAAAAACTACTTCTTTGTTGCCGATAACGTTGTACACATATATAAAAAATATGCATAAAATTAATGGCTTGTATAAGTTAATGATTGATCTCCATTAAGTAGTGCTCAAGTTTCCAAAGTTTTAATATTATGATGTCCGTAATTAAAACATCAGAGCAGGTTTAGTGTGAATGAGGGTACACCGTGGACTAAAATTTTCAACATTTCCTATTGAGCGTTGCTTAGAGTAAAGCTGCGAATCCACAGTGTATGTTTCACAGAACAAACACGCGAAAAAGAAGGAGCGCTCCGAAGTCACTCATGGACCCTCAGCATCTTGCAGAGGGTTCATTCCCTAAAGACGAAAAGTCTATCTATGAATCGTTCCTCTGTAAACACGTGCAGTTACACTGCCCAGCGATCCACAGGAAGCAAATTGATGTCCATTTTTTCGGCTTGCACGCGTTATGTTGGTGTGGGTTTCGGCACTTTCCATTTAAAAAGCGTGCAAATGTAAGAAAATAAACATGAGTGAGGCCAGAAATAACGCGAATTGTGTGTGTGCGTGTGTGTGTGTGTTCCCTGCCTTTTTATTGCTGTAGTCATAATAATAAAATGGACACGTAAACATTACATAACTGAGATATGCTTACCTGCCACAAACGATATATTATTTTATACATGTACGAGGTGTGTTCAAAAAAAGACCGAACTATTTGTGTAGCACGTCAACTAGCGCATAGAGCGAGCTGCAGAATTAAGGGCTGCTAGCGACAGGTTTTGATGCCTGAATGCCGTTTTCTCTGTTCCGTCACGATCTTCAGTCTTCGAGCTATACGCGCTGTAGTGGGCACGGGCACACACCGTCCGGCGGATTTATAACGAAGTGAGAATGAAGATCTTAACACAACGTGTGTGTATAAAATTTTGCTGCTGACTTCGTAAAATCTTTACAGAGCTATTTCCATTGTCTTCCAAAGTTTTCATTACCATTTGCATTGGTACGCAGTTGTTGACCGATTTCAAAACTGGTCTCTTTCTGATCGTCGTCAACAAACACAGTAAGAATTTTTCAGTGATACGATACATTTAAATTTTTCTATCAAAATTTAATTTTACGATCTTAAATGGATTCTGTCAGAAAGTATCGGCATTTAAACGATGATTTACAATTACCACATCACGAGCTCTCTTCCCATGATCTTCGATATCGCTTTGATCTGCACCGACCATTGTTTTTCCCTCTTTAAAAATTCTTAAACTAATCGTTCGCCTCACGCAGGCTTCCGCGTATGCTTAATTGAAAACAGAATGTCTCTGAAAAGTTTTAACCTAGTTTTGCTGCAAAATTTCATACGCACACGTTGTTCTCGCGGTCTTTCTTAATCGCTTTGTCACTAATCCGCCGGCCAGCGTGTGCACATCCCCACGCAATGTGATATACCTCAAAGACTACTGCTAATAGCGGAACACAATAAGTGGTAGTTTGTTGTCAAAAACTATCGCTAGGTGCGCGCAAAGTCGCGGCGCGTCGTTTGTGCGGATTGATGTGTTACTCAAAAAGTTTGGTCTTTTTATGAACACACCTCGTATATTAACTCAAACATAATTTACATTAAAATGAAAAAATTATAATTTTATTGCCTGGCAACAAAATTATTTTATTTTTAACAATTACCATTGTTTGAAAAAGTTTAAATGCATTTTCAAGTACTTTACTGTTGTTAAAACGTAAAAGGTTGCTGGTAAACTACCCCTTCCCCGTAACCGATCTTCACCAAAATCGAAAATCCTTGAGATTTCTACAATTCAGGGATGTATGCAAAAAATTATTTGATTCTGTTTGAATTTGCGGCTGTTATCGTTTGCCATAGAAAATACGCTTGATAAAAAAATTTTGCAGGTAAACTACCCCTTCCCCTTAACGGATCTTCACCAAAAACAATAGGTCTTGAGTACTCTACAAATCAGGGCTGTATGCAAACAAATATTTGATTCTGTTTGAATTTGCGGCTGTTATCGTTTGCCATAGAAAATACCCTTGTTAAAAAAACGTTGCAGGTAAACTACCCCTTTCCCTTAACCGATCTTCACCAAAAACAATAGTCTTGAGAACTCTACAATTTAGGGCTGTATGCAAATAATCTTTTAATTCTGTTTGAATTTGCGGCTGTTATCGTTTGCCATAGAAAATACCCTTGTTAAAACATAAAACGTTGCAGGTAAACTACCCCTTTCCCTTAACCGATCTTCACCTAAAACAATAGATCTTGAGAACTCTACAATTTAGGGCTGTATGCGAAACATTATTTGATTCTGTTTGAATTTGCGGCTGTTATCGTTTGCCAAAAAAAAATTTCCCTTGATAAAAAAAACCGTTGCAGGTAAACTACCCCTTTCCCTCAACCGATCTTCACCAAAAACAATAGGTCGTGAGTACTCTACAAATCAGGGGTGTATGCAAAAAATTATTTGATTCTGTTTGAATTTGCGGCTGTTATCGTTTGCCATAGAAAAAAAATCTACAGATAGACAGACAGACACACACACAGACACTTTTCGAAAAACGACTTTTTTCATGTTTTGAGTGTAGTACAATCAGAATCTGCAATAATCTCGAACACGATTTTTTTTGCCATCACCATACTTCCATTTCCTTAAGGAATATGGAAGTAATAGTCTTGTTTTCACATAACATTTTTCAATTTTATTTACGCAAATCCTATGGCTATCCTGTGTGTAATAACCATAAAATTTTAGTTTATTCATTTTACCACAATAATCATACATAGGGTTACCTCCCATTATTATTATTTTGTCATAAACCAAGTCAACATTATTTATTTTTGTCCAGTCTCCATTAGTATTTATATTCAATATAAGGTCAGTTATTTTCTCATCATATTCTTCTACTACACTCATTACAACATAAGGTAAGTGTTTATCATTTACAATGGTATTATCAAAATATTCATTTATCTCTCTTTCAACAGGTAAGCATTTCATATCATCTATTTCCTTCAATTCCAACCTCTCTTTCAACTCTTTATAACTTCTCTTTAACTGAAATAATTCTATCTCTCTATCACTATACAACTCTCTATATAAATCTCTCTCACCATAACACCATATCACACTTTCTCTACCATCCCACACAGAGGGCACTAACTCATAAAATTTCGGGGAACAACTCAAAGACCTCATGTCTGCCAATAATAAGGGACTCTTACCCTTCAACAACAACATTTGTAAACACCTTGGTTTACCATAAACATGGGGAAAATTTGCCCTTTGGCCATCTACATTTTCATTACACTCTCTCTCACTTTCATCAGCACTCGCTAACAACACTTCGTTACTAAATTCTACTTCAACATCTTCCTTAATCATCTTACTCTCTAATACCACGTTTTTACACATATCATTATAATTTTCACTTGTTTTACTCTTACCTGTATTTATCACATCCACTCCCATTCTCTCAATATTCAGGTCTAATTTATTCAAGTTATTTTTAAATATTTCATGGGTATTTTCTACATGCTTATTGGTCTCATTGATAAGGTTTTTTAACTCATTCAATTTAATATTTTGTTCATCTAATTTCTCATTGACACTACTTTTAATTTCTTGTATTTCGTTTTTCTGTTTATTGAATTTTGTATTAAAATTGCTATTATTCATATCAAATCTATTATTAATGAGATTAAATAAGTCATTTAATGACAACTCTTTTTCTCTTGTTTTAGTTACTACGGGAGTGGAAATCGCTCCCGGCCCACTAATTACAGATTCGTTTATCATGCGTGGAGTTGTCTCCATTCCTGAATCGTTAGCGTCAACATTTACTGAGTTTTCTGTTTCAACATCATTTAAGCTGACGTCTTCCTTATTATTTTCATTAGTATTCATTTTGTATATAATTTATTATATTTTCTTTTGTATAAAACTCAATTTTACATATACACAGTATTGTTTATATAATATGACACAAGTAACATAGTATGGCTCTAACGTCTTAATTTTTACACATCGTTAGTACGCATGTTACCCAACCTCCAAATCAAACTTGCATTCGTTGTAGGTGTGGAATTTAATGAAATTTAATTTCTAAAATTCGTCCAAGTTCGTGGCGCCATTGTTAAGTTAATTACATTATTAATATATTAAAATCAGAAAATTTATTTCTCTTCCACTTACCTCTAAAATCTTCTCCAGCCCAGAGTTTCGTCACACGAACGTTGAAATGCAAGAGTGATCATAAGGTTACGCAACAAACGTACGCGACACTCATTTGTTGATGGAATTCAAAAATTTATTGGTTTTACTTCATTTTTTAATAAATTTCAATTAGTTCAAAATTAGATAAACATGTACATTTATGGAAACATATTCCTATTCTAACATATATATATATATATATATATATATATATATATATATATTCTACTAGTCAGGCGAACCCAGTTTGCCACACGCTCACATTCATACCAATCTACAAAAACCCCATATATATATTTACTTCAAAACCCCCTTTTATACATGATTACAATAATTTGGTGTTGGATATAATTACAGTTACCATGGCGTCTCCTGTACCCGCATGGCGCGTCACTCACACGATTTCTTTTCCGTAACAAAAGGTTATAGTTTCATTGGTTTGTTGAAGGTTACACTTCACCACTAGTTATCTCACTTTACTTGTTAATTATATTTTAGTTATTTAAGCATGCGGTTACTGTCGGCCGACATTATTTTACCCGGGTAGACAATTTAAGCGACTGTGCACGGTCTATTCTGGGAGTCGACTGGAGATACATGAGGCCGGACCTCACTGCCTTGGCTGCTAACAAATTTCATCGTTGTTCACAGCCTTTGCTGCTAAAGTCTTAGTAGTTGCACCCACAACACGTGTTATTTGTGTGTCTTGGACGTCGACGAAATTTCACTGCCACCGGTTTCGTCACAAAGGTAGGCGGGATTTCGTCAAGACTTCCGCCATCTCCCGGCAGCATTGCAAACAGATTTTATAAAATTGGCCATATTGTCTTACCACCTCGGCGTCGGTTATGTGCTCCGCAGATGTTAGTGCGTTTGTGCGCATTATACTGTATTAAAGTTCTGAGAATTCAACCGTTGTGGACAACACGACACATTCCATTGTACAGCTACACCGTACTGTCCCTTTGTTTGAACAACGCTTTTATTCAACACGTGGCTGGCCACACAGATGAAAATGAATTTACAAATTTTTAATAAAATAAAAACCCCTCCCTTTTAGCCCCGTTACAGATTCTGTTTAAATTTGCGGCTTTTATCGTTTGCCATAGAAAATACCCTTGTTAAAACAAAAAACGTTGCAGGTAAACTACCCCTTTACCTTAACCGATCTTCACCAAAACAACAGGTCTTGAGAACTCTACAATTCAGGGCTGTATGCAAAACAGTATTTGATTATGTTTGAATTTGCGGCTGTTATCGTTTGCCATAGAAAATAATTACCCTTGGTTAAAAAAAAATGTTGCAGGTAAACTACCCCTTTCCCTTAACCGATCTTCACCAAAAACAATAGGTCTTGAGTACTCTACAAATCAGGGCTGTATGCAAAAAATTATTTGATTCTGTTTCAATTTGCGCCTGTTATCATTTGCCATAGAAAAAAAATCTACAGACACACACACAGACACTTTTCGAAAAATGACTTTTTTTCATGTTTTGAGTGTAGTACAATCAGAATCTGCAATAAACTCGAACACAATTCTTTTTGCCATCACCATACTTCCATTTCCTTAAGGAACATGGAAGTAAAATGGAATATGTTGATTTTGAAAGCTTTTATAAGATAAATCAATACAGTAAGCCGCATTTCAATTATAATTTAGGAAAGATTATAAACAAGTCAGGTTTATGATCATTTCATTGTTTTAAACATTATTAATTAAACAAAATATAAAAAGTGCTAATTTTTCAATGAAATAATTAATTATGCTGTATACATTAATGTGTTTGAATAGTAGTAAAAATATAATAAATGATTCCTCATCGAAAAAGCAGTAAACATACCCTGATTTTTTAAAATTAACCTATTATATATATTGAGCCTCCAGGTGGTCTAGTGGCTAACGCGGGCGATTGATGCGCTCATGGTACCGGGTTCAATTCCCGGCGGAGGCTCCATATGGCGTGCACTCAGGGTCGTGAGGCAACCTGAGTAGGGGCTGAGATAACAGCGCCGCCTCCTGGCCATGAATACTGCAACTAGCGGCTGGTGGCGCGTAGTACTAGCCATACACCGTCACACTAACACAAAAGCCGCACGGTACGCCTTGGTCCTTAACGGACTGTGGAGCGGAGGTTTATTTTATTATATATACAGTATTAAAATTGACAATTAAATATACAATACTAAATTTAAAATATCGGTATGGAGAACCATACTTGACTTCCATATTCTAAGATTTATATTTAAAATCATTTTCGAAATGTAATATTACCATAGAAACTACTTGTTTCTACTTACTGCTTCAGCCTTAACCACAGTACTGTGGTCACTAACATATACCACCTCACGTTATCGCACTCGATTTTCACTGATGATGTAAGTCAATGGCATTGCCGAAACGTCTGGTTTTGTAGAAAACATTGGACTACGGCCAAATATCCCGGGAAGGAATTTTAACAAAAACTACTTCTTTGTTGCCGATAACGTTGTACACATATATATAAAATATATGCGTAAAATTAATGGCTTGTATAAGTTAATGATTGATCTCCATTAAGTAGTGCTCAAGTTTCCAAAGTTTTAATATTATGATGTCCGTAATTAAAACATCAGAGCAGGTTTAGTGTGAATGAGGGTACACTGTGGACAAAAATTTTCAACATTTCCTATTGAGCGTTGCTTAGAGTAAAGCTGCGAATCTACAGTGTATGTTTCACAGAACAAACACGCGAAAAAGAAGGAGCGCTCCGAAGTCACTCATGGACCCTCAGCATCTTGCAGAGGGTTCATTCCCTAAAGACGAAAAGTCTGTCTATGAGTCGTTCCTCTGTAAACACGTGCAGTTACATTGCCCAGCGATCCACAGGAAGCAAATTGATGTCCATTTTTTCGGCTTGCACGCGTTATGTTGGTATGGGTTTCGGCACTTTCCATTTAAAAAGCGTGCAAATGTAAGAAAATAAACATGAGTGAGGCCAGAAATAACGTGAATTGTGTGTGTGCGTGTGTGTGTGTGTGTGTGTGTGTGTGTGTGTGTGTGTGTGTGTGTGTGTGTGTGTGTGTGTGTGTGTGTGTGTGTGTGTGTGTGTGTGTGTCTTACCTGCCTTTTTATTGCTGTACGCATAATAATAAAATGGAAACGTAAATATTACATAACTGAGATATGCTTACCTGCCACGAACAATATATTATTTTATACATGGAGGAGTTCAGTGACATACACACGTACAGAAGTCATCTTCAAAAATACTAGAAGTCGTCCACGCTTTTATGTTGGCAGTGTAACTTACAGGAAGTTTTTTGATGTTTTTAAAACATCTAGGATGCAAACTTTTCCCGATAACTAAAAGTTTCCTTTTTTCGGTTCCCGTCATGTTCGCACAAACAAAAACTGTAACTCTTTGTTTAGAGAGCTTCCCACCAACGCACTTTTCATTTGTAAATTTGAAAGTCTTATCTGGAGTTAATTTATAAAAAATTCCGGCTTCATGTCCATTAAAGATGTCTTCATGTCCATTAAAGATGTCTTCATCTTTATATGATCGTCTAATTTCTGGCCAAGTGTTATGCACCCAATCGCCTGTAACGTTCAGATCTACGCATTTTGCCTCACCACAAATTTTTGCAAAGGAAATCGAGTGTCGGGCCTTAAATCGATCTAGCCATCCGTTGGAGCACGCAAAATGGCTGGCGCCGGCAGTCCTGTTACAGTGCTTATCGCTTGCATACAATGTATGTCTGTAGCCATGGGCTAGCGCGCGCGCACATATATACGTTTATATGAAATTTAGAGTAAAATATCTGAGAAATATTTGACGCTATAACAGAGTAGTACAATATTTAGTGACGTTAAAACTGGGAATTTTTATAATGTTAAAGATATCAGTTTGACCGGACTTATGACAAAATAACGCTACACCAGAGTTGACGTAACAGCCGAGGCCGTAATAACCAAGTTCCACTGTATATATAAAGATATTAACTCAAACATAATTTACATTAAAATGAAAAAATTATAATTTTATTGCCTGGCAACAAAATTATTTTATTTTTAAAAATTACCATTGTTTCAAAAAGTTTAAATAAATTTTCAAGTACTTTACTCTTGTTAAAACGTAAAAGGTTGCAGGTAAACTACCCCTTCCCCTTAACCGATCGTCACCAAAATCGAAAGTCCTTGAGACCTCTACAATTCAGGGACGTATGCAAAAAATTATTTGATTCTGTTTGAATTTGCGGCTGTTATCATTTGCCATAGAAAATACGCTTGACAAAAAACCGTTGCAGGTAAACTACCCCTTCCCCTCAACCGATCTTCACCAAAAACAATAGATCTTGAGAACTCTACAATTTAGGGCTGTATGCAAATAATCTTTTGATTCTGTTTGAATTTGCGGCTGTTATCGTTTGCCATAGGAAATACCCTTGTTAAAACATAAAACGTTACAGGTAAACTACCCCTTTCCCTTAACCGATCTTCACCAAAAACAATAGGTCTTGAGAACTCTACAATTCAGGGCTGTATGCGAAACATTATTTGATTCTGTTTGAATTTGCGGCTGTTATCGTTTGCCAAAAAAAAAAAAATCCCTTGGTAAAAAAAAACCGTTGCAGGTAAACTACCCCTTTCCCTCAACCGATCTTCACCAAAAACAATAGGTCGTGAGTACTCTACAAACCAGGGCTGTATGCAAAAAATTATTTGATTCTGTTTGAATTTGCGGCAGTTATCGTTTGCCATAGAAAAAAAAATCTATAGACAGACAGACACACACACACACACTTTTCGGAAAACGACTTTTTTTCATGTTTTGAGTGTAGTAGAATCAGAATCTGCAATAATCTCGAACACGATTTTTTTTGCCATCACCATACTTCCATTCCTTAAGGAATATGGAAGTAAAATATCGGTATGGAGAACCATACATGACTTCCATATTCTAAGATTTATTTTTAAAATCATTTTCGAAATGAAATATTACCATAGAAACTACTTCTTTCTACTTACTGCTTCAGCCTTAACCACAGTACTGTGGTCACTAACATATACCACCTCACGTTATCGCACTCGATTTTCACTGATGATGGAAGTCAATGGCATTGCCGAAACGTCTGGTTTTGTAGAAAACATTGGACTACGGCCAAATATCCCGGGAAGGAATTTTAACAAAAACTACTTCTTTGTTGCCGATAACGTTGTACACATATATATAATAAATATGCATAAAATTAATGGCTTGTATATAATGATTGATCTCCATTAAGTAGTGCTCAAGTTTCCAAAGTTTTAATATTATGATGTCCGTAATTAAAACATCAGAGCAGGTTTAGTGTGTATGAGGGTTCACCGTGGACAAAAATTTTCAACATTTCCTATTGAGCGTTCCTTAGAATAAATCTGCGAATCTACAGTGTACGTTTCACAGAACAAACACGCGGAAAAGAAGGAGCGCTCCGAAGTCACTCATGGACCCTCAGCATCTTGCAGAGGGTTCATTCCCTAAAGACGAAAAGTCTGTCTATGAATCGTTCCTCTGTAAACACGTGCAGTTACACTGCCCAGCGATCCACAGGAAGCAAATCGCTATCCACGCTGGACACTTTTTCGGCTTGCATGCGTTATGTTGGTATGGGTTCGGCACTTTCCATTTAAAAACCGTGCAAATGTCAGAAAATAAACATGAATGAGGCCAGAAATAACGCGAATTGTGTGTGTGTGTGTGTGTGTGTGTGCCTTCCCTGCCTTTTTATTGCGGTAGTGATAACAATAAAATGGAAACGTAAACAGTACATAACTGAGATATGCTTGCCTGCCACGCACGATATATTTTCTCTTATACATGACTAGCAGAATACCCGTGCTTCGCTACGGAGTTTCACGTTGTACGTAATGAAAATGTTAGTTTAATTAATAAAGTTTAATTAAAGTAGGCTTCTTAAAAATAAATAGCTGTTGCCCACAACTTCGTTCGCGTGGTCTTCAATTTAATGCGATAATATATTTAGAACAGAATCTATTCTATTGGGTTGCCATAGTAACCAGATCTAATAGTTTTTTAAGACCGCAAAGGACCCCCCAGAGGATCGTATCGAAAAAAGCAGCTGTCCTATGTTGGTTCTCCCGTTGCGTAAAATATTTGTGCCAAGTTTGGTTGAAATCGGTCCAATGGTTTAGGTGGAGACGTGGAAGACCCCAAAGGACCCCCAAAGTATCGTATCGAAAAAAACACTTGTCCTATGTTGGTTCTCCCTTTGCGTAAAATATTTGTGCCAAGTTTGGTTGAAATCGGTCCAGTGGTTTAGGAGGCTATGTGGAAGACCCCAAAGAACCCCCAAAAGGACCCCATCGAAAAAACACCTATCCTATGTTGGTTCTCCCGTTACGTAAAATATTTGTGCCAAGTTTGGTTGAAATCGGTACAGTGGTTTAGGAGGAGATGTGGAAGAAACCTTCGCGGACGTGCGCACAACAGCTCACCGAAGTTTCATCGCAATCGGATGAATGGTATAGGAACACATACGGGACAAACAAAGATACATTCATTTTTATATAAAAGATGTAAACTATACCACTTACTTGACATAAACCGTGATAGCTAAGCTAATGTACAACATATATGTATTAATTATACACATAAATGTTCCTGGATAGACACTCTATCTATTGGCGAAAACTTGAATAAAATCCGTTCAGTACTTCCTGAGATTAGCGATTTCAAACACAGAGAGAAAACGGACCGACTTTACTTTATACTATGTACAGATTTACATTAAAATGAAAAAATTATAATTTTATTGCCTGGCAACAAAATTATTTTATTTTTAACATTTACCATTGTTTGAAAAAGTTTAAATGAATTTTCAAGTACTTTACTCTTGTTAAAACGTAAAAGGTTGCAGGTAAACTACCCCTTCCCCTTAACCGATCTTCACCAAAATCAAAAGGCCTTGAGTCCTCTACAATTCAGTGACGTATGCAAAAAATTATTTGATTCTGTTTGAATTTGCGGCAGTTATTGTTTGCCATAGAAAATACGCTTGATAAAAAACGTTGCAGGTAAACTACCCCTTCCCCTAAACCGATCTTCACCAAAAACAATAGGTCTTGAGTACTCTACAAATCACAGCTGTATGCAAACAATTATTTGATTCTGTTTGAATTTGCGGCTGTTATCATTTGCCATAGAAAATACCCTTGATAAAAAAACGCTGCAGGTAAACTACCCCTTTCCCTTAACCGATCTTCACCAAAAACACTAGGTCTTGAGAACTCTGCAATTTAGGGCTGTATGCAAATAATCTTTTGATTCTGTTTGAATTTGTGGCTGTTATCGTTTGCCATAGGAAATACCCTTGTTAAAACATAAAACATTACAGGTAAACTACCCCTTTCCCTTAACCGATCTTCACCAAAAACAATAGGTCTTGAGAACTCTACAATTCAGGGCTGTATGCGAAACATTATTTGATTCTGTTTGAATTTGCGGCAGTTATCGTTTGCCATAGGAAAACAATCTACACACAGACACAGACAGACAGACACACACACAGACGCTTTTCGGAAAACGACTTTTTTTCATGTTTTGAGTGTAGTACAATCAGAATCTGCAATAATCTCGAACACGATTTTTTTTGCCATCACCATACTTCCATTTCCTTAAGGAATATGGAAGTAATACCCTTGTTAAAACATAAAACGTTTCAGGTAAACTACCCCTTTCCCTTAACCGATCTTCACCAAAATCAATAGGTCTTGAGAACTCCACAATTCAGGTTTGTATGCAAATAATCATTTGATTCTGTTTGAATTTTCGACTCTTATCGTTTGCCATAGGAAATACCCATTTAAAACATAAAACGTAGCAGGTAAACTACCCCTTTCCCTTATCCGGTCTTCACCAAAATCAATAGGTCCTGAGAACTCTACAATTTAGGGCTGTATGCAAATAATAATTTGCTTGTGTTTGAATTTGCGGCTGCTATCGTTTGCCATATAAAATACCCTTGTTAAAACATAAAACGTTGCAGGTAAACTACCCCTTTCCCTTAACGGATCTTTACCAAAATCAACAGATCGTGAGAACTCTACAATTCAGCGCTGTATGCGAAACATTATTTGATTCTGTTTGAATTTGCGGCTGTTATCGTTTGCCAAACAAACAAAATTACCCTTGATAAAAAAAAACCGTTGCAGGTAAACTACCCCTTTCCCTCAACCGATCTTCACCAAAAACAATAGGTCGCGAGTACTCTATAAATCAGGGCTGTATGCAAAAAATTATTTGATTCTGTTCGAATTTGCGGCTGTTATCGTTTGCCATAGAAAAAAATCTACAGATAGACACACAGACACACACACAGACACTTTTCGAAAAACGACTTTTTTTCATGTTTTAAGTGTAGTACAATCATATTCTGCAATAATCTCGAGCACGATTTTTTTTGCCATCACCATACTTCCATTTCCTTAAGGAACATGGAAGTAAAAATTGGTATGGAGAACCATACATGACTTCCATGTTGTAAGATTTATGTTTAAAATAATTTACTTGAATTTGGTTCGGTAATTTCTAAAAAAATATCGCCCACCCTCAAACTAATTTCACTATTTATAGATATTTTTGTTATTATGGGGTAGTCATTTAATATGTTATTTTCAGTCACATTATCCATAAAAATTAGTTAGGCTTACTTTATTCTTGTAAAGTAACTGAACTACGGAAATAGTGATGTAAAATGCCCGGGCATTTGTAAGTTGGGGCAAATGCCCAAAATCCATAAATGCCCGGGCATTTATTCATTTTAAAGATATATTGATAAGGCAACGCTTATAAATAATTTTTTTAAGCTGATATATTGTATTGGAAAAGTTGTTTTGCAATATTGCTTCTTTAGTGGTTTGGTAAACATATTGAAAATGTTGCTTGAGTGTTAGTTTTGTTATTGGGAAAAAAATGTTGGACTAAACGTAACTTTTTTACTTCTTTAATGGGTTCAATACTTTAATTGGCTTATGAATAATACATAATAGGCTATAGTAACTATTGAAAAAAGAAAACAAATTAGGTCGATAAATTAATTTGAAATGAAGTATAATTGTCTTATATTAGGTAGCGTAGATAGGTAGATTATCTACTGCGAAAAAAATTAATGAAATTGTCCATTATCGCTTTTTAATCACTTTCTTCAGATTCCTGATCTTCATCACTTTTTTCTGATGAAGTGTCATGAAGTTCTGGCTCAGATTCTTCTGATTCCTCAAACTCTAGGCCTATAATTTGTTCTTCATTGGATACTGGGGTTTTTCCCCCTTTGTCTTTGTCTGGAGTCCAGAAAAAAGACTCTGGACTACTCTGTTCGGTTTTTTTCTGGAGCTTAGGTGTTCCATGCATCAATTTCCAATTGTATGCGAGATATGTTAACTTTGCTGCCCTCTCAGATGTAAGTCTGTTTCTTTTCTTACTATGTATCCAGCCAAAAGTGCTGAAAGTTCGCTCTGTGGCAGCAGACGTAACGGGTGCCCCAAGAATTTTTATAGCAACTTCCACCAGTTCACAAGTTCCTCTCAAACCTCGCCACCACAGTAAAGGATTTACACGATTCTCTTCATCAAGACCCACTCCTTCCCACACAAATTGTCTGGACCAAATTCCTTGTTTGTCCCTGTAATCAGCTAAGTTCTCTTTAACCTGAACAACATCTAATCCTGTGTTCTTTGCTGTGTCACAAACAAAGCTTATTGCATCAAGCATCTCGATAGGCTTCAGATTACTACCTTGTGCTGCTGGATCAAGAAGATTAGCTGCAAGGTGAATAGACGATACACCAAATTCCTTCCTAGCTTGGAATTTAGCCAATATTGCCTTTTCTTCTGCAGATTGCAGTGGTAGCTTCTCGATGAGAATTGCCTCCAACTCATTGAACTTTTTGGCTATTTTATGAACTTGAGGCTTATTGGATTCAAAAGCCGTAATCAAATGAACGATTGGGTTCATCAGCTCTATCATTTTGTCAACTCTCACCCAGAAAACATCATCATCAAGAACTCTCTTCTTTATTTCAGGCTTCAGGTATGATTGCGCCTTTTCGTTGACAACTAAGGTTTGTAGGACAACTTTGTTTGACTGCAAACTCTCGAGGCAGAAAAGATGGCTCCCCCACCTAGTCTTTCCTGGGAACTTCAGTGAAATCCTATCTTAGAATTTTTTTTCAGCTGATATTTCATCAAACAATGCTTGTAAAATGTGGCTGTGTTTTACTGTTTTGACAACCTCAACTGCGTTTGCCATGAAAATTTTGATTGTTTCACAGCCTAAAATATCTGAGCACAATAAGTTTAATAGGTGAGCTAGACACCCGAGAGGAACAATATGAGGAAACTTAACCTTTACCAGATTCAATGCAGCTTTCATGTTTGCAGCATTATCACCAATCGCCACCAGAAACTTTTCTGGTCCATACTTCTCCATTAAATTTGTGATAAGCTGAGCAAGGTACTCGGCATTGTGACTGTTGCTGTTAGTCATTACAAACTCAACAAAAATTGGTTCAGGCTTTGAAATTATGAAGTTAATAATCGATTCATTTTTGAGGTTACTCCAGCCATCACACTGCAGATGGAGATTTTTTGCCTCCTCTAGTTGCTTATTTATGTTACCTTGCGTTTCTGTGTACTGAACATCTAAATAAGTAGAGGATAGCCGATATCTTGAAGGCAACTGGAAGGAAGGCCTGATTCTTTTGAAAAAATCTATCCAAAGTGGATGTTCTACCGTGGACAAGGGAGAGCCACTGACGAATATGGCCTTGGCGAGGCTTTGGTTCAGCATCTCCTGAAAAAATACAACATACCGTTAGACTCAAAAAGTAGGCTTGTCTTAATGTTGTAAATTAGTTAACTTAGTTCAATCATTAAATAACGTAGCTTCTTAACAAATTATAAGGTCAACAAAGATTAGTTAAACAAAATAGCATCCTAACCTAATCTAACCGCCGCGGTGCAAGGTAGGCTAAAGGTAGTCTACTATATGATACGCAAGTACCGAATAAACACATGCATTAACAATTTGCAGCAAAAATATTCCTTTACAGGCCTACTTCCCTATTTAACTTAAACATCAAACATCCTTAAAGCTTAAAATTACATTTGGCCTAGTTTGTTTTAACATTTGTTGATGAGGTTAGGATATGTGGAAGATGAGGTAGCCAGGTAGCCTAGATCTAGAAGTGAGAAATTTGTTATAATAATATATATATATATATTTTGCACATCGTAAACCTCATGTTTGTTCATTTACAAACTTAAGTAAAACCTTTTGGATGGATAATATACTAGGCCTTAGGCCTAGTTTTCTCTAAAACCTATAGCCAACATTTGAAGTAGGTCTAATAATGTTTGTGTATTTTTTAAATGTTTACTTATATTGGTTTGAATATCCATGTGGTCAACAAATGAAGGGATTCCTTTTGGAGTTGAAGACGAAACAGGTTGCGGAAGAAACTCACTGGAAGAACTTGATTTAAATGATCCTGAGCTTGGTCCTGGTTTGTTGAAATCCTCCACTTCAACTATTAAGGGTTCATAAGGGCTTTTCTTTTTAATAGGTTTTTCAATCATTGTACTTAACTCAAGCACTTTTTTACTTCCATATTCCTTAAGGAATGGAAGTATGGTGATGGCAAAAAAAATCGTGTTCGAGATTATTGCAGATTCTGATTCTACTACACTCAAAACATGAAAAAAAGTCGTTTTCCGAAAAGTGTCTGTGTGTGTGTCTGTCTGTGTGTCTGTCTGTCTGTAGATTTTTTTTTCTATGGCAAACGATAACTGCCGCAAATTAAAACAGAATCAAATAATTTTTTGCATACAGCCCTGATTTGTAGAGTACTCGCGACCTATTGTTTTTGGTGAAGATCGGTTGAGGGAAAGGGGTAGTTTACCAGCAACGGTTTTTTTTTATCAAGGGAAATTTTTTTTTTGGCAAACGATAACAGCCGCAAATTCAAACAGAATTAAATAATGTTTCGTACACAGCCCTGATTTGTAAAGTTCTCAAGACCAGTTGTTTTTGGTGAAGATCGGTTAAGGGAAAGGGGTAGTTTACCTACAACGTTTTATGTTTTAACAAGGGTTCTTCGTTATGGCTGTTATGGCAAACGATAACAGCCGCAAATTCAAACAGAATCAAAAGATTATTTGCATACAGCCCTAAATTGTAGAGTTCTCAAGACCTGTTGTTTTTGGTGAAGATCGGTTGAGGGAAAGGGGTAGTTTACTGGCAACGTTTTTTTAACAAGGGTATTTTCTATGGCAAACGATAACAGCCGCAAATTCAAACAGAATCAAATAATGTTTTGCATACAGCCCTGATTTGTAGAGTACTCAAGACCTGTTGTTTCTGGTGAAGATCGGTTGAGGGGAAGGGGTAGTTTACCTGCTACATTTTTTATCAAGCGTATTTTCTATGGCAAACGATAACTGCCGCAAATTCAAACAGAATCAAATAATTTTTTGCATACAGCCCTGATGTGTAGAGTACTCGCGACCTGTTGTTTTTGGTGAAGATCGGTTGAGGGGAAGGGGTAGTTTACCTGCAACGGTTTTTTTTATCAAGGGAAATTTTTTTTTTTTGCAAACGATAACAGCCGCAAATTCAAACAGAATCAAATAACGTTTCGCATACAGCCCTGAATTGTAGAGTTCTCAAGACCTATTGTTTTTGGTGAAGATCGGTTAAGGGAAAGGGGTAGTTTACCTACAACGTTTTATGTTTTAACAAGGGTTCTTCGTTATGGCTGTTATGGCAAACGATAACAGCCGCAAATTCAAACAGAATCAAAAGATTATTTGCATACAGCCCTAAATTGTAGAGTTCTCAAGACCTGTTGTTTTTGGTGAAGATCGGTTGAGGGAAAGGGGTAGTTTACTGGCAACGTTTTTTTAACAAGGGTATTTTCTATAGCAAACGATAACAGCCGCAAATTCAAACAGAATCAAATAATGTTTTGCATACAGCCCTGATTTGTAGAGTACTCAAGACCTGTTGTTTCTGGTGAAGATCGGTTGAGGGGAAGGGGTAGTTTACCTGCAACATTTTTTATCAAGCGTATTTTCTATGGCAAACGATAACTGCCGCAAATTCAAACAGAATCAAATAATTTTTTGCATACAGCCCTGATGTGTAGAGTACTCGCGACCTGTTGTTTTTGGTGAAGATCGGTTGAGGGGAAGGGGTAGTTTACCTGCAACGGTTTTTTTTATCAAGGGAAATTTTTTTTTTTGGCAAGCGATAACAGCCGCAAATTCAAACAGAATCAAATAATGTTTCGCATACAGCCCTGAATTGTAGAGTTCTCAAGACCTATTGTTTTTGGTGAAGATCGGTTAAGGGAAAGGGGTAGTTTACCTACAACGTTTTTTTAACAAGGGTATTTTCTATGGCAAACGATAACAGCCGCAAATTCAAACAGAATCAAATAATTTTCTGCATACAGCCCTGATTTGTAGAGTACTCAAGACGTGTTGTTTTTGGTGAAGATCGGTTGAGGGGAAGGGGTAGTTTACCTGCAACGTTTTTTATCAAGCGTATTTTCTATGGCAAACGATAACTGCCGCAAATTCAAACAGAATCAAATAATTTTTTGCATACTTCAGTGAATTGTAGAGGACTCAAGGCCTTTAGATTTTGGTGAAGATCAGTTAAGGGGAAGGGGTAGTTTACCTGCAACCTTTTACGTTTTAACAAGAGTAAAGTACTTGAAAATTCATTTAAACTTTTTCAAACAATGGTAATTGTTGAAAATAAAATAATTTTGTTCCCAGGCAATCTGAAAATTTCAGATTTTGTACCACAAAATCTGAAAAGATTATACGATAGTTTATGAAATGGTTAATAATACGTCAGGGGAAGGTGTAATGAGAAATTAGCAGAAATGGAAACCTGGGGAATGTTAACTGTTCTGTAGATACAATTTTGTCAGAATGTTTGGAAATGATCATCAACATTGAAGAAAAAGTAAGCATATTAAGAAACATACACTATGTAAATACTTATTATAAAAAAATAATGTTTGTTTTTTGATAAAGTCATTTTGATTATAAAATATAAATATTTACAACAAGAAAAGAATTTTCAGTTTTCAAAATTTAAATATATTTTTATAAAACAATGGGTTCTTCATTGAGGTGGGGACCATGTCACTCACTCCATCTCAAGCCTCCTCTCCCATTTTGCAGAAAAAGAGGACCCTGTCAAGGCTGATACTTTGACGACAGTGACAGGGCTTTCCACCAAATTCAGCAGAGTGACAGGTAGGCCCAACTCTGATTGGCTCCTCAGATTTCCCCAGCGTTAGTAGGTTCTATGAAAATATTTTATTTCAAAAATGATTTTAAATATAAATCTTAGATATGTTTTATAAATCTCATGTTTTATGTTTTAACATGGGTAATTTTTACTTCCATATTCCTTAAGGAATGGAAGTATGGTGATGGCAAAAAAAATCGTGTTCGAGATTATTGCAGATTGTGATTCTACTACACTCAAAACATGAAAAATAGTCGTTTTCCGAAAAGTGTCTGTGTGTGTGTCTGTCTGTCTGTCTGTCTGTCTGTCTGTAGATTTTTTTTCTATGGCAAACGATAACTGCCGCAAATTCAAACAGAATCAAATAATTTTTTGCATACAGCCCTGATTTGCAGAGTACTCGCGACCTATTGTTTTTGGTGAAGATCGGTTGATGGGAAGGGGTAGTTTACCTGCAACGTTTTTTTAACAAGGGTATTTTTTTCTATGGCAAACGATAACTGCCGCAAATTCAAACAGAATCAAATAACTTTTTGCATACAGCCCTGATTTGTAGAGTACTCACGACCTTTTGTTTTTGGTGAAGATCGGTTGAGGGAAAGGGGTAGTTTACCTGCAACGGTATTTTTTTATCAAGGGAAATTTTTTTTTTTTGCCAAACGATAACAGCCGCAAATTCAAACAGAATCAAATAATGTTTCGCATACAGCCCTGAATTGTAGAGTTCTCAAGATCTGTTGATTTTGGTAAAGATCGGTTAAGGGAAAGGGGTAGTTTACCAGTAACGTTTTCTGTTTTAACAAGGGTATTTCCTATGGCAAACGATAACAGCCGTAAATTCAAACAGAATCAAAAGATTATTTGCATACAGCCCTAAATTATAGAGTTCTCAAGACCTATTGTTTTTGGTGAAGATCGGTTAAGGGAAAGGGGTAGTTTACCTACAACGTTTTTTTAACAAGGTTATTTTCTATGGCAAATGATAACAGCCGCAAATTCAAACATAATCAAATAATTGTATGTATACAGCCCTGGTTTGTAGCGTACTCAAGACATTTTGTTTTTGGTGAAGATCGGTTGAGGGGAAGGGGTAGTTTACCTGCAACGTTTGTTATAAAGCGTATTTTCTATGGCAAACGATAACTGCCGCAAATTCAAACAGAATCAAATAATTTTTTGCATACATAAGTGAATTGTAGAGGACTCAAGGTCATTAGATTTTGGTGAAGATCGGTTAAGGGGAAGGGGTAGTTTACCTGCAACGTTTTTTTAACAAGGGTATTTTCTATGGCAAACGATAACTGCCGCAAATTCAAACAAAATCAAATAATTTTTTGCATACAGCCCTGATTTGTAGAGGACTCGCGACCTATTGTTTTTGGTGAAGATCGGTTGATGGAAAGGGGTAGTTTACCTGCAACGGTTTTTTTTTATCAAGGGAAATTTTTTTTCTATGGCAAACGATAACAGCCGCAAATTCAAACAGAATCAAATAATGTTTCGCATACAGCCCTGAATTGTATAGTTCTCAAGACCTATTGTTTTTGGTGAAAATCGGTTAAGGGAAAGGGGTAGTTTACCTGCAACGTTTTTTTAACAAGGGTATTTTTTTCTATGGCAAACCATAACTGCCGCAAATTCAAACAGAATCAAATAACTTTTTGCATACAGCCCTGATTTGTAGAGTACTCACGACCTATTGTTTTTGGTGAAGATCGGTTGAGGGAAAGGGGTAGTTTACCTGCAACGGTATTTTTTTATCAAGGGAAATTTTTTTTTTTTTGCCAAACGATAACAGCCGCAAATTCAAACAGAATCAAATAATGTTTCGCATACAGCCCTGAATTGTAGAGTTCTCAAGATCTGTTGATTTTGGTGAAGATCGGTTAAGGGAAAGGGGTAGTTTACCAGTAACGTTTTCTGTTTTAACAAGGGTATTTCCTATTGCAAACGATAACAGCCGTAAATTCAAACAGAATCAAAAGATTATTTGCATACAGCCCTAAGTTATAGAGTTCTCAAGACCTATTGTTTTTGGTGAAGATCGGTTAAGGGAAAGGGGTAGTTTACCTACAAGGTTTTTTTAACAAGGGTATTTTCTATGGCAAACGATAACAGCCGCAAATTCAAACAGAATCAAATAATTTTCTGCATACAGCCCTGATTTGTAGAGTACTCAAGTCCTATTGTTTTTGGTGAAGATTTGTTGAGGGGAAGGGGTAGTTTACCTGCAACGGTTTTTTTTATCAAGGGAAATTTTTACTTCCATATTCCTTAAGGAATGGAAGTATGGTGATGGCAAAAAAAATCGTGTTCGAGATTATTGCAGATTCTGATTCTACTACACTCAAAACATGAAAAAAAGTCGTTTTCCGAAAAGTGTCTGTGTGTCTGTCTGTGTGTCTGTGTGTCTGTCTGTCTGTGTGTCTGTCTGTCTGTCTGTAGATTTTTTTTCTATGGCAAACGATAACTGCCGCAAATTCAAACAGAATCAAATAATTTTTTGCATACAGCCCGGTTTTGCAGAGTTCTCGCGACCTATTGTTTTTGGTGAAGATCGGTTGAGGGAAAGGGGTAGTTTACCTGCAACGGTTTTTTTTTAGCAAGGGAAATTTTGTTTGTTTGGCAAACGATAACAGCCGCAAATTCAAACAGAATCAAATAATGTTTCGCATACAGCCCTGAATTGTAGAGTTCTCAAGACCTATTGTTTTTGGTGAAGATCGGTTAAGGGAAAGGGGTAGTTTACCTGTAACGTTTTATGTTTTAACAAGGGTATTTCCTATGGCAAACGATAACAGCCGCAAATTCAAACAGAATGAAAAGATTATTTGCATACAGCCCTAAATTGTAGAGTTCTCAATACCTTTTGTTTTTGGTGAAGATCGGTTAAGGGAAAGGGGTAGTTTACCTACAACGTTTTTTTAACAAGGGTATTTTCTATGGTAAACGATAACAGCCGCAAATTCAAACAGAATCAAATAATTTTCTGCATACAGCCCTGATTTGTAGAGTACTCAAGACCTATTGTTTTTGGTGAAGATCGGTTGAGGGGAAGGGGTAGTTTACCAGCAACGTTTTTTATCATGCGTATTTTCTATGGCAAACGACAACTGCCGCAAATTCAAACAGAATCAAATAATTTTTTGCATACAGCCCTGATTTGTAGAGTACTCGCGACCTATTGTTTTTGGTGAAGATCGGTTGAGGGGAAGGGGTAGTTTACCTGCAACGGTTTTTTTTATCAAGGGAAATTTTTTTTTTTTTGGCAAACGATAACAGCCGCAAATTCAAACAGAATCAAATAATGTTTCGCATACAGCCCTGAATTGTAGATTTCTCAAGATCTATTGTTTTTGGTGAAGATCGGTTGAGGGAAAGGGGTAGTTTACCTGCAACGTTTTTTTAACAAGGGTATTTTATATGGCAAACGATAACAGCCGCAAATTCAAACAGAATCAAATAATGTTTTGCATACAGTCCTGATTTGTAGAGTACTCAAGACCTATTGTTTTTGGTGAAGATCGGTTAAGGGGAAGGGGTAGTTTACCTGCAACCTTTTACGTTTTATTTTCTATGGCAAACGATAACAGCCGCAAATTCAAACAGAATCAAATAATGTTTTGCATACAGCCCTGATTTGTAGAGTACTCAAGACCTATTGTTTTTGGTGAAGATCGGTTAAGGGGAAGGGGTAGTTTACCTGCAACGTTTTTTTATCAAGCGTATTTTCTATGGCAAACGATAACAGCCGCAAATTCAAACAGAATCAAATAATTTTTTGCATACGTCCCTGAATTGTAGAGGTCTCAATGACTTTCGATTTTGGTGAAGATCGGTTAAGGGGAAGGGGTAGTTTACCTGCAACCTTTTACGTTTTAACAAGAGTAAAGTACTTGAAAATTTATTTAAACTTTTTGAAACAATGGTAATTGTTAAAAATAAAATAATTTTGTTGCCAGGCAATAAAATTATAATTTTTTCATTTTAATGTAATATAATATTTTTCATTTAATACAGCAATAAAAAGGCAGGTAAGACACAGCCTGGCTGTTTGGCTGAAAATGATTTTAAATATAAATCTTAGAATATGGAAGTCATGTATGGTTCTCCATACCGATATTTTTTTTTGGCAAACGATAACAGCCGCAAATTCAAACAGAATCAAATAATGTTTCGCATACAGCCCTGAATTATAGAGTTCTCAAGACCTATTGTTTTTGGTGAAGATCGGTTAAGGGAAAGGGGTAGTTTACCTACAACGTTTTTTTAACAAGGGTATTTTCTATGGCAAACGATAACAGCCGCAAATTCAAACAGAATCAAATAATTTTCTGCATACAGCCCTGATTTGTAGAGTACTCAAGACCTATTGTTTTTGGTGAAGATCGGTTGAGGGGAAGGGGTAGTTTACCTGCAACGTTTTTTATCAAGCGTATTTTCTATGGCAAACGATAACTGCCGCAAATTCAAACAGAATCAAATAATTTTTTGCATACTTCAGTGAATTGTAGAGGACTCAAGGCCTTTAGATTTTGGTGAAGATCAGTTAAGGGGAAGGGGTAGTTTACCTGCAACCTTTTACGTTTTAACAAGAGTAAAGTACTTGAAAATTCACTTAAACTTTTTCAAACAATGGTAATTGTTGAAAATAAAATAATTTTGTTGCCAGGCAATCTGAAAATTTCAGATTTTGTACCACAAAATCTGAAAAGATTATACGATAGTTTATGAAATGGTTAATAATACGTCAGTTGAAGGTGTAATGAGAAATTAGCAGAAATGGAAACCTGGGGAATGTTAACTGTTCTGTAGATACAATTTTGTCAGAATGTTTGGAAATGATCATCAACATTGAAGAAAAAGTAAGCATATTAAGAAACATATGTAAATACTTATTATAAAAAAATAATGTTTGTTTTTTGATAAAGTCATTTTGATTATAAAATATAAATATTTACAACAAGAAAAGAATTTTCAGTTTTCAAAATTTAAATATATTTTTATAAAACAATGGGTTCTTCATTGAGGTGGGGACCATGTCACTCACTCCATCTCAAGCCTCCTCTCCCATTTTGCAGAAAAAGAGGACCCTGTCAAGGCTGATACTTTGACGACAGTGACAGGGCTTTCCACCAAATTCAGCAGAGTGACAGGTAGGCCCAACTCTGATTGGCTCCTCAGATTTCCCCAGCGTTAGTAGGTTCTATGAAAATATTTTATTTCAAAAATGATTTTAAATATAAATCTTAGATATGTTTTATAAATCTCATGTTTTATGTTTTAACATGGTTAATTTTTTATATGACGAACCATAACTGCCGTAAATTCAAACAGAATCAAATAATTTTTTACATATGTGCCTGAGCTATAGAGAACTCAATGTCTGTTGATTTTGGTGAAGATCGGTTACGGGGAAAGGGCAGTTTACCTGAAACATTTTTTGTTGTAACATGAGTAAAGTACTTAATTTTGATAAAGTATCCTGATAAGATCTTAATAATCCACTGTAGAAACGTAGATGAAATATCTATAAATGAAGAGGCTAGTTGAACGGGCTGGGGGTAATTTTCTATAAATCAAAATTATAGTTGAAGGGGGAGGGGATAATATTTTTTATATGTGTACTACGTTATTGGCAAGAAAGAAGTATTTTTTTGTTAAAATTCCTTCCCTGGCTGTTTGGCTGAAAATGATTTTAAATATAAATCTTAGAATATGGAAGTCATGTATGGTTCTCCATACCGATATTTACTTCCATATTCCTTAAGGAATGGAAGTATGGTGATGGCAAAAAAAATCGTGTTCGAGATTATTGCAGATTCTGATTCTACTACACTCAAAACATGAAAAAAAGTCGTTTTCCGAAAAGTGTCTGTGTGTGTGTCTGTCTGTCTGTCTGTCTGTGTGTGTGTGTGTGTGTGTGTGTCTGTAGATTTTTTTTCTATGGCAAACGATAACAGCCGCAAATTCAAACAGAATCAAATAATTTTTTGCATACAGCCCTGATTTGTAGAGTACTCGCGACCTATTGTTTTTGGTGAAGATCGGTTGAGGGAAAGGGGTAGTTTACCTGCAACGGTTTTTTTTTATCAAGGGTAATTTTGTTTGTTTGGCAAACGATAACAGCCGCAAATTCAAACAGAATCAAATAATGTTTCGCATACAGCCCTGAATTGTAGAGTTCTCACGATCTGTTGATTTTGGTAAAGATCGGTTAAGGGAAAGGGGTAGTTTACCTGTACCGTTTTATGTTTTAACAATGGTATTTACTATGGCAAACGATAACAGCCGCAAATTCAAACATAATCAAATAATGTTTTGCATACTGCCCTAAATTGTAGAGTTCTCAAGACCTTTTGTTTTTGGTGAAGATCGGTTAAGGGAAAGGAGTAGTTTACCTGCAACGTTTTATGTTTTTAAGGGTATTTTCTATGGCAAACGATAAGAGCCGCAAATTCAAACAGAATCAAATACTTTTTTCATACAGCCCTGATTTCTTGAGTACTAAAGACCTGTTGTTTTTGGTGAAGATCGTTTAAGGGAAAGGGGTAGTTTACTGCCACGTTTTTTGTTTTATCAAGGGTATTTTTTATGGCAAACGATAACAGCCGCAAATTCACACAAAATCATATAATATTTTGCATACAACCCTAAATTGTAGAGTTCTCAAGACCTGTCGTTTTTGGTGAAGATCGGTTAAGGGAAAGGGGTAGTTTACCAGCAACGGTTTTTTATCAAGGGTAATTTTTTTTTTGGCAAACGATAACAGCCGCAAATTCAAACAGAATTAAATAATGTTTCGTATACAGCCCTGAATTGTAGAGTTCTCAAGACCTATTGTTTTTGGTGAAGATCGGTTAAGGAAAAGGGGTAGTTTACCTGTAACGTTTTATGTCTTAACAAGGGTATTTCCTATGGCAAACGATAACAGCCGCAAATTCAAACAGAATCAAAAGATTATTTGCATACAGCCCTGATTTGTAGAGTACTCAAGACCTATTGTTTTTGGTGAAGATCGGTTAAGGGAAGGGGTAGTTTACCTGCAACGTTTTTTTATCAAGCGTATTTTCTATGGCAAACGATAACTGCCGCAAATTCAAACAGAATCAAGTAATTTTTTGCATACGTCCCTGAATTGTAGAGGTCTCGAGGACTTTCGATTTTGGTGAAGATCGGTTAAGGGGAAGGGGTAGTTTACAAGCAACCTTTTACGTTTTAACAAGAGTAAAGTACTTGAAAATTTATTTAAACTTTTTCAAACAATGGTAATTGTTAAAAATAAAATAATTTTGTTGCCAGGCAATAAAATTACATTTTTTTTTCATTTTAATGTAAATCATGTATAAGAGAAAATATATCGCGCTTGGCAGGCGATATTAAGATTTAAATATAAATCTTAGAATATGGAAGTCATGTATGGTTCTCCATACCTATATTTTACTTCCATATTCCTTAAGGAATGGAAGTATGGTGATGGCAAAAAAAATCGTGTTCGAGATTATTGCAGATTCTGATTCTACTACACTCAAAACATGAAAAAAAGTCGTTTTCCGAAAAGTGTCTGTGTGTGTGTATGTCTGTGTGTGTGTCTGTAGATTTTTTTTCTATGGCAAACGATAACTGCCGCAAATTCAAACAGAATCAAATAATTTTTTGCATGCAGCCCTGATTTGCAGAGTGCTCGCGACCTATTGTTTTTGGTGAAGATCGGTTGAGGGAAAGGGGTAGTTTACCTGCAACGGTTTTTTTTTAGCAAGGGTAATTTTGTTTGTTTGGCAAACGATAACAGCCGCAAATTCAAACAGAATCATATAGTGGTTCGCATACAGCCCTGAATTGTAGAGTTCTTAAGATCTGTTGATTTTGGTGAAGATCGGTTAAGGGAAAGGGGTAGTTTACCTGTAACGTTTTATGTTTTAACAAGGGTATTTCCTATGGCAAACGATAACAGCCGCAAATTCAAACAGAATCAAAAGATTATTTGCATACAGCCCTAAATTGTAGAGTTCTCAAGACCTATTGTTTTTGGTGAAGTTCGGTTGAGGGAAAGGGATAGTTTACCTGCAACGTTTTTTTAACAAGGGTATTTTCTATGGCAAACGATAACAGCCGCAAATTCAAACAGAATCAAATAATGTTTTGCATACAGCCCTGATTTGTAGAGTACTCAAGACCTATTGTTTTTGGTGAAGATCGGTTAAGGGAAAGGGGTAGTTTACCTGTAACGTTTTATGTTTTAACAAGGGTATTTTATATGGCAAACGATAACAGCCGCAAATTCAAACAGAATCAAAAGATTATTTGCATACGTCCCTGAATTGTAGAGGTCTCAATGACTTTCGATTTTGGTGAAGATCGGTTAAGGGGAAGGGGTAGTTTACCTGCAACCTTTTACGTTTTAACAAGAGTAAAGTACTTGAAAATTTATTTAAACTTTTTGAAACAATGGTAATTGTTAAAAATAAAATAATTTTGTTGCCAGGCAATAAAATTATAATTTTTTCATTTTAATGTAATATAATATTTTTCATTTAATACAGCAATAAAAAGGCAGGTAAGACACAGCCTGGCTGTTTGGCTGAAAATGATTTTAAATATAAATCTTAGAATATGGAAGTCATGTATGGTTCTCCATACCGATATTTTTCTATGGTAAACGGGTAAACGATAACAGCGCAAATTCAAACAGAATCAAATGATGTTTTGCATACAGCCCTGTATTGTAGAGTTCTCAATACCTATTGGTGTTGGTGAAGATCGGTTAAGGGAAAGGGGTAGTTTACCTGCTACGTTTTATGTTTTAAAAGGGTATTTTCTATGGCAAACGATAAGAGCCGCAAATTCAAACAGAATCAAATACGTTTTTGCATACAGCCCTGTTTTGTTGAGTACTAAAGACCTATTGTTTTTGGTGAAGATCGGTTAAGGGAAAGGGGTAGTTTACCAGACACGTTTTTTGTTTTATCAAGGGTATTTTATATGGCAAACGATAACAGCCGCAAATTCAAACAGAATCATATAATATTTTGCATACAGCCCTGAAATGTAGAGTTCTCAAGACCTGTTGGTTTTGGTGAAGATCGGTTAAGGGAATAGGGTAGTTTACCTGCAACATTTTATGTTTTATCAAGGGTAATTTTTTTTTTGACGAACAATAACTGCCGTACATTAAAACAGAATCTACTACTCTTCTGCATACCTTTTTGAATTATACAGAACTCAAGGTCTGTTGATTTTGTTGAAGATCGGTTAAGGGAATAGGGTAGTTTACCTGCAACATTTTATGTTTTATCAAGGGTAATTTTTTTTATGACGAATGATAACTGCCGTACATTAAAAGAGAATCAACTACTCTTCTGCATACCTTTTTGAATTATACAGAACTCAAGGTCTGTTGATTTTGTTGAAGATCGGTTAACGGAAAGGGGTAGTTTACTGGCAACGTTTTATGTTTTAACAAGGGTATTTTTTCTATGACGAACGATAACTGCCGTAAATTCAAAGAGAATCAAATAATTGTTTGCATACAGGCCTGAATTGTAGAGTACCTAAGACCTGTCGTTTTTGGTGAAGATCGGTTAAGGGAAAGGGGTAGTTTACCTGCAACGGTTTTTTATCAAGGGTAATTTTTTTCTATAGTAAACGATAACAGCCGCAAATTCAAACAGAATCAAATGATGTTTTGCATACAGCCCTGTATTGTAGAGTTCTCAATACGTATTGGTGTTGGTGAAGATCGGTTAAGGGAAAGGGGTAGTTTACCAGCAACATTTTATGTTTTAACAAGGGTAATTTTTTATATGACGAACGGTAACTGCCGTAAATTCAAACAGAATCAACTAGGTTTTTGCATACCTTTTTGAACTAAAGAGAACTCAAGGTCTGTTGATTTTGTTGAAGATCAGTTAAGGGAAGGGGTAGTTTATCAGCAACTTTATGTTTTAAAAAGGGTAATTTTTTTATGACGAACGATAACTGCCGAAAATTCAAAGAGAATCAAATAATTTTTTGCACCCTTTCCTGAGTTGCAGAGAGCTCAAGGTCTATTGATTTTGGTGAAGATTGGTTAAGGGAAAGGGGTAGTTTACCTGCAACATTTTATGTTGTAACAACAGAAATGTTTCCATGACGAACGATAACTGCCGCACATTCAAACAGAATCAAATATTTTTTTGCATGCTTCCCTGAATTGTAGAGGACGGAAGGTCTGTTGATTTTGGAGAAGATCGGTTAAGAGAAAGGGGTAGTTTACCTGAAACATTTTATGATTTAACAAGAGTAAAGTACTTAATTTTTATAAATAAAGTATCCCGATAAGAAGCTCATAGTAATCCACTGTATAAACGTAGATGAAATATCTATAAATGAAGAAGTTAGGTGAACGCGGTGGGGGTAATTTTCTATTAAAAAATTATAGTTGAAGTTGTAGGGGAGAATTTTTTGTACGTGTACTACGTTATCGGCAACAAAGAAGTAGTTTTTTGTTAAAATTTATTTCCCGAGCTCTTTACCCGTAGTCCAATGTTTTCTGCAAAACCAGACTTTTCGGCAGTGCCATCATCGGTGAAAATCGAGTGCGAAAACGTGAGGTGGTATACGTTAGTGACCACAGTACTGTGGTTAATGCTGAAGCAATAAGTAGAAAGACGTAGTTTCTATGGAAATATTTCATTTCGAATATGATTTTAAATATAAATCTTAGAACATGGAAGTCATGTATGGTTCTCCATACCGATATTACTTCCATATTCCTTAAGGAATAGAAGTATGGTGATGGCAAAAAAAATCGTGTTCGAGATTAATGCAGATTCTGATTCTACTACACTCAAAACATGAAAAAAAGTCGTTTTCCGAAAAGTGTCTGTGTGTGTGTCTGCCTGTCTGTCTGTGTGTAGATTTTTTTTCTATGGCAAACGATAACTGCCGCAAATTGAAACAGAATCAAATAATTTTTTGCATACAGCCCTGATTTGTAGAGTACTCACGACCTATTGTTTTTGGTGAAGATCGGTTGAGGGAAAGGGGTAGTTTACCTGCAACGGTTTTTTTTTATCAAGGGAAATTTTTTTTTTTGCAAACGATAACAGCCGCAAATTCAAACAGAATTAAATAATGTTTCGTATACAGCCATGAATTGTAGAGTTCTCAAGACCTATGGTTTTTGGTGAAGATCGGTTAAGGGAAAGGGGTAGTTTACCTGCAACGTTTTATGTTTTAACAAGGGTATTTTCTATGGCAAACGATAACAGCCGCAAATTCAAACAGAATCAAAAGATTATTTGCATACAGCCCTAAATTGCAGAGTTCTCAAGATCTATTGTTTTTGGTGAAGATCGGTTAAGGGAAAGGGGTAGTTTACCTGCAGCGTTTTTTTATCAAGGGTATTTTCAATGGCAAACGATAACAGCCGCAAATTCAAACAGAATCAAATAATATTTTGCATACCGCCGTGATTTATAGAGTACTCAAGACCTATTGTTTTTGGTGAAGATCGGTTAAGGGGAAGGGGTATTTTACCTCCAACGTTTTTTTATCAAGCGTATTTTCTATGACGAACGGTAACTGCCACATATTCAAACAGAATCAAATAATTTTTTGCATACATCACTGAATTGTAGAGGACTCAAGGCCTTTTGATTTTGGTGAAGATTGGTTAAGGGGAAGGGGTAGTTTACCTGCAACCTTTTACGTTTTAACAACAGTAAAGTACTTGAAAATTCATTTAAACTTTTTCAAACAATGGTAATTGTTAAAAATAAAACAATTTTGTTGCCAGGCAATAAAATTATAATTTTTTCATTTTAATGTAAATCTGTACATAGTATAAAGTAAAGTCGGTCCGTTTTCTCTCTGTGTTTGAAATCGCTAATCTCAGGAAGTACTGAACGGATTTTATTCAAGTTTTCGCCAATAGATAGAGTGTCTATCGAGGAACATTTATGTGTATAATTAATACATATATGTTGTACATTAGCTTACCTATCACGGTTTATGTCAAGTAAGTGGTATAGTTTACATCTTATATATAAATATCGGTATGGAGAACCATACATGACTTCCATATTCTAAGATTTATATTTAAAATCATTTTCGAAATGAAATATTACCATAGAAACTACTTCTTTCTACTTACTGCTTCAGCCTTAACCACAGTACTGTGGTGCTGGACACTTTTCGGCTTGCATTTGTTATGTTGGTATGGGTTCGGCACTTTGCATTTAAAAACCGTGCAAATGTAAGAAAATAAACATGAATGAGGCCAGAAATAACGCGAATTGTGTGTGTGTGTGTGTGTGTGTGTGTGTGTGTGCGCGTGTGTGTGCGTGTGTGTGTGTGTGTGTGTGTGTGTGTGTGTGTGTGTGTGTGTGTGTGTGTGTGTGTGTGTGTGTGTGTGTGTGTGTGTGTGTGTGTGTGTGTGTGTGTGTGTGTGTGTCTTCCCTGCCTTTTCATTGCGGTAGTCATAATAATAAAATGGAAACGTAAACAGTACATAACTGAGAAGAAAATATATAAATGAAAAAATTATAATTTTATTGCCTGGCAACAAAATTATTTTATTTTTAACAATTACCATTGTTTCAAAAAGTTTAAATAAATTTTTAAGTACTTTACTCTTGTTAAAACGTAAAAGGTTGCAGGTAAACTACCCCTTCCCCTTAACCGATCTTCACCAAAATCGAAAGTCCTTGAGACCTCTACAATTCAGGGACGTATGCAAAATATTATTTGATTCTGTTTGAATTTGCGGCTGTTATCGTTTGCCATAGAAAATACGCTTGATAAAAAACGTTGCAGGTAAACTACCCCTTCCCCTCAACCGATCTTCACCAAAAACAATAGGTCTTGAGTACTCGACAAATCAGGGCTGCATGCAGAAAATTATTTGATTCTGTTTGAATTTGCGGCAGTTATCGTTTGCCATAGAAAATACCCTTGTTAAAAAAACGTTGTAGGTAAACTACCCCTTTCCCTTAACCGATCTTCACCAAAAACAATAGGTCTTGAGAACTCTACAATTTAGGGCTGTATGCAAATAATCTTTTGATTCTGTTTGAATTTGCGGCTGTTATCGTTTGCCATAGGAAATACCCTTGTTAAAACATAAAACGTTACAGGTAAACTACCCCTTTCTCTTAACCGATCTTCACCAAAAACAATAGGTCTTGAGAACTCTACAATTCAGGGCTGTATGCGAAACATTATTTGATTCTGTTTGAATTTGCGGCTGTTATCGTTTGCCAAACAAACAAAATTTCCCTTGATAAAAAAAACCGTTGCTGGTAAACTACCCCTTTCCCTCAACCGATCTTCACCAAAAACAATAGGTCGTGAGTACTCTACAAATCAGGGTTGTATGCAAAAAATTTTTTGATTCTGTTTGAATTTGCGGCTGTTATCGTTTGCCATAGAAAAAAAATCTACAGACACACACACACACACACAGACAGACAGACACACACACACACACACACACACACTTTTCGGAAAACGACTTTTTTTCATGTTTTGAGTGTAGTAGAATCAGAATCTGCAATAATCTCGAACACGATTTTTTTTGCCATCACCATATCCTTAAGGAATATGGAAGTAAATATCGGTATGGAGAACCATACATGACTTCCATATTCTAAGATTTATATTTAAAATCATTTTCAGCCAAACAGCCAGGGAAGGAATTTTAACAAAAAAATACTTCTTTCTTGCCAATAACGTAGTACACATATAAAAAATATTATCCCCTCCCCCTTCAACTATAATTTTGATTTATAGAAAATTACCCCCAGCCCGTTCAACTAGCCTCTTCATTTATAGATATTTCATCTACGTTTCTACAGTGGATTATTAAGATCTTATCAGGATACTTTATCAAAATTAAGTACTTTACTCATGTTACAACAAAAAATGTTTCAGGTAAACTGCCCTTTCCCAGTAACCGATCTTCACCAAAATCAACAGACATTGAGTTCTCTATAGCTCAGGCACATATGTAAAAAATTATTTGATTCTGTTTGAATTTACGGCAGTTATGGTTCGTCATATAAAAAATTACCCATGTTAAAACATAAAACATGAGTGTTTTAGTGGATGGTTAGTGAGGATCGGTCAATAATACAACTTTTAGTTATTTTTCGTCGACGTTTCGACAATATTTATTGTCATCTTCAGGACCTGTGTATGAAATACAATAGAAATATCAAACATAACGAAACAATTAAATATTTGGGTGAACGTGTTGTTGATGTGAGTGTGTGCGTGCGTATGTATGTATCATTTTTTATGTGAAGACTTATGATAGTTTGTTTACATCTTCAAATTATCTTTAAGAAAGCGAGCAAATTATAGTATGGAGAACTTAATTTATACAGTATTACAATTTAAATTACTAAATATATTGTTATTTTAATTAATTAAACAAACAGTAACCAACAATTGGATATTACAGTAGATTGGTACATAAATTGCTTATACCTACAACAGTCAACATATAGCAAAGTAATATATTACCTATAACTAAAACAGATTAGGGGATGTTCACTACGTAATTATTAAAAGTTATTTTTATACCATGTTTCACTCCCTACTGGTGTTAGCATACAATCATAATTTAGAAACATACAATTTACACAATATTGTAAAACATTACGACTTAAATCAGATAGTTGACAAAGGTTACAAACAAAAGTTTCTGGTAAATTTTACTAACAGGTAAACTTGGATAATACAGTAATTGTAATCATATTGTAAAATATAGTCAAGAGTACTATAGAATAATGTAATTTATGTATGTGTCCACAATCACCCTTCTCTTTCACCCATGCTCCCCCCGCCAGTCCTCACAGCCTCTCACTCTAACCTGAAATCGATCTATCACTCACTATCACCCCACTCACTCACTCTCTCTCTCTCTCTCTCTCTCTCTCTCTCTCTCTCTCTCTTCTACATCTCACTCACTGTCTCCCTTCTTCCCTCTCTCACTCTTCCACCCTTCGCTCTCACACTCTCTCTCTCCCTCTCTTATCTCTCTTCATTCACTCTCTCTCTTTCACTCTCTCTCTCTCTCTCTCTCCCTCTCATTCACTCTCTCTCCCTCTCTCTCACACTCTCTCTCTCCTTCTCATTTGTCATTGTCCACGATTGGCACTCTAAAACACTCACCATTTTTATTACACTATCATCCTCATATAAATAGAGAATTTATGCACACGATAACAGAAATGATTTACCAACTTGTATTAATGATTGTCCAACTTATCGTGGACAATGACAAATGAGAAGGAGAGAGAGAGTGTGAGAGAGAGGGAGAGAGAGTGAATGAGAGGGAGAGAGAGAGAGAGAGAGTGAGAGAGTGAAAGAGAGAGAGTGAATGAAGAGAGATAAGAGAGGGAGAGAGAGAGTGTGAGAGCGAAGGGTGGAAGAGTGAGAGAGGGAAGAAGGGAGACAGTGAGTGAGATGTAGAAGAGAGAGAGAGAGAGAGAGAGAGAGAGTGAGAGAGAGTGAGTGGGGTGATAGTGAGTGATAGATCGATTTCAGGTTAGAGTGAGAGGCTGTGAGGACTGGCGGGGGGAGCATGGGTGAAAGAGAAGGGTGATTGTGGACACATACATAAATTACATTATTCTATAGTACTCTTGACTATATTTTACAATATGATTACAATTACTGTATTATCCAAGTTTACCTGTTAGTAAAATTTACCAGAAACTTTTGTTTGTAACCTTTGTCAACTATCTGATTTAAGTCGTAATGTTTTACAATATTGTGTAAATTGTATGTTTCTAAATTATGATTGTATGCTAACACCAGTAGGGAGTGAAACATGGTATAAAAATAACTTTTAATAATTACGTAGTGAACATCCCCTAATCTGTTTTAGTTATAGGTAATATATTACTTTGCTATATGTTGACTGTTGTAGGTATAAGCAATTTATGTACCAATCTACTGTAATATCCAATTGTTGGTTACTGTTTGTTTAATTAATTAAAATAACAATATATTTAGTAATTTAAATTGTAATACTGTATAAATTAAGTTCTCCATACTATAATTTGCTCGCTTTCTTAAAGATAATTTGAAGATGTAAACAAACTATCATAAGTCTTCACATAAAAAATGATACATACATACGCACGCACACACTCACATCAACAACACGTTCACCCAAATATTTAATTGTTTCGTTATGTTTGATATTTCTATTGTATTTCATACACAGGTCCTGAAGATGACAATAAATATTGTCGAAACGTCGACGAAAAATAACTAAAAGTTGTATTATTGACCGATCCTCACTAACCATCCACTAAAACATTCACTGATTGACGGTCACTAAAAATTTAAGGATAAAACATGAGATTTATAAAACATATCTAAGATTTATATTTAAAATCATTTTTGAAATAAAATATTTTCATAGAACCTACTAACGCTGGGGAAATCTGAGGAGCCAATCAGAGTTGGGCCTACCTGTCACTCTGCTGAATTTGGTGGAAAGCCCTGTCACTGTCGTCAAAGTATCAGCCTTGACAGGGTCCTCTTTTTCTGCAAAATGGGAGAGGAGGCTTGAGATGGAGTGAGTGACATGGTCCCCACCTCAATGAAGAACCCATTGTTTTATAAAAATATATTTAAATTTTGAAAACTGAAAATTCTTTTCTTGTTGTAAATATTTATATTTTATAATCAAAATGACTTTATCAAAAAACAAACATTATTTTTTTATAATAAGTATTTACATAGTGTATGTTTCTTAATATGCTTACTTTTTCTTCAATGTTGATGATCATTTCCAAACATTCTGACAAAATTGTATCTACAGAACAGTTAACATTCCCCAGGTTTCCATTTCTGCTAATTTCTCATTACACCTTCCACTGACGTATTATTAACCATTTCATAAACTATCGTATAATCTTTTCAGATTTTGTGGTACAAAATCTGAAATTTTCAGATTGCCTGGCAACAAAATTATTTTATTTTCAACAATTACCATTGTTTGAAAAAGTTTAAATGAATTTTCAAGTACTTTACTCTTGTTAAAACGTAAAAGGTTGCAGGTAAACTACCCCTTCCCCTTAACCGATCTTCACCAAAATCTAAAGGCCTTGAGTCCTCTACAATTCACTGACGTATGCAAAAAATTATTTGATTCTGTTTGAATTTGCGGCTGTTAACGTTTGCCATAGAAAATACCCTTGTTAAAAAAATGTTGCAGGTAAACTACCCCTTTCCCTTAACCGATCTTCACCAAAAACAATAGGTCTTGAGAACTCTACAATTCAGGGCTGTATGCGAAACATTATTTGATTCTGTTTGAATTTGCGGCTGTTATTGTTTGCCAAAAGAAAAAATTTCCCTTGATAAAAAAAAACCGTTGCAGGTAAACTACCCCTTCCCCTCAACCGATCTTCACCAAAAACAATAGGCCGCGAGTACTCTACAAATCAGGGCTGTATGCAAAAAATTATTTGATTCTGTTTGAATTTGTGGCAGTTATCGTTTGCCATAGAAAATACGCTTGATAAAAAACGTTGCAGGTAAACTACCCCTTCCCCTCAACCGATCTTCACCAAAAACAATACGTCTTGAGAACTCTACAATTCAGGGCTGTATGCGAAACATTATTTGATTCTGTTTGAATTTGCGGCTGTTATTGTTTGCCAAAAGAAAAAATTTCCCTTGATAAAAAAAAACCGTTGCAGGTAAACTACCCCTTCCCCTCAACCGATCTTCACCAAAAACAATAGGCCGCGAGTACTCTACAAATCAGGGCTGCATGCAGAAAATTATTTGATTCTGTTTGAATTTGCGGCAGTTATCGTTTGCCATAGAAAATACCCTTGTTAAAAAAACGTTGTAGGTAAACTACCCCTTTCCCTTAACCGATCTTCACCAAAAACAATAGGTCTTGAGAACTTTACAATTTAGGGCTGTATGCAAATAATCTTTTGATTCTGTTTGAATTTGCGGCTGTTATCGTTTGCCATAGGAAATACCCTTGTTAAAACATAAAATGTTACAGGTAAACTACCCCTTTCCCTTAACCGATCTTCACCAAAAACAATAGGTCTTGAGAACTCTACAATTCAGGGCTGTATGCGAAACATTATTTGATTCTGTTTGAATTTGCGGCTGTTATCGTTTGCCAAACAAACAAAATTTCCCTTGATAAAAAAAAACCGTTGCAGGTAAACTACCCCTTTCCCTCAACCGATCTTCACCAAAAACAATAGGTCGTGAGTACTCTACAAATCAGGGTTGTATGCAAAAAATGTTTTGATTCTGTTTGAATTTGCGGCTGTTATCGTTTGCCATAGAAAAAAAATCTACAGACACACACACACACACAGACAGACAGACAGACACACACACACACACACACACTTTTCGGAAAACGACTTTTTTTCATGTTTTGAGTGTAGTAGAATCAGAATCTGCAATAATCTCGAACACGATTTTTTTTGCCATCACCATATCCTTAAGGAATATGGAAGTAAATATCGGTATGGAGAACCATACATGACTTCCATATTCTAAGATTTATATTTAAAATCATTTTCAGCCAAACAGCCAGGGAAGGAATTTTAACAAAAAAATACTTCTTTCTTGCCAATAACGTAGTACACATATAAAAAATATTATCCCCTCCCCCTTCAACTATAATTTTGATTTATAGAAAATTACCCCCAGCCCGTTCAACTAGCCTCTTCATTTATAGATATTTCATCTACGTTTCTACAGTGGATTATTAAGATCTTATCAGGATACTTTATCAAAATTAAGTACTTTACTCATGTTACAACAAAAAATGTTTCAGGTAAACTGCCCTTTCCCAGTAACCGATCTTCACCAAAATCAACAGACATTGAGTTCTCTATAGCTCAGGCACATATGTAAAAAATTATTTGATTCTGTTTGAATTTACGGCAGTTATGGTTCGTCATATAAAAAATTACCCATGTTAAAACATAAAACATGAGTGTTTTAGTGGATGGTTAGTGAGGATCGGTCAATAATACAACTTTTAGTTATTTTTCGTCGACGTTTCGACAATATTTATTGTCATCTTCAGGACCTGTGTATGAAATACAATAGAAATATCAAACATAACGAAACAATTAAATATTTGGGTGAACGTGTTGTTGATGTGAGTGTGTGCGTGCGTATGTATGTATCATTTTTTATGTGAAGACTTATGATAGTTTGTTTACATCTTCAAATTATCTTTAAGAAAGCGAGCAAATTATAGTATGGAGAACTTAATTTATACAGTATTACAATTTAAATTACTAAATATATTGTTATTTTAATTAATTAAACAAACAGTAACCAACAATTGGATATTACAGTAGATTGGTACATAAATTGCTTATACCTACAACAGTCAACATATAGCAAAGTAATATATTACCTATAACTAAAACAGATTAGGGGATGTTCACTACGTAATTATTAAAAGTTATTTTTATACCATGTTTCACTCCCTACTGGTGTTAGCATACAATCATAATTTAGAAACATACAATTTACACAATATTGTAAAACATTACGACTTAAATCAGATAGTTGACAAAGGTTACAAACAAAAGTTTCTGGTAAATTTTACTAACAGGTAAACTTGGATAATACAGTAATTGTAATCATATTGTAAAATATAGTCAAGAGTACTATAGAATAATGTAATTTATGTATGTGTCCACAATCACCCTTCTCTTTCACCCATGCTCCCCCCGCCAGTCCTCACAGCCTCTCACTCTAACCTGAAATCGATCTATCACTCACTATCACCCCACTCACTCACTCTCTCTCTCTCTCTCTCTCTCTCTCTCTCTCTCTCTCTCTCTCTCTCTCTCTCTCTCTCTCTTCTACATCTCACTCACTGTCTCCCTTCTTCCCTCTCTCACTCTTCCACCCTTCGCTCTCACACTCTCTCTCTCCCTCTCTTATCTCTCTTCATTCACTTTCACTCTCTCACTCTCTCTCTCTCTCTCTCTCTCCCTCTCATTCACTCTCTCTCCCTCTCTCTCACACTCTCTCTCTCCTTCTCATTTGTCATTGTCCACGATTGGCACTCTAAAACACTCACCATTTTTATTACACTATCATCCTCATATAAATAGAGAATTTATGCACACGATAACAGAAATGATTTACCAACTTGTATTAATGATTGTCCAACTTATCGTGGACAATGACAAATGAGAAGGAGAGAGAGAGTGTGAGAGAGAGTGAATGAGAGGGAGAGAGAGAGAGAGAGAGAGAGAGAGAGTGAGAGAGTGAAAGAGAGAGAGTGAATGAAGAGAGATAAGAGAGGGAGAGAGAGAGTGTGAGAGCGAAGGGTGGAAGAGTGAGAGAGGGAAGAAGGGAGACAGTGAGTGAGATGTAGAAGAGAGAGAGAGAGAGAGAGAGAGAGAGAGAGAGAGAGAGAGAGAGAGAGAGAGAGAGAGAGAGAGTGGGGTGATAGTGAGTGATAGATCGATTTCAGGTTAGAGTGAGAGGCTGTGAGGACTGGCGGGGGGAGCATGGGTGAAAGAGAAGGGTGATTGTGGACACATACATAAATTACATTATTCTATAGTACTCTTGACTATATTTTACAATATGATTACAATTACTGTATTATCCAAGTTTACCTGTTAGTAAAATTTACCAGAAACTTTTGTTTGTAACCTTTGTCAACTATCTGATTTAAGTCGTAATGTTTTACAATATTGTGTAAATTGTATGTTTCTAAATTATGATTGTATGCTAACACCAGTAGGGAGTGAAACATGGTATAAAAATAACTTTTAATAATTACGTAGTGAACATCCCCTAATCTGTTTTAGTTATAGGTAATATATTACTTTGCTATATGTTGACTGTTGTAGGTATAAGCAATTTATGTACCAATCTACTGTAATATCCAATTGTTGGTTACTGTTTGTTTAATTAATTAAAATAACAATATATTTAGTAATTTAAATTGTAATACTGTATAAATTAAGTTCTCCATACTATAATTTGCTCGCTTTCTTAAAGATAATTTGAAGATGTAAACAAACTATCATAAGTCTTCACATAAAAAATGATACATACATACGCACGCACACACTCACATCAACAACACGTTCACCCAAATATTTAATTGTTTCGTTATGTTTGATATTTCTATTGTATTTCATACACAGGTCCTGAAGATGACAATAAATATTGTCGAAACGTCGACGAAAAATAACTAAAAGTTGTATTATTGACCGATCCTCACTAACCATCCACTAAAACATTCACTGATTGACGGTCACTAAAAATTTAAGGATAAAACATGAGATTTATAAAACATATCTAAGATTTATATTTAAAATCATTTTTGAAATAAAATATTTTCATAGAACCTACTAACGCTGGGGAAATCTGAGGAGCCAATCAGAGTTGGGCCTACCTGTCACTCTGCTGAATTTGGTGGAAAGCCCTGTCACTGTCGTCAAAGTATCAGCCTTGACAGGGTCCTCTTTTTCTGCAAAATGGGAGAGGAGGCTTGAGATGGAGTGAGTGACATGGTCCCCACCTCAATGAAGAACCCATTGTTTTATAAAAATATATTTAAATTTTGAAAACTGAAAATTCTTTTCTTGTTGTAAATATTTATATTTTATAATCAAAATGACTTTATCAAAAAACAAACATTATTTTTTTATAATAAGTATTTACATAGTGTATGTTTCTTAATATGCTTACTTTTTCTTCAATGTTGATGATCATTTCCAAACATTCTGACAAAATTGTATCTACAGAACAGTTAACATTCCCCAGGTTTCCATTTCTGCTAATTTCTCATTACACCTTCCACTGACGTATTATTAACCATTTCATAAACTATCGTATAATCTTTTCAGATTTTGTGGTACAAAATCTGAAATTTTCAGATTGCCTGGCAACAAAATTATTTTATTTTCAACAATTACCATTGTTTGAAAAAGTTTAAATGAATTTTCAAGTACTTTACTCTTGTTAAAACGTAAAAGGTTGCAGGTAAACTACCCCTTCCCCTTAACCGATCTTCACCAAAATCTAAAGGCCTTGAGTCCTCTACAATTCACTGACGTATGCAAAAAATTATTTGATTCTGTTTGAATTTGCGGCTGTTAACGTTTGCCATAGAAAATACCCTTGTTAAAAAAATGTTGCAGGTAAACTACCCCTTTCCCTTAACCGATCTTCACCAAAAACAATAGGTCTTGAGAACTCTACAATTCAGGGCTGTATGCGAAACATTATTTGATTCTGTTTGAATTTGCGGCTGTTATTGTTTGCCAAAAGAAAAAATTTCCCTTGATAAAAAAAAACCGTTGCAGGTAAACTACCCCTTCCCCTCAACCGATCTTCACCAAAAACAATAGGCCGCGAGTACTCTACAAATCAGGGCTGTATGCAAAAAATTATTTGATTCTGTTTGAATTTGTGGCAGTTATCGTTTGCCATAGAAAATACGCTTGATAAAAAACGTTGCAGGTAAACTACCCCTTCCCCTCAACCGATCTTCACCAAAAACAATACGTCTTGAGAACTCTACAATTTAGGGCTGTATGCAAATAATCTTTTGATTCTGTTTGAATTTGCGGCTGTTATCTTTTGCCATAGGAAATGCCCTTGTTAAAACATAAAACGTTACAGGTAAACTACCCCTTTCCCTTAACCGATCTTCACCAAAAACAATAGGTCTTGAGAACTCTACAATTCAGGGCTGTATGCGAAACATTATTTGATTCTGTTTGAATTTGCGGCTGTTATCGTTTGCCAAAAAAAAAAATTTCCCTTGATAAAAAAAAACCGTTGCAGGTAAACTACCCCTTTCCCTCAAACGATCTTCACCAAAAACAATAGGTCGCGAGTCCTCTACAAATCAGGGCTGTATGCAAAAAATTATTTGATTCTGTTTGAATTTGCGGCAGTTATCGTTTGCCATAGAAAAAAAATCTATAGACAGACAGACACACACACAGACACTTTTCGGAAAACGCCTTTTTTTCATGTTTTGAGTGTAGTAGAATCAGAATCTGCAATAATCTAGAACACGATTTTTTTTGCCATCACCATACTTCCATTCCTTAAGGAATATGGAAGTAAAATTACCCTTGATAAAAAACCGTTGCAGGTAAACTACCCCTTTCCCTTAACCGATCTTTACCAAAAACGGCAGGTCTCGAGACCTCTACAATTCAGGGCTGTATGCAAAATATTATATGATTTTGTTTGAATTTGCGGCTGTTATCGTTTGCCATACAAAATACCCTTGATAAAACAAAAAACGTTGCAGGTAAACTACCCCTTTCCCTTAAACGATCTTCACCAAAACCAAGAGGTCTTTAGTACTCAAGAAATCAGGGCTGTATGCAAAAACGTATTTGATTCTGTTTGAATTTGCGGCTCTTATCGTTTGCCATAGAAAATACCCTTTTAATACATAAAACGTTGCAGGTAAACTACCCCTTTCCCTTAACCGATCTTTTCCAAAAACAAAAGGTCTTGAGAACTCTACTATTCAGGGCTCTATGCGAAACATTATTTGATTCTGTTTGAATTTGCGGCTGTTATCGTTTGCCAAAAAAAAAAATTTCCTTTGATAAAAAAAAACCGTTGATGGTAAACTACCCCTTTCCCTCAACCGATCTTCACCAAAACCAATAGGTCGCGAGTACTCTACAAATCAGGGCTGTATGCAAAAAATTATTTGATTCTGTTTGAATTTGCGGCAGTTATCGTTTGCCATAGAAAATACGCTTGATAAAAAACGTTGCAGGTAAACTACCCCTTCCCCTCAACAGATCTTCACCAAAAACAATAGGTCTTGAGTACTCTACAAATCAGGGCTGTATGCAGACAATTGTTTGATTCTGTTTGAATTTGCGGCTGTTATCGTTTGCCATAGAAAATACCCTTGTTAAAAAAACGTTGTAGGTAAACTACCCCTTTCCCTTAACCGATCTTCACCAAAAACAATAGGTCTTGAGAACTCTATAATTTAGGGCTGTATGCAAATAATCTTTTGATTCTGTTTGAATTTGCGGCTGTTATCGTTTGCCATAGGAAATACCCTTGTTAAAACATAAAACGTTACAGGTAAGCTACCCCTTTCCCTTAACCGATCTTCACCAAACACAATAGGTCTTGAGAACTCTACAATTCAGGGCAGTATGCGAAACATTATTTGATTCTGTTTGAATTTGCGGCTGTTATCGTTTGCCAAACAAAAAATTTTCCTTGATAAAAAAAAACCGTTGCAGGTAAACTACCCCTTTCCCTCAACCGATCTTCACCAAAAACAATAGGTCGCGACTACTCTACAAATCAGGGCTGTATGCAAAAAATTATTTGATTCTGTTTGAATTTGCGGCAGTTATCGTTTGCCATAGAAAAAAAATCTACAGACACACACACAGATAGACACACAGACAGACAGACACACACACACAGACACTTTTCGGAAAACGACTTTTTTTCATGTTTTGAGTGTAGTAGAATCAGAATCTGCAATAATCTCGAACACGATTTTTTTTGCCATCACCATACTTCTATTCCTTAAGGAATATGGAAGTAAAATGAATGTTTCTTTGTTTGTCCCGTATGCGTTCCTATACCATTCATCCGATTGCGATGAAACTTCGGTGAGTTGTTGTGCGCACGTCCGCGAAGGTTTCTTCCACATCTCCTCCTAAACCACTGTACCGATTTCAACCAAACTTGGCACAAATATTTTACGCAACGGGAGAACCAACATAGGATAGGTGTTTTTTCGATGGGGTCCTTTTGGGGGTTCTTTGGGGTCTTCCACATCGCCTCCTAAACCACTGGACCGATTTCAACCAAACTTGGCACAAATATTTTATGCAAAGGGAGAACCAACATAGGACAAGTGTTTTTTTCTATACGATCCTTTGGGGGGTCCTTTGGGGTCTTCCACGTCTCCACCTAAACCATTGGACCGATTTCAACCAAACTTGGCACAAATATTTTACGCAACGGGAGAACCAACATAGGACAGGTGTTTTTTCGATACGATCCTCTGGAGGGTCCTTTGCGGTCTTAAAAAACTATTAGATCTGGTTACTATGGCAACCCAATAGAATAGATTCTGTTCTAAATATATTATCGCATTAAATTGAAGACCACGCGAACGAAGTTGTGGGCAACAGCTATTTATTTTTAAGAAGCCTACTTTAATTAAACTAACATTTTCATTACGTACAACGTAAAACTCCGTAGCAAAGCACGGGTATTCTGCTAGTCATGTATAAGAGAAAATATATCGTGCGTGGCAGGCAAGCATATCTCAGTTATGTACTGTTTACGTTTCCATTTTATTATTATCACTACCGCAATAAAAAGGCAGGGAAGACACACACACACACACAATTCGCGTTATTTCTGGCCTCATTCATGTTTATTTTCTTACATTTGCACGGTTTTTAAATGGAAAGTGCCGAACCCATACCAACATAACCATTGCAAGCCGAAAAAGTGTCCAGCGTGGATAGCGATTTGCTTCCTGTGGATCGCTGGACAGTGTAACTGCACGTGTTTACAGAGGAACGATTCATAGACAGACTTTTCGTCTTTAGGGAATGAACCCTCTGCAAGATGCTGAGGGTCCATGAGTGACTTCGGAGCGCTCCTTCTTTTCCGCGTGTTTGTTCTGTGAAACGTACACTGTAGATTCGCAGATTTATTCTAAGCAACGCTCAATAGGAAATGTTGAAAATTTTTGTCCACGGTGAACCCTCTTACACAATAAACCTGCTCTGATGTTTTAATTACGGACATCATAATATTAAAACTTTGGAAACTTGAGCACTACTTAATGGAGATCAATCATTAACTTATACAAGCCATTAATTTTATGCATATTTTTTATATATATGTGTACAACGTTATCGGCAACAAAGAAGTAGTTTTTGTTAAAATTCCTTCCCGGGATATTTGGCCGTAGTCCAATGTTTTCTACAAAACCAGACGGTTCGGCAATGCCATTGACTTCCATCATCAGTAAAAATCGAGTGCGATAACGTGAGGTGGTATATGTTAGTGACCACAGTACTGTGGTTAAGGCTGAAGCAGTAAGTAGAAAGAAGTAGTTTCTATGGTAATATTTCATTTCGAAAATGATTTTAAAAATAAATCTTAGAATATGGAAGTCATGTATGGTTCTCCATACCGATATTTTATATTCCTTAAGGAAATGGAAGTATGGTGATGGCAAAAAAAATCGTCTTCGAGATTATTGCAGATTCTGATTGTACTACACTCAAAACATGAAAAAAGTCGTTTTTCGAAAAGTGTGTGTGTGTCTATCTGTGTGTCTGCTGTAGATTTTTTTCTATGGCAAACGATAACTGCCGCAAATTCAAACAGAATCAAATAATTTTTTGCGTACAGCCCTGATTTGTAGAGTACTCACGACCTATTGTTTTTGGTGAAGATCGGTTGAGGGAAAGGGGTAGTTTACCTGCAACGGTTTTTTTTTATCAAGGGAAATTTTTTTTTTTGGCAAACGATAACAGCCACAAATTCAAACAGAATCAAATAATGTTTCACACACAGCCCTGAATTGTAGAGTTCTCAAGACCTATTGTTTTTGGTGAAGATCGGTTAAGGGAAAGGGGTAGTTTACCTGCAACGTTTTATGTTTTAACAAGGGTATTTCCTATGGCAAATGATAACAGCCGCAAATTCAAACAGAATCAAATAATGTTTTGCATACAGCCCTAAATTGTAGAGTTCTCAAGACCTATTGTTTTTGGTGAAGATCGGTTAAGGGAAAGTGGTAGTTTACCTGCAACGTTTTTTTAACAAGGGTATTTTCTACGGCAAACGATAACAGCCGCAAATTCAAACAGAATCAAATAATATTTTGCACATAGCCCTGATTTGTAGAGTAATCAAGACCTATTGTTTTTGGTGAAGATCGGTTAAGGGGAAGGGGTAGTTTACCTGCAACGTTTTTTTATCAAGGGTATTTTCTATGGCAAACGATAACAGCCGCAAATTCAAACAGAATCAAATAATTTTTTGCATACGTCCCTGAATTGTAGAGATCTCAAGGAATTTCGATTTTGGTGAAGATCGGTTAAGGGGAAGGGGTAGTTTACCAGCAACCTTTTACGTTTTAACAACAGTAAAGTACTTGAAAATTCATTTAAACTTTTTGAAACAATGGTAATTGTTAAAAATAAAATAATTTTGTTGGCAGGCAATAAAATTATAATTTTTTCATTTTAATGTAAATTATGTATGAGTTAATATACATGTATAAAACTAGGACTTCAACTTTGAATTTGTAGTCTTGATAATTTTGTTGCGTTATTTCTGGCCTCACTCATGTTTATTTTCTTACATTTGCACGCTTTTTAAATGGAAAGTGCCCGAAACCCACACCAACATAACGCGTGCAAGCCGAAAAAATGGACATCAATTTGCTTCCTGTGGATCACTGGGCAGTGTAACTGCACGTGTTTACAGAGGAACGATTCATAGACAGACTTTTCGTCTTTAGGGAATGAACCCTCTGCAAGATGCTGAGGGTCCATGAGTGACTTCGGAGCGCTCCTTCTTTTTCGTGTGTTTGTTCCGTGAAACAAGGACTGTAGATTCGCAGCTTTACTCTAAGCAACGCTCAATAGGAAATGTAAAAATTTTTGTCCACGGTGTACCCTCATTCACACTAAACCTGCTCTGATGTTTTAATTACGGACATCATAATATTAAAACTTTGGAAACTTGAGCACTACTTAATGGTGATAAATCATTAACTTATACAAGCCATTAATTTTATGCATATTTTTTATATATATGTGTACAACGTTATCGGCAACAAAGAAGTAGTTTTTGTTAAAATTCCTTCCCGGGATATTTCGCCGTAGTCCAATGTTTTCTACAAAACCAGACGTTTCAGCAATGCCATCGACTTCCATCATCAGTGAAAATTGAGTGCGATAACGTGAGGTGGTATACGTTAGTGACCACAGTACTGTGGTTAAGGCTGAAGCAGTAAGTAGAAAGAAGTAGTTTCTATGGTAATATTTCATTTCGAAATGATTTTAAATATAAATCTTAGAATATGGAAGTCATGTATGGTTCTCCATACCGATATTTTTTATAAGTTTTATATGTGTAATACGTTAATGACAACAAAGAAGTAGTTTCTACGGAAACATTTCATTTCCCTTTAACAAAATTCTATATTTTTCATTTTAATTTAAATACGTATGAGTGAAAATATTACGTTCCTGGCAGCCAAGCATATTTCAATTATGTAATGTTTACTTTTCCAAAGTTTTATTATTGTGATTACCACAATAAAAAGGTCGGTAGGACACACACACACAAAATTCGCATTATTTCTGGCCTCAGTCATGTTTATTTCCTTGTGTTTGCATGCTTTTTAAATGAAAAGTGACGAAACCCACACCTTGCAACGCGTACAAGTCGAAAAGATGGACAGCGATTTGCTTCCTGTGGATCGCTGGCCATTGTAACTGCACGTGTTTATAGAGGAACATTTCGTAGACAGACTTTTGGTCTTTAGGGAACGAACCCTCTGCAAGATGCTCAGGGTCTATTACTTAGTAATTAAGTAAGAAAACATTTGTTATGGTATGAGCCTATCAAAGTATATAGAGGTCTGCGAACCTTAAACAGTTATTGTATGTAATCTTACTACAGACTATAAGTAATTGTAATGGTACAGAATTGGGAGGCAGAAAATGTGAATAAAATGTTGTCAATTCATACAGGATACAACCTATTGGGAACCCCTGCTTTCACAAAATGCACAATGTTATTGCAGACTGTTTATTACGTAACCGCTGGCAACTCAGTCTCTCTGTGAATTACAGAGGAACACGTAATCGCCCCAAGCCAGTTTTCATCAGGAGGGGACAGTCGTTGATTCACAGTAGAGTTGGATAGCAGTCGTCGGCAGCCTACCTTCATACTGGGTAGACGTAATTTAACCGTAGCCTCGGGCGTTTGTGATAGGCCGAAAATGCTATAATCGGCCTATCTAGTAAAGTGTTGTAAGAAGAATGAAGCAGAAAGAAAAAATAAAAAACTGGCTAAAACAAGCATTTAGTGACAGTGGTGATAATATAACTGTTTTAACAAGATTAACGTAGTGGTATTATTAAAAAAGCGTCTCTCAACAGGCAGTGCTACGAATCGGACCATGTGCAGTTAAGTAAAAGCGAAAGAACAGAATTAAATGGCCAAAACAAAATAAAATTTTATATCAATTTCTATTTTTTTATAAAAATGTCAAGTTAAAATGAGATCTCAAAAGAAAAAGAAGGTGGATAATTAGAGAGAGAGAGAGAGAGAGAGAGCGCGAATGATCAAAGTACTGATATGTCTTGTAATGGTTTTGGTTTAATGATTTATGTATAGTAATTTTGTGACTAGTAAATTCCATTTGATGGTTTAACTTCAATGAGTGGAATTCAAAGAATTTTCGTAGTATAATTTTGTATCACAACATTGATAACTAAGGACGAGTGTGTTAAAATAGATTCAGACTTTGTATGATGATAACCATGCGTAGAGAGTAGTTATTGCGCCTGTCTAACATAACCTGTCCTGTATGGAAAATATCGCCTAGATGAACCTGGTAAGTAAGTAAAGTAAAAAAGGGGAAAATGTATTAAGGTTTCCATATTTGTCCTTTTGTTTAAAAGTATTGGTGGCGACCTATAAGTATTTTGGAATCTTTTGTTTTTGGTAAGTCAGGGCGAGTGCGTAAAAAGATCGCACAAGGTAAGTAGAAGTCATGTGGGGGGGGGAAGTAATAAAACGTTACAATGGCGTTCCCTGCTAGGATTACTCATATGGAATCTTCTGATATGGGTTTAGGCCTGATTGGAAGTACGAGACAGGTTGTGGTAACGGCGTATGTGTGAATAATTAGCGTATATAATTACGTTGCGTAAACTAGGTTTTGGTAGCGTAACGTGCTTGTGAAATTATTGTGTTTACTTTTACATTTGGATAACGAGTTTATGTGTGGAGTATTTTGATTGGGTATGTATAATTATTGTATTATATAAAGGGTATTATAATAAAAAATTAGGTTAACATGGCCGAGGCGCAAGTAACTAAAGGAGGTGGATCAGGGGAGGCATGGAATACTACAGAATTTGTACATGGGTTTATGAGTATTTGGAGGAGAATGACTGATGATGATAAGCGTAGATTAAATGATCAGCTAAGACAAATGGAGGAACAAAAAACGGGATTATTCGCTCCTTGGAAAGAACGTAGTGATAACACTATTAGTGATGATAAAAAACGAGCTAAAGTGGTAAGAGGACAAACGGAAGAGTGTAAACAAGAAAGTAAAATAGTTGAAGTGGTAGTGTTAGAGAATAAGACAGTGAATAATTTTTATAGTACTGGTAGTGTGGTGGGGGTAGAAAATGGTAGTCACGAGATCAAAAGTGATAACGGTGACACAATTGAAAACGTAGCAATAGAGAGTGATACATGGAATGATAGTGGAGGTAGTAATGATGATACGTTTACAGAAAATAGTGCTAGTTTAAGTGCAGTGAAGATAAAAAACGAGGTAGGTGAGGTGAATACGAGTGATAATCAGAAAGAGGTTAGTTTAAGTGCAAACAAGGTGCTAATTGACAAGGTAAGTGGAAATAATAGTGACAACTATAATTATAAGGGGGAAATAATTACGTACGAATCATAATGGGGTCAGTTTAAATGTAAAACAGGTGGCAGTAAACAAGGCGAGTAATAATGTTAGTTATGATAACGTTAACAAGAGTGAAATATTATTGAATGAAAATATTGTAGATATCTTGAGTAATAGTGGTGGTGATAATGAGAGTAGAAAGTTAGTTGGCGTTAGTAACGGAGTAGTGATAAGTATTGATGAGTTGGAGAAAGAATGGAGAGATAGTTTCAATGTAGCGTGGGTACAGGGGGCAAATTTATTTGGGGTTAAATGTGGAGCAAAGACTTCACAAGTGGTTTATGAGGATAAGAGATCCTCACTAGGACATATGGGTGACAATGGGTCGGTAAATGGTCAAATAAGTTTTTTGTGTGTCTCTGGTAAGACCAGATGGTGTTATAATAAAGTGGTATTGCCCTCTGTGTGGAGTGAAAATGTGAAACTGGGTTGGGAAAGGGATTATAACGAGAGAAATAGAGTGATAGAGATATTCAAGTTGAATATAGGTTATAAAGGGTTAGCTGAGAAGTTAAATAATGAGAAAATTATTATAAATAATAGAGACTTACCTTGTGTAGTAGCAAACTATGATTATATTGAGGTTGATAATAATAAACACTTACCTGTTGTAAGAATTTGCGCACTAATAGTTGATGACTATAGTAATGAAAATATAAAAGATTTAATTGTGAAAAATGATACTAACGGAGACTTAACCAAAAATACGGATGTAGACAGGGCTTATGAAAAAATAATAATGGGGGATAACCCTGGGAATTATTATGATGGTAAAACGGATAAAAAAGATTTAATGGTTATCACACAAATGGTAATCATAAAATGTATGTAAATAAAAATGAAATGTGTAATGTGGGTATAAGACTAATTTTCGATGATGGTGGTTAGATAAACAGTGAATGAACATTTAATTATGTGAGTTAATGGGAATTACTTGGCTTATTTAGGTAATGAAGTGTGGTAAATAACTGGATACGATGAAAATTTGTAAATAAATGTGTATGTTGATATTCTGGTAGTGCATCAGCTGATATGCTGTTAGCATGTACAGTAAACCCTCGATTTAGCGGACTAATTGGGGCTGAGGGGTGTCCGTAAAATCGAAAGTCCGTTAAATCGCAAATTTTGTTTTTTGAGGATATATTTAAATCAAATAGGCCTATAACACTTGAAATATTAATACTATTAATATCATGCAAATACCGTATTGTTCTGAATACAAGCCGCACATTTCTCCTAAAAACATGGTCGCTAATTTAACATGCGGCTTGCATTCGCGCGCTAACGAAATTCGAAGCCGCCTGACTTCTGGCGGGATGAACGCTTTTGGTATCTACAGTATGAGTTGTTTACTGCCTAAGCAACGGCAGTTTGCCTGGCTGTAGTTAACTCTGGCGTTATGATTTATGACTACAACCGAATGTTTTAACAGCAAACTGAAGAAAGAATAGGAAGATAAAGTGTAAGTGCGTGCGCACACGCGCGTGTTCGCACCCTTCTGTAGGCAGCAAGACAAAGGATGAGTAGAGGGGTGTGAGTAACATGTTTCTAAATAACGGGTAAACTACCAGTGTGGTTTTCTATTGTAACAGCAACAACATCGCTTATCTGTACTTTTTTTTCATTTGTAGTGCATTTGTGGTATGAGTGATATTGTGGAGACTAAAGGCACGCAGTCAGATCAAATTAAACGTAACCCGTACGATGTGAATTATAAATTAATTGTGATACAAAATGTAGAAAAAACATACAATCGCGAAGCCGCAAGGAAATTCGTTATTGATGAATCCTGTATTCGACGATGGAGAAAACAGAAGGAACGACTTCTAAATGCAAATACTGCGCAACGAGCATTCGCGGGACTTCAAGTTGGGCGTTTTGTAGCAGTAGAGTCCAGCGTCTGTGAATACTTATGGCTTTTAAGAAGGCAAGGACTCCCTGTCACTAGACATGTTTTAAAATTAAAAGCTTTAGAAATCGCAGAAGAATTAAAAGTTTCCGGTTTCAAAGCCAGCTTCGGGTGTAAAAGACGAATGATGCGGTGAAATGGATTTGCGCTAAAACTACCGAGTGACTACGAAGAAAAACTCCTACAGTATCAGCGGTTTGTCATTATTTACGCAAGAAGCATAATTATTCACTTGAACACATGGGAAATGCCGATGAAACGCCCGTATTTCTTATTTACGTATATTTACTGTGGACCAAAACAGAACCAAATCTGTAACAGTAAAGGTTACAGGAAATGAAAAGTTACATGCCACTGTAATACTTGCTGTATTAGCTGATGGACGAATATTTCACAGTGAAATAAGATGCATATCAGTGTATATTGTTCAGTGTTAGTCGTCGTGATGTCTTCCGCTGAACGTGTGCGATGCCTGCGTCAACGACAACGCAAAGACAGGGATCGTGAAGATAAATGAATTCTTGATGAATACTCCGTTCTCATCAAATACAATTGAAGATGAGAAAATGTGCATGTTTCAAAACAAGAAACAAGAAGAAAAGAAATGAAAGAATGCTCTGATAGCCAAGCAATATCGCCAGAACAGGAGAGTCTGCAGTTTATGCACATTATACGTTTCAAAAGCCTAAAAACATTATCATGCTTTTTTTTCCGTTAAATCCGAAGTCCGTTAAACTAAGGTCCGTTAAATCGGGGGTTTACTGTATATTGTTTGTTTTGTGTGACCAATGTTTACAGGTAGGATGGAGGTGATAATAATAACATTTTGCGTTGATGAATAATTGTCATAGAGGAATTTTATTATACAGTAAAATGTAAAATAAATACAAGATGTAATTAAATTGAGTTAACTTTTTGTGAATAATATAATGAAGTAACTTAGTGTTTTGATTGTAATGTAGTTAAGATTTATGTGGGAGGATTTTATTAATGTAGAATCATTTTGAATACGATGTAATTAAAGTAACTGAAACTGTTTTGAACAAATGAGGTTAATGAAATTAAATTTAAGTTGGAATTAAATTAATTTAAAATGTGAATCTCAGTAATGAATTTAAAATTTATTGTGATTGGAACTATAAAACAAATGGTAACTGATTAAAACGAAACGATTAAAATATTTGTTCAGATTGAAAATTGAAGCTAAAGTGGTCAGATTTGTAAACTCTATTTGAATTCAAAAAGGAAATGTTTGTGTTGATGTGATTAGAAATGTTCATGCTGAGGTAGTATTTGTAAAACAAGCTGGGTATACAACTGATGATGTAACCTGGTATAAATAATAAACCTATGTTATATGTTTAACTGTAGATTCCCCGGTTAAGTGCGGTCATGTCCTCACCGGATCATGACCGTGAAAGTAGTTAACTATAGCAAATCATAAATTTTAATTGTTTTAACCGGCTTATGGTTTGTTTTTGTTTTGTTAACCCGGTGGTTTGTTAAATTTAGTAGGGGGGTTATTTTTAGGGGAATCTACCAATTTTTGGAACAGGGCTATTTTCACCCATATTGGGGTGGTAGTCCATTAGGGGTGTATTAATCATGATTAGTAAGCATGTAATACTGAATTTTTATTGTAACACCGAAGCAAGGATGGGGGTGGAATAAAAGAAAAAAAATGTCCACCCCTTCCGCATCAGTCCTTGTGGAACCAACTGGGCGCTACAGTCCAGGGGGGTCATAGTGTGTGTGGATGGGGGGGTGACCAAGTTACAGGCCACGAGGGAGATGTGGTTTATGGCTAGGATGAGGCCGGCGATGGCCAAGACGCCTAGTGCAGAACACAGTAAATTGTATTGGGTATCAGGGGTTAAGGGATTAGGGGGGGTGGTAAAAAAAAAAATTAACAAGATTAAGTTGTCAGTGGATGATGAAGTATTCTTATGTGTGTAACTTTTATTTTATAGTAAGGTTATTATGATTTATTTGCATTTTATGTAATCAATTTGTACTTTTGGCGGGGAACAGTGTTTTATTTGAGGAGAAAAGTACCAATATACAACTTGTATGGGATTTTTATGTATTAGATGTAAGTAGGCAGTAAGTTTATGTTGCCATGTAAACCTTCTATTTTCTATAGTCACACTACAGGTTTAAGAGCGATGAATGTAGAACAGAGGTATTTGTACGAAACCAGTACTTTGCAAAAAATCAAACCAGTACTTTGTTAATGACATACCAGTGTTCTTGTACAGATTTCTTAATTATTTTATATATTTATTTGTTAATGATAATCATACCATAATTATCGTGCTTACCATGATTTTCTATGCACGTGTCTGCGCAATCATATTTGTTTATTGTGGGTCCAGAGTTCGCATTAAGCGCAAATAGAGACTGAGTTGGGTCTTGAAATGAAAGTACCGACATCAATATGCTTGAAACCAACTTACTTTTTATTATTTTTCATTTGCAAGTGTAAATCGTAATTACATGACAATGGCCGCCTCATAGTGACCAAAACAAAATGGCGGTCGTTTCCTTACATTTTTATTTGTTAATCATGACCTTAAAATTTGGTTATATTTTTGATCAACTAGATACTTTTGTTAATCTGCAGCTGCTAACTTAGTAAAGTGTTTCTGTTAGACTTATATTAATCTTTAACGCAAACCAACGCCTCAGTTTGGCTGCCGACATTACTTCAAGCACGCTCTCTCTCTCTCTCTCACTCTCACTCTCTCATTATAAAATTATTAGAGATACATTTTTTTGTTTAATGTATTGTTAATTTTGAGCTCAATGAATTTGGCCGAGATCTCCTGGTTGCTTTGGTTTTCTCTTTCTGTCGCACTGACTCTAATTTGGCATCTTTAAAACTGTTATTCACTGATTCTATGTCATATTGTATGTATTGTTACTGTCTAATTTACATTTTTGTTGTTTTAAAACACTTTGCTGGCATTACTTCCCGGCGAATTTCTATAGCGTGTTGCCGCCTTGGCGGTATTGTGAAGACTGGGCAGATGCTATACACATTTTTTGCATAAGTGTGTGTGCGTCGACGTCATTGTCTTTTGTCTCAAAGTAGGAAACGCCCTGGTTTATGCGTTATTGTTGTTATGTCATACATATTTTTAATGACGCCTTGCATTGTTGACCAATGAAAAAATTATATTAAGAGCCTGTGTTAACTCATGCAACCATCGAATGTGTGTTCTCTCGCACGCACGCCCTTGGCCTTGTAGTCATCCCGCACTGAGGTAACGGCGTCGTTTTCGTTAAATAAAGGGAAACTTGTCCTACCCATGTATGTGTGTGCAAAATATAATGAAATACAATAAAATAAGACCCCTTGTACCATAAATCTGAAAACAGGCCTTTTGTCCTGTTACAAAACCCCCTCAATGAAAGGTTTTATGCCGAAGCATAAAAACTTTCATTGACTCATTCACACGTTCTAAAGGGATCAGCCCAGATATGTTGCCACAACCCCCTGTAGTGTTACTATAAAAAAAAATACAATCACTTACCCTTGGTCCAATGATGATGATCGTACCATCTGACCTTACTGGACTTCTCAGGAGAGATCCCAACACCATAAGGCCATTAGGCACTTAACTCTGACGCACCGGCCAGCTCAGGACCGCTGTCACAACACCATCAAACTCTGAAACATGAAATACAAAAATTTTAAATAGTGGCCTTATCTATTCCCATATCCTCAACTGATATGTCTCCCCTTAGATGCATTGGTTTGCGTTTTGAGGCATTGGTTTGCTTAACTCTAAAATTTTCAAACAACAAATAACAAGATTTAAAAATAGAATGGCCTTCTCCTTTTATCTTACCCTCTTCTCCAAAACTGGCCTTCAGTCATTACTAACTCACTCCTTCCATCACAAGAGAAAATATATATTCTTATAGTAAAACCCTAACACGTAAAACAAACCTTTTAAATTTCAAAACAACTATTTATTTCTATCATTTTATATAGAATAAAAAAAAAAAATTATGGCAAATACCTCAAATATCTTAAATTTTCTTTACTTTGCTTTCTTTATACTTAGATTTCTTTGCAACAGAATCAAACTATATTTTTTGTTCAAAACCATTTTCAACCTTATCTATTCAACATGTTAACATTTGTTACCGTCGCTACCCCTGTAACGACCTCCTAACCACACACACTATTGTACCCCCACTGGACTGTAGCGCCCAGGTGCCTTCACAAAGACTGAACTGGTGGAGGAATTTTGTCATCTCCTTGTCTTTGCTTCAGCATTACATTATAAAAATAGTTAGATATCATAATATCTATAAGTTACATAGTTATACGCCCTTAGTGCGGGTCTATCACCTGTTTTATTGTTCCCACGCGAACAAAGTGATAGCCGCTGTTCCATAGTTCTGGGGATTTCCCCTAAATGGCCCCCCGTTAATTTCAAAGTTCACCAATTTTCAAAAACAACCAACCATGGTCAGTTTTACAATTGCTGCCCACAGCTGGCTGTCGTCCAAAACCACGATTAGTGCTGGTAAGGCAGTAATCGCCCGAAAAGGCGGGGAAATCATCTTCATTAGCATGTTTTACTCTACATCATTATTATACACTGTACTGTCAAGAATCATATAATGTAAAATTATATTAAAATTGTACAATGTATGCACGCCTTCTTGAGGCCTCCGATGATGGCAACGGTCTGTGCGTTACTCATCAACCCACTTCGCTAGCTACAGTAGCACATGCCACTACTGCACTAGCCCAATTACATCTGACTTAACTCCTCCTACATATGCTGTCCTTACAGTCCATTATTGACTAACATTTTTGCTAACACCATACAACTATAAAAAACACCTTTTAACCTTGCTCGAAAACAAGTTCTTTAATTATTTAAAAATTTTCATATAGACACTTTGCAAGTTCAAGCTTTCACTTTCACTGACATCTTCTTTTATGACTAGATAGGAACTACAACAATGGATCATCTGATAAGTTTACATTTAGAATAAAATACACTCTCTTGTTTTCTGAAGGAAAACAAGCACTTCAAAAATTCAATCATTTAAGTTACAATAATTTTAAGCATTTCGTTTCACAATTTCTAAACGAAACTACATTAGTTCGTGGAACATAACCATCATTTAGTTAACTTCCCCTTTCTCATTTTTTTTTTTTTTTTTTTTTTTTTTTTAACATGACTACTTTATCTTTCCACGAACTCTGGGTCCCCCTCCCCGTTCTTGTACGTTAAAATTTTCTACTAACACCTTTTGGTGAAGTAAGACCATCGTTGGTTTCACCCCGTTACTGAGGCTACCGCCAACCATGGTCTGCCTCCAAATCGCCAAAACCCACGATCAGAGGTGGTGAGTCTGTGATCGCCCGAAAATGGGGGAGTGTCCCTCCTGGAAACATAAATACCAAATTAAAATTCAGTCACAATCTAATATAAACCCACTATCAAATTCCTAGGATAACCAATATAACTTTACGTTTGTTGCATTGTGCGTTCCTACTATCTCCCTAGTCTCCCTGTCCTGCAACACATACGAATTTTTCATCTTGATTTCCACTACCTCATAAGGTCCTTCGTAGAGCAGGAAGAACTTCTTAATTTCCTTGTCTTGAGCGCTCGATAAGTCGTGCCTTCTTACTAATACCAACTGTCCTACTTCGTATTTTACCCACTTACCTTTTGCGTCATGCCTACGTTTTCTCTGTTCACCCTTACTTAACAAATTCTCGTTGGCCAACCGGATCTTAATGCTCACATTAAAATGAAATGTGTCTTGAAATGAAAGTACCGACATCAATATGCTTGAAACCAACTTACTTTTTATTATTTTTCATTTGCAAGTGTAAATCGTAATTACATGACAATGGCCGCCTCATAGTGACCAAAACAAAATGGCGGTCGTTTTCTTACATTTGTATTTGTTAATCATGACCTTAAAATTTGGTTATATTTTTGATCAACTAGATACTTTTGTTAATCTGCAGCTGCTAACTTAGTAAAGTGTTTCTGTTAGACTTATATTAATCTTTAACGCAAACCAACGCCTCAGTTTGGCTGCCGACATTACTTCAAGCACGCTCTCTCTCTCTCTCACTCTCACTCTCTCATTATAAAATTATTAGAGATACATTTTTTTGTTTAATGTATTGTTAATTTTGAGCTCAATGAATTTTATTACAAGTTTGACTTTCCTGAATATATGTAGACTCGAAGTTTTGGTTGATAGTTTCACATTGTTGGTCGGCCGAGATCTCCTGGTTGCTTTGGTTTTCTCTTTCTGTCGCACTGATTCTAATTTGGCATCTTTAAAACTGTTATTCACTGATTCTAAGTCATATTGTATGTATTGTTACTGTCTAATTTACTTTTTTGTTGTTTTAAAACACTTTGCTGGCATTACTTCCCGGCGAATTTCTATAGCGTGTTGCCGCCTTGGCGGTATTGTGAAGACTGGGCAGATGCTATACACATTTTTTGAATAAGAGTGTGTACGTCGACGTCATTGTCTTTTGTCTCAAAGTAGGAAACGCCCTGGTTTATGCGTTATTGTTGTTACGTCATACATATTTTTAATGACGCCTTGCATTGTTGACCAGTGAAAAAATTATATTAAGAGCCTGTGTTAACTCATGCAACCATCGAATGTGTGTTCTCTCGCACGTACGCCCTTGGCCTTGTAGTCATCCCGCACTGAGGTAACTGCGTCGTTTTCGTTAAATAAAGGGAAAATTGTCCTACCCATGTATGTGTGTGCAAAATATAATGAAATACAATAAAATAAGACCTTTTGTACCATAAATCTGAAAACAGGCTTTTTGTCCTGTTACACCAGTACGACTAAGGGGAAACGAATCAGTTCGGGATATGGAATAATGGAAAGCCATTTATTGATATTTTAATTGAATGTTTCAGAGTCAGGTGATACTGTGGTGACGTGCCTGTCTGATTTTATAGTGTTGGGATCTCGAGCTGAGAAGTCCAGTAAGGTCGGATAGGTGCAGCCACAGCCACCGGACTAGGGGGGTAAGTACCCATGATTTTAGTAGAGAGTTAAGGGGGGTTGTTGGCACTATATCCTCACTGGTCCTCTTATGTTTATGCAATGAGAGTTTTTATGCTTCGGCATAAAACCTCTCATTGGGGGGGTATTGTAACAGTACAGAATTGGGAGGCAGAAAATGTGAATAAAATGTTGTCAATTCATACAGGATACAACCTATTGGGAACCCCTGCTTTCACAAAACTGCACAATGTTATTGCAGACTGTTTATGTCTAGCCTGCCCGGCTAGACGTATTACGTAACTGCTGGCAACTCAGTCTCTCTGTGAATTACAGAGGAACACGTAATCGCCTCAAGCCAGTTTTCATCAGGAGGGGACAGTCGTTGACTCACAGTAGAGTTGGATAGCAGTCGTCGGCAGCCTACCTTCATACTGGGTAGACGTAATTCAACCGTAGCCTCGGGCGTTTGTGATAGGCCGAAAATGCTATAATCGTCCTATCTAGTAAAATGCTATAATCGGCCTATCTAGTAAAGGGTTGTAAGAAGAATGAAGCAGTAAGAAAAAATAAAAAACCGGCTAAAACAAGCATTTAGTTACAGTGGTGATAATATAACAGTTTTAACAAGATTAACGTAGTGGTATTATTAAAAAAGCATCTCTCAACAGGCAGTGCTACGAATCGGACCATGTGCAGTTAAGTAAAAGCGAAAGAACACAATTAAATGGCCAAAACAAAATAAAATTTTATATCAATTTCTATTTTTTTATAAAAATGTCAAGTTAAAATGAGATCTCAAAAGAAAAAGAAGGTGGATAATTAGAGAGAGCGCGAATGATCAAAGTACTGATATGTCTTGTAATGGTTTTGGTTTAATGATTTATGTATAGTAATTTTGTGACTAGTAAATTCCATTTGATGGTTTAACTTCAATGATTGGAATTCAAAGAATTTTCGTAGTATAATTTTGTATCACAACATTGATAACTAAGGACGAATGTGTTAAAATAGATTCAGACTTTGTATGATGATAACCATGCGTAGAGAGTAGTTATTTGTCGTGTTTTATTGCTTTTAATAATAATTATAAAATGATCACAAACTCCCACTTACCTTTTATTTGTCAACTCTCTGGCCAGATCGTCTAGTGATGTAACCCTATTTCGTATAGCGAATTTACCAGCACAGAAAATGAAATCAGGTACTTGAAATGATTATTCTAACACACATATATCAAGTGAAATAAAATGTTAATTTATTATTATTCTCTTCATGTGCTTCTACATCTGTTCTAAACGTTATTAAAACCTACTTGGCTATGCCACTTATACTATTATGTCAACATTACATATTTATTTATTTTTTAATTAGATTATATAAGTCAGCCCAGTTTGCTCACTCTCTCATACACACATATTTAAATTTTCCCCATACTTTACATTTAGCGCTTTATAAAAATTACGGCAAGAATTAAGAAGAAAGTTGCATTGTTACTTCTCTGTACGTCCTAGTCGACCCGTGTTGTACTCTGTGGGTTTATTCACTCACATGTCTGAAAATAGTTCTCACATTTTGTTTTCTATGTCACTGTAAGGTAAAATTACAAGCTGAAGTTTTAGGCTGACGAGTCTATGTATTGACGCCCGGCCGGGGTTAGGTTTCTCAATAGACTGCTTTAACTATTTTACCATTTTTTATAGGCGAATGAGATAAAACTTTTCCCGGCCAGCGATGCACACAACTACTGGCGTCCGCTGCCTTCAGATGTTATTCGTCGACTGCCTTTGTTTTCCGCATGCCGGGCCAGAAAGAATGTACCAGTTCGTGCCGTTAGCGTGAGAAAACTTGGCCGACTGTGTGCGCGGTTGAAAGTGCGGGCACGCGCCCTCTTTCCAATCTGCACATACCAATGCCAATTCACACCCGTCTCGGCGCTACAGTCTATTCACCGTAATTTCTTAGTTGCAAATAATATCGAAAAGATTTCACTTATAAAACCCCATTGGTCTGTACCATTACAATTACGCCCGTTTAACATAACCTGTCCTGTATAGAAAATCTCGCCTAAACAAACCTGGTAAACCTGTCCTGTATAGAAAATCTCGCCTAAACAAACCTGGTAAGTAAGTAAAATTATAAAGGGGAAAATGTATTAAGGTTTCCATATTTGTCCTTTTGTTTAAAAATATTGGTGGCGACCTATAAGTAATTAGGGAATCTTCTATTTTGATAAGTCAGGGTAAAGGGTAATAAGAGCTAGTGCTTAAAAAGATTGCACAAGGTAAGTAAAAGTCATGTGGGGGGATAAAAGTAATAAAACGTTACATAATATAAAAAAAGCAATTAAAATAATATTAAACCCATAATTACCAACTACCTAATGTAAGAAAGGTGAAAATAACAGTTATTAATGTTAAAAAGCAATGTATAAGTTTTCAGAATATTGTGAAATAAAAGTGTTTAGGAAATATATCTTGTTATAATATAAACATTGAGTAACACATGTAATTTATATAAAATAACTATGTAACTAATCTAATAAGATTAAGCAATGTGTACAATACGTATAACTAGTGGAATATATCCCTAGAAATTAATTATGTACATCAGGGACAAGTAAAAATAAGTTTAGAATAAATCATGTTAGTTATAAATTGTAAAAACAACCCTGTGACCCATAAAACATGCTGTGAATCCAAGAACTTTACCGAGTTAATCTATAGGAAAAAAAAGAAAATTGAATTGAATTGTTTGATTTGATTAAAAAATCAGCACACATATAATTCAAAGCTGAACATTTCTAATAAAATACTTTTCATTTTATATGTGTACTACGTTATCGGCAAAAAAGAAGTATTTTGTTGTTAAAATTCCTTCCCGGGACGTTTGGCCGTAGTCCAATGTTTTCTGCAAAACCATTTCTGCAATGTTTTGGCAGTGCCATCGACTTCCATCATCAGTGAAAATCGAGTGCGATAACGTGAGGTGGTATACGTTAGTGACCACAGTACTGTGGTTAAGGCTGAACCAGTAAATAGAAAGAAGTAATTTCTATTGAAATATTTCATTTCAAAAATGATTTTAAACGTAAATCTTAGAACATGGAAGTCATGTATGGTTCCCCATACCGATATTTATTATAAGCCAATGTGATGGCATCACCTTAAGAAAATTAAGCAGAATATCAGCCTCATAAAACCATTTTTTTTTTTTAATCAGAGCCTTGTTACTTTTAGATTAAGTATAAGTTTGTCAAAAAATTTCAATTAGAAAAATGCACAATTTCCACAATAATCTGTACCACGATAAATTTGTGTAGAATTAAATTAAATTAACGACATTGAAATTATTTAAAATTTTCTTCAGTTTTAAATTTGTGATATGTTTTGTGAGAACATCTACTTTTGAAGATGTTTGAACAAAAATCATGTTTTTACTGTTTCAATTTATAATTTGAGGGTATTGTTCTTAAATTTTTTGTCAACTTTAAGAACATGCTGAAATACATAATTTTTAATGTATTCCAGCAATGAATTTTCTATTTTGTCTGATAAAACCTATTGTACGTGGGCTGTATATGCAGTAAGTAGTTCAGGTTTTGTGTAATCATGCGTTAGTTGAAGACAATCCTCATATTGTGGAACACAAACATAATTTTTATTTATTATTGGGATAGTTCTTATATGTACATAACTTAATTTAATACTAGTGTAGGATCAAGATGTTTTTTCTTATTTGGAACATGTGGATTAGGAGTTTATATTATTATAATATATTTTATCTATACATTATATCGGTACATGTTATTCATAACAGAGGACCAGGAACTATGGTCATCATCAGCCGCGTCTGTTTAAATTCTTGTGAAACACCTGTTGTGTCCTGATTGATTGCTATTGTTGGTTGGAAAGCTGCCATTTTATATTGTTCAGTAGAATTAATACATTAGATATTACATAAGATATTAGAATCAATAGACAAACTAAAAGAAATAATTATAAACAAAGACACATTCTTCACACCATATGAAATCATCAACATCCCTAGAGAAGAAACAATAAACATAATCATCAAAAAAACTTGAATAACAAAATCAAAGTACCCAATATGTAAATGAAATAAAAAATAGCCTCCAACTAATGCTAAACCAAAACTATTTTGAATTTAATAATAAAATTTATCAACAGCAAGGATTGGGATCTTTATCAAGTACAATAGCAGAAATATTCTTACAGCCCATTGACACAAAAATTCATAAAATTATAAAATCATTTACGATGATGGTACCCTATATGTTTCTAACAACAAAAACATAAGTGCAGATGAAATGTTAAAGCACCTTAACAACATACACCCAAAAATACATTCTACTGAAAAAAAGACGTCAAAATCAATTATTTGGATGTAACTATTTCAAGAAACAACAACCAATTACACAATGCAATATACAGAAAACCAACCTGCACTAGTATTACCCACCCACCCACCACACAAAAGTGCAGCCTTTCACTCACCCTTCAATAGAATATAATAAAATACCCCTAAACACACAGGAAAAAAAGAAATAAGTATAATTATAATAAAATACTCCTTAAACACACAGGAAATAAAAAAAAAGAAATAAGTGTAATTCACGAACTTGCCAATGAGAATGATAACAGTAAAACTTCATAAGTAAAATAAAACATAAAGTGAAGACAACACGTTTAAGAATTGATCAGAAAGATTCATACACAAGTAACAATAATAATAACAACACAAAAAATGGGTTGCATTCTTGTACATGGTCAACAAAGTGACAAAGTTACAAAACTATTTAAAAATACAGATATTAAAACAGCTTACAATACAAACAATATAAAAGTACTAAATAACTCTTAAGACAAATATGATACAATAAATCAAACCTTTTCACTTGAGGGGCGAATTGAAAAATCTTGAAAGTCAGGTGGGCCAACAACACACACACACACACACACACACTATAAACTAATTTTTTTTTAAGTTACAAAATAATCAAGTAAATAAAATAGATATTTAAATAAAAATTAAGCAGACTTATCCAAAGGAAACAAGTTCATGTATTCAAAATAATGTAAATAAAAGTAAGGAAAAATAACATTCAAAGGTATTTCTTATGTATTATTTTTTGGCTTTCTTATGTACGTATGGGATGTGTGGAGTTGCTTCTGACATATAATGTCTGTCCATTTTGGGTCAGATTTTGATGCTCCTATCACTAGAAAGGATTTCAAGTGTTCATCTGACAAGTTAGCCCTGTACTTTGATTTTATATTTATTTCCCGTGGGCTGTAGTTTGGAGACCCCTGCAATAAATAATGGAATATACAAAACAGAATGCAAAAAATTCATCAAATTTTACATAGGTCAGACAAAAAACAGTTAAAGAAACATTACTGTTAACACTTACATGTGTACAAAAAAAATTGTAAATCAATTTAGCCACACATGTAATAAATACAGGACATGGATTCCCAGACGTCAGCAACTGGATACCAATAAAACTTATACCACAGAAAGGCACTATAATGAATATATAGGAAAAAACTATAGATAAACAAACGTAAAACACAAAACAAACTAGTACCAGAATAAATACAAATCAGTACAAAATATGATAACCATTTTTAAAACATTATACACTTGAAATATTAAAAAAAAAAATTATATATCACATCTATTCACAATAACATCAGTATAGCCAGCAGGAACCAACCGTAGCAACCATCCAGGACACAGATACTTCACAAGACTTGAAATAAACATGGCTGACGATGAACATAGTGCCTAATGCTCGAAATATTTTTCAAATAAGAAAAAAATATCTTGGTTGTAAACTTAATTATCTTGTTTGTAAGTAAATTACTTATCTTGATTGTAAGTTAAGTAATTTACTTATGAAGAAAAGAACTGTAGCAACTAGTGTGATGATAAATATAATTTTACATAATATAATTTTAAAAAATTTGTAAATAAAACTAATAATTGTTAAGGTTTCGAGACCGTCCAACTGGATTACTTCTTGCAACTGATGTTGCTGCTCGAGGCTTGGACATTCCAAAAGTGGAACATGTGATACATTACCAGGTTCCTCGAACATCAGAGGTAAAAGTTTATAAGAACAATTTTACTTTTTGAAAGCAAAGGTTATAAATCTTTGAAACTCCTATACTCTATGAGGTTCATTGAGTGCTATAGACTACTGTCTTCATATGTTCATATAAAATATTTCATGCATTTGTACATAGACTTCAGACATATAAAACATAATTTTTCCAGCAAAAAGTTTGTTTTCAAAGTAAATTTACCAGGCACATAACTTATTTCAAGTTTAGAGAGTAGAAGTCTATAATTCATCTTTTGTTACAGCCAAGTAATTTGTTCCTTGTTTGTTAAATATAATGCTTCATTGCATTAATGTTATAACATTAATAGTATGTTATTGTCATTATTATGACTGACATTCTATTTGTTATTTTTTACATTTGTTTTAGTCTTATGTACACCGAAGTGGCAGAACTGCAAGAGCTAATCATGAAGGATTAACATTACTTTTAGTTGATCCATCAGAAGGGCATTTGTATAGTAAACTATTACAAACTTTGAAACGAGGTTAGTTTTTTAGATTTTCATTAATTTTAATCTCAAATTGTGTGCACGCACTTGTGTGAACATGCTTTGTTGATACTGTAACAAGTTTTATTGACAAAAACATTTAAAAGTTTCAGAACTTTTTTATGTTATACGTAAAACAATTTGGAATTTATTGAAAAATTTAGTAGATTAAATTTTTTATTTTAAAGTACTTGAAATTAAAAAACAAACGGAATAAAACAAAGTTACCAGATTATATAGCTTTGCAAAAATAATACCTACAAAGGTATTGAAAACCAGACATAATCAGATGTGGAACCTTAACACGTACACTACAGTAAACCAAAAGTACATTTTCAACATAATTGTATATAAATTTTGCTGAAAGTGAAATAGTATTTACTGATTAGATAAAGTGAAAGCAATTGATAAACAGGTCTAAATGTTCCATCAGATTTTTTGTGAAATATCCATTGAGTAAACAATGTGCACCATGGTTAGTAATATGCTAGTAAATTTTAGTATAGACTTTTTAATCTTCTCTTAGTTTTCAATCACAACCTATTGCATAACGTCATCTGTATCATCTGAGCAATTGTATGTTTAACAGAACACTGGTTGTTGTACCAGCTGGATACTAACTTGGCAGCCTTAGATTGAAGTGCATGTACAAGAATGTCTTTTCTATCTGGTTCCATGTCATTAATAACATTTGTTGTAGTTCACTACCTCTAAGCCCATCTACAAATGTCTGGACTGCATTAGGAAGTCCACTGGTGGTTCAGGAGAGACCACTCTAATCATTAGGTGTATATTTCCTTCAAACTCTTAGAATCTCCTTGAATGCTGTTGCCTTGCTTTCAGTTGTGCATGGTACACATTTTGCAAGTGCTGCTCCTGTAAGTAGTTGCAGAACCTTTGTTGATTTTCCATAGCTGTTCTGGCAGTCAAGTGGCACTTTCTGTAATATATCTGCAGAACCCCCTCTATGAATGAGTATGAGTAAAACTGCTTTCTTATCAGTTTGGCTATACAGCAGTTTTAAATTGTTGAAGGTACATCTATCAGATGTTGGTACCTTGGCATAAATTCTGTTATGATGAATTTCTTATTTTATTCTTATTTTCTGTACTTATGTGTCTAAGCAGAAAATAGGCAAATTGGGACAAACTGTTCTAATGAACGCTTGCAGCTTTGAAGTGGTTCATGAATTTTGCTGTTTGGGTTCCACTCTTTCGTCAAAAAATGACAAGATGAAAGAGATTCAGAGGAGACAGTCTGTTCTCCCTTATGATCGTTATGAAGTCTTGCAGTGTCCACTGGAAAACCAAACTTCAGCTATATAACAGGTTTGTCTGAATGGCGGTATCCTATGGGTCCCAGGGTTTATCCTTAACAGAGAAATCTTGCAACATATTCCACATGTTTGAGTAGAAGGTGTTGCTTAGGATATTTGGACCTGTGTGTGAAGGAGGAACCTGAAGGGTTTGGTACAATCATGAGCCCTGTACACTATACAAGGAACCCAAATCTTGGACCAAATAAAGCTGAAGCATCTCCAGTAAGCAGGGCATGTACTGTGAATGCCAGAAGACAGAGTCCTAAAGAGTACAGGGGCCAGCCAGGAGGAAAACAGCCAGTGGTGAAAGCAAGAATGCAGTGTAAGGTAAGGATAGTGTAGCAATGGATGCCCAGAAAATGATAAATGCTAGAGTTTAGGAGAGAGAGGCATTTAACCAGGACGACTGGAAGAGGTCAGTTGGGGAGACCAGTGCTGTAAAGCTATCAGAGAAGAAGATTCTTATTTCCCGAGTCTTTTTCTATTTTAGTATTGAAGTAAATGTTTCTCCTTCATTTATATTCAGCTTTTATTAAAGTCTGTTCTCTAATGTTTTCAGTTGATTCTTTCATGATTGTTCCAGAGTTGAAACTGATTTTTTGTTGGCACAAATTTTTCGGCTTCAGATACTTTTGTTGAGATTGATTCTTCTAAATAAAATATTTTAGCAGCATATTTATTCTGATCACCTCACTGTAGAGTCAACTCTGCGGTAGTACACTTGCATCTGTTTCTGCTTTGATATGGTGCCCTAATGTTTTCTACTTTGTGCTTCTGTTCTCCAGCTTCATATTTATATCCTTGCTTTGACATCTTTATACGTCTTTGTTTTGTCATTCTTTGCCTTTACATTTTTCTGTTTGACACCTTTCCCCTGATCCACGTCATAGATCAGAAAATTTCTTGTCATCTGATTTGATTCTTTACAGCAAGTCACAGATATTTCATCAGTATTCAGTAAAATTTCTTATGATATGTCCATTATTTGGTTTCCACAATTATACTCACTGACCCGCTTCTCATATGCTGCTCTTTTGGGAGTATCATAGATTGTGATCTTAAAACAGTGTAGTAAGTTATTAAATGCCAGAGAAATCAAGATGCAAACTTTTAACACTCCTGTAAAACAGTCATATTTATAGAACAATAGTTTGCCTATGTTATGTAGATATGCACCACTCAACAATACATTAACAAATAGTAGAAGGTGTGAAGTTAATTTTACTAATCTGCAGAAATAGCTAACACTTTGAAGTCAACCTTAAAATACAGTGCACACTCCTTCACTATTAAACACTTTCTCTCTGTTTCCCTGTGTTAAATAGAAAGTCTGAGATCACTGATAATGTAAATTAAAGACTGAAGTTGGATGTCTTTTCATTTTTTCAAGGATATCCATAATGTGCAAGCACATGCTTGTTTATTCTAGATGGTACTGAAATGGTGTCACAAATAATGCAGACAGCGAAGTGTGTGGACAACAGGAATGTGGCAAAGAGTGCTGACAGTGGGACACAGACACCTGAAGATGGTAGACCATGAAGTCTGAAAAAATATACATGCAAAGTGTGCGGACACCACCAAAACTTGCACATTTCTGACGTTCTTGTCAGAAATCAGTTTACATTTTAACTTTATCTATAATGTTACTCATTACGCGTAACATAATAATACATCCACTCATGACATTAAAAACACTTATTTACAGTTTTTCTTATTTTAATTAACTTTTTAATTTACTTTTAAAGTATGGAATGTTTGAAAAAAGAAGCGGAGGTCATCAACAATATGAGTATGGGAATTGAACTGAGTGTAGAAGGAAAAAAGAGGAAAGATGGACAAAAGTATAGAAAAACAGTTCAAAAGTATGAAGAAACAGGCAATATCAAATCGTGCTTAAAAGCTGTTGCTTTTATTTAAAAACTTGTGTGTGTGTGTGTGTGTGTGTGTGTGTGTGTGTGTGTGTGTGTGTGTGTGTGTGTGTGTGTGTGTGTGTGTGTGTGTGTGTGTGTGTGTGTGTGTGTGTGTGTGTGTGTGTGTGTGTGTGTGTGTGTGTGTGTGTGTGTGTGTGTGTGTGTGTGTGTGTGTGTGTGTGTGTGTGTGTGTGTGTGTGTGTGTGTGTGTGTGTGTGTGTGTGAAATACGCTTAATACTGACTATCATTTTGCCAATCCAAAGCCTTGAAAAGTGTGATATGGTCTAAACGAAAAATATTCACTGTCTCCCTCATCCTCTCAACTGTCCGAGGTAGAGTCCACACACCTTGCATATAAAAATATTTGCACCATCGCAGTCTATCATCCTCGGGTACCAGAGTGCCTCACTGTTCGCACATTTCCCAAAATTCTTGTTGTCTGCTCTCTTCATATATCCACTGGATTATTGTGTCCAGTTGTTTAGACAATGTGATGATTCATCAGACACATCTGTTGCATTATGCATTGCTATAACAGTACTAAATTTTGAGATAAGTTAGTAACATAGACTCTGCTTTTACTAAAAAAATTTACATTCTAATGTTCATTTTATGAGAAGAGCAAGAAATAAGAAAAAAAATTGTTGTTTCCTAAAATTCATATGTCAATATTGTTTCAGATAAAGATCTTCCAACTTTTCCAGTCACAGAGCTTCTGATGAAATCTGTCAAGCAAAGAGTAAAACTGGCAAGAGAAGTAGATCAACTGCAGTTATCATATAAAAGAACTAATTCTAATGTGGGATGGTTACAAAAAGCTGCCCAAGAAATGGATTTACTTATTGATAATGATGAATTGTATCCTTTTAGTTTTGCAAGATTAAGAGAATGGATGATTTTGTGTATGTGTGTGTGTGGGGGGGTTGAGAAACTTATAGTGTCTTTTAACTTTAGACAACAGAAATATGTTAATATATTTTTAACTATGATTCTCTCTTTTTATATTAATTTCTCAGACTGATTCATGTGTCAGGCTAAGCATGTACGAGGCGTGTTTTTTAAGTAAGTACCGTTTTGATACTAAAAATAACAAGTAATATTTTTGACATGATAATGTCTTATGGCTGGGGGTCATTTGAAAATTTCTGTAACGCATCACGCTGCATGACGTCATCATTTACCAGCCGGGAATCGTTAACTAAAACCGCGACCGCTAACGTGCTAACGTCCGTCGCAGATTAAAGACCTAACAAGCAAACAACACTGCATAGCTGTAGATAGGTATGTAACCAATCAGTCAGTCAGTAACCATAATAATGTTGCGTTTAGCTGGCGGCTGAAAGACATTATCATGCTCTTAAGCTTTTACCATTTGGTAAACGGTACTTTACTTTTTTGAACAATTTTATTTTTACATGAAAGCCAGTACATTAAACTATTTTTCAACATAGTTTCCACCTATATTGAGGCACTTGTCGTATCGTGTGATCAGCTTCTGTATTCCGTCTTCATAGAAATCAGCCGCCTGAGAAGATAACCTACACAGTTATGAGAAGTTAATTGCTGCACAGCTGTTTTGACATCGTCATCATCATCATCATCATAGCGCTGGCTGCCAAGGTGCCACTTTAAATGGAGGAACAAGTGATAGTCACTGGACATGAGGTCTGGACTGTAGGGGGGATGATCCAGTTTTTCCCAGCCAAATGACATAATCAGATCTTGGGTGCGTTGAGCATCGTGAGCCGAGCATTGTCTTGAAGCAGTACGATTCCCCTACTGAGTATGCCACGCCTTTTGTTTTGGATTGTGCGACGCAGTTTATTCAGAGTCTCATAGTATGTAACACCATTTATCGTTTCACCCCGAGGCAAAACATCAACAAGCAACACCCCTGCCTGTCCCAAAACACAGTGCACATGATTTTCTGGGCTGAAATGGTTTGCTTGAACTTCATCTTTTTGGGAGATGTTGAGTGCCTCCATTTCATGGACTGCTGCTGTTTTGATTCCGGTGTAATGTGAGACATCCATGTCTCGTCACCAGTGACGATTTGGCTTAAAAACAGATCACCTTCCTCACTGTACCTCGTGAAAATAGTCAGAGCACTGGCTAAACGTTTTGTTTTGTGCTATTCAGTCAGCATTTTTGGGACCCAGCGTGAGCACAACTTCCGATAATTTAAGCGGTCTGTCACAATTTCAAAGAGAACACTTCTTGAAACTTGAGGAAATTCATTAGACAGTGACGAAATCGTAAACCGCCTATTCTAACGAACTTTTTCGTCAACTTTCTGCACCAGGTCGTCATTAATGTCAGACGGTCGCCCACTCCGTGCCTCATTGTGCACATTTGTACGGCCTTCTTTAAATGCTCTAACCCACTTTCTCACCATGCCATCGCTCATAGGGTTTTCCCCGTACACTTCACTTATCTGTCGATGAATATCGGCCGCTTTCACGTTTCTTGCATTTAGGAAACGAATTACAGCCCGTATTTCACAATCAGCAGGACTTTTCAATGGTATGAGGCATTTTAAACACGCACAGGAAAATGTAAACAAAGACTTCTGCTCATGTAATGGCATCTGTAGCAAGCCAATAGATGCAGACACTCAGTGCGCATGCGCAGAACAGCGACCGCTGCACTGTAGCGGCAATATAGCGAAACGGTACTTACTTAAAAAACGTGCCTCTTATCAGTGAATACTTTTTGACATTTTACAATTATTTGTAATGTATACAATTTTTGTAGTACTTAGCTTCACATAATGTGGGAATCCGTTGATTAGGCCCGTATATTATTTTAATTTCCATTTCTTACAAATTACTTCAACAGTTAATAAATTATAATTAGTTGAAGTTTGATTATTTACACTATTACATACATAATTTTAAGTTTACTGTGTTTTTTACATACATTGATTAATATTACTTTTTTTTACACGAACAGGCTTTCCTTTTCTTCTCCTGCCAGAAGGCCCTCATTCGCACACTACGCACCGCCTTCTTTTCCACTGTCCACCCCTTTCTCGTCTTCTTCTCACCGCAGAGAACCTTAATACTGTATTACTTATTATTATTATTTTTTTTAATCATTTGTCAAATTTAAAAATTATACTACAATTTGGAATTTCATCCAATCTAATATGGCAGAAAGTCTTCTTACTTTTTCACAACCTAACAGTTTTACAAATTTTATAAATTTGTATTATTTTAATAGAGTGTATGTACTGTTACATTTTATAGCAGTACGATATGTAGCCCATCTACATATGCTGGAAGTCCAAACAGTTAAAAAAGAGTATCATTAAGACTCCATTGTCATCTTTGTGAATATTATGCATGGTACGGACACCTGATCCATGATTTCTTGATAAAGCTTGGGATTTCCTGTGTCCATCAGGCTCCATACCTAACTTTTAAATTTCTGGTTCTCGCATAAAATGAAGCTGCCACTGTAATGCCACTATTTAAGAACTGAAAAAGTAAGTAGCAGCATAATTTGTAGCAGTACCAAAATAGATTCATTAATCTTTCTAGAAATGAAAGTACTAACAGGGTAAGCATATTGGTTCACAAAGTACAGTATGTCAAAGTTTTGTATATCACATCGGTAAGATGCGTAGTCGTCTGTGCAAGGCGTGTCCAGAGGTATACAAGAGTTGGAGGGGGCTATTTGGTGAGCCGCACCACACCAGTCGTGTTGTATACCTCGAGACTGCCGGAGCCTAGCTTTCCAGTACGTGCATACAAAGCAAATTTCATTACAAGAGTATTTTTCAATACTACATTCGTTCAATATTGTATTCATTGAATACTTCTGCAGTCCCTCAACCGAAATTTTCACGCCTATTAGGAAGAGGAATAGCTGTAAGAAGCCAAAGTAAATGTATCATAATGAAATTGTTTAATAAGATTAACGACGAAAATCCAGAAAAGCACATGTCAGAAATTAAAAACCGTGTTGCTGGTCTGTGTGGAATATCGGTTCACGTTTTAAGAAAAATTCTGTCGGAATCGAAAAAATTGTGTGAAAACAAAACGTTTACTACACCTGGGAAAACTAATAAACGAACTAACAAGAAAGTTAATATAGATAATTTTCAAATTAGTGCATTACGAAATATAATTCATTATTTTCACATTACACATAAAAAGTTGCCTTCTTTAAGAAAATTAATTTTGGTTTTGAAAACGGAACACCCGGAATAGCAGTTTAACTTTACCCATGAAACTTTACGAGAGATTCTTAGAAGTATGGGGTTTAAATGGAAAAGGACAAGCGATAATCGAAAAATTTTGATTGAAAAACACGATATCCATTTCAAACGAATAAATTACTTAAAAAAATTCAGGCATATAAAGAAGAAGCAAGAACGATAGTTTTTTCGGATGAGTCATATATCCATTCACCCATGTAAAGATCTATTGTTGGTCAAACGGGTCGGCCAACGGTTTTAAGAAAAATATTTCTAAAGGGCCTATATTAATAATAACCACTGCTGGAAGTGAAGGCGGGGAAGTGCCTAACGCGCGTTTAATTTTTAAATCGAGCCAAAAATTGGGGGACTATCATAACGATATGGATGCACTCAATTACAAAAAATGGCTTAGAGCACAACTGATACCTAATCTTCTGCCCCGTCCTGTGTTGGTAATAGACAACGTGCCTTATCACAATAAATTATTAGTAAAAATAATTTTCTAAAAACAACAAAATCTTCTAAATTAGTAAAAAAAAAAAAAAATTATAGTACACAATGCGTTTTGTAGTAAACACAAAGACGCATTGTACTACTCAGTTGAATTGGGTAGTGCAACTGCTGGTTGCTGGCATGTGTGTGTGTTTGTGTGAATGTAGTTGTGTGTCCCTTCCACCGACAAATTCTTCCACCCAAATGGTGCGGCACTACGGGTGGGAGTATACAATCTACGCGAACAAGTGATATAGAAAACTTTGACATACTGTACCTATTATGAACAAGATTAGAGATGTAAACCAAAACATAAGTTTTTCTAAACATTGTCTGAACATTTTTGAACACACTTCTTGTTACAATACTGTTCCAACTCTCGCACGTTTACATTGAAAATGTTTACAAGGACGTGTCGCACATTTGCGGCCGATCGCTGGTGCGTGATCGAAAATGGGAACTGGTGAGTTTCCATAGAAACTACTTCTTTGTTGTCAATAATGTAGTACACATATAAAACTTTGCTTATGAATGCGACTACATTTAACTTATAATCTGTACATTGGTAAATGAAGAATGAATTCATTGATTGAATGAACATAAATATATATATTTTTTAGATTTATTGAAGCATTTACAATGCGCTTTTCTGCAATGCCTGTAAATTTTTTGATCATTCCTGCCAATATGTTGGTATCTTCCAGTGGCATATTAATCTTCCTGATATTCATTTGCAGTGCAGTTCTGAATTATAAATGCCAGTAACTGAGTAAACTCTAATGTAAAGTTAGTAGGCACATTCCAAAGCTAAGACGTCAAAAACTAATAAAAGAGGACAACATGTTCATACATGAATTATCTCAGGTAATCTGTTGTTTCCTAACTAATAACAACATAGTAAATTGTCAGAACCGCGGTTTGTGATGGGAATCCTTAGTTAGAGAACCATTAGTCAGAAAGGATTGTTTTCTGTGAATCAGATAGGGTATAAATTAATAATAAGCTGATAAATAACTTTTCTAAACCTATGAAGGTATATAGTAGTTCCATTAGTAGTATTTCATATTACTATTATAGTATTTCATGTTTATTTTGTAGTTTCCTAATATTAAAGAACCTTCTAGTCTTTTACTATATATTCATTATATGAACACACACACAATATTTTTTCATTACCATTTTTATTATTATATTTAGGTAACAAATATTAATTTTCCTTAATAAAATTTAGACCTGATAAAATGGACGATGAAATGTCATCAACTTTGCACAAGCAGATAAATGCAAAGAAAAAACAACTTTCTACCTTATTGTCTACAGCTGTAAAACCACTTGGATTCTCATATAAGTATCCAACATTAAATCAGTCAGTCAAAACGACGGCAAGTACTTTCAGCACCATATCAGCAATCCAAGCAGTGAAGGATGCGAATAAGACGGGAACAAAAAAGAAAGGCATCGCGGGATCTAAAAAAATTAAAATCAAAAAGAAAAAGAAGAGATTTTATTAAAAAGTTTATTCTCCGAGTTAACTATAGGCAGGGGCGGATTAGAATCGCATGGTGCCCTATGCTGCCATCAGACTGGTGTCCCCCCCTCCGAATTAAAAATTGAACCTTGTATCCATTATTTACACTGATAAATGGCATACACAATTTCGAAAGTTAACAATTATTTTATTAAACTCTCAAATTACAACAAATATTTAGCTAAACAGTGATTACAATGAGGACAGTAGTACTTAAGCTTAGAAAATACTAATCGATCCATTTTTTTTCTTGATTGTGTCTTAACGAAGACTTGTATAATTCTAAGTCGAGCAATTCATGTATCTCGGTTTCAATATTCAACCTTGCTAACGAAGATAATCTCTCATCTCCCATACTTGAACTCAACGTACTTTTAATGCATTTTAATACAGAAAATGATCTTTCAGATTCACAGGTAGCTATTGGAATCGTCAAACGCAGATGATAAGCAATGCATATATTCGGAAATCAATCGTTTTACAATCAATAATCAAGTTTAATACTGTAAGCAGACAAACTGTAGTATCATAGAATATATCATCTTCATTAGAACATAAAAAACATAACGGCGAACTCGTTAAAAAGTGTGCACACATATTTTTATGATTTTGGATTGAGGATATTTGTTTTTCTCATATTTATTATCTTGAAAAAGTTTTTGTGATTTAGGGCTGGATAGTGCCCCCTCTGATAGCTGAGGCCCTGGTGCCTGGTGCTGCAGCATACCCTAGAGTTATGGATAATCCGCCACTGACTGTAGGGATAAAAATGTATTATTCTCCACCATCAAATGGACTATTAATTCTGATTTACTATGTCAATAGGAACTTTTTGCATGATCATCAAATTTTTTCAGTTTTGGTTTTTGTTATTAATGTGTATAATAATTGCTCTTTTACAATTTTTTTTGTTTTGTTAATTGTTAAGTATTTCTAAGTTTTGTAAAACAATTATTTGTCACTTATTTTAATAGTTCTGGTAAATTCATCATTAATTAAATTAGTTAGTACACATCTAACATTATATTGTTAACGCCAAAATGTTACTGTTTACACAGTAAGTTAGAATTATTACTGATTTGGTGGAAGAATAATATCCTTTCAAACACAAGGAAGAGAAAAGTCAAAACAAAATGTCCCTGCTTTAAAATGTTTATATTTATTACATCCCAAATATACCAGAGTCATTGTCACCACTATAATTTTTCTCCATTCTTTCAATATTTTGTACCTCATCGACATACCATTTTTCTTCACCTATTTCCTATCTAATTTTGTTCAGTAATATAGTATTCTGAACATGCATGCAGGACATTCTAAATATAAAAAAGTAATAACAGTCAGTTTCCAGTTGTCATGGATATTAAGAGGATGAGATCTATGAGTAACACAAAACCAACTATACTCTGTGACATTTTGTGTAATGTAAGAATCATGTATGGTAAAGGCCAGGTTCTATTGTTTGACCAGAATAAATGTATATTAATATCCATGTAGAACTTACGTTGAGCATGACAGTATTGTTTACCACAGAAGTAAATACAAATTTCACTCCAAAAGTAAGTTAAATTTGCTTGTATACAAACAAATGTTTAAACATGTAGAGTAATAATAGGTAATGTGCACTGACTGAAACAGCTAAAGTTAACAGGCCCAACGGTATTATAAGATTTTTATATTAATACAAAGTATTTATACAAAAAGTGACTTTAAAACGTGGTTCAAAATAAAAGGTTGTTTAAAATTTTGTTTTGTAAATAGTTGTATTTTTTTAATCAGTACATACAGTTAAAAAAGAGTAGTTTATAACTAGTTGTCCTTGTTTCCTTCTACATATGCTATTCAGCAGTTGCTTAGCCACGGGAGATTATGGTGATTACAGCCTCCCCCGTCCCTAGTATGTCATCAATGGAGACTCAAGTAAAATTTGAAGGCAGGCAGTACCAGCTTGCTAGCAGTTTTTCATATAAAATACACAGTATCTATAAATGATGAATTTCCTACTACTACCTACATCTCTCTCCGCTTATCATTAATAATCCATCACCATGGGACTTAGTTTGCAAGTCCCATGAAAAAATCTTGCCCCCCCCCCCCCCCAGAAAATGCTTGGCTACATCACGGATGCTATCAGGTCCGTAACATACATTACCGCTGTTCTACGAGGTTTGATCAAAAAGTTCGTGCACTTTTTGGATTTTGTGTGCTATACATGTCCAATTAAAAAATTGTTTTTATGTGATGTTTGTACCCATCTTAGTCACAATTGCCTAAAATTTGTATGCTATTGGATGAATAGATTAGATTTGAGAACTATTTGAGAAAGTTATGTTTTGGAGTTTTAATTTAAACTAGCTGCCAGGGTGTTTGCCCGTGGTCCAAGATTTTCAATTAAACCAAACATTTCAGTAGCACCACAGGCACCACTGGGCCATCTTCAGTGGATGAAATGAGTCAAACCTAATGCAGGTGTCATACGTTAGGACCACAGTATGGTTAAGGCTAAAGATGTCCCATGACACTACCTATACTTATAAATTCACCAAGTATCTCAATCAGGTAATAATTATACCAACAGCCAATCAGAAAAAAGAAGGTGTATGAGAGGCTCACAATGCGCCCTGCCATAAAGTACCAAGACAGGCTTTTGCCACGTCAATTCATAGTAATTGCAGCGTGTTTCTGAATCAAGATGGACTCCATACGAAGGCAAGGGAAGTATGCACTCTCCGCCGGCAAGAGCTTCGTCTCATCAAAGAGGACCCGATGGTCGGCATTGGCGAGCACGTGTTCGGCTACGGCAGAGTTTTCCGGATATCTCAATCAACAGTAATGGCCATGTTCACCTATGCAAGTGCGGATTCTGTATTTCGTGGTCCAGTCATTGTTTCTTAAAGAATTTCAGGCGAAAAATAACACTTCGTACTGACACCACAACTGCTATATTTGCCCCAATGCAATCTTTCTCCTGAATAATGAAAAGCACCACGAAAGTGCGTTTAAAGAATATCACTGAGCGAGCTGAAGGCTATACAAAAATGTGTGTTTGAAAACTGTTCTTAACACTGAAAAAAGCATTGGCATAGTCATGTTATAACCAGTTGATGCTATGTTGACGGGACCATTTTTAGTGGTGGGTCTTCGAATAGCTTAGAGTCGAACTGCCTTGGTGAACACATCTATACATACAAGTATGTGTTTTCTACCCCCATGAATAGCTCTCGGAAATGGGCCCAGGAAGTCTACTGCTACTAATTCTCCCTTTTCCTGTGTCTTGATATTTTGCATATCTACGTAGGTGTGAAGATTCGGATGTCATGCTGTTTGACATTCGTAGCATCCTTTTAAGATTGCTTTTATTCTTCTAAACGTATTATTCAAAATGAAGTCTTCCTTCAAAGCTAAATGACATTTTAAAGCAGACGCATGTGCTAAACGTTGATGACACGGTATAATTAGTGTTTTTAGCATCTCTGGTGACAGGATTATTTTCCAATCATAATTGACGAGGTGATAACTTCATGTGACTTATTTGAAGATCTTTGTTTTGTTCATTTGCTATATTGTTTAACAAATATTTAACTCTACCATCTGTTTGATATGTAATGTTTATATTTTAATATCATTACACTTATTTATATTATTTATTGTTCCCCTTTCTATAGGACAATAGGTATTTGACAACATTCTTTCCTGTTGTGTATTGTTTAGGGTGTCACACAGCTCGTGTGTACAGGTCGTTTTTGAAACCTGTCCATGCTGACGCTTGGTTACCCTTCTGCAGTCATACATCTTCCTTGTCGATTGTCGTGCTACGATCACCCCCTCCCTCTTTGGATGTTGACGGGCGTGTCGGCTGTTGCACACTTTTATTTTTATAATTATTTTTATTATTATTATGATTATTATTTGTATTAATGTTATGTACATTTGCATTGTACGGTTTTACGTATTTTTTTCGATGTACCTGGATGTGCTACGCTCCGTTATTTGGAGTCAGGTTACTTTTTTCAAAGGGTTGTTTATATTCTTTCCACTTCTTTCTTCTCAAACTGCGGTGATTTGTGGTGTATTGGATTTGGTGTAGAGTACTGTTCCTGCTGCGGCCGGTTGTCTCTCCTTTCGTACTCTTTATTTACAAATTGTGATGATTGCGTTACAAGGATAAGAAGTTCCTCAATGGTTTTAACTCCTTGGGTATATACAGCAAATCTAATGTGTCTGTCAAAATGATAACTTAATTTTAATACTAATTCATGCTCCGTGAAACTTGGTCTAAGATGCTTACACCGTTCGACGAGTTGTATTATGTAGTCTTCCATGGAACGTTTGCTGTTGATGTAATACCGCCCATACTCCAGCTGGTCTCGTACCTCTCTCTGGGTATGTATATTCCAGTACCGATTTTCAAAGGATGCCTTGAACTGTTCATAAGTTTTATATCCATGTTTTTCGGTATCCAAGCCACTTATAGTATATAATTAGTAAAATAGTTTACCTTTTTCTTTTCCGTCTGGTGGCCTTTTCTCTATATTTCAATCAACGCATTTCAGGGCATATGCCCCATCATCAGGATATCCCTTGTTAAAGGTATTTTATGGGCATTTAATCTGGGCATTTTATGTTAAAGTTAAAATCTGGGCATTTTATGTGTTTTTATGTTTGTATTATATTTATTGTTGTGTGTAGAATTGTGTGTGCAGTGTTTTTAATATTTTAACCATCGACGACCTTTAACAAGGGATATCCTGATGATGGGGCATATGCCCTGAAACGCGTTGATTGAAATATAGAGAAAAGGCCACCAGACGGAAAAGAAAAAGGTAAACTATTTTACTAATTATATGTTCATAAGTTTCTGTTTGGTCCCGAACAGTCGTATACCATTTAGATGCTGTTTCCTGGAAATGTCGACTTACAAAATCTATACGGTCTCTGTCGCTTAGGTTGCTTCCTATTGTTGCCATTTCTCGTTCACATTTTTGTAAAAATTCTGTGGGGTTCTCCCATTTATTACCTTTAAAACTGATCTTCTCTCGATCGTCTACCTTCGCAGCACACATCATTATAGCACTTGGTCGTCTCTTGACTTCAGCTCATAGTTTTTCTACCTCCTCTTGTAGTCCATCTTTCATGTTGTTAATTTCCATAGAGTGGTGCGTAGTTTTTCTAGTGACCTCCTCCACAGCTATTTCTACTGTCTCGGTCCTCACAGTGAATTCCTTTGTTCTGTTGGTGTTGTCCAGGATGCGCTCATTCAAGTCTTTGTGTCTGAGATCATGCTCCTGCTTCGTAATTTTAAATTTTTCATTCCACTGTTCAGCCAGTTGTCGAATGTGTTCTTTAGTGAAAGTTAGATTTGATTTTGCTATCGATCTTTACAGCTTGTTCGTTAAGTGACTGTTGAACTACTTTCTAACTGAGTTTTCACTTCTTCAATAGTAATTTCTAATCGATTACAACTATCTTCTATTTGAGTTTCTAATCTCGTATTACTATCTTCTACTCTTCCTAATTTATTTTCTAATTTTTCACTTAGTTCTGTACTATTCGTTTTCAACTCGTCTTGAAGTCGTTTAAACATCGTTTCGAAGTCCATTGTTGCTGGCTTCGCCATTGTGACTACGGTGTCCTAACTGATTCATTATTTGAATTATATTTTTAATTATTGGTCCACCGTGACTCTATATTTCTTTATTTAAAATTTATTTTATTTATCCGTATTAATTTCACAACTTTTTTTTCTCTGTACTTCATTTAACACTTTGTAATATTATTTATTACATGAATTGACTATTAATTCTTTCTACAATATTTGTGCTAATTATTTATTAGACTTTATTTAAATTCTGGGCGCCATTTACTTGTAATGATAATTAACATATATCTTTTTTTTATGTCAGGGCCCCACGTTGGCAGCGACAATTCTTATACCACGTTATTTTTAGACACTTACTTTTGCACATATGCTCTTACTCATTTGTGCCCACTTACGCACGTCTCGAAGGTATACTCTTCTTCTGCAGTATTTACCTTGATGTTCCCCAGCTGGGTCGCAGGCTTTGGTTGTTGATTGAGTGTGGATAAGCACGTGAATATCATTATACAATTTTAATACAAGTAAAGAGTACAGAGGATTTAGTATTGGTTGTGAAATTAGTACGACTGTGTTAATAAAATCATATTCATTTGATTTATTATTTAAAAAATTCAAATTATCATATTAATTATTATTTTGTATGGGTTAATTACTATTTGAACCCTTATATTCGATACGAATATAATGTAATTGTAACGTGTTTAAAATCTGATCTCTTATATTCTAAGACATATTATACACAAATATAAAACATATATGACCTGAAATATTTACACAGACATATAATACATAACACATATATTAATATAATACGTGATTCACACGTCTGAAATTGACTATTTATCTTGTCTTTGCAAGTGTGGTTTTTATTATATACCACTTAATAAAACAATTAATTAATTAAACAGTTATTAAAAATTACTAATAGAGAACATTTTATTACTTTTATTAATTATCTTATTAATGTCTCAATTAATTAAAACCATCAATTTAAATAACTCTCATACTTGAATTTAATTCTCTAATAAAATATGGTTCTACTCGTATATTGACCATTTATTTATGAGATTAATAAATTTAACTTATATGCTCTGTTCAATTATTCTTTGAACTTATTTATTACTCATTCTGGAAAATAAAAATATACTAATGTTTTTGTAAACTTGTATATGGAATCTAGAGCTTCTTTCAATAGACCTCAGGGTCATTTATAATATTAAATAAATGTCTGATTTCACCTGCATTTTTCTGCAACCATTTAACTTTGTCGTTACCGTCATCTGGACTCTCGAGTTTGTTGATCCTCTTCGGTATCACCTTCTCTGTCTCTGCATCGTTGAAATTCCTCTCACCGTCTACTGGATGCTGAGTTCTGACGTGGACCTCTGGTCGTGATGATGTACGGCTGGATGTAGCTGCATGTGGCTGTCCCTGCGTCCTCTCGTATTCTGCTCTGGTTCCTCTCCTCTTCTTATCTTGTCCCTCGTGGATGTCTCGAAGTTCTATATTACTTCTTGAAGTTCATCGACGTTACAACTCTCGTAGATTCGATATTATAGTCTTTTAAAATAAATCATGTTTCACTAATACTTGCACCGACGTACTGCTGGTTCCATCGCACTTCAAGTTATGTAATACAGTTAAAAAACATTACTTGACTTTATAAAATTCGCGGTTTCTCCCCTTCCCTACGATTAAAAACCAACGAAGCTTTTAATTCCATATCCAGGCTCACTTACAATATTTATTTATTTAAAATTAAATACTACGTTTACTTCTTTTATTATATCTTATACATAATGTTTAATTATTACATTATTTTTATTATTTACATCTTATATACCTCATACGTGCATTCGTATGTTATCATACCTCAGTCAGGGGTTGATACATAGACTTATGCTAAACGTATCGTTGCAATATATAGGCTATATATAAATCGGTTCATAACGTTATCCTATGTCTTCCGATCCCTAGTCTCCATTGGTCTCGATCTAACCAAGATTCTTCTTCCAATTCCCGGTCTCTCATTGCCCGGTTGATGCCTTCCCTCCAGCTCAACCTAGGTCTTCCTCTTCGCCTACGAACGTATGGTGTCCATCTCAAAATTTGCTTGGGGAGTCGATTATCCGGTATTCTTTGCATATGCCCAAACCATCTGAGCTGTTTTGTTTTTATGTCGTCGACAATAGAGTACTGTACCCCCATTATCTCGAATTCTGACGTTTCTTACTTTTTCCGGTTTTGAGCTCCCTGCCGCTCTTCGCCAATAATCCATTTCAGTAGCTTCCAACAACTTTTCTGTTCTTTGTATTATTGGCCATATTTCACACCCGTATGTCGTAATTGGTTTCACGATTGTATTGTATATACGATGTTTATTTTGTTTTGATATTTGTTAATCCCACAATATGTTGTTCGGCAATGCTATTGATTTTCTTCCCTGGTTATTTCTTTCTCTTACCACTTTATCTAGACTACCATCTTGTGTAACTGTTGTTCCTAGATATTTGTAGCTATTGCAATTTATTATTTCTTGTTCGTCTTCTAAAATTAAATTCTTCTGTTCCCCACCAATGCACATATACTCTGTTTTCTTTGTGTTTACTTCAAGGACCCATAGCTTATATTCCTCTATAAGTTTTCGTCTTATGTATTCCATGTCGTAATAGTCCTGCGCTACCACGACTTGGTCGTCAGCGAAACAGTGTGTACACTGTGTTGTCAATTAGAGGTATCCCCATTTTGTGACATTTCTTTTTCCAGGTTTTGAGGGCTTGTTCCAGGTATATTTTAAAAAGCGTCAGTGAGAGACAAAACATCCCTGCTTCAGGCCCTTACTAACATTAAATCCTTTTGAGACTTTACTTCCAATTTTTACGTGCGCTTTCAATCCGTTGTATAAAGTCTTAGCCGCTTCGATTAAAGTGGAGGCGATGTTTGTTTGTTGAAGTGCCAGCCAAAGTTTGGTGTGCGGAATACTGTCATACACTTTCTTAAGGTCAGCATATAGGCAGTGCACTTCTTGGTTTACAGCAGTTTTCTATGATTTGCGTGAAGCAAAATAAGTGATCTATGGTTGATGTCCCCGCCCAAAAACCAGCTTATTCCTCTGCTCTGCTTCCATGTCCGAGTATTGATGTTCAGTTTTTTCCTTCAGAAGTTTTCTATATGTACACTCTACTGATTGAACTCGTCACTGCAATTCCACGGTAATTGTCACATTTAGTTGTTTTACCTTTTTTGTGAATGGTTGATACAAAAGATGCTTTCCATTCTTGCGGTATTTGTTTTATCATTTATGCATCTATGGAATAGTTTCGTAAGATGTTCATATAATTTTGTTGTGCCATATTTGAGCAGTTCCGCTGGGATGTTGCCAGGTCCGGGGGCGTTACCATTTTTCAGATATCGACATATTTCCTTTATCTTAAGGTTAACCTTACAGGTGAGGAAGTCATTATAATGTTGTCGAATTCATAATCGGTGTTATTTTGAAATTCTAGTCTGCTTTTTCTTAGGAGGTTACTAAAATATTTGTCCCATTTCCGTAGAGATATTGACGATATTTAATCTTTCTTTTTTTCCCGTTTTATCGACTTTAGGAATTTCCAACTTTCAGTGCATTGCCTGCCTCCTATATAAGTATAGGAGGGAGGCCCTCCTATATCCCAGTCGCAATTCTTATCCCGTGTTTAATTTTTCCTTTGCGTTATCATTCTTCGCACCGCTGCTTGTGCCTCCTTGTATGTTATTTTGTCCTCAACTGTTTTTTTTTAGAAATTTTTTGTATTTCTCTTTCTTGTTTTTGATTAGTAATTCTATTTCTTTATTCCACCAGTAAGGCGTTGTCTTTCTTTCTTTTTCATAACATCCCAATGCCTCCTTTGCGGCTTCGTGTATGAAATTTTGAATGTGCATATAGTGTTCTTCACACTGCTAAATTGCTTGTTTTCCGTCCAACCAAGTTCCATATAACGTCCTAATGCTGTCATGGTCTAGGCTATATAAGTTATATAGCTTTAACTATATCAAATTTTAATTATATCAAGCTTAGTTGTATGAGGATTATTAATCTTGGAATTAAAAATACATTCTGATTGTCTGGTTCATATAATTTTATAATCGTTCATTAAATGGCTGCAATATATTCAGATTAATATTACTATTATTATTCAGATTTCATATATCGACTGTTAGTTTTAAATCTCACGTATTATAGTCTTTATGAACAGACTTTACCAGAATCCTTCGTCATTCCGCCATATTACAAATTTAAAAATAAATCTTAATAAATATTAAATGTAAGCGATCAATCATGGCGATCTATGTTTGGTGAGTGGCAGGGCAGGTGGTATTGTTTTGCGATTGACGTGTGTAAAAACTTCCAACAGCCTCTTCTCTGTGTACACATGGCAAGTGCAACGTTACACACTGATTACTGTGTCAGTAAAAAGTAAAACAAGAATGGGAGCTGTGTGTTGTCAGTAATTTTAAACTACCTTGAAATTCTGCAAAGAGCTAGTTTACGCTTCAGTGTAATCATACTGTTACCACAAAACATTTTTTGTTAAATCCTTATGACGTCAATCACAGTTGTGTGTTTGGCGTTGTAAGAACTCAGCAACAATTGTCCTGATGATGACAATAAATACTGTCAAAACATGGATACAATTTAAAATTTGTGTTATCATTTTTTGACCAATCTTCGCAAATCCTTCATTGTTAAAATTTTTATAAAATGTTAAATCCTATTCCGCGCGGACGTGACGTAACAATGAGATACACAATTGCCAAAAAATCTGATGGAGATTACTGTCATCTTGTAAGCCTAAGGTAAAAGCAGTGTCGGCTCTAGGTTTTTTGACACCCTAGGCGAAAAAAAGTTCGCCCCACACCCCCATAATCTCAACCCCCCTCAACCATACAAAAGTGAGGCCTAGTCGCCCCTAACATTTTCACACACCATCCTATTGTTTATTGTTTGTCACAATTTAGATTTGTTTAACCATTAAATAAAATCAAACTTACCCATTTGGTCTCGTTGTGGAACAAGGATTTGCAGTTTCAATTTCTTGCGTTCCCGCATCGAAAGTTTAAGTTCATTTGTGCCAACATAGAATTGTTAAGTGGAAAAATATCAAAAATGAGTATGTTGTACTATAATACTGATGATTTTTTTTTATTTCCAATGTTAGAAGGAAAAATAAATAAAATATATTTCTTAAAATAGGCCAGGTTCTATTTACACTTTTTGTTAGTCTAAGACCTTCATATTTAGAAAGTAGATGTTAATTTCTTTACAAAAAAATAGTAACACAAAGACTCAATTAACTTTACAACAAAAGACTCACACTCACAGTTTAAGATACATTGATAAAATAAAACATTTATAATCCTAACGGTGCTTTTCTTGCTTTTATTTTTGACGTTTACTAAGGCTGTCGGATCGAGGTGTTTTTCCAAGTCACTTTCTATGGAAATTGTGGCTAGACCCACAAGTCTTTCCTGGCTCATTGTACTGCGAAGATATGTTTTAATTAATTTCAATTTAGAAAAACTTCTTTCAGCACTTGCTACGGACAGTGGCAACGTGAGCAATATACGAAGAGCTACACATATGTTAGGAAATCCATTTTCAAGATCATGATGGTAAATATAGCTTAAAACCTCTTCAGGGGTTGTCACTGAGTCATTGAGATGATGACAAATTCCTCTCAGCTCAGAACACAGTCCTAAAGCGTCAATATCAGATTCCTTCACACCTTTATTTTGAACTGTTAACGCCTTCTCCAAGTTTTCACACAACAGCTTAATTTCTGCAGAGTTTTTGTTTTTCAGGTTACGAATGTCGTACAAAAATCCAAAGGTAGCAGATACTTCATTTAACTGAAAAAATCGTTCTTTGACCGCATTGATAGCTGTGTCTAAAGCAGCAAAATAAAAATGGATTTTGAAGTTTTCCGACGGGTCAGTTACATTTGCAGATTCATGTGTTGCTTCGTAGTCAAACATTCGCGTCTTTTTTCGAATGCGGACCTTCTCTTTCTCAAAAACTGGTTCTATACCAACTTCTTCTGCTACTTCACGAGCATCAACCAAAGTTCTGTTGAATTCCAAGTCACTTCTAGCACTGATCAAATACTGTTCTGTTTTTTTCAATTGACTAACTGCTCTTTGGAGAGAGAAATCATTTTCTTGCAGTATCTTACTTGTTAAATTGACTTGAAACAAAATGTTGTGCCATGTGACAAGAGCGACAACAAATTTGAAGTTCGAGACGTTTTTAAGTAACGCAAGTGCTTCTGCCTTTGTTTTAATACCACTGGAACCTGTTAGAGAGGAATCTTCATAGCTTTCTTCCAAAGCGTCACACACACTTGAAAGCAGATAACGCAAAGGCGTTAGTGCATCAATTCGACTGGACCATCGTGTATCACTCACGGGTTTTACAGTCAAAGATGGCACATGACGGCATAAAATCACCCATCAACGTGTCGATGCTGAAAAGAATACATAAGTTCGTTGGACCACATCAAAAAAGGAGGTTACTTCCAAGTAGCATGAAGCTGCGTCATTGACCACAAGGTTTAAAGTATGCGAACAACATGGAACATAGAATGCATTAGGATTAATAACCAAAATCCTTCTCTGAACACCACTTTCCTTTCCTTTCATATTGCTGCTGTTGTCGTAACCTTGTCCTCGAATATTCTCAACAGGTAATGACATATCTTTTAACTTTTCAAGAACTACCACAGTCATGGACGATCCATTACTTTCTTGGAGTGGCATAAAACCCAAAAAATGTTCTTTCACCAGAACTTGATTAAGATCAGATTCGTTTTTTGATGTTACCTCAGAAGAAGAAAGTATTTGTACGAATCTAATGATCATAGTCATTTGCTCTGTATGACTAACATCTGGGGTGCAGTCCAATATGATGGAAAAGTATTTAGCTTTTTGAACTGAAAACAAGATCAATTCATTTTGTATATTTTTCCCCAGGTAATGAGTATGTCTTTTTTCATCACTTCTAATTCGCCTTAAGTGTTCATTCATAACTGGGCCAAACATTGATAAATATTCAATAAATTTCAAAACGTTGCCGTTATCATGAGCATCAAGTTTTTCTGTTGCACCTCGAAAGCCCAAGTTTTGCGTGCCAAGAGATCTGACCAGAGATATTAATCGCTCCAAAATTTGCTGCCAGTAAGTTTCTTCTTCTTTTATTTTCCTTTCATTTGAATGGTCAATGGTCGTGCCCTCTTCAAGGTTTTTCTTCATTTCCATTTTTTGTTGTTATTAAGGTGCTCATCAGCTGTTTCATGTTGACCAATAATTGCAGAAATGTTGTGCCAATCATTACAACCACTTTGGGCTAATGCAGAGGAAACGTTGATGCCAAAAACGTTACAACAAAATCAGAATGCTTTATCTGTTGATCTTGAGTATTGTAGGTACTCACGGTATACTTCTTCGCCACTTGGAAGCCTTCTTTTGTAGTGAACATCAGAAAATTTTCTATTATTCAAACCCTTTGGGAAGTTGCCTTTGCCTTTAACCTGTTCAGGTCCATGTTCCACTAACATTGTTAATGTTTGCTGGCTAATGTTCAACGTGTCCCAAGAAGCTGGGTCAGAAAAATCAGTTATTACAGTGCTTGATTTTTCCAGCTGTAATTCTTCAGTTGTGTCGTCTTCTTTTACATTATCATTTTTACTAGTTGTAACATACATTAACATATTACCGGTGTCAGTAACGGTATCATCTTCTTTGGCTTGTGGTTGGTCGTTTTTCGTTCGTCCATCAACTCTAGTTTCAGTTACAGTTTCTTGTTCTTGTGCAGAAGAAGAAGTTGACAGCAATTCATTGTCTTGCTTCAAAAGGTATTTTTCAAATGATCCTTTGAATTGTTTTGCATTTTCTTCATTTTCTTTTCTTTTCCTAAACCAAGCACCAGATGGTTTTTTTTCCGCCATACTGGTATCTGCAAAACAACATATAAGCTAACCATAAATACATAAATAATGTAAAATAATAAATATTTTCTGTATAAAACAATTATATTTTTATTGATTTCGATAAATAACATATTACAATAGTATACTTTTATATGTGTGTGATTATAATTTAATTATATCTTTATCTATGCTACACGTTAGTGCACCATTCTATAACGTATAATTATATCTCAATATCTGATAATATATCTACGTGTGATATGTTGCCTACACTACTATACGTCAATTGATTTTATTTTATGTGAGATCAATTATGTTTTAATACTACTTTATCTTTGACTTTATATTTTAATTCTAACACAAAGCAAATAATATGTGTGTATATCAACTACAGGTAATAAAAGGTTAATAATTTCAGAAATAAATGCAAATATCAAAGTAACTAAATTTGCTTAATACTTGTTTAATTTCTATTCTATTTGTAAGAGCTTAGTTTAAATCTGCAACCCTTTTTGTCAACGTTTATTTTTTGGTATGTTTATGGCCTTGTTTGTTCGTTCACTATGTGTTGTGTCTACTGTAAAACTAACCCTTCCCTTAAGTGTAACGGTTTTTTGGTTTTCCCTGATTTCTCTAAATTATTAATTATATAATTTATATAGCAAAATTTACCCGTTATAATATCCATGTATTAAATTATCCCAAATTTGACACAAAAACTAAACTCAAAAGGATTATATAAGGAAAAGAATTTTGTTTCCCATTTGATACAATGTTAAACGGTCCTCAAATTTTCATCTCACAAAATCAAGCGAGATGGCGCCTAATAAAAACTGCATTTTTTATAACATCCAAATCTGAACCCTGGTGAAAAATGTATATTCCATATTTATCGCCTACTGGACATTTGTTTTGGGAGGTTATAAATATAGATACAGGTAACGAAACCTCGATTGATAACAGACGAAAATAAACCTCAAAATGTGCCCTATTAGCCCACATAAATATCACAAACCATGAAATAAAAGTTAAATGTGAATATAATAAGGAGAGGATGACTTACCAAAGTTTACACTTTCCAAAAAACACAAAAATGCTCGTAATAAAAACGTGGTGGCAGCTACAACAGCACAGACAACACTAAGGAAATTTTGTACTCTATTCCATATTTGTCTCTCTTCCTCTAGTAATTTTAATGAGTTTAAAAAATTAAAAGAAAAGACGTTCGATATAAGTGTTACTTAATGTTAGCTTAATAATTAGTATACTCACCTGTCAACACATAAAACTTCCTCTTTCACTTCAAAACACTGCATAAACGTCAAACAGTACATGAAACACGACACGTTAAGATCAATTCACACCAACGGGCACGGTCAAATCAGATCACGATCAAATCACCGTCCAGTCACGGGCAACCAATTCACACAGCACGGGCAGATCACAGTCAAATGAAGTCTTTCTCTCATTGCGAACAGATGCTGTCTACCTCAACAGCTCGTGTCTACTATGCCATTTACAAAATTGACACTATTAAAAATTGCTTTAATTCTAGAGGAGGAAGAGAATTTTATTAAGCCACGATCTCAAAGACGCTTTTGGATACATGATATCCCTAAATCGAGGAGGGAAGAAGGGGAGTTTGCAAAACTATATCCCCATCTGGTGGACGATGAAACCAAGTTCTACCAATACTTTCACATGTCGCATTGTGATTTTATAAATTTGCTGAACCTCATTAAAGAAGACATAATGAAGATAGATACTACAGAAAAGCTGTAACTCCAGCCGAAAAACTCGCCGTCTGTCTGAGGTAAGTGTAAATAAATAAATTAAAAGTTATGAAAATGTTTTATTGAAAAATGTATATAAAGGTTTAGAAAAAATAAACTGCAGCTATTTACAAAATTTAAATTCAGACATTTTCTTCTGGAGAATAACTTTCCAAGTACGAACTTGCAGATGTGTGTTGGGAAGTAGTAGGAGAATACGGGGATAGCACATTGAGCGTTGTATAAGTTGCCCCTTGGTTTGTAGACGTTTGCTGAGGAGGATATAGCATGGATTGCGGAAGAATATATTGCGGGTTTCCAGCATTGCAGTGATGCTTTTCATTTAAATTGATCCCCTCCAGTTTATTGACTGTTTTGCCAGGATCTTGTTTTTTTTTCGCTAAATTTTTTGATGGTAGCTTTCATACCATCAAAAAACAAATCTATATCGTCTTTACGCTCTTCTTTTTCCTTCTGTTTTTTTCCTCGTCCAAAATATATTTCATAAGAACACTAGAAGCAGTTTCAGCCGTTTTGGATGTCTTTTGTTTTGAACAAATGCCGCATGACTTTTTAAGTGGGGTCACAAGAGAAGGGGGGATTTCAGCTTCTGATTCATGAAATCTCTCGACCGCGTCGACGTCTGTTTCTTCTGCTGGCGTAAATACGTGATCTTCTTTCTCTGTTATCACGGATGTATACCGTGTCTTGTCCTTCATGTAAGGCTTTAGAAACAGCATGCTATCGAAATATTTCCATTTCGAAGGAGACCCAGCCGATTGACCAGTAGTCGTTTTTTACCCCAAATATATCTTCGAAATTGATTTCATAAAGACTCCCATCTCGTCTTACATTTTTAGGATCTGAAAATTAGAAAGAAAAACATAAATATATTAACAATAAAAAAACAAGTTGTATACTCATATACATCAATTATATAACAAATAAGCAAATATAAACTATATTTTCTGTTATTTATTTAATTTTTTTCAGGTTTCTTGTAACTGGTGATTCTTTCGTGACAATTTCGTACAGCTATCGACTTGGACATTCAACAGTGCACTCCAAAGTACATGAAGTGTGCAAGGCAATAGTGAAAAACTGTTTGCGTGTTTTCATTCCAACGCCTGGACCAGAAGACTGGATGAGAATAACACAAGATTTTGAGACGAAATGGAATTTCCCAAACTGCATCGGCGCAATTGATGGCAAAAATTGCGAGATAGTTGAACCACCTAACAGTGGCTCCAACTATTTCAACTACAAGAAAACATTTTCAGTTTTCCTACTTGCACTAGTTGACCCTAACTACAAGTTCGTAGCTGTAGATGTTGGATCCTATGGTAAAAACAGTGACGGGGGAATTTTTTCAAGTTCTAGATTAGGCAAAGCGCTGGAATCAAATTCATTCAACATTCCCAGTTCAAAGCCTTTGCCTGGTACAAGTATATCTGTCCCGCATGTAATTTTGGGTGATCAAGCTTTTCCACTCAAAACATACTTGCTGAGACCATATCCTGAAAATCAAGTTCAACAAGATCCAGCAAAAAGAATTTTCAATTACCGACATTGCCGAGCCAGAAGAACTGTGGAAAATGCTTTTGGTATGCTGGCTCAAAGATTTAGATTATACTACCGAAAAATTAACTTCAACCTGGCTACGTGGAGAATATAATCTTGTCAGCGTGTATTCTGCATAACTATATTTTATGTCGTACAAACTCTCATTACATCCAAAATACACCTACGGAGGAGGAACGAGAGTGTATACTAAGAGATTTGCCTGGACTTGGGTATAACGCTCGGTTGTCAGCATTTGATAATAGAGAAAAATTTAAGGCTTACTTCAATTCAGAAAAAGGATATGTACCTTGGCAGGATGTTCATGTATAATTGTTTGTATCGATACAACGCATACATTTTTTTCCAATACACACCCACAGGGAAGCAATTGAACCATGATTTGTTTTTCGTGATAGTTTCATTTTACTATTTTCGGACAATTGCCGACACATATTTAAGTAAAATAATGTATTTTTTATGTAGTTGACAAAAAGCTTTATAAATACTGCAATTTTAATAAATAGTTATAAAAATAAATTTACTTATATACGTACGTATTGGTACATAAAAAAAAAAAATTAAAATTAAAAAAAAAAAAATTAAAATTAAACAAAATTATGAACTTACGTTGTTCCAGTGTCCGCCCTATCTCCTGCCATTTCAGCATTTTGTGGGATGAATCACTGTAGTAAGTGTTTGAGAGGTCGTACAGAACTTTATGTTCTCGGACCAATTCGATCAGTTTCTCGTCATCTATCGCTGAATCTTCGAAAAGAAATAAAAACGACTCAACTCGTTAACGAAACAACTCAAAACGGTTCGAAGACACGTGGTTGACTGTGACTGTGCACTATGGTAGTTCACACTCGCGGACGCCAGGGTACAGTCACAGTCTTGATCGCTCGGCGGGCGAAGCGGCGGGCAATCCTTCGGTCATGATTTGACTGTGACTGTACCGTGCCCGTGAGTGAGAATATTCTCGTTTAAAAACCTAGACAGCGATCTTGACTTGACTGTCTCTGACCGTGATTTGATCGGACCGTGCCCGTTGGTGTGAATTGAGCTTTATGTGTCACACTACAGTTCACTTCACTATAGTACGCAACGGTCTCTAGTTCACTAATCACTGCAATACGCAAAAACTGATTTCCGTTGTTATTATAGCAATTTGTTTAAAATATACGTTTCAAGATCAAGGTAAGTTGAAAATTGACAATAATTTTGTTACTAATTGTGCTAGTAAGTTATGTCTGCAACACCTGTTATTGTTTGCCTTTCAATTGCCGTTAAATACGATCGCCTGCATAAACATTCTAACCTACAAATTGACGTAACCGTGTCTACAATGTATTTGGGCAAACTGACACATGGAGTGTGTCATTTTGCCTTACATAAATACAAAGTGTGTTGTTTTGCCTTACGTTAATTTCATAACTTTCTTTTTGCTTCAGATGGTTTCTAATTATAAGAAAAAATCGAATCGACAATCCTGGTCGAGTGAAGACATGCAGAAGGCGATAGAAGCGGTGAATGATAAGAGGATGGGATGGAAAAAAGCATCTATTACGTTCAATGTTCCTCAGGCGACATTGCGGAGACGCGCTCAGGGAAGAATATTCAAGCCCGTGGTGTAACAAAATGTCTCGGTCGCTTCAAGAAATCACTTGGTGGTGATCTGGAAAAAAGATTAATCACACATATATTAGACTTAGAATCACGACTTTTTGACCTGACTACCTATGACTTGAGGGAACTTGCATACAAACTTGCCGAGCGCAGTGGATGTGAACATCAATTTAATAAAAATAAAAAACTGGCTAGTAGGCAATGGGTTCATAGCTTTATTTCTCGGCATCCGAACATATCCTTAAGAGTTCCTGAAGCTGCCTCAGCTGCAAGAGCCCAAGCCTTCAATAGACCTCAGGTTCAGAATTATTTTAAAAAGTTGGAAGAAACAATTCAAACTAATAACATGTAGGCAACAATGATTTTTGACATGGATGAGACTAAACTTACAACTGTACAAAAAACTCAAAAAATAAACGCCAAGAGAGGTAAAAAGCAAGTTGGTGCAATTACTAGTGCCGAAAGGGGTATTCATACTACAGGTGTGGCGTGTATGAGCAGCGCTGGAACTTTTATTCCACCAGCATTGATTTTTCCGAGGAAAAAATTCAAACAAGATTTGTATGATGGAGCTCCACCAGGTACCCTCCCATTGTATAATGAATCAGCATATATGACTGGAGACCTCTTTCTTAAATGGATTAAACACTTCGTGAAGTTTGTAAGACCTACGAATGAAAATAAGGCGTTATTAATTTTAGATGGCCACGCAAGCCACAAAAACCTGGATTCTCTTGAATTTGCTAAAAAAAATCACGTCATTCTGTTTTGTCTCCCAGCCCATTGCACGCACCGACTCCAGCCCCTAGATGTCGTATTTTTTGGACCTTCAGCAACCTACTATGACCAAGAAGTCACGACATGGCTGAAGGCACATCCAGGGAGAACTGTATCAATATACCAAATCTCTTCATTATTTACAAGAGCCTACAATAAAGCTGCTACCGTCGGAATAGCACTTAGTGGATTTAAAGCCACCGGCATTTCTCCATTAAACCCCAATATATTCCCTGACCATTTATATCTACCCAGCGCTGCTACTGATATCCCTGAAGATGACACAATTTACGAGCAGCATTCAAAAAATGAGAAAAAAATGCTCACTAACCCATTAAATTGCGATGCTATTGCTTCAACTTCTGGTAACGTTTTCGTAGAGGCTTATTCCGGAAATGAGAAAACTGATGTGTCTGAATTGCTGAACGAATTGTCTCCAGTTCCGATAGCAAGTGTATCATCATCATCATCATCACGTCACAAGAAGAAAAATACATATCAAAATGTTCTCACCGAGAGTCCGTTTTTAAATGAATTAAAATAAAAAGAAGCTGATGAGAAAGAGAAAGAAAGAGTGAGAGGGCTAAAGTTAAAAGACTCTTCCGATGATGAACCAACATTTGATAATGACGATACTGATTCTGATGCTGGTTGTTTGTATTGCAACGAACTGTTCAGCCAATCTAGACACCGAGAGCAATGGATCCAGTGCCAGCAATGTCGTCAGTGGGCTCATGCTGAGTGTGCTGGAGTAACTAAAAAGATCAAACAGTTCATTTGTGAAGCGTGCCGGGACTAGTGTTTCAGCTATGTTAAAGAAAAAATAAATAAAATAAGTGTGTCATTTTGCCCACCATGTTATGCAAAATGACACACTTGGTGATTTTTTTTGTAAAATTTGTGTTATTTAAATATAGTTTTTTTTTTGTAAGTTGAACCATGTACTTTGTTTCGCAAGTAAATAAAGCATTAGAAAAACCCAAAGCCGCATTTTTAATGTAATCCACAGTAAATATTTACAGGCGATTTTTAGAAAGTATGTCATTTTGCCTTACTCTCCCAGCAAAAAAAAATCCCCAGTCATCCCGCCCCTAAAATTTTCCGCCCTAGGCAGCCGCCTAGGTTGCCTATATGGACGAGCCGGCCCTGGGTAAAAAACCGGTGAGCCCGTACATCCTTTTACTTGAATGAATCACTACTTTTATTTAATTAAGATGGTGAAATCTTTAGCTGAAGTTTATCTCCGATAAATGACTATACATAAAGAACAGGCACGAGCCTGTAATACAATAGGTACATCGGAAGATATGTAAGGCTATAACCGAGGAAGCAATAAAGTATACTTCACAGACTCAATGGACCAAACAAGTGATTATACGTTATGATAATTTAATTTACATACTTATGTAGGCGTTCTCCTGCAGTGTGTTAGGCGTGCCGTTGAGTTCTCTTGACTGCCTCTCCGGTTCTCTACTTTAGTGAACTATTGTCTCTGACGTTTTAGCTCAATCTGTAACAATTTATTCTCATTGCGGTTGACAGTTTTAAAGCAGTTTTACGGTACGGAGTTCGCTTCCTGATTTAACATTCGTTTAGATCGTATTGTTAGGCGCACATTCGAAATAGGCAACAATAAATACGTCCTCCCAAGACTGAATCTGTAATTGCTTCCGATTATCATATTTCGTTGCTGTTAGGCCTGCCCGAATAAGAGACTGCTTGCGTTCTTATATTTTGTCGCTTTAAGACTTAAATCTTTCATCGTTTATTAATTCACGGTCACTTCAAAACAGGTTGACGGTAGGCCTAATAGTGTTCGCTGTATTTGCACCTAGAGTCTCATGTTTTTTCAATGATAAGAGGTCCCCGTAGAGGACAGTTTTATTTTGTTAATTAACGAAGTAAAGACTGTGCTGTAATAATAGACTGTACAGTTTGCGTAGTTGAATACTGATAACGAAGAATATACTGATGATGAGCAGGGATTGTGCGAAGCGTGGGCAGTTCGACGCCCGGTATTGTGCGGCGTCCCGAGCCTCTTGTAGAGCTCCCGCCGCGGGGGCCAAAACGCTCTGGACTTCCATGTGGCCTGCTACCGACCGTGGGAAAAGAATAGACTAGTGTTTAGATAGGATAGAAGTTTGAAAGTTGCTGATATGCGTTGTCCATCCAGCATTACGTAAGCTTTAGTCTTCGTTAAAAGTTAAAACCAAATGTAAGTTATGTATTACTAAATACGTTATTCCAAATACAGTATATAGTAATATATGGACTAGTAACAAATATATAGTTACTAATTATGGACGTTAAATATAGGCCTACACGACGTAATCTATTTTACAAATAAATCAACTATTAGGCTATATGAATCGACTTTAACTTCGTTTGACTTAATACAAATTTTCGGTTCTTGATGAGCTGATCCTCAAATATTATATGATACCTACATACGTGATTGGAATCCTGAAGATATTTCATAAATATAAATAGTATCTTTCAGCTTTCCGACCACGTTTTGAGCTACACGGCGAGGTTCTTGATCGTGCAGACACGTACTTTGTGGTCTCTTGAATACGGTGTTTTGTTGGACTTTTTCGCAGTTCTTGGATGGTTCAGCTTATAGGGATTCGGTTTATTCCGGTCCCTCACGTGGTGCTACATCGAACTCCGTATGTCGAACAGACAATACCTGTAGTGCAGGTTCTACTTTCTCGTGCTTCGATTATACGTGTAGAATAAGCCAGACTTGGGTGAATTTTCCCTGTAGTTACGGACTTTGTCCACTATGTCCAATCCATCAACAGACTCGCATTTCAGTACTGACAACAGATTGGCTGTTGCATCTTAAATAAAGCAGTAATCAGATGTATACTACTAAAACAGCATATTAGGCCTATTTGTCAACAAACTACGAGTAACATCAACTCTCCGCCATCCGATAAAAAGTAAAACGCAACTGACAAGTCTGTAAACTTTCGACTGTGTAAATGTCTTGAGTTTGCATAAACTCTAAGCCTCTCCACAATAAAGATGAAGCCACATCCTTTCGGCGCGTGTGCAGTATAAATTAAAGATTATGTATATTTTCGGTGGCCTCCTTGCATAAAGTAGATATCAGTATAAATTGAACTTCCAGCCTCCGACAATGTACGCACTTTGAGACTCATCTTTGGTAATAAGTTGACCTACTATTAACTACACATTGACTCTGTAAACAGGTCATGTATAGTGCTCTAAACATCCTAAAAACCATCGCTGATAACTTCTCACGGTGCTAACCGTTCATCCATATTGAATATCGGATCCATAATTTATCGTTTATCAATTCCGTCAAAGATGGATTACGGATCCTCGGCATATTCCTCAGCAAACCATCAACAACTCTGTCTATCATACGGCATCAAGACCTGCCACGGGAGAGCACAGGAATGCTTTCAAAATGCTGGGCACTTGCACCGTCTTGTGTTGCCGGCTCAGACATCGGCAATGTTTTACTGCGTGTGGTCATTGACCTTGTAGTAGTTGTCACTGTACAAACTGTGAAGGGTGGAGACACATTCGTCCACCCAATGTGTTGCCGCTGTATAAACCGGCAAAACGCACATTTAGCAGCTATGTTTGTTTTCGGAATCGACGTGCAGCAGTTACTATTAGTACGTACCTATTTGTATTTTATTCGTTTAGTTATACGGTTCCTGTTTGTCTTTATCATTTTTAATTTTATTATTTGTGTCCTGATTTATTCTGTGTCAGTGTAATGGAGTCAGATCTCGTTGAATACCCTCTTCTTCTCCCAGCGGATGATTGAAAATAATCTAAAATAATAGTTTGGCTCTAAAAGGAATATTTTTGCTAAAAAAAAACATGTCGTACTAGAACAAATTCGAATTAATTTTTAGGCTTCTCACAACCGGCAACAGCTGTTGTGTACCGACGCCACGCCACTGCGAGTAGCCTACACCAGTTTCTAGGTCTACTACTCGGCCAAAGGAAGGCAGGGCCCGATTGGGCACCCTTATGTACACTAACGTACAACACCTACTACTTTGGTCAATGGCGAGTATATAACGTTAAGAAATATTACAGTAGGTATACAACAAATATTGAAATATTTCTAGTCGAACTTCTGGTAATTATTCTGAAAAATCTGTATACAACTAGTAAAGAGAAAGTAAAAGTACGGATGGTCGCCAACTGCTGAGCTCTTCGAATAACTTGTGTCAATGAAAAGACATTATTTATCATTCTAGAACCAGCCGCACGTGATAACGACCGAATAGTCTGTACAAATGCGATCTGTCACTACAGCCTACACGCTCGTAGGAAATTAACCTTCCGCTCGTTCATCCGCTCTTGAGATGCATTCTCACGAACGTTCTAAACGCGCAGTAACAATATAGTGTGTCGTGTTTTCAATACTTCATTAGTGTGTCGACAAGGTGGTCGGTTGGAGTCGGTACCTCGCAGCGCTAACACGGGTGTTCTTTTGCAAACTGTGGGTGCAGAGTAGATTCCTGCTGTGAGAACTAAGCTACATCGTCCATCCCAAACCTAGGCAAGTGTGCTGTAAGCCTGTAAGAGGTCGAACAGATTAAACGTTTTGTTAATTTTTATATATGTGCAAGCTTAAATTGACAATGCTCTCTCAATTAACGCTTCATGTTTATCCCCGTAAACCATCTATATTGAAATGTGCCTAAATAATGACAACATTCAATTTGTTGTTATCGTATTCTTTCGATTATTATAAAGTATAAATTCTTAAATTTTTTAATAGGTGTAACTTTAAATACAAACAAATGCCTTTCCAGTTCATTATGTTTTCAAGAGATTATTTTGAGGTTGTTAGAGCTGTAAGGAATTAATTTGTTCCGGAAAAAGTATACGTGTTCGTAAGAGCAATAACATATTTCAGGTATGTAGACTTTGCCCTTATTTACTTAATTATTATTTAAACGAGAACAGGGCAGTGTAGAGCCTCCATGGCTGGACTCTGACGTGTAGCAGAATTTTTGTTTTGTTTGTATTGGAGATTTAAAAGAAAATGTAGCTGAGTAACAAGAAACTATCAGATTTAAGATCCTAGTCACATCGGAGAGTTATGTAGGCTGGCCTACCCGAAATCTTCAAAATGTGATCTTGCTAACTTCTTTTATTATTATTTTTTTAACGTAACTTGTGTAACGCGGACTGTGACGAGATAGATCCTGTTGAAAACGCCGATGGATTTCAAGAAGATTCAAGGATCGATGGTTTCAGAATTATCACTAGGGAACGGATTTTTAGGTGCTTATTGGGTTCTTCAGTCTTTCGACTGGTTTGTACCCTCCCCCGCATATACCGTGCTGCGTGTGTTACGGAGTCTCGTATATGGGACCTATAGTTTAACGCCGGATCCGATTGGCATAGTTGGAGAGGGTTTAAACTAGGCAGGATACCTCTCGCTGGTTTGCCATCGCTTTGCGATGGCCCCGGCGGGAATCGAACCCGCGCCGACACCGTAGCAGCGCCACACGCTAGCCACTACGCCACGACCGTATGAATTAGCTCCTTTTAGGTGCTAAAAAAATGAAAATATTAATTTTTATGTGCTGGAAAAGGAAGAAATATTTGTAAAAAGGTTAAAAATATTTTCTTTAAGTTTAGCATAATCAAACAAGCTGTAACAGGAATAATGTTTATAACCATTCACCAAACTTGCTCGTCAACTCGTCAGTTTCTTCTTGAAAAGTCATTGGAGTTGCAGGGCACGATAAACGCCATCTACAAATTGTCCATTACAAATCTATGCCGTTTATCACAGAACAAAGCCCGATAATGGGAAAGGACCGTTCTACGTTACATGAAGTCAGTCTGACATATGTTTACAATATCTACTCGCTGACCTTCTAGAACTTGACAACTTTACTTACAGTTTCATATCCAGAGTCTTTTTAAACACAAATTTGAATTTATATTTTAAGGTACCGTATCCATTTTTGATCCAGTGAGAGAATTGATATTGCTTTCAACAAAACGTATTCATTAACAGTTTCTATTAACAGGTTTAGAAGTAGTATTCAGGTTTTATTTTTTCGTGTTTTTTTTTTATCGGCTCGCACAAGAAACTCAAGTTAGCAGAAATATATGCCAATTAATTTCTTACACTACTGTCGTTTAACAGATATTGAAGGATCTCTGTTGATGAAGCATCATCTTTGTCCAACTCATAAACACCTGATTTTACACTATCAGAACTGTCTGCGTAATATAACACTCCACAAAGCAAAGTCCCCCAGCGAGTGACAATGGGTGCTGATGGTAAAGGGAAGATTAGGATTTTGAAAATTCCAATGCTCGTAGGGGATTTAACAGACACTTTCTTTTCGTTTGACACCAATCTGTCCACGTTAGGATACAAGGATCGGATAGTCTCACACACTTGTGTAGAGCATGCACAACACAGGTAACATGTATCAATTTCAGAAAAGCTGAAAAAAGCGGTTCCGGTGCTTTCTTCATATAGTGTACGACGTTACATCGGTAATAAAAAGGAATACATTACCGAACGTAATATGCTTTGGCCACAACAAATGCGTACTTTCATTGTATTGTGATTTGCTGCTGACATTTATTTACAAAGCTACCAAAAATGAAAGTTCAAAATTTATTTCGTAATTTTTAAGCACACGATAACTACATTTCCCACTTTTCTTTCTGTCGAGCCCGTAGTTTCATCAACGCCTACTCATATTTTCTCATTTTCACACACAGCTCTGATATTTCCTAATGTTTCTTCACACAGCTTGGAAGATAGTGGTTTCTTGAAGTAGACTAATCCAGAGGATCTAAGTGCGTGTACTTTACTAGAAAATTTCTAAACGCTGGATTGTATACTTTGTGTAAAGGAATGTCTGCTGAAACGAAAGCTCTGCACAAATCAGAATACGACACTTCGAAGGTGCCAAATATGTGGAGGGGAGGGTCCTGTTTCACCTAAAAGCACTTGATTCGAACTACGTAGAACCTGAACCCATAGCGATATGTTTGTTGCTGGACAGACGTTGCGTAACTTGCGATCGTTGATCCGCTTTTATGGATTTGCACAAGGCTGGCAATAGCCTATAGTATATTCCATCTGAGCTAAATGTTCATTTAAACTCTTAACATACTGCTGTAACTGGTAACTTTTGCTACATTTTACTTTCAGTATTCTGGCGAGCGCTGCCAACAAACTGCCATTAAACCCAACCCTTCAAAACCTTGAAATAGGCACAAAAAATATAGAGGCAGTAAAAGAGTTCATATATCTTGGCTCCCAGATAAGCAGCACTAACGACATCAACACTGAAATAAAAAGAATATATCTCGCAAATAAAACATATTATGGATTAAAAAAGCACCTGACATCTAGCTTCATCTCAAGAAGCACAAAATGCAAAATTTACAAAACACTTATCAGGCCAGTGCTGACATATGCTTCAGAAACTTGGACAGTGACAAAAAATAGCGAGAGACTTCTAGGTTGCTGTGAAAGACGGATTTTAAGAACAACATTTAGAGGAGTACAAGAAAAATGGAATGTGGCGCAGGCGCTATAATTATGAACTATACCATATTTACAAAGAGCCGGACATTGTCAGGCTAATCAAAATACACAGGCTAAGGTGGGTTGGACACATAGAAAGTATGGAGGAAGGACAGCCTACGAAACACATTTTCTACCAGAAACCAAAGGGTAGTAGAAAAAGGGGAAGATCCCGAAGTAGATTCAAAGACCAGATAGAGGAGGACCTCGGAAAGCTGAACACAAGAAACTGGAAAGCCAAGGCATGCGATAGGGAGGAATGGAATCGACTCTTGGAGCAGGCCAAGACCCGTTGTAGAGCCACGGCTGATGACGATCGATTCTGGCGAGCACTGTACGCGATGCAACAAGAAGACTATCATGCAACTGATATACAAAGACAACTAATTAGGTAATTAGCTGGTTTAGAGCTTGCAAAAAGAACAGCCGTCTTCCACGAGGAGTATTATTGAGTTGTCAACTCTGTTACGTAATCTTGTCTGTGGTAATAGGGAAACAAAACCTTTTTATGTTTATACTTAGGGCCACTTAAGCGTGGAACTACGTCATTTCTTGCAAGTATACCTATCAAGTGTTTAGTCTGACACCGTACTTACGTGGCAGAAGTATAAAATACTAGGAAGTAACAGCTTTATATTCGAACGTCAGGCACTTGACTGAATAAACTAAAAATAATGACTCGTTCTCTTGCAAAAGTGGATCACATGGAAGGTACACCGTAGTTATGCAACAGTACGTATGCCATATTGAGGTTATTCCCGGAAAAACGGTTCCTCTCTTCCTCCTTTGGTTTGCGAATGTGGATACAGTGGCGTGGCGTGGATACATAACACCTGTTGCCGGTTGTGATGGGCCTAAACTTGACCTAAAAATTATTCGAATTTTTTCTTGTACCAAGTGTTCTCTTTAGAGCATTCTCCATAATTCGCTGGGAGAAGAAGAGGGTCCCGGTTCAACGGGATCTGACTCTCATTATACTACACGTACACAAATACACACGTACGCGTACGTACACAATTTATAAATCAAACATAAACAAGTGAATTAAAAATAATAAAGACAAACTGAGAAACACATGACTAAACGAACAAAAGACAAATAGGTACGTAGCATCTGCTGCACGTCAGTTCCGAAAACGAACATAGCTGCTAACTGAGCGTTTTGCCGGTTTATTCAGCGGCAACTCACTGCACGGACGAGTATGCCCCTCTCTCCACAGTTTGTAGAGTGACAACTACTACGAGGTCAATGACCGTACCCAGTAAAGCATTGCCGACGTCTTGAGTTGCCAACACAAGACGGTGCAAGTGCTCAGCAGTTCGAAAGCAATGCTACGCTTTTCTTCAAGTTTCCCCACTAATATTGTTCGGCTTTCAAATATTCAATAACTGAAGTACTTATTCTGTGATTAAATTAATATTATTTTCTCTTATTTCCAGTACTGTGCCGCCGGCAACAGCGGTTACATGGACGCCACGCTGCTAGTGGATGCAAAAGTTAAATGAAATAAAGTGAAATTCAATGCGTTACATAAAAATATGAAAAATTTGCGTTAATAACCTATTTATGGGAAATATTTAATTATTAACCTGAATATAAAAAATATTTATTTACCTTAAAATCCGTTCCCTAGTTATTATAGTCATTCCGTTTTCCATTCTTAAAAATAGATACCACTCGAGCAGTTAGCCAGTCTTGAGAGACCTGATGCCTTTTTCAACACATATTATAGAAATACATTAATCGAATCTTAAGCAAGATACGATTACCCGGTACAAAGGGAGGCCTACTAAGTAAGAAGCTATGATTAAACTTGGTGTTATGGGTTCTGGTAAGTTGTGACGATATTTAATTAAAGAATATTTTTTTGCAGACGGCTATGTAAATCACTGGTTTGATTATCGCTTCGAAAATAGATAAAACTTGTAGTTTATGAGGAACTGGACGTCAAAAATTTGTGAGGTTTAATTTATGGCTGCTACTGATAGACAATTATACGGACTTTTTTTACAGAAAAAATTTCCAAGTTATTTCTCAGGCGTTTACGTGATTAAATTCGGACCTAACTGTAGATATTGATTCTTTATCATAACACAAAGTAGATTCATTGAAGATTCTTATGAATAGTCTATATTTCCGTATATGAAACCTTGAAGAAACGAGTTTTCCTTCAGAACTGCTTTGTGCGTGCGATGATAATGGAATCATCATAAAGCAACGGGAACTCGTTAAATCTGAACGAGTACCTACACAAGATTTGATTAACATGAATTCGGCAACCGACTTGACCGTGCGTCGGTTATCGCGAAAGAGATCCAGCCGGTAGTCTATACGTACGGTATGTCGTTCAGTTTCAAGAAAGAGCATCTGCTTGTTAATCCACATTTTATTTTAATGTCGTTGTACCTGCTTGAAGTAGAAAACAGTGTAACACCTGGAAGGAACAGTCGCGCCAGACAAGTTAATCTGACGGCTCTCTTCTTTGTACTGTTGTTTATTATTCGCTGTGAAAGTCATCTGAACTCGAAACAGAATCCTCATAGCATCCCTGTTGATCTCATGCTGTCCGATTGGATTGTCTGTCTGATGACTTGTAGTCTAATTCTGACCAGATGTTATAAGCCGGTATAAAGATAGGAGATAAATAATTGCTCAATTTTTTATTATAATTTCTTAATTATAATTATGGAGCGGTCGTGGCGTAGTGGCTAGCGTGTGGCGCTGCTACGCTGTTGGCGCGGGTTCGATTCCCGCCGGGGTCATCTGATTTAGATACGACCGTTCCCCCTCGCAAGGCGATGACGAACCAGCGAGAGGTATCGTGCCTAGTATAAACCCTCCCCAACTATGCCGTTCGGATCCGGCGTTAAACTGTTGGTCCCATATACCTGTGAGAGAATCTCTAAAACGAGTTTCAGCACACCTAAGAACTATGTACCTAACCACTCTAACAAATCGGATCTTTACCGTTTTTCCACCTTTACGAGTGTTTGGTCGTCCTAACATCATAACAAACAATATTATTTCTGTTAAGATAGTTTAGAAGTAAAGGAGGTTGCAAAAAGTAAAATAGTATTTTGTAACTAATATGATACTATTTCGCATCACAAAATCAAACTTGGGCCTCGTGACATTAACAAGAAGAATGTAGTCTTAAACGCGACAAACTTCTCGAAATCTCTAAAGACCAATTACGTTAGGGAACAAACCCAACGTTAGAATTTGTTACGTCGGATACAGGTTAACCGTATTTGGTACAACATTCCTAAAGTATTATCAGTGGAACTACTAGTCTCTAGTACTTTAGGTCTTTTTCTATGTTCGGTCAGTTTCTCTAGTATGACTGTAGAGATATCGATCAGTATGTTGTCTTAGAAAGATTAAGGTACCAAACTGTATTTTCCTTGTAAATGGCGACTAGGCATAAATTTGATCTTAACGATACAAAGTAGCAATAAAATAAATTACAGTACCTACAAAATACGATTCTTGAAGTCAGGTATATTTGTCAGTGGCGAACCTAGGATTTCATTTCGGGGGGGGGGGATTTTTTCATCCATATATCGTTTTCTTAGAGTATTTTTTTTCTCATATTATAATGAAAATCGTACCAACAAATTAAAACTAATGGGTAAATAATGGCTGTAATTCGCTAATTTCATAAAAATCAATTAATAACGTACAATTTGACTTGGAAGTCTGATAATACCTTTCTGTGGAATATAAATACTTTAAAAGGAACTTTAAAATTAAGAAAGTAAATTTTGTATATGTAGGCCTATGTTTGTGTTTGTGTTGTAGGGTTAACACATCAAAGAACACGAAACATTTTTAATGATCGTATCTTTAATTTTACAATATTTTGTTTCTTAGAGCTAGGTAGAGTCTATTACAACAACCCATGACCATTATGAAAAATTATGTTAAGAGATGTGCTTTGTAACTGAGGTTATCAACATGTAACATTAAGTTAAAATATAAAAAGGTATGTCCCTATTTATCGTAACCAGCGGAAAACGTACCGTATCCTATTCTCTTTCAAGCCGACTTTTCATTTTTCACAATTTCTTTGAACATCTCTTACATGTATTATTGAGTATAAGGCCTATTATTGTAGATTAGTTAAATTTATCATTGATCCAAATAGTAAATTTTTAAAATTTACAAAACTTCGAAGTCAATTAATTACGCGTACAATTCAAAAAACAACCAGTTTTACATTTTTTGCTCCAAAATTTTTTCGGATTTCGGGGGGGGGGTGGATATGTCCCTCATATTTCCCTCCTAGGTTCGCCCCTGATTTATTTGTTCTGCCAGCTAGTAGCCGTAAGGAGTTCTACTGATTTCTGTAAAAGGATTTCTATAAAATGTAGGCTAAGTAAAGTGTATAATTGCGTAGTGAATTTAGTATAATTAATAGTCTACAATTTTTTCAAATTCGAGAAATTTTAAATGGATATTTCTACTGTAAAAATTATTTACATACAATGTAATTATAATTTATCTATTTTATATACAATGTATGTAGTAATAAAAAAAAAAAAATCAACCAGTAGCGATGAAATATATATATGTTGTATGGTAAAGCTTGGGCCGGCTCGGACGGTTCTGCGAAACCAAACGCAAAAACAAATTTTACGACACCCCAGATAACCATAAAGTTCAAGGACAAGCGCGCGCGCGCGCACACACACACACACACACACACACACACAAACAGTTGTAAAGTTTTACTACACGGCCAAGTTATTAATATTCGGAACAACCTTCTAAAATATAAAGGACCGACAGTTCAGTTCTGCCCCGTAGGTCGTGAAGCCTTCTCTATCGATCTACAAACCATCTTTAGTGTAACCTAAACTATTTCAGTACTGAATGAGACGTTGAGAAGCGAGTACGAGTTCCATGGTCTCTCTCTCTCTCTCTCTCTCTCTCTCTCTCTCTCTCTCTCTCTCTCTCTCGTTATTTGACGTTATACTGTATTGCAGGACATTACACTTTGTATTTGAACACCGTTACGCGGTTTTTATATCTTTACACCTTTACACTTCACGTGTCATAAGTAGTTTACATTCAGTTAGTTACTATCGTACTATTAATCACTACTATATTAAGAATAACTGTTGACCCATCATGGTAAACGGTAAACAATAAAACAGAATACTCCAAGAGGGTACAGGAAGGAACGTTCATAGTAACAAAAAAAAAAAAAAAGCTAAACTCTGAACAGACATCAAAGAGGTTCAGCCCACTAACCAGACACGAAGATCAGGGGCGTATTTACGGGGGGGGACCGCCCCCCAGAGGGTTGAAAACGTTGAGAAGAAATTTTTTTTGTTTCTCTTAATTTTTGTTTTTTAATTATTTTTTCACCTGTGTACGCTAATGTAGTAGTAACTTTTTTTAAAGTAAAGAAACAGACTTATAACACAGCATTTGTGTATACGTTTGAAATACGAAATATAGGAAACTCAATTCAGCGACCTCATAAGCAGTTGTTAATGAAATGGTCAAAAAACTCAAAGCGAATTAAACTGTTAAAAATTTTCAAACAGTGTATATATTTTGTGTATAAAGCTTTCTTGGTTTACCTTTTATTTTTATTACAACTGTAGTTATCATTGTATGTGTAAAACGTCAATAAGTACCTTGTAAACAATGTTTCAGTAGCGCTTATTTTTATTGTGTTGTTACCGTTTACTTTAATGCGATTGATTTTGGGGCGTATCACACGTTATTCAGCCATTTTGAAGAATATAAAATTGATTGTTCTTAACATGTTTTTTTCTTTTATATGAAGCCGACACGACGGGATCCCCCTGCAAGTCCAAATTCTAGGTAGGCCACTGACGAAGACGAATAATGAACAATCAGCAAGTATGAACAACCACCACAAAAAATTTCCCAAGTGCATCACCCCACTGACTCAACTGGCAAGGATCAATATACACTTAAAGTGTTTCGACAATATCAAGTCAAAGTTCAGGCACTAACAGTAGAACGACGCAACACAATAATAAAGGCGCTCAACAGCAAGAAAACCTAGTACCAACGTACTGTAAGAAAGAAAACAGGCTTTTCATAGTAATTCTACGCTACATCTATCTATTAACGGTCCTAGAATAACTGAATAAATGAAATAGAAAACCATAGGCAAAAGTAATAGGTATTACAAACAACCGATAAAGGAATCCCCTCAAATATTCGGATATTTAGCAATAATCCGACAAGCATCCCAATCCTGTTGTTTGTTGTAAGTCTACAAGTTAATGAGACCGATAAGTAAGTATCTCTGCATCATCGGACTCCTACTTAACACAAGACTACAGTTCGAGCCTCCAAAGCCCAAACGAGAAATCGCTCAATGTTTTCGTTATCATAGATAAGGGGGCATACGAAGAACGTCTGTACCAGCCACCAGAAAACCGTGGCGCATTAAATGTGCTGGTCAGTATGCAACTATTGACTGGCCGAGGAAAGGTCGACTGTCGTTACGTGAGTCCTTTGTGAAGAAAACAATTCAGCTAATTTTAAATACTGTTCCTTTAATTTTTAATCTACGTAAACCAACTACAAGAACACCGGCCAGGCAACATACAGAAAGTCAAAGCAATGATGAAAGGACAGACAGAACAGATGAGTACAGTTCTCAGTTTCTTTAACAACACTAGTCTCGAAAACAAAACGTGTCATGACTAGAAAACAAAGCAAATTCTAAATGTGTCATGACTGCGTTTGGCTTTAAAATCTGCCGTGCTCCAACGTGTGCAGGGATTAAACATTTTTCTGATTCATATCAAATTGGACTTATGATATCTCCGAAACTCGATTACCGAAAATACCTTCTTAAGGATCCATAATTAATTATGGATTTAGTTTATCGACTAATTAATTAATCGATATTAATTAGTATGTAGCGGTCTCACATACTAAACACCCAGATCGGAGAGCTCATGGAGTACCAGCAATCATCGTTCTGTAGAGTATTAAATATTACGAAACAACTAGCTTACAAGCAATGAACGTAGTGACAAAAGACTGATCAAGAACTTCTCTATCACCTACGTCCCACCGCAGTACGTCTTAAAGAAAGGTCAATATGAAAATATTCTATAAAACTCTTGGGGAGTAGATTCTTTTGTGAAAGTGATTTAAAACATCAGAACTGAATTCCCATATTTAAAAGATTTAAGGTATGTAAATTGTAGCCACGGAAACAAATTTTTTCAAGTGATCTCCACTAGTGAACTGGCCAACCGACAAGAAAAAAATTCCAGATTTATTGGATTTCTTCAGATTTATCTGAGCTATTGCATTCCTTATGCCTTCCATTCAAGTCTTTCGCGGCATCCCTCGTTTTCTTCTTTCAGGAGAGGTTCATTTTAGTAATTTCTTTGGCCATCTGTTATTACCAATACGGCAACAATCCCGTACCATCTTAATCTTTCAGCATCAATTGTGTCATTAATATTGGCACATATATTCATTCTTTCCCTTATTTCTTCATATTTTACCTTATCCAACAATGTAAGCCTACAGCACCTTCTCCAGTATCCCATTTCCATAGCTCGTAATCTTTTCCTCAAATGTTCTGTAGTCTCCTACACCTCAGACCCCTATGTTACAATTCTTTCCACTATGTCCTATCAATTTTTTGTTTGTTTGTTGGAAGTTTTTTATGTTTAAAAATTCGATTTACTAATTTAGCTTTTTATAATTTTTTAAAAATTGAATTTTAAATGAATCGATTTACGCATTCTACTTTACAACTAAATATTGCGTAAATCATATTATTACTTTGAAAACATTATTTCTTACATATTGTTTGTATACGTATGTATAGTGAAAATAATACGACGTGTGATATGATTGTATTTATGTTCATTGTATATATCGATTTCTTATAATAAAATACATATAAACTAGACATATAAACGCTACTATGCTCCGTCTCACTTAATTATGCGTTCACTTTTATTTGAATCTCTTTACAGCAACATCTCTCTTACTCCAAATACGTAGTCTACTATAATCTTTTACACATCGAATCAGTTCACTCGCCACTCGACACTGAAGTTCTCTCTCTCTCTCTCTCTCTCCACAGAGACGGTCACTATAAGTGGAATTCAAATTCTGAATATCCAAAGTAGTTCAGTTTGAGAACAGAGTACATACTTCCGAATAGAGTAGATGTATGCTAGTATCTTTTAAAATTTAAGTTCATTTTTTTTTTTAACAATTGGACTACAGTAAATTGTATTAACCTCTAAAAATTAAAACAATTATTGTATTCAACGTAGGTACGCAGACTTTACCGAAAAGTCAACTGTAGTGAACGAGACGCACTTTTAATGGTGATTTATAAAAGATATTTGGAGATGCAAAACAGAAGTGTGTGATGCTGGAAAACAGCGAAGCATCGTACTCTTACAACGTAAAAGTAGTGAAACAGTCAGCGGTCCGTATACGCATAATATATACATAATATACTGGATGCATGATTTATGAACACACACACTCTCGATCGATTTAAATTGATTTCAAAACGTCAAGTAGAGTATGTCGTAAGAATAAATTATAGTTAAGTGTAACACGTAGAAGTGTTTTACTTGTTGCGTAAAATCAACCACAGGCGAGTCTCGTACGCTATAGGCCTATATCACAGCTTTCGCACATTCCATTTATCAGTAGCAAAAAAAATCACTTGCTGGTCTGTAATTTACATCGATTATTTTCAGAACTTTTTGTGCTGAATCAGATTTACTTCTCTTATTGGGAATTTCTCCAGAGTATTCAGCTCTGAGTGGGTCACGCCACATCGTGGAGTCGTTTCTAGAAATCTTCGTCATTGATTGTTTTGAAACATTGTAATAAACTTATTACGTTTGAAGCGCTGAAGCCATCCCACACCACAGATTCTGATATGGCGGACACTGTATAAGCTTATATTACGACCTCAGACGTATCACCAAAGAAATCCATCTTGAATATGAGGAACAAAGATTAATTTACACCAAAAATTTAGCTTTTTAATGAGAATCTGTGGTGACAGATGGACAGTCTGAATTACTAACTAGGACTCGGATCACAATTGAGTAGAATAGGACGTACGTGATTATACAGAAGATAAGAGAAAAATGTGGTACGAACGTGTAATTGGTGGATAAGAATGTAGGCGTAATTGACTGGGTTAGAAAAAGGAGACGACCCAGTAGCTCTTGAAATAACGAGGTGTATTAAACAATGATGTCTGATAATTGGAGGTAAACCATGGGAAATCTAAAGATGAATGGTGAAGATGGTTGGTTGAAGGAGACATCTGTAGGAATCCTTATTTGTTCATGGAAACTGCAACCTTACTTTCTTCCTTAACTTTCTTTACCTGTATTGTTTTTATGCACGTTTGTAAATCTGTTATGTGGTTTAGAGTTTCCATAAATTTTCAGAGTCAATCCTGGACATAGTAACAAAAACATGCCTTTCAAAGAAGAGGGGTTACGTGTGCATCAATATCGCCGCAAAGTAAGTTGATTTTCAACACATTTTTCTCATTAAGCCGAAGAAATAAGTAAAGTATAAATCATATATAAAACAGATTATTAGTACATAATATATTTGTTAAGAAATTTGACATTTTACTTTCATTTTTCATTTAGCTTATGGTGGGCCCGAGGAGTTCATCTTTATCATCTTGTAAATCTTCTTTACATTTATACTTCTTGCAAAGAACGACTGCTTATCCTTTTCTTACTTTTTTTCCATTAAAGTTACACACGACAGCTTCGAATTTGCTTTAATTTTTACTAAATAAAAGTCTCTTTAAAGCTTTTTTCTTTCCTTTTTCGCATTTATACCTTACGATGTTGGGTTCTCTACCGCTCTTCTGAATTAAGTTTCTTCTCTTGCCATTTGTTTTTGATCTTATCTTTGTATTGCATCTATGTCGGCCCTTTGGCCTTCTTCCACCCAAATATTTTTTACAATGTCTTCGTGTTCCATTCGCACCAGACCATTGTAGCTGTTCCATTTTTATAAAAAAAAATTAAATAAATAGTTGGCGTCATTTCTAGCTGTTCTCTTAAAACTTTAGTTTCGGACTATGCCACTTCGTAGTTTTACCAACTACTCCCCTCAGATATTTCATTTCCGATCCTGTTATTCTCTATCTGAACTTGTCTTACATCGTCCAAGATTCTGCTGTCTGTAAGAGATTTGGTTGGGAGATGGTTTTGTAAAGCAAAACTAAATACATTCTAATTTCTGCATCAGAAAGGAGAAGAAATCTGTATAATTTATGCATAGAGTAATTTATCTGATGCAATTGGAAGTTCAGATACCTGAGTAATATGATAAATAATGAAGGGTCCACAAGCATGACGATACATGAAAGGATACAGATAGGTAATAGGGCATGTTATGAGGACATAATATGAAGCAGACAAATTAGTCACAATACAAAAATGAAAATATATAAGACACTTATCAGACCGGTTGTTCCTTATGGAGGTGACACATGGACAGTAGCAAAAAAGGAACAAGAAACACTAAGAAGGTTTGAAAAAAAGATCGTACGACGTGTTTATGGCACGGTTAAAGAAGAATGATGAATTGGGAATACGAAATAACAAGAAGGTATTGGAGCAAGAAGGCAGCTATTGGAGCATGAGACATTGTAAGATTCGTAAATGCTCAACGAATACAATGGCTAGGTCATCTTGAGCGGTGAATGATCAGCGTATGCCAAAGAAAATCCTGAGGGTGCAAGTCTATAAAAGCAGAAAGAAAGTCGACTTAGGATAAGATGTTTAGAAAAAGAAGAAGAAGAAGGAGGAGGAGGAGGTGGAAGGGAGAAGTGCGAGGTGGCGGAGGAGGTGGTGGTGGTGGCGGAAGAGGGGAGGAGGAGGAGGAGGATAACAAGATGGTTTTATAAAAGTGGTTTCTATACTAATTTTTCTTTGACTATTTAGGGTAATATTTATATGGTAGTATATTTTGTTACCTTTACTTACACGATTTGTAATTTCTTCTATTCATTTTTCCATTTTCCATCTCTTTTTATCCATTTTTCCATCTTTATGTTTTACTATTGTGTTTTATTTATTATCTACTAAACCTATCGGGTAAAATAAACAAACAATTTAATTTATTTTGTTTTGAATTAACAAATATAAACGAGCGGCTACTCGTTCAGTGAGACAATAACAAACGAAGGCAACCGAACATGCTTTGCGATCTGAAAATTTCTCGGCCGCCGCAATCCAGGACAATATCCCGCATGTGAGTTTAAATCCCGAACTGTCAGGGCTAATCTCTTAGGACGTATTGTAAGTCTAATGTTATACAGGCCGATGTTTGGTGTACAAAATTTAATGAAAATATACTAATATCTCTAGAACAGTACACGCAGTTCTGTTAGTTTGTTGTGACAAGTCCTCCATTATTGTGTGTGTGTGTGTGTGTGTGTGTGTGTGTGTGTGTGTGTGTGTGTGCTGCTTCGAACTATGTGCATTACAAATCTAGTCTTTTTTAAAATACAACTGCATTCCTTGAAACATTTTCTATAATTTTCGTGGTTTAGTCAGTTTTTATGTTATGCTAAGGTATTCTTAATTCTAATATTGTATAAATTAACTTGCCGGTATTTATATTGTTAATATATATTATTTATTATTAACGTATTATATTGCCACTCACAACCATTTTAACCTTTCCGTACTCTTCGTCTTCACCATTTCTCATAACACAGCTAAGAGTGTTGGTTAGTTTTTCGGACGCACTTCCTACATCAGGATCCACAAATATTCAGCATACCATGACAACTTGTAGGTTGCCATACAGTAAGATTTCATACTGTATTGTCGTAACATCTACGCCTATTAAACAAAAGATCTGATCTGAGACAAGCTGAAGAATAATGCAGATTCAGCTAGGACACCTCCGGTGTGCCATGTCACGTACTCGTATGGTATGGGACCCTGAAGATAGAGTCATAGAATTTAAAAAGAACTAAGAAGTTTAAAAAATGATAATGAAACAAAGTGTTCTTACATTAATTAAAGTAAAAATTACGCCATGTATAACATATTACAGGTGTGTGTTACATAAATTGCGTCATACATTATGTTATGGCGTGATAAGAGTGCTCGAGAATCCACCGTCTATCAAAATGCTCTTCAGGGATCGTCCAGGTCCAGGTCCAGGGCCAGCACCAGGTGTATGGGGCAGCAGCTTGACGTGGCTCGGTGATCGCAGTGTCCGGGCGACCCCGATGACTGCATGTCGTCTGCTTGTTACCATGAATACCGATCTCGCGCTTTGCAGGGACGGAACCTCCGTGTTAATTTTTACACTTGGAGAAATGAAAAAGCTGCTTATTTCGTGAACTTTGGACTATGGAGGATGCGCAACGCCGGAATAGGGAGTCTTTAGAGACACGTTGATAGAGAGGCGAGAGTGCCCGACCACAACGCGCCAGGTGCCTCAAATCAGCAGTGAAAAAGTCTGTAGACATTGTCGTAAGGCAACGTCCGGTCTTAAGGCAAGCGCAGAAAGGGAGGAGACGCCACAGAAGACGTAGCCTACTAAAGGCACGTCTAGAGGGAGCGCACCCCCCTACATATGTCACCATACACCGGCACGGACGCAGTGTAGACAGGAGGGATGAGGGGGTGAAGCTTCGCAAGATTGGCGAGATGGACTGAAGATTGGCTTATGGAGAGTCATCGAGCAGCGCTCGGGGACGTTTATGTCTTCGAAGTCATAGCATAATCGTCTGTGGTGAGGCGGCGGAGGTGAGGATAGGCGGAAGTGGAGGCTCAAGTGAAAAGCTTAAGGGGGAGGGAGCGGACAAATTCATCAATAGAAGGCACCTTCAACCCTCGCCTGGTAATGTCATTTCTGACCAAGCAGGGAGAGTTGGACTGCACACAGGCACTGAATCTCGATGTGAAAGAAAGAGAAATAGGTTTGCTTTGACGCCGCTGGAGACACTTGAAGACGTGGGCTCTGAAGCATAGGCGCCGATCAAAAGTGACGCCCAAATACTTCACAGCCCGTTTCCTAACGATAGGACTCCCGTTTAGGAAGAGGGTCTTGTATCGGGAAGTGATCTGACGAGAGAAGGCGATCGCCTCGGATTTCTTCGTATTGATCTCCACCCGCCATTTCCGTAGCCAATCCGGTAGTAGGACGAATTGACGTTGTACCATTCCAGGAACAAAAGAGAGGTTAGCTGAGGTGTAATGGCGTCGTCCGCATAGAGCGAAAGTGTGACTCTAGGCTGTACAGGGAAATCGTTCGTGTAGACAAAGTACAGAATGGGGCCTAGGACAGAACCTTAGGAACGCCTGCGGCGATTGGTCGAACGGATGAGTACGACCCATCGATGCATATCGTAAATAAGCGATCGATCGCAGAGATACGACCGCAGAAGATGAACGAAACAGGCGGGAAGGAGGGAAAAGACAAGTTTGTAGAGAAAACCTGCGTGCCAAACCCTATCGAAGGCCTTGCTCACGTCCATCAGTACTGCGACCAGTGAACTGATGTTCGGGCATCGGATTACTCGACAAAGTATAAAAATACTCATCGCTGGCTAAGTCGCGCGAGGTATCCCCCCCCCCTCCCAGTTAATACTCCAATCTGATACTGTAAAATGACAAAAGTTATTATTCGTCTTTGTTCTTCCGCAGTTATCTTGGGTTGCAACGCGTCTCTGATAACGTCATTACTGAAGTATGCTGATACAGCGTCCTTGTTCATCGCATAATCGCATACCGAGGCCGATAAGCAACTTCATCTTGTGTCACAACTGGGCTCATGTTTAGTACACTAGCTCATGCGTAGTACACTTCCTTCACGTATCTCTGTCTTTTCCTCAGTGCTACCATAAAAATACAAAATTTATGATTAAAATAACAGGCCTCTGCGTAACTAAAGATACGATGTTACATTTTACCTGTGTAACAATACAGAATGTAATAAAAATTGTCTAGATACATGTTTATTTATTGTATATTCATCGTTACTAGTTTTTTACCAGTCAGTAAACCACCGATTTTGTGTTCGATAGTCAGCAATCAGTGACTTGTGACGCTTTGTGTATTATTTTTTTTTTATATAAATGAGTTTATTTACATTAACATAACGAGTTCTATAAATTGCTGTCCTTACATATTTTATAATGTTTGAATGATTTCCATACCTACTGAATCTACTGACCTGTTACTAGCGAAACAGGAATGGAGCACCAAGTACGCGTAATTCTTAAACAAATAACTGAATATATGAATATGAAATTTACTGAGATATATTGTCTAATAAAATTAACACGTCGTTTTTCAATAAAGAGACAAGAAGTCGAACTTGAGGGTAATTAAAAGGCCTACGGATAAAGTCTGCTATGACAACCTAGTAAAAAGTTTAAAACTTTTTGTGTCACCATTTCTCCAAATTTCACTGGGCGGATACGTAATTTTTACTTACTTGGCCAAGTAGACCTACAATTTACACAGAAGTCTTTTAATTACCCCTCAGGTTCGACTTTTTGTCTCTCTGTTGCAAAGTAACTTTTGCTAGAATATTTTTCTCGGTATAAAAAAGAAAGAAGGTGGGTCCCCTTTACCTTGTACGCCCCTGGACCTTTAGGCCAGTCTATTCACCCGGTAGTTACGCCCCTGCCTTAAATTAATTACTTTATTATTTGTTTAAATTAAAGCCCACATGATTTTTTTTGTAAAAAATATTTATCACCAGTGAAATGTGATTACAACATAGGCCCGCATATTTAACAACGACATAGTTCGTTCGCTCAAACAGGATTGCAGAATAACAGTTGGAAAGGCGCAGCTGAAGTCGCAGAACACCTCCTAATGATTCCTAATTTCATCGGACGGCATAACGTGATGATTTTCTTATTACTGTGAAAGAATGCTAGCTAGAGTCCAGATGTAAATAGTGCGAGCCTTAAAATAGCTCTGTTTTTGTGAATCGAATTAGCGGCGGTTTCCGTTCGTAACACTTATCCAGCAGTCCTTAGAATCTAAAAACATTTATACTTGGAATGAATGCGGGCAAGAGAAGATGTGCTGGCAAGTCAGAATACGTGCTAGATATTAAAAGTATTTTCGTGTGTAGAGTTGACATCGCTATCTTTGTACTTTGCACTATCCTTAAAGTTGTACTCTGCCCTCCAAATGCCCACGCAGGCGCGTCAAGCATCAATTTTTAGCTTTTGTGCTCTAATCAGATGATTTATGTCCAAGTCCAAGTAGTAAGAGCACCAACTTGATGTGCTCCGCTGGTCGCAGTGTCCGGCATGTTGCCTACTTGTTACCTCGAATAGCGAACTCACGATTTGCAGGATTGGAACCTCCGTGTGATTTTATTCTTGAAGGCATGGAAAGATGTTATTTTTTGGGACGCTGGACTTCGAAGAGACTCGCAACAACGGAATGGGGGAGTCTTCAGAGACCTTTCGGTTGTGAGGGAGGAATTTCTCGCCCACAACGGCCCAGAAAAAGTCTCCGTAGGCTGCCGGTTGGCAATGTCAAGTCGTGGGAGAGAGCAGAAAAGAGAAAAGGAGGAAGCACTCACAAAAGGCGGCACAAGGAAGGCACACCTAAAGCAACCCCCCCCCCCCCCCCGGTCTGTCTTCACCGGTTGTAGGCGGGTGGGATGGGGGAGGATTTTTTACATACTGCATGTGTTGTTGCGTATAGGCTAGAGGTCACAGAATTGCAGTGTTGAAATAAGGTCACCGGGAAATAGGTGTTTAGTAGTCTTTAGAACTAAACCTCAAATTCTGGTCTTATGACTAAGATCTCCAAAACTACCCGATTTTCTCTTAAAATACCTACAGCCCAGTAAAAACATAACTAACATTATTGTTTTTTCTTCTATAATTTAAGAATATATACTTTCGTTGTTAAGAATTGTATAGGCTAGCCGTTTATTTAAAAAAAAATTATTTATTTATTTTTTTTTTTTTTAATATCGGACCCAGTTCCAGACGTAATTACAAATCCATGTCTGCACGGACCAATATCGGAGTCTGAAGCTCTATGTTAGTATGTTAAAAAACACCCGGTAAAATCAACTCGTACGCTGCACGAAGGATTGTGGAGAAACCTGTATTGTCATCGTATCTGTCACGTATGCTCGACGATTTATGTTACAAAATTAATTTAAATATCTGAAATACATTACTTCGTTGTATAATACTGTTAACACCAAACCACTGTATTATTGATAAAAGTTCCCACGGGTGAGTAAAACATTTGTGGATTATATAAGGCATTGGTAGTGAACACTGATTTAGCGATTCGCAATACCGTGAAAAACACGGAAAGTGAGGAAAACACTGAAAAGAAAAACGAATAGCTTTGCAAAACGATGAGATTACGACACGGAAAAACTGTGTCGGGAGTATATTAGTGTTGCTGTTTACAACACTGAACTTGTTCCCGTTGTGTTCGGATTTAATAAAGTGGTCAGAGGAGACTTCTTTTTCAGTGGTATTTCTTCTTCTTCCTCTAGCTCTACATCCCTCTATGAGATTTGGCCTCCTCAACAATCTACACCATTCCCTTCTGTTCTCAGCAACAATCTTCCATCCTCTGATCCCGATGGTTCGCAGTTCCTTGTCAACATACTCCATCCCACTCTTTCTCGGTGTTCCTCTGTATTTCTTCTTCTTCCTCTGGCTCTAGATCCCTCTATTAGATTTGTCCTCTTCAACATCCTACACCATTCCCTTCTGTTCTCAGCAACAATCTTCCATCCTCTGATCCCCATGTTTCGCAGATCCTCCTCAACACACTCCATCCCATTCTTTCTCGGTCTTCCTCTGGGCCTAGATTCCTAGGGTTTCCATTCTATGATAGGTCTCATATTTCTGGTGTCCTCCATTCTATAAATATGCCCTAGCCATCTAATTCTCAGTGTCTTAACAAACTTTAGTATGTTTTCGCTGTTTATTAATATATCAAGTTCAAGATTCATACGGATCCGTCAAGTGCTACCTTGTTGCACTGCTGGCCCAAAAATTCTAAGTATTTTCCTCTCAATTCGTTTAAGATCTTCTTCATTTTTCCTCCGCATGGTCCCTGTCTCACAGCCGTAAGTCACTACTGGTCTTATAAGGCTTTTATAAATTTTCAGATTAGAGTTATGACTTAAGATCCTAGAGCACAATAGTTTCTTGTTTGCAAAATACGCTCTGTTTCCCTTTGCTATCCTTGATTTGATTTCGTCGCTGTTCAAATTCTCCTCATTTAGCAGTGGCCCCAGGTAGGTAAAATTACCCACTTGCTCAAAGCTATAGCCTCCAACATCCAGTGTATTTCTTTCATTATGTCTTGATCTTGAAACACACATGTAGCCTACTTTGTTTTGTCCTAGTTTATTGACAACCCAACCTTTATCTCTTCTTCCAGTTCTATGAATGTTTCCCTTACGGTATTTTAGTCACGACATATTTAGTCACGTTAAATGCATATGAAGTAAAATAATAAAAAGTGGAAAAATCCTGGAGGATGTACAATAAAGAATAAGAGAAGGTTATATGTCAAAGCAAAAAACACAACTATATTCAAATGATGTCAGCATTGTCACCAGGAAACTAATAAAATGTTACATATAGAGCATGGCATTCTATGGTTCGGAAATATTGATAGTGGGAGCAAAAGATCAATAATTAGTAACAAGCGTGTGAATTTTCATGAGATTCAAGCTTTGCACTGTAGTGATAAGGAATAACAAACACCGTGAATCGGAGTGCCGAATTACTGCTTAATTACCCATGAGTGCGGGTGTTTACCAGAAAAGTCACCTTTGTGTCACCCGCTAGGTGAGTGCACTGTGCAAGAGAGTAAACAGTTCTATGAAGAGAACAGACGTTAAAGTAGTGTCAAAAATATAAAAATTCCCGTACATTTCCAACCTAAACTGATCAATTTTCCATTTCCTTTCTGCCGTTCATCGTTAAGCATAAGGAAAGAATTAGTGAAATTAGCCCACTACTGTGATTTATCTAACTGATTGCGAAATACGGCGTTACTTTGTCGCAACTTACATGGTATTGGAAATGCCCACTGTAAAATTCCTTGTGAAATAGTGCGGACAGCGAAATGTGCGGACAACAGGAATGTTGCGAAAAGTGCGGACAGTGGGACACTCTTATACCTGAGAGGAGGGTATACCGTAAAGTCACATACATTTTACATGGGAAATGTGCGGACACCACCTCGGGTGAGCATGAGCCGATTATCTAATATCTGTAAATAGTGTGTTACCGTCTGACTCACACACTATCTCTCTCTAACAACAAAACTTGCACGCCTCCCATGTTCTTGTCAGAAATCACATAGTAATACATCTACTAATTAATTTGAAAAAACTGATTTACAGTTTCTGATATCTTTGTTATTTGAATTAAGTATTTAATTTATGTAACTGAAATTTATTTGAATTTACAAATTACAAAATAATTCTGAATTACTCATATTTGATACAAAACAAAAATGTTTAGTACTTTTACAAACGTAAAATAGGTGTCGTTGGAAACCACACAAAATCAACTTCAACGTTGACTTCAAAGTTGCGGCAATATCGGCCCTTCGCGAAGTCTTCTCTGTGGCAGAAATAAGGGGCTGTTTCCATGTGAAGAACTCTGTATGGAGGTGAGCACAGGAACTTGGTCTGCTGAGAAAACCAACAAGTAAGACTACATGTAAGGATCGATGTAGTCTTAAACCTTTCTTAAGCGAGAACGTCGAGATAAATTCTGAACTTCCGGATAATAGGAAACACTCTGGATTTTTCAATTATCTTATCGATCGATGGCTGTAAAATGAAGAAATCCCGTTATCGTTGGGAACGTACTACCAAAGACGCACACAGGGTGACCGACGCTGTTGAGGGATAGGATCATAAAATCGACAGCATACTTATGAATCCCAAGGTGAAAGATGTCGTAAAATGTTTGAAAAAAGAACCGAAGGTCACCGACAGTATGAATTGAGCATGGAAGGAAAGAAAAGGAAATGAAAGTACTTATAGATGGACAAAATGGAATAGTTCAAAAGGGCGATATCAAGTCGTATTTAAAAGCTATCTTTCATTCATAACTGGAGCAGGTCCATGTTGAGTGATATATTTTTAACAGGTAACTAATATGAAATAAAAAATTAAAATATTAAAAAAATATATAAAAAAACAAAAATACAAAAATGTGACAAAAAAGAAGACGCTCAAAGCTAATTTTAAACCTGCTAAAATGATTGTCGTTTTCTAAGTCCAAAGCCTGGAAAAACGTGATGGGAATCAGTTTGTAGAAACGTAATAGAGCTTAAATACGATGTTGTAAACGAAAAATATTCACTGCCCATCCTCCACTCCCCACCCCATAGTCCTAAGTGGTGTCCGCACATTTCCCATGTCAAGTGTTTGTGACATCGCAGTCTACCCTCCTCAGGTACCGGAGTGTCCCACTGTCCGCACACTTCGCAACATTCCTGTTGTCCGCACTCTTCGTATATCCATGAAATTCAATAAGTAGAATAATCAACCAAGAGGTATGCCACAAAGTGTTGAAGATAGGCCATTGCTAAAAATTGTAGGAACAGACGACTTAATTGGATAGCCATATAGTTACACACATCTATAAGATTAAGGTATATAGATTAGGGCATACATTTTAAGAGATTTAAAGCAAGGATATAGTTAGGATAGATTATCGTTCTAGATTAACATATAGATTAAGATACAGATTTTATAGAGGTTTTCAAGGAGAACGAAAAAATATTAAATAAATTGTTTTCAATAAAAGAGAAATGACAAACTATAAAGTGTTAATAATAAATAAACAATTAAAAAAGGTGGATGTCTTTGTTTAGGTCTGTAGTCGACCCAAATCCAAAGTTAACAATGAGTATTGCTTAATAAGAAATAGCATTAGAAAGTTTTTGACGTAGGCCTATAGTCCGGCAACACCGGATCTACAAGTTAGTTTCTTATAGAGCAAAGTGAATGGTTAAAAAAGTATTACGAAAAACCTCGTTGGGTTTTATGAAGTAAAACATGGAAACGTAGACGTGACAAAATACTCAGAATTGCAGAGACTGGCTTATAACAAACGAAATGAAGAGTTGCCAGCCAATCAAATTACAGTATATACAAGAAGAAGCTCAAAAAATGTAAATTCAAAACTGTAAAAAAAATTATATACAAACGAGTGCAATTGTATTGCTGGAACCTGTAATGTACAAATACTGACAATTGGGAATTTAAATGTCGCCAGACTTATAATTAATTCCAGATAGCTTCTCCACGGTTTTACAAAAAATTATTTAAAACAATTCTGTAACCGGACCACGCTGCGTCTACCGTAGACTGGCAGGTGACAACTTCATTCAGTGCAAGGAGTTCTGAAATTTCTGGGGCGGTAGAATCTACAATAAAAGTTTTACGACTTGCTCCGATGTCACATTAACTTTTTATTTCCCTCGGGCTGTAAAGTAATGAACTATATAAATTTTACGGCTTATCTGATCTGAATTCGTTAGCGCCCTTTGTGGCAGATGCCAGGCGCGTTTTGCAGTGTACTCATCGCGTGCCAAGATAAAAACACTGTACCTACTACATCCAAACGCTTGTTATAAAAAATTAAATTCGAACGCCGAAGGCAAGATCCATTCAATATAATCGGCCGTTGTTCAAAACGTGATCCACGGGCGCAGTGGTCACACAAACTCATGTTTTTTGTTTTAATATATTTGTCACTAATGTTGAATAAATATACAATGAAATCGTACGACAGAATGCATTGAAATAAATCTTGGAAAGTTTTTCAGTTATGCATAGTACACAACAATGCTTACCGTGCTTACTGAACTCTATTACGATGGTACAGGTTAGTAATAAGGAAGTACTTTAAATAGACAAATACACAATCTAGTTCAATCAGCATGTAATTTGTCTGACACTCTTGTTTTTTGCTGTGTATCTAACTGAGGAACTCCTATGCACGGAATTGTGAATCTGAGGAAATGTGGAAGTGCTAGGTATCGATGTTAAGTTCAGTCAATAGGCTATAGCAAAATCTAACACCATACCGTTTTCAAAGGAGCAAATGCTATTGGCAGAGGGGAGTAAATTATAAATATCAGTCAAGGCATGCTCAATTCTTACCCATTTTCCACTCTTAGTCATGTAAAGTTGTTGGCTTGGCATCTATCTTCTGTTAACTTCAAATCTTCTCCATACTTCTCTTGTGCAACCGACCTACTATTTCTATTACTAACTATTTCTATCCTCATTATTTCCTTCACCTTCTCACTGATTATCTCACCTTCTCCACTGTCTGCCTGCTTTTTCTCATCATTGAGAAAGTAAGGACTTTACTTATCCTTCTTAGACTTTTTCTCTCTTCTCCTTCACATGGTCATACTATCTCAATATATCTTACTATATCAATTTTCCCTTAGTTTTTATTTTCATTCTCTGTCTAAAAGTTTCATTTTTTGTTCTGTCCCTTCTCGTCTTCCCCTTAAGTTTTCTTAAAAAGTTTGTTACATATTTTTCTCATATCTCGTTTTAATTGCTTCGATTTCCCTTTTCTGTTTATCGTACAGGTTCGCGAACAATACGATAATTATAGGTTGATATTTAGTAAATAGCCTAATATTATTCGACAACTTGCGAAGTTCAGAGTGATTGTCAGGGAAGCGAAATAGTAATATACATTCTCGTCTTCCCCTTAATTTTTCTTAAGAATTTTGTTACATATTTTTCTCACATCACGTTTTCATTAGTTTGGTTTCTTTTTTCTGTTTATCGTACAGGCTCGCGAACAGTAATCATAGATTAATATTTAATAAGTAACCAAACATTATTCCAAAACGTGTGGAATTCAGAGTAATTGTCAGAGAAGCGTGATAATAATACATAAATGGTTTACCTACTAATCTCTTATAGACTCTAGCATATCAGATACTTTGATCACATACGTTTTGGTAACATTTTTGACAAAAGAACGGAACCAAAAATATTGTGTCATTACAATAAGATATTGTAATATTGTATCATTGAGTCAACGTCTGCTATTAAATTTTAGTAAAACGCAGGCGCTGAGGGTATGAGATGAGTAAAACTGGAATTACGCAACTGTTGTTGCTGAGTAGTACGTTTCCTTGGTGAGATAAATAAGAAAAGTCAACATGAGAACTTTTCTTAAGAAATCATTTACAATAGAGAACTTCAATTATATCGGAAGGAAAGGAAGAATCCAGTCGTCTTTATATGTACCCAGAAAGAAGATTCAAATTCAAATATTGTTTATTACACAAGCAGCCGAGCTGGCTGAACTGTTCACTCCTTAAACAGCTTGTAGGCCTATAGTTTTTATAAGCCAAAAGAAATAAGACAAATGATTTTCGTACAGAGTTAAACTAAATTCATTGCTCTACCTAGGGATGTGTGCTATACTCTAAAACAACTAAGATATAACCAGAATTTGCGTATAACTGGGGGGACTGAATTTAAGAGCTTAGGTAGAAAGTAACTGCATATCTGAACGCAGAGTTTGACGACTTAGTATTAGAGGACTTGAGCACGGAACTGTTTCGAGACGTTAAACGCAGCGGCGTATTTACATTTGGGGGCGGGGGGCGAACGAGACCGGACCACCCCCAGAGGGTCGAAAAAGTTGGCGTATTTTGTTCTCTTAATTTTTACGCTATTTTATTATTTTTTTCAGCTGTGTATGCTAATAGTAACTCTTAATACACAAACACGTTTATAACACTGCATTTCATAGGCTTACAGGAATAATAAGGGAAATCAATTCAGTCAATAAGTATCTTCTAAACAATGTTTCAGTAACGCTTATTTTTACTGTGTTATTACCGTTTACATTAATGGGATTGATTTTAGGATGTTATCACACGTTTTTCAACCACTTTGAAGACAGTAATCTTGATTACTCTTAACTTGTTTTTTCTTCTGTACGAAGCCGACTCGGCCGGACCCCCTAGATCAAATTCTATATACGCCACTGGTTAAACGCGTTAAGATTACGTAAAATAATAACAAACTGTGAGCGGTCATTGGGATGTGTAGTGCGTTGCTGGATAACATACGCACACACGGGATGTTGGAATCAATGTGCAGCGTAGGCCTACCGTTGGACACACACTCCAGGGGAAGTCACGATGTTTCCTGAGTGTCTTAGATTGCAATCTTTGAGTAATGTGAGCTTCCCCAAAGTTCATACCACATGTTCTTATAGGCCATATTACAGTTTTATGTATATTACAGTTTTTTCTGCTGACAACGCAATTTTTAGAACCTGTGACCCAGCTAATTTCTTGAAGTTTCAAGATTGGGCGGTATGGTTGAACTTTAATTGGTTCCCAGTGTTACACGCTGTTTTATTGTGACTTAAGCGTTGCATATCTTCTCTCTTCTCTGAGTTACCCAATTTTAAGCATTCGTATTGGTGGGGTTGGGGCGAGACGCAGTGAGGAAGGAGTCAACATCTTTATCGACTTCATCATAGTGGAGTCTGACAGTAATAATTTAAGAAATGATTATCGCAGTATACGAACTGGTTCAGTACCATCCGTTGCTCGATATAATACGATACAGCTACAGTTCTAATTAACGCTGTAACATATTTAACCTCTTTGCGTTATTTACTCTTCGCAGAAAGCTTTCTCGATTGATCAGGACTGCTCGAAACATATCCTCGAGTTTGTCATTCTAAATTACGTATTCTCAGAACTGTAGCTGTGAAATAACTTTAACAAAGCAAAGGACGTAACGACAGTTTTATAAGGACAAAAGCGGGAGGCCAATGACACTGTTATTACACAATTTAATGATGCTGACGGGTTTCCAGTATTATTTCACACTCTAGAGAAGTCAAGGGGAAAATGAAGGAGAAGTGTGCAAGTGTTTACCCAGAAAAACCACCGTTACGTACAAAACAATGCGAGCATGTGGGTAAACAGTTTCCGTAAAGAGAGCAGAAATTAAAATAGTTTCAAAAAAATAACAGTACCAGCATTTTTCCAACTTATTCTGATCAGATTTTCTACCTAACCGTAGCCTAAGGATTGACATAATACTGGAAACTCAACTTCACACTGATATTATTGAAGTGAGAACTTCATATACGGCACTGTGGTGCCCGACTCACTCCCGTACACCTCGCGCTCCTAGGGCAGTAAACCGATTCAATGTGTAACGAAATATATGTTGAGGAAAGGATGGAAGAAATACACCTACTTTAAAGTGAAACAGTCGTCAGTTTTTCTTTTTCTGGTGTTATCAATTATTTCCAGCTATGATACAACGACGTAACTAAACCTTTAAGTCACTGGATTTTAGTCCATTTTTATCCAATTATGTCAAGGTCAGAGGTGTTGATGAGGATGAGGAGGAGTCGGACTTCAAACGACCTTTGTTACGAACGAAGTGGTATTCGGAAATCATTGTTGAGTCTAAGAACAGTAAAAGAAATTAAAGCTTGGGAGCTGCTCGGATTCAGACGTGGAGTCAGGATTTTGGGGCCCAAGTTAGACAGATAAAAGAATAATGATCATGTTTGGAATTATTTAAGCGAAAGCAAAATCTAATGAGTAAGAAACAGTAAATGAAGTTACCAACGATTTAATGGATGTATTTAAATTTCATTGTAACTGTTGTCCGAGGAAAGTTAACTTATAAAACGACAGGACACCAGGTATTAATAATATTATTTCCATTGTATTATCGTTAATATTGTTTTAGTTAATATAATAATAAAGCTCCAATAGTGTTACTGGGGAAGGAGAAAGGAACTTCAGTAGGCGAAAGAAGTCCACAGACGGCAGCTATAGGCAGTTCATAGAAAGCAGATCATAGACGGATGGAACGAAAAGAAAAAGAAAAGGAGAGAAGGAAGGAGTAAAGCTCAAAAACATTAAACAAATCAAAGAATATTCTGTTTAGTGTACTACGATCGGCTAAATAAAACCGTAAAACGTATGACAGTCAACAAGCGACACGTACAGCCTAAGATGTGGCTGCGATAACCGGACGATGTGTTTGCGATATGGCCACGTTATTTAGAAAGCGAAGATCACTTTTTGTACAGTTCACAGCGAACATTCTAACATCCTGTTCCAAGAGGAACAACAGCAGCTTCCTACCATTTGCCGAACACTTTGTCACAAAAAAGGAGAAAAAATCCGTTGTAATTTTACAGTCAACAGGAAACCGTCTCAGATGTCCTCCGTGGCCACTCCAATACGAATAAAAAATATATACACACACACAGACGGCTGAAGATCACATAATCTCACGTAGACAATTAGGACTGGCATCATAAGACTGTCCACACCTCAAAAATGATTACAAAAACAGTTACTAAAAGGGACAGTCGCTATGAACAGGCGACCACTAATCAAGTAATCGTCAGTGCGATTGACAATGCAACAACAGAGAAGTCAGTAAGGCCACCATACTCAAACGGTGTGACTAACATAACGAGCCGGACATTAAACAAACAAAACTTATATTACGAAAATGTCACGTAAAAATTATAGGAAAAAAACAAAAACAACTTCAAGAGTGTCCTGCAAAGACAAGAACAAAGATTATGGGGTGCCGAATAGACAGACCCAGGACCGTGCGAATGTTGGTGGCCAAGGGCGATTGCGATTCAATGCGACACAAGCTGGAGGTTGCGCCGAAATCAGAGACAAAATACTTGAGTTTATTGAAACATTTTGCTCTGAAGTGATTGAATACAATATCACACTTCGCACGATGTCACTATATAGGCCTATATTTCATGAAAGAAATTATATAAATTTTAACCAGTGTTACCCAAAAACCTTTTTTAATTGGTTCGATTCATATTTGTTGCGTTAATATTTTATTTTTGTATATGATTTTATATTGTTCTGTCAATCGAGGTAAGATAAAAATCAATGACCGCAGGAAAAATTTTTAAATCAGTCAGTTAAAATAGGTGAAGAATAATTAGAATAAGTAAGTAATTTTAACGTCTATGGACTGTAATTTTCCAGGATGAAAACAGATAAAGATTTAAGCTAAATGAAAGAAGAAATGCAGTCGGAAGATTTGTTTATTGCATAAGAGCACAATATCGCAAGAAAAAAAAGAAATTGCCAACAGAAAGAAAAGGGCAAGACTGTGCTCAAGACTGTGCCCTTCCCATACATGACGTATGGATCGGAGTCATGGGTGACCACAAGAAAGCACAAAATGAAATCAGATAGTATGGAAATGAGGTTCCTTAAAAAAGGAGGAGGGAAGACAATAATGAACGAAATTAAAAACGAGGTGTACAGAACAAAATTAAATGTAAAACTTGTCATAGGTATGATAGAAATAAAACAGACGTGATGTTTCGGGCATGTTAATCTTATGAATTAAAATAGATCACCAAAGAGAATATGTGAAACAAGACCAGCAAAGGACAAAGGTAAAAGTAGGCCAAGAAACGTATAGAACCGAGGAAGTACGAGAACTAGTAGAGAATAGAGGTATAAAATGGGAAGAGATGAGACAGCACACACCGGACACGAAAAGGTGGAAGGAAGCGTGGAAAGCGACAACTGGAAAGTAGCTAGACTGACCCTCAAACGTGCTTACACTGTACAGAGTCGAAACGCATCCGTAGTTAGTATTTCATTTTATTTTTAGATATTTAATTTTATGCTATTTTAGATGTAATTTAAAGTGAATTTTAGAATATTTTTGAATTTTACTGAAAATACTTGACAGTGTTTATCAAAATGATCTTAAATGCAAAACAAAACATTTTCAATTTTTCGAAAGACCTGCCAAATTTTCTTCTCAAGATCCTGTATACACAACTGGATTACCAGCGCATTGTGGACATCATGTTCCAGTAACGTGAATGAGAAAGTTATAAAGTCTAATGGAACTTAATATTGTACTGCCGCAAAGAGAGTTTTTACAGTACAGGGGTAAAACTGGTATGACGTCACCCATCCTGCAAACAGTCGCGCAACATTGTTCCATATATATATGTGGTTCCGTAATAAGAGAATACACTCACAGCTGCTACTATTTTTCATCGAAATAATGTGAAGTGTCCACATTTTTCTTAATGGAAAAAGTATAAAGTTAGTCTAAAAACCAGTTTTCACTTCACATGGACTATGCGCTGAATGTTTTTGCTTTGGGAATAATAACTAGCGCATGCGCTGTACACATGTAAGATTTCCTCCCTCTTGAGAGCTCTCATCGTGGAAATACAATAGGCAAGAGACCAAACAGACTGTGTTCCTAGCGTCGAAGAAAACGCGCACCTGGATTAGGTGATCTTCCGAAGAAAAATCGAAACTGAGGCACCTAGCCCGAGGGCCCCAACGCCTACTCCCGGACTCCCAGAAAAACCAGTGTTAGGGAAGCGTTAAAACCCTAACTGGAACAACCATAACCACCACGAATCCGTTCTTCAACTCATGAACGTCGGGGGACAGGATCCCGGCCGGCCTGGTTCACGATCCCGTGGTACCATTTTCGTTGATCAACACGGCGATCCCCGAAGCCCCGAATACACCAAACAGACAGACTGGAAAAAAAACAATACCAACTGCGCACGTTCACAGGCGTACTGACAGTTGCGTACGTCAAACTATACAAACGGCCAATGTTGGGAAAGTGTGGAAAACAGTATAAAAACTACACCGCAATATATTTAGCTATAAAACAAATCATTAATGTTTCCTGAACGCACGTGCTGAGATAAATCGCTTCATACAAAACTCGAACCTTGCTCTCTCAAGCCGTTTACATGTTTTGTTACATCGGTAGCAAAATGTGATCAAAATGTCGAATCTTCTGCAAACTAAACCAGCTAAACATAGATGATCACCGTTTAGTCATTTCGAAACAACACGTGTGTGTGTGTGTGTGTAAAATATTTCTCATATTACTCTTTTTTTTACATCCTGTATAGGCCTATTAATTATTTTCTACTCCAGATATAAAAGTTATATAGAATTAGCTGCTTCTAATCTCGTGCAGTTTTCAGCTGAAAACTCATAACTATAAACTTATGCCTCCCAAAAAACGTGTGATTAAAATTCTCTAACATTATGTTATACATTCTCCAAAAAATGTTAAGCAGACTAAACGACAGGTGAGAAGGCGAACCGTGCTACTACTACTACTACTCATTTCGGCTGCTTTTTATGTACTGGCCGTGGAAAGAGGGTTGTGCGGAACGAAGGGCAAGCCCATCGCCCGCTCGTGTACTACGTCCCGAGCTTTAAATAGAGCTCCTGCCGCAGGGATCGTTAGATATTCTGGATGTGAGGGGTGTGGACTGCTACCGGCCGTGTTCGCACTGGCGTCAGTGAAGTAATTAAAGGCTTAAGGACCTCTGGAAAAAATTTCAAGATGGGACCTCCTTCGATTTTTCTATATCCTTGTTTTATAATCTCGGGCCTGCAAATTCAAAAATGATGCTGATAACCAAAACCAAACCACTAACTTGTCACAAATCAAGATAGACAACATCTTGAGTCAGTGACTGACTGCACCCACTTAGGTCAAGTAAAGAACACTAAACAGAAAAGGTTAACGCAAGGATGAAATTAAACTGGGAAACGTTTATCAAGTTACATTAGAAGTCTACGCTGTAAACAAAGAATTTTTACAAAAATTTAGAACCAAAGTGTATGACGGATGCATTCTTCCGTCCCTTAATATATCGTGTGGTGCCGGAACAGTTTACTAAGATAGATATGGATAAAGACTGTCAAAGCTGCAACAAACAGTACAGCAGAAAATGTTACACATGTCTTTCCTTGATTTGAAAACACCGTACTGACTTACGGAGCTGACACGCCGGTTGAAACCAGTAGAACAAAACGACTGTTAAGGACCTCTAGCTAATCCCCTTGAAGTGTAAAGAAAATCAGGCGATTAAAAGAAGAAAGAGATTGGAAAAGTAATAATTGGGTTTGGTCAAAATAAAGAGTAGGTCTTGCTGATATACATAATATCCATGCAGCAAGGCTTAAGTAGAGATTTGTAGACCACAATATAAGGCAAATAGGCTACAGTTGGGATATGAATCAGCGCATAAACGGCTGCAAATAGACAAAGTATCGTGGTAGACAGTAAAGGAGGTTTACAGCCGTAGTCAGGTTAAAGAAGGAGGAAAGATGAAAGAACACAAGAAAATAAAATCTCTGAAAGATAAAATTACTGAAATTATTACTTTTCTTTATCAGTACATGTCACTGAAAACGACAATAATTATCAAAGTATCCATTAGTTGGTTTTTACTGTGGTTGTCATCCGTCCGGACATGTGAGAGGGTAACGTTCGGGGGGGGAGGATTTCGTCCAAGTCCGGGGATTTATGAAGTCTTCCATCGGTTTCACATGGTTACACATAGTTTTTATAATGGTTGTTTATTCATGTATTAGAAAAACTCTATCCTCGTTCAAAAAGGAAAACTTGATTTGGAAAAAGAAAATTGAAAGAGCTTTTCTTAAGAATGGGCACACAAGGAGAGTAATAAAAGTGATCGAAATTTCATTTTGTTCTTTACTTTTCCACTTAATGCTTAAATGTTTATAACTATAAAAAATAATAGTAGACCTACTTAATTAAAATATCACAACCTTTAAGAGAATAATACCATTTTATAATAAATAGGCCATCTTAAAATTTTATGGGTAATCTTCTTTCTGATATTTTGTGTAGGTGGCCAAACCAACTAAATTGCTTGGAATTGTTGGCCTCTGTAGATCTACGTCCACCCTAGCTCGTCATCACAACGATAAGGTTGGACATTAAGTAGCTCATCGAAATACGGTGGTTGTGAATGTTACAGAAACCACTGAATCCAAGCAATTAAGCAGGATGCACTAAACGAAATACGTTAAAGGAGAAGTTACCTTTTGATAAGGTTGCATAGGATCAGAATTTCTGTACCCTATAATATCGATAAGGTTGGATAGCATCTTCAATTCCTCCTTTCTGGTCCTATGCAAACTTGTAAAATCACATCGTCTCCAGTATTCTATCTGTACAATCTTTTAATCTTTTTTTCCAGTCTCCCTTACTCCACACCCAATTCTGCACCTGACTGCTCTCATAATTTTAGCCAAGAGCATGCATGTTTCCGAACGTAATTTTTACGATTGAAGTGGAAATGCCTCTATAACTCTGCACGCTTGACATAAAATGACACCGCTCTGATAGTTCAAAACGTTACAATATACAGTATCAAACATTTTTTACATATGTGTATTTGTATACAAAAGTATGTTTGTATTTACCGATGCTGTGGGTGTGTTCGTTGCATCATTAATTATAGTAATTATCTGATAACGGAGCACATGCGCGTACCCACCTTTTTGCCGATAGTTAATTTTATCACAAGCAGTGTTAATGAATTTAATTATTACTACGGTAATAACTGTCCGTATTATGAATTAATTTGTCCGACAAGCGGGACAACGATCTGTTGCAACATTGAGGCAGTATGTAAACAGACATGACCTTAGATGAATAGCTGCATTGTATCGATCCAGCTATTATCGATTATTAACGCAATATTGTGTTCGTTACGGTCGCTACTTTTATCATATTTGTCATACGACATGAATGTCCAGTTAAATAATATGTCAGATTCCGTGTTAATCAGCTGCATGCAAAAATTTTCTATCGTTAAACAGTAAATGGGTACGGTTCATATTATTTTTACAAGCGACACTTTAAAATCTTCATAAAACACAGGAGAAATCAATTATTTTATTGCAGTTCAAGAACAGCGTTGGTTATACTTAACCATTTTGTGTACTTTGTACGTCAACTGGTGAACGTCAAACACCATCTTCAAAGAAACTTTCGTGCTGAGATTTCGTGCTGAGCCAGTTTTGCAACGATTCCATGACGGCACGTCTAAACCAGTGACGTAACTGTAGGGGATCAATCCCCCCCCACCACCACCAGAGCTGTTCAGCAGAATTCCATAATCACTTTACGCAGCCCATTTCTAGCCAGTTGTGTTGTTAAAATAAGGCTTATAAATGGCTGTAGAAATAAAAGGAACCACAATATTTGTAAATTAATAAAATAGTGGTATTCTTAATAATGACAATTTCTCAACACTTGGTAAGTAACGGTACTTGCAGGCTTAAAAAAGAAACACACACACACACACACAATCGTGTCAGGAAACGAAGACAACAGAGCCTATTAATTTAGTTTTATCTTTTTACCCAGACACACTTCCCTTTACAGGGTTGTCTATGTCATGACTCCTTTATGCAGTGGCGGCTCGTGACTTAAGAGGCTGGTTAGACCTTTAGGCTCCTTCATTATTTATCAATATAGAATTTAACGCACAATAGAAATGTCGCCTATTTGATCACATAATTCATTAATAAAATAAGAATAGTAACACATGCAGCATGCAACGATTATTTAAAAATTTGATCTCACCTCAAATATTGTCAGCTGTTGTAGAGAGTCAGCAGTTTTATTAATTAACATAACCACAAACTGTCCACAAAAATGTCTATGCTGTTTCCACAAAACAAGTAATATACTATATTTACATTATATTATTTCTATGATACCTACACTTTAAACAGACCCTTTATTTATATACAAATTTCATTCGCCTTTCCTTTAAATTAACGAAATTTTCTAGCATCAGAGTCCTTAATTTCTTTAACAAGTTCCTTGTTGATAGATAACATCGCAAGGCATTCAGTTTATCGTTTTTCATTGTACTTCTCAAGAAAGTCTTTAGTCTTTTCAGAGTCGAAAAGCAGCTCTCAGGTCCGGCACTTGTCAAGGGGTAGTTATGATAATTTTATGAAAACTGACTAAGTTCTTTTCTTCTATAAAGTTAAGAAGTTTTATTGTGCCTTTAATAATAAAATCATGCCGTCTGTATAGGCTAATAGTTCCAATTCACTCCGAAGTTTGTTTTCTTGTAAGAAAGGGTAATGTTGAATCACTCGCTTGAATTTTTCTTCCGGAAAGTTTGTAGAAAAAAGTGGAAATAAGTCACTTGGTTCCTCAGGGAACTCCTAATTTATTTGTGTTTCTATTTCATTTATTTTCTCCCTCTCTGCATCTCATTTTCGAAAATTCCGATGTCACTTTGCCACATTACACTGTCTTTGTTCCTACTCTGTAGTTGTTGGTACAGTATGTCCAGATGGGATAGAATTCTATGGAAAAAAGGTTACCCAGAACTTTAGGAAATTTTGGTCCTAAAGAGCCCTTCTGTGAGCACTTGCCTCATTAACTGTGAGTCTGTTTGTACACTTTCCTTCAAGAACTTCGAAACATTCCTCCAACTTATATCGGTTTTCGTACACAACGTTGACTGTACGAATGTTGTAATTTCATCTTGTTATAGAAACTCTGGGTAACCTGGCTTGGACTACTTCCTTCAAAACGTCCGTTCGTAGAGATGAGTGTGAAAAAAATGCTGGAATGGCAGACAGATTTGAGAAAAAACTCTAACTTTGTTGTTTACACTTGTTGCTTTTTCTAATAGCAAATTAAGTTCATGAGCGTAACAGTGTACAAAACATGTGAACGGATACACTTCTCTAATTTTTGCCTTTACACCTCCAATAGAACCACACATAACATTAGCGCCAACATAAGTTTGAGCTATTAACATTTCCTTTGACGTGTGAAGAAGGGGATAGATATTGTTCATTATGCACTTTGCTAATGTTTCTGCACATTTACCTTCAGGACTGAGAAATCCCCAAAACCTTTCGTACACCAACCCCTTAAACATGTAGTTATAAACTAATATTATTTGGCAGTGGTTTCTCACATCAGTTGTCTCCTCACATTCGATTGTCACAAATTCGGAAGCTTGTATCAACTTTTCTATTTCTTCCCTGCAGACACTAAGCATACAATCCAATATATCATTTTGTATTATTTTCTGTGTACCTTTGAATACTGTGGCCGATTCTAAATGGTCTTTCATTGCAGAATCCAGCTCCGCAGTAAAATTAATTAAGCCTTTGTATACCCCTGGGTTTGTAGACGATGCTTCGTTATGAACTCTTGTAGACAACTGTAAAACACTACAGAATTTGACACACGAAATCAGCTGTTTTAAAACATGTCTGTTTTTGCTGACTTAAACATTGTGCTTTTCAATTTTTTGTCTAAATTGCTAGTCCAGACTAGACAGTATGTTTACTTTGGCTAACAATCAACAGCACTATTCATGTGATGGACGGATATTTCATGCTTCTTAATTTTTTCTGTAAGATGTTTTATATCATTAACCTCTTTTAGAGTCCAAAAACAATCACCATTTTTTCTGGGAGACAATAAAATATATGGAAAACAGAATATTATTCGTGAAGCTATTAAAAAAAAACACAAACTCAAAACCTAAACACTAAACTAATGCCCGCACTGAATTAACCACGCCAGAGAAACTTATAAACTCTAAACAGAGCAAATCTCATATTATTATCAATAGTCTGCGATTAGTTGTACTTAGTGAATAACGCGACTTTCTGCTAATCGTGGCACGGGAGCCGGCGCGCCGAGCGACAGTGTAAACGCCGCCTATAAGCTTACAATTTCGTTCAACTTTGGATAGAGTAGGGGAACTGAGAAATGGGCGCGATTGTCAGAGCGCCGTAATGCATGCTGTTACGAAAACATTTCTGCTATTACCTTACACAAAAACATTTTCTTGTCCGAAGCGATAAAGAAATAAAATGACTTTCCACAAATAGTGATAATGGGTTGTTTAATGATATGATTTAATCTGGGAGGCGCGCGCCTTAGCGCCCTATGAACGAGCCGCCCCTGCCTTTATGGTTTGAACCGCCGTCTGTGCGCAGGTAAACTAGCAATTTCTTGACTTTAGTTAGGAAAATGAGGGAATTTTATTTCTGGATTTTACATAAAAACTTACGTTCATTAACACAAACTGCTTCTTAAAACATTTCTTAAAACATTCTTGGGCCAACATCTTAAACCAAAGTGCAAAGAGGTACCGGTAGCCTAACAAAACCGGGTTTTTCAAAATATCTTCAGAAAGAGTATTCTCACAAGATTTGTTAAGAATACAAATGTTGAATAAAACTGCTTCCTAATGACATGAGTTATTACCTTCAATTTGAATAACAATTAAACTAGTAAGAATATTTGAAATCAAGGCTTTTCCATATATTTTTAAATTTTATAATTCATATTGGTTTACTAAAGACCTTTAGACGCAAAGAATTTATAAAATGTATTTATAAAATTATATGGAATGAATCCAGAATTTCGCAGTTGTCCTGAGGAAAATGTGAGGTCCAACCTTCAGTTAGTCTCATCCCCTCTCACTAGTAGCTAATCTCATTCCCCCCAGGAGCAGCTCTTAGTTACGCCACTGGTCTAAATTATACTTTCCTTCTTCCAGATCTTCTACCAGAAAGATAAACCTCACTTGGGACCAGTTCAGGAATGTATGATGGATTGCTTGACCGTTCAAAACCAAGATCTCGAAGGCTTTTGGTTTGCCGTACGAGGTCGAATCAAGTAAGTCTTACGACAGGTCACAGTTGCTGTTTCAGCCGAACCAAACCAGTCTTTCTGCATCCCAGAATATTGTCATCAACAGTCATTCAGAAAACTTGGCAAATCACGGAAGATTCCGTGTCAAGTAAAACTCTGCCGTTCATTCTGAGGTTCATATTCTTGTCTCGTCGACAATTATTATTCGAAAATATAATACCATTTATTGAACTTCAGTATAGTTGTATTCAAATAGCTTAAGGACATTAACAGAAGGTTGGTTATAGCTAATGATTACGGCAACGGGAGTAGCAACGGGAGTAACAGATATCAACAAGTTGGTCTAGTGATTGCAGTTAACAATCGTGGATGTGGGACACCATGCATACAACGTCAAGTTTTATTTGCGTTTGTACCTCCATTGCTAAAGAAAATTCTAATTGGGACAAAAAAACATAGATGAATACTGTATATACTGCTGGACTTAAATACCACGATGTGCTAACTAAAGAGGCACACCCCAGTACTATACCTTGTCCAACAGTCACATGAGAATACGGGCGAGGTAGGGAAATTTCTTATGGAGAAACCACTCGGCTACCTAGCTAACTTGAAAATTTTGTAATCGAGAAATTAACTTCAAAATAATCATAAAATACTGTCATGCGTTATAAATAATGTTAGGTTATGTCTTTTGGGGTATTTAAAAAATTTACAATTACAAATATAACTATACAAAAATTAAAATTTCTATACTGAGAAAAACAGAAGTTTTAGTTAGTTCAGAAACGTAACTCGCCAGTATTCGGATGCCATACACTTAAATGAAATAATTTTTTGTGTAGTTGCAGGTCTATGTTTTCATTGAGACTACGGTGGCATTAGATTGCATTAATGTATTGACTGAAGCAAAGAGAAAATATTTTGTTACATTTGGCTCAGTTTTTTTTTTTTAGCATTGACGGCAAAAAGTCGATCAGCGAGGAACTATTTTATTATTATTGGTGATAACTCCATGGTGTAAGCAAGAGAAATATCAGAAAACACAGCACGCAGCTTTTCAGAAACATCAAAATTGTTTTTGAAACCCATCCCGACATATCACTTTTTTGAATAATGTAAATACAGAGACACTTAAATAAACGGCTCTCATGCTGTTTGAATAATACCATTTTTTTAGTGACTTACGATACGCGCTTTTGAGCTGAATCGCTTGAAAGCGCTCATCAGAAGTCACTGAAAATAATGGTATTCTAAATTTTTTAATCTACAATCAACTAGTAAAAGTTTTATAATTACTAAGTCGTTAATCGTGTCTGAAATGAACCTCCTTCATCCCCACATTTTCTCACACGTTTTTCCTTTGTTTTGTTTCAGGATTATTTTCATCCAGATGTTTCGGTTACCTCTGGACGCTAGCCCTTCTTCAGTTACTGTTTTGACCATTCTAGTGATAGTGGTCATCTTGCTGGTGTCGCTAGACATAAGACTATATGTTAAAACAGTAGCTTCCAAACGTTTTACATTTGCAGGCATCTTAACCATCATATGGCAATTGTAACCTGAATGTTTCCGTCAGCAAAATGGTTTTTGCCATGTTTAATAGCGGTCTATTTATAATTTTTTAAAAAATAGGTTCCACGTTGTTTCATTTAACTTTACCTGACAGTTCACTTGGATTCCAATGATTTCGAAAATTGATTGATTTCTGGACGATTGGCAATGCTGAATAGTGGCTTAATGGCTTATAAACAACCCTTTCCTCCAATTTGATCAATTTAGTGCGGCCTCAGCACTAATAATCTGCGTAACTTCTCCGCCACTGACGTTGGTCGTTGATATGAAAAACTTGTATGGACGGTGTTCATCGCGGAGAGAAATCTGGCCATTTTTAACAACTATCTGTCCGCTCATACATCCTGCTTTGTCTCGAACAATTGTCACTATATAGCAAATAAAGTCACCCCTTCGGAATAAAGAAAACGTATCACAGCCTGCGTTTACATATTGTAGCTATTCAACGGTGGTCTAGATGTAAATGACAGAACTAACGGTAGTTCTGTAATACCACTTTAAGTATACGCGGAGACTATGTGGTTACTGTAATAACAGAGCAATCAGTCTCGTCAGGAGCCTGACCGGGAAAACAAAGGGATGTCCCTTTACTTTTTGGCTTTCCTTCGTATACGTATGTAATGGAAACCCCATAATATTTTCATTTTCCATATATGGAACTTCAAGTAACCTGACGTATACGAAGTTCGTCAGGTTAATCTGTGTATATTTTCGAACTTCGAATATATGTATTCCTTACAAGGAAGATATTCGGCGGTAAAACTCTACTATTATATAATGGATAAAGGCGCCCATACACGTTGCCGTATACCGGTCAGGTTTATCTGTACCGGTAACCTGTACAGGTAAACCGGAGCGTGTGTGCTATCACAACTGCACAGGCAACCTGACCTGTACAGGTGACCTCCGAAGTATCAAAATTTGATTCTTTTTACCTGCACCAGAGTGAAGACCGGAGCGTGTGTGCCACTCGCCTGCGCAGGTCTCAGTTGTCCCGTATCTGGAGGTGATAAAGGTGTGCAAGTTTTTTCAGTTTTTTCCCGCTATTTCAGTTAGTTGTTAGTTCGTTAATGTAGTTTATTTAACTTTTTTTTAGTTATTATGGCTAATCGTAAAGGAAACGCGGTCATAGAAAAATTTATTGAAATTTACAAATCAGCACCGTGTCTTTGGCGGGTAAAAAGCAGGGAGTACCACGACCGTGCCAAGAGAAATGCCGCATACGCGAAATTGGTACAGAAACTGAAAGAGTCGGAACCAAACGCCGATAAGGAGAGAGTAGTGAAGAAAATAAATAATTTAGGTAACGTCCGTAAAGAGAAAAAGAAACAGCGAAGCCGTGGAATGTGTGGAATTTTTAATATGTATCTACTTTCTACTTTGGCTGGATGTTGTAATTACATCAGAACAGAAATTTTTGAATAAATTCCTACAAATTTTGTAAACATTTTTTATCATCCTTACACTTTGTACTGTTTTACTAATAACAATAAACACGTATATTAAATAATTAATATTACTTAATTTGTAAGTACTCCTTTCGTAGAGCTTCATATATGGCATGACATGTCTCAGGAATAATTTTACCAAGAGCTTGAGGTGATACTATGGCAGAAAATTTGAGTCATTCGTATGAACATCCTGTTGCAAGAAATCTTAAAGTTGCTGTGAGTCTCTCATGAGCAGAAACAAACCTTCTCATTATAGTGTTTTTTTTTCTGAATTAAGGGTGTGACTATTGAAAGTCGTTTCAAATAAACTGATTCGTTCATACGCAAAAAATTATGGTAGTCACCGGGTTCAATTCTCAGTTCTTTTAACAAGTTTACGTGATTGCATTGCTTTCGTTTCAAAAGCCACTCCTTACACCATTTTCCGCGTTTTTTTATTTTCTGCTTACGACACTCTATCGCGAGCAAAACGCCTATCACCGCTAGCGCGCCATCCTGTGTCGATACCATGGTCAACTGAAAACCTCGACGGTTTACCGCAGCGTGTGTGTGCAACACATCTGTACAGGTAAACCTGACAGGTATACCGTAACGTGTATGGCCGCCTTAAGGCGGCTGACAAATGTATCAAGGACATTGTACTGTCTACAAAGAACTGAACTCTGAGGCTTTATGTGGTTAAAGAAACTGATATGGGCTGGATACGTACGCAGAACACCAAACATAAAATGGTGAACAAATTTTTTTATTCCAGAATTATAGCACGAAGACGAGTAGCAAAACGCAGGCTGAGAAGCGTGAATCATGAATTTGTGAACGCGTGATAAAAAACTAGAAGAGATTAACCGAAGACAAAAACGATGCAGCTGTAAAACTGAGAAGATCGCACAGCCGGCGCCATCGAATAAGATAAAAATATTATTTGTCCCGTTGTGGGTGTCTTCTTATAATGCGTGATCGTTGCACAGATAATAAAGAGATTCATAATTGCAAGAAACTCACCGTCCCGTTAATGCACATTGTGGAAGTACTGTAGTTCGAGTTAAGGTAGGACAGTAATTAGTCAGTTATGCGCGACACATTTCCTCGTTGCCAACATTATCATCGCGTTCGCGCGGAGTCAAACAAACATATGATGAAAGGCGAAAACGTCTGTACGATGTATAAGTTAAGCATTCTGAGGAGCTCCGAGCTTCGTAGAAATTTAAATTTCCGTCTACACTGATGCTTTATGTAAAAGTAATCTAAATTTAAATTCATTTATTTTGTTTCTGCCTGCCGAATGTTTTTTTGGCAAAGGGGTAACGTGACCCAAGCATACATTACCCCGATTTTGTTAGCCGCGTTTTACGTCTCTATCGAGCTGTGTCGTCCCAGATACGCACTGTCCTGATTACGTCACCTTGAAAACGATCCGATTAGCACCACAGCGGATTTAAAACATTCGGAATTAAATAACAAATTTAATATTAACCACAGGAGCAAACGTTTTGTCGCGCATCTAGAACTTATGAAAGTGTTGGTAGGGAAGCTCATTGTATGTCAATGTTCCGAAATGACGCTTTGATGTCTTGAGACAAAGTTAGTGAGTTGTTTGTTCCACTGCGCTAAGTTAAGCAGTTCAACGAACACAAACAATATGTATGTACTCTGAGTGAGTACGAGCGGATTGGCGTGTTCAGTGTTCATATTATACCGTCTAACCGGTATCTTATCAATTGAATCAAAATTAAATCACTTATTTTCTAAATATTAATATTTTCTAAATATTAAACCAAATTAACGTGTAATATATTTTTGTATTGTGTTTGATTTCAATTCACACACACTTTTCTCTCTCATACACACTAACTACTACTACTACTACTACTACTAGTCTACTACTACTACTACTGTTACTACTACTATTATTATTACCACTACTACTACTACTAGTCTACTACTACTATTATTATTACCACTAATGCTCACTGAGCTGCAGAACTCACTCACTGTTTTGAAGAAGTGCATTTATTATTACATATACTTTGATATTAAATAATTTTTCAATTTTGGGGAAAATTGGAAAAATCTCGAACACTACTATTTCTTTAGTAATATAACAACTGTAGATCCAACTTCGTCGTGCTTATTTGCTACATTGCTAAATGTCATGTTCTGGACGAGGCCTTTCAGTGTTTCCACCATTTTGAAGTCCTAAACCACGACCTCCTCACCATTTTCAAGTCGTGGTTTAGGACTTGAAAATGGTGGAAACACAGAAAGGCCTCGTCCAGAACATGGCACTTAGCAGTTTAACAAATAAGCACGACGAAGTTGGAGTTACAGAGACTGCTAATTCAAATAACAAGATTAATAACAATTGTAGAGCACACAATCATTAATAGGCCTACAAATTCGAAACATTCGGAATTCGGTTAAATTCCTTTTAATCTGACACCCTGCTGGATTTACACAATTTTTTTCAAACTTCCGGTCCCTTTTTTGGGCCCTCAGATCCAAAAAATTTTTAATTTTCAAAACTTAACACTACATTCAGACGTTAGTCAAGACTTTTTCTTATTACTTGCGATTATCAAGATTGTTCGCATTTTTGCGATCTTATCAAACATTTCACCCAATTTTTGGGCTCCGAAGTCCAGAAATTTTCAAAAATAAACACTATATTCAGACTGTGGTTAAATTCCCTTTAATTTGATACCCCCACATGGGCTTTTGCTATTTTTCACAATTTTGACCCCTCACATTTTTGCCTCCCCTCCCCTATTTGGGGGGGGGGGTCAATCTCAGAAACAATAGGGTTCTGTAAGGCAAAAGTATGGACACGGGTGCCACGTTTTACGAAAATCGGTTGATGCGTTCAAAAGTTATCGAGAGACATACCCCAAACAGATAGTCAAAGAGACAAATGCCAAACGGTCGAGTTAAAACTGAGAACTCGCTTCGCAGTAATACGTATTAATTGAAACTGAACGCGGAACGTAACTAGAACTAGGCCCAACTTTGGAAGAAGCCAACAGTCTTATCTGAGTGAGGATAATGAGTGTTGTAATATACATGTAATATAACATAGGCCCTAAAAATGTCATAGAATTTACAATATACGATCTGTTACAAGAGGTCAGTTGATTTGTGTGAGGCAGTAAATTGAAAGAACTAAAACAATAAAATATTTCTTGCATCGGCGTATCCTACCCTCGAAACGCGCTAAACTGCTTCCCACGTAAACAATTGTTTTCATTAAGATTCTGAGGTGAAATGAAATAACAGTGGAAATGGTTACATTCTCATAGTAGCATAAAACTTTATATAGATACGAGATTGCTTTATATAGAGTGGTGTGGACTACTTTCCAATAAATTAACGTTTTCACAACTGTTATTATTTAGTTATTTTTATAGTCAATTTGAAATACTTTATATGAAAAAGTTTAACGATGCTGGGAATTGTAAATGTTTTATTGCAACTTTATTACTGAATAGCTGTTCTCATACTGTCTATTGCTGTTCAATTAAAGGATAAAGATTTCTAAGATGTGAGTAAATATATTCCTAACAGTAGAATACTCAGATTTTCCATTTTATTTTTGTTAGGACTGATCGTTTTCTTTCTAATTCTGCAAAAAGTTATCAAACTTAAGCCCGCTTCGTCTACTTTTACCGTATATCACCGACTTGAACGACTGTTTTTACGATACACGCTTAACCGCATGAAACTAATAATGTAGGCCTACACACTTCTTTCTTCGATTGTAGAATTAAAAAAAATATAATATACTCGCACATGGAAGCCGGAAAACGTCTTAAAAACGACATCAAACTAAATCTTACCGCTGTGGAATGTCTTGAACTTGGACCAGACTTGAGCTTATAAAGGACCATGATGTCTAGTGCATGAACGTAATATAGACCGTTCAGTTACTATCTTTTATTTAAGTAAGAGCATCATAGTCTACGTATGATTCCGGTCAACATATGAAAGCTGGAAGCCCACATCAAGATGTTATATGACATCCACTCTTTGGTTCTAATTTGACATACATATTATTATTGGTATCCAAGTCACTTTGTTATTTATAAATTAATAAGTTACCTTAGATCCATCGTGTGACTTTGTTTTATATTTATAATTACTCGTTTCGGAACATATGTTCCAACATCAGATTCCCTTACTCAGCTGAGATCGTCAAATGTTAAAATCACATACTCAATTGTTAAAAACACACGTGAGTATGGGTGTGCGCCCTATGAAGCGCACCCCAGTGCCCTAGCGCTTTATCCGGTCAGCCTTCATAGGGTCCACACCCATACTGACGTGTGTTTTTAACAACTGAGTATGTGATTTTAACATTTGACGATCTCAACCGAGTAAAGGAATCTGATGATGGAACATATGTTCCGTAACGCGTAATTCTAAATATAAAACAAAGTCACACGACGGATCTAAGGTAATTTATTAACTTTGGTTCTAGTTTGTGTGTTCAAGGCGGCAAGACATAATTTGTCTCAATATAGAATAATTTCTGAGATTTTTTCCTTCATATGTACTCACTTTCACATCTTGTAATTGCACTACGTTTAGTTGTTGATTCAAATGTTGAGTCACGCTGCCTGTAGATACAATAAATAATAAATGATAATGTAGTAATATCGAAATGACAATATTATAATTTGCAAAACACATGTGAACACGTGTTCCCCTCACGAAATACTAGTTCAGCTACGTTTTCACGAACATTAATATAAATTATGAAAATAACTTTCATTCAGTTAATTAATAATTCTATTAGTTATTAACTCAAATAAATAATTATCTAAAAAATATTTATGTTTGCATAGAGTAAGTTAAACATTTTATCTTATTAAAGCTTTGCGAAGGGTAGCAACACGCGTATAGGCCTACTTGTAGAGACCGGCATCATTGTTGGTCTGACATTGTTTCACAGTAATGGATCACTACTACTACTACTACTACTACTACTATTATCAGCAGTTCACCTTTGCAGCCGAACAAGGAATTTGGTGACGTATGCCATTCCACTGCACGCATCACTGTAATACTACACATTTAAAATACGTTTAACACAGTTCCGGTGTGACTTGACTGTCTCTCACAAGATAGCGAATAAAAAAACACACTTTATCAAAATATTCAAAAAATTACACTTACATATTATAATGTACGAACGTTCAATCTGATACGCACACAAAATTACAACTAAATAGGTATGAACAATGTTTTCAGAACCAGTAATACCCCACCAACACAAGCACGAACTATCATTCAGTAGACCCCCGCTCCTCAGGCATCTCGGCAGCAAAACTGGTGTGCGTACTGTACCACCACTACTACTACTACTACTACTACTACTACTACTACTACTACAACTACTGCTGCTGCTGCTGCTGCTGCTGCGACTGCTACCACTGCTGAATGAGCGAGCGTAATGTCTTGGGGGCGGGTTACTTGGTTCGTTTGGCACAACATGCGCTAAGTGAAGTTATGCAAAAAAAAAAAACTTAAAAAAGATGAAAATAGTGGTGAAAATAGTAAGCTGGAGAGAACACTACCTTCTGCATGTGGTGTGACCACTTATGTTAGCGGCTCCAATACTCTAGCGGCAGTAGAGATAGCAGAGGAGCCGCGATACTTCAGGTCACAAATCTAGGTCTGAACACGTAGTGGCTACGAAAATTCGAAATGTTTCGCCGCCTGCCTCCGGAGATTAATGTCCAACATCCAACAAGCGTCGCCTGCTGCTGTCAGCGGTCCAGTCAGTCCTTTTCCACGGCGCAGAAATGTGGGAGGATGCCGTGGACAAGGACTGACTGAACCGCAAGTGGTCAGGTGCAAAGGCGGGGAGCGTCGAGTCCGTCGTTGTTAATGCCCTCGTGTGTTTTCCTGATTACAGTTCATAAGTGATTTTATTTTCACGATCTTTCCTTAATTATTTTTGTTTCCACATTGTATTGTTCGTTTCAGCGTTTCATTTGTTGTTTCTGAATATCTTTTTCACCTGTAACCTGTAACCATATTTACGTATTAGTTTTGTATAATTTTTGTCGCTGTGTCACCATTATTTTCATAAAGGCCAGAACGTCATAACCAAACATACAGTAACACTGAGAACAATATATTGTTACGACGGTCTCCTTGATCGTCGTATGGTACGGTGGAAAACAAATACAAGACAACAATGAAGTCACTAAAAACCAGCTTTAATTATCACCATTAACAATTTGTAATCAACAAGATAGTCTCTTACAACAAATCAAATAAAAATTGTCAACACGCAATAATACTGACAACTAATAGAGTCCCGCACAATTATAAAACACATAACACTTCGGCACAATACTTCGAACCTCACTGGAATAAATCACCACTTAAACTCAAACTAAGCCCCGCTGAATACCTATGTTTATACCCCGCTGAGATTTCAGAATAATCCATACTACGCGTCAGCGCTACTAGAAAACTCCAAAACGAAATTGATTGAGGCTTTGAACACAATGGGACGACCGGTATGGTCTGGAATAATCTCGACTGCGGACGCGTGACAAGTGTCACACGTGATTGTCCTTCATCTCAAAGTAGCAGCAATATGTACGCGCACACACGCATTACAGCCGGGTTCCGCTGGAATAGCCGAGAAACACGTAGAATGTTCTGTAATCGCGTAACATATGTGAGTACATCAATAAATGTTGCTTATTGTTATAATTAGTTTTCACTTCACCACTGTCAATAGAGGAATGTAATCCATGGCCATGGTATGACCGTTCTCTGTAATGAGTAGAATATGACTGATAACACTTCGAGGTGTTCGAAGCTGGCTTTTTAGAAATGTGGCTAGTTCGAACTTCGCTACTCACAATATAAAGTAAAAGTCTTCCGATCATAAAATAAGGATTTTTGTAATGCTGTAAATACATTAGTAAATCTAACTTATTCAGACTGGTAACAGTCAATGTAAAATGCCGACAGTAAACGGTCAAAGTTCAAACTGAGCTTCAGCTTAATTTACATTTATAACGGAACCCTATGTAAGCGGGTATCGTTACAGCCAGGGGATGATTTGGCATTAGGGTGAGTACGCTGTAGTCTACGGCGCAAGCTTCTGGTGGGGAGGGAATTAAGAGATCAAAACAATTAAAAAAAGGCATTTTGCCAATGTAAACAAAAAAAAAAAATGTAAAATTCCAATGCTAGCAACTTGTTGAAAATTTAAAAACATTTTGGAAAGAAAGTAAATTTTATGAAATAGAAGAAATCGAAACTAAGAAACCAAAGCCAAAGAAAAAGAACCATTGTGATCCATATAGACTCTTAAAGTTCATAATATCATGTAATGTGGAATAAATATTCTCGAATGTTAAAGTAGCCTTGAGAATTTTTTTTTTGAGGGTGCTACAAATTGTAGCGGGGAAAGATCGTTTTCAGCCCTAACATAGCCGAAAAATTATTTTGATGTCTACCTTGGGCCAAGAAAAAATTAACTCCCTGGCACTTTTTATCCACTGAAAATGATTTTCTGCATAGCATTTATTTTAATGAAATAGTTCATCGATTTGCAGCTGCAAAAGCCAGAAAAAAACAATAATTTTCAGCAATTAATAATGGACATGAAAATTATTTAAAATAACTTTTGTTCTTAGCGTTTTGATTTACTTTGTGTAAAGGTTAAATAAAGTATGGGACCTTCGTAATATTCTCGTTATTTATAATTTTTAAAGAGCTCATGCTATTGTAATAAATAAATTTGCGTGATTAAAATGGAAACAAGACGGCGTCTTGTTTACACAACGCATATGTTCCTAAATAATAAGTAGCATATAATACATCAGTAGATCGTGCGTGGTATTCGTTGTTTGAGACGTTAGAATGGAGGTGGACCAAAAATTCACGAGTCTAGGGCTCTAAAATCTTTACGCCAGGCCCTGGTTACAGCATTATTATTATTACTATTGGTTTTTAATATATTACCTTATTATAAGAGATTAGAATAACCTTAATCAAATAGAATCTACCAAGTGCCTAACGTTATGAATATAAAAGCCACCAAAATGCTAACGAATGTCTGATCAGCCATCCAGGTTGTAGATTTGTGCATACATTAACCAAGTGACCGTATATCCTGCGCATTATTATTGTTGTTATTATTATTATTTATTTACTTATTAAAATTTGCAAAACGTTGCTGCATATAATAATTATGTTTCTTTTAATAATTATTAAACATGAATACAAAACCTGGATGGCTGGCTAAACGGGGGCTCAATGATCAGGGACCTCTACGCTCATAAGATCAGCGTGTAAACACAGGAAATTTCAAATTATTAATTAATTATCAACTATCATGTGTTAATGATCTTAAAGGGCCTAATACCTTCACTATTGTTAATTATAGGGTGTTCCGGCCAGGCACGACCGGGGCGGTTCAGGTATAAGTATACGGTCCAATTCAAAACTATAAAATTTTTAATTTAGCTTATAATTCAAACTAAACTATAATTTTTGTAATCTCCGTGAAATTGTGAGAAAAATGAGCCCAAAAAACACATAATTGTGATAAATATCAGTATTTTTTGGGATTTCTAAATTTAACGCAGAATTGGAGTACTTAAAGATTTTATTATAAAGTAGTAAGCATTTTGGTGATATCTTGATGATTATAAACAAAAATGTATTTACAATATGGTGTAACAATATTCATGGTGTAAAATTACGTCGATAATACGAAAATTTGTATTTTTTCGGGAGTAGTTTCCGGAAAATATTTTACATTTAAAGATGAGTAAGTTAATTTAAAGGCCACTTCGAAGCCTACAGGGTTAAATATTATTTGATATATGCAATATACACACATAATACACTTTATTACAATAAAGATAAATCGAATCGATTGTGCGTGATTATCAACGAAAATTAAATAAATTTGCAAAACACTAGTTTCTTAAGCAAAAATGAATATTAAATTAGACTTAGTTGTACATCTAAAATGTATAACAACCACGTCGTGTTTGGTGTCATTTTCTTTAAACTTTTATGGAGATTACAAATATGCTAAGCTCGTTTGTTAAAAATTCATATTATAAAAGTTGCAGTTACGTAATGGACGCCCCGGTAGATGAATCCAAACCCCAGACGTGCGGGCCAGCTTCGTTTGCGTGTGTGTCAGTAAGGGTCTCCTAATCTCTCAAGTGCCATGTGACTTGGAACACCGTACCATTAAGCGCGTGTGTATATATATATATGACAAATATATTTTTATTATTAATCTTGAATTAGTTTTATTACAGAATTCAATAATTGAGTTTTACTAATACCGAGGTCTATTTGTTAGCGGTTCCAGCGTAATACACATAACATGGACATTAATTAACATCAGAAAGTGTAGCAAAATAGGCGGATTGTTTGTCGTCGTGAGTCCAGCAGAGTAAAAGAGGAAAGCACAGTAATTTTGGACAGTAATAATAATTACAGTGTACACATGTCGTGTCGTCGCCCGTGTCCGTTTCAGGAAACGGCAAGTTTGTTACACAGTAACGAGAAACACGAGAAGGCGGAGCGAATCACTTGTTTGCGGAAGCCGTAATTAATTGGGTTATGTATGTACCGTGTTATTCATGCATATAACACTTCTTGGGCTGTGTAATAATTATGTACATAATATAGACTGCAATGTGTCAACAACTAGCTTTCACCTGTTGCTCTCTCTCTCTCTCTCTCTCTCTCTCTCTCTCTCTCTCTCTCTCTCTCTCTCTCTCTCTCTCTCTCTCTCTCTCTCTCTCTCTCTCTCTCTCTCTCTCTCTCTCTCTCTCTCACACACACACACACACACAAATAAAATATTATCCAATACAACATTTTGTATCTGAAGTGACCGACAGCTATCAGACGAAATATAATAATTTAAATTTATTGACATAATATTAATAAATTCGAATAATTAATTCGTCAAGATTGAGCAAACGTATATTATCAACACTAATTTTATAACTAAAACTGAATTTAATGAATAATTTTTAACTTCTTCTTTTTCCTTCTTCCTCTTCCGCTTGCTTAAAGACCAAGCCTGTAGGCGTGTGTCGGCTACACGTGTGGACAAGAGATCGTGTTAGTAGTTTCACTGTTAATGTGGACATGTTACCGATAAGTGTAGAATAAGTCAAAATTATGTAATGTCGAAGGCTCGTGTCAATCTGATTTCTTGTTAAAAGTGTCTGGTTATTAGGCCGTGGTTTGGTGTCAAAATCCGTATCTCTGCTACCATGGGGGGGGGGGATTTCACCTACGGGATGGGGAGGCAATTTTTTTTTTTCAAGGGAACCGAGGTGAAGGCGTTGTGCCTTCATTAAGGAAATGACTAGAAAGGGAGGAATTATCGATAGCGGTGTTCGGGCGTAGGTGTTGGCATTACTCCAGAAAGACACGCTGGAGACAATTCTAATCTGTAACGGGCAGAAAGATAGGCTAGCGAATTCTAACCTCCGAATGGGTGGAAAGGCGGGTTAGCGAGAATGCTAACCTCCGAAGAGACAGAAAGATAGGCTCTTAGCCCGCCTTTCTGCTCGTCTATCTGCCCACTTGAAGGTTATATTTTTTTTCGCTAGCCCTTCAAAAGACACGCACAAAAACACACCACACAAGCACAAACGTGTGTAAAGGGCACGCACACAAATATGAAAAAATTAAATAATCTGGAGGGGGCCTCGGTTTTTCTACTGCCTAAAGGCCCCCAAGATGGTTAATCAGACATTGGATGTGATAATTCGTGGGAAAGTTCTTTATTTTACCAACTGGTTAACTTTACATTACATATAGCATAGCTTGAATAAGTTGAACTACGCAAGAAAACTAGGTTTGAAAAGCCTTCCAATGTCTTATCAAATAGGTCTTACTGCACAAAGCTACGGCTCACTGATTTGTAATTCATTTGATAGATATTTGGGGGGGGGGCAAGTGCCCCCTTGCCACCCCGAATCCCGCCCATGTCTGCTACTGCCTGACGATTGTCATCAGAGTAGGGATGATGCTAAATGTGCCAAAGACTTCGGTGGCAAAGAACGTTTGTTATGGAATTTAGGACCAGACTACGACCTAATAGTCCGACGGTTTTAACAAACAAACTCAATTTACTTTATGAAGGCATAACCTGGTTATCTAAAGTCTCTCTTTACCAGAAACAAGCGTCAGAATTCCCTTGTAATGTTCCCACAGAAGCGTCAACACTTCAGCTACGTTAATCCAGTTTGTAATATTGATTTTGTTATTTATTTGATTCTTACACCTTGTCGAACCTTACAGGCATTAAGGCGATTTGTGGTGGACTCGACTTTTTTTACGTTTATGTATGCAATCTGTTAATACATAACAATAAGCATAATTGTTCACAGAATACATGGCATGAAGAGAACTAGTTCTTTGTATGAGTATTTTAAAAGTAACATATTATGTACAATATATTTATAGTTTTAGAGCCTAGGTAAATCCAGAGGAAATTTTAACTTTAAACGTCTTGTCTGTAGGCTGCTGTCTAAATGGAGTCGACTGTGGGCTTGTTTTCCATATTTCCCTTCACTTGTTCCTGTCAGCTACACCCACAATTTTTTCGTCTTTTGCCAAGTGCATTTCATCCTGTTAAGCTTTTCTAGATCTAACATTACTTAATAAAGCTTGGTCCTCAGAAAAAAGAGGTTACCGTTTTCAGTTATGACTATCAGATACTCCCCGCTCAGCTGTTAATTTTCTAATTGCGATAAATTTTATTAGTCTCCGCAAAAAGTCAGTATCATTTTGTTTCTGCCTGCTGTGTTCTATCAGCTGTGTTCTACTGTTATTTCTAATCTATATCTTGTGAGTAAAAAGAAAAGTTTTTAATTGACATATTATCGACGTGTAAAATTAATATTTCAATTTATGGACTGCATTCTAAATGCTGTTTTACTAATAAGATTCTGATCCAAGTTTTGGAATACTTTAAATTTTCATTTCGGTATCCCTTTTACAAATGTTATTTTTTAACACGTGTAATGGTTCTATGCGCTTTATCCCCCTTCAGTTGTAAAATAGTTTTTTTTTCATACCTTTATTTTATCAGCATAATCCATTACAAATAAAGCAATACTACATGCTATATATAAACTTATTACAAGCTAATTCTCAATACATATAAAGACAACTCCATTATTACAACAACAAAACAACAATTACAAAGATTCAACATAAACAAGAAAATTAAAATCAATCAATTACAATGATACAAATAATACAATGAATTAGTACTACATTATTAACATGTTAAAACTGCATGTATGTATGTATGCACGACGAAGCCGTTCAACGAATATGTAAGTTAATTCATAATAATAAACGCATACAACGATTCAAAATAGATAGACAAGCACAATAACAATAAACACTACAAAGAATCAAAATCAATGTTATTAACATATTTAATAAACTGTCTAACATATTTTGAAGTCAATTCACTTCTATTTGGAGGCCATCGTCCACCACTCCTTAGTACACTATTTTTGAAAACCCGTCTTTCTTCATTCAACATATTGCACTCATATAACAAATGTTCCACCGTTTGGCCACCGTCGTTACAGACACATATTGGATCATCTTTTATTTTGAAACGGTAGTAGTAGGCTCTACGCCTGCCATGACCAGTCACCATTGTGGTAAAATTAGGAGACAGTGCAAACCTTGAGGACAGTCTGTGCTTCACACTAGGGAAAAACAACTTAGTCAGCATTCCATTTGATGTTTGTTCCCACTCACTTTGCCACTCCATTAGGCTCACCTCACGGAATTTGTTAATCATTGCACTTTTTGGTATTTGTTCATAGCACACCATACTGCTACTGGACGCAGCTTCTTTAGCCCGATTGTCAGCCAGTTCATTAGCATAAATACCCACATGTGCCCTAACCCAACCTAAATCAATTGACCAGGTGTCCGCCTTTAAACTTCTTAACTTATTCCTTATTTCTTCTATCAAGTAGTTATGATTCCTCGACCTCCTAAGTGAGTCCAGAGTTACTCTGCTGTCGGTGTAAACAGCTGCCGTTCTCAAATTAGTTATAATATAATTTAATTCAGCTATCTTTTCCAGGGCCGTCAAGACTGCCAATTGCTCAGCCTGATTATTAGAGCACCCAACGCCCAACTTATACTGCATCTCATATTTGAGCTCACCATTAACAAACAAGGGTATACCCGACCCATCCCCATTGTTGTGCTTACTGCCATCTGTATATGCTTGTACTGTGTATACTTTTTCATGGCTCGAGTTTATAATAACTGTATCTGCCGGATGAGGCCATTCCTTGAACGGAATTACTGTGTCCATCAAAATATTAGCGCCATCACAACCTTTAGCAACTCTGTAAGCACTAACGATCTCTCTCAACTTTATTATTATTGGAGTCAGTCCTGTCAAAATGCACAGAGCTTCATGCGACACTGTACGAAAAGCATTCGCAATTTTAATATTGATGAGACGTTGCACTCTTTTGAACTTCATCCGGTTACTTTTCGTTTCTAATGCGTCTAATACGGGTGTTCCATATGATAAAAGGGGGAGAATTGCCCCCTTATACAGGGTCCGCCAGTGAAGCGGGAAAACTAAAAGTACCCAATTTTTTCATGAAACATTTATTATCAGAATTTTTTTTACAGATTTGAGTTGAGTAAAGTATGCCATTATTTTACTTTTTAAAAATAACGCCGCTCAAGTGAGAGCCATTTCTGTGTGTAAACATTCTTCTAATCTTGACCGAAAATTTTCCATCACTCGACGAAGCAGGTCAGGTTGAATCCGTGCAATTTCTTGTCTGATATTCGTTTTTAATCCCGGTATGGTGTGCGGTCTATCAATGTACACCCTGCTCTTCAGAAATCCCCAAAGAAAAAAGTCGCATGCGGACAAATCTGGGGATCTTGCAGGCCACGAGATGTCGCCATATCTGGATATGAGTCCGTCCGGGAAGAGTTCTCTTAAAGCAGCCATGGACATACGAGCAGTATGACTTGTGGCCCCATCCTGCTGGAAAAAATTAATTTCCGGAAACCTAGGGAGCTGTTGCATCAAAAATGTTCTGACCATGTGTGTGTAGCGGTCTGCATTGACAGTTGTAATGTTTCCTCTATCGTCTTGGAAAAAATATGGCCCAATAATGCCAGATGATGAAACTGCACACCACACCGTAACTTTCGGACTATGTAATGGCTTTTCGTGCAACTCACCTGGGTTTTCATCATTCCAATATCGACTATTTTGTTTGTTTACATATCCATTCAAATGAAAATGTGCTTCATCTGACATAAACATGCGGTGAATAAAGTTTTTATCATCATTTACACGTCGCAATATTTCTTCGCTGAAAATCCTGCGAGCCAGCATATCGCCATCTTTCAACTCCTGGATTACGTGAATTTTGTTAGGATGAAAAGATAAGTCTTTATGCAAAATTCGTCGTAACGATGTGTCACTAATGTTTAGTGCGGATGCATGTTTCATTGCAGAACGTTGTGGACTACGCGTCAATGCTACTCGAACTCTTTCAATGTTTTCCTCTGTTCTTACAGACCTTGTTGCTTCTCTGTGCTTTAAGTTTAATGTGGAACCAGTTTCTTCAAACTTTTTCACCCATGACATAATTGCATGAGCGGACGGCACTCTTCCATGTCGTGGAATAGTGAAATGATTACGAAACAATCGTTGTACAAAAGTCACACAGTCACCATTCTTATAAAACGATTTTACGCAGAAAGCACGCTGTGCACCGGACCACTGCTCCATGTTTAACAAATGGCATTAAATGTAAAACAACAATCGAAAACCTTCACGCCCTCTCGTGAGCAGAAAATGAACTATTGGACTTTCAAAATTTCCCGCGTCACTGGCGGACCCTGTATATTGTTTTAAGTGCCTCATGTCCCAACCCCCAGTTTAATTTTGCAGATCTTGATAGCATATGAATCAGTTTTGTACACCTCTCGACCACATACTGGATATGCTCATTAAAATTGAATTTTGTGTCAATAATGAAACCCAAATATTTTAACTTATTAACTTGTTGAAGTTTTTTAGAATTAAGGTAAAGGCTTAATTCTGAATTATGAAGTCTTTTACGAGAAATCAAGAGTATTTTTGATTTTTGTTTGTTAAAAGAAACTTTGTTATTTGTAGCTCACTTTGAAATTTTGACAGTCTCTAAATTGGCATAATTTTCACTTCTAAGAGAGACTTTCCACTTGTTAACACAATTAAATCATCTGCAAAAGCTATAACTTTTGTACGTTTAGTGAAGTCTAAATTGAGCAACGAGTTATACTGTATGTTCCAAAATCCTGGCCCACAACAAGATCCCTGAGGACAACCTTAACTGACATCCCTCTCCATTGATGTATTGTGAGTAGATAGAATTGCCGTTCGTCCAGCAAAGTAACTTTGTGAGAGACAATACAAGTTCCTAGGACACTCGAATTGTTTAAGAGTATTCAAAATACACGGCCAACACGCTGCATCAAAAGCGCCCTGGACATCAAGACTAACGAGAACAACAACCCCTTTATCCACCAAACATCTTTCAACAAATTCCTTAACTGCCATAGCTGCATCCACTGTACTTTCTGGGGTGTAAATCCATACTGATTAGACTGCATTAAATCTTTAGAAAACACGTGGTGCATAATTCTGTTTATAAGTAGTTTTTCCAATACTTTCGCTCCTACATTCAATAAACTGATAGGGCGAAACTTCAGTACTGTTCTCCCTTAACTATTGGTACTATTTTTGCTCTTTTCCATAACTTAGGAAAGACACCTCTTCTCAGACACTCATTATAGATTGCTGTTACAAACCGAGGAAATTTCATAAAAACCCGCAATAAAATGCCACTTGTTATTCCATCCTCACCAGGACACTTCTGAGAGTTCATGTTTTCTAAAACTCGCAAAACTTCTTCCTGTGAAAACTCTCTGTCATCTTGTACACTTATTGGATCCTTAATCTGATTCCTAATATGCCTATGATACTCATTATCCATTATGCCGTCATCCACGGGAATAAAGTATTCCAACATACAATTCATAGTACCTTCCAAATCAGTTGTGAAGGAGCCATCCGGTTTTTGCAAAGTTGTTAAAGTGGAACACTTTCTCATTTTTCCAGCTGCCAAGCGATAAACCGCATTCCAGGGATTCACTGATGTTATATTACAATATTGTTTCCAAGAATGTATTTTTTCTCTTCTAATACTTGATTGATACTTCTTCTTTTCCTCAAAGTAGTACATTTGCCGACATTCTCTCAGGACATTGTCGTTTCTAGTCCTTTGGTATCTTCTTCTTAATGCATTAATTCTTTTACGCATGACTGTGAGTCTATCTGACCACCACGGAACCGATCTGCCTCCAACAGTCTTCTGTAATGTTGTACGCTTCTTAAAAGACTTGTCACATGCTGTCTTTATGGTATCCTCAAATTTTTTCACGACTTGATCCATATCTTGTACCTCCGAAACCTTATACTGTAATACAATGTCCAGACTTCCTAAATCATTATTGCACGTAGAAACATAAAATTTTTTAAGTATTTCTTGAAGCAGATTCCGATCAAAAGCTCCATAGTTACCTTCATTGAAGACATATCGCAACCCCTGATACTGAAATTCCGCAATATCATAATTTCCATGTACTATATTGAAAGTAATAATTCTATGGTCCGAACAGCTCTCTTCTTCACTGATCTTCCAGTCCTTAACTAGAGAAACCAGCTGATTATTAACTATAGTTAAATCAATATTACTTTTACCATTTCGTAATTCAAAAGTTGTAAAATTACTTTCATCATTCATTAAAAACAGTTGGTTTCCCATCAAAAATTCTTGTACCGCCCTACTTCTTCTATTGGTTAACAAATCATGCCACATTGTCGACCTGGCGTTACTATCGACAGCAATCAAAACGCCACTTCCCATTCCAAAACTGAGAACACTTTCAATTTTATTAATATTAATTCCGACGTCATTATGCATACCAAAATACATGCTCGCCAAAAGCAAGTTTTGACCACCATAAATTAAATGCAAAACGACAGTATCTTCATCTGATAGTTGGTTAATCATTAAACATGTAATTCGATCATTCATAATTACAACTGCGGCTCTCTGTTTACCCGTACCAGCAGTAAACGTTCTACAATTTCTTGGTATCCCGACAACGTTATTTAAAATAACATATGGTTCTTGAATAAACAAAACGTCCACCCTTTGTTGTCGAATTATATCAACAATGTTATCTGTTGCCTGTCTGGAATGCTGTAAATTGATCTGCATGCATCGAATTATGTTGTTCTTATCTAGATGTGTTGACCTTGCATTAGCAGTCCGTAGAAATGGCATTAATAATCAATGTCCTGTTTATAGTTCCTTATCAGTTGTTGCAAACAGAAACAGCTCCTATCGAAGGACGAATGACGCTCATTAACCTTATTATCCTTTATACGCTTATTGTAATTAATACAATTGATACATTTACACTCATTAGTTGATTCTTTACATTCACTCCAGGGCCGCATTTACACTTGAGTCTGCAGACTGAGAGCGTGAAGCCACTCGGGCAACTTCGTGACTGTTCGTCTGCCGCTATTGTCTAGTCTACTCTTTAACTCTCTCGTTAACCCACACTCCACACTTACGTGTATAATGAAATCCACTGTTGTTATCCAAATCGGGGTTTTCCTATGTGCATAGCGGATGAATTGAATATTAAAATGAGTATTGATTGTGGTCACAGTTAAATATTAAAACATAATATAGAATTAATTTAACCATATCGTTGTACTCCATTTATTACCCTGAATTGTAGTTTTTGTTTTAACCTTTGTTTCCTCCAGAAACAAACACAATTTCACTGGCTCCCCAATATGAACCTTTTGACTACATCGTCGCATTAGTATATGAAATATACGTTTATTAAGAAAACTTATTTTATACTGTTTTGCCGGTTTTTAAGTTGTTTTTTGTACTCACAATGTTGGTTTTGTATAAATATTGCTGTAATCAGTTGCGGTAAGAGTCCTCTTTACCTGTGCGCTAACTTCGCAGTTGGTTTCGTATTTATCTGGAGTCAATTTAATCAATTATTTTTGTTTCTGGAGTGATAAACGCTGAAACAAAATATACAATTCAGGGTAATAAATGTAAGAAATGTTATGATATGAATTTATTCTCAATTGTGTTTATTATTTATCTTCGAGAATTATATAATTACCTTTATAACATAGGAAGTTAAAATTTGTACAGTTATTCTACTAATAACATTTGTCTACTAGAATTATAAAAATGTTTTAAAAACTGACCGAAATAAAAAAAGTTTTTATTTAAAAAATATAAAAAATTTAGAAAATTATAAATTTTGTAAATTTATTATTCTAGTGCCATAACAATCTGAAAGTGTGATGATTAACTTGTACAAATTTCAAGTCTGTAGCACAAAATAGATGCTGAGAAAATGGCATTTCAACATATACGGTTCCTACCCCCCCTTAAATTGACAAGACTCCTTTGAAATGTTACACGAACTTCACATCGAACACTTACAGCGGGTGTACCTAATAAAAACTGTTACACTAAAAATAAAATGACAAAACTTTAAAATGAAACATCGAAATGCTTACAGGACATGTATAGGTAGGATAGACACGAATACACACAGACACTTGAATACACGAAAAATTTACTCTTGAATTTACGTATTTGAAGCCATGAACGGAATAAAATTATTGTGCTAAAATAAATACACAAACTTTAACCAAACGTTTACCTAACTCACATCTGACAACAGAATATAGGCGGGCATAGATGAGCACGAAGGTAGCCGAAGTTGCCCGAGTGGCTTCACGCTGTCAGTCTGCAGACTCAAGTCGCATTTACGCGCAGGCTATCTAGGCTGCAGCCTATGGGCCCGCACCACAAAGGGGGCCCGCGCCACAAAAAAAAACTGTTTAAAAATTTTAATTTTGAATAGACTAAAATAAAAAATGTCTTTGTTTTAATACCGTGATGCAGGCCCTCTTATAATCATAAAAGACGTCGACGCAGTTATTTCGTGTGGACTAATTCGGCTGAACTCTTCAGTGGTCAACTGATATCAGTGAGTCAGCATTCAGGAATCTCGATCGCTTGGCGTCGCGTGGGAACTGGAGGGGGTTTCTCTTAGACCTGCTTTAAGTGAAAATGTTTGCTTGAAAAATGACATTGGATTGTGGCCGGAGTTTATGACACAATGTAATATAGATTACTGCATAAAAATGGGCGCCACAGCACTTCAAAATTGTGACGGTGATCTATTTGACTGTAAATCTGTACACAGTATTTTGGGATGATATCTTGGGACAAGTAAACAAAACTAGTGAAACTCTGCAGAACCCTAGATTGGACGTGAACACAGCCGCCTCAACACTGACATCGCTAACAAGCTTCATAGGAACAAAACGGGATAGCTTTGAAGAATATGAGGTGAAAGCTGCTGAGTTAACTGATTGCACTGAGTATGAGAGTGAAACACGGCGCAACCGCAAAATAAACGTGCGTTTGGCACCTCTTGACTGTGTCCCAGTCCAAGCACCAGAAGTTAAGCTGACCCCATCAGAAAAATTTCGAACCCAGAGTTCCCTTCCTGTCATAGATCAATTTGAATCTTCATTGCGGCAGAGGCTTGAGGCATACAAACTAGTTGATACCCGTTTTGGGTTTCTCAACAAGTTGGATACACTTACTAATGAAGAGATAATTGCAGCAGCTCAAAACTTAGTAGAAACATATAACAATGACTTAGACGATCAATTGGGAAATGAACTGACTCAGTTCAAGGCTTTTTACCATGAGTTTCAAAAATATGATGAGGAAAATGAAAAAGTCATTAGTCAGTTGAGGTGGATGTATAAACTCCTCCTAGAAAGAAACGTCAAAAATCGTTTTACTAATATCGAGGTCGCTCTAAGAATGCACCTGTCACTTATGGTCACTAACTGCAGTGGAGAAAGGTCATTTTCAAAATTGAAGTTGATCAAAAACAGGCTTCGAACCTCCATGTTAGAAGACAGGCTCAACGTTTTGGCTTTGCTCAGCATTGAAAGTGAGATTTTGAGACAACTAATTTATGAAGATATTATAAGTAGATTCATTAGCATGAAGTGTAGGCGCAAACCAATTAGCCACTAAGCCATTTCCAAGTTAAGTTATATGTAGTAACTACAATTTAGTAGTAAATTGTACACACAGTATTTTCATACATATTAGTGTCATAGTATTGTATAGTACAGTAATATTACTCAGATTACTCTACTCACTACTGTAGTAATGTAACTTACTGTAGTATAGTATCGTCTTTTAACACACTGCTAATAAATTCATTTCACACCCAAACTTTGTGTTCTTTTTTTAATATAGTTGTTCACAGCAATTTTATTTTTATTATGTTTATTGGTTAACGACGTCTTTTAGACCGATTTAAAAACTTTTACACTCTGAAGATGGAACCTTAGGTTCCGAAACGCGTAAGTGTTAAGAAGAATCATCAGGCAGCCACAAGACGGAGTAAATCAATTTATTATAAAATATATCGTCTCACTCTGTGTATCCTTGCGGGTGTAGAGGTTCTCGACCGCCGAGACGTCGTGTGACTGTCTATCTCCAGGTTTATGCACTCATGCATACGTGACGCTTGACTCAGCTCGTGGAGCCACGATGTTCAACCACACGATTATAGTGCAGCTGGGTATGCTCCAATAAAACAATGAATGACGTATTAGATGAGTAGTGTGTTGGGGAGAATCCTAGGCCACTGACGTCACGATCAGCTGACCGAGGGGGTGGTGACATGACGATCAGCTGTTTGGCAGTGACGTCACTGGGTGTTTCAGTGACGTCATGAGTATCTGATCGTGAGGTCGTTGATCCGGTCAGTTGATCGACACGTGTCCTCCTGGGCTAGGATTCTCTCCGTGTTGTACGCGGGGGAGGGGTACTGTTGACGTGTATGTGTATGCTGGTGGTCGGTCGATGCCGGGTTCAAGCTCGGGCTCGGGCTCCGGACGAAGCGTCGCTCGCGACTGTCGACACAAGACTGAACGGTATAGCCAACGAGCCCTGTTTATATAGACGGACAATCGCCCCCCTCCTGTTCTACTTTGAGTGTAACTACACAATACGTATTGCACCATACTGTTTCACGGTGATATGATGGAACAGTTCTAACAAGTGGAGTGCACAACAACGCGTAACTATTTAAGCAATAAACAGCAACAGATCCAATAAAAAACCAAACCCGTCCACGCAAGTCATCGAGAGATGTTGCTCCAACCGCGGTCAACGAAACACTGACCCTGTCGACGCTGTGACATTCGTATAAATGGCGGTTAGCGGGGAAAGGAACGAGGATGTGGGAAATAACGTGCATACCAAAAAAACATACATACAAACGTAAAACTGTAGGAAATGCATCGTCAGGAATTGTACAACCCCATTATCGAATGAGCCCAAAATAATTGAAAACAAGCAAATTTTATGTAACATATACAAACCAGGTAGCACCATTTAAGTAATTAACAAATAAATAATAAAAACACTTAATCAATAAACAGCAATTTGAGATCACAAAACGTGTAGTATGTCATATCAAAAGACCCATCTACTCGGAAACATCGATAGAATTGCACGACAACGCGTAAATAGGTAAGCAATAAACAGCAACAGTACCAAAAAAAAACCCGTCCACGAAAGTCATCGAGAGATGTTGCTCCAACCGCGGTCAACGAAACACTAACCCTGTCGACGCCGTGATTTTCGTATAAATGGTGGGTAGCGGGGAAAGGAACGAGGAGAGGGGAAAATAACGTGCATACCAAAAAAAAAAAACATACAGACGGAAAACTGTAGGAAATGCATCGTCAGGAATTGTACAACCCCATTATCGAATGAGCCCAAAATAATTGAAAACAAGCAAATTTTATGTAACATAAACAAACCAGGTAGCACCATTTAAGTCAGTAACAAATAAATAATAAAAACACTTAAGCAATAAACAGCAATTTGAGATCACAAAACGTGTATTATGTCATATCAAAAGACCCACCTAGTCGGAAACATCGATTGAATTGCACGACAACGCGTAAATAGGTAAGCAGTAAACAGCAACAGTTAAAAAAAAAACCCGTCCACGAAAGTCAGAGAGAGATGTTGCTCCGACCGCGATGAACGAAACACTGACCCCTGCCAACACCATGTCATTCGTATAAACGGTGGGTAGCAGTGGAAGGAACGAGGAGGGGAAAATAAGGTGCATACAAAAGACTGTAAGAAGTGCATCTTCGGGAATTATACAACTGCATTATCGAATAACCATCAATAAAATCGTATACCCTTAAGACTACTGAACCAGTACTCCCTCCCCACAAAAGTTAGTTTCATATAACTATAAACAAAGTAAATGATTACAGCTGTAAGAAATGCAAAGCTAAAAAATACCGAAACATCTAAAGAAGTACTGTAGGTACTGGAACGTAAAATTCTGTTTCTGTACACGTGCGCTATCGAACACAAAATTTACCCGTTAAAAGTTAGTAAAACGTATTACCAACCATTTATAATTAAAAAGATGAAAAATATAAAAATGTAATAAATAATTGTACACATTATAAAAGTAATATATATAAAAAAATAAAAAAATGTAATGTGATTCAATGTAAATAGGTGGTAAGCCTGTAAAAAGTATAATTAAGAAAAATAATCGTAGATAATACAAAAATAATATACACAAAAAATACAAAAATATACAAAAAAGTAAGGACTAAAAATATATACAACACACAACCGACATGTTGACACCTATACAATTCAACATTACCCCAAACGAAGAACGCCGCATATAACTATTTAAAACAAAATGAGCGATTTATACAAAGGCACGTACCGTCGAAAGAAAGAAAAAAAAAACGCCGTAGTGCAACAGAGGGTGGCGGACAAATATTTCATGTGCGAGGGAGCGAGTCTGTGTGCGCGCGCGTGTGTAGACAACCCCAACCCCAATTAGCTCGGCGAACAGGCGATGTAACAAAGTGAAGAGTTATGTTCTTGGCTATACTAACTAAAATGGTAAAACTGACGTTTAGTACTCGCAGAACAGTCATACTTTTTAGCTGAAAACAATAAAATATGTGAAAGTCGGATGCAACTGACTAAGCGTCATTAACTGTGCTTGTTACAAAACCCATTAAAAAGTATAATCAAGAAAAATAAGTTTGAACAGACAAAATGGACGAGTTCTCTTTCCCACGGTCCATATAATATAGCCACTAGGCTAAGTGTAGCAAGTAATTGAATTTATTTTAATTGAAGAGCAGACTTTTCAGCACATTTGAAATTCTGCAATGACGCATGAGCATTCAAAACAAGAAGCACATTTACTGAGAATAATTTACAACACTTTCTTAATGCATGTTTTCTAAAATGTTATACATACTATTAACACAACTACCATTCAAACGCTAAACGTTTCCTAAGGGTAAAACTGCACGTGCTACGCCTTCAAATACAGTTACAAATTGTTAAATAAACTTCATAAAAATTACAAATTATGCTTAAAGGCTCACTCTTTCTACAAAATATAGAATATCATAATGTGAAAACATGAAAGGCTCAATATCTGACAAGCTAATCGTTAAACGTATTGAACCTCTAAAATTGAAAATTACGTAAGTTGTTCTTATCCCCACAGGCGACTCTCATCTCAAAACGTAATTGACTTTCACCTTGTGAATGAGTTCTCTCAGTATAAATTATAAAGCTGAACTAAAATTGTTACTTGAGAGCGTGTCTATAAGTTAGCCACTCCTTGTTGTCAATAAAACGGTGATGGAACAGTCAAAACTCTTATGGGACAGCTAACATAATTGTATGTTATTACTACTAATTTTTAGCTAGTTTCATTTAAATCTGAAAACGCGACTTCCACCTCGTAAACGCTAATAATATAGCGTATACACTAGAGCCTTTTAAAATAATCTACAAAAGAGAGCGATGTAGAAATGTTCCAGGATGCATGTGTTCTAAAACGACATACACTCCAATAATTTAATACTTAAATGTAGTATCTGTTAATGCACCAAACACGTGCACACGAGTTCTGTCATATTACATATTTTTGGTGCTATCAGCAGTTTTGGAAATATAACTTTCTCATCACTTAACCAAAATATCCATCAAACAATTGGTTTCTATTTACCAAAATTTTAAGCAATATTTAATAATTAATAAAATAATTCTGTAATGCGTGGTATTTAGAAAATATCTGTAACAATAATGTTACAAACTGTAAAAGATGAAATATTAGCAGTACTATTCAGCAGTGTTGGCGATTTTATGTTAAAGAAGAAAGCCTCTAGACTTACCACAACCTGTTGCTGTTCCTGTAAATGCACAAAGAAGGAAAATTACCGGCTGGAACCCAACAAGGTAGGAATTCAGCCCGACGATGTTTGTGCCCGACAACAACAACACAGTCACCAAAAAAATATAAATCCATTACGCACAAGAATAAAAAAAAAAAGCACAGCGCACGACGTGTTCACCCTCCGGAGTATTCAAACGTTCTGAGGACGGAGCGGTAGATTTTTATCCATGCGAACCACACACTTGTTGATGTTCGTAAAACACATGGCCATCACGTCGTGGGAACGAGAAGGAATAATATAAACACAAATGTGAAACACTACGGTGTAACTAACCCCCTTCTGAGCAAGCATGAAGGTACATCGCTAGTTAGACAACGCAGCGTGAGAAACAGAAAAATTACAGTCGTATTGAAGCAACTTTAGTAAAACAGTAAGGTAGTTTTTAATTTTATTAGTTTCGTTAGTTATGCCCGTAGCGAGAGAGAGAGAGAGAGAGAGAGAGAGAGAGAGAGAGAGAGAGAGAGAGAGAGAGAGCAAAAAGTGAATTCAAAGCTTTAGTCGGTTACAAAGTGTTTGTATAAGGTTGTGCAATAATGTTACCATAATTATTGTATTAAAAGTTATCGTATTTCCATAATTATTGTAATAGGCATCGTATCTCCATAATTATCGTACATTAAATATCGTATATCGCATAATTATAGAATTTCCATACCACAACGCACTAACAGTTGCGCGCGCGCAACGATGCTAGCCCCTATATACAGGGTAGAGGTACTACCAACGTCTCAGTTAGCAGCTGGACACGTTGCTGAACAGTGCTCCGTTATTTGTTGTAATTATTAACTGTGTTTGTTACAAAGTGCTCGTAGACATTGACGAAAACTAGTGTTTGTCTAAACTAAAAAAAAAGTGTGCTTTATTCTAATTCATTTCGTATAAGTCATAGTATAGAACCATGGCAGTATATGCAACTCGTACAATCGCACTTAACGGGAGTGTAAAGACAATAAAATATAATGACTTTGAAGACGGAGTGGACACGGTATCCGTGTTGTTGGAGAGAATGGCGGACATTATTCAGGAAGACGTGCGCGCGGAATCATGCGATATGGGGGAAAGTGTCAAGTGGTACTTGGTCGTACGCGTCTTGTTCAAAAAACTAGTAACCGATCACGAACTGGAGCAGACGGGAGTGTTTCGTTCGCGTACGCAACTCGTTTTACCCACAGAGGCGGACGCGGAAGACGCGAACGAACAGTCCAGGGAGTGGGTTGAAAAAGTGCTGGAATCGGTATCGAAGTTCACTCGCGAAGGTAGCGGATGGGTCAAAAACGGGATCGTAGCCGTCGAAGTGAATTTGTTAAAATATCGTCCTCTGGCCGGATCCAATTACATTCCCACTCAGACAAAATTATTAAGGAAGAAAGCGTTAGTGAACGTGCAGAATCTATAATATGATAAATGCTTCCTCTGGTCGGTTCTAGCCAGTTTACATCCGATCGCTTCTCACCCGCACCGCGTGTCTCACTACAGACAGTAAAAACATTTTGGGGGTTTCTATATTTCCATAAAGTTTTTATAAATAATTGGTTTGTAAGGTTGGCTTACAATATTTTTGAATTTTGGGGTTTAATTCAAAATTCTTTCTTTCTATATTTCCATAAAGTTTTTTCTCAAAATAATGGTAGTAAGGTGATCTTACAATGTTTTGGAATTTTCACTCTTTTATTCAAAATTCCTCCTTTTTATATTATTTCCAAAATCATTTACATAAATTATTTGTTTGTAAGTTGATCTTACAATATTTTTGAATTTTCACTCATTTCAAAATTCAAAATTCATTCTTTTTATTTTCTCAAAATGTTTCTTTCATAATTAATCTTGTAGTAAGATGTTCTTACGAGCTTTTTAAATTTTGGGGGTTTTTTCAATATTCAAATTCATTCTTTTTATTTTCTCAAAATGGTTTTTATAAATAATTGGTTCGTAAGGTGTGCTTACAATATTTTTGAATTTTCACTTTTTTTTAATTCAAAATTCTTTCTTTCTATATTTCAATAAAGTTTTTATAAATAATTGGTTTGTAAGGTGTGCTTACAATATTTTTGAATTTTTTTTTAACTCACTCTTCATGATACTTCTTCATGGATGCTTGGTTATATACACCCTTAATTTTACCAGAACCTATCTCCTTGATTTCATAGGTGTTATTATTTTTGTCTTTGGAGACTATATAGGGTCCAGTGTATAAGAGTAATAATTTCTTAGTTATGATATCGAGTAATAGGTTGGTTAAGATATCGAGAATTTTATTTGTAGTCGCCCGATTTGCTGGGTATAGCTTGATGAACTTCGTGAAATGGTCCATCACGATGACTAGATACTTGTATCTGTGACGACCCCCACTGCGGGGAAATGGCCCGCATATGTCCAAAAATACTTTTTCTAACTTCGCCTGAGATGTTATTGGAATCATTTGTCCTTCCTTTTTCTCGTTATTCGATTTCACGAGTTGGCAAATGCGGCAACTCTTTATATATTTTCGGACCTTCCGGTTAATATCTTTAAGGTGGCAGCTCTCTTCCAGGGCCTTTATCACCTTTAAGGCGCCCATATCGAACATGATAGTTATTTACTATCTCTTTTTCGATATGGGATGGAATGATAACCTTCCATTTCTCCTGCCTCAAAGATGGTAGTACGAACAGTACATTATTATGACTTTTATAATATCGGGCGATTGTCTCGTCCCCTGCTTCCAATCTTGTCTTAATGGATTGTAACTTCGGGTCTGCTTGTTGGTGGGTGCTCAGGTTTTCCAATAATGATTCTAGATCGGCTCTGTTACTAAGAATGTGGTATACTTTAAGTACACTCTCCTTCTCCCCCTCGAACGTTTGCTTATTAATGTCTATTCGAGACAACACGTCCGCAGCGACATTCTTCTTTCCGGGGATGTACTCCCACTTAAGATCATACTCTTGTAGTAACAGTATCCACCGGGTCAACCTTCCGTGACTGAGTTTGCATCTCCTTAAGAACGATATGGACTTATGGTCTATCCGGACGGTAACGGGGTAACCAAGGATGTAGGTGCGGAATTTTCCGTACACGAACACTACACTTAACAACTCTTTTTCAGTGACGTGATAATTCTTTTCGCACTGATTTAATGCTCTACTGGCAAAGCAAATCACGAGATGTTCGCCCTCCTCATCCTCTTGATACAATGTTGTGCCGAGGCTAATGTCGCTGGCATCGCAATTCAGGAAGAACGGTGTGCTGAAATCCGGATGGCGAAGTATGATTGGTTCAAGGAACTTTTGTTTAATCAGCGTTAAGGTTTCATTCTGCTCTATACCCCATATCCATTTATTCTTGGATGACAGTTGCGGCTGAAATTTTGCGGTCAATTCAGAATACCTTTCCTGGAACTTGCGGTAGTAATTACAGAGTCCCAGGAATGATTGTAATTGCCTTCGATTCTTCGGTGTTGGAAAGTTCTGAATCGCTTCTACTTTTTCAGCCGACGGTGAGATTCCCTGGTCGTTCAATATAAATCCCAAGAATTGAATTTCCTTGGCTATGAAGTGAGATTTATCTAGCTTTAGCGTGATGTTATTCGCCGCTAATTTTTTCAGAACATGTTCCACACGGTAGCAGTGTTTCTCCCAATTTTCTGAGGACACTAACAAGTCATCTACGTACACGGTGGTGAATTGTAGTGCTTCCTGGCCAAGTATCTGGTCTATGCAGTGTATAAAGACTGCGACCGAATTCACTAGTCCGAAGGGCAATCTCTTAAACTGGTAGTTCCGCCCTTCGAATATAAAGGCCAGATACTGGCGACTCTGTGGGTGCAATTCCACTTGCCAGTAGCCGCACACCATGTCCCAGGTACTAAAGTACTTGGTACCGTGGAACCGTTTTAATATCTCTTCAATCTCACCGGGCGAAGTCCTGTCATTAATAATCATTTTATTAATTTCCCGCGCATCTAGGCATAAACGGACTTGTCCGTTTTTCTTAGGAATAGCCACGATAGGACTTGTGTATGGGGATTGGCTACTCTCTATAATGTCACGGTTAATCATCTTAGTTATTTCAGCTCTTACTGCTTCCTTTCGTGATTGCGCGATGGGGTATGACTTCCGGTTAAAGTCCACTGTGTCTCGGAACTGTAGAGTACACTGGAAGTTTTTTACTTTACCGGGCTCGTCAGAAAATACTGATTTATACTGTTCGTAAATGTTAATTAATTTGTTTGCTTGGTGTTGTTGCAATCTTTCTCCTGTTATACCGCTCCGGAAATCCCTGATTTCTTGGATCTTTTGGGACCATAAGTCCTCATTAGCGTTATCGTCTATCTTCTGTGCAATAATAGGATTTTGATGTATATAATTGATCTTACGAATCTGTTGGTGGATATTGTTGGGAATTACTTGGTCGCTACCAACCAAGTCAGCCGTCCAAGTGTGTCCGTTTGTAAATAGTGACAATTTCTCTGTTCGTAAATCAATTATGGCGGAGTTCCGCCTGAGCACATCACACCCTACCAATATGTTAAATGGCAGGCCGCTCGCCACTAAGAACTCCATTTCGATAGCTATACCGCAGCTCATCACACTGGCGGAGACTTGCCTTCGTATTGTTTTATTTTGGCGGCCGGTTGCACCTAACAAAATAATATTATTTAATGACAATGTCGGTAATGTTCGTCTGCATTCTCGTTGTATTCTCTCCAACTCAGTAGTACTTATTATGGATACGTTGGAACCAGTATCGATCATTAAATTGGCAGGGATTCCTTCTACCTCCGCATTTATATGGATTATTTCATGATTAATGTTATTGGTAGGGCTATTATTGTCCTCCTCCAATAATTCATGTCGGATGTTTTTTAGATAATTACAACCGATTATAGTGATACGATTATTTTCAGTTGTATGTGTTAACTCATTTAAATACCCAGGGTTAAGTAGCAGCAACGGGCTTCGGTGATTTATTACTGCCTCCTCCCGTTTAAATGCTCGACATAATTGTTATGGTGTGTCGCACTGGTAGATGCATCATTCGGGAGACCTAGAGTGGGTCCCTGCCGCTCTGTTCGATGATCTACCGGTTGTTCGCTGTTGGTCAGCCGTTCGGTGTTATCTAGGCTGGTACTCCGTCTAGCAGGATTGTACCTTGGTTGGTCCCGTTCTCGGCTCCTCCGCCTATCTTCATATTCGTGGTAACTGTTGCGTCTCTGGTGGTAGTATCTACGTTGGCGACCGTCTTCCGCTCGGATGAAATTTACTCGCGGTCGAGAAAAACTATTATTATTGGTGTTACTATTCTGTGGATTACCACGACTATTATTATTATAATAACGATCATTATTATAATTGGGGCTTCTCTGATTATTATGGTTTGGGTAGTAAGGGTTTCGGTTACCCTGATAACCATTATTTGGTCTATTATTGTTCGGATTATTCTGGACCGTGTTATTATTATTATTATTGTTGTTGGTCTGTGGATAGGCTCGGTTTCCTTGGTATCCCGTGTTGTTGTTGGTCGTACCATGGTTGGTATTTAGATACGTTCGAGGTTCTGGCTGATCATTTCTTCTCCGGCTTTGTCGGTAGTATTCCTCATTTTCGTAGTTCTCGAGGAGTTCTGTCATGGCCTGTATGGTCTTAATTTGGCTGCCTCTCCGTCGCTCGAATCACCTCCTCATCATAATGATACGACAGCTTGTTGATTAGGCATTCTTCAGGTATGGCTGGTTCCAAATGTTTGGCCATACATACTTTGCCGAGGAAGTACGCCGTCATGGAGCTACCCACTTGTGGTTTATAATGTCCGTGACATATGTTGTCACGGATTAAATTTTGGGTCGTTTCAGACAAATACTTTGCCTTGAAGAGGCTTTTAAACTGCTGGTAGTCCTCTATGTCACTGCGGTTGGCCATCCACCAATGATCGCTCATTTCGCTGAAAGACTCGTCTAATAGTTCTCTGTTATGGCCCCATCTGTTTCCCCTATGTTTGTCCATGTATTCTTCAATTCGGGCCAAGAACTCCATTGGCTTTCGTTTATATTGTCTGAAGTTCAACCATTCTCTATGTTCGTTAATTGGGAAATTAGTGAAGCTAGTCGGCCGGTTCCGGATTACCTCCATCTCTTCCTGGCTCTGTCGCACTTGTCCCGTGATATTTGTCATCGCCGCTTCCATACCTAAACATTTTTCTGTGACATGGGTTCGCACTTTGTTTATTTCCTCCTGTGTTACTTTTTGGTTTTCTTCCCATTTAGTTTTCTGGTGTTCTTTGACCTGGGTAATCTCCGTATTTATTACCTCCCTGACTTCCTGCACTTCACATTCAGTTTGACGACATCTTTCGTCCACTTCCCTGATCTGTTGGTTTACGATTACAACCTCTTGTTCCAATTTTTTAACTATGGATTTCTTAGTGTCGTTTATTTTCCTATTCAGATCTTCCTTTGCCAACTCGATTCTCTCGTCTACCTTGTTCATATTTTCCTGGTTGACTTCCCTTAGTTCTTCTCTTAACCGTTGGTTATTCTCGTCCATTTTCTCCTCCATCTTCTTACTCAAAGATTGGTTGTCCTCCTTCAGATCTTCCATCTTCTTATTCAATGATTGGTTGTTCTCCTTCAGATCTTCCATCTTCTTATTCAAGGATTGGTTGTCCTTTTTCCTTTTTTCCTTTCCTTGTTGTTTTCCTCCATCTTCTCTTCCAAATTCTTACTGGTTTCCTCAATCCTCTTGTTGGTGTCTTCAATTTTGTTAATCAATTCTTCCTTGGTTGATTTGAATTCTTCCTTGGTTGATTTGAATTCTTCCTTCAAAGACTGGTTGTCCTCCTTCAAATCTTCCAACTTCTTATTTAAAGATTGGTTGTCTTCCTTTCTTTCTTCCTTTGTTTTTTCGATTTTATTTCCCAATTCTTCCTTCAATTCCTTACTTGTGGATTCCATTTTCTCCATCATTATTCTGAACATTTCTTGTGTTGTCATGTTCTCTGTTTGTGAGGGTTTCTCAGGTTGTTCCTCTGTTGGTGCAGGTTGTTTATCTTCCACCGGGAGTAGTAATACTTCCACATCTTCTACAGGCGTTGCCTCCTTGTCCCCCATGTCGACTTCCTTTTTGGCCTCTGCCGCCCTCTTCTTAGAAGTAGCTCGTCGTTGCATTTTGCCTCCTTCTCTACGGTATAATCGCTGCCAAGGTTAATTAATTAAGCCCTCTAGTTGGGCGCCAATTTATAACTGTACAAATAAAATTGTGTAAGGTTTCGTTTAAACCTTTTTTGTTCTTCAACGTTGTTCCGCTCCACTGTGGTGAGCGTCGATTTGTAACAAGCCGCTGTTCGTCTATGTTAAGCCCCACTGTTGTGAGCGCCAATTTGTAACTAGACCTGTTTACACTGGTTACAAATAATCAAATTCTTTGTATAGGTTCAAAGAAAAAATAAAAAAAATTTTATTAAAAAAAAATAATTGTGTTCAAAAAAAAATTTACGTTTGTTTGTTATTGTAATAATTTAGAAATAATCCTGGTTCTGTGTTTTGTTTAAAATTTTAAAATTCTGTGAGTTTATTTTGGTTAATTTTTACACTTCTGGTAGACCTTAACTAAATCCGGAGTTAATCAGATTATCTTCTTGCTGTAATCAATTAGTGATTTTCAGCGCTGCTCCAGTATATCACTTTCAGTTAAGATTTATCGTCTTCCAGTAAGTCCTGTAGTTAGTTAAACTCTTAATTTAAGATGTGAAATAATTGTAAAATTCAGATAATTGAAATAATTTGATTTATTAATAATAATTCTTATTAATCGATTGTAAATCGATTTTGAGCAATTGTTCGACTCTTTCACAGGGATATATCGATTTGCGATTACAGATTATTTTTATATAAATATTGAAAAAGGTTCTTATAACGATTATATTTATATAGTCAGAGAAGGGTAGGCCTAGAAAGTATAACATGTACAAAAATATAAGTCTTAAAAGTAAAAAATGACAATTTGTTAATAATATTATAATGATTGTAGTATACAATTTATACCCAATCGTTGACTAGCGACTTCGTAGCTGGTTGGTACTTTGCATCACGGGAAATTCACAATGGCGGCACGTCTCGCTGTGGAATATTACTGCAAACTGATGGTTGGAAATTCTGATAATAAATTCCCCTTCACAACTGTTTTATTGGTCTCCGTGATAGTGTATATTGTCTATTGTGTTGTTCTGGTATCCTGGATAAGTGTTCATTGTTCACAGGAGTTAATTGTCTTATTTTATATGTATTGAATGTTTGCTGGTTATGACGAAAAATCGAAAAGTTGTTACGAAGTGAATTATTAATGTTAGGTTGTTTGAACGTTTTAATTCACTTGTATTGTGTTGTGTATCATTTTTTTTCACTATTGTGGTAGAGTATTTGACTGATTTTAAGTAAAAAAGTGTCAATTTAGGTAACTCTCGTATTTCACTGATTTTCAACTTTTACTCCATTAAATTCGTTATACGGTTTTAGAACGCGATTCAGCATCGACCGTTCCCGTTGAATGTTAACAAAGAACTGTTTTACTTCCTTCGTCTTAGGAAATATCTTGCCAAGTTAATATTGGAAAAGTATTGTTAAAATAATTTTCATTTCCTATATACATAATTATAAAGTACATTATATATGGAATATTTTTAGTTTAGTGATTGCTTTCATGAACTATTAACCACATAATTGGTTTATTTATCTCATTCTGTTTAATTTGATATGTCATAGTCCATATTTGTTGAGATTTTTGTTAAAATAGCCATAGTTCTGTCTTTTTGGAAATCTAGGCCCAAAAACCTGTTTCCGTTCTTGTACACAATTCCTGCCATTTTAGTGTTTTAATATAATTATAATAAATTTCAGATGGTCACAAATCTTTAACTTTCCTTAATCTTTATAAATTTAACATTTGAACTGTCTTTTAGTGATAATTCATTAATTTACCATTTCTCCTCTGAATTAGTTAATTTTTACATTTCGAAAATTTTTAATAATTTAAGACATTTTTCTATATTACTCTTTTAAATCATAGGATCATTTACAGTAGTTAGTTATCGATCCACCTTACATAAATCTTGTTAGTTTACATGGTTCATTGGTTAATTAACCAGTTTATATTAATTTTTGTGAATTCATTATTTGGCCTAGAGTTTAGTATTTTACATATATGGTTTTTTCAAATAAAGTTAATTCTACACCTCCTCTGACTTTTAAAAGTTAACATAAAATGAAATAAAATTGTTTACATGACTATTGATATTTGTAGCATCTAATTCAGGCTACTAACACAAAAATAATATTTGATATTACAGCAGTCTTCAAAGTTAGACATGTTTGTTGGAACTATTTTGCACATACATTTTAAATATTTTACAAATTAATACAGCATCCATACCTAAACTTTAATCTGTATGCATGCTGTTATGTAATTAAAACATCTTACTCTAAATATAAACCTTATTCTATTAGAACTCTTTTAAAGTGGAGTTCACAGGCTCTGAACATTATTAGCCGTTTAATTTCTTAATTTAATTTAAACTTAATTTATTTTCAGTCCTTTCTGATTATATTTTATGATTATCTAACCCCTTGATACAGTAAACATTTCCCACATACTTCCTTTATTATTAGCATTACTATGAATGTTTTCATATAATAAATTGACCTTATTTATGAAATATAGGAAATATTTTTCATTTGAATATTTCATCACCTGTTAATTATAAAATATAAAAGTTCTTTAATAGCACCTTGTTTAAGTTATAGTTACACATTAACTTGAAGTTTATTACATTTAAAAAACACTACACTGGTACACATTCACCGTTGGTTCTGACTTATGTTTGAGTTTTATCATATTCTCAGACCAGACCTTTAGTCATTATGGACTGTGAAGATTTGTTTATTTTACCATATAATAACTTTAGTTGGTGCACTTCTTATCATACTACTCAATACTTTTGTCTATAATTAAATTACAATTTCATAAGGTTTTGGTGTGTTATACTTTCTTTAATGGTATTAACATTTGGTTTGGGGTTCATGGTAGTTAATAATAGGTTTTTATTGTGGTTCTCCCATCCTATATCTTCCTTTTTCTCTTCTTCCTTCTTGGGTAAACCAAGGTACTTTGTTTTATTTTGTCCGATGGTTGGTTCGGGGTATCTTCTTTATCGTCTGGTTCTAAATTTCTTCTTCTTTCTTGGGTTTGGTGTATCTTCTTTATCATGCTACTAACGTTACTCTTCTTTCTTGGTTTCGGGATATCTTGTTTATCACCTGATACTAAACTTCCTCTTCTTGTTTCTTCTTGTGTTTGGGGTATTTTCTTTATCACCTGCTCCTAATCTCCTGGGTAACTCCTGATTTTTTAATATGAGTTTCCTTTTTAATTTATTGGCTTGAATTTTATTGTTGCATTTTTATTACTTAATTATTGTTTTTCTTTTATAGTGGTGTTTTTCCTTGAAGTGTGATTTTATTTTCATTTGAAATTCTTGGTTATATGTAATTTAGTTATTTATATGATCTTATTTGAATTAATTATTAGTGGAATATCTGTCACGCTACAATATATATATAATATTTAAAATTCGAATTTATTTTACCTCAAGATGTTATTTTTCCCTTTGTTTGGTAAATATCAAATAAGGGAAAAATAACATCTTGAGGTAAAATAAATACAAATTTTAAATATTTTATATATATCAAGAAACGAACTGTAGCAGAAAGTGATTGAATATATATATATATATATATATATATATATAGTTACATGACATTTTTACCATGCCCTTTTAACATAAATATACTTTGATTATATTAATAAAAAAGTACCAAGAAACATAAGATTTTTAAGAAAAAAGTAATGAAAGACTTGATTGAATATGGTTTATTTTAATTGTTTTATGTATGTTAACAAAGACTGTGATAGTTGTGTTTATCATAGTTAAAATGATGTTAATGATGATAAGTAAGAAGGACAATGTTTATGAACTTACTTATGGAATTTTGTTTTATTTGTGCAGACTGTAAATTTTTAATACAGTCAGTTAAGGGGTATTATAATATATTACTAATAGTTATTAGTAATTAGTTTGGGTCACATTAATTAATATTATATATGATAGTGTTAATAACACTAATGTTTTCTTAACAAGAAAGTACCAAAATAATTGCCATAGATTTTTGTAAAAACTAGGCATATTGAGCTTAGACAGTTAAGTTATATGAATAAGAATTTCTATTAAAATAATAATGAAACAATGTCAGGTTATGTTAAAGGATTATTAAATGTGTCAAATAAATTTTAGAAAGTGAGAAGTACAAAAAGAAATAATAATAAATGGGTTTGGATCAACTAGAATAAAAAGTGTAAATTAATAACTCAAGAAATATAGAACAGAAGATAGTCAAGAGTGGTGTCAAAATGATCAGTGTATCATCAGAAGATCAAAGAAACCAATAAAGTGAAGATCAAAGCTCTTATAAAAAAGGTATATCCTTTTAAAGAAAATGACATACAAAATAGTAAAAGTTTGTTTATATTATTCTTATGATGTCACCAGGGTGATATAAAAATGTTACATTGGAAACCAAGGACGGATGATGAACTGCAAGATGTACAACCGGACACGCTCTACCTACAGTACAACGGACAAAAAGATCGTGTAGCGGACATTACTATTTCAAGATTGTAAAATATTCTTTGTCTGTATTTTTGTAACACTTTTTTATTTGTGTTTTTGACAATACATGTACTGAATAACATTATAAGTGTTATTTTTCTCCCTCCTCGTTCCTTTACCCCCGTCCACCACCACCACTACCACTCCTTTAATACGAGCGACACGGCGTCGACAGGGGCCAGTGTTTCGTTCACCGTTGCCGGAGCAACATTTCTCCGAGGACCGACCGAACCACACCTACACCAATATACAAGCACACACACAGCACAACACGGAGAGAGAGAGAGAGAGAGAGAGAGAGAGAGAGAGAGAGAGAGAGAGAGAGAGAGACTGATTCACGAAGACGACTCACGATCGACTCTGACGAGAACATGACATCACGCTCAGCTGACATTACTGACGTCAGAGCAGTGGTATAACTGTCCGAGACACGGGAAGTTTCAAGACAGTGACACGATGGAAGGCGAAGGTAACACAGCGAAGGTAACACACCTCGACGCAAGAGGAGAGTAAAGTTTAGCGACAACATGACGTTCTATCCTGTACCGTACTACTGTGAATCGCGTTTCGGCGAACTCGTAAGAAGACACAAGTATGCAACGCACAATGAAGAAGAAGAAGTACAACAACAACAACAAAAATGTGGAAACGGTTCGCAAGACGATCGCGATGGAGCTGCACAGACCGGTAAGAAGGAATTTCGCGAGACGTGCGGTGGAGCTGAAGGGACTGTACGACCTCTACCAAGCCGATTTGGTGGAGATGATACCCCACGCTAAGGTGAACAAAGTCTACAAGTATCTTATGACTGTTATAAATGGGTTCAGCAAGTTCGCGTACGCTGTCCCGTTGAAAACTAAGACGGGAGCGGAAGTGGCACGCGCACTCGAACTGATACTCAAAACCAACAGAATGAAATATCCGCAAACGGACAACGGTAAAGAATACTACCACACGCTGTATAGTCTTTGTTGGAAAACTACAAGGTAAAGCTTTACTCTACGTACAGTGAGAAAAAGCGTCGATCGTGGAACGTTTCAACAGAACATTGAAGACGCGCATGTATCGCGCATTCAACGAACAAGGACATTACCGTTGGTTGGACATGTTCCCCGGACTGTTGAAAGCGTACAACGACAGCGTGCACAGAACGATCGGTATGAAACCCAACCGGGTGAACGAAAGCAACGAGCGGGTAGTGTTGGAACGTATCAAGAAGAACACACGGCTACGCGTTACGCGCGAGAAGAAATCGAAATTCACGGTGGGCGACCGTGTGCGCGTGAGTAAACACAAAATGACGTTCGCGAAAGGGTACACGCCCAGCTAGATCAATGAAATTTTCACCGTGCACGGGGTGAAACCCACCGTTTCCGTCACTTACCGTGTGAAGGATCACGATGGTGAAGTGGTGTGAGGCGGCTTTTACGAGCACGAAATCAGCAAGTCGAGCGTCATCGACGTTTACTTGGTGGAGAAAGTGTCGCAACGCAAAGGCGACACGGTTATAGCGATCAAAAAATTTAATTTCATAATTTTATGATCGAGAAGTGCGTTTGCACAGGTCAAGCCACCAACCCAAGCCAGAGTAATAAATAATGACAATTTAACAACACATCAACCCGACGCTAGCTACAAGACAATGAGAGAACGCCTGACGTAACACAACAAAAGGGAAATAGGATCGACTGTGACAGACCAAGCTCAACTCAGATTTACAACACCACAACCAACTGAACAAAAACAGAGTCCAGTGGCACGGATACGCAGAAATTGAAGCGAGCACATGCTGTAGGGTTAAATCGAAGCGTGCGAGCCTTTAAGAAAAGGATACTCACTTATAAAGGATTTAGAAAGGTTTTATCCAGTATGAAGACAAAGCAACGTACACCAAATGAATACAGTCAAGGGTGTCGCACAGCGTGAAACACCGTTAGGATGACAACTGATATTTATGACGACAGACCGTGGAGGCATCTTGGGGTGACGACGAGCAAGAAGCTGTTAATTGGCAGAAAAAAGACGAAGGGAAGCCAAACAATGAACGAAGCGCTACGTATTGTTAGTAAGGGAATAACAGCAGGCCTTGGGAAACTCACAAGAACAAAGGTTTGACGGACAGGCGAGCAATTACTCTACATTCTAAGAAGTAGTGCGAAGCCCTTTCGCCGTGTATTTTAGGGAATGTTCGATAGCCAACCAGAGTCTAGCATCTTCCAAAGAAGCAAGTGGAGAGGACTGTCGTGACAACCAGAACAGCGAATCAGGGTGTCGAGAACCATAGATCTTCATAGTGGAAGGAAATATAGGACCTATCGAAGACGACCAGAGGCGTGTTCGATAGAAAGTTGCATTATGGTAGAAGACGTTTAATAAAAACTGTTTACGAGGTACGCGAGCTCTCAGTTCAGTGCAACACAAGACTCTATAAACTTTCATTATTAACGAGGTCAACGCCAACGGGACGACACAGACCGGGAGTGAATCTTATCCGCGAATGCAAAGTGATGACAAACACCAAATCTACGGAACTTCTACTTACATGGGATCATCAGTGAACAGGAATCCTCACCGATGGAGTTTTGGATATTCACTATCTCAAGTAAAATCCTCATGTTACTAATATTATAATAAAACTACTGCTCTGTCTCTTTTCCAAGAAACCACACTTTGAGAAATTAGATCAATTGTAATGATAATATTAAACATAAAAAGCTACTCATCTGAGGCAAAATGGACGCATTAGTGTAGGATAAATAATATTTGATTGTCTATGTTTATGTATGTTTATTGTATTGTATGTTATGTTTTACAGCAAGCAACGAAACGGAGATATATATATATATATTGTGATTCATATTCTTATATGTTTTTCTTGAATATATTTTCAGGTCATAATTTACAGTTATGTATCAGAAGTTTATTTGAATGATGTTTAATAAATTCGTATTTATTTGTTAAGTATTTCATGCGTTCATTATTGTCACAACCTTAGTAACGAAACACTAACGTTAATTGAATTGTTTGTAATAAATTTTCTTATATCGTTTTATAACGACACTAAAGAGTCTCGGTAATCATGCTAATCGTTAATGAATACAGTTAATTATATCAGAGTAATTAATATATTCACGTAAGTAAATCAATTTGACACATTTAATCTAATCGAATAATTGAATTTCCATAATTAGCATAATTGCACATTGTATAAATGGCTCCCAAAGAACGTGGGGCTCCACAAATTTAAATTGTAGTAAATTTGTTATTGGGTGCGCGTGCGTTGTCCCGGATTCGACGGTAAACACGATTCGTAGATACACAAGAAAGATCTGATATAAAACACGGAATCAACGCGTAGCCTGGCACCAGTACGCGACAGTACGTTACGATGACAACATCGTCATGACGGTGGCGGTGAACACTGTGAACGATGTCGTCTCACATCCGGCGTACAATAAGTACATCTTGAATACGACGAACGAAAACGTTGAACGCATGCGTACATTCGTCTATCTACACGAACATTGGCGACGGGTTACGAAGCGTGTGACAAGTTCCGAACTCAGTGTAAGAGTACCGAGTAGCACGATCGGTGGGTTAGATCACTACAAAGAGTGCGCGTGGTCGGATCCCGATTGTCAGGAAGGACCGGACACTTGCGTGTGCAATGCCGTGTCCGGTGAGTGTTACGACATAATACAACTGCTCAATAAACTGTAGTCGAACGGAGAAGAAGAAGAAAATGAAGATAATACAGCAAGCCCGAAAAATTAAAATAAAAAATATGGACTTTTCGGAAGGTTACATGAATGGTGGTGGGGGCGACGGAGGGGCGAGGAGTAAGCACGGACCTCTTCTGCCCGATTCTATACGTTCTATCATCTGCGGACCGTCCGCGTGCGCAAGACGAATGTGATGTTCAACCTGTTGTTCGACGTGAACGGGTTACGTTTCGCAAACTTGTACGTGTTTTCAGAATCACTGTTTCAACCCAAATACCGGAATGTTGGAACTCTGATGACGCAGCTCGCCGACGACGGACTGGGTTATCACGCGTGCAGTGAAAACAACGAGATACCGCTTCCCGACGAGGTCGACACCGCCTCCGTTATGGAGATCGACGACGTTATTGCGAAAAACAACACAACATACGCAAGTACTTCGCTATGGGACCTCATAGCGGTGTAGACACTTTCTACTTGTGCCAGACGTACAGTCAAATACCGAAGCAGCTGATTCGTGACAACGCCAACCTCATAGTCTTGTTCAGACAGGACGATCTCAACTTGAAGCACGCGTACAATGATCACGTCAACACGGACATGAAGTACGAAAGTTTTAAGAACGTGTGCGCCAAAGCGTGGAAAGACCGCCACGGGTTTCTCGTCGTGAACAAAGACTCGTCCATCGATAACGGGCGGTACAGAATCGGTATCGATCGTTTCATAGTAGTAGTAGTAGTACCACCGAACGAATAAACAAACACGTGTAGACTGTTTGTGTAATCGGGCATTGACTGTTTCCGTAAAGGGGTTTATATATCCACAACTAAGATTGTACGTAAATACACGTGTTCCGAAGTCAATTCGTTAGTCGATCTACTGGCGTTCGTGAAGATGGAAGAAAAGGAGAAACTGGTCATTCGTGATATCGAAACGATCAGCAATAACATACGGAAGAAATACCGTGCGTTAAAATATGGGATCCAAGAAGAGGGAGAAAAGCTAACAAGACGTTACAAACCGATCTTGGAACCGTTGAAAACCATTTCGCAAGCGTTGGTCGAAAAAAAACGTAAAACGACTGAAAAACCGATGGTGACGATAACGGAAAGTAAGAAGAAACAAGAGGAGGAGGGGAAGAAGAAGAGATGGATAAACAGCTAGTAGACTTGAAACATGACGGTACACCGAGTTTCCTAGATACTTTCGTAGTTGGCGAGACGACGACGGACGTTGATGACGATGACAATGACGATGAAGACGACGTTTAACAGTTGAAAGACTCTTGAACACACCCGAAGGAAGACGTGAAGCACGTAATTATTTTCAGAGCCAATACGAACCCAGTTCACTAGCGTACAAATACATGAGTATGATCATATCGGCTGATCGTGGTCAAAAGATACATTGTAAGTCCGGTGTAAGACACGAAGGCGGTAAATGGATGATAGGCGATTCACAGGTGGAAATCGATGGTATCGATAATTTTGTTATCAATGGTGTCCGATACGAAGGCACGCCGGGACTTTCCGAACTGGTGTTCATGAAACGTCCGGATAACGGTGTGTACAACAAGTACGATCTCACGACTTACAAGCGTATACTAGAAGCGACTAACGCACACAAACAACACTATTTACCGACAACGTGAAGAAACGCGAACAGACGACCAAAGTATACGAGGATAATAGGTCCGTTGTTTCGAACGAAACGTACGGGACGCGGACACGTGAACAACAACAACTACATCAAAAACGGAAACGATATGTACATGGAAGTAAGGAGAAGAGGAAAGGATAAAATCGATTACGTACATTGGGACGATCCGGACGAACTGGTCGACAGACTGCGATTGTTGATTGAATACCAACGCGCTGGCAACAGCGGTCACACGAACGAAATCGTCTCCATTGTGGAAGAACTACGTGAACCCGACATCGTTGTATAAATCATTTCGATATACCAGTACGTATAATATGTATATAAACGAGTGTACAGAGTCGACACATTTCATTCGTATCTCGACACGATGAGCGTTGACAAATTCGGTAGACACCAGAGCACCGTCACGGTGCGAAGGAAGACGCGAAGTAGTCTGCGGGAGGATATCGGTATCGGTTTGACGGTGGACGGACACTTCGACGTAGCGGGGAAAATACGCAACTTGGGCGAGCCGCTCAACGTTAACGATGCCGTTCCACTGCAGTTCGTGCAAGACCACTGTCTGTTAGTGACGACGACGACGACGATCCGACGCAAAATTTCAGCGGCGGTAGTGGTGGCGGCGGTGGGGGTGGCGGTGTTGTCGGCGTCATCACAAGAATAGACGTGAAAGGTCGTAAGCTCGTCAACGTCGGAGCTCCCGCCGATCTCAAGGACGCCGTCAACAAGCAGTACGTTGACTACACGTGCTTGCGTTTCACAACGCCGGCACCGAATACGAAGAAGAAGAACGGGGCCGTCGTCGACGCGCACGACCACCGCATACAATCTCTCAGCGAACCGATTCGTGCGAGAGACGCTGCGACCAAAGGATATGTAGACGCGAAGGTTTTATACCGCGGTACGCACAATCTAACCTTAAGGTGGGGAACGTGCGGATAACGCCCGTGAACAACAAGGACGCGGTGAACTTGGAATTTTTTAACGAGCACACGATCGCTTCGTTGAACGGAACCTGGTTCAACGCGCAAGGAAAGACTATTTTAAATTTTGCTTTGTATAGTATCCAAGTCACTATTTTCAACATAATTTAATTACCTTGTATCCGTCAGTGACTTCGTTTTTGCGTTATTCATATAGACGCGTTTCGTGACATATGTCACATCATCAGTATCCATCGTCAAGCGTTAAAATTCACATAAAAACATTTGCACATATTCACTATATTAAGTCACAATAACAGCACACACATAATACGATATAACTTCGGCTCCGTTGGACCGGTCCGACCGCTAGTGTAGTTGACGAACCACTAATTTAACTAAGGCAATCTTCATCACCAGTCATCGCAGTCATGCGCGATTATATTTAGGGCTATATCATATAGTGAGTTAGATTGAAACTTTAATTGTTCATTTAATATACTGTCACTGTTGATATTCTTATCTTTAAATGCTTTATAAATCTCAAATTCCTCGAGAGCGTCCATTAACCTACCCTTACCGCATACATGGATTGCTTTGAAATTAGTACTGAAATCTGTGTAATTATGGTTATGCATCATTAGATGGCGCGCATAATTAGATTTGGTCTTGTCTAAATCATTCCTTGGTAGATGTTCTTTGTATCTTTTCAAGAAAGGCCTGCCAGTTTGACCAAGATAGAAACAATCACAATCATCACATGACATCCTGTAAACACCTGTTTTCTCTTCTAACAGAAATGGTTGTTTTATGCGTAACAAATTAGAAATATTATTATTTGTTTTAAATGCGACTTTTATATTAAATTTAGTAAACACGTTGGATATAATGCTAGGTAAAAGGCTACCGTACACTGTCGTTATATACTTTTTATTTTTATTATTATTATTTTTATTTTTTTAACTTTATTATCATCGATGGTATTATGATGGTATCTAGTTTTATATAAGTGTCGTTTAAGAAGTCTATCTATCATCGAACTCTTGTACCCATTCGCTATTGCTATGTCCCTTATTATATCCAATTCGTCCTGAAAGTCCTTTTGGTTAAGTGGAATCGTTACCAACCTATGAACAAAACTGTTGTATGCCGCCATTTTCTGACTATATGGGTGGTGAGAATCGGCGTGTATTGTAATATCTGTGGTGGTGGGTTTCCTATATATTTTATATTGGAATTTATTAAGATACTTGGTAACAGTCAGATCCAAAAAATTGAGTTTATTGTCAGTCTCTGTTTCGAGGGTAAATTGTATGTTCCTGCTAAGGCTGTTCAAATAATGTTTTAATTTCTCTATCTGTCGTAGCGTGCCATTAAAAACTATAAAGGTGTCGTCTACATATCGTGCGTAGAATTTAATCTTCTTCTTATATATAAAAATGAATGTTTCTTTGTTTCTTTGTCCCGTATGGGTTCCTATACCATTCATCCGATTGCGATGAAACTTCGGTGAGTTGTTGTGCGCACGCCCGCGAAGGTTTCTGAATTTTTTTCGATGGGGTCCTTTGGGGGGTTCTTTGGGGTCTTCCACATCTCCTCCTAAACCACTGGACCGATTTCAACCAAACTTGGCACAAATATTTTACGCAACGGGAGAACCAACATAGGATAGGTGTTTTTTCGATGGGGTCCTTTTGGGGGTTCTTTGGGGTCTTCCACATCTTCCCCTAAACCACTGGACCGATTTCAACCAAACTTGGCACAAATATTTTACGCAACGGGAGAACCAACATAGGATAGGTGTTTTTTTCTACGAGGTCCTTTGGGGGGTCCTTTGGGGTCTTCCACATCTCCTCCTAAACCACTGGACCGATTTCAACCAAACTTGGCACAAATATTTTACGCAAAGGGAGAACCAACATAGGACAAGTGTTTTTTCGATACGATCCTTTGGGAGCTCCTTTGGGGTCTTCCACATCTCCTCCTAAACCATTGGACCGATTTCAACCAAACTTGGCACAAATATTTTACGCAACGGGAGAACCAATATAGGACAGGTGTTTTTTTCGATACGATCCTCTGGGGGGTCCTTTGGGGTCTTAAAAAACTATTAGATTACTATGGCAACTCAATAGAACAGATTCTGTTCTAAATATATTATCGCATTAAATTGAAGACCACGCGAACGAAGTCGTGGGCAACAGCTATTTATTTTTAAGAAACCTACTTTAATTGAACTTTATTAATTAAACTAACATTTTCATTACGTACAACGTGAAACTCCGTAGCGAAGCACGGATATTCCGCTAGTATTATTATACAATTTGTTATTCTCTGAGAACATGTAAATATTTTCAAAATGATGCAAGTATAAATCCGCCAGCAGTCCTGAAAGTGGCGAACCCATTGCGAGACCAAACTCTTGTAAGTAAAAATTTTTATTAAAAGTGAAGTAATTCTCCTTCAACAGGACATTCAACAATAAAATTAACTCATCTGTTTGTTTGTGATTCAGCTTCTCACCTTTAATGAGAAGATCTTTTGCGATTGAAATTGTGTCATGAACCGGCACGTTGGTGTATAAATTAACTATGTCAAATGAAGCGATTTTGTACGTAGGTGAGAGTTCGATATCCTGGACCCTTTTAATAAAATCAATACTATTTTTTATGCTGTGATTATTTTTTAAAACGATACTATTTTTAATAATATGATATAATTTCTTTGCCGTCTTATAGCCAGGTGCAGATGTGTAATTTATGAGGGGTCTGACAGGAATATTTGCCTTATGTATCTTCGGGAGTCCCGTGAGCTGCGGGGCTCGTGCATTTATTGGTTTTATATAACGGCGAACATTATCATCAAACAAACTACCACAGCGATTAATAATGCCATTTAGCTGTTTGACGTATTCATTGGTAGGGTCACTGTTCAATGTCCGAATGTTATTGTTATCTATAAATTCAAGTACTTTGTTATTATAGACTTGTGTATCTAATATGACAATTGTGTTCCCCTTATCGGCTTTTGTGATCACGGCGTTATTAGAAATAAGTTTGTCTTTAATTTGTCTTAATATTTTGGTTTCTGTGGCATGTTTACGATATGTTGTCAGTGGTTTATTAAGCTTAATACGTTTATTGAGTTTGACATTCATTAACGCACGTAATTCATTTTGTACCCGACCATCAAATCAGAGCGACTTATTTTGTGGTTACTAGTTGAAACCTATACAGGAGACGCCTGCAAATTCTCTCCTAAAATTTGGGTTTCATCTGAATTTAGAGATCATACTATGCATGTGGAAGTTCCCATATATCTCTCTATCGTTATATTTACAAGGCAGCAATCAAGGTTTTCAAGATGACGTCTAATTTACTTCGTTTTACTGATACTTATTATGTTTTTGGATAGCTATTTCATATTTGTTCAATCCTTAGTAAAAAATCTACGCTAAATTTAGTACTGTCTTGTATTTTTACTTTTGGACTTGCAACCAACAACCGTTGGTTACAGTGCATGCCATCATTTAAAGAAAGGATTACGTACATACGTACGTTCAGTAGTTAGCTATCAACAAACCTAGCGCGCGTGCAATTGTGCGCGTACTAACGTGTGCGGAGTCGGCGCAATTGACGATTTCTGTTTAAAAGGCCACAAGCGCAGTCGATGTCATTACAAGGATAGAGGATTTTCCCCGGCACAGTTGATGAACCGCCCAATTTAAACAGTAACACTGCCATCTAACAAAGTAGCTGCCGACAGAAGTGTCATGATATCAAAACAACTATTTTACAGTCATTGTATACATTACATGCATAGTTTGTTATTTTTCTGTGGCGTAAACTACCGCTGTATCAAAAGGTGGCCATTCCAAGATGAAGATCTGCCTTGTTGTAAAACTGACCTAGGGCATAGTTTATCATAACGCAGATTCAAGAAACCGCACGGCAGCAAAAACTCCTCTATTATGTACAGCTAATAAATTTACAGGCTTCAATGAGAAAATTTTAAGTGATTTCAGAAGAAATTAGGAAATTTTAAATACACAACTAAAATAAATTAGAATTACTTCTGATTATTATGACATGTGTTTTGTTTTGTACGTTGTGTATTTGACACCGCCCAAAACATACCGTTACTTGACCCTAATTTTCTTCGTCGTATTGTTTAATAACTCATCCTTCGCGACTCATCAACAATATGCAAACCTTCAGTAATGGACACGCGTTCGGAAACTCAATCGTATTGTTCTTGTATACTATACCTGGTACCGCTTTCCAAAAATGGAATCCCGGCTCAATGTTCAATCCCTACTGCTGTAACAGGTCTGTTAGATATTTATAGCTGTAGTGTTATTTTAGACTACAAGTGGACTTTGGTTTAACGGTAATTTCAGATATTTACGATTAAAATTCACTGTAATGTGTTGTGTACACATCAGGTGACACACGTCAGATATAGAACCACAGGACTACCGTTTTTACATTGCTATCTATCTTGAACTACATGAAGTAAATTTTTAACCAAAAATATTATCGTGTCTTTAGGTATTCAATTAATTTTTATACGTCAGAGTAATATTAATGTAGCGCATCAACGCGCCGGAACATGTACGAATTAGTATAAGCGTACTTAATGTCCTTAAAATATTCTACTGAACATTTTGCGGATATAGGTTGTTGTGTATTTGTGAACTTCTGATCTTAGTCTGTAGACCTATCTGCATATTATTTAATATAGATTCAAAAATATTAATAAAATAAATTAAAGGACGTCCTTTTATTATATTACAACATACCGGTACATAAAAGACTGATATTATACTGACATTTTATACTCTATTCTTGAATAAAAAATTTCTTCTATTTACTTTATTTCCTCTTCTTTTACTCTGTGAAGATGCACTAGTGTTCTACACGTAATTTCTTACACAATTTCTCTACTAATTTATTTTAAACAACGTTAAATAAGGCGGTTGCATAGTCTCTGAACAGTGTGAGTTTTCGGGTCCTACCAAACGTTTCTAGTTAGAAACCTGCTAACACTTATCTATCGATGTTGTAGAGTATTTCTCGATAGAGTATACACAGAATAAATTTTCTATCGTTTCTTACCAATCGTCTACGACTTGGCGTTTCCTTTCAGCCTGCATTCGTAATAAGCTACGTTGGTTTTTATGCGCTGTGGGCTTCCACACTGTTAGACTGAAGACGTTGATCTCCGCCTCTGACACTATAGTTTGTCAACATTTCGTAACCGTAGTTTGTTAACTTAGAAGAACATTAGTTATTGTTGTACAGTCTCTGGTGTCAGTTGAATTCCACAACACTAAGAACGTGCTATTAAGCCACAATTTTGGATATTGATAGTTGTTTTAACAGTCTTGTTTGGATATTGATAGTTGTTTTGGATTTTGTTCACATTGTTTTAACAGTCTAGAGTGCCACACCGTTTGTCCGCTATTGTCCAAGGCCGAGTGATTTACATCTTCTCGAAGTGGAAGTACGATTATGATAAGACTCTATTTCCCGATCGTCGGTTCATAAGGCCTTTCCGAAGTGGTGTATTACCCTAACGTTTTCATCGATAGTATACACGCTATGTGAGATTACTCGCAAACATTGTATTTTCCTTAAGAGCTATTAAAGTCGTCATTTGTACTAAACATTTTCGTAAGGTGATTGTTTAGCGAGCCTGTAGTTGAACCAATAACGTGCGATATAATTAAGTATCAACAGAAGAAAACCTTGCTTGGCGGAGAAAGACTAGCCAAGGTCTAAGGCGGCCTTTCATTTTGGCGCCCCAGCTACGGTTTCTCTGCGTATACTTATTATATTCGAATTTTTATATTATATTATGTTATACTTATTAAAATGTTTAGTTCTGCCTTATACTCGTCAGATTATGGTTCCTTTGCGTGGACGGTGGTTTGTTTTCCAGCATAATTTTATTTTGTCTTCGATGTGTCAGAGTATCGCTAATGATATTTATACACAAATTTGCAGTATATGTAAGTATAGGTATACATTTTACAGTTTATGTTTGTAATGGGTCGCTAAATATTTTACTTATTATTTTTAGATTTTAACAAAACAGAAGAAAGAAAACACTTAAAATGAGAAAATCAACTTTTTATTCACTTACACATGAGTGACATAGAAATAAAATTGTGTTTTCGAGCTTTTATTTTAATGAATTTATTACTGCGCCATCAAATTCAAAGACAATGCTTTTTTGTTTTTATAGATAAAGCGACAACGTTTTTTATTCTTTCTTCACTCGTCATTGGTATAATTTTTTATTAATTTAAGTTTTGAGAAACACATTTCAAATGCGCCTTCAGTCACGCAAATTGTTAAAAAATATTGTATGAAAAGACATAGATTGGGAATAGATTCAGTGTAGCCCCATTTAACAAATAAAATGAACTTTCTTGGGTGTCCATGTAACTGCTGCTTATGCGGTGGCATTGGTAATAGGCCTTCATCGCGCAGTGCTACCAAAGACCACTTATACTACAAATCGGATATTCACACGCTCGCGCACGCATACACTCAATGGCTACAGAGTTACTACTATATACTATATACTACGTATAGTTTCAGTAATTTTGTTTTAACTCTTAATACAGATTACATAAGGTTTCCTCTAATTCGCTGAGAATATTCCGAAGGCCGATTCGGAACCGTTTCCTCGTTACATGTATCCCATTGTCAGAATCGAAGCGGACAAAACGTTTCAGTTATGGGGTATAAAATGTAGATAAAAGTGTTTAGTGAAACTTCGTTGAAACCTACGGGGCTACGGCTTCCCCGTTGAAAGGTCCCGGAGCGGACTGCCTTTATCTGCTACTTCCAGAAGTATTGGTCCTATTAGAATACCTGGAACCTCTAAAGAATGCAAGTTCTGAAAACGGTTTGTTGATATTACCAACACGACATTTAGCTTAGACTTTGGAGTAAAAGTGAAGAAAATATTTGTGAAAAAATTCTTAATCAATTACCAGGATAATTGTCTAAAATCTGAGCCTCATTTGATCACAGAACTCGTAACTATAGTCAGGATTATAACGTATTCCTGTCTAGGTCGTTTCATAAGTCATCGTCAAAGACCCTCTCCTTCAATCGATCTCTAGCCCTTCTCTCCAGCCTTTTATTCTGTCTGGTCTTCTCCCTTTGGTTGTAAATTTAACAAATTACAAATATATAGACTACTTATTGACTGAATTGATTTTCCTATATTTCATATTTCAAACGTTTACGCAAATGCTGTTTAACCCTGTTTGTGTATTAGAAAAGTAGTTACTACTGCATTAGTGTACTCAGCTGAAAAAATAATAAACTAGTCTAAGAATTAAGAAATTTACAAAATTCGTAAACTTCTTTCGATTCAGCCCCCCCCCCCCCGTAAATACGCCATTGGACTGCTTTTCTCTTTAATGATTTAATGACCCTCGTACTTGCAGATTGCGCACTACTTCGTCTTTCCTGTATCGTCCAGTATTATTGTTGCTATTCTTTGACACACATGTATTCAAGTTTATGTATGTTTACCTCTAAATCCAATTTCCTGTACTCGTACTCGACTTTTCGTGTCATGTAGTTAAAATCATCGTTGTCCTGGCCAATTACTACCTGATCGTCTCCAAAATGATATCTGTTATCATCGTTGATTATCGTAATGTGTTTAGGGTGGTATAAATCGTAGGAACATCCATGATTTTACACTTTTCCTTCCAGATCACAGAACTAACTAACTAATGTCATACAACTGTAGCGACACTACAGAGTTTTATCGAGTATTAACCGGTTACGATCATACTGGACACATTGCTGGACAGCATACTTAGAATAATATCCGAATGACGTCGGCACGTTTACACAACGTCCCCAATTTCTTTTGGTTATCTGGGATGAGAGAATAATTTAAAACGACCTGAGTAGGCTGAGTGAAAGAAACGGCGTCGAGAAGGACACTACAACCGTTACGCCGAAGTCCGTACAAAACCGATCAGCTGACTATCGACACCGAGGCGGAACGTTTCCCGCTTTGCTTGGTTAACATTACAATTAATCAGCCGTGTTCTTGGCTTTGAAAACTGAACTGGTTTCTACTCCGGTGCAGTGGGAAACGTCAAAACAATGCGCGGAGTAACGTGTTGTCTTATAGCACTGGCCACACCGGTAGGCCTATATAAATCGTTGCTCGCTTCTACGCAAGTTTGTTTTCCTTAATAAGACAAATTACGACTTGTGTACGCTACATTAAGATTAGTATATTACTGCATAGTTTTAACTCTACTACTGCATGAATGCTTTGTGTTCAATGTCATATAATTTACTGTATAGTAATTAAAATACGACTGAATGTCATGCACTACAGCAAACGTTTGAACCATTAGTAGAACACACACAAGCAGGAGACTTTAATGCAGAGGTGGAAAAGAGGAAATACAGGAAAAGTGTTTCTCAGTTACTTCTGGATTACTAATTGTTCTGAATTTGAGCAGGCGTATTCTGTCTGCCTTTTTGTTTCTCCCCCCTCTACTTGTGTGTGTGGCGGGGGGGGGGGGGTAAGTTCTTTCGGTGACCAAATCTCAGCTCTACGATGACACTGGTGAACGAATTTTTTTGACGATGTTTTAGCATCTCTGCCGTTACTTTTACGATAGGTACGTTTTGTGCAGAGTATAGGCACTGGGAGTTGCGGGCATGCTGTTACTGCTTTGGACAGGAATAAAACGTCAATAGTAAGACCCTCCGCTGTAGGTCTGCCAAAATATTAAAATTGGTCATCATCACATCGCATCATACCACAGACTTTTTTTTGTTTCCGCTGTACGTAACGGTTATAATTATTGTTCGAAGCAAGATACTCCAAAATAGGTAACTGAAATATTATCTATTGCAGCCAGAAAATTTTTTTACTTAATAAGAACTGAAGTAACAAATTTTAAATATGCAATCTTATATGAAACAGGTCTACACCATAGAAAAAATAAGCCTATATCTTGTACCTAGATACTTCGACTCAGACTGATGGTTCCCAATCAGTGCTACGCGTGCCGCTGTCCTGGAGGCGAGTGTTTGACTATTCAGGAGTGCCGGAGTAACAATTAGTAATGAAGGACAAATGACGTAGGCCTGTGTCAACAGTGTAAAGAAATACAATTCTGGAGACGTTAAAAACGATGGGTCTCCCTTACAGTGAATGAAGTTATTGATTATAAATTGTGGACGAATGTTTGAGCATTGGATATGGTCTCCATACCTTTGTTCATACAGTGTAGGTCCATACCTTTCTTACTTTGATGAGAGGATTTGAGTGGGTTATACTATATTAACACACATACAATAATTAGGGGTATTGTCAACCTTTCTTTTAATATATAGGTAACTAAATTCTTATATGTATGTTTTATTATTATCATTATCATTATTATTATTATTGTTGTTGTTGTTGTTGTTGTTGTTATTATTATTATCATTATCATGATCATTATTGTTGTTGTTGTTGTTGTTATTGTTATTATTATTATCAAGTATTCTGGTTGATGTTCGAATCTCTGACTTGACTGCGACGTTCGCGTTCTACCTTACCCCATGGTTGGCTTCCTCCTTTTGTTCCCTGAATCTGTGTACGTATGTATGTGCAACTGAATGATAATCGTTTCACAAGTTTTATTACCTTGTGGTCCTGCGAATTATCTATCTATATAGCTCTCTAGCTGTTTATACATCGGCTTAGAACATTCTAAAAAAAATTCCGATACCCAAACTCCACTATCCTTGTCCACTCACAGAGCTTCCTATCACCCCTGTCTATCTATCTACCACTCTCTTTCTCTCTGATTTCGTTGTGGAGGATACCTTTTCTCCAGTCCAGCTAACCCCGGTAACTCCAGTAAGCCCGTTGTCTTCGTCCTTCCGGTTCCGATTCTGTTTACGGAGCTGTTCATCTCTCATCGTCTGATGTGTATGTTCTTATCATACTAGTTTGGTCTCGGTATCATCTATTGCGTAAAATTAATATAGTGTATTGTTAAACATGGTGTTTCCATATGGTACCTGATCAGGCCCTAAAACACGCACACAGGGTATATACTGTCCTATATATCATCAGCCGTGGCTCTACAACCCTTGATGGGTCTTGGCCTGCTCCAAGAGTCGATTCCATTCCTCCCTATTGCGTGCCCTGGCTTTCCAGTTTCTAGTGTTCAGCTTTCCGAGGTCCTCCTCTATCTGGTCTTTGAATCTACTTCGGGGCATTCCCCTTTTTCTCGGGGTCTACCCATTGGTTTCTGGTAGAAAATATGTTTCGTAGGCTGTCCTTCCTCCATTCTCTCTATGTGTCCAACCCACCTTAGCCTGTATGTTTTGATTATTCTGACAATGTCTGGTTCTTTGTAAAGATGGTATAGTTCATAATTATAGCGCCTGCGCCACATTCCATTTTCTTGTACTCCTCTAAATATTGTTCTTAGAATCCGTCTTTCACAGAAACTAGAAGTCACTCGCTGTTTATAACCATTGTCCAGCTTTCTGAAGCATACGTCAGCACTGGCCTGATAAGTGTTTTGTAAATTATGCATTTCGTGCTTCTTGAGATGAAGCTAGATGTCATGTGCTTTTTTAATCCATATATGTTTTATTATACTGTGTATATACATATTTTTTTTAAATAATGGTGTGCATACTCTGTTGACTACCAGAATTTTTTCCATTTTCAGTTCTTTACAGCGCTGTATTTTATCTGTACACACACATAGGCCTATAGTACTCATCATATGAATATATTATATCTATGGTTGTTCTTATTCCGACATATACCGTACATCACCATTACAATTTGAGTGTAAACAATAAGAAGATTTGCATTTGCAAGGACCACGAGTGAAGCACAAGGCTAATCGTATAAAATTCTGGATTTAGACAATCCATGTTTCTGCCTTGGCAAGCTTTACATAGCTCAAGTGTAGGTAAATATAAAATGTGTCTTTACATCTACGTAACAACATAAAATATTGCTTATCACAAAGTTTTAGAGTTAGACAAATGTAATGATCACATTTTTTACTTATCGACTTTACATTTATTAATTCACACTCGAAAATTAGAATTTCTTTTGAGTTACATTGTATAGGCCTTTATGTGTATTAAACGTTACAATTCGAGTATAAAAACCACTATCTGCGTGAAATCCACGTTTCTGAGCCTCACGTTATTGCAGAAAATACAGAAAATACTTATAAAAACTGTCTTTTTCAAACAAATAGAAGGCTTGCTATCTTTCACAGTGCTGTACCATCATTTCATGCTAATCTTACTCGATTTAACTATCTGACATTGCATTCCCTTTGTTATGTAGATTCCAGCACGCGTGATATGTTTCTGTGTAATACACAATTATAACAATGATTGCACTTATTCTATAGTTTTTTGCTTGGACCTGAGACATAGTTTTTGAAATACACGGGAAGAAGAAATTTATGCTTCAACTAAAATAAAATGTCTAACTCGAAAAGAAAAGAAATCAAAAAGCTGTTTGCTTACCTAGTTAATGTTTTACATCTTACTTTCTACTTCTGATGTTTGTGAATCAGCGTTTTCCACAATGAACCAAATAAAAGAAAAAGGAAAATTAATCTCAACTTTAAACATTGGAAGACGACATGAGAGTGTGTTTGTTCACTATTCTACCGCTGAACAAGGACCTAATGAAAGAACACCTATTTCATTTATCGCTTTAAAATTTGGAAGCAGAAAGACTACAAAACCTACGTGTTACAAAACGAACGTTAATCTTGTAACATTTTGTGTTTTTCAGTATTTTGTGAATTAATAAAGTTCAAATAAAAGTTATGTGAGAAAACGTGTTTCATTGGCGTAGTTACGCATGAAACTGCAAAAATTTTGTAATTTTACAGGTCACAAAAATCTAAGTTAGTTGACAAATTTCTGTTACAGTTGGAAAAGTCCACTGACATAACTGGGAAACCACAAGTAGTACGGTAACATTCATTATTATGGTATTGTGATCTTAAAGACATCGCGGAAAAGTATTGATGGTGAGAGGGGTCGGCATGTGTGCCCCAGCTTCTGACTATATATTTATAGTGTGCCGTGGTCTAAAAAAGTTTGGGAAACGCTGGATTAAAGGGAATTTTAACTAACTCAAAATTAGTGTTTACAATGAAAATATTTAATTTCAGGATCACCACATGCCAAAAGTGGAAGTCAAAATTTTGAAAACATTGTAAAAGTTCAACATGGGGCATAAATGAAGAATGTTATTCAAAATACGAACTTGGTAACTTTAATAATATGACAAAATTAATATATGTCAACACCACTTGCAAATTTTGGACAGCGTACGAAAATTGTGTTTTTGAAGCCTTCTTCCGGTATGGACCTGTCAAAAATGTCTTGTATGTGTCAGGTAACATAGAGCTGAGGATACTCATCATACTATGAGTGAAACGTTGTCATATAAGTCATTTTTGACGCGATCCATACCAGAAGAAGACTTCAGGAACATAATGGAGACCGGCAGCGGAAGCCTACGTGAGAATAGAGCCTGCAACAAGTTTATAAGCTATGTGTAAACTTAAAAACTAGGGCTAAATTTTTTCTCATTAAGGCATTATAGCTATAAATTTGACTAAAAAAGCCGATGCAGTGTTCTGAATTTTTAGTCTCGATTGTATTCCTTAAAATAATTGTAAAAAAAAATAACAATGGTTGTCTGCTTTATAGTAGTTAATTTACTAAAAATAATTCTATTTTTAATTTTTAAGGTACAGCAAAACTTCCGTTTTGCCATGGTAACGATGGTGTACGGTCACTTGTGGTGTTTTTCTTGACTAACCCTTAGAATCGTACATACGAAAAACTTCATTGACAACTTTGAAAAGTAGCCTAAAATTTATTAATTTGATTATGTTTAACAATAATTATATTGCGTTCACAATAGTGAGGGAGTTCTGTAATTCAGGGAGTTTACTAGTTTATCTTGTATTATGAACATCCAAATCTTCATGGTAGTCCTCTCAGACAGATAAAATTTATTTCTTTTTGGAGACAGTTACACAAACATGTCTCAAAAGTTATCAAACGAGTGTCTTCGACTCCGAAGTGACGTATCTCTATACGAGAGAGACTCGATACCTACCTGCACAGTATATAGAGGTGTCCTAGGGAAGATAGACAGAAATTCTGACCAAACTTGATATGTAAACGCGTTTCATGGAACTTCTTTTACGATAAACGCTCAGTTGTCACTGAAGAATCTAACAAAACAACGACACATCCGACCTCTGCGTCAAATCGCTTTTTACTTTAGAATTCTTGTCAATATTGGTTGCACATTAATAGGCTAATAAGGAATTGTAATTTCAATTATTATTTTTACCAAATTTTTAAATAGGAAATTGATTTTGCTTGTATCACAGAAAATTTTTGTTTTATAAGAAAATTTTAAGTATTTAAACTGTTGTACCTAAATGAAATTAATTACAACGTTAATTTGTAGTAACACTAACATGAACACATAAAAATCCCATATCTTCTTCTCTTCTTCAAGGATTAGGTTATATAAACCTGTTCCGGCACCCATCTCATCCTCGGACGACCCACGTCTCTTCTACCAATGGCTTTATAGTTCAGTGCCGCTTTCGCCAATCGATCCTCTGTCATTCTTTGCAGATGATCCCACCATTGTCTTCTGTAAATTGAAATAATTTCATTTATGTCCTTTATTTCAAGAGTTCTGCTGCTCTAATATCTTCATTCCTTATTCTATCTTGTAATGTATAAATTAAAGTATTTCGAAGAAACTGCATTTCAGCACTCTCAATCTTGCCGTTTTCCTTTTTTGTCACGACCCACGCCTCACTCGCATAAATTATCGTGGGTATTGCAATTGTCTTATAAAATTTAATCCTTGTGCTGTGTTTTGTTTTATTTCTAAGATTTCTATGAATCGTACCTCAAATATTCCTAAATTTATTTATTTTCTCTCTTATATCATATTCAGATTCATAGCTTACTCCACAGGCGAGATATTTGAAACTGCTCACTTGTTCTAAAGTGCTGTTGTTTATAACTGTCTTAGTCCTCACTGGATACTTATTTTTAAAGGCCATGGTTTTGGTCTTTCTTACTGAAATTGTCAGTGAGTACTCTCTTTCCACTTCTTGTAATTGAAACATAGTTCTTTGTAAATCATCTTCATTTTCTTGAATAAGAACTATGTCACCCGTATATAGCAGGGAACCCAAACAAATTTATTTGTTAAGCCGTATTCCCGAAGTCACTCTGGAAAAATTCCTTATTTAGATAATAATTATTATTGTCAATAATAGGTTGTAATTTTTATACAGATGGTTTATTTAATATATGAGAGATGATACTCAGGGGCCGACCTAGCAATTTTGCCGACCTGGGCAGAACGGTTGTTTGCCGCCCCATACTAGGTGAAGAGATTATCAAATTATTCCACGAAATAAAAAACACATTTTAGGTATTCATTTATTGGTTTTGCATCCTAAGATACAAAAAATAACATCTGTACAAAAAATAACATCATCATGCAGTGTTGTATTAAAAAATATTTAGCTTTCGAAAATAAAAATGTTTTAGAAATCTTTTATACAAAATAGAATCTTTTATACAACATTTAGAGAAATATTGAAATAATAAGAAATATAGAAGAACGAAAAATAAAATTAAAAAAAAAAAAATAATATAGACTACGTATAAAAATAACTCAATTATAAAATATCCTGAAAGATATAAAAAATAATTGAATATAAAAAAAAGTTTTCAAAATATTAAACACAAACTTAAAATACCTTTTCCTAACCTTTATTTCAGCAAACTCTTTCAGTATTTGCTTGAAATCAATTTTATGACATACATCGTATTCTATTGCGAGAGTGGCCAGACCACTAAGTCGCTCTTGTGTCATGGTTGACCTTAAATAATTCTTTATTATTTTTAATTTCGAGAACGATCTCTCGCCACTGGCTACAGTTATTGGCAGCGTTAAAAGAATTCTAAGCGCAATGGCTATGTTGGGTCCAAAGTTTAATTTTATTATGAACTCTAAAACCTCTTTGGGCGCAAGTTTTTCATATAGGAGTGTAGAAAGAACAGATAGCTTATCTGCAAGGTCCACTCCATCAATATCTGATGAAATTTGATCTGTTAGAATCAATGCAAGGTCCTTGCAGTAAGCTATCAATTCATCTTTAGGCATTTTCTTTAAACCGTGAATGTCGTACAGAAATGAAAAATATTTATGATGTTCACTGATTTGCGAAAAACGTAAATCAAGGGAATTGATAGCTCAGTCCAAAGTGTGGAAAAAAATTCAATTTTATACTTTTCTTTTGCGTCCATTATGGGCTCGTCAGGGCTTTCATAATCAAATTGTTTTTTTTTAGATCTTGCCCGATGTCTAATTGTGTTTTTAAAACTTGCTTCAGCGTCAATCTCATCAGCTAATTCTCTAGCATCTACAAGTAATTGATTAAAAAACTCATCAGACTGACAATTCTGAAAAAAATCTTTAGTAGTCGTCATCAGCAAATCCATTACCAAAGATAAGTCAAAGTCTAGTTAATTCAAAGTTTATTGTATACTTAGTATAGTGTCTCAGCAAATTTAGTTTTAAATCTAACGAACGCAATATTGATATTTTGTAATTGGGCGTATGTTGTTTTGAAATTGTACATAAGACAAATATAAATATTTGAGATAAAGCTCGTGTAATCAAAATTCAAATATTTCTAGAAATTTCAAAAATTTACGTAATTGCATAATACGCTACTTTATAAATAAAATAGAGTTAATTAAAGTATAAAATAGCATGTAATATTTAAGATAGGAAAACATTAGTGTATATAAACTGCGAAGGTATGCAAGTAAAGAACCATACTGATAATAATTTTTGGAAATGTTCTAGCGGCAACGGTGACAGTTTTATAGGTCATCCCTATAAATAGAGGACCAGGAACAACAGTCTTCAGATTAATGCGAGCCGCGACTGAAAATTGTACTTAATATTTTGTTTAATAAAATTGAGAGAAATATATACGTTCATATATTTAATTTCTTTTACGACAATAAATATAATAAGTACTCGAATCGTCATTGTCAGCTTATTGCAAGTCGACTGACGTATTTGGGTATTTTAAACCTAATAATTGTCCCAGTTGATTGACCCACTTTGGGACAATCTGCAATTTCATTTCGAGTTACTCCAGTAACGAACTCCGTGACATTTCCTATACTTATATAGGAGTGCACGTGAGAGGTTTACTCCGCGATCAAGTAAAGATTTTGAGAAGAATGTAAGTAATCTTACTGAGCTACATGTCGCTATGTAACAAGAACTCTTGTATTTTGTCCATGACGTGTTCTGATACAGGCGAAAGCTAGCTTAGGCTCGGGTAAATAGTTTTTACGATTATTACCTAAAATACTTGTGTTCCGGTGTCGTAAAGTACAATACGGTATATAGTAGTAACAGAACGTTACAGTACATGTGTTAGTACGCGACTGGATGGAGAGTTATTTAAAGGAATAAATCAGTTTAGTTATTTCTTGCGAAGATTTAAAAATTGTCTTAGTTTTGAGGGAAGAAGGAATTTGGAAATTGAATATTTGACTATTATCAATAAGTAGGAGAAAGCGGGGTTAAAATAAAGTACGATTATCTGAAGTCATTTAATTTATATATATATATATATTTTTTTTTGTAAATATGCCGCCCCTAACAATCTGCCGCCCTGGGCAATTGCCCAGTTTGCCCATACCTGTATCGGCCCCTGATGATACTACAGGCCTGCCGTTAAAACATTTTTAACATTTAAAATTCAATACTTTTTTTTACTGAGGTTTATTTTTCAGGACAAACGGTGCTGGTCAGTCTTCTAAATGACTTTATTAACGAACCATACATTTAGTTCCTACAAAACTGACCACTCTTCATGATCAAATTATTGAACGTAAGATTAAAGTCTACTGTACAAGCAGGAAACAAATATTTTAAAAAGTGAGATAAAAACGGTCAATTATTTAATATTTTCTGGCGTACCAACGCAAAAGGATTTTACCATTTTACTGTTACAAAGCCGTTCGAAAAACAAAGATAATTGTGTATGTATTAGGAGGTGTCCATAAATTTTATTTAGCAAAACGATATTGTTTTGGATGATGGCAATCTGCAAATTGAAACGGGCCAATCAGAAGGGCCGGTGTGTTCCCGCTCATGTCGACGCATGCGTGTTACCGATTCTCTTCTGTCTTCCTGTTTATTTTGTTTAAGCGATTGTAGTCGGCAGTTTGAGGTGAGCCTTCGCAGTGTTTGTGTGTTGTAACATCGGAGCGTGAAGTAAATGATTACCAACTGCTTTGTGATGGACACGTGCATCGCAGTCTCACAGGTAAGACTTTAATTGTAAAAAGTTTTAAATTAATAAAACATTTAATCGTATACGTAAAAAGTGATCTAGTTTAAGCGCGCGTTTCGATAAGAATTCGCTAAATTGTGACGAATTGGCTTGTTCTTTCAAGCAATTGCAAAGTTGCTATTCTTTTAATTATACAATTTAAGTAGCAAGTGGTTATATTTTCATATATTTAAGTTCGTCCAAGGTTTTGCACTCGTTTTGTTAAGCGATTAACCTTTAAATTTCGAGAGAAAATACTTGACAACGCGATGTTTTCAGTTGTAAAAAGGTCATAACGGTTCGTTTTAAATAACATTTTGTTAATATACTCGTCATGTCATGAATTAATTGTATATACATCTAATTATTGCAGTTAAGGATCGTACTGTTAGTTAAGTGATTTTTGTTTCCGTAATCCTCTGATGCAAAGAATTCGAGAATAAGTGGCATATGTCACATTTGTCAGTATATTAATTATAATAGAGGCATAAATATTGGAGATAAATATGGTGATAATGATGGCGATCGAAACGTATCGGCTCCTCGGCCAAATGACAGTAGCTAGCTATAGCAAATAGGCCTATCTGTTAAAGGGGAAGTTTTTGCCACGGGACGCCTATAATGATTAATTATACCTTCGAAATACCTTAAGCACAACCGGTAGGGTGGTGGGCTTTGTTGTGAAGTCTCCGGTCGGGGACACCCGTCTTGCCATTTGTGCTGCTTGTATTTTCCTTGTGCGAGTGGCAGGGTAAGCCTGAAGGTTTTTTTTATACGGGTTAGCAACAGTGGTTTTGCTTCACCGATTCACACGCTTAAATCCAATATATCACGACACGTGTTGCAACGTCGTTTTTCGTACTTCCCGAACGGAATTCGAGAATAGTCGACGCGCGTCTGTCGGATTTTTGGGTGTTGTTCCGTCGATATGATGATATGATTGGTTTGGTTCTACAAACAGTTTCACCAGACGCAGTTTAATATCAGGTGTTTTTGTTTTGGTGTAATACCAATCAAGCCCTTTAGGACTATCTGAAAAAGATGACACTATCAGAGAATTTCTTGTTGCCTACATAAAATTTTGACGCATCTGTTATATGCAATTTCATTAATAGGCTGTTACCCTCACTTGTTTCTCTTTTTCCGTGATTGTATCTTACAGCGTTGGGCTCTTCCAGTCCGTCTTCAGTAGGCATATTGATAGTCGTCGTACAACTAGCTGCTTCAGTAACGTTCTTCCCTGCTAATTGTTATATTTCTGATACTGTCCTTACATTGCATTCTGGGTCGGCCCCTCGGTCTTCTTCCGTCTGTTATTTTAATTCAAGTTTATTTTTGTATTCCGGTTAATATTTACCTGTGCTCCACCATACAATCTTGAAGTGAAATATTTTTTTTTTTATTCTTCTGTTATATAAACACGCGAAAATTAATTTTAAACGGGGGTCGAAGCTATTTACGAAGAAAAAAATAAAATAAATACTCCCATAAGGATGCATGCAAAAGTGAATGATCGCCATATTGACTGTGTAGACGGTGAGCCGAATTTGACTGGAAATCATGTTGATGCGTTTCCAAAACAAAATTTACATGATTCTTACATGTTCAAAATTGCGTTGAGCCCAAACGGCGGTTTAAAGCTTTGCGTTGAGCCCACCGCGAGTTTATTATTAGTAACCTCGGAGGCGCCGAAGGCGCCGTAGACTAAAGCATGTGCGGTGAGCCGGCTATCCAAAATCACTCTCGGTGGTGGATACTGTAGGAAACTGATGAGTCGGCCACCCACGAGTCTGAAATGTAATGCTTTGCGTTGTAGGCAATTGAATTACGTTAAGGCAAAATGTAGTGGTGATCCCACTAACTACTCAGTTAATATGGCGTATGGTGTAGCACAGGTAAATATTTACCTGTATTCCTGGTTCCATTCACAATAGATGTCCACATTATACGTTTTTCCTGTACATTGTCATTGTTAACCATTTCATAAATAGTTTGTGTCGTTTCTAGTTCTATTTTGAGTCTCTTCGAGAATTTTAACCAACTACTTGTCGGAGATTTCATCTCCGATGTTATTCTTTATCAGAACTTGTCAACTCTGCCCATATAATAAGTCATGTTGTGTTATGTAGCAGGCTTTTCTTTTTTATACTAATTATTCGTTTATGACGGCATTATTTATTTATATGGCTTTATTTTTACTATAGTCGAATTGTTCTTCTTTTCAATCACTGATAGACCTACCAGTGTTTTCACCGACGGACGTCTCGAATTATAGGCCTACATTTTGTATTGTATAAGAAAACTACCCAGTAGAAAAAGAAACCACTTGCTACTACTGCAATACCAGTCTGATAAAGAGTCCCTTAAACAGCGTAATGTTTACCAAAGACGTGTGTTAGATTAACATTATCTATAGGTTAAGGAATAAGCCGTGGATATTTCTGCCATTTATTTTTATTAACAGCTGTTGAGAAGTTTGCAACTACATGTACTTACACGTAAAAATTGAGTTTTGACAATTTTAAATCTCGACTCGGAATCGAATAATGCCGTGCCATCAGAAGAACTGACTTTCATTTTGCATTATTTCATCGTGTGAAGCAAATTTTCTTACGTCCAAATTCTGCATCATTTTGTGTTTTGTAGGAAGACATTCATATCGTAAAACACGTTTTCGTTCATTATGTTTTGCTGTTACCTCGGTTATTTCAGGGACATGGGCCTAAAATGTTGACCTAGGCGCAGTTTCAGATAAGCAGTGGCCTAATTAAGCAGTTTATATTAAAGAGCCGTCGTCATAATCCACATATATATTTTTTAAGCCTAAAGTGTTTTGCAGCTGTCCACAGTACTATTTACGTTTGACCAAAGTTCACGTAGCGTGCACGAGTGCGTGGGCGAACGAGCGCGCGCCCAACTTGCACTACTTAGTTTGCACTACTTAGTTTTTTGTATTGTATTGCCGAACGGAGCAGGATCGCGTAAAAGAATGAACGGAGTCGAGGTTATCAGTTCCCAATATACATTTGACTGTTTTGTATAGTTTTTTACAATTATTTACTGTGACGTCATTGCATATATATATATATATATATATATATATTATTTATATTAAAATTATACAAAGAACTCGTTTTTGTTGGTAGGAGGCGGGTCGTTTTTATCAAATTGGAAAACGTTTGATTGGACGTCACGTCGTTTCGAGGCACGTGTCTTTGTGTCTGAAAAAGCATTGTCACGTGAGGCGGTAGCGTTGTCAGACGTTAAGGCGCCAGTGTAGAGCAGAAATTGATAGTAACCACTGAATAAGCCCTTAGAAAAGAGGCTAAAGTTTAAAACATGCAAGTAGTAAGTGCATTTTTTGTTTCATTCATTTTTTTTTCATTTAATGTGGTCGGGATTCATGTAAGTGACACAAAAATTCCATTTGCTCTGCTACCCTGTAGGACAACCGTCTTGACGAAAAAGAAGAGTTAAATATTTAAGAAGAAACAAAAACAAAATAATAATTACTTGTTTTTTTATGGCAGTCCGTTTATCGTGAACGGAGGTTTGTCCCTCAAATGTTCTGCTGTAGTGTTCGACTTTTATTTCTTGATATTATGTATTATAAGTAATCGAACTGGAATAGGTACTTCGGTAATAAAACTTTCAGGCACTGATGGATTAAATTGATTAGCGTAGAGTTTTTTTGTTACCAGTCGATGAGTTAATCTTGCTATTAGTCAACACTACCCTGAAGGTTGTTGATAATTTTTAGTTGCAAATGTTCTCATTATCGTCTTGTCAACTTGAGGAGTCGCAGTCATTTGGTAAAGGAAACTGTAAACCAGCGGTTCCAAAACTTTTCAGTCCGCGGACCCCCCCCCCCCACAGAAAATACAAAATTTCACGGACCCCGTCTTGTATTATGAAATAAAACAAACAAATACAAACTCTTATATTTTAATTAAAATGTATTTAAAAAATAAAAATTCTCTTAACTTGCAAAATTATAATATTAATGATATCAAACAGTTTAATGTGAACAATGAAGAAGCTATTTTTGAACAATTAGCTCTGCAATATTAGGTTTAATGTCTGACATTAAGTCACTCTTGACATCAAGTTTATTTCTTAACTTTGCCATCGGCTCTATCTTTCCAGTGACACGTGTCAAAATCCAGCTACTTAGTCGTAAAACCAGCTACACGGAAAAACGTTTTACTTAGATGCAGTGCTTATACGCGAGATACAGTGCTTATACGTGGACTAATACAGCGCGATCACTTGTGCGTTGATGCGGGGCTCTAGTCAGTTCTACGGACAAACTGATCTGCTACACGACATGATTTAAAGACATTAGTTTGAAATTACATTTACAATTACAATTAGTTTGAACCAAAAAAAATACTGGAATCTTCTACTAATGGTTTTAAGAATGTAGATTTTAGACTATAAATAATCGTAGAAAATTACGGTATATTATATTTTTTCTTGAAAGTCTCCGGGGACCCCCTGAAACATTGTCGCAGACCCCCAGGGGTCCGCGGAACCCACCTGCTCTAAACTACAGAAACTACACAACATAGTTACAGTTACCAGATGTCAGGGTGCCCACAACATGGTGCAATGGTGCAAGTCGCACCACTGGAATTTTGGGGGGAGGGATTTTCAAAAGTAACAGTAACTACTGATTATACTTATATAATTATGTTCTGATTATTACGTTCACAGAATTTGATAATCTTGAAGGTAGCGCCACGTGCTCCCTCTCTTGACTCGCTCCCCCCCCATTTTTATCTACATTTTTTACGACAGTTTCCTAATTCCTTCTTTACATTAAAATGCTGTTCTTGTTTCATATGTGAACGGATTTGAGATAAGTGACCTGTAGGACAATCTGCTTGTTATGGAATGTAGGACAATCTGCTTGTTATGGAAGAAGGTTTCCTGATGTTTGGGTGCAGTTGACCGGAAAGACGACAGAATTGATTGATTGGATGAAACTAAAAACGAATTTGCAACTCGGATGTCAGCAATAGTGACAAAACTCTCAATAGCCTGGTAATGAATGGTAATAAATTATGAATTACCACTAACAGAAGTTACCACTAACAGCACAAACAAAAATAGCGTTTATGAAAAAGAAGAGACATCTGCTACCGTCAAGAAACATCGCACTCTAAACAACGAAAAATAAACTTACTCTTTCGTGCTGACCGTGGGTGTGTACGGCTAAGAATAATAACTGTTGGCAAGAGAGACGAGGAACTTTTTGTGGCAATCAGGGTATTGATGTTGGAGAAGAATGCAGAGGATTAATGTGGAAAGATGAAACTTGTTATATTTTAAACAGTTCGCATTTTAAACGGCAGGAAAAATATTTATTAATGATTCCCAACAGTTTGAGTTCTCGACATAACAAAATAGACAGATAAATCTGTAAATCTGGCGGCACTCTCCCACGCGCTAGTGTGTGTGTGTGTGTGTGTGTGTGTGTGTGTGTGTGTGTGTGTGTGTGTGTGTGTGTGATTGATTATTTTTATGTATTTATTAACAGCGATTCAAGAAGCTACTGCATGGGGTTAGAATGTTTTTTTTTCTTTTTTTAGAGTACGACAATCTCAGTTCAGTGTTGAAAAATATGAAGAATTTACAGTATACAAACACTTGAATTTACAGTAATTTACAGTATACAAACATCTGGGTATACGTTTTGCAATCATCGTGTAATCTTTGATTGTTAAGTAATCAAGTTCAGAGTGGAACGAGTGACTCAAGTTCCCCAGAGTTTTGTGTTCTACGTTTTGTGTTTGTAATCGTATGATGCAATATCTTTTTTATGTTTATTTTTCATAAGCATTCGAGCATGGAATATTGGAAGTTTATGCTGGTCTTCAAGTGCTTGACCTTCGCACTCAAATTTCGCTGTAGCCATGGTTGTTTGTCATTAGTCTTTGTTTAGTCTGTGAACTGAAGTTGCACGACTTTTATGATGTGTTACGACACTTGGGACACGTATTGATACGTAACTGCAAGTTGAGGTTGTGCTGCCTTTCCTTTGGTTTATTACCGAATAAATATCGATTAATAACATGCAGTAATTTTACTAAAACGTATTGTAATATCTGTTGATTGTAAAACATAAGAAGCTGACCACCGCCCCCATGACTCGTTAAGCCTACATCCGATTTTCGCACATTTTTAAAACTAATTGGTATACTTTTACTTATATGGTACATTGCTGCCATATGGTAATTGAGGAGTATAAATTGGTTGACGGTATCTGTACGGAATTTACCCCACTCGCGCGCGTGCAAAACCCTCACCAGCTGAATGTCGAGGGTAAGGGTCTTATCAGCTGTGAATAAATTGTAATATATCGGTAATAATGATATCAATGGAAATGTGCCAAAAATTATCAGATAATAAGATTAAGTCCGAGCAGATAATAAGATTAAGTGCGAGCAGATAATAAGATTAAGTGCGAGTTGCTTTGGAGAAAGACTACCGATATTTTAATGAATATCCCCCCTTTTTTTTAATTATGAAAGCCTTTAATTAGTGTGAATTATGTGTTTACTTACAGGCCAGAATATGTAGAGGCATGTGAACCAATGGATGGTGAACATGAAAGTGATGAAAACTGAACTGTCCAACGAAACATGGGAAAAAGACTATGTTAATAATAACGAGAATAAAGAAGGGCAAATTGAAAAGATAAGCAAATAAACTTGAGTAGATAATGATGAGTAAAGAATGAAGAGAATAAACTAAGGTAGTCGGGATTTTTCTTAGTCAAAAAAAGAAATCAGGTCAGTAAGGTTTAATAGCCCAAGAGACGTTAATGGAAGTCCCAAAACGGGCCTTTGCAAGACGAATTGACGGCAGAGGTCAGATACTATGACCAGTGAATTGAACAAGGTTTAGGTCTACTACGTGAGGAATCGCCGGGTGGAGGCTTAATTTCGGGAGGGCATGTGTAAATAATGAGAATGTGGATTCTGTTGTTGGGGAATAATAAACTGTTAACTCGGTGCAATCACTTTTCTACTGTGGGTCGCTATAAAAAGACTTCTTGTATTCCCGCCATCGTATGTTTGAAAACTAACCAAATATGGGTCTGAAATGGAATGATTTCATTAGTATTATAATAACTGGACATTACACAGTTGTAACGAATATATCCCAAACAGTAAACATCTGAAACATTTACACGTTCTGTACAACGTGTTTACAGTATACAGTATAAATATTGCGATGTATCGCGACACTCGTTACGGTATTTTTGATTGTGTGAGGGTTTTCGGACATATACCGAGTTCTAAACTGTATTTAATACGAGAATGAAAAGAAACCGGTATTGTCGCATATTGTCGTGTATCATACAATGTACGATTGTGTAATGCATGCAACATAATATATAATAAATAAAATTCCTGGATTTTGTTGTCCATCGCGTGCTGTTCTTATTTATTATCTACATATAATACTACCAAGTCTGATGGCAGACGTCTGACGAAGTTCTAACGAAGCGAAAACTAGTTTTAGACCATTAGGTAAAAATTTATAATTCGTATCAATAATTGTGTTACATAAATTTAGTTATACCTGTGTAATAACAAGACGACTATTGAAGAATAAAACGCAGAGGGATATACAGCTAAGTTCTATAAGGTCGTGGCTGTGCCGATTTTAATGTATGGTTGTGAAACGTGGACTCTCCTGCAAAAAGATATTTCAAAAATACAGGTCTCAGAAATAAAACTTTTTAAGAGCAGTTGAGGGATGCAGTTTGATAGATCATCTACGAAAAGACGACATAAAGAAAGACCTGAAGTTACAGTGGGCTCTGGATAGAATAAAGGAATACAGGCAGAATTGGGTGGAACGCATGGAAGACACGCGTTGCTAAACAACCGTTTGAATATAGTTTGTTTGGAAAAAAGCAAGTGGGAACGAGAGATCGTGGAAGTTTCTGGTAAAAATGGTGACAGATGTGCGAAGTCGGAACGGGGTATAGCCCAAACATGTAGTGAAGAAGAAGATCAATAATAGTTAGTGATCCGAATCGGTAGTATTATAGGCCTATATAGTTAATTAATATTCGTTTTTATGAAGGATTTTTTTATTGCTCGTCCTATTATTATATTTATGCAAATCATGCTCGTTACCCTTTTGTGTCGTAATGTGTAAAAGTAATTCAGTCATAATAATTTTTACGAAGGGCTGTTTCTTTTTGTTGTTCATATGATTATAATTTCTACGAATTAATATGACATGTGTCGTACATTCGTATTCTTACTTGATTATTACGTAATTTCTAGAAAATTATGTGAAGTCTGTATGTGGAGAGTGAATTGAATTGCTGTTTGCAATGAAAATGGATTCGTAAGGTCATTTCATTCATTATTAAAGACGGCTCGTTAAAGTACGTATGTGGAGATTTAGATTAAAACGCCGTTTGCAGTTGAACCTGCGTGTAGAGTCCACGTTCTTCTTGAAGAATGCTCTTTGTGTAATGCGTAAGCGAACTTATCAAATAGTGTGCACGTTTTGCCTAAACTTCTTGTTTACCAGAGCGGACGAATGTTTTAATGTTGGCTGATTAATTCCAGGTTTCGGGACACGAAAGGCAAGAATAATGTGCGTAATCGTTGTCCTCCTTTTCACTGAACGTTTGTACCTTGACTTTCGATTATCATTTATAACGAGTAATCCAATTATTACAAAAGGTAGCCACTTTTGCATACATAATTTTTCGATGGTGACGTCAGTTTGTGTGACAAAAATATTGTAATCCAAATTTTAATTAGTCGCTGCCGAAACATCATTATTAGTGCGATGACCTCAGCAGTAAAAATAAATAATTATATACCAGTTCATTGTTTCCCTGTCGTGTATTGTTGGTATGGCAGTATCGTTGCCTCCAAATCTGATGTTTTCGAAACATGTCTTCCTTTGTGCGGTGACATAAACCTGCTGTGTATATTAGCGCAGAAACAGGATTATACGTATAATACCGGAGAGGAAATGACGAGAAATGCGTCCAAAAGAAAGAAAGATGAGAGGGTGAGAGAGAGAGGAGAGAGGAGCAGATGTTCCGGAGCACCTGGCGGTGGCCCTCCTTCGTATTTGTGTTGTCCGTTTCAAGAAGTGCTCGGCAGAATAACTGTTGGTTGTGAGATCGGGTGGGGGGACTGTTAAAGAGAGATTCTCTTCGTACGGGGACACACCTGCGTGCGGTAAATTAAAGACAGAAAAAGTTGTGTGTGGTTGTGTTAGCCGAGTACTGAAGAGATCGTTATCGTAGAGGAAATTGGAACGGAGAGTTTGGCTCTTTCACAAAATTGGTGAGAGGTTCCATCGATCAGTATAAACGGCAGTAACACATACGTTATGTCGTTGTATGGCGTGGTTTACATATGGGCGTCGGTGACATGTTGGAATGAGGAGCTGTTTGACCAGAGTATAAGAATGTTATTCGAGCGAGGAAATAAATTTGGAATGCTGAATCGCGTAAAAGTAAGAAAGTAAGGTTGCGTAAAAGACAGCAGGTTTTAACGAGGAGTTTAAGACTAGACGCAATTAGTTTTAAAGGATTTCGGAACAGTATATATTATATGCTAATGAGGGGGGGGGGGCTAAATCGTATGTGGACGAACGAGACTTGGATATGCCTTGCATTATAACATAACATGAATAATATTCAGAGCTGCGAGACTGTCGATTGATTCCTCGCGTATTACGTTGTGGTATAACAATAATAACGTTAAAGTAGCAATAATACACGATACGAGAAAACCAAGTCTAGGATCTTAAATACAGTTGGATTTTATACCCATTTTTCTAAACAAGCAGTGATAAAATCGTTATGTTTATTGAAGATACTTAAAAAGATAAAAAATCAATATGTTCACTTTGTAATGGAATATTTTGTGGGGTTGTATTTTACTAAGACATAAAACGCCACAAAATAGAACGTATAAACACTGCTCATAAAAGCAGGAGGCATAACAATTATTCAAGTTTTTTTTAGCGAATTGTACAGTTGTGTAGAAATATTTCTGATGGTCCTTGTTACAGTCACGTAAAAGGAAATTAAATTTAACACGAACGATATGGACTGTGAGGAGTGCGCGAGTGCGCGTACATAGTGTTGAAATGACTTCTGAGGACAGTTTTTAGTAATTATCAGGCCTAGTGTATATGATACTTATTTAATAATAGTAACGTTATAATGATCGAGTTACCTTGATGTTATAGCGTTGAACACGGCTGGTACATTCCGATTATTCATTGCGCAAAATGACAGGCGAAGTATCAAATGAAAAATGTTTTAGAATGCAAGTCGCACTGGACTGTCCACGGTGAAATAGATCCAGTTAAACGAGATTAATAATAACACGATATGGAAAGGAATCTATACAATTGCTTGAAACGATGCTAATATCGATGAATTTCCGAAGACGGCGATCCATTTGCTGATGGAACATGGAACCACTGCAAAAGGAAATGCATCGACAATCCGACCAGTTGCAGACCTAATCCACAATTGCGATATCGCTTAATTGATGAGGCTTATGAATGGAATACATCTGATGATTTTCAGATAATAGAACAGATTTTAACGTTCGTTCACTTTTTCAAATGTATCATTACTGCACAACTTCACACTCGCTGGAATCGTCAAGGCCTATACACCGACCAGAACAAGAGACGCTGCGATCTACAGTAGAAATAAATTTCTGCACATTTCGGTCTGTTGTCGCAGAAATTTCTGCACACCACAACGGTACTACTCGGCGAGGCACGATGAACAAGTACGAGGGCTTATCAAGCGTTCGACGAAAAACATCTCATAAATTGTGCATTAAGACAAAGTGGTTCAAAATTCTGTACAGTGTTGCTAATGGAACTCCAGTCACTGTCTTAGTGGTAAACATATTCCAGTCAAATTAGTGAAATTTGACAAATACAGTGTACCTCAATTTTAAGACGATGTGTTACCGATTTTGCCAACAGTGATTATTAGAATATAGCAAAAAACAGCGTCCATGCCGACAATTTGCACTGTCGCTTGCTCATTCGGTAACTATTCAAAATCACAGGGACAATTCCGGGTTCTCATATGTATGCCGCTCTTAGTTGATAGAAAAACTGTCAGATTAGTTTTTTACCCTTCTTTCAATTTAGACTGGATTCAGTGAATATCGAATTCAAAACAAGTTAGACTTCGAGAGCAAAATTTATGGTGAGGGGTTATAACATCAGTTTTTGTAAACTTAATTTTTTGAAATAAATATTACTCGTTTCTCAATACTTGCATAATTATTTGTACTGGCACACATCGTTCAGACTTCAAACATTCCACGTTCATCTAGTTATTAATAATAGTAGGCTAATATTGTAAATGGTATTTTTATTGTAGCAGTTCTTGAATTATTAATTATAAAAGTGTCTTTTTTTTTAATGGAAAAGCCTTAGGTGGTCGTTGTAATACAATTGTTGACTTTGTGTGATCGTTATTGGCCTTTTAATAATTCATATACAAACCAAAACTGTGCGTTTGGGCGTTTAGAAAACAGCCATTCATAGTGTCAAGGAGGGTTGGGCGAATACGTAGGAAAACAAGAGCAGAAAATGTTTCAAGGTCGTGCTACGAGGGGAGGGACAGCAATAGTGTGTGAGTAATAACAACAGAAGAGTGCATCGAGGGAGAGAATAGTGCGCGCACATGCCGAGAACCCAACCAGAGTATGCGTGTGTGAGCGTGTCGATGCGTGCGTGCGTGCGAGGTCGGGCTGGAAAGCAGGAACCAACAACGCATAAAAGATTTTTTACCTGCTGGCAGTCGGGCCGTGCGAAAACCTTGTGCAACCGCCTCGAGCCCTGAACTAAAACCTACCATTTTGCTACACTCTATTTCCAAAATAATATAACCTATAAGGCAAATTGGCATCATACTCTTCACTGTATCGTACAAGTTGTTTTGCCAGAGACAGCAAGAAGTAATGCTGTCTTACGGTGTGTTTAACTTCCTCTGTCGTGTTAACTAAAACTGAAAACAGAATCTTGAATATTGAACACTACATGTATCTCTATCTCCATATATATTTTTAACGTTTTGCTAGAAGAAAACATCAAAATCTACGATAGCTCGGATATAGTCGGCAGTCTTTTCCGATCTTTTCGTGAATGACAGTGCAAATGTCATCATTACAGTTATCATTACAGTTACGTACACTCATTATACAGTGGAAAAGGTTTAACACGAAATATCGCTTAACACGAAATTTTACCTACAAAATATCGGTTAACACAAACTATGACTCGGGTTCCAATCGATGTTTATATTTTACAGTTACAGTTTGTACTGTTAACACGAAAGTTTTATCTACAAAATATCTGTTAACAAGAACAATTTTTTTGCTGTCTTAACAATAGCTGCATAATAAATAAATCCATAGTGTATCACGTCTCAATACAGTACAAGTTAAAAACTGAAAGTGATGAGAGTGCCGACGACGAACTTTACATGGAAAATGGCAGTGAAAATTTACGAGTTCTAACCGCTGCCGTTATGCTTTCGTTGCTGAGAAATAAAGACTAGTGAAGAACAGCTACAGTGCGAGTACACTAAATTTTAAGAAAAATTTTAAAAAAGCTTTTTTTTCCCCAAAAATTAAATAGAAATTTTTTTCAGGAGGATAAATAAAACGTTTATGTACCTTTTGAATATTCTTTACTGCTTTACTTTACTACGCAATACAGTAAGTAGTCTGTACGGTATTTGTTCAATTATCTCATTTTGTTTTACTTATTGCCCGTTTAACACGAAAAAAAGCAGGTGGACCCCGTCATTTAGTGTTAAACGTTTTCCTTTGCACGCGCGCATCCCCTTATAACTCGAATTAGGCAAATTCACATTACGCCCATTTGCCCATTGTGCCGAATCATTATTTCATGGCCTTCTTGTGTTACGTATTAGAAACTGCTCTTTTTTTTATTAATATATCTTATATCTCTGATTGATTTAATTACATTAATAAATATTGGACATGAAAGTGTACGATTCTTTTATGAGTTGCGAACGTAATTTAAAATAAACTTCGTGTTGACGGATGGACGTGATGCGAGAGCGGTGGTCGATGTCATTGTAATAACTGGGTGTTGTATATCCAAAAGCTTACTGTAGTTTTACCAGCAAAAGTTGAAATATAGACGTAGGAAGATATTGTAGGAGTGCCGTCTTCACGTCTCCTACAAGTAGTGCGAGTAAAAACGAACTGTTAGTTCTGAAAGGTATAATTTTTTTATTATCGCAGTTAGCAGTATATAGTACATTTTTCTGTGTATAATGTGTATAGGTTCAGTAGTATAGGTGGACGAGTACTTCCAAGTAGATAGTGACTGAAACTGAGGACGCGAACGAATTTCGCAGGACAGCGCGTAATAATCAATTAAAACCTTAAATTCGTAGTGACCGTCAATCACTGAATTTTTCAGTGAAGGGTTAGAACACAAATTTTAACTTATTGTGTCGACGTTTCGACAATGTTGATTGTCATCTTCAGGACCTGTGTATGAATACAAAAGGAATGTCAAACACAACAGAACAATTATTTGGGTGAACGTGTTCGTGTATGTGGGTGTGTGCGCACAAGCGTTTGCGCGCGTATGAATGTATCATTGTATATGTGAAGGAGTTGAGATGATTTGTTTACATCTTCAATCGTTTTCTTTAAGAAAACGAGGAAATTATAATATCACAGAACTTAATTTATACACTATTACAATTTAAATTGCTATATGTAATGATATTTTAATTAATTATAATACCAATAATTAACAATTAGATATTAGATTGGTACAGAAAACGTTTATACATATAGCAGTCAACATATAGCATAGTAAAATATATTATAACTAAAAACAGATTGAGGGATGTTGAACTATGTAATTATTAAAAGTTATTTTTAACATGTTTCACTCACTACTAGTTTAGTATTAAAGACAATCATAATGTAGAAATGAACATATAAATTACACTATAACTGTAGAACTTTACGACATTACATCAGATAGTTGACATAATGTTACAAACACAAGTTTATGGTAAATTTATCTAACAAGTAAACTTAGATAATAATTGTAATCATATTGTTGTAAATTGTAGTCCAGAGTACTATAGAATATTGTGAATTTACGTACATGTCTTCAATCACCCCCCTCTCTCCCCCTCCCCCTCCCTCCCACCCTTGTAAATTGTAGTCCAGAGTACTATAGAATATTGTGAATTTACGTACATGTCTACAATCACCCACTCCCCCCAAGTAATAATCAATCCTTTGTTTACACCAACTTTGTCACTACTTATTGCCAAACTGCTAAATACTTCGTTCTTGACGAGACGTTTCGATGTCTCCACCATCTTCAGGTCTTAAACGACCACCTGGTTGTTACATATTCTGTTCGTAACTGATTCAGTGTTCATTTTTCTAGTTACTCGTACAACAACAAAATCAACCTGAAGATGATGGAGACACCTAAAGGCCTCGTCAAGAACGAAGTATTTAGCAGTGTGGCAATAAGTAATGACAAAGTTGGTGTTAAGATGGCTGCTAGTAAAACTAACAAACCTGGAAATGCTTTGTTTAACTGGAAATTTTGTTTTTAAAAGGAATTATATAATTTGTATGTATTTAGTGTATTCGTCTTTATTTTGTACGTAACTCTATTCAATATTTCTTTCAGGTTTTCTATATTATGAACATTTCTTCAAATATTAAATACTTCTGCGAGTAATTTTTTTTTAATTGTATTGTGTTTTCACGTGACGCACGTATCACAGAATTATTCTGGACCTTCAGATGTTTTTAATGATTTGTGTACGGATTCTGTTCACGTATGACGTTGTTTAAGGCCCTAACCGTGTTTGTACAGAAAATAATACTGTTAGGTTTGATTTGTAGACGGCAAATAATGTGACTAAACTGTGTTAATATCAATGGGTGCATGATCATTTTTTTGTTCTCTAAATTTCTTGTTAATTTTGTTGTACGAGTTTCTAGAAATATGAACGTTGAATCAGTTACGAACAGAATTTGTTAACAATGACATAACGCGCCATACGACATTTAGCTGGTACAGTAGTTTGTGTATGTGATGCGCAGATACCTCACCCGGGTGCCCCCCCCCACACACACACACACACACACACACACACCAAGAACATAACAAAAAACGTCACTTCAGAGTGATAGGTACTGCTTCTCAGAACTGTCCGATTCTGTGTGACAGTCGGCAGGCCGTTCTTGTAAAAAAATTTGTGTGTATGTGTATACATATAGCCTATATGTAGTAGGCCTATGCATATCAGTCGTCGTTCTCTATCAGAATCGTCAGTTTTTTTATTTCTATATTATACTTTATACCACAAAAACACTACCATTATTGTAACCGCATTACTTGGTAGTTTGTCTTGTTATTCGAATGAACAGTCTCTGTAACTTCAACTTTGTCGTGTTTACTTGCTGAGCTGCTACTTGTCATGTTCCGGACGAGGCCTTACAGTGTTGTCGTGGTTTAGGACTTACTTGAAAATGGTGGAAACACTGAAACGCTTTGTCCGGAACATGACAAGGAGCAACACTTCAACAAGTACACACGACAAAGTTGAAGTTATTTGGTAGACACGTTAAGATTCATAACTTAAACGAAAGAATTTAGAAAATAGACGTAATTCCGTAATTCAAAGGACGTTTCCGATTCCACGTGTAGACGCCGTATCATGACGATACAATGTACGTATATACGAAACGCTTATAATTGTGCAGTAGGCCTACACATCGTCTTACAAACTCCTTGTCATTGTCTGTTCTGCCCGTGCCATTCAACCCTCTACTACCATTGCTGTTTGGCGAATATATCTCTGGGAATTACAATACCATCAAAATGAATTAAAATCAATAAGTATTAGCCAACAGTCTCGAAGGCGGAGGAGGAAAATTCCCAACGGCGGATAGAGCGGAAGACCTTAGTAGGTCCGAATGAAACCCACGGCAGGTCTGGAGGCTCGAAGGTGGCAGCTCCACCACTGGACTTTTCCTGCAATCGGGTTGGTAGCCAATTTACAAACTTAAGCATCTTCAGTCGCCTAAAAAGGAAGATTACATGACAGTTCCCCACACTGACACTTCCACACACTGCCAAAAATACTGACACTTCCCCCCACAGCCCTTGGACGCGGTTACCTGATTAATGACTCAGAAATAATCTCGACTGACAATTCCACACAAATCCCCCCCCTCCAAGGCTACAGCGCGACTCCCCCCCAAACTACCTCCCGCCGCCCCAAATAAAAAAGATTAATAAAGATTATTATTAGTCTATACTGTACTAATAATAATATATCTATACTAATAAAGCAGTTGTGCGTGCGTGCGTGCGTGTGTGTGTGTGTGTGTGTGTCCGGCTTATCTCGAAAACGGCTACTTATAACTGCGCCCAAACTATACTTTAAAATATATAATGTATATATATAATGTTTAAACCAAATGTATATTTTATTTAACTGATGTGAACGAGCGCAGCGAGTTCGCCCTGGCGAATTGGCGAAGCGATTCGCTCGCCTGTAACATCAAGGCTCGCCCCACTGACCTTTAAAGTTAACATGTTATTCTTTTGGAGTGAAGAAAGGCGCTCGGTCTAGGTACTTCATTACTAATACGGTCTCGAAAATATCATTGATGTAGTGTAATTTCCATCAAAATAAAATAAATGCAAAGAGTCTGATTTCCATCACTTTATCCAGGCTGTGGACTGGCAAAATAATAACAAAATTGATCATTTTGGTGTTGTTATCATTTTGGCGTGTTTAAAATCAGCTTTTTCGGCTTCGTCATTTTTTGTGTATTTTTGTTGTTGTATTTTTGGTTTTGGTCCAATTTTCTCAACAATAATAATTATTAACCTACTCCATTTTCTGTGAATAGGCAACTGCCTTCAGAAAACTTTTCATTTTTTTGTCATTTTTGAATTTTTTCTGGATTTTCTCAATCCGTCCGTCTAGTTTGACATATTTTCGTCTTCTTTTTTTCCCTTCCATGTTGAGCTCGGCCTTCAGAAATGCGCAGTTTGTCTTCTCAGCTTCCGTCTTCAACACTTTGACAACCTCTTTTAATTTGGGGTGAGGTCTCCCGACAAGATTGTTGAGTCGGTTGTTCCAGCCCTCAACAGCGTTCGTTGTCCTGTGCCGTGCTTGGTGGCAATTCCACATCTCGATTGGAATGTCTTGGTTGTCTAGCCAGTTTTCAACAAAGTAGTCAAAAAACTGGCTAAGTTTGGAACTTTCTGGAGCTTGAGAGTGTATTTCTACCCACCCATCGAGCACATCTTCACGCTTTAAAAACGCAAGTGCTGCGCACATCCGGACATGAAGGCTGATTTCGCTATTCTCTCGGTACTCCACCGACAATCCGAGATCCTGTACTTTTCTCCATAAGCATTTTGTCATGTGAAAATGACAGCCATGTATTTTTGTTGTTGGAAATACTTCTTGCAGAGAAGAAATGACAGCAGTTTCAAAATCCACGTTTATATTTTCTGGTCTCCACTCCGGAACAGCCTGGAGGAGGAGTCTGAACAGTCTCGTATACGTTTGCTTCTTCTTGTTTGGTAGAAGGGCGAATACGATAGGAGATATTTTTGTCTCATCATTGCTACTCCCAAAATCGGCATGAATGGTATTATATATTTGACTAAACTGCTTGCTAGTACTCTTGAAAGTACCATCCATAAAAAAATGGCTAAAACACTTCGAGCTCTCTTTTCCTTTGCTGCCGCAAAAAACAATTATTCTATCTTCATTTCCGTCATCAGCCAAAAGGAAAGACGAACCGTCAATCATAGTCAACGTATCGTTATCAAAAACTATATTTTCTCTGTGTTCCGGCTCTTTTGCGTTTCCCTGGGCATTGCTTCGGTGTCGATACAGTGACCTCATCATAGACTCTGTCTTAGGCATTTCGGTAACGAAGTCATAACCTGAAAACAAGCCATATTTAATAAAATTCTCTCTCGGTAGAACTTCCAAAAAACTATTTTTTTATTTTTTTTTTTTTTTGCTGAAACGTTCTAAAATACCCCGAGATTTTAAAAATTAAATTTTTTCACGAACACGTCAGGAAATTAGGGATAAATTGACTTTTTACTTCCATATTCCTTAAGGAATGGAAGTATGGTGATGGCAAAAAAAATCGTGTTCGAGATTATTGCAGATTCTGATTGTACTACACTCAAAACATGAAAAAAAGTCGTTTTTCGAAAAGTGTCTGTGTGTCTGTCTGTGTGTCTGTAGATTTTTTTTCTATGGCAAACGATAACTGCCGCAAATTCAAACAAAATCAAATAATTTTTTGCATACAGCCCTGATTTGTAGAGGACTCGTTATAACATTATTACATGGGTACTCAAATTGTGCGGAGTTGTATTCTGAACAAGAATATAGAAAAACATCGGAGAAAATCTGGGAAAAAAGTCAACTTTTTAGAAATATTACATTGGGTAGGCCTACTAAAATCTTGAAATTGAATACCCACATACTATTTAAGAGTCTGCAGAGGCTGCCGGCCATGTTGGATTTACTACCATAAGAACAATGCTATATAGTGATCCAAATGACACCGTTATTAATGGTCCAAAATTTGTGATTGAGGCGATTTAACTCATAAACCCCTGAACCGATTGAGCTGAAACTTTGTATGAAGGTAGATACTAAATATACCAGATGACTAATTTCAAATTAACAGTTTTTTATTTACATATGTGTTGTTTGAATGAGTGTACTAAATTCACTCAGTGGTACTACTAAAACTAATGCTAAGAACACATACCTTTATCATGAAGGTCACCCATGGCATCGTCGTAAATTTGACTAACGCTGGCATCTTCTTCACGCGCTCTCTTCACTGCCTTTTGGACGCGCTTCGAAACCTCTAAACGGGCAACATCAGGAACACCACACTGATGCTCACTGTTTGGTCCACGTGTTAAAATGTTATCTTTGGACTGAATTGATGAATAACACTTTTTCGAATACTTGAAAACACACACCCACGTCACAACACCACTTTTCGCCATTCTTAACTTTTGGTATTCGTAACCTTCATGGTAAACGCACTCCCTTCCCTTAGATGTCCGACCTAATTCTAACTCCATAGTAGTCACGATGCTAACACGGCAAGAATCAAAACGGCAATGCCAGTAGACTGCGTAGGTACTTGCTTCCCAAAGAATTTATACCTGCTACCCCACGGAATGTGACCGCATAATCCAGGAATCCAACAACAACAGGTCACTGCCCCAAGGGGGTAATCCCACAGAGCGTAGAATAACCAGAGCGGCATACAGTGGTGGCGTGCAAAATGCACTATACTTATACTTCAGAGGCTAGTATGGGGAGGAGCCCTTGGAAATTTCTCATTTTTAATGTACTACTACACATAATAATATATAGCTGAAGAGTATTAAATAGACGTATCAAATAATGTATAATAAATGTACGGGAAGTGGATGGTAGCATTTTTATTTTTTTGGTAGCCTTTGGGGGGGGGGGATGTGTGTGGAATTGTCAGTCGAGATTATTTCTGAGTCATTAATCAGGTAGCCGCGTCCAAGGGCTGTGGGGAAGTGTCAGTATTTTTTGCAGTGTGTGGAAGTGTCAGTGTGGGGAACTGTCCAGACAGCAAAAAGGAACACTCGGACTTACCACACGTAAGTGCAAAATATATGCCTAAAGGAAGAAGTATGGGAGAGAAGACGGAGAGATCAGTTGTAATGACGGGCTCGTAATAGGCTTTGATACTTATACTGTACTTGCAAAGAAGTATTTATTAGTCACACGGTAACACCAATTTTAAGTGATTTTTTTCCTAGAATTGTCGACTGAAAATTGGCGATTGGTCTTGAAGACGTGTACATTAATGAGCATTACTTAACTTACCAAATCAACTTACGTAACAGCAACAACGATTGAATGTTGTGAACAGTGATTTGGTGTGAAAAGATGGTAACACCTACGCGGTATTGTTTACACTGGAGCGTCCGAATTTTGTGCGTTCGTAAGCACGTCCACTGAGTGTGATGGCATACGACGTGCAGCCTTATTAACGCCGATTTGGTTTGATTCTGCGCACCGAATATTATAATGCTGCACACCTGGTTAACGGTAAGGTGACAAATAAATTAAATACAAAACTAGATGATAAAACATGTAAACAAATGAACAAAAATCACTTCCACTTCCTGCTGGCATGATACAATAAGTTCAAATATTAAACACTGGGCCCATAAGGCACATATACAGGTTGACATTAACACGTATGAATGACACGGGTACAAAAACATACAGAACAGATATCACAGACAGTACAATACAGAAAATACAGAGAATACATTATTAGTTAAACCTGAATGGCAAGTCTAATAGTTTGTGTCTGTTTAGTCTATAAATATCTTCACTGTTGTCTAACAAGTTAATTGCCAGGTGGTTAGGATGCTGTTCTAGTTTGGAGATGCAAGTCCTGCAGAGGCGCATGATTTCTTCTCTCACGGTTGGAACTTTGAGGTCGCGGTGTATGGAGTTGTTGGAGACAAACCATGGAGCGTCGACTATTGATCTTAAAGTTTTGGACTGAAAGCGCTGGATAATCTCAATATTACTTGTACTTGCAGTACCCCAAAGTTGAATACTATAAGTCCATACCGGTTTAAGAACGGCTTTATAGGTCAAGAGTTTGTTGACGAGACTTAACCGTCATTTTCTGCCTATAAGCCAAGAGATGTTTCTGACCTTGTGATTAAGTTCAATCTTCTTAGATGTTGTTTTTTCCATGTTAGTCTCCTGTCCAGATGCATCCCATGGTACTTAGCACTTTCAGCTTGCGGTACTGGATGACCGTTAATTGTTACTGGAGGGCAGTTTGCCTTACGTGTGGTGAAGGTAACGTGGACTGACTTGGATGAATTGATTTTTATGCGCCATTTATCAGCTATAACTGAACGCTGTTTAATGATTCTTGTAGTATAAGAGATGCTATTGAGGGGTCGGAGTGTGTCGCTAGGATTGATGCGTCTTCGGCGTAGGTAGCAACAGTGGTTTCACTTGCTGAGTGCAAGTCCGAGGTGAACAGGAGGTAGAGGACCCAGGACACTACCCTGCGGAACATCTGACCCCACTGGTAATAGAGGAGAAGTAGCATCCGAGTACTTGACTTGAAGAAACATTGCTGGTATAGCCCGTACACGATTAAGCCATCAAGAGAATAACGATGAGAGATAGTTGTGAGATAAGCTTTGGAGTTTTAGCATAACTTATTTGTATGCGGTTAAGTTTAAAAACAGGTTAGGGCATGAAGAGAGAACGGAAATTGGTAACTGATCGACCATTCAAAGGATACTTTAGTAAAGATAGCACTTGTTGTTTGTTAAGTCGGCTTAATATTACTTAGGAAATACTAGCTTAATATTAAGTCGGTATATACTAACTTCGGAAAATGTAAACAATGTGATGTGAACCCATCTTTAGATTTGCTGTCCTTACGTACTCTGTAGAGCAGCGAAAAATCATTGTTTTGTATAACTTTTGTGAGTGATGTTAGGTACTTTTGATACGTACTCTCTCCCCGTGTAGGCATAGCGAAGCTTTTTAGTAAGTATTTTTACTGCCTATCAAGATGTTTCTACAAAGTCTAGGACCCCTTAAGAGGCTTGTCAGTGAAAAACAATATGCTTGTTATTTTTAGCTGTTTACGTGTTTCACCACGTTTGGCGTTGGGCGTCCATCCATGCTTGCTCCAGTCTCCAATTTTTCGACGTAGAGATTCCACTTAGTTTTACAGTTTTCTTGTTCTACTATTCTTCCTCTTGTTTGAAGAATGCTGCACTATTCCGGTTTCGGCCACCGCTGGAAGTCCTTTCTTTTATCGTCTCAACCTTTTTCACTTTAGTTTTCGAAAATACGTTGCAGTTCATCTCGACATTTCTAAGTCCTATCTGTTCCCTTGACAGTTGGCAGCATCTACGCTGGTAATTTATTTTTCCCGTAGATCGTAATCTGGAGGTACCCATTTTATTAATACCTCAATTCTGTACCATATACAGTATATATCGTAATCTGGTACCATATATATGTATTGTGATCCTTTCTGTGGTGTTTTTTGCTGATCCGTATATCGATTTTGGGATACATTTGCTCCAGAGCATCCTCCCACTATGTCGTATGGCAGCAACATATTCTCCCCCGTTCTCTAACGGACGATACCAGTGTTTGGATATATGCTAGTAAATTTGACATTTTATTTTACTGTTAATTTGTAAACCGTAGATTTTACTTCATTTAGATTCGTTTTCTGGTGAGGAGAAGAGTAAACATTTTTTTATTTCAACGTCAGGTGAAAATCTATATAGAAACTAGGAAACCCGTAGTTCCTATGTAGTAGTGTGGGACTATAACCCACTAAAAACACCTGTCTTAATGCTACAACTGAGCAAGCTCATCCAGCAGCTTCTCTTTCACATTTCCTTCACGGGTGATGGGGGTGATCTTTCATTAGCTGCTGGATGAGCTTGCTCAGTTGTAGCATTAAGATAGGTGTTTTTAGTGGGTTATAGTCTCACACTACTACATAGGAACTACGGGTTTCCTAGTTTCTATATAGATTTTCACCTGACGTTGAAATAAAAAAATTTTTACTCTTCTCCTCACCAGAAAACGAATCTAAATGAAGTAAAATCTACGGTTTACAAATTAACAGTAAAATAAAATGTCAAATTTACTAGCATATATCCAAACACTGGTATCGTCCGTTAGAGAACGGGGGAGAATATGTTGCTGCCATACGACATAGTGGGAGGATGCTCTGGAGCAAATGTATCCCAAAATCGATATATGGATCAGCAAAAAACACCACAGAAAGGATCACGATACATATATGGTACCAGATTACGATATATACTGTATATGGTACAGAATTGAGGTATTAATAAAATGGGTACCTCCAGATTACGATCTATGGGAAAAATAAATTAGCAGCGTAGATGCTGCCAACTCTCAAGGGAACCGATAGGACTTAGAAATGTCGAGATGAACTGCAACGTATTTTCGAAAACTAAAGTGAAAAATCGGTATGGAGAACCCATACACGACTTCCATATTCTAAGATTTATATTTAAAATCATTTTCAGCCAAACAGCCAGGCTGTGTCTTACCTGCCTTTTTATTGCTGTATTAAATGAAAAATATATTACATTAAAATGAAAAAATTATAATTTTATTGCCTGGCAACAAAATTATTTTATTTTTAACAATTACCATTGTTTCAAAAAGTTTAAATAAATTTTCAAGTACTTTACTCTTGTTAAAACGTAAAAGGTTGCAGGTAAACTACCCCTTCCCCTTAACCGATCTTCACCAAAATCGAAAGTCATTGAGACCTCTACAATTCAGGGACGTATGCAAAAAATTATTTGATTCTGTTTCAATTTGCGGCTGTTATCGTTTGCCATAGAAAATACGCTTGATAAAAAAACGTTGCAGGTAAACTACCCCTTCCCCTCAACCGATCTTCACCAAAAACAATAGGTCTTGAGTACTCTACAAATCAGGGCTGTATGCAAAACATTAATTGATTCTGTTTGAATTTACGGCTGTTATCGTTTGCCATAGAAAATACCCTTGTTAAAACATAAAACGTTGCAGGTAAACTACCCCTTTCCCTTAACCGATCTTCACCAAAATCAATAGGTCTTGAGAACTCTACAATTCAGGGCTGTATGCAAATAATCGTTTGATTCTGTTTGAATTTGCGGCTGTTATCGTTTGCCATAGGAAATACCCTTGTTAAAACATAAAACGTTACAGGTAAACTACCCCTTTCCCTTAACCGATCTTCACCAAAAACAATAGGTCTTGAGAACTCTACAATTTAGGGCTGTATGCAAATAATCGTTTGATTCTGTTTGAATTTGCGGCTGTTATCGTTTGCCATAGGAAATACCCTTGTTAAAACATAAAACGTTACAGGTAAACTACCCCTTTCCCTTAACCGATCTTCACCAAAAACAATAGGTCTTGAGAACTCTACAATTCAGGGCTGTATGCGAAACATTATTTGATTCTGTTTGAATTTGCGGCTGTTATCGTTTGCCAAAAAAAAAAAATTTCCATTGATAAAAAAAAACCGTTGCAGGTAAACTACCCCTTTCCGTCAACCGATCTTCACCAAAAACAATAGGTCTTGAGTACTCTACAAATCAGGGCTGTATGCAAAAAATTATTTGATTCTGTTTGAATTTGCGGCAGTTATCGTTTGCCATAGAAAAAAATCTACAGATAGACAGACAGACAGACAGACAGACACACACACAGACACTTTTCGGAAAACGACTTTTTTTCATGTTTTGAGTGTAGTAGAATCAGAATCTGCAATAATCTCGAACACTATTTTTTTTGCCATCACAATACTTCCATTCCTTAAGGAATATGGAAGTAAAAAGGTTGAGACGATAAAAGAAAGGACTTCCAGCGGTGGCCGAAACCGGAATAGTGCAGCATTCTTCAAACAAGAGGAAGAATAGTAGAACAAGAAAACTGTAAAACTAAGTGGAATCTCTACGTCGAAAAATTGGAGACTGGAGCAAGCATGGATGGACGCCCAACGCCAAACGTGGTGAAACACGTAAACAGCTAAAAATAACAAGCGTATTGTTTTTCACTGACGAGCCTCTTAAGGGATCCTAGACTTTGTAGAAACATCTTGATAGGCAGTAAAAATACTTACTAAAAAGCTTCGCTATGCCTACACGGGGAGAGAGTACGTATCAAAAGTACCTAACATCACTCACAAAAGTTATACAAAACAATGATTTTTCGCTGCTCTACAGAGTACGTAAGGACAGCAAATCTAAAGATGGATTCACATCACATTGTTTACATTTTCCGAAGTTAGTATATACCGACTTAATATTAAGCTAGTATTTCCTAAGTAATATTAAGCCGACTTAACAAACAACAAGTGCTATCTTTACTAAAGTATCCTTTGAATGGTCGATCAGTTACCAGTTTCCGTTCTCTCTTCATGCCCTAACCTGTTTTTAAACTTCACCGCATACAAATAAGTTATGCTAAAACTCCAAAGCTTATCTCACAACTATCTCTCATCGTTATTCTCTTGATAGCTTAATCGTGTACGCGCTATACCAGCAATGTTTCTTCAAGTCAAGTACTCGGATGCTACTTCTCCTCTAAAAAAAGAAGGAGCTCAACATAAAGTACAGAAATATGTACTGGCTGTTAGGGAGAAACTTGCAACTAACAGTTAAAACAAATTGCTGCTGTTGTACAAACAAGTTCTGAAGCCTGTGTGGACTTGCTGCTGTTGTACAAACAAGTTCTGAAGCCTGTGTGGACTTACGGAATTCAGTTGTGGGGCTGTACAAAGAAACAAGCTTAGAAAAGACACAAACCTTTCAGAACAAAGTACTCCGAAGCATAGTGAATGCCCGTTGGTATATAAGGAACGACAACCTATATAGAGACCTCGATGTAGAATATGTCAACGAAATAATAACAAAATATGCAGACAAACATGATCAGAGGATTCAGGCCCACGATAAACCAATAATACGCCATGTGGTGGAAGAAGCTCCACACGTCCTGAGGCGACTCAAAAGACAGAAGCCACATGATCTGGTATCGCAATAGAAAGCAATACGTATAGATCCATAAAACTCGACGTGAGAGAAAGACAGAATAATCTTGGGATTAGCTCATCCACCAGTCAAATGCAGCAAAGTGTGAGGGATACTCAGTAGTACTAATGTAGTTATATAAAACTACTTATAGTAGGTACACTTATAGACAAAAGACCAGGGTAAATGCGCCTTCCATTAAACGAATAAAATGAAATTACTGTACGTTCGCTAATTCATCAGTGAAACAGAGATTACTCTTACATGATTACTATCAGATAAAATAATGTTGAATTATACATTTACTTGGAATAGAAAATAGAGCAATTATTAAATTGGTTTTTCAAAATGAGAACGTAAGGCCGCATGAAAAGGTGTTGTGGCCTGCCAATTGAAGATCACCGTCTTTGCTCGTTCTTAACGTGTTTTGTCATAAGGTCTTACTTTTGATTGTTTCATAGTAATTAACTAAAAGATTTCTGTTTTGGATTATAATACAGAAACACAGGCTCATATAATCAGTATATAAACTAATTGAAGAAAACAGCTGGTCATATTAAAAATGTCAAAATTAATGCGAAACGATAACCTTTATATATAACACGTTTATAAAGTATAAACTGGAAAGTTAGTGGTTCATCTGATGCAGTTATACAAACTGGTTTTGGATTTAAGTAACCCCACGTCGTCGGGTAAGATATCCGAAACGTCAACGCGAAGTGCAGAGAGTTATAGGAACAACTGGAATTTGGGTACGACAATAAATAAAAAAAAAGCGTGGCTAACGTTTTTCAGTGTTGAAGCGGGTATTCGACCATATGTAGCAAATATTTTTAAACGTTATGTCATCACTTAATTTTTTTTTGTATACCCACTTTCTTAACACGTTACAAAACACGCTCATTCTCTGACGCATGAAGGTCGTATGTGGATTGTTTTTCTTCGAAACAGAAATAACAAACATTCAAAATAGATCAGTGTACGATAACGTTTAGTGTAATATAGATGGGGTGTGTGAGGGTGGTTGGTTCTGCTGCAGAATTATCTGTTGACCAAACCCCACCTAGGCGATGCGCTTCCTTTCGCCTGCCTCATTTGCCAAGACAATTCCATTCTTCCTTGTTTCTCATATTGCCTGTCAGCTGTTCGGATACCAGCTGTTTCAAAATTTATGCAAGGTGTTGTTTTACTTGCGTGCAACCTGTTTGTAGGCGCTTCTAAAAATAAAACCCGCGCAGGGAATTCTCGTCAGTTAAACGCTGACTTTAACGTTGTTGATTAAACGCGCGTTGTTACTTTTTTTAATGTAAATCGGATACAAACTAGTTGTCTTCGTTTTTACATGGTACTTTTATGTATCGTGTGTTTGGTTTATCGTAGTTTCTTGTTTTTTCTTTTCTCATTATTTTGACGAGGTATTATAATTTGTTTCACCAGTTAACAACATTATCCGCTCAACTTGAAATTCTTTAGTCTCCGTGTGAAAATGTTTCAGCTGTGAATTGAATTTTCTTCTCCAAAACTTCATGTTTCTTGGTTTTGTTTGTTTTTTCTCGGCAATATATTTTATTACGTAAAACAAGCGCTTCATCATCATCATCATTGACGCGTGTGTGTCTACTACTTTCCGTTGGGCGTTTCCCACCCCATTGATTCCCGACACTGAAGAATTCCTGTCGAGTTCATATGCACCACAATTCTTACCAGATCAACTTGCAAAGGGTAAGATGGTCTCATCTCAACAAATACTTCGTGGTCTCATTAACATATGCCTTTGAACCTCCCGCCATATGGTCTTTATATTAGATGTTATATGGTCTTTAAAGCCGCCATTCAGCCACTGTCTCCGTCTATCTCGTTCTTTACATTGTCCATCTTAGAAAGAAAGCTTGTCTACAGTTTCACAGAACCAGCGAGACGGATTTCTTAGTTATTTAACTCGACCGTGTCTGGCATTCGTCCCTGTCTAGTTTGGGGTTGACTCACGGTAACTTTGTTGTTTCTGAGATCGATTGCACCCCAAAATAGGGGGGAGTGCCACCGCCTCTGGTGGGCGCTGGGAGGTTTGAGGCGCCCTGCCCGCTGTGGGCGGGCAATTCCTACCTCCCAATCGAAAGGTCTCCGAAATCTTCCCCGTTCTGCAGTTGCTGGTCTCCGGGGTCCGGGGTCCAACTAAAATATCATCGTCACATCCCTCCAGAAATTAATACCTACGAGGTTCCAGTCCTATAATAGCGCGTGATCGCTAATCATGGTAAAACAAGCAGGCATCAGGCAGTAATCGGGTTCGCCAGGACACTGCGACCACCGGAGCACGTCAAGCTGCTGCTCCGTACACCTGGACCTAGACCTGGAAAATGGGGGCCATAACTGTGAGGAGGAATATTTTGAAAAAATTTCAGAAAGGCATCCAAGAGAATTTTGACCAAAATTTGAGTATTGTGTTCGGGCATTGAAATTTGCAAGTTTTAGGACACCAGTGTTTAAAATATCGGTATGGAGAACCATACATGACTTCCATATTCTAAGATTTATATTTAAAATCATTTTCAGCCAAACAGCCAGGGAAGGAATTTTAACAAAAAAATACTTCTTTCTTGCCAATAACGTAGTACACATATAAAAAATATTATCCCCTCCCCCTTCAACTATAATTTTGATTTATAGAAAATTACCCCCAGCCCGTTCAACTAGCCTCTTCATTTATAGATATTTCATCTACGTTTCTACAGTGGATTATTAAGATCTTATCAGGATACTTTATCAAAATTAAGTACTTTACTCATGTTACAACAAAAAATGTTTCAGGTAAACTGCCCTTTCCCCGTAACCGATCTTCACCAAAATCAACAGACATTGAGTTCTCTATAGCTCAGGCACATATGTAAAACATTATTTGATTCTGTTTGAATTTACGGCAGTTATGGTTCGTCATATAAAAAATTACCCATGTTAAAACATAAAACATGAGATTTATAAAACATATCTAAGATTTATATTTAAAATCATTTTTGAAATAAAATATTTTCATAGAACCTACTAACGCTGGGGAAATCTGAGGAGCCAATCAGAGTTGGGCCTACCTGTCACTCTGCTGAATTTGGTGGAAAGCCCTGTCACTGTCGTCAAAGTATCAGCCTTGACAGGGTCCTCTTTTTCTGCAAAATGGGAGAGGAGGCTTGAGATGGAGTGAGTGACATGGTCCCCACCTCAATGAAGAACCCATTGTTTTATAAAAATATATTTAAATTTTGAAAACTGAAAATTCTTTTCTTGTTGTAAATATTTATATTTTATAATCAAAATGACTTTATCAAAAAACAAACATTTTTTTATAATAAGTACTTACATATGTTTCTTAATATGCTTACTTTTTCTTCAATGTTGATGATCATTTCCAAACATTCTGACAAAATTGTATCTACAGAACAGTTAACATTCCCCAAGTTTCCATTTCTGCTAATTTCTCATTACACCTTCCACTGACGTATTATTAACCATTTCATAAACTATCGTATAATCTTTTCAGATTGCCTGGCAACAAAATTATTTTATTTTCAACAATTACCATTGTTTGAAAAAGTTTAAATGAATTTTCAAGTACTTTACTCTTGTTAAAACGTAAAAGGTTGCAGGTAAACTACCCCTTCCCCTTAACCGATCTTCACCAAAATCTAAAGGCCTTGAGTCCTCTACAATTCACTGACGTATGCAAAAAATTATTTGAATCTGTTTGAATTTGCGGCAGTTATCGTTTGCCATAGAAAATACGCTTGATAAAAAACGTTGCAGGTAAACTACCCCTTCCACTCAACCGATCTTCACCAAAAACAATAGGTCTTGAGTACTCTACAAATCAGGGCTGTATGCAGACAACTATTTGATTCTGTTTGAATTTGCGGCTGTTATCGTTTGCCATAGAAAATACCCTTGTTAAAAAAACGTTGTAGGTAAACTACCCCTTTCCCTTAACCGATCGTCACCAAAAACAATAGGTCTTGAGAACTCTACAATTCAGGGCTGTATGCGAAACATCATTTGATTCCGTTTGAATTTGCGGCTGTTATCGTTTGCCAAAAAAAAATTTTCCCTTGATAAAAAAAAACCGTTGCTGGTAAACTACCCCTTCCCCTCAACCGATCTTCACCAAAAACAAAAGGTCGCGAGTACTCTACAAATCAGGGCTGTATGCAAAAAATTATTTGATTCTGTTTGAATTTGCGGCAGTTATCGTTGCCATAGAAAATACGCTTGATAAAAAATGTTGCAGGTAAACTACCCTTTTCCCTCAACCGATCTTCACCAAAAACAATAGGTGTTGAGTACTCTACAAATCAGGGCTGTATGCAGAAAATTATGTGATTCTGTTTGAATTTGCGGCTGTTATCGTTTGCCATAGAAAATACCCTTGTTAAAAAAACGTTGTAGGTAAACTACCCCTTTCCCTTAACCGATCTTCACCAAAAACAATAGGTCTTGAGAACTCTACAATTTATGGCTGTATGCAAATAATCTTTTGATTCTGTTTGAATTTGCGGCTGTTATCGTTTGCCATAGGAAATACCCTTGTTAAAACATAAAATGTTACAGGTAAACTACCCCTTTCCCTTAACCGATCTTCACCAAAAACAATAGGTCTTGAGAACTCTACAATTGAGGGCTGTATGCAAAACATTATTTGATTCTGTTTGAATTTGCGGCTGTTATCGTTTGCCAAAAAAAAAATTTCCCTTGATAAAAAAAAACCGTTGCAGGTAAACTACCCCTTTCCCTCACCCGATCTTCACCAAAAACAATAGGTCGCGAGTCCTCTACAAATCAGGGCTGTATGCAAAAAAAATGTCTATCAAACAATGCCGGGCATCAAATTAAAGGAATTTTTATTAAAACTTTCAATATAATGTTTAATCTGATGTTTTTTTGACTTCAGTGATATCACAGGCCGAAAGTGGAGTCAGAATTTTGAAAATGTAGGGTATCAGATTATGAGGCATTTTATTCAAAATACAAACGCTGCATTTAATAATACTCGGTATTCAATAATTCGAGAAAATTAATTGTTAGCACTGCTTGCAAGTTTTGCAATATTTATTTTTGTTATTTTATTAAAGAAATTGGGTAGACTAATCGGGGTTTCGTAATTTTTCAAATGAAGAAAAATTATTTGATACTAAAATATATCCAATAATAAATCATTTCGTTCAATAATGAGCTAGTTCTGCGTCTGAAGGAGCTTACTAGTTTACTTTCTACTTCACGGTTCCCGAGGACTATCTTAATTTTTTACTTCCATATTCCTTAAGGAATGGAAGTATGGTGATGGCAAAAAAAATCGTGTTCGAGATTATTGCAGATTCTGATTCTACTACACTCAAAACATGAAAAAAAGTCGTTTTCCGAAAAGTGTCTGTGTGTGTGTCTGTCTGTCTATCTGTAGATTTTTTTCTATGGCAAACGATAACTGCCGCAAATTCAAACAGAATCAAATAATTTTTTGCATGCAGCCCTGATTTGCAGAGTACTCACGACCTATTGTTTTTGGTGAAGATCGGTTGAGGGAAAGGGGTAGTTTACCTGCAACGGTTTTTTTTTAGCAAGCGTAATTTTGTTTGTTTGGCAAACGATAACAGCCGCAAATTCAAACAGAATCAAATAATGTTTCGCATACAGCCCTGAATTGTAGAGTTCTCAAGACCTATTGTTTTTGGTGAAGATCGGTTAAGGGAAAGGGGTAGTTTACCTGTAACGTTTTATGTTTTAACAAGGGTATTTCCTATGGCAAACGATAACAGCCGCAAATTCAAACAGAATCAAAAGATTATTTGCATACAGCCCTAAATTGTAGAGTTCTCAAGACCTATTGTTTTTGGTGAAGTTCGGTTGAGGGAAAGGGGTAGTTTACCAGCAACGTTTTTTTAACAAGGGTATTTTCTATGGCAAACGATAACAGCCGCAAATTCAAACAGAATCAAATAATGTTTTGCATACAGCCCTGATTTGTAGAGTACTCAAGACCTATTTTTTTTGGTGAAGATCGGTTAAGGGAAAGGGGTAGTTTACCTGTAACGTTTTATGTTTTAACAAGGGTATTTCCTATGGCAAACGATAACAGCCGCAAATTCAAACAGAATCAAAAGATTATTTGCATACAGCCCTAAATTTCAGAGTTCTCAAGACCTATTGTTTTTGGTGAAGATCGGGTAAGGGAAAGGAGTAGTTTACCTGTAACGTTTTATGTTTTAACAAGGGTATTTCCTATGGCATACGATAACAGCCGCAAATTCAAACAGAATCAAAAGATTATTTGCATACAGCCCTAAATTTCAGAGTTCTCAAGACCTATTGTTTTTGGTGAAGATCGGTTGAGGGAAAGGGGTAGTTTACCTGCAACGTTTTTTTAACAATGGTATTTTCTATGGCAAACGATAACAGCCGCAAATTCAAACAGAATCAAATAATGTTTTGCATACAGCCCTGATTTGTAGAGTACTCAACACCTTTTGTTTTTGGTGAAGATCGGTTAAGGGGAAGGGGTAGTTTACCTGCAACGTTTTTTTATCAAGCGTATTTTCTATGGCAAACGATAACAGCCGCAAATTCAAACAGAATCAAATAATTGTTTGCATACGTCCCTGAATTGTAGAGGTCGCAATGACTTTCGATTTTGGTGAAGATCGGTTAAGGGGAAGGGGTAGTTTACCTGCAACGGTTTTTTTTAATCAAGGGTAACTTTGTTTGTTTGGCAAACGATAACAGCCGCCAATTCAAACAGAATCAAATAATGTTTCGCATACAGCCCTAAATTGTAGAGTTCTCAAGATCTGTCGATTTTGGTACAGATCGGTTAAGGGAAAGGGGTAGTTTACCTGCAACGTTTTATGTTTTAACAAGGGTATTTCCTATGGCAAACGATAAAAGCCGCAAATGTAAACAGAATCAAACAATGTTTTGCATACAGCCCTGATTTGTAGAGTACCCAAGACCTATTGTTTTTGGTGAAGATTGGTTAAGGGAAAGGGGTAGTTTACCTGCAACGTTAATGTTTTAAAAGGGTATTTTCTATGGCAAACGATAAGAGACGCAAATTCAAACAGAAACAAATAATGTTTTGCATACAGCCCTGATTTGTAGAGTACCCAAGACCTATTGTTTTTGGTGATGATCGGTTAAGGGAAAGGGGTAGTTTACCTGCAACGTTTTATGTTTTAAAAGGGTATTTTTTATGGCAAAAGATAAGAGTCGCAAATTCAAACAAAATCAAATAATACTTTGCATACAGCCCTGATTTGTAGAGTACTCAAGACCTATTGATTGTGATGAAGATCGGTTAAGGGAAAGGGGTAGTTTACCTGCAACTGTTGTTTTAAATCAAGGGTAATTTTTTTTATTTTTTATGGCAAACGATAACAGCCGCAAATTCAAACAGAATCAACTACTCTTTTGCATACAGCCCTGAATTATAGAGTTCTCAAGACCTGTTGGTTTTGGTGAAGATCGGTTAAGATAAAGGGGTAGTTTACCTGCAACATTTTATATTTTAACAAGGGTATTTTCTATGGCAAACGATAAAAGCCGCAAATGTAAACAGAATCAAATAATGTTTTGCATACAGCCCTGAATTATAGAGTTCTCAAGACCTGTTGATTTTGGTGAAGATCGGGTAAGTGAAAGGGGTAGTTTACCTGCAACGTTTTATGATAAGTTCCGATAAAACTAACTTATGATGTTTTAGGCCAACTTAAGCCTAGAACTAAACATTGTATTTTTGTCAATTTAAGATGTTTATTTGAAAAGTGTCTGTGTGTAGAATTTTTTCTATGGCAAACGATAACTGCCGCAAATTCAAACAGAATCAAATAATTTTTTGCGTACAGTTCTGAATTGTAGAGGACTCGATGCCTATTGATTTTGGTGAAGATCGGTTAAGGGGAAGGGGTAGTTTACCTGCAACCTTTTACGTTTTAACAAGAGTAAAGTGCTTAATTTTGATAAATAAAGTATCCTTAAAAGAAGGTCATAATAATCCACTGTAGAAAGGTAGATGAAATATCTATAAATGAAAAAGGTAGTTGAAGGGGAAGGGGTAATTTTCTATAAATTAAAATGGTAGTTGATGAGGGAGGAGATAATTTTTTATAAGTTTATATGTGTACTATGTTATTGACAACAAAGAAGTAGTTTCTATGGAAACATTTTATTTCACTTTGACAAAATTCTATATTTTGTTAGGAATTATCGAACTGAATTCAAGTAAATGATTGGAAGTGTATGAGTACCCGCAATACATTTCGATGTTTTTAATATGCGATTGTATCGATATATTACGGTGGTGGAAAAGAAGAAGTGTACTAATTGTAAATTGCCCTATTTCTTAATGTAAAGCAAAAATACGTGTTGTTTTCATTTGGTAGTTAGGTAATAATGGTTTTGGGTTTTTAGTTTACTGCTAAAATAAATAAAAGCTGTGGTTGAGAAGACATAACATTAAACGTGTAATACAATGAGTATAACAGAGTAACACTTAAAATAAAGAACCTAACGTTTTTAAGTTTACAAATTGGAAAAACCAAAAGCAAATACAAAATGAAAAATACAAATATTTATGGTTAATGAAAAAACAAAAGACACTGTATTAAGGAATGACAACATATGCTCTACAAATTTTATATAATGGATGGTTGTTTTTTGTTAGTCACAAAACGAGTACTTGTCGGAAAACGAGTTTTACCAAAAAAATGAGTTCTATCACAAAAAAGTGACATGTAGGCCCATAATAATAGGCAAGGGGTTGACCCTTGGGCCACTCCTGCCTTACTTCAAGTTGAGTTTTTCGTGGTTTTAGAAAAAAAATAGTTTTACATTACACATGTATTGGTTTCCATGTATAATTTCAGTTTTCATGTTAACCTAACATAATCAATTTTTGGTGTCACAGCCACGACCCGGTGATAAATTACTACTACAGTCATTTACCATTAAAAAATGATAAACCAAATCAATTGCAATCACCAGCCAACTATTTTGCAGCATACAAAATTAAAATTTGTATAATTCTTTCACTACATAAAATTATGTGCGATATTCACTACATATCTAAGCCCAAAAATCGCATTATCGAAATAACTGCGGGTATGCATAAAGACAGTACCAAATAATTTTATATATAATCTGAGAACATGGAAGTCATGTATGGTTCTCCATACCGATTTTTACTTCCATATTCCTTAATCCTTAAGGAATGGAAGTATGGTGATGGCAAAAAAAATCGTGTTCGAGATTATTGCAGATTCTGATTCTACTACACTCAAAACATGAAAAAAAGTCGTTTTCCGAAAAGTCTCTGTCTTCTGTCTGTCTGTCTGTCTGTCTGTCTGTCTGTCTCTGTCTGTCTGTCTGTCTGTCTGTCTGTCTGTCTGTCTGTCTGTCTGTAGATTTTTTTTCTATGGCAAACGATAACTGCCGCAAATTCAAACAGAATCAAATAATTTTTTGCATACAGCCCTGATTTGCAGAGTACTCGCGACCTATTGTTTTTGGTGAAGATCGGTTGAGGGAAAGGGGTAGTTTACCTGCAACGGTTTTTTTTTAGCAAGGGTAATTTTGTTTGTTTGGCAAACGATAACAGCCGCAAATTCAAACAGAATCAAATAATGTTTCGCATACAGTCCTGAATTGTAGAGTTATCAAGATCTGTTGATTTTGGTGAAGATCAGTTAAGGGAAAGGGGTAGTTTACCTGTAACGTTTTATGTTTTAACAAGGGTATTTCCTATGGCAAACGATAACAGCCGCAAATTCAAACAGAATCAAAAGATTATTTGCATGCAGCCCTAAATTGTAGAGTTCTCAAGACCTATTGTTTTTGGTGAAGATCGGTTGAGGGAAAGGGGTAGTTTACCTGCAACGTTTTTTTAACAAGGGTATTTTCTATGGCAAACGATAACAGCCGCAAATTCAAACAAAATCAAATAATGTTTTGCATACAGCCCTGATTTGTAGAGTACTCAAGACCTATTGTTTTTGGTGAAGATCAGTTAAGGGGAAGGGGTAGTTTACCTGCAACGTTTTTTTATCAAGCGTATTTTCTATGGCAAACGATAGCAGCCGCAAATTCAAACAGAATCAAATAATTTTTTGCATACGTCCCTGAATTGTAGAGGTCTCAATGGCTATCGATTTTGGTGAAGATCGGTTAAGGGGAAGGGGTAGTTTACCTGCAACCTTTTACGTTTTAACAAGAGTAAAGTACTTGAAAATTTATTTAAACTTTTTGAAACAATGGTAATTGTTAAAAATAAAATAATTTTGTTGCCAGGCAATAAAATTATAATTTTTTTCATTTTAATGTAATATAATATTTTTCATTTAATACAGCAATAAAAAGGCAGGTAAGACACAGCCTGGCTGTTTGGCTGAAAATGATTTTAAATATAAATCTTAGAATATGGAAGTCACGTATGGTTCTCCATACCGATATTTACTTCCATATTCCTTAAGGAATGGAAGTATGGTGATGGCAAAAAAAATCGTGTTCGAGATTATTGCAGATTCTGATTCTACTACACTCAAAACATGAAAAAAAGTCGTTTTTCGAAAAGTGTCTGTGTGTGTGTGTCTGTCTGTAGATTTTTTTTCTATGGCAAACGATAACTGCCGCAAATTCAAACAGAATCAAATAATTTTTTGCATACAGCCCTGATTTGTAGAGTACTCAAGACCTATTGTTTTTGGTGAAGATCGGTTGAGGGAAAGGGGTAGTTTACCTGCAACGGTTTTTTTTTATCAAGGGAAATTTTTTTTTTTGGCAAACGATAACAGCCGCAAATTCAAACAGAATCAAATAATGTTTCGCATACAGCCCTGAATTGTAGAGTTCTCAAGACCTATTGTTTTTGGTGAAGATCGGTTAAGGGAAAGGGGTAGTTTACCGGTAACGTTTTGTTTTAACAAGGGTATTTCCTATGGCAAACGATAACAGCCGAAAATTCAAACAGAATCAAAAGATTATTTGCATACAGCCCTAAATTGTAGAGTTCTCAAGACCTATTGTTTTTGGTGAAGATCGGTTAAGGGAAAGGGGTAGTTTACCTACAACGTTTTTTTAACAAGTGTATTTTCTATGGCAAACGATAACAGCCGCAAGTTCAAACAGAATCAAATAATTTTCAGCATACAGCCCTGATTTGTAGAGTACTCAAGACCTATTGTTTTTGGTGAAGATCGGTTGAGGGGAAGGGGTAGTTTACCTGCAACGTTTTTTTTTCTATGGCAAACGATAACTGCCGCAAATTCAAACAGAATCAAATAATGTTTTGCATACATCCCTGAATTGTAGAGATCTCAAGGACTTTCGATTTTGGTGAAGATCGGTTAAGGGAAAGGGGTAGTTTACCTGCAACCTTTTACGTTTTAACAAGAGTAAAGTACTTGAAAATTTATTTAAACTTTTTGAAACAATGGTAATTGTTTAAAATAAAATAATTTTGTTGCCAGGTAACAAAAATAAAGTCATTTTGATTATAAAATATAAATATTTACAACAAGAAAAGAATTTCAGTTTTCAAAATTTAAATATATTTTTATAAAACAATGGGTTCTTCATTGAGGTGGGGACCATGTCACTCACTCCATCTTAAGCCTCTCCCATTTTGCAGAAAAAGAGGACCCTGTCAAGGCTGATACTTTGACGACAGTGACAGGGCTTTCCACCAAATTCAGCAGAGTGACAGGTAGGCCCAACTCTGATTGGCTCCTCAGATTTCCCCAGCGTTAGTAGGTTCTATGAAAATATTTTATTTCAAAAATGATTTTAAATATAAATCTTAGATATGTTTTATAAATCTCATGTTGTATGTTTTAACATGGGTAATTTTTTATATGACGAACCATAACTGCCGTAAATTCAAACAATCAAATAATTTTTTACATATGTGCCTGAGCTATAGAGAACTCGATGTCTGTTGATTTTGGTGAAGATCGGTTACGGGGAAAGGGCAGTTTACCTGAAACATTTTTTGTTGTAACATGAGTAAAGTACTTAATTTTGATAAAGTATCCTGATAAGATCTTAATAATCCACTGTAGAAACATAGATGAAATATCTATAAATGTAGAGGCTAGTTGAACGGGCTGGGGGTAATTTTCTATAAATCAAAATTATAGTTGAAGGGGGAGGTGATAATTTTTTTTTATATGTGTACTACGTTATTGGCAACAAAGAAGTATTTTTTTGTTAAAATTCCTTCCCTGGCTGTTTGGCTGAAAATGATTTTAAATATAAATCTTAGAATATGGAAGTCATGTATGGTTCTCCATACCGATATTTTTGATGTGCGACACAATTCTTTACCCATTCTAATTTCTGTCTTGCAGGTCTCTGCCATGTCAAACTTTTTTCAACGATGTAATTTGTTGTATTTTTCCACACCAGTTCGTTTAATATTTTGCTAAAAGTTTGTGACAAAACAAAAATGGGCAGAACTTTGCTGAGAACTGACTGAAACGAGATGTGAAATCAAGCAATGGAAGCGTGGAGAGGATTGTGCAAAGATTTCTGACAATAAAAGAAAGCTAGAGTTTTGCAAGTAACATTAGCAGCAAAATGAACCGGAAATAGCAAAAATGAAACATCTTAGATGGCAACAGTAGGGAACCATGGAAAGCAAAGAATAATTGGTTGGACAGTCGATCGTGGATGATGGAAATTATTTTCCGAGGTATAAGAGAATAAAGAAGAAGAGCACGAGTTGCAAAGGGTCACGGTACAGAAACCATTATCTTGACCGTTTTCCGTTGGATTAAATATGTCTTTAACGATAGCTGTACAGTAGCTCCTTCTAAATACTTTTCCTGGTCATCCTGCTTCCTAGAGTGACCGAGAAAGCTCTTTAATATTTTCGTTTTTTCGTAAAATTTAAATTGTCTTTTGTCTCAAGTGTGTTTAACAGTATTTAGTAATATGAATTCACGTTTATTAAATACGTAGTGATCCGTGCATCTAAAGCTTATGCTGACAGATGCTGTAAACTTCTGACGAGAAGCATATTATATGCATATCTTATAATTAGAAATTTGTAAATTTTACGAATTGCATAAAAGTTAGTTGTTCAGGCAGTATAAACTGATACACAATTTTTGAACGTTATTATGAACGTTTTCTCACGTTTGTTTTCTGATTGAAAATTGATGTCCCCAGTTATGTGTAGTCGAGATGTTAACATACGTTTTCTGGCAAGTTTGATAGTTACGTAGCGTGAGGACAGTTAACATAGTGTGATACACGAAGGGGTCATCTCGTTACATGGTCGAGGTCTTATTTAACATGCGTGTCTGTAGTTCTGAGCGTTGCTCTCCCAACTGCTTGTTAACGTTCGTTTAACGACCGTAAAAACACTTCGCGCCGTACATGGAATCCAGTACGGTCTCTTCACGGTTCTCATCCTCCAAAGGTGTTAAATTTATCGCCTTTTGATCGACTTCTGAGTGAAATCTTGACGCTGGATTTTACCCCTATTCGGAAAGTTGTTTAGATTGGATATGTGTTTATCTTTCGAGACTTACCGCCAAATTCTCCGTCATTGAGTCACTTATCGAAGTTGAAAATACGTGATTTGCTTAGGCTATCCTATGGTTCACTAGATTTTACATGCATATAGGTCTGTCTAATTAAATGCACCAGTTTGTTTTGTGGGACAGTCATGTGAAGAACATTACTAAAGTAAAATACTATACACGAATACGCCAATGAAAGTAAATATATACTTTTATCGCAGCACACTTTTATGTCGTTCTCTTCTCCCGTCAACGAAAATACTTTATTTAAAGTGGGGTAATTCTTTTGTCGGCTACGCGCGTTTCACCGCTCAAGAAAGACCGTCAGGTTTCTGCTACTCACAGGTTGGACAAAGCAGTACTCCAACATATACAGACACGTACTTTTAATCTTAATTCTTTCGAAAGAAGAATAAATAAATATAAACACCCTTGAACCTGAAAATTTTCGATGAACGTGTAATACATTATTGTAATAGTGAACAATTAATTGTTGCAACGTGTTCTGAACGTTTAATCTGAACTCTTAAAAATGTGCTGGACCAATCTATTCACTTTTATAGAGCGTTACGTTAACTAAAGAAAGTAATACACATTAATTTGAAGTTGTACGAAACAAGAACCTTTTCATACTCTTGTAATCTCTCTGACTGTTTATATTGGTTAATCAGTTAATTAATGAGGTATCATACGCGTATCCACTGTTATTGTTGTTGTGGAGGAGCGCCTAGTGGAATATTTTCAAATATTGTGGAATAAGTTCTACTTTTGCCCAAAATGGGTTGGTGCTAAAGAGTTCGCTTTGTTTGACATTTTCATAAACGTCATGGATTGTGTTCAATGGCTAGGGACGGTTTATGTTTTCGTGCAAGAACTCGACGATTCGAAACGATCAGTGGTTCGGTTTCTGACTTTCAGTTCTCATAATCATGTCATTTTAATCAATACTTGATCTAATGTACTATATGCATGTCATCTTCCACTTCACAATGCACTTAATCAGTCGACAAGCGTAATGAAATTACAATTAGATTGGTTTCAAAGATACAAAGGATGAAAGAGATGTCATCGCAAAAAAATTAAAAATTATGGTGACATATTTAAGCATATTGTAACGCGTAATAAAGTTTAAAAATTTAACACCATAAAGTTATCAGAAGAGAGATTTCGTTTTGATAGTTTTTTTTTTAATATCATATCCTTGCAGTTAATACGGATTTCAGATTGATCGTGTGTGCGGGATATGTCATAGGCGATTCCCTTTGTTTTTTTAACGGTGTACATTTTGTCGGAGATTAAACTAATACCTTTTATTTACAACAGTGTTCATTTCTTTACAAATTTAAAAATAGCGTTCATTTCAAAAGTACAAAGGATGAAAGATATGTCATCGCAAAAGAAAAATTATGGTGACGTATTTAAGCACATTATAACACGTACTATACGGTAGTTTCAAAATTTATCACCATAAAGTTTTCAAAAGAGAGATTTCATTTGATAGTTTTTTTTTAATCGTTCCCTGTACAGGATCGTTGTGATCATCTTCTTTTCGTTATCTTGAAAGCCCATGGCCAGGGGATAAGTAAAACATTTGCCTGAATCTTTGTCAGCGTGTGTTGTCAAGAACTTCACAGTTGCTGCAGAACCTTTAATCTGCTGAAAATTGAACAGATTAAAAGGTGGCTACCGTAGGGCTAAAGAAAGTGTAGTAAACACCGAGCGCTTTAGACCGTGTACTAAAAACATTCAGTATGTTTAGCTAACTGTTTGCATGAAATTGTCATAAAATGGTGGCAAGTAACATAAAATTACCTGGACTGTTTGGGCCGCGATCTAGTGTCTTACGAGGAACGTGGGTATTTTTACTGTTTTCATAATGCAGTGTCTGTATGAATGATCAGGGTTTACGGACTTTAGACCGTTTTAAACAATTATTTTCGTTCTCGTTGGACAGTTTCTCGGGAAATGAAACAGTGTTGAAGAGTTGGACTACGCGGTGGTAAGATCTCCATATTATAATAAAAAGTATTCAGAAGTTCTCTTGTTTATTTTAAACAAGTACACGTTAACTCAAACGTTAGGTTCTTTATTTTAAGTGTTGCTGTGTTATAAGCATTGTATATATACATTAAACGTTGTTTTCCTGAACCATGGCTTTTATTTATTTCAGCAGTAAACTAAAAACCAAAAACTGTTGTCACCTGACCTCACAAATGAAAACAACACGTATTTTCGCTTTGCATTAAAATACAGGACAATTTACAATTAGTACACTTTTTTCTTTTCCACATCGAAAAAGGTACTGCAGGAACGGATAAAGGTACAGTTCCGACTGCCGCTAAACAGCGTTTGTTTATTTACTTGTTACTATGGTAATGAATTCTGGTTTCCATGGTTTTGTTGACATCTTTATACGCGTCAACAAAAGTGCATAATTAAAAGAGCGTAAATCGTGCGAACGGGCAAAATATCAAATTTCAAGTTGGCAGTGTTTTTTCGTCTTGTCAAAGGTTACCCGTGCAAAATTTGGTGGCAATCGGTGTAACGGTGTGGATTTTGTACTCAGTACAAAGAAATCCTCAGACTTTGAGTTTTATATAAAGAGAATGTAATGTGCGTACGGCATGCTATTTATTTGATAGTATTTTTTTGACCTTCTTAGATAAATAACCTGTTTTTTAGTAATCAAAATTTTGAAATATACATCTCCATTTCAGAGTCCTTTGCTTACAGCTCGTTTCTTGCACACCGTTCATATAATGTTTGTTATATTAATGAATGTGTAACGAAACGTTTTGTTTTTTCAGCCAGTGACGCTCGGAATCGGCCAGTTTCCCCCACTGTTGTAGGGGATGGGCATGGAAAATAGGTGCTATTACTCCTCCGTACACAAATTGAGAATGGTTACAGAGGCAGATCGCTGTTCCACGTTTTACGCACGCGCGTTAATTTTCCTTCTTTAGATATAAAAAAACTGCCGTAATTGAATTTTAAATCGCCCCATCGCGGAATTTCACGTGTACCCAGTTTGGTGTAGCACATACTTATGTGTAATTTTAAATTTAAGGATATATTTAGTACGTTATTTACAGCACACACTAACCGATTGCTATGTTTAAATGCGTACATCAACTGTACATAGAGTAGTAAATATTTGGGAACTTGGACAGTAAATAAACAGTATTAAGTATAGTTAAATTATTAATGGGGATTATTATGTAATTAATTCACGTTCGTTAATTGTTTGGCAATCAGAAAAATACAGAAGTGATATATTTAATAAAGATACTCTTCTCTTCTTCTTCTTCTTCTTCTTCTTCTTCTTCTTCTTCTTCTCCTTCTTCCTTCTCCTTCTCCTTCTCCTTCTTCTCCTCCTCTTCTTCTTCTTCTTCTTCTTCTTCTTCTCTCTTCCTCCTCCCTCCTCCTCCTCTTACTTCTTCTTCTTCTTCTTCTTTCTTCTTCTTCTTCTTCTTCTTCTTCTTCTTTCTTCTTCTTCTTCTTCTTTTCTTCTTCTTCTTCTTCTTCTTCTTCTTCTTCTTCTTCTTCTTCTTCTTCTTCTTCTTCTTCTTCTTCTTCTTCTTCTTCTTCTTCTTCTTCTTTCTTCTTCTTCTTCTCTTCTTCTTCTTCTTCTTCTTCTTCTTCTTCTTCTTCTCTTTCTTCTTCTTCTTCTCTCTTCTTCTTCTTCTTCTTCTTCTTCTTCTTCTTCTTCTTCTTCTTCTTCTTCTTCTCTTCTTCTTCTTCTTCTTCTCTTCTTTCTTCTTCTTCTTCTCTTCTTCTTCTTCTTCTTCTTCTTCTTCTTCTTCTTCTTCTTCTTCTTCTTCTTCTTCTCTTCTTCTTGGATTTCGTTGTCCAGACGTGTCAGTTACTTAACTAAATATCACTATAGTATTGACGACTCGGAACACCAAGTTTTTTATAAGTAAAAACGTAAAGTTTTACCTTACAGCCTAAACCGGCTTTCACCTTTAGAAGGCTTCATCAGAGGCTCAATGAAACCTTCTAAAGGTGAAAGCCGGTTTAGGCTGTAAGGTAAAACTTTACTTTTTTTTTTTTTCATACTGCATATTCATATGTGTGTATGTTAATGATTAATAATGGTTGGGTAGCTTTGTTACGTTGGTATCTATACATATTAGGGGTTCCCGCGTTGGATTGGTGTCAGTGGCGTTTATAGAATTTGGTTATGGGGGGGGGGGGGTTCGGGGTCGGAATCTTCTTCTTACAAAGAAAAAACAAGTTGAGACTAATCAAGATTACTATCTTTAAAATGACAGAAAAACGTGCGTGATAATATCCAGAAATCCAGTCCCATTAAAGTAAGTGGTAATCTATATCTATAAAAATGAATGTTTGTTTCTTTCTTTCTTTCTTTGTCCCGTATGCGTTCCTATACCATTCATCCGATTGCGATGAAACTTCGGTGAGTTGTTGTCCGCCACGCCCGCGAAGGTTTATGAATTTTTTCGATGGGGTCCTATGGGGGGTTCTTGGGGTCTTCCACATCTCCTAAACCACTGGACCGATTTCAACCAAACTTGGCACAAGTATTTTATGCAACAGGAGAACCAACATAGGGTAGGTGTTTTTTTCGATGGGGTCCTTTGGGGGGTCCTTTGGGGTCTTCTACATCTCCTCCTAAACCACTGGACCGATTTCAACCAAACTTGGCACAAATATTTTACGCAACGGGGAGAACCAACATAGGATAGGTGTTTTTTTTCGACGTGGGTCCATTGGGGGGGTCTTCCACATCTCCTCCTAAACCACTGGACCGATTTCAACCAAACTTGGCACAAACATTTTACGCAACGGGAGAACCAACATAGGATATGTGTTTTTTCGATATGATCCTTCGGGGGGTCCTTTTGGGGGTCCTTTGGGGTCTTTCACATCTCCTCCTAAACCACTGGACCGATTTCAACCAAACGTGGCACAAATATTTTACGCAAAGGGAGAACCAACATAGGATAGGTGTTTTTTCAATGGGGTTCTTTGGGGTCTTCCACATCTCCTCCTAAACCACTGGACCGTTTTCAACCAAACTTGGCACAAACATTTTACGCAACGGGAGAACCAACATAGGATATGTGTTTTTTCGATATGATACTTCGGGGGGTCCTTTGGGGTCTTCCACATCTCCTCCTAAACCACTGGACCGATTTCAACCAAACTTGGCACAAATATTTTACGCAAAGGAAGAACCAACAGGATAGGTGTTTTTTCGATGGGGTCCTTTGGGGGGTCCTTTGGGGTCTTCCACATCTTCTCCTAAACCACTGGACCGATTTCAACCAAACTTGGCACAAATATTTTACGCAACGGGAGAACCAACATAGGGTAGGTGTTTTTTCCGACGGGGTCTTTTGGGGGGTCCTTTGGGGTCTTCCACATCTTCTCCTAAACCACTGGACCGATTTCAACCAAACTTGGCACAAATATTTTACGCAAAGGGAGAACCAACATAGGATAGGTGTTTTTTCGATGGGGTTCTTTGGGGGGTCCTTTGGGGTCTTCCACATCTTCTCCTAAACCACTGGACCGATTTCAACCAAACTTGGCACAAATATTTTACGCAACGGGAGAACCAACATAGGATATGTGTTTTTTCGATATGATACTTCGGGGGGTCCTTTGGGGTCTTCCACATCTCCTCCTAAACCACTGGACCGATTTCAACCAAACTTGGCACAAGTATTTTACGCAAAGGGAGAACCAACATAGGATAGGTGTTTTTTCGATGGGGTTCTTTTGGGGGTTCTTTGGGGTCTTCCACATCTCCTCCTAAACCACTGGACCGATTTCAACCAAACTTGGCACAAATATTTTACGCAACGGGAGAACCAACATAGGACAGGTGTTTTTTTCGATACGATCCTCTGGGGGGTCCTTTGGAGTCTTAAAAAACTAACTTATTAGATCTGGTTACTATGGCAACCCAATGGAATAGATTCTGTTCTAAATATATTATCGCATTAAATTGAAGACCACGCGAACGAAGTCTTTATATATTATATATATACAAACACTTTCTTTCTTTGAGTGGCATTGCAACGCATGCCGGGTACTCGCTAGTAACACAATAAAAATACACGTTCTTGAAACACAGTTGTTGTCAGGAGATAGTTATTGATTGATTGATTTTCCTATATTTCATAATTCAAACGTATACCCTAACGCTGTGTAATAAACATATTTGTACGTTTAAAGAAAGAGTTACTTGTATATTAGCGTACACAGCTGAGAAAAATAAAATAAAACTGCCTAAAAATTAAGAGATTAACAAAATTCGTTGACTTTATCGACCATCTGGGGGGGGGGTCCTGTTCATCTCCCCTGTAAATACGCCCCTGATCGGCGTAGACATTTATCTAGTGGTTTGCAGAAATTTACATTCAACACGCTGGAGCAGCTGAATCTGCAAGATTTTGTGTTGTGTGTTTATGAAATTTCTCAGGTAACGAGACAGGTATTACGGGTTGATCAGCAGGTATACAAATACAAATTGGTGTTCATCAAACTGACCCAATGTCGGCGGTGCCGCTAGCGTGTGGTGCGTTAACCGACGACGTTCAGCGAATTCTTGATTGCTTCAGCTATTCACATGTGTATATATATAGATCCACCAAGTCGTCGTCACGTAGAGATTTCTGTTAATTGTCTCTGTTGACCGATTTGACCTTGGTGCACCAGAGCCTGCCCACCATTGACGGGGAGACATCTCTCGCACTGATTGACAGACTCGGACCGCGACCACTTGTTCTCACAAACGCGACCGTTTCCTAATCGTTTAGTGCACAAGTTTAGTGGCCACATCAGCGCACGGACTGCGGTCTGATAATAACGCGCGTTTACTGGACGGTTTTTTCCCCAAAATCGATAAATATAATTAAGTTTAGTTGAGAACCTATATATTTACAATCATACACACTACACTAACTCGCACGCGCAGCTGTGTCATACTCGCCACTCAAAAATCGAAGGAGAAATTGTTTTACTGTAAGTAAGCGGAAACCCTTGCTCCTACCCGATACCCACTTGCCTCCTTTTTTTTTATAACAAAAAGAAGATTTTTGTGCGATTTCTTGTAACGAGTTGACGTATAAAAACTGTAGTAGACCTAATACTACAGATTGAACATGAGGCAAAAGTATGGGAGTCAGGATAATGAAAAGGTCGCAAAAGGGTTATCAGATTAAAGGGATTTAAAATCACAATCTGAATGTAGTGTTTAGTTTTAAAAATTTCAAAAGGCTTGGACGTCAGGGTCCAAAAAGTGGTGACAATTTTGATAAAGTCAAACAATTCTGTGGGGCACCAAATTAAAGCGAATTTTAACTAACATGTGAATGTAATTTTTAAGTTTTGAAAATTTAAAAATTTTTGGGATCCCAGGGCCCAAAAAAAAGACAGAAAAAATTGAAAATCCAGCAGGTTATCATACTATACTATAAGGAATTGTAACCCAAATCCTAATGATTCGAAATTTTAGTGAATATTATATGATTGTGTGCTATACAATTGTTATATTACTAAAGAAATATACCAGAGGAATCGGGATTTTAATATTTTTTCCCATAACTTCGTTCTAACTAGTGAACGAGTTCTGCAGCTCAAGGACATTTTCTTGTGGTCATTTTGAACTGACAGAAACTTATCCTTTGACTGTGGACAAGTCGGAGCATTTTATGTCTGTGTTATCTGCAGCTGTGAACTTGGTTCGATTAGTTGGTGGAAGATAAGACAGAACGCTTCCTCGTGGGGCACCCGGTATTATAGATTCGATTTTGTTTGCGCTCCAGTTGTCCGCTAAAGAAGTTCAAAATCGGGAGAGAATGTTCAACATGGTATTCTGGAAGTTGGATGAAACGCTATCCTTTTTTTTCTAATTTCTGTGATACAACAAACGTAGCGCACTTAATACGTTGACCAGAGTGTAACTTTTGTCCAGATAGTAAGGAAGAATTTGTTGTAATTCGTTTTATGATTGTTTTAGAATGACGTTCCGATTTGGAGAATGATGAACCGTATATTTAGGTAACAGCCCTCTGTGCTCCCCGAATCTGTGTAATACGTACAACTTTACACACTTTCTTCCTCCTTGTACATTGTTTGCTGTGATTGTAGATCGTTTGTATAGCCTTACCAAATGTTTTTAAGCCTGTTGTGAACAAATGTTTGCAATTTTTGTGTTGTAAAGTTATATGTTGACAATTAATGTTGAAAACCACAGTACCAGTTTGTCTTTATTTTTGTTTACAACATTTACCCGCGTGGACTCGAGCCTGACTTGACCTCACTTCACTCTTACTCCAGTTTCACTTCAAGATGTCGAGTGTGGAGGATGTTGTACTTGCTGCAGCAGCTTGTGTGATTTTGGCGAAACAACGGACACCGAGAAGATAACTGGGTTAGACAGTCATTAAAAGCAAAAGCCAAGTATAATGGAAGTGAGTTTTTGAAGGATTTAAATAGAGATGACATTGATCCTTTGTCAGGTGAATTGAGATCTGATGGTAGTTTAAAAAAATTTTTTTAGTGTTTTCAACACAGAGGCGCTGCAACACAAGTTTACAACAAGTGGAAAACAAAATTATGTTTTAAACACGGAAAATCTGTTGACAACACGAGATGTTTAAAACAAATTAATACCGTTTTTCGAAATGTTGTCATCATTTGTTCACATGTGTTTTCAACTCCGGTGCAAACGCGGCTTTAATTGCAGTACGTTTTCATCGACGCAGATTCTCTTGGCGTCGTCGTATACGTGTAATTAAACCACAAATTACGCGCAAGTGTACGCATTATTACGGATAGCCACAAATTCTCCTTGTTATTAAAGTAACGAACTGCTGGTCGGAAAGATATCCCATTCATACGGATGAAATCACGACGGGCAGACGACAGAGGCACAGAGGGCGCTTTATGTGCATGTACAGGTAACGTGGGAATCCTTTACAGTTGTAGTGAGTGTAGCGATAGGTGTATGGGTGTTGGTGTGGCACACACACAGTTTCCGTATTGACCAATTGTGTGCATTTCCGTCTTGACAGCGGCGGCCAAGGTGATATATTTTTGTTTGAAATTTGTGTCGTGGGAACCGTTTTGACGTAAACAATTCCACTTGTTACATATCGTCAAATCCTCCTGTGTCGCCGGAAACCGATTGAGAAGTAGTTAATACGGATTTCAGATTGAGCGTGTGTGCGGGATATGTGATAGGCGCTTCCGTTGGTTTTAACGGTGTACGTTTTGTCGGTGAGTAAACAGCAATACCTTTTATTTACAACTGTGTTAATTTCTTCATGGCCTTAGATTGGTTTCAAAAGTACAAAGGACGATAGAGATGTCATCGCAAAAGAAAATTATAAATTATGGTGACGTATTTAAGCATATTATAACACGTACTATAGTTTCAAAATTTAACACCATAAAATTTACAAAAGAGAGATTTCGTTTTGATAGATTTGTTTAAATCGTATCCCTGTACAGGATCGTTGTGATCGTTTTCTTTTCATCATCTTAAAAGCCCATGGCCAGGGGATAAGTAAAACACTTGCCTGAATCTTTGTCATCGTGTGTTGTCAAGAACTTCACAGTTGTATGCCTGTGAAAATTGAGCAGGATTAAAAGCTGACTACCGTAGGCCTAAAGAAAGTGTAGTAAACACAGAGTGCTTCGACCGTGTAGTAAAAACATTCAGTGTGTTTAGCTAACTGATTTCCACGAAATTGTCTTAAAATGGTGGCAAGTAATGTAAAATTACCTGGACTGTTGGGCCGGGATCTAGTGTCGTATGAGGAGCGTTGGTATTTTTACTGTTTATTCTCCAAAAATCGAAATGTAAAACAATTTTTTTTTTCTGAAATATTTATAGCTGGCTTCTCATACATCATCATCATCATCATCATCATCATCATCATCATCATCATCATCAATGTCCACCAATTTTTCACTCCAAGTACTTTTCATATCTAGGATTCCATCAGTCCATCGTAGACTGAGTCTTCCACGTCCTCTCTTTCCTTCTGGTGTGCCTTTCATTCATAATCCTCTTAAGAACATCATCATTCATTCTCTGTACATGTCCTGCCCATCTCAGCCTAGCTATTGATGTTACAATATCGGGGGATCTGTATATCTCGCGGAGCTATCTATCTGGTGTACCTTATTCTCCAACCTTCACATTCCCTAATGGGTACATAAATTTTCCTATGTGTGGCTTGTCATATATGTGGTGTGATTATGGGGAGATGGCGAGCTGAATGCAGTCCCGTATTACATTCTGTATGCGATTGATCTGTGATCCAGTTCAAAGTCTGTTTTCCCCAGGCTGTCGTCATCATAGTGTATTGTATATTCTTACACAAAACATTGTGTATTCTTACGAACACGATTTAAACGTTTTGTTGTCTTGACACAGTTGAAGGAGTTGAAGTGTACACATAAGTGAATTTTATTACTTCGTTATGGTACACAAATATGCGTTGGTATGCACATATAAATTTTTTTTTTCGCAAAAGCGAACAGTTATTAACGTATTTATTTTGCACACTGGACCTTGTGCACGATTTATTGGCGCAGAAGTTCGTGTTGACGAGAGTTTGACTGGAACCGACGTCGTCAGTTTTATAATACTGTACATAAACGCCTCAGACTGTGCGGAGAGAACCTGTCTGCACAGAATCTTGTGACTCACTCATTGTGCGCCCCCATTCCATGACGTCACGCCGACTTCCCATTACCAAACACAGCGTTTCATTGACTTATTTCTCGGAAACAATAACTGTAGTTACACACTCGTGTTTTTTGATACTAAATTCGAGGCGTTGTTCTGACTGGCTGGATTAAACATCGGTTTTCGAATATAACAGGTTTAACAACGTACTAAATTAGCAACGCAGTTCAGGTTTAGCAACAGTACATTCTTGTGGACTAATAAGAGATTTTGATTGAATTAATAAATATTCCAGTTAAGTCGATGGTTGGTAGAATGATGTACGAGATTCAACCCGAGGAATAGAGTGAGCTGGTTGTAGGGACTTCTACTTATTTCCCGGAAAGAGTTCAACTGTTTACAGAATACATGGGGCACGATGTTTATGTGTACTCCACCAATCACTCACAAAACTGTGCGATGTTGGATTCCGCTTAGTTTCTTTACATTCTCGAATTAACTTTTGTGTTTATCAATGATGTAGAAGGTACCGGTGTGGATGATTAGGGTTTTTGATGTGTAAAAACGTTTTTACACACTATAGCCTACTCAGTAATAATGCACATCAGACAAGCAGAAAGCAGAACGTTGCTGATATTCTTTTGAGAAAGCACATCACATGCACTTCTTGTTTATTTTTAACTTTACCAATCATTTTAAGTAAACATTTAATTCGATTACACATTACAAAAATTAATGCCGTGTGGAAAAAAGTTTTCAGAAAACAGTTAGGTGAATATCTTATGGCGAAAAAATTGACTTTCGCCATGAAACCGAACGATACTCAAACTTGTCGTATTCAGTTCTTTTAGAAAAGTAATATCACACACGCTCGCACGCACACCGGTATTTGTTTGTTATCTATGACACATTAATATCTCTTTTTTTGAACTGGTAGATATCAAATTTTTACTTCCATGTTCCATAAGGAAATGGAAATATATGGTGATGACGAAAAAAATCGTGTTCGAGATAAGGGTTGATTCTGATTGTACTACCCTCAAAACAAAGAAAAGTAATTTTTCGAAGTGTGTGTGTGTGTGTGTGTGTGTGTGTGTGTGTGTGTGTGTGTGTGTGTGTGTGTGTGTGTGTGTGTGTGTGGAATGTTTTCTATGGCGAACGATAACTGCCGTAAATTCAAACAGAATCAAATAAATTTTTGGATACATCTCTGAATTGTGGAGGACTCGAGGCCTATTGATTTTGGTGAATATCGGTTAATGGGAAGGGATAGTTTACCTGCTACGTTTTATGTTAAAACAGTAATTTTTTCTATGACGAACGATAACTGGCGTAAATTAAAACTGAATCAAATAATTGTTTGCATAAGTGCCCGAGTTGTAGAGGACTCAAGACTTGTTAATTTTGGTGAAGATCGTTTAAGGGGAAAGGGTAGTTTACCTGCAACGTTTTATGTTTTAACAAGAGTAAAGTACTTAATTTTGGTAAACAAAGTAACCTGAAAAGAAGGTGATAATCCACTGTAGCAACGTAGATGTAATATCTATAAAGTGGTTAGTTGAAGGGGGAGGGGATAATTTTTATTTATGTCGTGTACTACGTTATCGGAAAAAAAGAAGTAGTTTGTTGTTAAAATTCCTTCCCGGGCTGTTTGGCCGTGGTCCAATGTTTTCTGCAAACCCAGACGTTTCGGCAGTGCTAGCGGTTAAGGCTGAAACAAGAAGTAGAAAGAAGTAGTTTCTATGGAAATATTTCATTTCGAAAATGATATTAAATATACATGGAAGTCATGTATGGTCTCCATACCGATTTTTTCCTCATGGTTGTTTGGGTGGTTACGCGTACACGCCCACCTGAATGGGCAGTGGTGTTGGCCCAAGCTGATAGTAATGTAGCCCTCGATACGTTCTCTGAATATTTTTTCATTGTCAATGGGTAAAGGAAAGAGCAGTTGCACTAGGATTTTTTGTGTATTACTTTTGATTGTAATAAGCAGGCGTACGTAGTTCCCAAAGTTGTGACTTAATTTTTTAAGTGTTCCAACGGAAGGAGAGCCTGTCATTTGATCATAAGAAGATAATGCTTTGCTGTAAGATCGCTGCGACTGTTAATACCGGCGAACATCAGCAAAATTAATTCAAAATTTATGGAGGCAGTCTATACCGCGCTCGCATAGGATACAACAGAGAGGGGGGGATAGGCTAGGATGATACCCGTACTGGAGTGGACAATATCTTGCTTAATAATTTCGGACTTTTAACGGTTGGTGTTAGAGAAATCGAGCACCAAATATCCTGAAGAAGCTTGTAGCTGAGGTCTGAAAACAGTTTGTAGTAACCTATGTTAGTACTGCCAGTAGTCGTCTTACCACCGGACGTTCTTCCTTAACGGATCTTAGCTTCCCCTTCGTACCAGCATAGGGCCGTGGTTTGCCAAATTCTGTATTTAGAATAACATCTCAGGGCCTCTCGGTATGGACAGAATTTGTGTAGTATCGCTGGAGTGGACAGTTTTAGTGCAAGGAACACCAAGTGCATTTGTTCGCAGCAAATATTTTAGCGTTTTCTCTTGCATCTTGACATGACATTATTGATTACCGTTTGCTGCGTAATAGTAATTGTTTGTTTTCTTATACGTATGATGGTATTATAGGGCATCCAAAGAAATCCACAATTCTAAAGATGTTAACTGGATGAAAGTGCGTAGCCATTGGCGGCAGCCTTATAATTACCATACTTACATTCTCTACGAGATAATGTAAGTACGATTTGCATTTTGAATAATAATGTTTATTGTAGAAAAGGGAATTGGTTTTAAGTTTGGTGTTTCCGTATCGCTGCGACGAATTTTCCTTACATTTATCATTACAAAAGCTACATTAACACCGTACACATAACTCGCGAGTAGGGGCGTATATGCGGGATGGAGGGACTAACGGGACCGGACCCCCCTCCCAGAGGGTCGAAAAAGTTGACGAATTTTGTTAAGCTCTTATTAATTTTCAGGCTTAATATAGTAGTAGCTCTTTTTTATTTAAATGTACAAACAGGTTTATTACACAGCATTAGTAGAGTATACGTTCGAAATACGAAGTATAGGAAAATCAGTTCAGCCATGTTTCAGTAACGCGTATTTTTATCGTGTTATTACCGTTTACTTTAATGGGACCGGTTTCAGTATGTTATCACGCGTATTTCAGTCACTTTAAAGATACTAATATTGACTAGTCTTAACTTGTTTTTGTCTTTTGTATGAAGCCGACCCTCCCCCCCCAGCCAAATTCTAGATTTGCTACTGCTCGCGAGGTTTTAACTATGTCCATAACCGAAGTCCAATGGCAAGTCCGATTAACAGTAACTTAGGGAGGATTATCGTAAGCCATACGTTGCTGCTAGGCAAGTGTATATACAGCTTCTTAATTGTTTGGATTCTCAGGGGACGGTGTGTCGCAGCCCTCGTTGAAACTCGTAAGCATCGAAGATTTTTGTAGTCGTTTACTGCATAAGTCGATAAGGATAGAGATGTTTAATCCTTACTCCAGTTATTCCATCCTTACTCTTGTATTTAGCTCATTGAACCGATAACTTCTTATATAGGCCTACTGTTTATGAAAAATAGATACGTGTATAGGTCTATGTATATTTTTATAGATGTGCAGATCATAGGCGTGCGAACTACATTTTTGTTCGAAAGTTTGATTTTTTTTTTGTGGATGTAGACATTTTGAGTTGAAATGAAACTGTCCAATTGCCACTCTCCGTAACACCGACTCATCCGGACTCAGTTGTAACAAACATAATTTCTTCAGATCTTTGGACTCCCGTTATCCCTCCCTGCAAATTTATCTGATTATTCGACTACGTTGTCTTCTTCGTTCTTGTTAAAATAGGGCTACTACTATTGTGTTCCCACACCATAATTTATGGCCATACCCTGGGCGCGCGCGTGAGAGTGAGCTGCATCTACAGTTTTCTTTAGGTTCGAGGTGATACGATATATTGAATTCGTATAACTAATTTATAATCCTGTTAACAATTTCTTGTAACTTATTTGTGCATAATCCTTCACATCAGAGAATCGAGCTTAATTAAAATTTTAATAATTTCTCCGACATCCACTTAATGTAATATAATAGTGATAATTTTAATTAATTAGTTTGACATAATAAGCAGAATCATGGTGAAAGTTGGTGTATGTTGGAAAATTTGCGAACACGAGTTGTGTCGGCTTGGTGAGACTTGTTGGTCCGTTTAACTAATTAAAGGATCAGCTGACGGAAGTGGGCACTCAGCGGCTCTTAGCTACTACTTACTTAGCATTGCAACGTCTTTTTTGTTTCCATATCTGCTTTCATAAACCGATGTTCCAGTTGTAGGGCCTACTTAAATACGCGCGTGCATTGTTAGTATCCAAAACTGGAGCATTCTTCTGATACTGGTAGTCTAGCAAACTGAACAAATGTAACCCTTACGTTTTCTTTTAGGATTGCAATTATGATTGTAGACTATTCTTTCAAACATGTCGTTTAGAATGTCGAATTCTCCGTTTTTCTACTACTTCAAGGTAAAGTTGAGGTTCCTAAGCTTTCGAAAAGCTTTTTGTGACGATTTCGACGCGGTATCTATATTGGCCTATATAATGCTGCACAATGGGTATGCATAGGCTTGTCACAATTTTTTACTGACCAACCGGGACACCTGTTTAGCGATGTGGGGGTGAGAAGGGACGCTGGAATTAAAATATAAACATTACAGTGATTATTACATTGTTATTTTATAGGGTGTATATAATGTGTAAATATAATACTTAATACATAATAAAGTGTAAATAAAAGAAAATATTTTTTACAATCTTAAGTGCAGTACTTTAAATTGTGTTCAATTAAGAAATTGCTCATTACATTAAGAATTTGCAAGAAGTGTGTAACTTAAACTTGTTTTTTTAAACCAGTCATATTTTTCACTTGAATGTACCTTTCTCAATATGTCTTTTTATTTTTTATAATGTCAAAACATTAATTACAACTAAGTCCAAAATTTACTTTACTCAGCATCAACGCACGCACTGTTGACTCCTTCATTAAACCTCTGTCATCTGCCCAAGCGTTGTTCATCAGTGAGAACACTCTCTCTGCCGGAGCTGATGTTCCAGGAAGACAAAAGATGTACACAATTATCAGTCCAATATTGCGTATTGGGATATTTCATGTAATTTTCCATAGCGTGGGTAAAGAGTAACCATTTTTCTTCACTCGATAGCTTTTTGTCTTTTTCTTTCTCTTCTGTTTCCTAGGCTCCCGCTTTAGAAGTTCAAATTTTCTTAGCAATAACAACTTCATCAAAAAATTCATTTTTGTCATATTTTACCAACATTTTTGTTTATCTTTTCAGTTGTTCTTTCAGTGTCGTCCCATAAGATTGTTTTTTCTTTTTCATTTATCCAGGTAAGGTCATGGGCTTGCTCATCATTTCTAGGAACCAAATGCACTGACCGGGACATTTTGGCAACCTAGCGGGACACCGGGACTGTACTCTGGAACTAGGACTATCACGGTCAAACCGGGATGTATGGCAAGCCTAGGTATGCACATACGTTATGACAAAAATGCAAGGTCAAGCAGTTAGAGTGAATAAGCAAATAAAATACATTTCATTAATAGGATGACGATCGTAACTTTTAATAAGCGGTGGATTACTAGTCCTGTACCACTGTGCGATGCACTTGTACAAGGTCACCGTTAACAAACTTAAACGTAACGTGAACTAGTCAAAGTTTGAATATGATAAGATGCTTGTTCGTTTCTGTGTTATACAATATAGGCTATTTTTTTTTATTGTGTACAGTCAAATTACAAACACAAGATTTACAATATAATAAAGTGATGAGTAATTTGTAATAACAGAATATTCAGTGGTAATCGTGTGTAGAGTTCCGGAAGCTTCATAAGGGAAAGCGTGCAGTTAAGAGCAGATCATGTGAGATTCTCATATTTGAGTACTTGGTGTTGAATCCGGCACTTAGGCACGCGCTAGAGGGGAGTAACTGCGTATTGGATTTATTTGTGCCCCTCGCGTGACATTACTGCCTCATTATTAAGGGTTCCAATGTGCATGCCTCTGTTATAAGGTATTCCTGTTACTGATACGAGTGTGCGCGTACATTCACGAAATGTGACGAGATTTTTAAACGAAGCGACGGTGTCAAATTGATAATGTAGAGAGGTCTCTTCGGATCTCTGGGCGAGAATAACAGGTCACACCGTAAAAACGAATAATATTTTCAGATTGGAACATGACGTCGGGAGCTGAAAAGTAACCCATGAAAACTGATAATCTGAGACGCAAACGGATAAGATGAAAGTTGATGTAATAGGAATCTGTAAGATAAAGTGGAAGAATGGCTTAACAAATTCATCGCGTAAAAGAATTGTCTTCGAAGAGGCTTTATCGATGAACGGAATGATGGCATTTTGTGAGTCAAGATTGATACAAAATATTTTGCGACGATGACGACAACTGTAGAGTCGATGGTGGCGGAATGGATGAGGAATATGAAAAACAAACCAAGGACTCAAAAAAAAAACAAAAGATCCGAAATTTTGAGTTTCAGTAGTTGAGTGACTGGAATTGATATAGTAAGAGAATAAGTGGACTATGTAAATTAGTAGAAACTGGGATGGTTGAAATTTTGTGAAAAATAAAACTAATTCTATGTAAGTACATAGTTTTAAAATCGAGATGCAGATGCTGGGTCAACTACACATACCAACCCAAGTTTATCAAGTATATTTAGGAATTACGGTAGCGCTGCGAGGGGTTTGGTGTTTAACCTCTCGAAAAACATAAGAATAAAGTAAGTGTCCCCGTTAAAATGTAGTGGCAAGTCAAATTAAATAATTACGGTAATTAGTTACATGAATACGAATATTTTAATTTAATTGAGAAAATTGTGTTAGTGGTTATAATCACAAACAGAATTAACACTGTTGCACACCACTATAGAGAAACTATTCCGATTAGCGCTTTCAAGCTTCACAGCTTATCATCAGATTTTCCGATCTGATGATGAGCTATGAAGCTTGAAAGCGCTAATCGGGATAATTTCTCTATAGTGGTGTGCAACAGTGTCAATTCTGTTTGTGAATATTTTTAAATTGAGGTATGCTATAGCTGTTTTGCGAGTACAAAATCATCCCGTCATGCCAACGTCGGTTTACGTGTGGAGCACTTTGATAGGTTAATGTGTTCTTAACACAGTGATACTGTCCGTGTATGCTAATCGGATTGTCCGTGACTAAAATGATAGGAAGATCTCTTGTCTACATTTAATTTGCTGAAAATGTTTAGACAAATGCAGATAATGGCGAAGTTTTAAAAATTTTGCACAAAACATTGAACATTATTATCCGTGCAGAAGGTAGAAGAAAGTTTATGTTCATTTTTTGGTATCGTTTATTTTATTTATATTGTAATATAAGCCTACGAGACCGTCTTAATTGTTTGCATGACTTAACGTTATTGGCGTCTATTAATGTAACCTTTTATGTTTCCAATCCAAACCTGTTTGCTGATTACAACAAAATTAATGAGTAACGAGTTCTTTTTCTTTTAATTTTTGTAGTTTTTTTTACAGAATTCAAACCTCCACCCTCACAGAAGCCACCAGATCCCCACCAAAAAGTCAATCCAGGCTGCGCTCCTGAGGAATCGGAATATGAACTTCACTCCCAAATATGCCCATTGCTAACTGTAATTTGGCAGAAGAATGTATTGTGATGGAGTGTTAATGATTATATGATGAAAGGGGGGAGCCCCCCCTCCGGCGACGCCGTGTTGGTGGACACGTTGAGAATTATAAAATCAAAGAATTACAAAACCGACGTACTGTTTCCTTCACAATCGAGTTAATATTCCTGCAGATGACTCCTTGAGGGCTTTGTTGGATGGATACCGAAATAATGACAATAGAACAGAACCGAGCTCTTCAGGAGGAACGCAGTACGTTGACAGGATGGACGAGCGAAATATGTCGGTAAGGTGTTAGAGAGGAAGCTATGACAGCATGTTGTCGGTACAAGCCAAATATTATTATATGATCTGTCTATTAATAATCTAAATTATAATCTAGTTACAGCTGAGTTCACATGGCAGATGATGAGCGGTTGCGCCCGTCCGCAACAACCTATGTCCAGCTGTTGATACAAAATTCTGTCGTCCCACCTTAGTGCTCAGTAATACTTGCCGAGTGCATTAATAAGAAGCTTGACTGTAAATTTTTATATTATTACAAGTCAATTTATATCTCGAATATGTACCAATAAAATACGATCTTGCATAATACATAGCGTCTATTTGAATATTTTACAGGAAATGTGTAATTTAAGGGTAACCTACTTTACTAAGTTTGACGTGGTTACTCGATTACATATGATTTTGGGTTTTCCAGGACATTGGGTCTGACCGTTTTACTTAGAGCGATATGGGCTAATTCACTTCGTGATCCACAGTTGGGATTTTCAAAAAGTACTCTGTACACTATCGTGCTCTTTGTTGAGGGTGGTGGACACAACTGTTCTTCGAATGTGTGGAATTCCAAAGGTGCTTAATAAGTTTCATAAGAAAAAGCTTGTAAAATTTTTGCAACTTATTTTCGTGTACTTATTTGGTTTCTTTTTCTCATCTCTCGTCCCTTTATTGGATCAACTCTTCTTGATGCGGACGTGTTTGGCGTTTTCTCAGTTTCTAGTTTGTTTATATGCTATGATGACGACAGAATAGCACACTACAAAAATTGAGTAACCATCACGTGTACTGTAATGAATGAAACACATTGTTCAAAGCTGTTAGGCCGTGGTCCAAAGGTGTTGACTACAGACGTTTCGGCCTCGTAATCGGAGGCCATCTTCAGTGTAAAATTTTGTCAGGTGTTCGCCAATAACCCCAGTACTGAGTGAGTCTACCCGACTAACGTTACTTTGAACACTGTTGACTCTGGTCGTGATAGCCCAAGAGCAGTACCGGCTCGTCCATAAGGTTCACTGGTTCAGTGAACCCCCTAAATAATTTAAATATGTTTAAGGATTTGTTGAGATAACGGTTTCACATTTAAATAACAAGATTTGCGGGATTAATCTTGTTGACTGAACAGTAATGGATTCGCGTTATAGGCGAATGAATTGCTCGCTACTTATTGCTTGGAGATGCAAAACAGCTCTCGTCACCTCCTGGACTGTGTAGACAGATTTGGAGGGGAAACTCGCTGTACTCAAAATTACATTGAATTGTCGCTAAAGCTCGTGTTTAGCGATAGAGACGAATAGTTCCGACGAGGCTGAACCGCACTGACCGGGAATTTTAACATTTTCATAATGCCCCCATTCTCCATTATTATGATTTTTTACCACATGATTTGTCCGTCCGTTTACCATTAGTTTTGTGTCAGATTTCTCTATTTCATTTAGAATGCAATGAAAATGTGTGCAGTAAAGCCTTAAAATCAAATAAAATATTGAAATAATTGTATTCCGAAAATAAAGTGTGTTTAATGTAGTCATTAAATAATTGTATTAACGTTAAACTGATCGAAGCGTGTAGCCTATATAACCTTCAAAGTGTTTGCTGGTGTTTTTATGTGTAAAGTGTTCAGGTATTTCTTATTTTTGTGTTCAGTTCATTGATTTGGTGGTCAATCTCTCTCTCCCCCCTCCCACTGCCTAAGATCAAAATTTTAATGAAACATAGTTAATGTCCGAGGTTTTTTTTTTGCAATTACTTGAGGGTTTGTAAAGTAATCCATATAGAACGCCAACTAGTTAATACAGTTACATTGGGTGTCATATTTTATGTGTGCAGATTGTAGGCAGTGGGGGGTGGAGAGAGAGAGAGAGAGAGAGAGAGAGAGAGAGAGAGAGAGAGAGAGAGAGAGAGAGAGAGAGAGAGAGAGAGAGAGAGAATTTGTTTTTAATAGATTATAGATTATATGACAAGGAAGCGTATGGAAATTTAGAGTATTTACATTTATTCGTAGTAGCCATATTTTGTACGAGTAAAAGATATGAATTTATTACGTTATATTTTGTTAACGTTACAGCCGATGGAGGGTTTAAGTTCAAAGCTTAAGATAGACTACTTTATATTTTAGTAATTTACAGTGCAAATTATTTTGCACTACTTTGCACCCCGTTTTTTGGGGTTCTTGTCTGACATTGACATATGCTAGTGAGAGTGGGTCATGGCGAAAAAGGAATGCGCCAAGATTCAGAGTGCTGAAATGGACTTTGAAATAATTTAACCATACATTATAAGATGGAAGAAGGAACGAGGTTATAAGAGGACAACTAGAAGTAAGAGATGTGACTACATTGATTTCAACTTATAGAAGACAACGGTGGAACCATTTGTAAAGGATGACGGAAAACCGATTACCAAAAGCGACGCTGAAATATAGTCACTGGTAGAAAAGACGTGGGTCGTCCGAGAATGGGATGTGTGCCGGAACAGGTTTATATAACATAGTCCTTGAAATGATGAAAAAGAAGAGGTTTTTACAATATAAGAGGAAGATAGTACTATTGTTGTGTACTTCGTCGCTTTGAGTATAACTGCAGTTATATTCGTTATTGAAATAGTAAGACAAGAATAGATTATATGACAAGGAAGCGTATGGAAATTTAAGAGTATTTACAGTTATTCGTAGTAGCCATATTTTGTACGAGTAAAATATATGAATTTATTACGTTATATTTTGTTACCGTTATAGCCGATGGAACGTTTAAGTTCAAAGCATAAGTCTCGTGTATTTGGGCACACGAGATGACCGTAGCCCAAGGCGTTGTAGATTTCTTTTTTGAAGCATATCATTTGCCATATTGAGTGATCCGATGTCATTTGAAATTCAAATGCTTTTCAATTCATCGAATGCAATGTATACAACTTAGCAGGCTACGCTACGCCAATGTTTTGTTTGTAAAGTTTATGTTTAAATGTATAATCAATAACATCTCATTTCTCTAATGTAATAGTAATTTTATGATATTGCGCCTTGGTCGGAATTGATATACGTAGCAATAAAATGCGCTCCACCTCCTGTGGTGCGTGAAGGAGGAGGGGTTGATAGGTCGGTCGACATCTCTGCCTAGAGAAGGGTGTGGTATTGCATAATCCGTAGTAGTGGGGCAATTTGATAATTCCATAGCGATTCTTTTTTTTCTGATTTAGTGCTTATTTTACATAAAGATTTTACATTTATATATGTTACATTATGTACGTATTGTGAACATTAGTCTCTGTAAATGAAGCTGTTTTAAACGTTTTCGCTTTCGTTTAATAACCTAATAAAGGCGAGGAGGGGCGTATTTGGGGGGGGGGGCAATGGGACCAGACCTCCCTCTCTCAGAGGGTCGAAAAAAGTTAAAAGAATTTTTTTAATCTCTTAATTTTTAGCCTATTTTATTATTTTTTCAGTTGTATACGTTAATATATCAGTAACTCTTTACAAATATGTGTTTTTTACGTAAATATTGTACTCATTTTACATTAATTATGTGTCGGTTGTGAAGATTAGATTCTCCGGTAAATGAAGCTGTTTTAAAACGTTATCACTTTTGTTTGATAACCTAATAACGGCGAGCAGGGGCGTATTTACGGGGGGGGGGGGGCGAATGGGACCAAACCCCCCTAGATGGTCGAAAAAGTTGACAAATTTTGTCAGTCTCTTAATTTTTAAACTATTTTATTATTTTTTCAGCTGTGTATTCTAATGTAGTAGTAACTCTTTTTTTAAATAAACAGGCCGTGTATTACACAGTATTTGCGTACACGTGTGAAATATGAAATAGGTATAGAAAAATTATTGCAATCAATAGGCTAAGTATCTTCTAAACGCTGTTTCAATGACGCGCATTTTTATGGTCGTATTGCCGTTTTCTTTAATGGCATGGACTTTAGGTTATCACACTTTTTTACTACTTTGAAGATAGTAGTGTTGATTAATCTTCACTTGATTTTTCTTTTGTATGAATCTGATTTGACCGGGACCCCCTCCCCCAATGCCAAATTCTAGATACGCCACTGCCGACGAGTCATGAATATTACAGCCAATGGGATTAAACAGGGCAAAATATTTTTTTGCGGAAATATTCTAGTGGGAATATAATTATCAGTAGATACGCCTGTACTCCAAGTATGTATCAGCGCGTTAATATGTGTAACGAATCTGTTTTCCCCATTGTAAGACTGCTGTCTCACTAACATTTTTCGCATCCCCACCCGTAAAAACTGCGTATAAAAATTATCCAGTGTACAGGAATTCATGTATGCAATAAGCCGAGTGAGGTCATCTTAAAAAACTGAGGATATATCAAATGTGCAGAACAATTCACATAAAAAAAAAATTAAAATATTTACTTTATCTATTCGTATTACAATTTACATTCGTTTATATTTGAGCGAAATAGTTGCTATGAATCGAGCCTATATCGCAGTACATAATAAAAGTGGGGTAAGGACGGGACGGGCCGGGCCGGACATACTGGCGAATACACTACGACAGCTGGTAGGCAGCTGGGTTACGTCACATGTGTTGTTATATAACGGTTTTGTTGTTTTTGTACCCAAAACGTCTTTTGTTGTGCCACACTCGCCTTATTACGTCCACCGATACAAATATTTCCGAAAATTTTTGTAACTAAAATAAACATATAAACAGAATGCATTTAACGTTACTCGTTACCGCACGTATAACCATTACTGCGCGCCTAATAAGGAATTTATTGATGTCGTGAGGTGAAATCCATTCTTCAGTGGCAGAATAACTGTATTAAACCTTTATTTTCTCGATGGACCAGTGTGGCTAGAAAGCATCTGGCTTCGTTGTGGAAGTAGGAAATTCTAGTTATGGGTATGAAGAAACGACGTAGTAAGGGTACATTCTGAATTAAGGGAATGACGAGAAGTCCAGAAAATGACAAAATACAGTCGAACCTCTATATAACGAAATTGAGAATCCCGGAAAAAATTCGTTAAATAGAGGTTTTCGTTATATAGAGGTATAAACCATTTATAACAAGAATTCCCCGTCTAATTTTTTTATGAATGTTGTTTCACGTTCTATAATGAATTAATATTACGTACCGTTATTTTTCTTAATAGCGCATACTTAAAAAAGTAAATGTATTTTTTATGTCATGCTTTACATATTAATCTAATACATAACAAGTACGTACTGAATAAAGAGTTTGTGTATTTCATGTAAAGACTTACCTTGTACATGGTTGTAGGCTATACGTAAAAGCATGTTGAACTGAGTTTTAGGTTAACACTGTATTTTTATTTCTAGCACATAATTTTTTCACAACAATAATACAAAAAATGAATACACTAACTTTATTTAAAATGTTAAAAAGCACTAATCCTAATGCATTCTTTAGTCTTTGATGGATGTTGATCGGTAATGTTGACAGTAGGCTATATAATTTTTTATACAGTTGTAATTCGTTACTTGAAAAAGTGGGTAATTTTCTGTTGTTTTCTGTGTTTGAATAAGATACTACGTTCAAAAAAAGTTTCACATCTATTTAAATACTCAAAAATACTGTCAGGTACTTCGTCCTTGAGATGTAGTGCAAGCCTAATTGCTTTAAATGACTGTAAAACCTCGTCGTCGGTAGGTTTTCTCTTGTCTTGCTTGTCTTCAAAATTTTCGTCGTCATCATCATCATCATCATCTTCTACCGGTTCAGAGGACTTGCTAACACTATGGAGTATGTCGTCATCGTCCGGAAAATCAGAAACAGTAACCTGTTCATCAGCAGTGATGAAATCTTCCAGTGTAACTTCGTTACTGACATTTCCAGTTGTTTGTAGAAAATTCCAGTGACTTCTTAACTGTACTAGTGTCATATCATCTTCTTCATTCCATTCTGTCGTGGCGGTACTGAAACCAGCTTTACAAAAACAATGGAATATTGTTTCATCGCTAACATCATTGGTCCATACTTTTGATAATTCAGAAATGCACTCCCGGAGATCAACAATATTAACAGGGACAGTCTGGTTGTTCTCTACAATGGTAACAATTTTTTCAGGATTCTTTTTCGGTAGTGCAATTTAAGAGTTTTTAATTACCCCCTGATCCATTGGTTGTATAATTGACATTTGGTGGGAAAAATACGACTTTTACGTTATTTAATACAGAATTAATGTCTCCAGGATGAGCCGTACAATTATCAATAAAAAGCACAATTTTTCTTTTTTGTGTGGTCATTTGTTTGTCCAGCTTTTTTACCCAACCTGTAAAATGTCAGTAGTCATCCACGCCTTTTTGTTAAATGTGTAGTCTATCTCTAGAGATTTAACTCCTCGAAAACAACGCTGAGTTTTACTTTTGCCAATTACCAACATTTTAAGTCTTTCAGTCCCTAGCATGTTTGCAGCCACTAACACCGTAATTCTTAGTTTACTTTGTTTACCACCAAACAATTTTTAAATGTTAGCGTTTTGTTGGGTAAACATTTAAAAAATAAACCCGTCTCGTCCGCGTTGAAAATGTCTTTTCGCGGATATTCTTTTAAAATCGGTTTTAACACAGTCTGCTTCCAAGTTTCACAGTTACTTACGCTGGCACTTGCACTTTCTCCACAAATTACTTTATGAATTACACCATGCCTTTTTCTAAACTTCTCTAACCACCCATTGCTGGCCTGGAAATCCTTGTGTCCCAATGCAGCACCAAATTCCAGGGCTTTTTCTTTAATTAATGTCCCGGACCGTCATCCATTTTAAAATGGCTTCGTCGATATCATCATACATGCTACTTTTTAACTTTTTCCTCACTAGACTTTCTTTACGTTGGTCTGCTTCCTGTAGTATCACGTCCCGATTTTTAAAATTGTCGACAGTGAACTTGGTGGGATTTCAAATTTTTGCGCGTTATCGTTTTTTTTTAACACCTTTGTCAACTTCGTGTATAATGCTAATTTTTTCCGAAACACTAAGGCACTTCCGTTTTGACATTGCATACGGCACACTACAGAAACAGTACACGACTAACCTGTATAACACGACTAACGCAATCCAAAGACAGAGACAAACTGAGTTAATCCCAGGAAAAGTTATTGGTGAACTGTATGTATGCATGCACTGAACAATAGAGGATGTCTGGGCCAAGTGAATTCTAAGAATTCTGTTTATGTCTATTTCAGTGTTCTGTGTTAGTTAATGGATTTTGGGGAATTCCGCTACTCTTATGTATAGGTTTACAATAACGCCCTTTCCGACCAGGCCAAGCCCGTCGCTAACGGGTAACGGCAGAACACGTGTTTAAATCTTTTCTTAGGGTTTTATTGTTATGGATGATACAGTACAAATGTAAGACAATTTAGGGAATTTACGCTTTACAATTTCAATAAAAATAACCTGTCATTTTCGGCTGTAGTCAAGAATACATTGTGCTTGTTTAAAAGTACAATTTAGGTACAGAAATCAAAAGAATAACTACCTTTAAACTCAGAGATGTCTTGCACGAAATTTAATGGCATTATTTTTACAAAACAATTGAGTAAAAATTACTGTATGTTGATATGCAGTGTCAATGTGTCACCATTTCGTTATATAGAGGTATGAATACGTTAAATAGAGGTAAATTTATACGTAGTTTTATTACAACGTCACGGTGCAGTAAAAAATTCGTAAAATCGAGGTTTTCGTAATAACGAGGTTCGTTATAAAGAGGTTTGACTGTATATATGAAATATCGGTATGGAGAACCCATACATGACTTCAATGTTCTAAGATTTGTATTTAAAATCATTTTCGAAATGAATTATTTCCATAGAAATTACACCTTTTTACAGCCTTAACTACAGTACTGTGGTCACTAACGTATACCACCTCACGTTAGCGCACTCTATATTCACTGATGATGGCAGTCGATGGCACTGCCGAAACGTCTGGTTTTGCAGAATACATTGGACCACGGCCGAATAGCCCGGGTAGGAATTTTAACAACAAACTACTTCTTTGTTGTCGATTAACCATGATTTTCATTTATAGAAAATTACCTCCTCCTCCTCCAACTACCCTTTCGTTTATAGATTTCATCTACCGTTCTACAGTGGATTATTGTGACCTTTGGAGGATACTTTATTTATTAAGTACTTTTATTCTTGTTAAAACAAAACAAAACGTTGCAAGCAAACTACCCCTTCCCCTTGACCGATCTTCACCAAAATCGATAGTTCTCGAGTCCTCTACAACTTAGGCACATAAGCAAAAAATTATTTGATTCTGTTTGAATTTGCTTCAGTTATCGTTCGCCATATGTAACTCAGAAGCTGTTAGGTCTTTCAACCGCCACTCACAGCATCTGAGGACGATCTCAGATTCCGGGGATCGAAACGACAAGCGTGTAACAATTACGACGGAAGCAGTCCGGATAGAGGATTTACCCGTAAGCAATCACCAAACCGCTTAGAGGTTTTAAAGAAAGTATCCAATTTATAGGCGGGGTTTCGAAAACCCCTTTTTGGGGGTTCTTGTCTGATATACCCGTGTGTGCAGAATATTATTGAAGGCGCAGAATGCTATTTGAAAAGGCTATAAGTCGTAAACTGAGTATAATTTTTTCTATGGCAAACGATAACAGCTGCAAATTCAAACAGAATCAAATAATGTTTTGCATACAGCCATTAATTGTAGAGGACTCTAGGCCTATTGTTTTTGGTGAAGATAGGTTAAGGGAAAGGGGTAGTTTACCTGAAACGTTTTACGTTTTAACAAGAGTAAAGTGCTTAATTTTGATACAGTATCCTGAAAAGAAGGTCATAATCCACTGTAGAAATGTAGATGAAATATCTATAAATGAAAAGGGTAGTTGAAGGGGGGAGGGGGTAATTTTTTTATAAATTAAAATGGTAGTTGGAGGAGGTAAATTTTTATAAGTTTTATATGTGTACTACGTTATTGACAACAAAGAAGTAGTTTATATTGAAACATTTCATTCAACTTTAACAAAATTCTATATTTTTTCATTTTAATTTAAAATCATGTATGAGAGAAAATATATCGTTCGTGGCAGGCAAGCATATCTCAATTATGTAATGTTTACCTTTTCATTTTATTATTATGATTACCGCAATAAAAGGGCAGGCAACACACACACACACACACACACACAATTCGCGTTATTTCTGGCCTCACTTATGTTTATTTTCTTACATTTGCACGCTTTTTAAATGGAAAGTGGCGAAACCAACACCAACACAACACGTGCAAGCCGAAAAAGTGTCCAGCGTGGATAGCTATTTGCTTCCTGTGGATCGCTGGGCAGTGTAACTTCACGTGTTTACAGAGGAACGGTTCATAGACAGACTTTTCGTCTTTAGGGAATGAACCCTCTGCAAGATGCTCAGGGTCCATGAGCGCCTTCGGAGGAGGGATGATTATCTGCGTAGTTCTGTTTCTTTATAAGAATAAAGTAAACCTACCTAATTTTTATGGATAAAGTGACTGAAAATAACATTATATTAAACGGCTACCCCATAATAACAAAAATATCTATAAATAGTGAAATTAGTTTGAGGGTGGGCGATATTTTTTTAGAAATTACCGAACCGAATTCGAGTAAATTATTTTAAACACAAATCTTACAACATGGAAGTCATGTATGGTTCTCCATACTGATTTTGTTTATCCCTTCGGCGGAGTGGATCGGTAAGGAAACGAGAGTTGGGGGGGGGGTTCTGTCAGGGCAGCCTGGGGGTACCCTGGGTCCTGGGCTGGCAGGATGGTGCACATCTTCAGCAGGGTGTGCATCTAGTGTAGAGACGGAGGAGCCTACAGTAGGCCAACGGCTGCACACACTGCGATCATACTGCGATCGGGCAGAGAGAGCTCGTCAGCTTAGGTGAACGGAACTCTCTAGGGGAAGAACAGCCCGAAATCGAAGTTCATGGTCCTCCAGGATGGAGATTTTTCAGCAGGCCAGTAACCTGCTTAAGTAAAAGTATATGTACTTACAGAACTCATACGAGCCTCGGAAATCGGATCCGTCTACCTGTGGCTGCCTTGTGTTATCACCCTACTGGGAAGAGAGATGTCGGTAGACCGTGGAGAAGATGGTTTCCGGAACAGGTCTAAGGCCTAGTCCTTGGAGCGGTGGTGGTGGTGATGATGATATTTCTTTTCTTTTTTTAAGTGAATCTTTCTGTATACTTAACATGTCCTCAGTTTGTGTGACGGCCTAACTCGGCTTATTGCATGTATGCGTTCGTGAACACTGGATTATTTTTATACCTAATTTTAAAGGTGGTGATGCGAGGAATGTTAGTGGGACACCAATCTTATGACGGGGAAAACTAATAAAACTAATTCGTTACACGTATGAACGCGTTGATTACACATACATGGAGTAAAGACGCGATTACGGTTCATTTTGTAATACAGACTCGTACGTTGGGAGTGATGGTTCGCAGATCCTAATCACAATATGGAACCGTATTTATTTTTGAACGTTGATCTTCACAGATGTATTTGCTTGGTAAATTGAGAATACAGAAAATGGATTAGCGAATCACCAAAGTTCTAAAATAATTGAAAACCATGCTGACAATCTGTAGATTATGGATTTGCTTTTTTTTTACGTTTACTTATGCAGTCTGTTAATACATAATAATAAGCGTAATTGTTGACAGAATGCATAGAATGCAAGAACTAGTCCAGTGACTAGTTCTCTGTATGAGTATTTAAAAGTGATATTGGATAATGTATTTAAGGATCGTAAGGTCCTAAGTAAGTCCCGTCGAAATGTTAACTTTAATCGTCTTGTCTGCAGGCTCTTATCTAGCAGATTTATAGCTAGAGGATTTGTGAGCCCTACAAGCCGTTTTACATATCTTCCAATGAACTGCGCAATGGTTGCACTGACTGTAGGTAGGTCTAGACGTCTCTATTGCTGACGATCCACGGTGCATTGGTTATGGCACGCAGTACCTTGGCCCGAAACCTTTCCATTATAACGATGTTGGATTTGGAAACAGTTCCCCAAACTGTAAGCCGTATTATGGATTTGTAGGAAACTCTAGGATAGATGGCTCATACCAGTTGTGGTAAGTTGTCTGTCACTGAGGTCTCACGTGTGAATCACCCCGTATCATTTTTCAGATTCTATGAGCTCGCTTGGCGAAAATAAAAGTCTTTGTCCTGTGTGGCTGAAACGCGTGAACGCAAGAAAATATTTTTAACGAGGGATTTGGAAGAATGTACAGTAATAACCTTTCTTCACGTTGTACTGTAAACATTTATAAGGAAAGAGAAACTTTCCAATACCTTGTAAATTACATTGAGGTCATTATTTGAATACAAGAGTACCAATTATAGGACACCTTACCAACGAAATCGAGTGGAACTCGCTTGTAACGAGATTGAAGGGACCGGACAAATGTGCTCGTTAAAACCGGGTGCTCGCTACATCCGAGTTGTCGACTCACAAGCCTACATTTTTATACCGCGATTATCGGAACAGACAACAAAAAGTTACTATAGAAGAGGTTTTGCGCAATCAAAGTTTTGACATGTTTTATATTATACGCTTAAAAGTGAAATTTAGACTTAAACATTTTTTAGACGCTTACGTTCCTTGCTGAATATTGGCGTAGTATATTGCATTCGCGAAATATAGTGAAGTAACTGTGTTGTAAAAACTACCAAAAATCAGCCGGTCATCTGTCAGAAACGCAAAACTTTCCATGTCTGGATGTGTACAACATTTATTTTTAAATTACAAAAAAATTCACTCTAATTTACTTGTCTTTTTCTTCTTCGTTCTAAATGGAATCGTCAAAATTATATTTGGCACACATAAGTCAATTAATCTTAAAAAAGTCGTCTATTTTTGTTTTAGTAATTTTGTATTTGTAGATATCAAAACAGTTTCGTAATTTATTTAAACATTCCACGAATTCATCACTTAAATTATTAGTTTCACTAAATTGCGTTTATGATTTTAAACGAATTTAAAATGCTGTATTGTAACGAACTTTTGTTAGAGCTTGACTCACGAACAAGCCTGCGACAAAATGCTCTATAACCAACCAAGTCTCCAATGCGTTGCTACTCGTTAAAACCGAGTTTAATTATCATTACCAAGATACAAAACCAAACAAATCTCGTACTTTTGCTCGTTACATCCGTGTTCTCGTTATAAGCGAACTCGTTATTCGCGAGTTTCACTGTACATGTAAATGAGAATTTAACGTAAATCTGCACAACTTACATGGAAGTTGTACACCGTTGCGTGCACCCCGCTTCTATGCAGATGTAATGGATAGTATTTGCTTATAAAGTGTAGCAGGTTATTTAGTTTTATCTGTGCATATTTTTCTTCTCAGGAAGAAGAGTGTGTGTTTTTAATTACGGTGTTTGGTCAACAGACGTCCCGCTAGATACTGGTATTTCCACCCATTCAACAAATGTATCTTATCATTCGATTTATCATTAATTCGTTTGTAAAGTCGGATTTTGGAGGCACCAAATGAGTGGCAGAATGTGTAGATCATCCTCTTAATCACATAGCGTACTGCAAGTAATACGCTACACAACATTGTGCGCAGTTTTGTACTGATGAGCACTTACTGAGCGCATATCAAAATCCACGTCCGTAGTCCTTACACGTAGTAAATTGGGCTTGAACGCTGCATAAGATATGAGGTTTTCATTCCATGGTTACCGTATTTTCTCGTGTATAATCCTCACTTTTTTCTCAGATTTTCTTCCAAAAAATGTGGGTGCGTATTATACTCGAATAATATAATTTGGATGCTAAATTGTAGATCTACACTTGTAGGCATACAAGAACATATTATGCATGCCAGAGTTGCTAACGTCGCTTAAAACTTTCAGACTTGACTCTATTAATACTAATAGTAAGACGAAATTTACCCGTAATTTGGTTCGCAATGTTTATCACTTATCCATCAGTCATTAGTTTACGTCGTAGGCTTGTAATGGCCATCTGTTGTTGTACAAACGAGGAATATGAACAATTTCGTTCGTCTCAAATTGGGAATCCAGACAAGTGTATTGTCTTTTGCGATGTTACAATGACCACGAGGATTGATAAAAAGGGTACGAAATCTGTGCCGATCAGAGCAACAGGAGACGAAAAATAAAGGTGCATCAGAAGAATCAGAAGAGGAGAGTAATTCTATACTGCCTTCTTCAGAAACAGACGAAGAATGCAGATGTTATGTGCTAGTGAAAAACAAAAATAAAAACTATTACTTCTGTAAGTTTGAAGTTATTTCAGATTTTATGATTTTAAAATTTGTTTTGTGCTCACAAATAAGTGGGCATGGAAATTGCTACATTTTTTCAATTTTTTTATATGAAACACTTTTTCTGCACAGTATAATATTCAAACAATATATATTTTCCAACATCCTAATAAATTTGTTGAACCGTTTCTCATCACAATTACGGATGTGCCTTGGACATGAAGGCGCATAATACACGCGAAAATACGGTATATCCTGGGATGCATTTAGCAAGTTGTCTCCTCCAAGAGTGTTTACGGTACAGACACGGTGTTTATGACGGTGATACGACAGGGATGGGATGGGGCCAGAGGGTCGCCTTGTGCTTCGGTGCTTCGTGAAACACGATTTGTCTCGTGAGATGGATTCGAACCGACGAGGTTTCACTTGAAGACGCTGACATCTGGGAATTACTATCAGTGAATAGTCGAGGCAGTTTATGACCAGTTGTTATTGAACGACGTTGGTGGTGTCTTTATGGTTGATAATCCTTGTGAAAGAAAGTATAGTATAGTAATGGATAATATACCGTTGATACAGCATAGCGCCGTGAGCGTGTTAAACGAACAAGCATATAAGGACCTTCACGCATTTGTATTCATATATAATACGGTTTTCGATTTAAATCTATTTAATATGCCACAAACGTCGGTCGTAACCTTCACAATTGATTTAAATACTAAACTCTTTATTTATTGGCAGGTTTTAACAAACCTTATGATCGATTATTTAAAAAATGTAATTAGGATATGCGTGTAAATTGTACGCGGATTTGTTTAAAGAAAAAATATAAAATTTAATTATATTGAATCATACGGTTTGTAAAAGAGCTAAAGCAGTGAACTCCCGTTCGCACGAATATTAGCGTACGGTTAGTCAACACAGTCAACGGTTAATTGAGTAAAATAATTCTTGATTATACGTTTGAATGAGCACCATCGACGATCGTTGATGTAACGAACGGGACAGCGGTATCAATGCCACCATCACCTCTGAGGAGCCTCAATCCACACCACACGTTGTCGCTTCTTGACCGGCTACGATCGACTGACTCATTTCTCACTGGTGCATGCAACAACACAGTTGCATCGATCGGTTGTAATGTTTTTTCGTTATTTTTTAATACAACTCGGCGTCTTGCCAGTGACGTGTTACCTGTGGCTTTTGTTTTGCATATCTATTTAGGCGCTCTTTGTTCCGTACTTAGAAGGTACGTGAAAATTGCCAATTATTTAAGCAGTTTTGTAGCCTAATTTATTTTTTATTTCATTGTGGTCATTAAGCCGTGATGACGTGCTGGAGTGTTTTGTGAGCCGGTCTCATTTTTATTGGAAGTCTTTAGTTTATACTCCCAGCTTGTTCGAAGAACTTGTTTTAATTTTTGTGTAACTTTGTGTGTGTCATTTCTGTGCATGTTTTTCGGCTATGTTATTATGTACTGGTGGCATAATTCGTTTTCGGTTGAGAATATTTTATTGGCAGTCTGAGGGAATGTGTTTATGACGTAGGAATATAGAAATGAATGCTATTTTTAGTATTCGAACTTCTTGCAAATAACCGTCGTGTCGAGTCATTAACTGTGTGGAAAATTTAGATAGGTAAATGTTTTTCTGTGGTATACCTTTGCATACGAAAATACACGTTATAAGTAGTGTATCATTTCTGGGCGCTTTTTATTACAGGATGTTTAAATAACCAAACCAGATGCCGTATCTGTAACCATTACCTGGGGATAAAGACAACATTCTCCTTCTCAGTAGAGATTCTACGGATTTTTTTCTCATTCGTAACGTGCCCTAAAAACGCGAAGAGAAAAAGGGAATGAGGTTCGCAAGTAGTCGTAATGACTCTAATGTCTTAATTTAACTGAATAGGGAAAGGGGAATTCTTTGTCAACCTTTCGGATGCCTGATTAATCCCCAGAATCGATTATCGCTGTGTTTCTACAATTTTTTTCCTTTTAAGTCTCAATACCATTTTACAGGTTCGTGTGTAGACATCCTAAGATACGAGATTACTGTTCGGATTTTGGTAAATAGGAAGGAGCTTAAGCGGTATGTTACCATAGTAATAAGTAGTTAAGTTAGAATCGAGCATGTGCAATTGAAGAACCCCCCCCCGCCACGTTGATTGATGATGTCAGGGATGCATTCCTAGAGTTCTGTACTCGAATCGTGAATTACCGACAAATAAAGGTGTGTGATAGGCTACATAAGCCTCTAGATTATTATGAGGAAAACGATGGCACCACAAGTCTAGCTACTAGTGTTTTAATATCTGATAGGGTCTGAGAAGATACTACCGTTTGGTGAAAAGTATAGAAAACGAAAAATATTCATACCATTGAATATACTACTAAAATAAATCTAGAGATTGGTTAATGGATTTTTATATGAAGATGTTTACATCATTCGTAGTAAATATCGCCGTTCTTGTCTTAAATTCTGATAGCCACATGTACTGTCATTGACGAATGTGCATAACGTGTTTAAAATAATATAAATAATAAAATAGTAAATGATACTACATAATAAAGTACAGTAGAAAAATAAAATACACGAATAAAGTATTCAGAAAGTGAGGAGTAAGGAGCCACGAGAAATGTATAGAGTATTTTTCAAAATTTTGATGGTTTTATGAAGATATGTGTGGAAACTAGACATTTATAGTTGGAATGCACGTGTTCATTGTGTGTGTGTGCGCGCGCGCGCGTGTGTAAACTTGAATACATGTAAGCGAGAATATCGCACGCGATATGCTATTTTTTTATAGCACACCGACTTTGTATGTTCAAAATGATTAGGATTGTTGAATATTTGTAGGATATGTTCGAATATCAGTCTTCTGTACCGCATGAAAGACTTTCAAATCATGCTGTTTACAGGAACATGCACCTGCAATTGAAATACAAGAAGCAAACAAATTGTTTGATTGTATTTATTTTCTAATACGACGTGAAATTAGTTTCAGTATGAATATCGTTTGTGTTTAGGCCGTTCTCAGTTTCTTCACTTCTTCAAAAGGTATCTGTAATCAATGGTGTTTTCCTGAAAATGATGCCAGGGCTCAAAGATCATGCGGTGGCGGACGTAGTTTTGGTTAAAATTTAAAAGAGCGAAATTATATGTTTCCTACTACCCTCCAAATTTAATATCTGTGAGAAGTAAATCGGATTGTTATTAATTGGCGATAGACGTTTTGGCTGCTATATCAAACTCTGGTAAAGTTGGTTCCCAGCAGGTGTTTATTTGTTTGTTTACTTTTGTCGGAATAGTAGGCTACAGTGTTATGCATTAGATATGCGGGTACTTGTGAGCTTTAACAAAACTTATTTCGTTCTCAAGTTCTCTGGCCCACTTTGTGAACAAAATCCAAACCGGGAACATAAAAGGTGTTCCATTAGAGCTTGCAGACTTAGCATGTCCACGCAACAGAAACATGAACAAATTTATGTCAGATTATTATTTACACTTTTTACGATTGTTGCGATACTCGTTGGACACGTAAATGTAGGTCAACAACGCTGTTCCAAGCTCCTCATCAAACACAGATTATGAAGATATTGTATATGGTCTTGAGTACATTTTGTGGTGGTGTGTATTGAAAGACGATTAGCACAGACGAGCAATATCTAAGAATGTTTGTACGAAAAGTCTTGCGAAAAATCTTTGGACTTCTACAAACTGAAGATGGCTATTGGAGGATCGAATACCATGAACTGGACCAACTGATTCAGGGTGCCGACATATTCCCGTTTATTAAGAGTAGGAGGCTTGAGTGACTCGGCTACGTAAGGCGAATGGATGACAGAAGAAAGGCTAAGAGAACTGCAGATTGGAGACCGGTAGGTAGAAGAATTAGAGATTGACCCAGAAAGAGATGGTTGGATGACGTGGAGGATGATTTGAGATGTGTAGGGGTTGGATTAAACGTGGTCGGAGACCGATGTGTAACGAGAGGGCGGGATGGAAGGAGTCCACTGAGCAGCCTAAAATCTACGCTGGGTTGTAACGCCAGGAAAAGTAAAAAGGAAAGGACTGAAAGACGATTAAATTCACAAAGTAGTGCGGTCGATGGCCGACGAGAATATGCAGATTCAGTCATTTTTGAGAAGATTCTAACGCGTGAATGGCAGACGCTAAGAATTTTGGATTTCCTTCATGAAAGTGGTGTGACGAGACTAACGATGAGCGCTGCTGGCTCGAGATGAAACTTGATAAATTAAGAGGCAATTGTTCCGAGGTGGTACCGAATGGTCAAGGATAATGTTTGCGTTTAATTTAGATTAGCGTCTTTATTCCTTGTCTTAGTACTGAATACATTAATGTTGTTTCCTGTTTACTTTGGGCACTGACTCCGTAATACATTTATTTTGTTCCAATTTCGTATGCTCATGTAATTCATGTTAAACCCTTCCGTTACTACATTAAGCCTTTTAGGTTATGCAGTCGTTAATAATTGTTAGTGGCGGTAACTGTGTTCAATATGTAAAATCGGGTTGATGTTCCTCTTATTTTATAGTGTACAGGCCTAATGGATTTTATGGAATCCTTGCAGGGGCAGCGCATGCAAGCTGCGGAATGAACACAACAGACACGCTCCGTTGAGTCGCCAGAGTAATCAGTCGTTAAGACTTCAGACGGTCCATAACCGTACGTACTTCACCGGTATACATTGATTTGCATAATAATTTTATTGATTCGTGGTTATCAAGTAGGCTGTGAGTATGTGTGTTGTGTGCATGTGCACAAACGACCGAGACCGAGGCACAGCAGGCAATTTAGTTTGGGTGTCGTCACAGTGATTTCCGGTCTACTCGACGGCCTCCTGAATCTAATTTTACGACCCGCCCAAGCTTTGTTCGCCGTTGTTTATTTAGGTGGTAATATTGTGTTGATTCGTGTTTATATCAAAAGCAGCGCGCTGTTTAGAAAAATAATCAGCGTGTTGTATGATTGACGACTATCAATTTACTCTCGTCGTGAATTATGTGCCGTAGGGAGGCCCGACAGTTCCAGACGTGGTCCACCCTTCTACCCAAAAAGAATGCATTCTGTCTGAATCTTATTAACTTGATTCGTTCAACGTTGGTTCAGATAACAGCACTGCTGTTTTGTTATAGACCCAACATCCCCAAAGTATATTTCAGGAATTTTATCATATTAATGAATTACGTGAAAGAATTTCGAATTTTTTAGTTTCACAATCTAGTAAAAAATTAAAACTGTATGGCAATGAAAATAAATTTTTATAAATATTTTGTATGTACGATGTGGAAGTGTTGTTTTCCCATACCTGTGGTCATTGCTGAAATGTGAAAACAAAAATAAAAGCGACACAAAAAATGTTAAACGTGGTTTTTGTTCTAGAATGATTGTTAATATACCATGCACTTCCTCCGTTGTGGTTTGGACAAATGTTAAACATTTTAGAAGATAATCCTCATCCTGTGTTCCCGATAGTAGGACAAATGTGCTCCAGCAAATGTTCTATTCCTAGATAAAGAAGAGACACGATTGTATTGGAATAACGCTTTATGAAAACTTTGTCATATACTTAGCGAATGAGTGAGTAGGGAGAGCGCCTTGTAAAATGAATATCTCTAAGCTCAAACCAGATAAAGGTTTCAGAAAATATTTTCACTGAATCGGAGTTGCTGATGCCTCAGTGTTTTGCTTTACAACTGTCAGTTGTTAGTGTGACTTCGTATGTAACGGTAATACTTTTTACAGCGGAAAACTGTAAGCAGGACCTGATAGTAATCATCAGGAAGAGAGAATCTTGTAAATATCCAGGTGAGGATTAAGATAGTTATAAACAACACCACTTTAGGACAAGCGGGCCGTTTCAAATATCTCGCCTGTGGAGTAAGCTATGAATCTGAATAATGATGTACAAGAGAGAAGATAAATAAATTTAGGAATGTTTGTGGTACGATTCATAGAAATCTTAGAAATAAAACAAGACGCAGTACAAGGATTAATTTTATAAGACAATTGCAATACCCACGTTGATTTATGCGTGTGAGGCGAGGGTCATGACAAAAAAGGAAAGCGGCAAGATTCAGAGTGCTGAAATGCAGTTTATTCGAAATCCTTTAAATTATACATTGCAAGATAGATTAAGGAATGAAGATATCGGAGCAGAACTCGAAGTAAAGGACAAATGAAATTATTTTAATTTACAAAAGACAATGGTGAGATCATCTCCAAAGGATGACAGAGGATCGATTGCCGAAAGCTGGACTGAACTATAAAGCTATTGGTGGAAGAGACGTGAGTCGTCCGAGGATGAGAAGGGTGCCGGAACAGGTTTATATAACCTATTCCTTGAAGAGGAGAGAAGAAGAAGAAGAAGAAGAAGAAGAAGAAGAAGAAGAAGAAGAAGAAGAAGAAGAAGAAGAACAGAATCTTGTAAAACTGTAGAAGCAACAACAGTCTGACGCGCGCGCGTTATAGCGATTTTATTATTGGAACACCCTACATTTGTATTTGTATTGTTTGCGTCTGATTATGTTCAGTGCGCGGGTAGAATTAACGTTTATATGCCTGTAATGGCGTGTTCGGTTATCGCATTTAACCGTGCGTCGTACGTGTATGTGACTATCCTGTTAATATTTAACTCTGTTTCGATTGCGGTGTGACATTCCCGAAGCTTGTCGAAAATTACTGATTATTACCAATGGAGTTTATGACATTATTAGTTGAAACTGTAAGGGGTCAGAACTAATATGAGATGTTCTTTTATTAAACATTAGAAAGACTTACAGTCTACTGATCTATATTGAAAAAAGTACGAGTAGCGTAAGGCGAGAAACAGCCGAGTACGATGCCATGCGTCGCGATAACGGTTGGAAGTATGCGATCGCGCGCGATCCGCTGACGTACGTCATCGCAACGGAAGGGGCCCCACACAGAATACGATTAAACGGGGCTTCGTCACGTTTGATTAGTATAGTTTCTGTTTTCTGAAAGTAATGTTATCTAGGAGGCATGCAAAGGCGTTAGCTGCCTATTTACTTTTTAAAAAGCGCAAAAGTTAAGTCGTAGATGGTGGGTTCATTCTATAAACCAAAGGCGTGAGGTGTAGGCCACATTCCGTGGCAACGGCAACATATTTCCATGAATCTTCCCTTTTATTATTCTTTTGAAAATCATTTAGTCCTTTGTCTTAAAGTATAGGTCTTGATTGAGCCTAAAAAACGAAATTTAAGAACTTTACACATTTGTCTAACATTTATCAAAAAATGTATAATATTGAAATGTATATAGCATGCTGTGCAGTATTTATTAATACATGTATCATAATTTATATTTAACAAAAATCATAGATTTAATTAATAATGTACCGATAGTTCATAAATTGTTAATTAAAAAAGACAACAGGAAAAATCTATATTTAACAAAACTCATAGATTTAATTAATAATGTACCGATAGTTCATAAATTGTTAATTAAAAAAGACAACAGGAAAAATCTACTCACATAAATTTACCTCAATTATTAATTTTTCTCCGTGTAAATCCATTATGATTATTGAAGGATGCTTGCCAACTGATGCGTTAATGATGCGATGACGAACACCAACTGAGACTCGAGCTATTCGTCCGTCATCGCAACGTACTTGGTGAGGGGACTCCCATAACGCAACATGGCCATCAGTTTTCATGTGATGACTTGCGTCGTCGCGCATCGCATGGCATCGTAGCCGGTCTGTTTCTCGCCTAACTCTTTAATCATCAAGTTGAGGTCTGTTGGCCTTTCAAATCTTCTGGGGAATGGGACGTTGGCTTTTGGACCCTTCTGCGACAGATTGATGACTGCCTGGCGATAGATTTCTCTTGAACTAAAGTAATTCCGAGATCTTCCTGGATGGTCCGGTTAGAGGTGCATCGCGCACTGTCCAGCAGTGCCTAAAGCATTCGACTAGAATATTTGTAGGATGCACCTTGAACTTCAGTTTGTCTTTTGAATCAACAGTTCGGTTGCATAGAGGGTTTGTTATCTAAACCAGCAGACGTTTGTTATCTAACAAGCAAACTTTTGCCCATTATCAAGCTTTGTACAAGTAGTTTATACGATTTTCGTTAGGTGATTGCATGATAGTGTATCACGTGTGTACTGTGATCCTGGTGGTATTGCACTCATAATCTTATTATAATCAGCTGAACTAACCATGATTAGTGATTTCTCAGCGACTGCAAGATTCCTCAAATATCCAGAATGTTTGACATTTATTATGTGTACCAAAGTCCGTATATATTGTTAGCTTTAGTATTATTATTCTTTTGACCCCACAAGGTGCTACAATTGCGATGCAGCAGAGTGGTCGTTCCACAGTATTAGCTTTTACACTTATTGCTTTTACAGTTTTTTTTATTACTCAATGCCCCACGTTGTTGTGGTGCCAATTTTACACTTGGAGTTATACCCGTTTACGCCCAGCGGTGGACGCCGGTTTTATAACTTTATGCTGTGCCCCAAGTTCTGGAGCGCCAATTTTATAACTTGATTTTATGCTGCTTATTTTATTCAGCATAAATTGACATATTTTAATTTAAGTGTATTGTCTCTTATCTCGGGGTTTATAAAATAAAATGCAGACTTCTTCTTATAAATAGTTCTTTGATTTATTACAATTAGTTATGATTGATTATCATAATTTATCATTGACACATGAATTATGCAATTTCTAATCAAAATATAAACATATTCATTTTCATAAATCTTATTACATTACTCATTTATAGCTCTTAATAATTTAAATATTGTAATTCTTATTCAAAGACAAAAACCTTTGATAATAATTCTCTTAAATTTTAAATGCTATGGCATAGTTAATTACTGATCTAGATTCATTTAAAATCGGTGCTCTTAAATAAATTTATTTCCATAGGTTCCTAATATTATTTAATTTTGTTTTTAAGTAAAATTTTATCTTAATCTTTAATTAATTCTTATGAGTTCTTTAAGTGAACAGACAGTGGACCTAATACTAATTATGGCATGCAAATTTTACTTGTGGTATGTATCCAAATCTGGTAGAGGTTCATATGGTGTGGTTCGCATGTTGATCGTCTGGCGTAACTGCGATAATTCCCTCTGGATTAGCAGATTGTAACGTGGTCTCCCGTGGAGTCACACAAGACACAGCACAACACCAAACTTCACTCACTCGGAATTAGTTCGCGTTAATTGATATAGTTATTCGTTATTTAATTATCATTCATGTTGTACTAATTCACTTGTATGTCACTAATAAAATTACAGTTCTTTTACCGAAATTGTTTTAGTACGAACTTACTTTTGTAACCATCGTACCGAATTTCTCTAAGTCCAATAACTATGGAATCTCGGTCGCGGACTTACACTCCCGTTTCCGTCAAAATTTTTAGTTAAAATTCCCTGAGCGCGCCTTTCTCGCGTCCCTATATCGAATTCCGTATTTATCCCACTTAATTCTGATTTTTCTTACGCTGTTTTCTAATTGGTTCTACTTTACGACTCTTCAGCTCTAGAGACCACCTATTTTTCCGAAAGAACCTCTCTGATAAGCTTTTGGATTCCCACCAGATTCCTTCCCTAGGTCACTACACTGAGGGCGTTGTCGCTGCTAGATACTGTAGCAATAAATTCTTGCCTGTCACTTTTTTGGAGTATACAAAGCAACCCTTAACTTTCTCGTCAAAGTATTGTTTTCGTGCACTTGGTTGTTCTAACGGCATCAACTATTGTTACTTAAAGGCCTCACCAAACTTCCTTTGTATGTCCGTTTCTTTGTCTCTGTTTCCATCAATACATCTTCCTCGAGTTCGGACATTACCCCGAGCTTTCTCTCTTCTCAGTAAGGTCGAAGTCCTGTCGCTGACCGTTTGAGTCTTTCAATAATATATACCCTTTTTTGTTTCGCTATATGCAGCTGGCGTGTATACGTATTTTGGTCTATTGTTAATACATACAGCTGCTCTTCAAATGAGTTCGTTTACATTTGTACAATTTTTTCTATGGATTTGAGGTAGTTGTCAAAGTTTAACGTTTCTTAGTATGGAGAGCGATGAACTCTGCCTGCTTGCCGTGAGCGCGTTGGGGCTGTTATATGATTTTATTGCCTGTCAATCACCTCTGCGTTTCACACAACAATTCCCTGTTACGGCGCTTAATGATACATCTATACTCAAAATGAGAAATTTTTCTAAAATTTCTGATTTTGGCGTTATATAGCACGTTTTTTTTGTTAACGCACTTTATGGTGGTCGCATATTACTAGCAGCGGAAAATGACGCAATTAATTAAAAAAGTTGTCTTACCAGTTGTGCTTGGCCTGTATACGGTTTATCATAAGAGGATAAATGAAACTAGGAGATCTAAGGGTGAATGAAGTATTCTATAGGTAATCACTTTATTATTATTCCGGCTATACAATGTTTAGACATTTTCTGGCACCAAAGTTTACAGGAAGTGATTGAATTCTCTTCCACTGCTGCTTGTCTATCCAGAGACCTTCTTCCATTTCTCGTTCCTTCAATATTGTCTGAATTTCTTCTATCCAGGTGATAGGTAGTCTTCCTCTTTTCCTTCTTCCTGGTGGTGTCCACACCATAACTCTCCTTGGGAATCTTTCCTGTGCCATGCTTTTCGAGTGTCCATACCATTGTAATTGTTTTGTTTGGATAAAATCAACAATTGAATTTTTTACATTCATTCTGTCCTTTATGACTTCATTCATAATTTTCTCATGTCTGGATACTGTTGCCGAACATCTCCAAAAGTCCATCTCTGCTGTCATTAATTTTGTTCTTGTGTGTTTATTAGTAGTCCAAACATCTGAGCCGTAAGTCATGATACTTCTAACAATGGGTTTAAATATTTTTGTTTTAGTTTCTGCTGTAATTTTCTTATCCCACAGGATTCCATTTAATGTAGAATTATTGATTGTATTTCTTTGTCTTGCTTCCCACTGGCCGTAATTTTCACTCCTAAATACTTGTATTCCTGTCTATATGAAATCTTCCCCATGTATTCCTCCAATATCAAGTCTTGATGAAGGTCACCTATTGCCATGTGTTTTGTTTTATTCATATTTACCTTTAGTCCCCGATTCATATTTTCGACATGCCTGTATCAGGTTTCTGGTCATGTACTCTATGTCTTCAAAAAGGTAATCAATATGATTTTGTAAATAAAGGTGGTGTTTACGTTGCCCCCCGTTTGCATTTTGTAAGCAAAGTGTCTAAAGAAGTGTCCTTATTCGACCTGCTCCTAAATTCCACTCACGAATTAATTTTTATATCTGAAGGTTTCGTAGAAGCTTACGCGTTCTTACTTGGTAAGTAACAAGCCTTTCGCTAAAAAAATTTATTGATGTTGACTTTTGGTAACCATACCATAAAAACAAATATTGTCACCAATTATATTATTTTAGAACAGGTATCACATTTTTCAGTAGGTCAGCTTCGGCTGTCACATGATACAATGATAAGAATAATTAATGTCTTTATGAATAATGTCATTAAAGACGTACAGTTAGTGTAATTGTATAAGGTCATGGAGTTCCCACTCTGTTATATGGCTCTGAGCGGTAGGGACCAAGGAAAACAAGATCTCGGACAATTGGAATCGTCAGAAATTAACATTCTGAGATTAGTGCAAAGGTGTGGAACACGAGACAGGATATGAAATGCGACCATCGGACAGGAATTAAAATTTTCATTTGGGACCAAACCAGTTAGTAATGTTTACAGATAGATGCAAGAACACGTCTCCACAATGCGTAATGGAAAGATTGTGGAACAAGGCTTTTGACGTGTAAGTAGAAGAGGTGTGAGACGACCGCAGGACTAAGGTCTAGATGGTGAAGCCGGAACACGTAGAGTCCTTATAATCCTGGAACGATAGACAACAAAGATGATTCTGCAGTATTCTCAGTTTGAGGTGGTAACTCAGTGTGCTCTAATTACCAAGTAGTTTCTAAATGCACCGATAAAAAAAAACAATTAGGTACAGTTAAGCATACGGATTACGCATAACTGCACTTATTTCTGCTATAGTTTTTTACTAACGTTCAAAGGCAAAGAGCACAATTTACACATTGTATTAATTACCTGTTAGTCATACCTTGAGTTACTTAATCCCCACGACTTTGCTCTGTTCACAGAATTCAGAGACTTAGTTTTTCGAACAGAATTAAATTGGTGCACACCACTGAACACACAATTCCTGATTAACGCTTCCGAGCCTTTCAGCTCATTATGAGATCGGAAATCTACATAATCCGGGAACAGGGGCGTGTTTACAGGGGGGGACCAACGGGACCGAACCCCCCACCAGAAGGTCGAAAAAGTTGACGAATTTTGTTAATCTCTTAATTTTTAGCTGTTTTATTTTTTCAGTTGTTTACGCTAATATAACAGTAACTCTTTTTTAAATATACAAACAGGTTTTAACGTAGACGTTTGAAAAATGAAATATAGGAAAATCGATTCAATTAATAAGTATCTTGTAAACAATGTTTCAATAATGCGTAGCCTATTTGTACTGTGTTACTACCGTTTACTTTAATGGGACTGATTTCAATCGCTTTAAAAATAGTAATGTTGTTAGTCTTAACTTGTCTTTTTTTGTCTCCCCCACCCCCAGAGCACATTCAAGATACGCCACTGTCCGGGAATATTCTATTTAGCGGTTTGCAACAGTTTAATTTCTGTTTGTGAATATAACCTGTAACACAGATTCACTATTTAAAATATTCGTTCTCAGTTAACCGATATTCCGATTTGATTGAACAATTAAATCTGTTTTGATAAGTTTAACGAACTATGGACTGGTTAATCGTTTCAGTTAATCGATTAATTAGACAGCACTATATAGAACAGAATTCCAACTTGACGTATTGTGTTCCACCTGTAGTGTTAGGTTTTATCCTTGTAACGGTCGACATATGAAAGATATGCTATTAGTTGTACAGATTACAGGGGGGGGGGAGTACTTAACTGCCGTGTTTATCAGTATTTATGTGATACAGGTTAGTAAATGCAATTATTGGTGATAACCTTCAGGTTTAAAGAGCGATTCACAGCACAGAATTCTTATGATTGTGTTATTATTGTTTACTTTAGTCTGCTCCATTGAACAATAAGAGTGCAGTAATAGGAGATGCGGAGTATGTATTGTTAAGAGATAAGGTAAGGTGTGCGATTTCCGTGCCAAACTCTGGTATTAATGTTTTACTGGATGTTGTGTATATTGTTTGAAGTTATTTTTTCACTTGCTAGTTTGTTTTGCGTTGTGAAGAGTTGCTAGATCCGCTCTTCTTGGAATACATGTGTTTGCTTCAAAACATCGTTCGCTTGGAAACACCAGTAGCGTTAAAGAAAAAATTTTTGGTATTCAAAGAGTAAAAAAATCGGGTTTTCATATGGATTTACGTTGATTTTAAAGTAAAAATATTTGAGCGTCTTAAGATTTAAGCAATTGATAGGATTTTTGGGTTTGGTTGATTCCGATTTCTGGACAAATTTGAGTAACGTATCGCGTTTCGTTTTGGTATAAACTAGCCAGAAGTTCTCCAGTTCGGACCGTAGCTAGCAAAAAGAAAGTACCTTTTACGTATTTATATAATTTCTTTTGAGTTTAGCGTATTTCCATTCTGTTTTTCGATATACGTGTAAATTGTATTATATTGTATCTTGACTAAAATCCTCAGAAATAAGAGCGGGAACAATGCTTTTCATAATTTTTTGGAGCCCATGACCAGTACCTACCGTGATAATTTCGATATACTTTTGTAAAATTCATGAAATTTATTTTTGTTGTTAACATTTTTTTAATTTCTGAATTCAGTACCAGTGAAACGGGTACTCACCTGAAGGAAGACATAGAAAGTGCATGTGTTTAGAAGTACAGAATTTACCAAGACAGTTTATGTCAAGAAGTCTGGAGTAGGAGAATCCGAGAGGATGCTGAACAACGGGTCAACTTAGGCGTTATATACGTTATAACCATCAGATTGTAATTCGCACAGTTTCTGATGACGGGACAGACGTTATGTGCAGCAGCAGTAGTTGCTGTTAACGCAAGAATGCGGCCAGTAACACACACAGCGACTGCTTAATAGATTAATGGCAAAGCGTAGCGTTCCGTGAGGTCATATTACTCCACGTTACGTCACAGTCGTTTTTATTGATCGATAAACGTCGCCATTCATTACGTAATCGCGATATACGATTTCTTCGTAAGCGAGCTGTACGATGACGGATCGTAATTCGGCCGTGTTAACGGTCAGTACCTGGAAGCGATACGAACGTTGTGAAGAATGATCGACTGTGGGAACCGCCTGCGACTTTTCGCCGCAGTACCTGTACCGCATATGATAGGTGTGCGACATCAAAATGAAGTCGCGCGAATACCTGAAAAGTGATATGTTCGAAATCCTCTGAACCAACCCTCTGCTCCTCAAACTAGTCAGTCACCGGATCTCCAGAAAGAACGAAAAATTTCGCGAACCTTTCCAAGTTCTTGAAATAAGATAACAGTAAATATAAAATCTTGCACTTTAATTAAAGTGTTTTCAACGGTAACTTCCAAAATTATAATATTAATGACATCAATAATATAATAATAATATAAAATATTATATAGTTTATATATAATTATATATAATATAAATATAATCAATAATATAATAATATAAAACATAATCAAATGTGAACAATGAATCTGCTTTTCAACAAAGCACTACAATGCTGGATTTAGTGTCGGATAATTCAGTATTAAGTCACTCTCGACTTCAATTTATTTATTAATCTTGTTCAAAGAACATAAGGTCGGAGAAAGTGGGTTTCACACATAATTAGTATGATCACAGTTGAGCAATTCGAAGCTTTTTCTGCGAGTTGAAGATAGACATTCGTTACCTATAACAAAAAAGCAGCAAAAAACTATACTTGAATTTTCGAAAACTACAGTTTTATCGAACTGTAGGATATACTTTCATGTAAAAACCAGCTTCCTATATATTATTTTATGTATGTTAATGGCAGGCGTCAGCAGCAGTCACTCCGGCTGATGAACAGATCTGACGGAAGACATTATCGAACCTGTTAATTCGAATTATAAGTAGCTCGTACACCGAACTACAGGCATCTCGTACTGATTAAGTTTCAAGATTCATAAATTCAAATTTCTAGAGCATGAAAATTTCATGTTCTGTATTTTTTAGACGACGTATTCTTTTTGTTTTAAATGTCTGCGGTTCCCTTGAAACACTGTTGCGGACGCCACTAAACCAACGATTCTTAAACTGAAACTTACACGGACCATAAAATTGTTAAAGCGGTATGTTTATAAGCATATACGCCATATTTACACCAACAGCAACTACTTAGTGTAAATTATTATTTTATATTGTAATGGCCTAACAATAAAGAAATATACTTGGTACGATATTCCAAATAGAAATATCGGTATGGAGAACCATACACGACTTCCTTGTTCTAAGATTTATATTTAAAATCATTTTCGAAATGAAATATTTCCATAAAAACTGCTATTTCTTCAGCCTTAACCACAGTACTCTGGTCACTAACGTATACCACCTCACGTTAGCGCACTCGATTTTCACTAATGATGGCAGTCGATGGCATTGCCGAAACGTCTGGTTTTGCAGAAAATATTGGATCACGGCCAAACAGACCGGAAAGGAATTTTAACAACAAACTACTTCTTTGTTGCCGATAACTTGGTACACATTAAAAATTATCCCCTCCCCCTTCAACTACTCTTTTCATCTATAGATATTTCATCTACCTTTCTACAGTGGATTATTATGACCGTCTTTTCTTAATGCTTTATCAAAATTAAGTACTTTACTCTTGTTAAAACCTAAAAACGTATTTTCCATAAAAACTACCCCTCCCCCTTAACCGATCTTCACCAAAATGAATAGGCTTGAGTACTCTACAACTCGGGCACATGTGCAAAAAATTATTTGATTCTGGTAGAATTTGCGGCAGTTATCGTTCGCCATAGAAAAAATTCACACACACACACACACACACACACACACACACACACACACACACACACACACACACTTCAAAAAATGACTTCTTCATGTTTTGAGAGTAGTACGATCAGAATCAGCCCTTATCTCGAACTCGATTTCTTTCGCCGTAACCATACTTCCATTTCCTTACGGAACATGGAGAAAAACTAATGTAATGGAATTTATTGTAACGAATACCAGACAAAGGTTTTCGTGCTATAGTATAGTTTTGTGTACATAAGTAACACAATTTTTGGACTATTTATGGAACAATTTTTTAGATTAAAAATATAATTTCATATCTGATGTAAAAAACTTCAGTTTCTAAGTTGTAAGCTTTTCTACTTCATCCTTAATCAGTTCTATTTCTTCAAAGCCTTTTACATTGAAACGTCAATGTTCTAGCCTTTTACAGTTACAACTGTTTCATGGATATAGTTTACGACATTTGAGGTGTTGGTGTCATATTCACGGTTACAGGCGCTGTTTAGACCGTAAAACAGCGCTTCGGGAATCGGTACTCTAAACTATTGTTTGATGTTAGGAGCACAAACCTGTTTCTCTTTCTTTTGTTACTTTGTTAACTATCATAAACATATGTGATTTCAGAAAACGCATTTATATTTTTTGCGACTAATAATGATTTAATTTTTCAGGTTTCTCTTGTTTTTCGCACTGTTGGTGGTGTACGACAGCAACGATCCGTAAGTAACTTTATATTAAAACCGTGTACTAAAATCACAACACCACGGTGTAACAATCATTTTAATGGTTTTTCTTGTTTGTGTTAAAATTTGGGTTAAAATTTGGATCAGACATTGTGCGTTCAGTTGAAGACTTTTTGTTTTAAGCGTATGTGGGTATTCGAGAAACGGATATGTACAGAAAATATGATTTTTATTAGCGTAATGTATGCCTATACTTTGGTTATAGGTCGTCGGTTATACCGAACGTCAGTTGCCCGACACATTGTTTTGAGCGGTTTTATCGACAGACTAAAACGTCCTAGGAAACAAAAATGCGGTTAACGATTTACTTTCCAAAAATAACATTTAACAGAAATAAGAGAGAAAAAATAATAAAGGCTTAGCAACGTCGTTTGGAATATTCAGAATGTTAGAGTGATTTGGAGTATGGGTCAAAATTCAGAAATTCTCGTTCGATTGTCCTAGACGGATAGTAGATGCTTTCTTCTCGCAGCCTCTCTCCTCCGTCCCCTTGTCTTTGAAATTCAGAGATTTGTTTGTAACAAAAGGAAAGGTATGTTTTGAACAAATCCCACGTTGAGGCTTAACTAACAATGCTTTAAACAACACTGTTACCCACTATGCTTTTTACTTCCATATTCCTTAAGGAATGGAAGTATGGTGATGGCAAAAAAAATCGTGTTCGAGATTATTGCAGATTCTGATTCTACTACACTCAAAACATGAAAAAAAGTCGTTTTCCGAAAAGTGTCTGTGTGTGCGTCTGTCTGTGTCTTGTGTGTGTCTGTCTGTGTGTCTGTAGATTTTTTTTCTATGGCAAACGATAACTGCCGCAAATTAAAACAGAATCAAATACTTTTTGCATACAGCCCTGATTTGCAGAGTACTCGCGACCTATTGTTTTTGGTGAAGATCGGTTAGGGAAAGGGGTAGTTTACCTGCAACGGTTTTTTTTTAGCAAGGGTAATTTTGTTTGTTTGGCAAACGATAACAGCCGCAAATTCAAACAGAATCAAATAATGTTTCGCATACAGCCCTGAATTGTAGAGTTCTCAAGATCTGTTGATTTTGGTGAAGATCGGTTAAGGGAAAGGGGTAGTTTACCTGTAACGTTTTATGTTTTAACAAGGGTATTTCCTATGGCAAACGATAACAGCCGCAAATTCAAACATAATCAAAAGATTATTTGCATACAGCCCTAAATTGTAGAGTTCTCAAGACCTATTGTTTTTGGTGAAGATCGGTTGAGGGAAAGGGGTAGTTTACCTGCAACGTTTTTTTAACAAGGGTATTTTCTATGGCAAACGATAACAGCCGCAAATTCAAACAGAATCAAATAATGTTTTGCATACAGCCCTGATTTGTAGTGTACTCAAGACCTATTGTTTTTGGTGAAGATCGGTTAAGGGGAAGGGGTAGTTCACCTGCAACGTTTTTTTATCAAGCGTATTTTCTATGGCAAACGATAACAGCCGCAAATTCAAACAGAATCAAATAATTTTTTGCATACGTCCCTGAATTGTAGAGGTCTCGATGACTTTCGATTTTGGTGAAGATCGGTTAAGGGGAAGGGGTAGTTTACCTGCAACCTTTTACGTTTTAACAAGAGTAAAGTACTTGAAAATTTATTTAAACTTTTTGAAACAAACGATAACAGCCGCAAATTCAAACAGAATCTAAAAATTATTTGCATACAGCCCTAAATTGTAGAGTTCTCAAGACCTATTGTTTTTGGTGAAGATCGGTTGAGGGAAAGGGGTAGTTTACCAGCAACGTTTTTTTAACAAGGGTATTTTCTATGGCAAACGATAACAGCCGCAAATTCAAACAGAATCAAATAATGTTTTGCATACAGCCCTGATTTGTAGTGTACGCAAGACCTATTGTTTTTGGTGAAGATCGGTTAGGGGGAAGGGGTAGTTTACCAGCAACGATTTTTTTATCAAGCGTATTTTCTATGGCAAACGATAACAGCAGCAAATTCAAACAGAATCAAATAATTTTTTGTATACTTCCCTGAATTGTAGAGGTCTCAATGACTTTCGATTTTGGTGAAGATCGGTTAAGGGGAAGGGGTAGTTTACCTGCAACCTTTTACGTTTTAACAAGAGTAAAGTACTTGAAAATTTATTTAAACTTTTTGAAACAATGGTAATTGTTAAAAATAAAATAATTTTGTTGCCAGGCAATAAAATTATAATTTTTTCATTTTAATGTAATATAATATTTTTCATTTAATACAGCAATAAAAAGGCAGGTAAGACACAGCCTGTCTGTTTGGCTGAAAATGATTTTAAATATAAATCTTAGAATATGGAAGTCATGTATGGTTCTCCATACCGATATTAAAATATACACCTTGGATTCTCTCTTATTACAGCGTGTATATACACGTATTTTGTTTTTATAACTTAGATCACACGGTGTAAAATATTTCTCCATTATATTTCTCCATGGTGATCGCGAAAAAATCGTGTTCGAGATAAGGGCTGATTCTGATTGTACTACCGTCAAAACATGAAGAAAAGTCATTTTTCGAAAAGTGGGTGTCTGTCTGTCTTGTGTAGAATTTTTTCTATGGCAAACGATAACTGCCGCAAATTCAAACAGAATCAGATAATTTTTTGCATACATGCCTGAATTGTAGAGGACTCGAAGCCTATTGATTTTGGTGAAGATCGGTTAGGGGGAAGGGGTAGTTTACCGGCAACGTTTTATGTTTAAACAAGAGCAAGGTACTTAATTTTGATAAATAATGTATCCTGAAAAGATCATAATAATCCAATGTAAAGGGTAGTTGATATTTCTATGGAAATATTTCATTTCGAAAATGATTATAAATATAAATCTTAGAACATGGAAGTCATGTATGGTTCTCCATACCGATATTTTATGTGTACTACGTTTCGGCAACAAAGTAGTAGTTTGTTGTTAAAATTTCTTCCCGGGCTGTTTGGCCATGGTCCAATGTTTTCTGCAGAACCAGACGTTTCGGCAGTGCCATCGACTGCCACCATCAGTGAAAATCGATTGCGCTAACGTGAGGTGGTATACGTTAGTGACTACAGTACTCTGTGGTTAAGGCTGAAGAAAGAAGTATTTTCTATGGAAATATTTCATTTCGAAAATTATTTTAAATATAAATCTTAAAATGATTTTTATATAATTCTTAATTTTATATAAATCTTAGAACATGGAAGTCGTGTGTGGTTCTCCATACCGGTATTTCTATTATGTAGTGGACGTTTGTACTAATATAAGCGTTTATGAATGTATCAGAGTGTGGTGGAAGCAGTAGCATTATTTGATCCTATGCGTATTCGATTTTTTGTACAGTGTTGCGTATCTACAGAACAAATTGAACGTGCCGGTGTTCGTCCGTTACCGAGAAGTGTGCAGAGCGAGAGCGAGTGAGCAGTCATATAATCGAAACACACAATCAATTTCCTTCGTTATTTATCGTCAGCGCTCATTTACTTTGACGGGTTTTTGTTTTGTTGGTTCTATTAATAAGCTCCTGCTGGCTGCTGTTGACAAAACTGGTTCCAGCCAGGAGAGCCGGTGTTTTTTTTTTCCAAATATATTCTGTTACCGAACGGTTAAGTTGTTACTAAAAAGTAGTTGGTCGGATGTAACATGATCCTGTCCGTCGTCGTTGTATTCCACGTGTGGTATAACACGGTAAGATAAAAAACAACACAATGTGACGTGACGTCGTGTCAGGTTGTTGTTTTTGGTCGCAAATTGACGCGAACAGAAAGCACGCACAAGTTAGCAAGCGTGCTAGTGTGTGGGACGAAATTCTATACCGTTCGTGTGTTATTGGCTAGTACCGTGTCAGATGGAATAATGGCATCACTTATTATGTGAATCAAAATATAATTTTGTGCATTAAACAGCCGGTTGCCGATAATACTTATTGATGTAAGACCGTTGATTGTTTTATTTACAGCTAGTCGAATATTGCGATGCATTAAGCTGAATACCAAAGTAGTAATCGATAATAGTTTTGAAGAATTAATGTGCCATACGTATTTAAAGATTTTTTGTCAGCTTCCTTCGAGCATACCTCATTACCGTTCCGAAACGCCGACGATTTGAGGAGATACAAGACCGACGTGAAAGATTCGGGCAGATGCTTAAGGAGACCACTTGCACATCTATCAAAGAACTTATTGTATACGCATTTTCAAACCGTTATAGAAACAATCTGGAGATTTGGACATCGTATTCTGAGAAGGCCTTCTTTTTGGCATCTGAACAAAATGCTAAGGAATAACTAAAAAATCTAACATTTTTTTAAAAATTTGTATATTTTGATTTTTTAAAAGTTAATTTTTAAAAATCGTTCTATTGTTTTTGACGTCAGTGGTGCACTGAACTTCCCCTATAACTTATGAAAAAAAAAGAATTTTGTTTATGTTTGCAGGAGCTGAGAAAAAGGTTGTATGAAACAAAAAGACTGTAAAACTTACTTTATTGTCAATTTTCACGTAGTTACAAAACAAAGCACATTAAAATACTCGTTCACTGATAGTTTTCCCCGTTTGTTGTTAATTCTTTTTTTCTTATATTCTTCTTTCGCTTTCTATCTTGTTTTGCTCTGTCTGGTTCTAAACAGCTCCTTTTTTTACTCTCCTTTCATCGATTCGTTCTGAACTCTGCCGCACAACGCTGACTGTACTTCCTATATTCCTGAACGTTAATTCTTATAGGTAATCAAAAGTTAAATAGTTCTTCCAGAATTAACTATTCATAGTGTGTGAACATGTGAAAACAGAAAAGTTAAAATTTTCAAAATTTTGGGTACAAATGCCGCCCCATATATAGGTAATATAAATAAGCTGGTTAGATAAGGGAAGGCATTTGTGGAAATGCTAGGAACGAAGGCCATATATTGAGACAACAAAGCTTCGTTTTTCATTAACGATGAACGGATGTACGGAAGGAAAATAATGGAGAGATATACAGCATCAGCAGCAGCAGGGGTAGTAGTAATAGTAGTAGTGTTGGTGATGGTGATTGTACGGAGGCGGCATTAGATCGTCCAAAACCGAAGTAGTTTAAAAATGAACACGTGAAGAGGTTGTTGCATCAAACCAGCGACTTTTGAATATCGAAGAGATCTTAAAATTCATTGTACATAAATTATTTGCGACAGAGCAGCAGCGTATACTGTTCTACAGTCGGCAGGAAAATATGCCGAATCTGTTGACGTCTATTTAAATAATAGATATTCGGTTTTGTTAGAAATGCCGAGTTTCAACTTTCGACATAAATTTTGAAATTTTTATTTTTATTATTTAGATTAACGTATCCAAAAACAAATCCAGGGTTTTTATAATACGTGGAAACGATTTAGACAAAAATCAAATAAAATTAAACAATAGCAAAAGGAAAGTAAATATGTTTTCAGGTGTTATGTTCGAAGATGTAGTTATAAATTGCGAACATAAAAGCTGTGTATTTCGATAACGAGATGTGTAGCGACATCCGACAGCAAGATGGGTTTCGTGTGACAGGCCGGTGACGACCCTCCTAATACGCCTTAAGCATAAACTACAAAGAAAATGTTTGGTGTACTAGGAAAGATAAAGATGACATCTGGAGGTGACGCATGCATTCGAGCTTCAGAGTTTATTGAGTTTCAGAGAGTTAGAGGATCTGAACACAATTACAAGATGGAAGGCGTTACAAAAACCTGTTACCAACTTTGTCGTGTTTACTTGCTAAACTGTTCCGGACGAGGCCTTTCAGTGTTTCAGCGATCTTCAAGGGCGTGGTTTAGGACTTGAAAATGGTGGAAACGACTGAAAGCCCTCGTCCGGAACATGATAAGTAGCAGTTTAGCAAATAAACACGACAAAGTTAGAATTATAGATACTGACAATTCAAATAACAAGATGAAAAACCTATTGCACATTAGAAATTGTAAAAACTATGCTCATAGGAAGAAAGATAAAGAGAAAGCGAAAACAATGGGTGGAATGTGTTGAACGATTGGCGATAGACGAATGATATAAAAATTCAGAGGGAGAAAGTTCCAGTAAGGAAGTGAGGAAGTGCTACAAGAATGTTGCGGGACTCTTTAGAGGCGGTAAAACCTACAGCAGAGGGAGGACGTTCCAGTGAGGAAGTGCTACAAGAATGTTGCAGGACTCTAGAGGCGATAAAACCTACAGCAGAGGGAGGACGTTCCAGTGAGGAAGTGCTACAAGAGTGTTGCAGGACTCTAAAGGCGATAAAAGCTACAGCAGAGGGAGGAAGTTCCAGTGAGGAAGTGCTACAAGAATGTTGCAGGACTCTAGAGGCGATAAAAGCTACAGCAGAGGGAGGAAGTTCCAGTGAGGAAGTGCTACAAGAATGTTGCAGGACCCTAGAGGCGATAAAACCTACAGCAGAGGGAGGACGTTCCAGTGAGGAAGTGCTACAAGAATGTTGCAGGACTCTAGAGGCGATAAAACCTACAGCAGAGGGAGGACGTTCCAGTGAGGAAGTGCTACAAGAATGTTGCAGGACTCTAGAGGCGATAAAACCTACAGCAGAGGGAGGACGTTCCAATGAGGAAGTGCTACAAGAATGTTGCAGGACTCTAGAGGCGATAAAACCTACAGCAGAGGGAGGAAGTTCCAGTGAGGAAGTGCTACAAGAATGTTGCGGGACTCTAGAGGCGATAAAACCTACAGCAGAGGGAGGAAGTTCCATTGAGGAAGTGCTACAAGAATGTTGCAGGACTCTTAAGAGGCGATAAAACCTACAGGAGAGGGAGGAAGTGAGGAGGTGCTACAAGATGTTGCAGGACTGTAAACCTACAGCAGATGGCTATTGTGAGCTAGAACAAGAAACTTAATTCGGAATGCGATTTGAGACCGAAATACCTGACTGGGAAATTTGTTTTCTTTATTTTTTCGAAATGTAAGCGCTACTAAACAAAAAAATATTTTCGAAGAAAATGGAGTCTTAGTCCTTAAATGCTGTAAACTGATTTTTTACTTTTATTTATATTACTTCCATATTCCTTAAGGAATGGAAGTATGGTGATGGCAAAAAAAATCGTGTTCGAGATTATTGCAGATTCTGATTGTACTACACTCAAAACATGAAAAAAAGTCGTTTTCCGAAAAGTGTCTGTGTGTGTGTCTGTCTGTCTGTGTGTCTATGTGTCTGTCTGTCTGTCTGTAGATTTTTTTTCTATGGCAAACGATAACTGCCGCAAATTCAAACAGAATCAAATAATTTTTTGCATGCAGCCCTGATTTGCAGAGTACTCGCGACCTATTGTTTTTGGTGAAGATCGGTTGAGGGAAAGGGGTAGTTTACCTGCAACGGTTTTTTTTTAGCAAGGGTAATTTTGTTTGTTTGGCAAACGATAACAGCCGCAAATTCAAACAGAATCAAATAATGTTTCGCATACAGCCCTGAATTGTAGAGTTCTCAAGATCTGTTGATTTTGGTGAAGATCGGTTAAGGGAAAGGGGTAGTTTACCTGTAACGTTTTATGTTTTAACAAGGGTATTTCCTATGGCAAACGATAACAGCCGCAAATTCAAACAGAATCAAAAGATTATTTGCATACAGCCCTAAATTGTAGAGTTCTCAAGACCTATTGTTTTTGGTGAAGATCGGTTGAGGGAAAGGGGTAGTTTACCTGCAACGTTTTTTTAACAAGGGTATTTTCTATGGCAAACGATAACAGCCGCAAATTCAAACAGAATCAAATAATGTTTTGCATACAGCCCTGATTTGTAGAGTACTGAAAACCTATTGTTTTTGGTGAAGATCGGTTAAGGGGAAGGGGTAGTTTACCTGCAACGTTTTTTTATCAAGCGTATTTTCTATGGCAAACGATAACAGCCGCAAATTCAAACAGAATCAAATAATTTTTTGCATACGTCCCTGAATTGTAGAGGTCTCAATGACTTTCGATTTTGGTGAAGATCGGTTAAGGGGAAGGGGTAGTTTACCTGCAACCTTTTACGTTTTAACAAGAGTAAAGTACTTGAAAATTTATTTAAACTTTTTGAAACAATGGTAATTGTTAAAAATAAAATAATTTTGTTGCCAGGCAATAAAATTATAATTTTTTCATTTTAATGTAATATAATATTTTTCATTTAATACAGCAATAAAAAGGCAGGTAAGACACAGCCTGGCTGTTTGGGTGAAAATGATTTTAAATATAAATCTTAGAATATGGAAGTCATGTATGGTTCTCCATACCGATATTTAAATGAATAGTCTGTTATAAATCTGTGGAATCTTATTATGACAGTATAAATATATTTCAATATTATAGAATCCATTGTGAAAATTGAATGCGAGTACAAGTGAAGACGTTTAATAGCGTAGGCCTACCTGAAAGGGAAAATCACGATTCAGACCGAAAAACTGTATAGTTGCAGACGATCTGTTGGTAAGGCGTGTGTATTCTAGCTGTAACGGTTGTGAAGCTTTTGTATTTTTACTTCCATGTTCCTTAAGGAAATGGAAGTATGGTGATGGCCAAAAAAATCGTGTTCGAGATTATTGCAGATTCTGATTGTACTACACTCAAAACATGAAAAAAAGTCGTTTTTCGAAAAGTGTCTGTGTGTGTGTCTGTGTGTAGATTTTTTTTCTATGGCAAACGATAACTGCCGCAAATTCAAACAGAATCAAACAATTTTTTGCGTACTGCTCTGATTTCTAGAGTACTCACGATATATTGTTTTTGGTGAAGATCGGTTGAGGGAAAGGGGTAGTTTAACTGCAACGGTTTTTTTTTATCAAGGGGAATTTTTTTTGGCAAACGATAAAAGCCGCAAATTCAAACAGAATCAAATAATGTTTGGCATACAGCCCTGAATTATAGAGTTCTCAAGACATTTTTTTTTTTGGTAAAGCTCGGTTAAGGGAAAGGGGTAGTTTACCTGCAACGTTTTATGTTTTAACAACGGTATTTTCTATGGCAAACGATAACAGCCGCAAATTCAAACAGAATCAAATAATTGTTTGCATACAGCCCTGATTTGTAGAGTACTCAAGACCTATTGTTTTTGGTGAAGATCGGTTAAGGGGAAGGGGTAGTTTACAAGCAACGTTTTTTTATCAAGGGTATTTCCTATGGCAAACGATAACAGCCGTAAATTCAAACAGAATCAAATAATTTTTTGCATACGTCCCTGAATTGTAGAGATCTCAGGACTTTCGATTTTGGTGAAGATCGGTTAAGGGGAAGGGGTAGTTTACCTGCAACCTTTTACGTTTTAACAACAGTAAAGTGCTTGAAAATTCATTTAAACTTTTTCAAACAATGGTAATTGTTAAAAATAAAATAATTTTGTTGCCAGACAAAGCATATCTCAGTTATGTAATGTTTACGTTTCCATTTTATTATTATGACTACAGCAATAAAAAGGCAGGGAACACACACACACACACACACACACACACACACACACACACACACACACAACATTCGCGTTATTTCTGGCCTAACTCATGTTTATTTTCTTACATTTTGCACGCTTTTTAAATGGACAGTGCCGAAGCCCACACCAACATAACGCGTGCAAGCCGAAAAAATGGACATCAATTTGCTTCCTGTGGATCGCTGGGCAGTGTAACTGCACGTGTTTACAGAGGAACGATTCATAGACAGACTTTTCGTCTTTAGGGAATGAACCCTCTGCAAGATGCTGAGGGTTCATGAGTGACTTCGGAGCGCTCCTTCTTTTTCGCGTGTTTGTTCTGTGAAACATACACTGTAGATTCGCAGCTTTACTCTAAGCAACGCTCAATAGGAAATGTTGAAAATTTTTGTCCACGGTGTACCCTCATTCACACTAAACCTGCTCTGATGTTTTAATTACGGACATCATAATATTAAAACTTTGGAAACTTGAGCACTACTTAATGGAGATCAATCATTAACTTATACAAGCCATTAATTTTATGCATATTTTTTATATATATGTGTACAACGTTATCGACAACAAAGAAGTAGTTTTTGTTAAAATTCCTTCCCGGGATATTTGGCCGTAGTCCAATGTTTTCTACAAAACCAGACGTTTCGGTAATGCCATCGACTTCCATCATCAGTGAAAATCGAGTGCGATAACGTAAGGTGGTATACGTTAGTGACCACAGTACTGTGGTTAAGGCTGAAGCAGTAAGTAGAAAGAAGTAGTTTCTATGGTAATATTTCATTTCGAAAATGATTTTAAATATACATCTTAGAATATGGAAGTCATGTATGGTTCTCCATACAGATATTTTTTTTTAATCAAGGGTAATTATTTTTTATGGCAAACGATAACAGCCGCAAATTCAAACAGAATCAAATAATGTTTTGCATACACCCCTGAATTGTAGAGTTCACAAGACCTATTGTTTTAGGTGAAGATCGGTTAAGGGAAAGGGGTAGTTTACCAGCAACGTTTTATGTTTTAACAAGGGTGTTTTCTATGGCAAACGATAACAGACGCAAATTCAACCAGAATCAAATACGTTTTTGCATACAGCCCTGAATTGTAGAGTTCTCAAGACCTATTGATTTTGGTGAAGATCGGTTAAGGGAAAGGGGTAGTTTACCGACAACGTTTTATGTTTTAACAAGGGTATTTTCTACGGCAAACGATAACTGCCGCAAATTCAAACATAATCAAATACTGTTTTGCAGACAACTCTGAATTGTAGAGTCCTCAATACCTATTGTTTTTGGTGAAGATCGGTTAAGGGAAAGGGGTAGTTTACCTGCAACTTTTTTTGTTTTAACAAGGGTATTATCTATGGCATACGATAACAGCCGCATATTCAAACAGAATCAAATAATTAGTTGCATACAGCCCTCAATTGTAAGGATCAGAATGTCTGTTGATTTTGGTGAAAATCGGTTAAGGTAAAGGGGTAGTTTACCTGCAACATTTTATGTTTTAACAATGGTAATTTTTTCTATGACGAACGATAACTGCCGCACATGAAAACAGAATCAAATATTTTTTGCATACGTTCCTTAATTGTAAAAGGCTGAATGCCTGTTGATTGCAGTGAAGATTGGTTAAGGCAAAGGGGTAGTTTACCTGCAGCGTTTTATATTTTAACAAGGGTATTTTCTATGGCAAACGATAAGAGCCGGAAATTCAAACAGAATCAAATAATTTTTGCATACAGCCCTGAATTGTAGAGTACTCAAGACCTGTTGTTTGTGGTGAAGATCGGTTAAGGGAAAGGGGTAGTTTACCAGCAACGTTTTTTTATCAAGGGTAATTTTTTTCTATTGTAAACGATAACAGCCGCAAATTCAAACAGAATCAAATAATGTTTTGCATACTGTCCTGAATTGTAGAGTTCACAAGACCTTTTGGTTTTGTTGAATATGGGTTAAGGGAAGGGGTAGTTTACCTGCAACATTGTTTTTATCAAGGGAAATTTTTTTTGGCAAACGATAACAGCCGCAAATTCAAACAGAATCAAATAATGTTTCGCATACAGCCCTGAATTGTTGAGTTCTGAAGACCTATTGGTGTTGGTGAAGATCGGTTAAGGGAAAGGGGTAGTTTACCTGCAACATTTTATGTTTTAACAAGGGTAATTTTGTATATGACGAACGATAACTGCCGTAAATTCAAACGGAATCAACTACGTTTTCGCATACCTTTTTGAATTATAGAGAACTCGAGGCCTTTTGATTTTGGTGAAGATCGGTAAGGGAAAGGGGTAGTTTACCTGCAACATTTTATGTTGTAACAAGAGAAATGTTTTGATGACGAACGATAACTGCCGCACATTCAAACAGAATCAAATATTTTTTTGCATGCATTCCTGAATTGTAGAGGACTGAAGGTCTATTTATTTTGGTGAAGATCGTTTAAGAGAAAGGGGTAGTTTACCTGCAACGCTTTTTCTTTTAACAAGAGTAAAGTACTTAATTTTGATAAATAAAGTATCCTGATAAGAAGCTCATAATAATCCACTGTAGAAACGAAGATGAAATATCTATAAATGAAGAGGTTTGGTGATCGGGGTGGGGGTAATTTTCTATTAATGGAAATTATAGTTGAAGGGGGAGGGGAGAATTTTTTATATGTGTACTACGTTATCGGCAACAAAGAAGTAGTTCTTTGTTAAAATTCCTTCCCGGGCTGATTAGCCGTAGTCCAATGTTTTCTGCAAAACCAGACTTTTCGGCAGTGCCATCGACTGCCATCATCAGTGAAAATGAGTGCGAAAACGTGAGGTGGTATACGTTAGTGACCACAGTACTGTGGTTAAGGCTGAAGCAATAAGTAGGAAGAAGTAGTTTGTATGGAAATATTTCATTTCGAATATGATTTTAAATATAAATCTTAGAACATGGAAGTCATGTATGGTTCTCCATACCGATATTTTTTTTAGTGCTAATGAACTGTAACGTGGAATTTTCTATATGCACTATTTGTATAAATTAGATTTGTGTTCGTTTCGAGTGAAACACTAAAAGATTACGTTGATATGAAACCTTTTGAAAAAAAGCAAATAAAAAGCAGTAAGCATCTAAGAGGTTCGAGGAGAATTAACTTTGCTAGTAATGACGTTAAATCGTAACGGGGTACCGTTGCTGAGTGCTAGTGTACGATTAAGCAGCGGATCACGTGTTCACTGATCTGCCTTTTTAACATTCCTCGTGTCAGCAGGGAAGCTCCTCTATCTACCTACCACTGGAGCAGAACTTGTTTTAATTGTCGCGGGCTCGCTGCTGCAGGCCGTAGTTCGTAGTTCGCAATGTGCAACTATTAGTTTCCCGTAGTAGGGCTCACGTCTTATATTTGAAGCGACATTTTCGTATATTGTTACCACATAAGATATTATGTGGCGGTAATAATGCTACTAAAACGTCATTAGGTTGCATAATCTTATAATCCTGCGTTAATTAAGTCATAATTTACCACAAAAGATGAAAAAGTCTATGACGGATTTCTGGTTAGTTCAATGTGCCTGTGTTACTTACTAAAGCAGGTAATCACCAAAAATCTAAAGAATATGACCCAGTTTATAACTTAAAAGGCCTATTGACCTTGTTGAGATACATGATGACTCATAAAATACGTTGTAATACTGTACATTTTTATTTGTTATCATATCACTGATATTATTTTTTATGTCGTTTTGGTGTTACTAAAAGTATCTCCGTGAGGCAGTACGTGAATCAGTCACAGCCGACCTTTGAGGAGGTAGTATACCAGAAGAGTTTGTGTACGCACGGAATTTGTCAGTATATGGGATGTACGGTTTGACGCCTCTTTCCAAGGCGAAGTAGACAGTTATCGGTAGATAGCGAGGTAAACCACAAGCTGGTTTATCATCGCCTTCTAAGGGGGTGATTTACCTTATTTTTCCCAAGAGGGTAATTTGCAGAGTTAAAACATAACCTAAGCTCTCAAGGCCAAAATAAAGTTTTGACAGTGTGCTTTACCAAACTCTTTACCACCTAGTACACATGAAATTGTAAGACTTGAAGCTGTTCGCGCAGATCGTCGTGGGGCAGGGAGGGGCGGCAGTGCAGGAAGTGGGGTGTGAGGATTGTGTTCTAATAAGTGGAGTTATTGTACGATTGTGTGTTCTACATTGTGTTAAAGAATAGAGTAATCGGGATTTTTGTAATTTTTTCCCAATTGAAAAATTAAGATAGTAGCATTTTTCAATTTCTGTAATAATAAATGTAAACCTACTTCGTTCAAAATAGTGAGCCAGTTCTGCAGCTCAGGGAACATACTAAGTTTCGAGTGTGTAACTACTCTTCATTGTATATAAATGAAAGGGTTAACAACGGCAGAATCCATTATTATGAACATTGCGTCCATGGAGTGTCAAGTGGAGAAGGTTAGCACCGAACTGAATTGTTCGTTAATCGAGTTATCAGTTTCATAACCGCTTCGTTGCCGAAACGACTAACATACGGGAAATCGATTTCCTGTTGGGGTAGACGTAATCTGTTATTTTTTCTCCAGAAATATTTTATACATATGACAGTCTTTCCGGGGTTACATTCTTGCTAGAATCGTGTCTTCGCGGCACTGGTGTTCTTCCATATACGTATAGTGTAGCGTCGGCCGGTTACTCCGATTAAAGTTGTATATGCAAATTACTGTTGCAAGCTTGCGTGTATTACTGGACTGGACCGGACACCGGTACCTGCACAGCACGTTACACTGGCTGGCGCGCGGGTATCCAATGCACGTTTCTGAATTACTTACTTCCTACTGTACGTAAACTGGGCGCTGGCTACTGGTGACGATCACTGCTGCTGTTACCCGATATGCACTAACAGTTATCACTAATCACTTAACAATTGATTAGTGATGCAGATTAAAACGCCAGTGTGGCGTTTACTGAAATCCTAAACTCCGATTTCACTTAATAGAACAAACCCGGTACGCAAGGTACAAAGGTCATTAATGTCTTCTTGTAAATTCTTGAATGTCTACACAACGGGATAACTTATATTTTATTATGCCTTATGATATTATTTTTCCAGTATGACTGGTAAGAAAATAACAGACCTAGTTATTACTATATTTTGGGGCGATGTTAATGAATACGTTTTTGCGGTCAGAGTTTCAAGTCGGCTATAGCTGACAGTCGACTAAAGTGGTTTGCCGCATGACTTTAATCGATTATTCGAATTTTAATAGTTTTAAAAACGGTACAGTGGCGTAACTACGGGGGATCAGGGTATAAGCCCCCCCCCGTGTTATTAAAAATGTTAGCGATATTCCATAATCATATAACGTAGACGATTTCTGAACCAGTTGCGTGTGTTATAAATAATGGTAGAAATAAAAATATTTACAATATTTGTAAATAAATAATTTTCTCAGTACATATTGACAGTCACTGAGAAACTGAGTACGTGGTAAATAACGTACGTATTTGCATCTGTTTACTCGAAAATTTTTGGACACAGAATTTATAAAATGTATTTATTAAATTACAAGGAAAGGATCGTGAGGAAAATGGAAGTCCCAACTTTCAAGCTAGTTCCCCCCCGGGGGGGGGGGGGAGCCCACCACTGAAAACGTTTTATGTATTTGTAGGTTACAGCTCCAATCGGAAACAGCCTTTGGAATTTTTTTAGATGGTGCATTTTGTATTTATTTACAGCCTACATTTACTGTTTTAAAACATCGTACTTTACAAAGAAAGAAGAGCAGATCGTGAGTTTAACACATTATGTTACTGATATACAATACTTAGTTTTTAATTACGTTTTTTCAGAATTTTGAATGACTATCATTTCCACATTTCCTTATATATAAAAACTGCAGACACATCATTATGTTCAAATGCTGAGACTTGAAGGCCGGTCTTTTCAACTTTCTTACATCACTGAAGACTCGTTCACAGGGGACCGATGTAGCTGAAGTGTGCATGTCCTGTGCTCAGTATGTGTCAAAGATGGACAGATATGTTCACCTCCCACTGCAGAGGGTTTGGAAGTCGTCTCCAGCAGAGAAATGTACATAGGCCTGTATCTCTCCATTATGAGTGACGTCAAAAATGTTTCGTACCAGTCTTTGAATGTTTAATCTTTTGAGTTCTCAACATGATCAGTTTTCTCTTCTTTCTATACTTTTTTCCAGGGTTCATGGGTCTATCAAAAATTCTTATTCACACGATACTCTTATTCACACGATACTCTCTGCATGCTGTCAAATACATCTTATACAATTATTCGTAATTGATCGTGTTTTAGGTTAATCGGTCGGTTCGATTAATCGGTTAATTCCATACACTTAGTTCACAAGCGTGTACGCATGATGAGGAGATGCAGAATGTTTACAAAAATATTTGAGAATTACCATGCAGTACTGCTATTGTAGAGCTAATCGAAGTTGCATTTGATCCCTCTCCCATTCGGTGTTGTATTGTTAGGTAGATTTAGGCATGTACGCGCCCACGCAAACTAATAGAAAAAGGTAAACATTCGTTGTTTCATATCAATCTTTTAGTTAGCGGTAGTCTTCTCAGTTCTTAAAAATAGATAATTATTTCTCAGCATACAGTTGGAAACCATTCTCCCCTATCCCCTAACTTTATTGTTCAAGTGATGCCGAGAACTGACCTTATAAATCTGCTGGTGGTGACTTGAACGTGCCGTATAAAAGAGGAACCAGTATTTTTTAAAATTAACACAAATACGGTAGTGCAGGTGTTGAACGTACTCGGGCACACATAATAATACAATGACTACACGGAGGCTGTGGCCTCTACGTAGGCCTGCGGGCAAGGCAACCTTCACCGTTAACGGTAATATTATGCGGCAGCTTTTCTACAGTTCATTGATACAACAGGCTCAGGCCTCTCTGTAACGGATACTTTGCGCGCACGCGGGGACTACACATCACGTCTGTGGAGGATGCGCATAAGGTGCGATGTGTGTTGATCACTCCACGCGTTTGAGTCCCGATACACTGTCGAAATTCGATTACTACATATTTCAGCCAGAATCAGTCGTTCGTCTTCATACACAGTTAGCAGTTCGTTTGTCACATTTATGTTATCGTTAGTAATGGGTTTTCAAGTAGATTGAGTACAAATATTTCGTGCAGGTGCTGTCTAATTCAATCAAATGTGTTACGTAACTGGAAGTAGGTAGTGGTTCCGAGACTTCAATTATTGCTAGCATTTTTTCACTTGCCAAAGTTGAATGGATAACTAGACTCAACTCATAGACATGTGATTTTCCATGAAACCGAAACTCTTTTACAGATAAATTTTAGGACTCTAACCGTTAAGTGTATTTCTTAATAAAATAAATCTTAGATATTCCAATAATCATTTACACGTTTATTTATTCTGAAAAAGAAACGCCCTTCGTAGAAAACTGGTACGGTTCAGAATTGTGTTTCATACTTTAATTTTTTTTTATCGAGTGACTATTAGTATCCGTTGTAGATTAAATCTGGAATTCGCATTTTAATGCAACAGGTCAAGTGTATGAGAGAACAATCGAGAACATTACACGAAATTCTTGTTGCGTTAATTCTGTCTGAAGAATACACCATCACATGGAGAGCAGATGTTTGGGGGAGTTTTTCTCTAATACACTGTAGATAGCACATCGTCAGGTTTACTGCAGTTCTCAGCAGTTAGTGGATTTCAAAATCGCTTATATCCATATCACTAAACCCCTAAAACTAGGTCACAGTATTTTATAGTACGGTTGGAGACAGTACTGATGGAAAATTGCGAGTACCTTGCACAATAGGTAAACGAAAATCAGACTCGACTCCACTCTTGAGTTAATAAAAAATTAAGTAGTGGTTGCAAAATTACGTAGGTTTTGGTGTTACGTATGGTTAAATATGTAAATGTCATATTCAGATAAAGAATACATTTAATATTTATAATTAATTTAGCAGAAAGTGACTAAATCAGATAAAGAAGTATAAGCATACTTACTTACTCGTTTTACGATTTACGAGCAAGAAAGTCGCTGTATCTGTTCTTCCTCCAGTAAAACTATTTTTAAGTTTCATTCTTTTCCCACTTTTCAAAGTTGATCTTGCATTACGATTTTTGAAATTTTCAACATTGAATCTAAATTAGGCCTACAAAGTTATTGTAATTATTTTTTAAGTTATTGGGCATGTGATATGTCGGTAGCTAAAGACATGTTTGTCATCTTGCTCATGTCAGCTAACATTTTCCACATTAGCCTACAAAACTACACGAGGTCGCGGGAATTCAAAATTTAATACAATTGTAAAAATTTCGATTCTGGTCTGAAATGGGTTCCAGTTATCAAAATTCAAGATTGACACGTGTCCAAAAGAAACACAATTTTAAAATGCTTTATTTTAAACATTTTTAGTAAGTTTTCTATTAAGTAGTTGAAGATTTTTACCAAATCGACCACTGGGGGAGGATCCAGGACGTTGGAAGGAGGAGGTACTTGAATCGTCCAACCCGTAGTTCATTGTTTTTTATATCCAACAGCAAGTAATTATTCCAGATCATTAGGAAATTTGGAAATATATAGTCGCTATGCCTAATACTAAATCCTCGGCGTTGAAGTAGTGAATAAACACTGATAACACAGAATCAAAACCGTAAATGATTTTGCTGATTTTCGACTGTTGATGGTGATCTGTCTTGACAAAAATCTTGATTTACAACTAACCGTATTATGCAGCGCGGCCCATAACCAGCAACCAGATACGCTACAGATGTGTCGCTGAAGATGTGTTTTGAGTGTCTGCAAATGTGTAGCCCGAAAAACAAGCACAGACTGTCCGAATGATGCCTGCGTTCATAACTGCTGAAGAGAGACCATCGCGTCAAAATGAGCGGACATAGTAGCCTATTCTAAGTGTGTTTGTTGTATTTGGCGGCAGTCGATAGTCTTGTTTCACGGTGAACATAATACGGCGCGCGTATAATAGTATACTGTGAACGAAAATAATTTCTATCTGTAACATCGGCAATGTGAGGGCAGGTCAAGGTCACAGGTTTATCTACCTCTGCACAGCACAGCCTCCTCTCTCTCTATATATTTTGTCACTCCGGCCTGCCTCACTTGGCCACAAGCCGATGAACTCACTTTGACCCCATCGGGTTTTTTAAAGAGTTGACAGGAACTACAGATGTGATATACGTTTGAGTGTTGTTACAGAAATCCCCCCCCCCCCCCGGTACCTGCAGAAATTGTGCATCGTCTCACGTGACTGTCCTCAAAATGCAGATTTGGTGTTTGTTTCCGTCATCACTGATCGTCATTCGATGTCGTCATTTGATGTTGTACATTTACATAATATAACGATAAGAGGTATTCAGCGGTTTAAGAACGGAAACGTCAGATCATCGCGGAAAAGGTTTCCGGTAAAATCGTATTTATTACATTATTATATTGACGCTAATTTGAAGACATTCTGTGATGACATTTGTGCGTTGAGACGAAGTGAAATACATTTGCAGAGATCCCTAGAAACTGTGTAGAGTTTAGCACAGGTGTACATGTGGGTTACTTGTACCACATGTGGGTTATTGTTCCTTGGAATAAGACTTTGATTTTTCAAGTTTCCCTCAATGAGTTTATATCTCACACCGAGTTATGTAGTAATAATCTCGCTATATAATAGAGTAACAAATGAAAATCATAAATAATATGTTTAATAGAAATTTTGTTATAGTGTTAATTTTTGCGGTCCTTAAACGACCAAATTCTAAAGGAAAAACTAAAGCGCGCGCCTGAGTGTGTAAATATTTGGAGAAACCGAGAAGGAAATTTATGACCCTGTAAACGAAGAAGAAATCTGGAGTACGGGGAACAACTTTGAGATGGATGCTATACTCGGGGGAGGAAATACGATACAATTTATTAAGAACAGAAAGATTGGCTGGGTTGGGCATGTGTACAGAACGGACCGAGACGGAGGCAACCAGAGAGAATCCTGTATTATGGAGAGGAAGGAGTAAGGCGGGTTGGAAGAGCGAGAAGGCGGTGGATACAAAATGCGGAAACTGATTTGGGAAGAATGGGAATCAGGAATTGGAGACGCCTGGCAGGAAAAGTAGCAAGTGGGGGACGAATAGCGGAGGGAGCCAAAGCTACGCAGCTTTGTGTAGCGTTTTGAAAGAAGAAGACGCGATGTGGACAAAAGTAATGGAGCAAATATAAAATTACTAGCTGTTACCCGCGGCTTCGCACGCGAATATTTGACTTTTAATAAGTATTTTAATATAATTTTTATTGTCTATGTCTATATGGCATTCTGTCAGCTCGTATACAAATTTTGTACTCATTAGTCAAATTCTCTCCAAAGCTGTTTTCAACACTTGTACTATTTTAACTTGTACTAAATTTTTATGTTGGTGCAACAGCCTTTGGAGATTTAAAAGTACCCGTTTATAAAGCCTTTGGAGATATTTATAAAGTACCTGTTAAATCAAAAACCGTAAATTCTTTATTTTAAGTGTTACTGTGGTGTTAGAAGCATTGTATAACACATTAAACTTTGTCTTCGTCAACCATAGCTTGTATTTATTTCAGCAGTAAACTAAAAACCAAAAACCGTTGTCACCTAACCTCACAAATAACACGTATTTTCGCTTTGCAATAAGTAATAGGACGATTTACAATTAGTACACTTCTTCTTTTCCACATCGTAATATATCGATACAATCGCCATATTATATAAAACATCGAAAATGTACTGCAGGAACGGATAAATGTATAGTTCCGATGCCGCTAAGTAGCTTTTGTTTATTTACTTGTTACAATGGTAATTAATTCTGGTCTTCATGGTGTTGTTGACATCTTTAGTAGTAGTATTTAATATATTTCATTACTTATTCATTGTATCATCAGAAATGCGTATAAACATAAATTTTATAATCGTTTAAGACAATTACAAAATATATAGACGTATCTGTATACAAAATTACAAAATGTATCGATACAATCGCATATTAAAAACTGTAGGAACGGATAAAGGTACAGTTCTGATGCCGCTAAATATCATTTGTTTATTTACTGTTACCATGATAATTAATTCTGGTCTCCATGGTGTTTTTGACATCTTTGTACACGTCAACGAAAAGGGCTAATTAAAAGGGCCTAAATCGTGCGAACGGGGCAAAATATCAAATTCCAAGTAAGACAGTATTTTTCGCCTTATGTCAAAGGTTACCTGTGCAAAATTTGGTGGCAATCGATGTAACGGTGTGGATTTGTATTCAGTACCCATAAATCCTCGGACTTTGAGTTATATATATATATATATATATATATATATATATATATATATAGTAACAATAGTGATATAAACAAACGTAGTATCGTTATAATTTGAATCTTGATGGTATGAAGTAGAGACACTTGTAGATAAGTGAGAGTACTTATAACAAAACTTTTCACTAAGTACTTGCATATGATATTGTTACGACGGTCTGCTCGATCGTCGTAGGTACAGTGGAAACAAAATAAGTACAAGACACCAGTTAAGTCACTAATCACACCTTTATTTGTTACAGTAAAACAGTTCGTAATTAACAACACAGTCTCTACAACAAATCAAATGAAAATTGTTCACACGCAATAAAATGTCCACTAATATTAAAACGCAACACTTCACTAATAACTACTTGAACGTACACAGTAATAACTCGAACCGCTCTGGAAATATATCGCAGCTGTATTCAACTGAACGTCGTTGAGTACCGGTATTTATAGCCAGTCGAATATCTAGACGATTCCTAATTGCGTCTTAGCGTTCGTATGAACTACGTAACTAACTGTGGCCTTGACACAGTCCGCACGGCTGGCGGCATCGAGAACTCTCTCGTAAATGCGTCTACAAGCACGTACGCCACACGCTTACATTCTGGATCTCTCTGGAACGTTCGATAAACACGTAGATTTTTCTGTGACGTCGTAACACAGCCTGTTCGTCCCGAACTGGCAAACCGTCTCTAAAGCTGTGCTTAGCCAGGCGATTTAGGTGGACGACCTTGAACTTTCGCTGTCCTTCCTGTTGAATCCGATAAACAACATCGTTAGTTCCTTTTTTCACACTGTAGGGTCCTTCCCAGTTAGACTGAAGCTTAGGTGAGCGACCACGACGGCGCTTTGGATTGAACAACCAGACCTGATATATCCTTCTAGGAAACTCACACTATTGCTGCGAATGTCATACTGTACCGAGTTTTCATTTTATCACTGGCAATCTTCAGCTGTCCTCTTACTAAGCGATTCATTTCTCGCAGTTGGTTTTCTAATTGCGAGGAATAGTTCTGCGGCTCTTTGGACTGAGTCTCAGGTGATCCGAACATTAAGTCCCCAGGAAGACGAATCTCCCGCCCAAACACCAATTTTGCTGGAGTCATGCCGGTTGTGTCGTGTACTGATGATCTAAACACCACTGGCTGATCCAAGTTTGCTTGGTTCTCGTCAACAACCTCTTGTGTAACCTCATCTTCAGCCACTTTGCCCTCGGGCGCATCTTTCAGCTCAAGAACAAGCAAATTTTTGTCTCGAAACCCATAGTTGCCTTTCCAGTCACTTCTTTTGTCGTTACACTCATTTCTATTTCTTCTGCTAGTTCTTCCTCCATTTCCGCTTGCAATAGGGAGGGTTCCTCTTGACCAGACCTGTTGACTTTTCTTGGGTAGACCCTGTCATTTTAGCCATGCAAAGCTTTATCTTCTCTTGGCCAACCTTCAGGACATTCTCTCTTAAGTCCACAACGAATCCGTAGGCATTCATAATGTCCGTGCTAAGAATCACTTCATCGACAATGTCTGCAACGAGCATTTGATGGCTAAACTCGAGAAGACCCAGGCGTACACGTACGTCTACCTTTCCTAGCACCTTGACGGGGCTTCCAGTCACAGTCTGTATTGTACAAGAGCTAATTAGAGGCTGGCGGTTGCTGACTAAGTCAGGGCGCACAATGGACACTGTTGCGCCCGTGTCAACTGTAAATGATGTTGGTTTACCTTCCGCAAATCCATTAACGATCAAGTTTCTACTGGTCTTATGTAGCGTTGGAAACTGTGTGCTGTTCTGGGGCTTTACTTCTCCAATTGGTGCGATCACTCTCTTCTCTCAGTATCTTCTTCTCCCAACAGTCTATCTGTAGATGACCACGTTTTCCACAGTTGTAACACTTTGGTCTTCTGTCTTTATCCTTTGGTTCGAAAGATCGTTGTGGCGCTGCTGACTCTTAAACTGTTTTTGAATCGTCTCTTTATGCCGTCCGCTATGACGATACTGTGGTATTGGATCCGTTTGGCTACAGCGTGATGGCATACTTTGATTAATGTAGGTAGCCGACTTGGCAGCTTCAAAACGGAGAGCATGAACAAGAGGGGGTCCGAGTTATTATCATGCCGAGCCATTCTTAACAGTTGTTGTAACTGACTATCTCTGATACCGTCAATAAACATAATGAGAGAAATCCACTTCCGGAAGTCCTCCGATTTTTCGGGATAAGCCAATCTCGTCAGTTGGTCGACATTCGCTTCAAACTCTTGAAGGCTCTCCTCTGAACGTTGTCGCCTCGCTTTAAGTTGTTCACGGTACACTTCGCACAAATGCTGGTCACTGTACCGTAATTTCAGAGCTTTAGTTAATTCGGCATAGACGTTCTGACTGTCAGATGGCACTTTGTGTATTAGCTCTGCGGCAGGTCCTTTTAATGCAAGAACGAGTGAAAGGCCTTTCTCTTCATCCGTCCAGTTATTTAAGCGAGCGGCAGCTTCAGATTGGCGGAGGTACGTTGCCCAGTGACTGCTTCCGTCGAAGTTTGGAGCTTTGACATGAACTGTCCCTACTGCAGGCAAAGTGAGTTTCTCTATTAACTTATTTTCTCTTTTTTTTCTGTCTTTATCACGGGTACACTCTGTTCAGAAATTTGTTTTGGTTGAATCTTCATGCACTATTCAACTTCACTTTTAATTTGTTCTCTTATGTTTGCCATTGAGTTTTCTACTGCAGATATTTTTGTTGACATAGCTTCTTCCACAGTCGAGACAGATTTTTCTACCTCAGATATTTTAGTAACTTGTTTATTAAGCTCATCTCGTAGGAGACCCAATTCTGCTGTACTGTGTTCTTGAATCTGTTTCTGCTCCTGTATTAATGCTTTGATGTCTTCTGTTTCCTGTCGTCGTCATTCCTCTGTTTCTTCTCTTTCCTGCCTGCGTTTTTCACCGTGTCGTTTTTCTGCTTCTTCTCTTTCTTGTCTTCGTTCTTCTTTTTGTCGTCTTTCTGCTTCTTCCTGTGTCTGCCGCAGCAGTGTTTGTAAAGCTTCCATCATCTGACTGGGATCCATGTTTACCGATTAATTACGAATCACACTCGTCTTGTACAAAGTGTCCATTGTTTCCACTGTTAACCGTTCTATCCCACTTCTGACACCACTGATACGACGGTCTACTCGATCGTGGTAGGTACAGTGGAAACAAAATAAGTGCAAGACACCAGTTAAGTCACTAATCACACCTTTAATTGTTACAGTAAAACAGTTCGTAATTAACAACACAGTCTCTACAACAAATCAAATGAAAATTGTTCACACGCAATAAAATGTCCACTAATATTAAAACTCAATTGTATTACAATTATACCGTCCGATTATAAAACGCAACACTTCACTAATAACTACTTGAACGTACACAGTAATAACTCGAACCGCTCTGGAAATATATCGCAGCTGTATTCAACTGAACGTCGTTGAGTACCGGTATTTATAGCCTGTCGAATATCTAGACGATTCCTAATTGCGTCTTAGCGTTCGTATGAAATGCGTAATTAACTGCGGCCTTGACACAGTCCGCACGGCTGGCGGCATCGAGAACTCTCTCATAAATGCGTCTACAAGCACGTACACCACACGCTTACATTCTGGATCTCTCTGGAACGTTCGATAAACACGTAGATTTTTCTGTGACGTAACAATATATTATGTCCTCGACTCGATACGTGAGGGGGCACTTAATGTGCGAATTGAAACGATAAGTGTTCGGGTAATGACGGATCAAGTATTTGGAGAACTGAGCTGCTAATAACGTAAACTTGACTTTTCAAGTCGTCTAGTTCTCTGTGGTCCTCAAGTTCTCTAAGCACACGCACGCGTGACAACGCTCAAACGTTATCCATGCTTGTGTGTAACGCTCCTGCGCTTTGTTGTATCCTGATATCCTTAAATCGAAACTGGAAAGACAAATCTGAGATCGTTAAACGTTGTGAGAGTCAGAAATATGGTTTAACCAACTTAATCCAGTTGTTTCATCTCAATTTAAACAAGTCAGTTTAACGAGCCACGGAAATTGTACACTGTCGGTATGAGTAAGAGCAATCATATTATGTGCCTACTCAGTTTGACACACTTGGCTGGTACAGAACGTCCTGACAGTTCAGTGTTTTTAAAGCTCTTGAAAAAAAAAACTCGTAATAATTTGAAGAATATTGTGAACGCTTAGGGAAACTCGAAGAATAGCGTAGCATTGCTTTCGAACTGCTGGGCACTTGCACCGTCTTGTATTGCCTGGTCAGACATCGGCAGTGTTTTACTGCGTACGGTCATTGACCTCGTAGTAGTTGTCACTGTACAAACTTCGCGGGGGGGGGGACACGTTCGTCCACCCAATGTGTTGCCGCTGTATAAACCGGCAAAACGCTCATTTATCAGCTATGTTCGTTTTCGAAGTTGACGGGCAGCAGATACTACGTACCTATTTGTGTTTTGTTCGTTTAGTCACATGTTTCTCTGTTTGTCTTTATTATTTTTAATTCGATTATTTGTGTTCTAATTTATTCTGTGTAAGTATAATGAGAGTCGGATCCCGTTAAACCGGGACCCTCTTCTTCTCCCAGCGAATGACAGAAAATGCTCTAAAAAGAACACTTGGTACAAGAAAAAATTTCGAATTAATTTTTAGTTTTAAGTTTTATGCCTATCACAACCGGCAACACGTGTTATGTACCCACGCCACGCCACTGTAAATACGTACAGCAATAATAATAGATAAGGTGACATTTGATTAGACGTGTTTCAATTTTTGTTAGGTACTGAATGATAAAAAGACGTCCTAAGGAACATTATTAAAATTATTATTACCAGCCGGACTGTTAGGCCGTGGTCGACTGATGTTGTAGACAAACGTTTCGGCCCCACCATTGGAGGCCTCTTTCAGTGTTAAAAAAGCGTTTTGCAGATGTCCGTCAATTAACCCCAGTACTGAGATAGAAAATTCACTGGGGGTGAATCGGCGGACTGCTGCCAGACACTAAAGATGGCCTCCGTGGTGGGGCCGAAACGTTTGTCCACAACAGCAGTCGACCACGGCCTAACAGCCCGGCTGGTAATAATAATTTTAACAATGTTGACGCAGGCCGTGAAAGCTTAAGAACTTGGACACGTCCGAAGGAAGTTGCACTCATCCAGCAACAATAGTCGGAATGTAGTATTGCTGCAACACTTGCATAATACGTAGGCAACTGATTTTTCGTTGGCTTACAGACGCCCCGCTTTCATGATTTTGAAGTCCAGCAATGTCCCAGTTGTATGATACACGAATTTGTAATCGTAATTTGGACCAAAAGCTATTATATTTTTGTCGTTTATCTTTGTTACTAGAAAAAAAACGTGCTCTCTGCGCGTGTTGTCTTTAAACATTGCGATTATTATATCATTGTGTACTGATAACATGCCATGAAACAATTTTTTTTATCGATATTGGGCACGTACAAAAAAAAAAAAGTTATTATTTACAGGAAGTGTTTATTATCCGGTGTGTGCATGTTTGTAAAGATTTTGTTTTAATGTACAATCATTGTAGCAGTGATGGGGGAGAATAGGTGCTTGCATAGGGAATCAGCGCGACATTATCGTAATCATACTGGCCCCCCAGATAGAACGAGTATCATCTTGTATGTAGTTTACTGGTTTTCGGCCTTTGTCCTCGTGTATTGGAGACGAGAGCTTATCTCATGGCCATCGTGCGGGTGTATCTTATTAAATTATTCGTGTTTTCTGTTTCTCGGTAGCGAAACCTGTTCCGATTCCGACGTAAGTAGTGACCTTCGGAACTGTCCATACCATTTCCGCTGGAAAAGGGCGGCGTGTTGAACTCTGTATTATGGTAATAGGTCGGATCTTATTCAGAGGAGAAAATTGTAGCAATCGATGTTTGTTCTGTAACGTTTGCCTCATTAAATGAAGAACGACGGCACGAGTTATTTCTCAGGAGCTTGTTACGGCAGCGTTTATCAATTCGGCCGCGTGTTTTGGAAGTTGACGATCTATTGTCAGTTACCGTATAACGGTACGCGAAAGAAATATTGTGTTCGGAGAGAATATAAAGTAGGCGTTGGAATGATTCGCCAACAAACTGCGCGTATACATAATATCAAAGAAGCGATAAATAATGCATAGACTCTGAATGATGTCGTTGTTAGTGTTAACCCGCCAGTTCTGTTATAGAACCTACGACACATTAAATATAATACAGGCTTGCCGTATTCCGGTGATCACAATTCTGTCGAGGTTTTGACGTACCAGTACACCATTTTGCCCAAACGTTCGTGTCAACGTACAGCAGTTCTCGTACCTTTGTAAAAATTTTGTTTTTAAATTGAAAGTCCGTATTGAAACAGTTCCGTTTTGATCATAATTGGGTCTCGTTTTATTTCGGCGAACACGTTGCCCTGTGAAGTGTCTCTGTCAGAAATAAACTAATTCGGCCTCTGTTCTGACTACTTGCCGGGCTATTAGGTCGGTGGCTAATGCTGCCGCGTGAAACAAACGTTTACGCCCCACCATTGGAGGCCACCTTCAGTGTTACGATTTGTAAAGCAACTGGTACGCGGTTCACCAGTTTCCACAAGTACTGTAGCGAAACATGTTAAGTTTGTGGTTCTAAGCAGGCTCCGTTAAATAAATTCATAGTTGGCACGTTGCCAGAAAAAATCAGCATCAGCCAACAATTCACGCCAGCCGTGAAAGCTAAAGGTACAAAGTAATTTGGATTTCCTTAACAATATACCCTTCTTTTTCCCGCCTCTGTTTAACGGTAAATTAAAAAAGTTACAGTGATAATCATCATTGAAAAGGGCAATTTTCGTCGATATTTTAAAGGCCCACAAACTTGCTTTTTCGTCAAAAATGATGTATAATTGTTTCATAAAGTAAATCATTTTATTATAACACCACATCTGGTATTGTTGAGAGAAATGACTATAAAAGATGTCAAGAATACAAGGCAGCTACCTAACCGACTAGTTTGTACAAAAAATTAATTATAAATTCTTTTTTTTTTATAATTTGTCCATTTGAAATAAAGCTTATGTGTGATGATGTGATGTGTAAGATGAGATTACGTGTACTTGAAATGAAGGTAATATTAATAATATATGGGAAGTGGAACTGGCATCAGGAAGTGGTCTGTATTAATATACAATTTCTAAAAGAACGTCCAATCGACGGGTCACATTTTGATCGGGATTCTGAGAGAGAAAAAGGGATTTGTAATGACGGTAACGGGTACGTCGGTACGTTTGTCTAAGGTTATGATGATTCAGGTGTAGATAAAAGAACGATTTCGAGGATGGAACCCTGCGGTATTCAGGTGGCAAGCGGATGGAAGTGAAAAACAGAATCCATCGCCGACGGATCGAGCTACCCCGAAGGTACGAATGTAAAGGTACTACTGCAGGAAAAGAACTACGACCGGAGAAATCGGCGACTAGAACAATTTTAAGAGGGTCGGACCTTTCACGAAAACTGTTGACGCCAGTCATTGTGGAATTGTGGTGTCGGGAGAAACTGAAGTGTAGCAAACTAATCGCTGGTGATGATATCAACAGGCTGTCTATACGGAGTGGTTTATATTATGATCGATAGCTGAAATTGTTAATTGTGGTGCCGGGACAAACTGAAGTGTAGCAAACTAATCGCTGGTGATGATATCAACAGGCTGTCTATACGGAGTGGTTTATATTATGATCGATAGCTGAAATTGTTAATTGTGGTGCCGGGACAAACTGAAGTGTAGCAAACTAATCGCTGGTGATGATATCAACAGGCTGTCTATACGGAGTGGTTTATATTATGATCGATAGGTGAAATTGTTAATTGTGGTGCCGGGACAAACTGAAGTGTAGCAAACTAATCGCTGGTGATGATATCAACAGGCTGTCTATACGGAGTGGTTTATATTATGATCGATAGGTGAAATTGTTAATTGTGGTGCCGGGACAAACTGAATGTAGCAAACTAATCGCTGGTGATGATATCAACAGGCTGTCTATACGGAGTGGTTTATATTATGATCGATAGGTGAAATTGTTAATTGTGGTGCCGGGACAAACTGAAGTGTAGCAAACTAATCGCTGGTGATGATATCAACAGGCTGTCTATACGGAGTGGTTTATATTATGATCGATAGGTGAAATTGTTAATTGTGGTGCCGGGACAAACTGAAGTGTAGCAAACTAATCGCTGGTGATGATATCAACAGGCTGTCTATACGGAGTGGTTTATATTATGATCGATAGGTGAAATTGTTAATTGTGGTGTCGGGACAAACTGAATGTAGCAAACTAATCGCTGGTGATGATATCAACAGGCTGTCTATACGGAGTGGTTTATATTATGATCGATAGGTGAAATTGTTAATTGTGGTGCCGGGACAAACTGAAGTGTAGCAAACTAATCGCTGGTGATGATATCAACAGGCTGTCTATACGGAGTGGTTTATATTATGATCGATAGGTGAAATTGTTAATTGTGGTGCCGGGACAAACTGAATGTAGCAAACTAATCGCTGGTGATGATATCAACAGGCTGTCTAAACGGAGTGGTTTATATTATGATCGATAGGTGAAATTGTTAATTGTGGTGCCGGGACAAACTGAATGTAGCAAACTAATCGCTGGTGATGATATCAACAGGCTGTCTATACGGAGTGGTTTATATTATGATCGATAGGTGAAATTGTTGATTGTGGTGCCGGGACAAACTGAAGTGTAGCAAACTAATCGCTGGTGATGATATCAACAGGCTGTCTATACGGAGTGGTTTATATTATGATCGATAGGTGAAATTGTTAATTGTGGTGCCGGGACAAACTGAATGTAGCAAACTAATCGCTGGTGATGATATCAACAGGCTGTCTATACGGAGTGGTTTATATTATGATCGATAGGTGAAATTGTTAATTGTGGTGCCGGGACAAACTGAATGTAGCAAACTAATCGCTGGTGATGATATCAATAGGCTGTCTATACGGAGTGGTTTATATTATGATCGATAGGTGAAATTGTTAATTGTGGTGCCGGGACAAACTGAATGTAGCAAACTAATCGCTGGTGATGATATCAACAGGCTGTCTATACGGAGTGGTTTATATTATGATCGATAGGTGAAATTGTTGATTGTGGTGCCGGGACAAACTGAAGTGTAGCAAACTAATCGCTGGTGATGATATCAACAGGCTGTCTATACGGAGTGGTTTATATTATGATCGATAGGTGAAATTGTTAATTGTGGTGCCGGGACAAACTGAATGTAGCAAACTAATCGCTGGTGATGATATCAACAGGCTGTCTATACGGAGTGGTTTATATTATGATCGATAGGTGAAATTGTTAATTGTGGTGCCGGGACAAACTGAATGTAGCAAACTAATCGCTGGTGATGATATCAACAGGCTGTCTATACGGAGTGGTTTATATTATGATCGATAGGTGAAATTGTTAATTGTGGTGCCGGGACAAACTGAATGTAGCAAACTAATCGCTGGTGATGATATCAACAGGCTGTCTATACGGAGTGGTTTATATTATGATCGATAGGTGAAATTGTTAATTGTGGTGCCGGGACAAACTGAAGTGTAGCAAACTAATCGCTGGTGATGATATCAACAGGCTGTCTGTACGGAGTGGTTTATATTATGATCGATAGCTGAAATTGTTAATTGGTAGGCATTTTTCAGGCACAAATTCATTTTGTGGTTGTTCTAAGCGTAACACGCTACGAAAGAAAAATTTACTTGTAATATGAAGATTCATGATTTTTCTACACGATGCAGTCCCGTTCTCGAAAAAGAAATCAAGTACATATGTTTAGCGTGGAGCGTCAATTTCCGGATCAGTGACTGAGACGTTTGAACTCGTGAAGTACGTGGGCTTTTAAACCACCCGTTTAGCTTCGTGTTTGATATTTATTTTAGTAACGTTCCTTGCAACGGTGTAGCAGGCGTTATGATAGGCCGAAAGCTATAAAGCCTAATCATTTGGAGAAATGTTCAATCAAAGTTGTTAATGTGATGTGAATGTTACGCACTGAACATTTTCAACCCGTGGTGACCTCATCCGTTTACTATACGCTGTGCTTCGTCCTGTGGCCGCAGTATCGTGTTAAACTGTACATAGTCCCGTTTTTACGATATTTCAGTATTTCATCTTTTCTTCCTAACCCTTATTGCTCGCTAGTTCACGAATATTCGGATTTTCAGTTAATTACTTCCATATTCCTTAAGGAATGGAAGTATGGTGATGGCAAAAAAAATTGTGTTCGAGATTATTGCAGATTCTGATTCTACTACACTCAAAACATGAAAAAAAGTCGTTTTCCGAAAAGTGTCTGTGTGTGTGTCTGTCTGTCTGTCTCTGTCTGTGTGTCTGTAGATTTTTTTCTATGGCGAACGATAACTGCCGCAAATTCAAACAGAATCAAATAATTTTTTGCATACAGCCCTCATTTGCAGAGTACTCGCGACCTATTGTTTTTGGTGAAGATCGGTTGAGGGAAAGGGGTAGTTTACCTGCAACAGTTTTTTTTTAGCAAGGGTAATTTTGTTTGTTTGGCAAACGATAACAGCCGCAAATTCAAACAGAATCAAATAATGTTTCGCATACAGCCCTGAATTGTAGAGGTCTCAAGATCTGTTGATTTTGGTGAAGATCGGTTAAGGGAAAGGGGTAGTTTACCTGTAACGTTTTATGTTTTAACAAGGGTATTTCCTATGGCAAACGATAACAGCCGCAAATTCAAACAGAATCAAAAGATTATTTGCATACAGCCCTAAATTGTAGAGTTCTCAAGACCTATTGTTTTTGGTGAAAATCGGTTGAGGGAAAGGGGTAGTTTACCTGCAACGTTTTTTTAACAAGGGTATTTTTTTCTATGGCAAACGATAACTGCCGCAAATTCAAACAGAATCAAATAACTTTTTGCATACAGCCCTGATATGTAGAGTACTCACGACCTATTGTTTTTGGTGAAGATCGGTTGAGGGAAAGGGGTAGTTTACCTGCAACGGTTTTTTTTTTATCAAGGGAAATTTTTTTTTTTGCCAAACGATAACAGCCGCAAATTCAAACAGAATCAAATAATGTTTCGCATGCAGCCCTGAATTGTAGAGTTCTCAAGATCTGTTGATTTTGGTGAAGATCGGTTAATGGAAAGGGGTAGTTTACCTGTAACATTTTATGTTTTAACAAGGGTATTTCCTATGGCAAACGATAACAGCCGTAAATTCAAACAGAATCAAAAGATTATTTGCATACAGCCCCAAATTGTAGAGTTCTCAAGACCTATTGTTTTTGGTGAAGATCGGTTAAGGGAAAGGGGTAGTTTACCTACAACGTTTTTTTAACAAGGCTATTTTCTATGGCAAACGATAACAGCCGCAAATTCAAACATAATCAAATAATTTTCTCCATACAGCCCTGGTTTGTAGAGTACTCAAGACCCTTTGTTTTTGGTGAAGATCGGTTGAGGGGAAGGGGTAGTTTACCTGCAACGTTTGTTATAAAGCGTATTTTCTATGGCAAACGATAACTGCCGCAAATTCAAACAGAATCAAATAATTTTTTGCATACATAAGTGAATTGTAGAGGACTCAAGGCCATTAGATTTTGGTGAAGATCGGTTAAGGGGAAGGGGTAGTTTACCTGCAACCTTTTACGTTTTAACAAGAGTAAAGTACTTGAAAATTCATTTAAACTTTTTCAAACAATGGTAATTGTTAAAAATAAAATAATTTTGTTGCCAGGCAATAAAATTATAATTTTTTCATTTTAATGTAAATTATGTATATATTAGAAAATATATCGTGCTTGGCAGGCAAGCATATTTCAGATTATAAGTCTTAGAATATGGAAGTCATGTATGGTTCTCCATACCGATATTTTTACTTCCATGTTCCTTAAGGAAATGGAAGTATGGTGATGGCAAAAAAAAATCGTGTTCGAGATTATTGCAGATTCTGATTGTACTACGCTCAAAACATGAAAAAAGTCGTTTTTCGATGTGTGTGTGTGTGTGTGTGTGTGTGTGTGTGTGTGTGTGTGTGTGTGTGTGTGTGTGTGTGTAGATTTTTTTCTATGGCAAACGATAACAGCCGCAAATTCAAACAGAATCAAATAAATTTTTGCATACAGCCCTGATTTGTAGAGTACTCACGACCTATTGTTTTTGGTGAAGATCGGTTGAGGGAAAGGGGTAGTTTACCTGCATCGGTTTTTTTTTTATCAAGGGAAATTGTTTTTGTTTGGCAAACGATAACAGCCGCAAATTCAAGCAGAATCAAAAAATGTTTCGCATACTGCCTTGGATTGTAGAGTTCTCAAGACCTGTTGATTTTGGTAAAGATCGGTTAAGGGAAAGGGGTAGTTTACCTGCAACGTTTTATGTTTTAACAAGGGTATTTTCTATGGCAAACGATAACAGCCGCAAATTCAAACATAATCAAATAATGTTTTGCACACTGCCCTGAATTGTAGAGTTCTCAAGACCTATTGTTTTTGGTGAAGATCGGTTAAGGGAAAGGGGTAGTTTACCTGCAACGTTTTATGTTTTAAAAGGGTATTTTCTATGCCAAACGATAAGAGCCGCAAATTCAAACAGAATCAAATAAGTTTTTGCATACAGCCCTGATTTGTCGAGTACGAAAGACCTTATTGTTTTTGGTGAAGATCGGTTAAGGGAAAGGGGTAGTTTACCAGCAACGGTTTTTTATCAAGGGTAATTTTACTTCCATATTCCTTAAGGAATGGAAGTATGGTGATGGCAAAAAAAATCGTGTTCGAGATTATTGCAGATTCTGATTCTACTACACTCAAAACATGAAAAAAAGTCGTTTTCCGAAAAGTGTCTGTGTGTCTGTCTGTCTGTCTTGTGTCTGTAGATTTTTTTTCTATGGCAAACGATAACTGCCGCAAATTCAAACAGAATCAAATAATTTTTTGCATACAGCCCTGATTTGTAGAGTACTCGCGACCTATTGTTTTTGGTGAAGATCGGTTGAGGGAAAGGGGTAGTTTACCTGCAACGGTTTTTTTTTAGCAAGGGTAATTTTGTTTGTTTGGCAAACGATAACAGCCGTAAATTCAAACAGAATCAAATAATGTTTCGCATAGAACCCTGAATTGTAGAGTTCTCAAGATCTGTTGATTTTGGTGAAGATCGGTTAAGGGAAAGGGGTAGTTTACCTGTAACGTTTTATGTTTTAACAAGGGTATTTCCTATGGCAAACGATAACAGCCGCAAATTCAAACAGAATCAAAAGATTATTTGCATACAGCCCTAAATTGTAGAGTTCTCAAGACTTATTGTTTTTGGTGAATATCGGTTGAGGGAAAGGGGTAGTTTACCTGTAGCGTTTTTTTAACAAGGGTATTTTCTATGGCAAACGATAACAGCCGCAAATTCAAACAGAATCAAATGATATTTTGCATACAGCCCTGATTTGTAGAGTACTCAAGACCTATTATTTTTGGTGAATATCGGTTGAGGGAAAGGGGTAGTTTACCTGCAACGTTTTTTTATCAAGCGTATTTTCTATGGCAAACGATAACAGCCGCAAATTCAAACAGAATCAAATAATTTTCTGCATACAGCCCTGATTTGTTGAGTACTCGCGACCTATTGTTTTTGGTGAAGATCGGTTGAGGGGAAGGGGTAGTTTACCGGCAACGGTTTTTTTTATAAAGGGAAATTTTTTTTTTGGCAAACGATAACAGCCGCAAATTCAAACAGAATCAAATAATGTTTCGCATACAGCCCTGAATTGTAGAGTTCTCAAGACGTATTGTTTTTGGGGAAGATCGGTTAAGGGAAAGGGGTAGTTTACCTACAACGTTTTTTTAACAAGGGTATTTTCTATGGCAAACGATAACAGCCGCAAATTCAAACAGAATCAAATAATTTTCTGCATACAGCCCTGATTTGTAGAGTACTCAAGACCTATTGTTTTTGGTGAAGATCGGTTGAGGGAAAGGGGTAGTTTACCTGCAACGTTTTTTTAACAAGGGTATTTTTTTCTATGGCAAACGATAACTGCCGCAAATTCAAACAGAATCAAATAACTTTTTGCATACAGCCCTGATATGTAGAGTACTCACGACCTATTGTTTTTGGTGAAGATCGGTTGAGGGAAAGGGGTAGTTTACCTGCAACGGTTTTTTTTTTATCAAGGGAAATTTTTTTTTTTGCCAAACGATAACAGCCGCAAATTCAAACAGAATCAAATAATGTTTCGCATGCAGCCCTGAATTGTAGAGTTCTCAAGATCTGTTGATTTTGGTGAAGATCGGTTAATGGAAAGGGGTAGTTTACCTGTAACATTTTATGTTTTAACAAGGGTATTTCCTATGGCAAACGATAACAGCCGTAAATTCAAACAGAATCAAAAGATTATTTGCATACAGCCCCAAATTGTAGAGTTCTCAAGACCTATTGTTTTTGGTGAAGATCGGTTAAGGGAAAGGGGTAGTTTACCTACAACGTTTTTTTAACAAGGCTATTTTCTATGGCAAACGATAACAGCCGCAAATTCAAACATAATCAAATAATTTTCTCCATACAGCCCTGGTTTGTAGAGTACTCAAGACCCTTTGTTTTTGGTGAAGATCGGTTGAGGGGAAGGGGTAGTTTACCTGCAACGTTTGTTATAAAGCGTATTTTCTATGGCAAACGATAACTGCCGCAAATTCAAACAGAATCAAATAATTTTTTGCATACATAAGTGAATTGTAGAGGACTCAAGGCCATTAGATTTTGGTGAAGATCGGTTAAGGGGAAGGGGTAGTTTACCTGCAACCTTTTACGTTTTAACAAGAGTAAAGTACTTGAAAATTCATTTAAACTTTTTCAAACAATGGTAATTGTTAAAAATAAAATAATTTTGTTGCCAGGCAATAAAATTATAATTTTTTCATTTTAATGTAAATTATGTATATATTAGAAAATATATCGTGCTTGGCAGGCAAGCATATTTCAGATTATAAGTCTTAGAATATGGAAGTCATGTATGGTTCTCCATACCGATATTTTTACTTCCATGTTCCTTAAGGAAATGGAAGTATGGTGATGGCAAAAAAAAATCGTGTTCGAGATTATTGCAGATTCTGATTGTACTACGCTCAAAACATGAAAAAAGTCGTTTTTCGATGTGTGTGTGTGTGTGTGTGTGTGTGTGTGTGTGTGTGTGTGTGTGTGTGTGTGTGTGTGTGTGTGTGTAGATTTTTTTCTATGGCAAACGATAACAGCCGCAAATTCAAACAGAATCAAATAAATTTTTGCATACAGCCCTGATTTGTAGAGTACTCACGACCTATTGTTTTTGGTGAAGATCGGTTGAGGGAAAGGGGTAGTTTACCTGCATCGGTTTTTTTTTTATCAAGGGAAATTGTTTTTGTTTGGCAAACGATAACAGCCGCAAATTCAAGCAGAATCAAAAAATGTTTCGCATACTGCCTTGGATTGTAGAGTTCTCAAGACCTGTTGATTTTGGTAAAGATCGGTTAAGGGAAAGGGGTAGTTTACCTGCAACGTTTTATGTTTTAACAAGGGTATTTTCTATGGCAAACGATAACAGCCGCAAATTCAAACATAATCAAATAATGTTTTGCACACTGCCCTGAATTGTAGAGTTCTCAAGACCTATTGTTTTTGGTGAAGATCGGTTAAGGGAAAGGGGTAGTTTACCTGCAACGTTTTATGTTTTAAAAGGGTATTTTCTATGCCAAACGATAAGAGCCGCAAATTCAAACAGAATCAAATAAGTTTTTGCATACAGCCCTGATTTGTCGAGTACGAAAGACCTTATTGTTTTTGGTGAAGATCGGTTAAGGGAAAGGGGTAGTTTACCAGCAACGGTTTTTTATCAAGGGTAATTTTACTTCCATATTCCTTAAGGAATGGAAGTATGGTGATGGCAAAAAAAATCGTGTTCGAGATTATTGCAGATTCTGATTCTACTACACTCAAAACATGAAAAAAAGTCGTTTTCCGAAAAGTGTCTGTGTGTCTGTCTGTCTGTCTTGTGTCTGTAGATTTTTTTTCTATGGCAAACGATAACTGCCGCAAATTCAAACAGAATCAAATAATTTTTTGCATACAGCCCTGATTTGTAGAGTACTCGCGACCTATTGTTTTTGGTGAAGATCGGTTGAGGGAAAGGGGTAGTTTACCTGCAACGGTTTTTTTTTAGCAAGGGTAATTTTGTTTGTTTGGCAAACGATAACAGCCGTAAATTCAAACAGAATCAAATAATGTTTCGCATAGAACCCTGAATTGTAGAGTTCTCAAGATCTGTTGATTTTGGTGAAGATCGGTTAAGGGAAAGGGGTAGTTTACCTGTAACGTTTTATGTTTTAACAAGGGTATTTCCTATGGCAAACGATAACAGCCGCAAATTCAAACAGAATCAAAAGATTATTTGCATACAGCCCTAAATTGTAGAGTTCTCAAGACTTATTGTTTTTGGTGAATATCGGTTGAGGGAAAGGGGTAGTTTACCTGTAGCGTTTTTTTAACAAGGGTATTTTCTATGGCAAACGATAACAGCCGCAAATTCAAACAGAATCAAATGATATTTTGCATACAGCCCTGATTTGTAGAGTACTCAAGACCTATTATTTTTGGTGAATATCGGTTGAGGGAAAGGGGTAGTTTACCTGCAACGTTTTTTTATCAAGCGTATTTCCTATGGCAAACGATAACAGCCGCAAATTCAAACAGAATCAAATAATTTTCTGCATACAGCCCTGATTTGTTGAGTACTCGCGACCTATTGTTTTTGGTGAAGATCGGTTGAGGGGAAGGGGTAGTTTACCGGCAACGGTTTTTTTTATAAAGGGAAATTTTTTTTTTGGCAAACGATAACAGCCGCAAATTCAAACAGAATCAAATAATGTTTCGCATACAGCCCTGAATTGTAGAGTTCTCAAGACGTATTGTTTTTGGGGAAGATCGGTTAAGGGAAAGGGGTAGTTTACCTACAACGTTTTTTTAACAAGGGTATTTTCTATGGCAAACGATAACAGCCGCAAATTCAAACAGAATCAAATAATTTTCTGCATACAGCCCTGATTTGTAGAGTACTCAAGACCTATTGTTTTTGGTGAAGATCGGTTGAGGGGAAGGGGTAGTTTACCTGCAACGTTTTTTTAACAAGGGTATTTTCTATGGCAAACGATAACTGCCGCAAATTCAAACAGAATCAAATAATTTTTTGCATACCTCCCTGAATTGTAGAGGTCTCGAGGACTTTCGATTTTGGTGAAGATCGGTTAAGGGGAAGGGGTAGTTTACCTGCAACCTTTTACGTTTTAACAAGAGTAAAGTACTTGAAAATTTATTTAAACTTTTTCAAACAATGGTAATTGTTAAAAATCAAATAATTTTGTTGCCAAGCAATAAAATTAAAATTTGTTCATTTTAATGTACATCATGTATAAGAGAAAATATATCGCGCTTGGCAGGCGATATTAAGATTTAAATATAAATCTTAGAATATGGAAGTCATGTATGGTTCTCCATACCGATATTTTTTCTATGGCAAACGATAGCCGCAAATTCAAACAAAATCAAATGATGTTTTGCATACAGCCCTGTATTGTAGAGTTCTCAAGACCTATTGGTGTCGGTGAAGATCGGTAAAGGGAAATGGGTAGTTTACCTGCAACATTTTATGTTTTAACAAGGGCAATTTTTAATATGACGAACGATAACTGCTGTAAATTCAAACAGAATCAACTACGTTTTTGCATACCATATTGAACTAAAGAGAACTCAAGGTCTGTAGATTTTGTTGAAGATCGGTTAAGGGAAAGGGGTAGTTTATCAGCAACGTTTTGTGTTTTAAAAAGGGTAATTTTTTTATGAGGAACGATAACTGCCGCGCATTCAAACAGAATCAAATATTTTTTTGCATGTATCCCTGAATTGTAGAGGACTGAAGGTCTATTGATTTTGGAGAAGATCGGTTAAGAGGAAGGGGTAGTTTACCTGAAACATTTTATGATTTAACAAGAGTAAAGTACTTAATTTTTATAAATAAAGTATCCTGATAAGAAGCTCATAATAATCCACTGTAGAAACGTGGATGAAATATCTATAAATGAAGAGGTTAAGTGAACGGGGTGGGGGTAATTTTCTATTATTAAAATTTATAGTTGAAGGTGGCGGGAGAATTTTTTATATGTGTACTACGTTATCGGCAACAAAGAATTAGTTTTTTTGTTAAAATTGCTTCCCGGGCTGTTTAGCCGTAGTCCAATGTTTTCTGCAAAATCAGACTTTTCGGCAGTGGCATCGACTGCCATCATCAGTGAAAATCGAGTGCGAAAACGTGAGGTGGTGGTATACGTTAGTGACCACAGTATTGTGGTTAATGCTGAATCAATAAGTAGAAAGACGTAGTTTCTATGGAAATATTTCATTTCGAATATGATTTTAAATATAAATCTTAGAACATTGAAGTCATGTATGGTTCTCCATACCGATATTTGCATATTGGATTCACAGTGTTTACGAATAGACATCGATTTGTCAGATGATGATGATACAGCTCATCCCCTTCCGGACAACGTTTCAAAGGTGGTGGTGGTAAGGTGAAGCCTACAATTTTTTCCCCTGCCCTATCTTTTTTTGCACCGCTTTCATTGTGCCGAATAGGCACTTTTATGAGATCGTTACAATTTGCGAGTGGAACCAACTGCGGCTATTGATGTTTTGTCGTATAAAGCCGTGTTGTCAAATGTTTTATAAACGCGATAATGTAATCATTATGTTTTTTGATTGACCACCACCTGGCCGGGAGTCGATTTCGTTGGACCGCGTAACGTGCTATATCCGGCGGTTGGTTGCAAAATTCTGTTGAGCGGTATTTTTTACAACGAAGATGGCGCAAGAGGAATTTTGTGCTCATTTAGTAACTACCACCTGGCGCAATCATCACAAAATCCTTTATTCGTTTTTCCTACACCCTTGACAGGTCCACTTTATACGTCACACGTGCTCTGCTGAGCTCTCCCCTCTTGTGTCACACCCTCCCTCGACTTGATTCTGTTTTTTTATTGTAAGACCTACGATCAACAAACCACGACCTCCCTTACGAAACGATACCAAACATCGGGTATAGTTGAACTCCTCCAATAGGTGTGACACGTTTCTCGACCAAAACTGTGCTGTTGTATTACCGAATTTTATTCTTCTGTTGACCTACTACAATTCCCTTTTGTGTCGTTTTTTGTTTTGCTAACGGTCCGTGCTCAATTATGTGCCGTTCGTTCTTTTCGGAATGGTTTTTATTTTATTTGAGATTACAAAATCTGTTTCTAATTATGTTATTCTGTGTTATTATAATTGTGATTTCTGTTTTACGAGATTCTTATTTTTGCCCGAAACGCTGTATTTCTTTTCATAGGTAATGCGTTCTTCCAGATAAATATAATTTTCAAAGTTTTCATAATGGTTTTGAAAACAAAATTTACCTACAATCATTTCTGATAAGTGAAGTGTAAGTACCGGTAAATTGTAGGCCACTTCAGTCGTAGAGGTGAACTTCAGTTTGTTCGGTTTGGGAAATGACAGTATGTAATTTTTTGTTAGCTGTTTCTTCTCTTACTTTGTCGATATAAATACAACTGGACAGCTTGAATGGAAAATCCAACATTTGTCGGCGATGTATTGGTATCAGGAATAAACCGGCGTAGTACACGGGAAACGGACTTCATATGCGAAACGCGCCTGTCAGAACTTGGATTCAGAAGGTGTCATAGTTCGGCGTCAGGTTTTGACATCACTTGAGTTACGTAATTCGTAATTGTCGTGTTATTCGTTAGTCTTAGAATCGTACAATCGGCACAGCAGTGGAGTTGCGTAAAATTATAAAAATTGTTTTGTGTCCATTTAGACCCTACGTCTCTAAAGGGTTCGTGTTTCGCCGCTAAAAGCGTTCGTCTTTTTATTTTCTCGAAAGAATATAGGCCTGTAGTATACTTGTTAGCAGTGGTGAGCGGATTAGCTGTACACGAACATAGGAGATGCCGGAGATGAGAACTAGACCTGTCTCTAAATTATCACGTCTTCTAAGATCTGTGAGCGTTTATACGGTAGTATATATTTCTTAATACTCTGATGTGCCTTCAGAGAGTCTTGCATGTTTTATAATAAATTGTTTTCCAAAGTTTTGTCTAGAGGTTAATGGAACTCTTCCGCTTAGGTATCTGCAAGTGTGCGCAATAAGGACCTCACTGCAAGTGTGTAGTGAGGTCAGGATTTGCTCACTATTTCGTCCACTGGAAGTAATTCGGCTTGCGTCTTAAGTTTTGTTTCAATTATCACAGGAAATCAATACTTTAGTTGATGTTGGCCAGGACTTAGGTTTCGTGAGACGTAATCCTGTGAATGTCACAATATTAAAGACAACAGTATATCGAATCTTATGTTGATACCCACATCTGTCGTACTGAGTGACTGATGAAAAGTCGTGTCATGGCATTCAAGATTTTGAAACATGTAAACATAAGTGCCGCGTGTGTATTGTGATGTTTAGTCGTGTTTTTGTACAAAACAAAACATTTGAAAATAATTACGAATAGCATCCCTTTATGAAAGTGGTTACGAATGCGTACAATCGATAACGTACTGATGTATATAAATCTGTTTGGGTTGGGTTATAGTTCAGCAGCAGCGTACATTCAACTAACTTTTTTTTATATGAACTGAGAGGTGTATCTGGGTTGCATATGTAACGCAGTATTACTCAACACTGTGAACACCGGAAGTATTGGGGTTTGGTGGGGGTATTATTTGGGGTCACAGGGTACACTCCAGTAGTCGATCTCTAGGACCTTAATGTTGTGCTCCATTTCGATATATCCGCGACTAGCTTCCGATTAGCAACATCAGTCTACACCACCACTATGCCAATGCCAATACCAGTTCGTATTCTAATTTATACAGTTCCTTTATTTCTAAATAACTTGTAGTTTTAATATATTGTGACACATGGTTTTAATGAAATTATTCATTCCGATATATGCTAAATAGGAGGTTTCGTAGATCCTGTATAAACAACAGCTGAAGAGATGTCAGTGATTGGTATGAAGACAGAAGTATAGTTTCGTTACGAACGGCTACTAAAAGACACCACGTCTTTTAACGGATTTTTAGAAAACTAACACAGAATTTTTTTCGAAGTGGAGCTTTTGGAAATAGCCTTTAGTGATAAAGAGATCGGACTGCATTACGTTGCAGCGGTAACTGATAGGAGTCTAGCATTTGGCCCTGCGGTGGACTCTGCCAAGTTGTTGCCAGCGTAAAAACTCGTTATCAGGTGTTGAGCTGACCGTAGAATTTTGAGACCTTTGTATTAAGGATCGTACTTCATAGTCACGTACTTGATAAACCCGTAGTGAATATCCACTAGTTGGTTGGCTGAGTGAATATCCAACTAGTTTGTATCTACGAATTGCCGTCAGAGCCTACAGTATTTCCTCTCAGTCATAGCCCCCGGATTCTACAAGTACGTTTTGAACCCTTTTACTCATGTTTACTACAAGTAAAGAAACACCGTCAATTGTTGCCACGATCCTGCATTATGTTAACAGTTAAACATTTATATTCGAATCAGTCGGCTTCCCATTTGGTCACGTAAACCCGTGTTGTAACGGCGTCTGAGAGAGAAAGTGTTTAGCGACTTCTTCAGGTGTTACCTAAGAATTCTGATAAAAGTTCGTTTGAAAAGGAGTACTCTGCCGTATTCACGTATATTCCGATAGTACTTTATAAACAAATATAAGTGCATACTTAATGTAGTTATTTGGTTTTAGTGACAGTGTTAAAAAGCTATTTTGAAAAGATTATATAATTACAATATACAGGTAAAAATGCCAGTAAATGTAATAAACCAAAATATTATATTTGCTCTTAAAATACGTAGACGTTATTAGTGCACCATAAAATATGCCATGGTGTTAATATTATAGTGTTTCTTTTGGGTACAGAGAGTTTTGATTTCTCCCTCAGACTCTATTGTGTATGTCACAATATTAAAGACAACAGTGTATCGAATCTTATGTTGTGATGCCCACATCTGTCGTACTGAGTGACTAACGAAAAACTCGTGTCATGGCCTTCAAGATTTTGAAACATGTAAACATAAGTGCCGCGTTTTATTTGGGAATAATGTCGTCTATATGTTTCAGGCTTTACTATTCCCAACAGACCCTTCTACCATGTGTGTGTGTGTGTGTGTGTGTGTGTGTGTGTGTGTGTGTGTGTGTGTGTGTGTGTGTGTGTGTGTGTGTGTGTGTGTGTGTGTGTGTGTGTGTGTGTGTGTGTTTAGTCGTGTTTGTGTACAAAACAAAACTATTGAAAATAATTACAAATATTATTATTTACAAACTGTACTACGAAATTTTCTCTTTTCTAAAGTCTGTCGACAGTCTCTTGTGAATAATTCTATTACTCGTAATAATGATGAGAAAATCTAGTTTAAAGATTATAAACTTGACTTTTCAATACTTCCATACTATTTTACAAAATAGAAATTAATCAATTAAGTGGCGTTTATCTACTGTTTTTGAATTAGTAGTTTCTAATTCTGTAGTGAACTTGTACCTCCAGTGATCTTGTGCTGTAGTTTTTTAAGTAAATTGTGCCTTTGTGATGTTTTTAATGAATTTTATCTCTTGCTGGTTGCATGATCTTGACGTCTGACGTCCGAGATACCAGAATTGTAGGGAATATGAGCCTATTTCTTAACACGCCGAAGATGGAATACTCTGCTTAAAATAGATATGGCTTATGATTTTTTATAATCCTAAACATAATTTTACTGAAAAGTCGTCGTCGTCGTCGTCGTCGTCGTCGTCGTCGTCGATATTCCTGCAGTTTCGTCGTGTTAAGTTAAGCAAGTACAGTACTATTGTTTCAGTTTATTATTTTTATGATTTTAATAATAGTACAAAATAGTGTAGTTCAGAACAAATTCAAGTACTTATAATACTTTTGTGTTACGTATTATTTAAATTAGACGATACACATATGTGTAGAATTAAAATAAGTTAAAATAATCCTAATATTCCTTTTTTCTATTTCAGGTGGTGTTTTAGATACAGATCGTTTCAGTTTTGAAGTGAGTAACAAGTGGATTAAGCCTGCGCATTTCATTGATGTGTGTGCGCGCGCGCGCAACGTGTCATTAACAGAATTGGTGTGCGAGAGAATTAGCAACTAGCTTGTCTGAGAATATTTTGAGTAAATTAACATAATACTGATGAAAAGAGGCGAGTTTTTATTCAGCGTGTTGTCTTTTCAGAAAATATAAAATTGCTTACGAAATTATGAAAGCATAAGATGGGGTTTACTGATACGCAAGAACATTATGAGAAAAACGGCTTTCCTAAACCATATCATAAACTGTATAAGCTGAAGCTTTGTGGCGTCACTAATGATATCTTATCAGTATATCTGAAGAACCGCCGTTGAAACAGGCCATAAGGTATAGGCCTAGATCATAAGTCATTCAGCAGTACCATTACTAGTTTCACTTTTTGAACGAGGGAGGCAAGTTCTCAGTTTTAATTCGACCGTTTGACATTTGTCTGTCTGTTTTGAGGTATGCCTCACGATAACTTTTGAACGCGTCAACCGATTTACGTAAAACTCGGCATGGGAGGTCATATTTTTATCCTACAGAACGCTATTGTTTTGAGATTGATCCCCCAAAAATAGGAGGCGGGATGGAAAAATGAGAGAGGTTAAAATTTTGTAAAATCCATGTGTGGTATCACATTAAACGGAATTTTAAACAAAATATGAATTTAGTGTTTGTTTTTAAAAATTTTGGTAGACAACAGGATTCCAAAAAGGTGGTGATATTTTTTTATAAAATCGCAAAAATTAATATATCGTGTATCGTATTGAAAGGAATTTTAAGGTAGTAAAATTTGAATGCAGTGTGAAGTTTTGGAAACTTGACAATTTAGGGACACCAGGGCCCAAAAAGTGGAGCAAAAGTTTGATAAATTCCTTGTGGGATATTGAATTAAAGGGAATATTAATCAAAATATGAAATATAATGTAATGTTCAAAAAATTCAATTTTTTTTATCCTAGGGCCCAAAAACCTGATCACAATTTGAAAAAAAAATCTGAAAACTTCAGGCGGGTGTCAGGCTAAAGGGAATGTTAATACAAATCCGATTGTTAGGATTTGTTATCGTTAATTGTATGAGTTTTCTACGATTGTTACATTACCAGACAACAAATAGTGGGTTGGCTGGGACTTTCGTAATTTTCAGATATTTGAAAAATTGTCTAATATCAAAAATTATCCAATAATAAAAGTACTTCGTCAAAGTAAAAGGATTTTGGCATCACCTTCCTTTGGAGCATTACGGACGTACATGAGAGAGTGAGAAAATTCCTCAGAACAGATCGAGGTATCTTTAAATAATGTGATTCACCATGTACGAATCACATGTTGTGGTCGTGTCAAGCCAAGAGGGTTATGTGTGAACCAAGAACAGTGAGAAGGCGACCCGAAAGCCCAATCAACGACTTGAATTTGTCGATAGGAGCCATGCGGATACATACAGACTGAGACGAGAGAGAGGCTAAGACGTTTTACTAACTGTGCACGATTCTGATTTTAATTGCATGCAAAACTTCCCCCTAACCAGTCAACCAAATAAAATTTTTAAATCTATACCCAGCATTGAGACGGCCTCGTTTTGAAAAATATAAGAAAAACATTGCTAATGGTTGTTTATGTTAGTTCTCATCAAATCGGAAAAAGGACTAGTGAAGTCGTTAGAACGTTTATATATCACAGAGTACACTTGTGCGCTTATTTTTATAGCGTCCCTTAGTTCTATTTTTATTCACCAAGTCGGTATTTTATAAAATTAGCACGTTATATGGCATGCCCAACAACTGTTTTATTGTCTTTTGCTTCCATAATGATCCCAGAAACATGCTTATAGTTCTTGTGATTCTTCCCCCGCAGTAAATGGAATTCAACACGGTGAATGTGTCTGAACGTTTACATGAATGATAACTTTTCATGTAATTCTGAAACATTACGCTTGCTTCACTGGATCCACGTGAAGATACGCTTTACAGTAAAAGAATCAGTTACAGGGAATTCAATTTGATATTGTAACGGTTAAGTTGCTTATTTTTTCAGTACAATGCTGTTTTATAATATTTTATTTTATTAGTTTACGTGTGTTGGCGCAATCTTATTCTGTGTTGTATTTTGAACGCACTAATAGCCTATGGTGTTTCCTACTGCTGCCGTTTAGTCTCAAAGGCTAATGTGCGCATTATTTTCAAACATAATCTACACTTGACTTTATAATTTTTTTTTACAAACGGGGAGGGCTTCGTTTGATTCAATGACCAAAAATTGTATTGTCTCGTAATGTCAGTTGTCTTGGTGTTGAAGCATCTATGCCAAACTCCTATTCTCCACGTTTACGTCGTCCAGTTTAAATCTCTGTGGATTCGTTTACGAACTAAAATGATGTTCCTCCCCGCAACGTCCGATCTCCGCAACCGATCAGTTATTTTTTTTGTTCTGTTCAGCCCATCCCTAAAGTCGTAACTATATGTCCAAATGTGTTAGCAAGATTTTATGTTAATGAGAAAAACGTTTAGGTCTATGTTCCATCCTGAACGTTTCTTCTCGTCCAAGCTCTTCGCTTCTTAATATAGGTTACCCATCGTAAGCGTGTACCCACTCCGACATTCGATAGGACTAGCCAGTATAAATGCTAGCGAAGGTCAAAGAGTTTTACAAAATTAAATTGTAGCCTACAGTTTGCAAAATATCAAAACTAAAAAAAGCTAGTATGATTTCCGCCATGCACCAGTGACTAGGACAAGTAAAATATTGTGTCGGTAATACTTCAGGTACTCCTCCCTGTTTGTAAAATAAACATATTTTCTTCCCATAAATTTCTGTCATTTTCACTTTTCGTTGGACAAAGATAAAAAATTACTATTTGTACAAAACAGCATATTTTCTATATATATTCTGGCAGATATTGTTCATAATGTGGAAGAAGGTACATATTGTGATGTAGAGGATTTAGTTTACTTTCATAAAAATAGTGTTTTGGGAAAATACTTAAAACAATTTGATAAAATTGTTATCTGATAGAGATGCACCATGCCGGATGTTACCGACACGTTGCAGTTTTTGGAAGAATATTCAGTTCCTTATATAGCCTATAGTGTACCTAGAAGTTAAATTACCCACTAGACCATAATTTGTCTATGGTGGTTTGCAAATAGGTTGTCTTTGAATATGACAACAGAAGTTGATAGTAAAATACCATATCATGAAGACATTACAGCGTCGTTTTTAACCTTTTTTATAAAATAATAGCAAGATACAAACTAAACTTCAGTTGTCGATCATCGGTGTTTAGTTTCCCAGATAGGTAATAAATTTTGTGTATTCCCCGGAAACTGAATGGCGATTATACAAAGACGATGAAATACGCTTGTTAAGAAGTGCGAAGGGGGTTAGACTACGAAACAATCAGGACAGAATTGGAAGAGTCCTGTAAACCGTAAATCTTTTCTGAGAGACTGTACGATATTTCCATTACTGGGATATGGTACTGTTACGTACTCATACGATCTAAAGTACAACCTTGGTCATGGTCGTAGAGGTTGAAGATTACTGACATGCGTCAATACAAAAATTTTTTAAGTACACATTGTCTATCTGTCAATAATATTTTTAGATGTTTCTCATTAGAAAGTCATATAATTAATTAAGGTTTGTTCGTACCATCCTATCAAATTGTTCTTATTACAACTCGATAAGGAGTTTAATATCACTTTTAAGTGCGTCCACACGTGTATGACAGTTTTTGTGTGACACGTGTATTTTTGTCAACAAAGTTGCTATATAAATACATGTACAGAGATCTAGTATACATAGTTTTTGTCGAAGGAGCTATATAAACGATTAGGAAATGCAGTGTGCATTGCTGGAGGCGTATAGAAATTTGTAGATGACTATTTGTGTTCCAGAATATTTGCAGTTTGCGGTATGCCCACCACGTACTGTTTCCGAAAGCGACAGTTTTCTAATGTAATTTGCTAACCTTCCCGACAATGTGACCTAATTGTTTCGTTTGTGCACCCTTCTAGATGTATGAGGAAGCCATCTTCCTGAACCTCCCGGACGACAACAACTATGGGTAGGTCCGGCCCCCCTACTCTCTCTCTTCATTCTATTCATAATCATCTATTCAAACCAGTTTTTTTCTTTCTTTCAATCTTTTTCTCTAGTATGAACGACGGGTTCCTCCTTATCCTTGCTATTATTCGTGTCTTTTCAATCGGAATAAGCATGGACGTTTATTGAAAAGAAATTGTACAGCGCGGGGAGAAGGAGGTGCCTGGCTCCTTTTGTGTGTGCTTCGTAGAAGACAGGAGAGAGAGCCGTTCTCCCTCCTAATCTTTTGTATTATAATAAGGGTAAGCCCTACCTAACCTATTTGCGCAATGTTTGTTTCTTGGCACATCTGTTCCAATTTACCGAGTTTTTGAGAACGCCAGCTGCATTTCTTGTTTACCTTGAACATTACTCGAGTTTCTTCTTCAGGTTAGCCGACCGAAAATTTTGGTTTCCGCAGGAAAGTGTACACGCTTCCATTACGTCCCATTACATTACACCGACTCCACATAATATCAGCCTTTTAACACGTTTATAAAATATTCTAAATATTTAGGTTAGTGGCTCTTACAGTTACACTTGAGCAGATATTTGTTATTTAATAATTGTGTATCTAGTGAAGGGAATCAGCATCATCACGTTGCTGTTGTGAAGCGGAAACATATTTAAAATCATCCCATCCATATTGTTAGGTGTGTCCTTTTATATTTCAGTTTGTTGATAAGGTTGTATGATTCGAATTATCAACCAAAGCGGTACTGCTTGATATATATTACTGGAAAACTACGCGATGTTCGTAATAATTTTTTCTGTATTTTGACTGCAACTCGTGAACGAATTGAAATTAAGGAACTATTATCGAACCATGTTTTGGCCACCTGTCATTTAAAAATTGGCATTTTTTTTTGGTGTTACATTTGTTTATTAACCGTTAAACATTTTAATAAAAACGCTATATGTGAGTTTAGGCTACATTGTGTTCGAGGTAACTTTTAAATTATTTACTTTACGATTGCATGGATCCAAAACGGAGACGTTTCTTTAAGAACTGGACTTGTCCTGCGGGAGAACGTACGCGAACAGGAAAGCGGGTCGTCGTGTAAAACGAAACTGTGTCTACCAGTATACAACAACTCTGCCCACAGTATGTTGAATGTTTTATACTTTAAGAAGCGGGTAAGGAGAACTGTAAACTTGAGTACTGGTCGTTCATGTATGGGTCTATACTACGTAGCCCGCCTTGTGCTGTCTCATGTATTATTAATTAATCTGTAGAATTTTGGTTCTGCTTATCGCGACACGTATATCAGATAAATTTTTTCTCGCCTGTTACATGATGATCACGTAGCAGACGTACTGAGGTGCGTTACACAGACTGAATAAAATAACACGTTTTTAAATGTTCATAGCAGTGCATGGAATACCTATCCACCCTTCGGTCTATGTGCGTGGGCGTGCGTGTCTAATTTTTCGTGGCGCAGCTGTGTTCCGAAAATCGGGTATTTTTTTCTTTTTACGTTCGATGGCCCCATTTCAGATGATGTTTAAATAGCCGAACAGCTGAATTCAGAACTATTAACCTATGTTGTACGTATGAAACAAATGTCTGTAGTTTCGTCGTATATTTGTACGAGGTCAGTAAGGGTATCTGTTTTTTTGTTCTATTCTATAATATAGGAATAGTCATCTGAATAATCGTTGCGAGTGGATATACTTTTGATCCCGACACTTGGACGCAGAAACTTAATTCTCCATTATGCTTTCTCATAAGTCTTTCTTGCCTTCTTCACTACTTCTCCATATATAATATAACAGTTATATATATATTATATATACTATAACAGTTACCGGTGTTGCATGTGCATGTAGCCGACGTTATGCACTTGATTACAAACCGCCCCCGAGTGGATTCAAATTAGTGGATTCAAATTACAAATTAGTGGATTCAAAATCCACTAATTTTGAAGGCATCCTTCATTTCAACGTATGTTAATTTAAATTATGTCAAGAGTACGTAATGCACACCTCGATAAATTACACAACTGTCTCGACAGTGAATTTTTCAACACGTGAAACTATAGTTCTTGGGCTTTCTCGACCAGCGTCAGTATTTATTCAAATAGTTCTGTGACGGCCCATTAGGCCGCGTGATCTTAGGTTGTTGAAACCAGACGTTTCGGCCTCATCTGCGGAGGGCATCTTCAGCTGTAACAATCGCGCCAGATGTTCTCCTAAACAGCTCAATACTGGTGAGGCCGATACGTTAGGTTTAACAACCTAATACCACGGCCCTAATAACCCGGCACAGAACCATTTGAATAATACGTGAATCTAATTTTTTCTTATAATTTTATACCATTCATCATCCGATAGTAGGACTACAGAATAATTAGGATTCCAGCTAATAGTATTGAGGCGTCAAAACGAAGGTTAGAACTGCAAGGATCATACTTATTCTCGTAGAATCGAGGAGTAACCGCATGTACGTATTAGTAAGAGAATAGGGGTGTCATGGTGCTTTCTAATTTTCACCGTCACTTCCACCTCTGACGTTTCTTTAGAATATTGCGATGAATTGTACCTTATACCGAAGTGAGGGTTTCGTCCTGTCGTTAGGGTTCGGTCCGCTTCTTCCGTACTGGCTTTTAACAGGGAAAATGGTTGTTTTTGAAATACTGGGAAAACTGGGTTGATTATATAAGGACGCTGCAGCTATATGCCCGTTTCACATATTCATGCTTATCTAGTCTTGGAACAGCTTAACATTGATTACAACTAGAGGATAGGATCGTTTGACATTGTGTAGGCTACGTACGTCAGCCGCGAAGCCGGTGAAAGTAATTATATTTAACGTACTTCCTCACAATAACGCAGCGACTTTCCGTGCACTTTTATCCTCATTGACACCGTGTTGCCTTTCCAGTAATAAACAAGTTATACACGTTCTTCGAAAACGCGTATGCCTTGTTGGACGAACGTAAATTCTGATGACTGTTGAAATTGCAAACCACAGTCACTGTCACTTTACGGTCAGACAGTTTTGTTTTACTAAAGAATTAACAGCGGTATAAGGAGTAAACGATATGAAACAGATGAGTTTCTGATAAACAGTTATCAATGGTTTAGATGTTGGACACAGCGTATCATTTTTCCCAGTTAAAATCTGTGTGCGGAGTATATAAATGAAACGTTTACCTTATTTTAATTATTGTCGACAGGCCACCACTTGTTTTTCCAGTTAGCGTAGCTTTAAAGAATGTCTGGACATTGTCGGGTAAATTACTTTACTTTCCAGGCGTTTTCCTTAACTTTCGCTTTATCATTATCAGAGAAGAGTGGCCTGCATTTAATTTTGACCAAATTAAATTTGATTGTGGTATGACTGTGATCTGATAGACAATTCCCCAAAAGTTGGTGGACAGAAATGCGAATATTACTTAGTATAAAAATCTAAGTAAATTAAGAATGAATATGAGATCGCTACTGTCTTCGATCCAATCCAAACTTGCGTGCCAGTCCAAACTATTAATGTTAAGCACATTCTAAAATAATAAAATTGATACACCAATCCGGGAGTTACACCAGTAAGGTGAAGACCCCCAGCATGTGAGTGTACAGTATAGCTCGCGCGCTTAGATCGTTTATGTGCGGAGCGCTTTGATGTGATTTAGGTACTGTACTTAGAATTGTGATTCTTTCCGTGTACGCCGATTAGATTGTACACCCGGTAGTAAAATGATAGGATGGATGTGTTGTCCACGTTGCCACGATTAGCATTCAGCAGTTTCAGCATATCAGTTTACAATGAAGCTGACCCGTCGTGTCGTCGTTATTCTGCTGTCAGTGTAGGCCTTCGAGTGATACAGGAACGTGACAGCAACGCGACTATATAGGTGAACCAAAAAAATTGATAAAACTTGCATTGATTAGTCTACGTAAACTGTTTTCAGCGTGCCTGCTATACCAATGAATTGGTAATATTTTAGCTTAAACGTTAGTGTGAACTTGGGGGGGACATTATTAATCATGTGAAAGTCGTTTATATAAAGGTATTAATTTATGGTACCAAACAGAGTCTTTTAATCTGTACGTTATAAATATAACTAACCACAAACGAATATACACATACATTTACTGATAGAGATGCTTCAGTTTCTCATCATCACAAGTCGCTTATAACATGAGACTGACCGGTTGTACAGGAAATGCACATAGTTGCGGCATATTCAAGAGCACCAGTCACAACTGTTCATTATTAAGATTTCCTGTTTGTATTTACTTTCTGAACTATTCTGCCACTTCTCAGATCGTATCCTATTACTGTCGACGAGTTGCAATTGATGATGGCCTGCTGACCTACTTTTCACGATTTTATTCAAGGCAAATCCTGCTGTTTCGATCTGCCAGTCCCTTCTTTCCTCCTTTTCATCAAGGTACTGGAAACTAGAGACAACTTCAAAATAGCAATCGTCAAACACGTAATGCTGCTGGTGTTGTACATGCCTCTTCCTGACACCAATATTTTGGTCTTGTCTCCATTTACTCTTAAGTCCTATTGTGCGCGCCTATTCATCCAGTTGTAGGAAGGCTCCTTAAACAGAAAGCAGAGATTGCCAATAACTACAATGTCTGATACGCAGTATCTGTCATTTCATTACAGATAATTCCATTTTGGTCCATTTAAACAGCATTCACTACAGCCTGAAAGGGAATATTGAAAGGAGAGGATCCAGCAGTTACCCCTGTCGTAGGTCAGCTGCTACAGTGAATGCACTCGACGTGCAACCACCAATCTGGACCCCATAAGTCCACATTTCACAAGCCTAACCAACTTATGCGGGGTACCCCCAGCCCTTTCTATCACTGTAAGAAGTTTACCTCCGACTGTTGTATCATAAGCAGCCTTGAAAATCAATACAGAGCATCCAGATGGTCTGATTGTACTCTCCCATCTTTTCACAGATCTGTCTGAGAAAATTTGATGTACAGTTAACCTATTGCTGCGGAAACCTTGGTCGTCTCAAAGCCAGTTCTCAACACATGGGACCCGTCTATTGTTGAGCGCGATAGAAAAATTGTATGTGCCACACTAAGGGGCGTCTCCTGTCCTGTTCTTTTGTTTTTGGGTAGGGTACTACAATCCCCTCTGTCTATAACTTTGAATTGTCTCATCCTCCTAGATCTGCATTATCAGACCTTGATTTTTGTTAGCTTTGACTTGACTTGTCCACCAGCCTTGAATAATTCGGCAAGCAGCTATCCGTGGTGTTGTTCTTAAGCTATCCGTGGTGTCTTCAATACTTTCCACACCAAGTGGTATATACTTATCATCTGCTTTGTCTGCCTATGCTTCAAAATCAACAGTAGGATTCAGAAGGCACTGGAAATACCTTTCAATCTGTTTAGGACATCGTCTTTCAGGACTATTGTTTCAGTTCGTTCTTTATTATGCCACCATGTTGGGTGCATCTTTTACAGGGGGTACAAACTCGTTCATAAAATTTGTTTTTACCGTTACTTTTGAGGTCTACATCTGTGCATGTGTCCTGGCATTTTGATATTCCTTCAGGCTCTGTCTTGTACTTCTGTTAAATCATTTTAGCCTCCGATCATTCCGCCCTTTAATTACTTTCTCAAATTCGCTGTCAAACCAAGAGGTCCTTGGCGGCCTTTCTCTTTCTTTACACACGACTCTGGCGGCCTCGGTCACTAACTTTTATGCAAGTTCATTTCCTTTCCACTGACATGAGCCTTCTGCTTCAGCTGGGGTACTTCCTGTCTGATGGCAGAAATATTCCTAATACTTTCTTCTCTCAGCTTAAGGCACTCAAAATTGCGCAGCTAATTTTTCGAGGCTTTTGCCTTAATACACTTCTAATCCACTCTCTGAACTCAAATCGGTACTAAATAGTGATCCGAGTTTTTTTAAGTCAGCGCCACGATAGTATCTTACATCCTCAACACTGCAGAACTGACTGCACACACAAGAGTGTGGTCTGTTTGGTTTGCAGTTGCTTGATCGGGAGTCAGCCAGGTTTGCTTATGTACATTCTTGTGAGGAGACACCGTGCTCATTACTGCTAAGCACCTGGAAGCTGCAAAACCTTACCAGCCTTTTTCTCCATTAGCGCTGGTTCTGTTATGTAAGCTGTGCATTCCTGTTGTAGGTTTGAGGTCTGGCTCCTTCCCAATCTGCGCATTGAAATCGCCGAGGACAGTCCTGATACCTTGGCGATTGACTAGGTATCAATTCTGTCCTATACTCTCTCGACCTGTTCGTATAGTCCGTCTTTTCCTCATCGTCACTCTCCTCATGAAGAGCCTGGAGTCAGATAAGACTGATGTTTGTGATGTGACTTCTGTTACGCAACCTACATATTCAGGCACTGATAGGCTGGAAGTCCAGCACTGCTCCTCTCAGCTTGCTACTGAGAAGGGACCCAGTATCAAACTCATGCCTATCCTTATCACCACTGTAATAGGGAGCGTAATTTCTCTTCTGCAGCATGCCATCATTTTTCTACCTCACTTCCTGAATGGCTAGAATGTTTACTTTGAGCTTTGAGTCTCTGCTCTGTGTTCTTGAAAGACACCTGCTCGTTACAGAGCGCACACATTCCACGTACCAAGTCTGTACATCCATTTTCGTTTTGCCAGATCGTTGCAAAAAATCTGCTAGACATCAGAGGCTAAGTGAGATTACAAATTTTTAACCGAATATTCGTAACATGAATGGGCAGTTAACCCTTTGCACAACCCAGAATCTGGGGGAACCAGGTGTTTTGAATTCGAGGTTCACATATCCTAGGAGAAATGACTTCACTACATCTATCGAGGTGTCTCTTAGTTCGCAGTAGCCTCACTCGCTCAGACTACGTCTGCTGCCGTTAGCTTAACTGAAGCTCTTCTGTCACCATACTAGGCTACATATCCTATAGGACAGGACTCAGGTTATCATGTTGTACCCCCCCAGCTGCCTTAGCAGGACCCCCAATCTCTCACTTCACAAACATTCCGCCGCGGTTACTGGTTACCACCACCTTGGCATATGTTGCTCGGCTTAACGGGTCCTACCAACATGAAGGTGAAAGTGGAGAGGATAAGTGCTTCCTCTTCAGTGAAAGTATGAAATACGCATTACGCCTCCTTAGGACCCAAAAGTAACTTGAGATTTAGTAAATTTCTTAACTGGAAACGTATGTGTAGAACTGCATAAAAAAATGGTGAGGTGTTTAGTAGTTGATAGTATTTTACACTTTACAAATTAAGTGCTTTCAGTTCTTTTGCGCTATAAGAAATTAAAACAAGATAGCTCGTGGCATTTTGTATTTTGGTTTATGTTAAAATTCAGCAAATACGTAGTGTGTGGTAATTGATAATAATTTGTAACATTTAACTGGAGCAACTGCAATACTACGAACTTTAACAAATTTTTACATTTTTGAGAGATATCATTAGAAAATATCATCGACCCGACCGTCTAAAAGTGAAAATCCATACAAAACTAGGCTGCACAAACTGTGTGTGTTTTCAGCTTTTTATTCTGTCTGGACATGTTATTATAATAATATGATACATATTTTACATGGGAACTCTTAGATTAATTTGTGTTCAGCATAAGTTAAATTCAGTCTACATATAACTTTTTATGATTATGATTTCATCGTCATTTGTGACATACGAAAATCAAAATTTACTATATGGTGTAAAAGTATGAAGTTAACATAGTCTATCATTAAAACTTTAGATGTCTCCGTTGTTGTTTGGTGGAAAGAGCATGATGTTATATTCAGTGTATAAATACATCTAGTACCCAATTTGAAACTTATTCAGCATCCCAGGGTAGCAGTGCAAGCCAAGAACAAAAGGTTTCGTGACAATTTCTCTCTTGCTTCCCATGGGGAGCTGAAGGAGATTGGACCCCGGACCATTCTAGCGTCGTTAGAATAAAATCTTATTAATTTTTCAGTAACGCCATTTTAAATGATCTGTATTATCATGAAACTAATTATTTTTCAAGACTTCAGTCCTGAAGTCCGACACTTTGCTGCGCTAGCCTACATACCGCTAGCAGATGTCAACAGCTACGAGGCCCTTGAAGAGAGTAACTTTTTCTTAGACATCAACATTGAGCGGATTCTTCGTCCTCTCCTCAGCTACTTCGAGGATACTTGGATAGATAGGCAGGGTGAATCAAAGACTTGGAAAAACAGAGCCATTGTTCCCAATTTGTCTTCTGAATTGCCATAACGGTTCCAACGGCGATTTACCGAAAACAAAACCATTCAATTGAGGGATGTCATCGCCGGTTCGTTATGCTCATGTCTTCCTACCATCCAACCATATGGAAATTTATTAAAGCCCTTAAAACAGAACAGTCGGGAATGCAAAAGGAATACGAAGGAATGGTTACTGAACCTGCTAAACAAAAGTAAAAGTATTTGGACACAGCCAAGGACAACAGTTTAACGGTATGAGCGAAGGAAAGGCCTGAGGGTAATTGCGCGGAATTGCTCATAACTTCCAGCTCCAAACCTGGTGAGTGAGTCAGATGTGTAAAGCCTGTATAAATTACAAGTAGTGCAAATAGATACATTCAAAATCAAACAAATCACCAACGTCTTATAAAAAAAGGTATTTGAAAGAATGAATTGATTAAGCCAACGTAATCACAAAAATGCAATCATAGAGTGGTAGCCTACTTTTTGTCTATAAAGAAATTTATTTCAATGATGGGAACAGAGCCAAAACTAAGTCAGTACTCTGAGAGCCGAAATCTCACGCCATTGATCGAGAGGAATTGTCGCGAGATGTCAAATGTTACTTGTTACTCGTAGTACACTTTCAGCAGCGTGGGTTCTCTTCTGTTCGTGCGCCGGGGTTTCTATGCAACTATATTAACACAGCTGCTACTGATTTATTTGCGACTGTCGAAGTCGTTTATGACAAAGTGGCTGTTTAACGTACAAATTTACGATATCAGCATACTCGTGTATATCGATTGTGATGCTGCGTACGTACCGAATTAATAACTGCAACTAAGACGACTATTAAAAAATATTAAATCACACGCTGTAGTATCGGTGTGTGTATACAGCTTCAGAATCAAGACTAACTGGGTTGTCTGGAGAAGTTTATCGTAGATGCAGCCTTGTATCAATACAGATTTATTCGATTTTCTCTCCTGTTAGCCTTTGTTAAAATGTTAAGGTACCGAAACAACAGTACCAGTTTTTAATTAGGAAAAAAATATTTTTCTAATAAAAAGTTCAGATTTATTGTAGATATGATGGGTTACACTGCCGATACAAACAGTTAATCCCCATTGTTTTACGTTAGTGGAAATTTAACAAATTTTGTGAAAGCACTCTCAGATGGACTCAAGCCTATTTATATTAATCGTTGCTGGTAAATTTCCAATTTTATTTTTGATTGATCGTTTAATTTTTGTGTACCGTTTCATTATCGGTGTCATTTCTTAATAGATAATTTTGTTAAAACATTTCAAATTGTTGATTTAATGTTTATTAGTTGTAATTGACAATGACTGGTGCTATATTGTGTATAAAGTTATATATTTTACTATAATGTTTACGTGTTTTGTTGGATTACACGAGGCCTCGTGGTGCAGTAAGCAGCGTGGAGAGAAACGTTCCTTGAGAGTACTCGCTGCATTATTGGTTTTATTACATGTTTCTGTCCGTTTAGAAATTTCACCAGCAATTCTTCAGTGTTACTTTTGCTTCGATGAGCTGAAAATGGTTATTTTTTTAAGTACCGAGTCTGACAAACTGTCATTGTTACAAGTAACGTCACACCCACTGGGAACTCCCCGGATCCGACGGCATTGCCCACTCACGTAAAATACAGACCATCAGCTAAGTGCTTGACGATTGTCGGTACGTAACACGTTTCAGAATTTTAAGGTGGTTCGTTCGTCAGCTGTGAACATTCACAAGTAGTAATTGTCCAGGCATTTAAACTTTTAAATAGTAACGTGCGAGTATATAAATTAGTCAGTCGTGCTCGATAATAATTAAGTTTCGAGCGTGTGTCCGTCGTTGATGGATTGTAAAACGCGAGAACAAGAGGCGTGTTACATCTCTCGGTCTGTAGTACTTGACGAATGGTCGAGACACCGTTGCAGAATGTAAGAACAGTAGAGGTACGTCACCTCTGTAGCATTCACAAGTAGCAGTTTGTGGACAAGAAGTCTTCTTCAGCTTCCCCACTCATCTTCGGTTTAACAACACGTGCTACAACGTCACATCCGGTGCCCAGACTCGATTGCGAATTAATGATCATTGCCAGCGTCTTCGCCGTCCCGTGTTCTTGACGCGCGCGCGCGCACACACACAACTCTGCGCACTGTACGAAAAACATTCAGCAGTATGGTCTGTGTGCGTGTCTATGTGTTCCACATACGTTATCGCCAAGGTTATCAGTGTTGGCGTAGACAGCGCAAAATGGGCGCGCTCTCTCGCTCGCTTTGCGTTAATTAATTCGGTAATTTATATACAGTTAGTAGTAGCGCTGTTGTACCGCCAGAGAGCCACTGTTGCAATATTGCTAGTCGGCGTTCAAAAATCATGTACACTTCAGTGGATAAGTAAGCTTAAAGTACCTCTTTTTTCTAACACAGATTAAAACTAAGCCTACCACAGTCGTATTTCTTCAAAAAGATCAAAACATCTATATCGAATGTGTGCAGTGCAGAATCAGCCGTTTTTGACAACTTTTGAGCCATTTTTGACAACTTTTGGTTTAAAATGACTAGAGGGTCAACCACTTTCTATAATATAGGCCTATAACTCAAACTTCACCGTGTCGTTTAATCTACAAACGTGATCATATCAGGGAACTATTGGAATGTATTACTAGTCGGTGATAATATTTTTATTACGTCGATATTATGTTCTGTCAATCACAAATTAGTTTATTTCAGTTTAGTGTGGGCATTTGAAAAGCGCGCTTGAAAAAAAAAATACGTTTTCAGCATCGCTCATGCATATTGGTTTCATCGTTAGCATTCTTTGAAGTTGTGGATTGCCAATCGAACAAAAATAGTTGGCGTTACACGTTGTCCAATACTATTTAGTGTCAGTATGGAAACGTCAGTTGCTGCTGTAGAGTACAATGTTACTTCACTTACGCGTGAAAGACTCAAATAAGTTGTTGCTATTCAATTTTACAATTGAAGTTAAGGATATCAGTTATTTGATGATGTGGTCACTTGTTTCTTTTTCATAAGAAATTGTGTAATAGTTAACAAGAACGGTTACAAACTTAAAGAGAACCCAGAACTTGCAAAGTTCTACTTAGAGCACCAGAAACATGTTTACCTATCCTGTATTGTTATGATCGATCTTTTTTCTATTGCAGAAAATGTAGTGATGTAATAAGTATTTGAAAATAAGCCCGAATAGCTGGGGAAAATATGAAAATAATATTTAGTTAAAATGTTTAGAAGTGTAAAAAGCAGGTCTAATTGTCTTGAGTTTTGTTAAGTTTTATTAGCAGCCATCTTACCACCAACTTTGTCACTACTTATTGCAACACTGCTAAATACTTCGTTCTTGACGAGGCCTTTCGGTGACCTGAAGTGGTGGAGACACCGAAAGGCCTCATCAAGAACGCAGTATTTAGCAGTGTTGCAATAAGTAGTGACAAAGTTGGTGCCAACTGTTTTGGTTTCAAAACGTAATCGAGGTAAAGAAAGGGTGTTGAAAACTCATTTTTAATAATTATTCACTTGTGAAAATATCGGTATGGAGAACCATACATGACTTCCATATTCTAAGATTTAAATTTAAAATCATTTTCGAAATGAAATATTACCATAGAAACTACTTCTTTCTACTTACTGCTTCAGCCTTAACCACAGTACTGTGGTCACCAACATATACCACCTCACGTTATCGCACTCGATTTTCACTGATGATGGAAGTCGATGGCATTGCCGAAACGTCTGGTTTTGTAGAAAACATTGGACTACGGCCAAATATCCCGGGAAGGAATTTTAACAAAAACTACTTCTTTGTTGCCGATAACGTTGTACACATATATATAAAAAAAATGCATACAATTAATGGCTTGTATAAGTTAATGATTGATCTCCATTAAGTAGTGCTCAAGTTTCCAAAGTTTTAATATTATGATGTCCGTAATTAAAACATCAGAGCAGGTTTAGTGTGAATGAGGGTACACCGTGGACTAAAATTTTCAACATTTCCTATTGAGCGTTGCTTAGAGTAAAGCTACGAATCTACAGTGTATGTTTCACAGAACAAACACGCGAAAAAGAAGGAGCGCTCCGAAGTCACTCATGGACCCTCAGCATCTTGCAGAGGGTTCATTCCCTAAAGACGAAAAGTCTATCTATGAATCGTTCCTCTGTAAACACGTGCAGTTAACACTCCCCTGCTATCCACAGGAAGCAAATTGATGTCAATTTTTTCGGCTTGCACGCGTTATGTTGGTGTGGGTTTCGGCACTTTCCATTAAAAAGCGTGCAAATATAAGAAAATAAACATAAGTGAGGCCAGAAATAACGCGAATTTGGTGTGTGTGTGTGTTCCCTGCCTTTTTATTGCTGTAGTCGTAATAATAAAATGGAAACGTAAACATTACATAACTGAGATATGCTTACCTGCCACGAACGATATACTATTTTATACATGTACGAGGTGTGTTCAAAAAAAAGACCGAACTACTGTATTTGTGTAGCACGTCAACTAGCGCATAGAGCGAGCTGCAGAATTAAGTGCTGCTAGCGACAGGTTTTGACGCCTGAATGCCGTTTTCTCTGTTCCGTCACGATCTTCAGTCTTCGAGCTACACACGCTGTAGTGGGCACGGGCACACACCGTCCGGCGGATTTATAACGAAGTGAGAATGAAGATCTTAACACAACGTGTGTGTATATAAAATTTTGCCGCTGACTTCGTAAAATCTTTACAGAGCTATTTCCATTGTCTTCCAAAGTTTTCATTACCATTTGCATTGGTACGCAGTTGTTGGCCGTTTCAAAACGGGTCTCTTTCTGATCGTCGTCAACAAACACAGTAAGAATTTTTCAGTGATACGATACATTTAAATTTTTCTATCAAAATTTAATTTTACGATCTTAAATGGATTCTGTCAGAAAGTATCGTCATTTAAACGATGATACCACATCACGAGCTCTCTTCCCATGATCTTCGATATCGCTTTGATCTGCACCGACCATTGTTTTTCCCTCTTTAAAAATTCTTAAACTAATCGTTCGCCTCACGCAGGCTTCCGCGTATGCTTAATTGAAAACCAGAATGTCTCTGAAAAGTTTTAACCTAGTTTTGCTGCAAAATTTCATACGCACACGTTGTTCTCGCGGTCTTTGTTAATCGCTTTGTCACTAATCCGCCGGCCAGCGTGTGCACGTCCCCACTCAATGTGATATAGCTCAAAGACTACTGGTAATAGCGGAACACAATAAGTGGTAGTTTGTTGTCAAAAACTATCGCTAGGTGCGCGCAAAGTCGCGGCGCGTCGTTTGTGCGGATTGATGTGTTACTCAAAAAGTTTGGTCTTTTTATGAACACACCTCGTATATTAACTCGTACATAATTTACATTAAAATGAAAAAATTATAATTTTATTGCCTGGCAACAAAATTATTTTATTTTTAACAATTACCATTGTTTGAAAAAGTTTAAATGCATTTTCAAGTACTTTACTGTTGTTAAAACGTGAAAGGTTGCAGGTAAACTACCCCTTCCTCTTAACCGATCTTCACCAAAATCGAAAATCCTTGAGATCTCTACAATTCAGGGACGTATGCAAAAAATTATTTGATTCTGTTTGAATTTGCGGCTGTTATCGTTTGCCATAGAAAATACGCTTGATAAAAAAACGTTGCAGGTAAACTACCCCTTCCCCTTAACCGATCTTCACCAAAAACAATAGGTCTTGAGTACTCTACAAATCAGGGCTGTATGAAAAACAATATTTGATTCTGTTTCAATTTGCGGCTGTTATCGTTTGCCATAGAAAATACCCTTGTTAAAAAAACGTTGCAGGTAAACTACCCCTTTCCCTTAACCGATCTTCACCAAAAACAATAGGTCTTGAGAACTCTACAATTTAGGGCTGTATGCAAATAATCTTTTGATTCTGTTTGAATTTGCGGCTGTTATAGTTTGCCATAGAAAATACCCTTGTGAAAACAAAACGTTGCAGGTAAACTACCCCTTTCCCTTAACCGATCTTCACCAAAAACAATAGATCTTGAGAACTCTACATTTCAGGGCTGTATGCGAAACATTATTTGATTCTGTTTGAATTTGCGGCTGTTATCGTTTGCCAAAAAAAAATTCCCTTGATAAAAAAAAACCGTTCCAGGTAAACTACCCCTTTCCAAACCGATCTTCACCAAAAACAATAGGTCGTGAATACTCTACAAATCAGGGCTGTACGCAAAAAATTATTTGATTCTGTTTGAATTTGCGGCTGTTATCGTTTGCCATAGAAAAAAATCTACAGACACACACAGACACTTTTCGAAAAACGACTTTTTTCATGTTTTGAGTGTAGTACAATCAGAATCTGCAATAATCTCGAACACGATTTTTTTTGCCATCACCATACTTCTATTTCCTTAAGGAATATGGAAGTAAAATGCACAATTGTTTCTTGTGTCCATTAAGTTATACAAATTAACTAGTTAAATGAGCAAATAATGATACACTTCCATTCACTCCTCATCTCTTTGTCCTTTCCATAGTTGTAAATCGCGTGTGTTGTCCGTGGGAATATTTACACACGCTGTCGACATATTTTATAATCGACCTGGTAATTTTAAGGTTGTACGTACGAAAGTCTTCCGCCTAGTTGTGAACTGTCCGTACTGGCCTAAGGTACAATGGAAGACGTAATTTTTTCATCATCATCAATTATTATTGAGTTTATTCAAACAACAATTTATTACACGAGTTAAACTTTTAAACCAAGCAAAATAACCTGCAAGCGGAAAGGTAAAATTTCTTCGTCTTTCTCTTGTTGATTCTTTCGTTCGCCGTTGTTCGTTTACCTGGCATTGACGGACCAAAGCGGAAGAAAAACGATCCATTAAATGATAAAATTTTCGTTACGAATATCGCTTTCCACATTACGATGATATTACGTACAGTTGCTGGCCTTAAAACGTTTATTTAAATGTGGTGAGTAAACTGTGGGATAATCGTCTAGACTCGGTGGTAAAATTTCGTGTATACGAGATAATAGCATTATAATGAGAGAAAAGTTTAACTGCAGCGCAGTCAGCTGTCTGTCCACCTTCGGCTTGTTTAGTCACAATAAAAAGTGATTTCCGGCTAGAAGCCAGATGGTCTGCCAAAGCACGCGCGCATGCACCTCTTTGTTTTCTCCACAGGTGCGAGGCGCGTGCCATCTGTGCCATCTTTCATTTCTACATTACGTTTGGGCCCCAGCCTGTTTTTTGTACGCGTGTAAATAACATCAGATGGGCGATGCGATCAACGCGGTAGCCTAATCATAGTCTGTGTTTAATGACTATTGATTTTGGTTAATAATGTTTATTAAATCTACATCCTGAAGAAATGTAAAATGTTTCAGGCCACTGTTACTGTAACCGCTTTATAGTTGGAGAATTATCGTAACGGCTGACGGTAAATCGGAACCTCATGTTATGTGTGTGAAATCTATGTTCCACCAGACTATCATGATTACTTGCGTTTAAAAATTCAGTCCCATTAAAACGTTATTATAATTCATTTATCCCATTACGGTTAATTGGAAAAAGGTTTGTTGATTATTATGTATCATGAAAGGAAGTGACTGAGATATTAAGTTCGTTCCTTCTCCAACTTGGTGATGCCGATTTAGATGTAATTTCCAACAAGCATTGTATTGTTTATAAAAGCAGACTTTTATAAACGTTCACCTCGGAAATTTAACACTTTTCAGCGTATGAGTAAAATGCGTGTACTCATAAATACAATACTTTAATAGTGGTATTGTCTAGCGAGAAAAATGAGTAAATCTCGTAATATACAATAAAATCTTCGCTTATATTACATAATATTCCAATTAAAAACGACTGTATAAAGGTTGAATCTTTTTTTTTGCACGGAGGGTCGGAAAGGCTTTCGATGTGGTACAATTTTCTGTTTCTGTTCTATTTGTAATATGTACACGGTTTCAACATAGCCTGTCTGCTGGTGATTACATATAGATTGTATTCGTGGCATTACAAAACTGTTTAGTGATTACTAAATGTATAATACATTATAAAGTTATAACAAATGTTTATTAATATGTTAAACCAACGGTCCTCAAACCTTTCCTGTGTCCCCTTTGCCTCCATTCCGTTTGAGGGACGCCACATGGAGCCCTTGGGTGAAGTATGTTGCGAATAAATATATTTTGTTTTTTATTCTTCAATTTCATTCCGTACGTATACATTTAAAGTTCGGAAACCAACGGATCCAATTAGAACGATTTTAATTTAATAAACTCATTGAAGGGAGTAGCATAATAGCTCAACAAATGAGGTCGATAACAAACTACTTTTTCATGTCTCATGGTGTACATAACTTTTTTCCTGGAACTGATTTGCGATAGTCACATAGTTACAACTAGAAAAACCCCTTTTGGGAAGTATCGCGCCCCCCTCACTTTCAAAACCGCCTGGGTTAAATTATCCACAATCTGTTTTTAAACAACAATTCCGGAGAGAATTCTCACTTCGCAGACATTTTGTCCATTTTCGGACTCAATTTCACAGACTTTCTTTTTTTTTTTTTTTTTTTTTTTTTTTTTTTTTTTTTTTAAGAATAGCTATTATCTACAGTTTTGAGTACAGAAAATCGACTTTGCGCCTGCTTACTAGGTCATGATACCGATCTACAATAATATAAATGTAACTGTATAGTGGTTTACGTGTACCTTTCACAGTCCACAGAGTAATCATTTTTTGTTGGTCTTTTCAAGATATTACTTTCTTTACTCTCGTTTGCACAGAACGCATAAAACTTTAATTAACTCGTTATAGCCGAAGAGTGGAAATAGCGTAAATTTATTTGTAGATGATTAGGTAATAAAGTTTGCAAGCAAACTCGGTGGGTGGAAGGAGATTTCATAGAGATGCTAAATGAGTACAAACAAGAGTAAAACGAAAATGGTAACTACAGAAAATGACAAGCGAGAATTACTACAGGTAGAAGCTAACATTGAGGAAGTTCATGAATTCCCTAGGGATATCAATAGAAACCACAGGAAGACAAATATAAATCAACAAAGACAATTAAGACCTGGTTCACAGTGAGCTGACGCAAAGAAAGGTGTAGAATACCAGAGTAAATGTTCTTATGGCAGTATTCAGGCCACTGTTGACGTACGGTTGTAGGACATGGCCTCAACCAGGAACCATAAAAGTAAAATAAAGGCAGCAGGGCAGCGTTAGTTCGGACGTATAATAAAGGACTTGGAAGTACAACCGATGTTGGAGTATTATAGCAAATGCGGTTGGGTTGGTGCGATCATTTCCATATAATGTAGGATAACAGAGAGGCGAAGAGAGTATGGAAACCCATGATAAGAATAGAGAGAAGAGGGGTAGAACGTGGAAAACGTAGCGGTGAAGATTGTATACGGGAAGGCGAAGAATGGTCATCTTCTTCTTCTTCAAGGATTTAACCAAGGATGGTTTGTTCCGGCTTCAAATAGGCAAAGATTAGAGCTGGTCACTCCAGCGCTTCCTCGGACGTCCCACACCTCTTCGTCCCTCGGCTTATAGATCCATAGTTGTTTGGGGATGAGGCAGTCATCCATTCGACAAAGATGTTCCCACCAATTTCAGCCGATACTGGGCGATCCTGTCGAGTATACTCATAATATTCACTTCCTGCCGTATATCTGTGTTTCTTCTATGATCATGGAGAGTATACCCTGTCACGTGCCTGAGAAATCTCATTTCAGCCATTTGGATGCGACTGGCCGGCCTTCCGTTAAAGTCCAATTCTCAGACCCATAAAGAAGTGTGGGAAGAGCCATCAAGTTAAACTTGCGAAGAATGGTAATGAGCCAAAGGTAGTAGCGAGAAATAGGGTTCAGTGGCATTCGTTTATGTTTAATAGATAATAATATTTGTTTTATTGTTAATAAACTGCTTTGTACTTAAAAATTACTGAATATGTAATTTTAACCAATCTGTTTTAACCAATGAAGTAATGTATTGTTTCCGTTGGAATGTTATTATAATTTGTTCTGTAATTCCACTAAAAATTAGAAGACATTTTGGTCAATATGTGCGTGCGCGGTTGATCAATATTAGGACAAGCGGTTAGACGATAAGTTACACAGTCGCTAAGGTTGCAAGACGACCCACCCTTTTCAAGATGGAGGGATGGCATGGTTTTAAACGGGTTTGTCGATCTCATAATATGTGACTGAGAAACTGAAAAAAATTCTTCACTGCAGCGTAATCGATACAGAAAGACCGGATAAAGATTTGCTCAACACCGAATAGACAAAAGCGTCGATGGCGATTAGATCTTCAAACTATTTGGTGGGTGTACGCGTATAGATATTACGACTTTAAGAGGGTTAAAAAAAAAGCTCGTGCTCCCGACTATACTACTCGTGCTCCCGACTATACGCTACGAAAATATAATAATCAGTTCTTGTATCTCGTTGGAACCGCTGTAGTTTTTTATAAAGTTTATCCTAAAATATGTAACGCTTTATATTTATAGAATTGAAGCTGTTACGATTTATCATGTATTCACGATTCGCTAACATTCTCTGAAGTACTGGGTGTAAGAAAATAGTGCTATAAAAAATAAGTGCTTCTAGCCAAATTATAAAATGCAGCTTAATGATGCACATTGTTAATCACAACTCTTGTGTTTTATGATTTCTTATAGATCGTGTAATTATAAAAAAAAGATTATTGGCAGTAGTTTCAACAATATTGAATATACGGAGTATATACAGAGTAAGTTTTGTTACAGAAAAACATACTTGCAGTTGAAATAATTATTTTATAAATGGCAAAGAAATTGTGTTGTTTCCTTTTTAGTTTTGGTTCTGATGGATTATATTCCTTTTCTTTTTAGCGGCAATGCATTAATTGACTACCAGCGAATGTTTTTAATCTGTTTTATATAGGTATCATAATTATCCAGTAATTCTCAATAGCTGAGGAAACTTAACCTTGCTCCAAAATTTGTGCAAAAACCTACCAGACATTGTGAACTTCTTAAAATGGTAATTTTGTATTGAACGTTCATAAAACTGGCTATCTATAATTGATTCACAGTTTATGAAGAAATAATTTAAAGGATTCCACTTTCTTGAACGTGGTAATCAATTTGATGTCGCCTCTGAGTTGCAGAGCAGTTGGCTCCTATCATTTTACCAAAACCTTGTTATTCATTCGCCTTTACAGTTACTTTGTATTTTCATTTTGTACTAGCTTTCGGCATGTAGAAACGGTTCTTTTTCTTCCAGTTTTGCTCAGTTCTTTCTAGGTTGTGTTCTCCTTCTTGAACTCGCTCTGCTTATCCTTTTCCATTTGTCCACCGATCGCCCTCTGTTTCTTTGTTCCATGATTTTCTTTTGGAGAAGGCATTATCTCTCAGCTCTACGGGTTCTTGACGTGTGGCTTGTCTATTTTTATTTCCTTCTTAATAGTCCTTGGTTCAACTCCAGGAAATGCTTACTCCTCGTAGCCGTTTAATACCATTGTTAATATTATTTGACCTGTTGTCGATACTGCGTTGGATCTCGTCTATATGTTAGTTAACACACCATATAGACTACTGACAAGTTTTCCCCGGTCCGTGATGGTTATATTCTTCGTAACAGCTTTCAAGCTTAGTATACTGACTGCCCATGTATGAGAATTTACCTGTTTTTGTTCCATTAGCTGTTTGCTGTATTGTCTTGGTTTATTTTACGGTAACAGTTTTTCAGTATGCATAAAAGACTTGTTTTAACATCTGATGTTTACTGATGAATTAGAATGTGACACGGACGCAAAGGAACCACGAAAAATCTGACCTCTTGTCTTAGCGCGTTTTGACATACGCCATTATACAAACGTTGAAGACTGTGTTTCATGTGAGTAACTGTGTCGTTTAGTGTTGACTAAATACTAATCGTTCAGGAAGTGTTGGCACACCGACTAAATAATATTTCCTAGTGGTCACCGCTACGTTTATGTTTTATTTATTTTGTGCCAACGGCGACACGTACCAGAGGAATTAGTACTTTCTCTCTGTGGTGGTTAGTTGCTATTCAACGTGGTGACCGTACACGATTTCCTGACACGCACCACCTTTACCCTGCTTTTTGTCCGTTCTGCTTTGTTTCATGAGATTCACCCGTGTACTCTCAGATAATGACGGTTCCCAGACAGTTATGGAGACCTCTACCCACGGCAGTACATTGTTGCAGGGGTAGGACAAACGTGCGTCTGGATCCTGTTTTTATTATGTCCTTGTTCCTCCGAGCTTTTTTCCCACACCGGTATAACGCGGATTTCTCTTGCTGGACGTTCGCGTAACCTGTTTCTCGTTTTGTGCAAGGGACTGGTCGTAACGGTCTACGCCAAGGATGAGTGAGCAAGGTTAGAATCTGGTTCATCACCTTTGCCCTGTCCGGTAAGGACGCCCTGTCTAGGCTGCCAGACCAGCCTTACTCCCCCCCCCTCTACTCCGGTCAGTGAACAGCGAACATATCAGTAATTAGAAAAAGTTGTTTTTACGTCATACAGTAACCCCTCTTCCGTCATAACAAACAGTTCGTGACATGCGTCTTGGACTGATGATTTTCTTCGTAAGAGACCAGTGGAATGAAAGGCACTTTACATATGATGTTTTTGTATGTATGAACCAAATCTTTTCATAAACCGACATATTTCGATTTTTTCTGCGTCACCCTCTAACTAAATAATTCCCAACCATAACGTGACCGAGAACCACCCCCGTCTTACCAAAGACTTCAAGCTACTAATGGAAAGTACGATTTATATTCTAAACTAACTTATTAACTAAAAGGAATATTGCGTAATTTAATTTTAACTAACTTTATTTAATTAAAAAAAATAACGTTTGAAATAGCTAAAATCGAATGAGAAACGTCACTGTCTTACTTGAAGTTGATGTGATCTTTGGGCTTACATTATAGAATGCATTACAGGTTTTGATTTTGAATAGACGCGCTTTGATTTAATTTCCCTGTCATCTTGTGCACATGACTGTTTCGAACCCTGTTCATTCTTATTATATCTGTTTGGATAGCCTTTAGGGTGTGGATAAACACGTAAATGATTATAGCTTATTTATTTAAAACCCGCTGTGAAATTCGTAAGCTGACACTGCTGCCCAGAGCTAATCGTATGTCGTCACTTGCGTACAGCCTATTTCTTTACCCCTTTTTGCTTAGTGGAAAATAGTCGTAAGCGATAAGAGCCCACTGTCGCTCTCTTTGAAACTGAAGGTACGTAGTTGTTTACAATGAAAGGAACTGTTGCTTCACGTGTTTGGTTTTCCTTCGCCATAACTCGCAGTATCATTTCACGAACCTTGGCCATGAAGGTTTTTTTAAATTGTAATTTAGTTTTAAAATCTGACATACAGAAGAGATAATTACTAACATTAGATTACAATTTAATAACTAATCTACTAGAAGTAAGCTTTCATTGTTTAAGAAACAGTAAAACGCTGACAATAATGAAAAGATGAACGTATAACTGACGACTTTACATCCAGTTTGATGTTGCTGCACTTTCTATATAGTTTTTTTTTTTTTAAACCCTAGGAAACGGCTCCGTTTCTATTAGTTGTAAGAAGAAATGAAACTCAATTCATTAACAACTACTAATTTTTGTTACTAATAATCCATTACTGGTTAGGGAGTTTAACTTCTCGGTACTGAGTGAATTTATTACGTACATGTTTTGTTTTAATTCTTAATGTGTCCGGAGGATCCCTCGTTTCAGTGGGAATGACATTGCGAGGAACCCACTGCAGAAACATTATCCTGCTGTCTATTGTCGAAGTCACGTTTGCGGCTGTGCTGTTTGGCTCTGGTTACCCGTTTAACCTTGTTGAAGTTTGGCCGGTTTTTGCTTAAACGATCTATACGACCATATTTTAAATAAATATTCCTTCCACTATAAAGCAGTTACCTGCCATAAAAGTGGAATTATAAAAAAAATCTTAAGGGATCAGAAAAACGTCGCTGAGCAAAATGGTTGAAGGAATGCTTTTCTCGGAATTCCTTAAGACTAGGGAATGTATTAATTAAAATTTAATACAGCTGAATCGAATGCCATTATAACGGCTCGTATGTCCTATTTAAAGTAGTCTTTACAGGGCCGGATTTAAGAATATGCTGACTAGGCTGCAGCCTAGGGGCCCGCACCACATAAAAACTAAAAAAATAAAATTGCTTTGAGTTATCTTTCAATGTTAAAGCATTTCCAACTTTAATAAAAGCTATTTCGTCGTCTCATTGTCTTAGTGGAGTTAATTATTATTCGTCTATACACATTTTTTACCCGGACTTAAATTTGGTATATTTTCCCTAAGAAGTATAAAAAAAAACTTCCCCAGAATTTGTCACGACTGAAAAGTAGGGGGAACGCACCACAACCTCAGCCTAGGGGCCCGCACGCTCTAAATCCGGCGCTGAGTCTTTAATTATCAGAGAATACAGTTTTTGGAGTTGTTCCACTCTTTCCTGTTGTTACTCGTGTTTCATCAGAGTGGTTATTTTTCGTTGTCCGAACACTGGTCACGAATAGGTGAGTATACGAAAAAATAGTTTGAACTTTTGTTGACCTGTTTTTCACGTGTTAAACGAGCAGAAAACTTAATTGTTACGCTGAGTACTGAAGTGTTAGAGCAAGTTTTTACATTTAACTATTCGAGTCCAGCCCAGTATAAATTTCCACGCCGTGAAATTAAAATATTCCTTTAACTTTGGTTGCGTGAACAAAATGGCATTTTTCTTGGTAATAAGTATGTTTCCGTACATGCGAACCTCTCTATCTAAAGCAAGAGGCAGATTAGTTAGGTTTATATAATTGCCACTCCCTGTCAGTTTGTCGGTTTCCGGAGGAGAGGTATTTAGCTTGTCCGTCCCCCATACCTGTTGGATGCACACGATCCGTGAATGTCAATACAGGTAAAGATAACTGTGGTTCGGTTCTTGAATGTTTGCCAGATATTGTATATTGTTAATAAAGCCCGTGCGGACGAGCACGTTTTTTGGTCGATCACATTTCTCTTTACCGTATTGTCTAATGCCCGTGTCTTGCCATTATTTATGGGTGTGTCGTTTTCTGTATACAGATGAGTTTAATGTCGGTCGAAATTGTCGATTATTTGAGTAGCTTTTTGTAACCGGCTCGCCTTAGTTGCGCCAAAAAGCGGGTTCGCTTTGAAATGGAACCGGATTGAAAATCAACTTCATTTCACTGCTTCATCCCTTCCCGCTTCCATATCTTCACAATACATTAGTACTTTAATGGTGCTTAAGCGAGTGATATTTCAGTAATCTTAAATAGATAAAGCGGTAGACCAGACTCGCATCGAATTTTTTGAAGTGGATATACAAAGTTATCCTGCAGATCGAAGAATTGTTATAAAAAATATTTTCATGTATTCATTCTTTTTCAAGTATTTAATGTTTTACAGTCGAAAATTAATCAACACATGCGTTAATTATGTTTTTGAAGTCTTCTTCCGGTATGAACCGCGTCAAAAATGTCTTTTATGACAATGTTTCACTCGTATTACAATGATTATCCTCAGGTCTAAGACTTAGACCTGAGGATATTCATTGTAATATGAGTGAAACGTTGTCATACAAGACATTTTTGACGCGGTTCATACCGGAAGAAGACTTCAAAAACATAATGGACACCGGCCGCGGAAGCCTACGTGAGAATGCGTTAATGTTCAGAGAGATCGGAAAACTGTACATTGTCAACGAACGTATATAAAAATTGACTTAAAATAACTAGAAAAAGGAGTCAAGAGTAACAGAGTAACAATGAAAATATCTTGCACTTTTCTTGAGATACGAGAAACTAAAAAAACACAAGTTGAAATAAAATATAGCACATCACAGGAAAACTATCGTAAAAGATAAAAGGTAACTTGTTAACAAGCAGGGGCGGATCCAGGGTTTGGTGGAACCCCCCCCCCCCCAAATGGTCACTTCAGATGAATTTTTTTCATTGTTTTGTGATTGTATAATGGTTTTGTGATTGTGAATGTGATACAAAATTCATATCGCGTTATGTAGATTCATGGTTTTACTCTAAAATTAGGCCTACTTTTTAAACTGTAACCTTACTAGCATGTTAACTTTTGCGTGCTACGTAACTTGAATGAGTAGTGTGTATTTTAAAGCGTAAGTGAATATTATTAAAAGAACAATGAATTGACAAACACAGGAATCATTATACACTTCTACATTAACAAACGTATTGTGTTGATAATAACGCACTTTATTTTTTTATCTTCACTCATTCCTATCAATTATAATTTGTACCATTAAAGAATGGGCCAACTTTTCATATCCCCCGCAAATTCAACTCTTTTCGCACCCCACCCCAAATTATTTGATGGCAAGGAATAACGTAAAATGTGTAACGAAGAAATGTTTAAATCCAGGAAATTTGATCGTTTGTGTTCGGGTCATTCGTAAAGTATTAATTTTGGAGATGAACGGCGTGGAATCATTTGTATCTATCAAAAAGGAGCTTTAATAAAACTTGGTTTATCAGTTAGAACTCAAAACGTTTTGGGCTACTTGGAATAGTGTCTTCTACACAATTAAAAAAAAAAAACCAATTTACTGCTGCACATTTTGTTTGTAATAGTATATGGAAGACAGTAAAAATGGGTTTTGGTGTAAATAAAAAAAGGGTATTACAGTAAATAAACTACTTCTTAGAGTAGGCTAATAGCACAGTGTATCTCGTCGAAAAAAGTTTCAAATCCATTCTGTTTTAATGTAACCCAACAATCCAAGACTTCTTGGCTTACCTGGGTTGTATTTTACAGGAAAAGTTAATTACCGACTGCTTCATCTTTTAGTTGTTTAATATTTGTCAATGGACGCTTTTTATTAGATCAGTTTGGATAGCCTTTAGGCTTTGAATAAACACGTAAATGTTTGGGTGAGGTGGTACACAGGTAGGGAGGGTGAAACTGAAAAAGAAAACTCACAATCATTTTTAGTCCGAGTCAACAGCCCAAATGCGTGATGGCATTGCCGCTCGCTTCTCGATCAGTGTAGATTTCTGTTTTAAGTAGTCTGCGAAGCTCGTCAGCGTTGACTAGGTTGCTGATCATATCGCAGAACATAAGGCGCGAAATCGTTTACCCCGTAGGCTGTCTTCCAGCCAAACTTTTCTACCTGTACAAGACTAGGCGCAACGTAGGTGTGAAATTTGTGAACCTTTTTCGAACCCTTTTCGTGGTCACATTTTCGGCGCAACTAATGCTCACCCTTTCTAATGTATGACAGTCATTACTTGTTATCTAAAGTTTTTTGCCCTCTAGAATTGGAGGAGAGGGGCTTCGAAGGATTATGCTGCGACAAACGTTTACGTGAAACTATTGAAGAACCGTATGTTGAAATGGAAGCTGATTTCCAAGTTCGTAATGATTTTGTGTAGCCAAACGAAGTTGCATTACGACTTTGAGGTTTGAAAAACAGAGATCAGAACTTGTCAGATTTTTGTTGAATAAATGAATCTCCCTTGACCTTTGCATATTATGATGATAGAGAACCACCTGCGGAAAGGATTTGTGCTCCTTTTTTACCCTTAGAGGTTAGCCAGATGGCCTCTCTACATTCTATTAAACTTCCTCGCCCATGTCTTTGCCAATATTATACGAATAACAAGGACTTGTTCTTAACAAGGACTACGTTTACATACAGTAACAAACATTATGACATATTATAAATATTCTTTTTATATACTCGTATTATTATCTCAACGCTACCTAGAGAAGTTACATTTGTTTCCAGGACCAGTCACATGGGTTTTGCGTGGATCTCTCTTTTTATGTCTTCACCCTTTATATACCATATTTGACCTCGATTTGCTCGAATAATGTTATCGGTTGTCGTATATTGTCGCCAGTGTTTAAAAAAATAAAACTCATTGATATTGGTTCACCGTACCCCATTGACTTTTCCTTCTTATATTAAGTTGGTTTCTCAAGCTTAAAGCAGTAGGTATATCCAGTCGTATGGACTTTCTTTGCTCTTCTGTTGTCTAACCATAGTCATAATTGTGTTTCTTTAATTTGTGACATACTCCTGAATAATTTAGTCTTATCTGATAGCCACTTCCGAGCTTTCTTCTTCTGCACAACCCGATTTTCTAATCTTCAGTGAACCGTTCTTAATTCCGATATCGGAAGTCTTTCGTTCGGTATCCAAAACCTACCATACCCGCTTCAAAATAACAGTGCTATGATAAGTTATTTACACTTGAATAATAACATTAGCGGCGACGGCTCTTCCACATGGCGTCCTTTCACGGACAGCGCAGGTAGATTTTAACACGGGCGTCGTCTCGTCATTTGTGTGAAGATGCTCTTTGTCTACGTTATTTTTGGTGTTACTTGTTTCTCTAACTTCACTTATACAGTACTATTATCTGTATACACTAAGTTGGCGTCTGGGCCGGCGACTACCTGGTGGCTGGTCCGGGTAATCCCCTGGCATTCACAACCGACCCCGACGCCAACTTAGTGTATACAGATAATAGATTGCAATAAGGTTGTGTTATTGCAAACGTGTATACTCCTTACGTTTTCGGAAGGCACCTGAGAGATTAGGAGACCCTCGCCCACCAACGCGCACTCATACACACACGCGCGACCAGTTTGACCTGCCTCTAATGGCGCTTCGATGAGTCACCTACTAGGCATAGAACGTATTCTAGATTTTACATAAGTTATGATACATTTTTTGGATTCTATATTCAATTTCCTTCAAAATGGGTCCAAACATGAAATAATTACGACATTTATGAGCTTTTGGCGTCTTAATAGTGTTTGGAGACATAGAATAGTGTTTGGCGTGTTTTTAAAGCTCATAAAAAATGCGGCACCCAGCTGTTATATTCAAGGGTGTGCGTACTTTCCAGAGGAGATGCATTTTTAATAATGATAATAGTTTAAAACTGTTGTTGCTGTACATTTTGTTCTTTTTATTTTGTTTCATACGCTACGTAATGTTAACATTCACAAAACTTTTTGATTTCGTTTGTAATTTATCTCAGTTCGCATTCTGTGACGTAATCGCTGAAGTCTTAAACGCGCCTAAAGTTTACAGCTTACTCAGACAATTAGTAAAATAATTATTTTATTTTAATGAATTAATCACTGATCGCTTTCCGTAAATTCGTCCCGGTCCGTGCGATTGGACGATATTTTCACCATTACTTAGCCTACTTGTTTTTGGAAGTGAATTTTTTTTTACTTTTATGTGTGTAACCCCAACAAATTGAGTAAATTATACATTTTGTGTGTTACAGGTTGGAGAACATTTCAGCAGTGCCTTGTGTGTATGTGTACAATAAAACACAGTACTCGGCACAGTTTGCTACCCTTAAAAGCAAACAAAGCAGGCCGAACCTCTCCCCCCCACCACCCCAAAGCTCAGGCAGCAGGCATAGAGAATGCTGCCTGTGTGTATACCTACCCCACCCACTTGGTGTATGTATTATGGCTTTCTCCGAAATAGCAAAAAGCAAGAAGAAAACTTCTCTCTCAACCAGTTTTGTTCACAATTGTGTACACACACCAACCGAGGAGGAGAGTGCGTATTCGTGAATGGCCGTTTCTCTACAAAACTCTCAAAAAGGAATAAACGCTGACGGAAAAAGGAAATGGGCTTTGGAAAGGTCGTGATGGGTTGCAATATTTTTATTTTAAAGTAATATTGCACTTTTCCCGGCCTTTCCTTTGCCTTGTCGTCGACTGCGCCTGGATTTGTCCTGCGAAGAACCACCTGCATTTCACAGAGTAGATGATAATCTTGTGTTTGGTGTGATCTTTGACGAATTGTCCGTTTGTGTGCATGTGTTCGAGTGCGTTCGTCTGTTGTAAATATGTTGTAGTTATGACTCTATATCATGTAATATAGTCTTAACTATATGCTTTTTGTAAGACAAGTTGTTGAATCTTGATGCGCAATAAAAAAGCAAAGCTAAACGAAAATGATAAAATTAATGGTTGTTATGTAGGGAAAACGTAGGATACTTTTGTGTTAAAAATTTGTGTTTACTGTCATAAATGCTCGTGAGCTAATATCGCTAAGTTTTATAATCTTAGGTGTACTTGTTTGTGTTAGTGGTGCATGCATTATATTTCCTTCGTCGCTGTCATAAGCTTTTCTTTTCAGAGAAAAGTATGGGAATATTACCTTATTTTATTGTGTTAATGTCTAAAATGCTTTTTATGGTAACAGATTAATTATTGTTTACGCAAGTAGTGTCAGTCCTATGGCATCGTAATCGACAGGATTAATGAATAGGAATAAACAATTTAAAACTGTGTGTGGGCGGAGTTTTAAAACATATTGCGCGCGCGAGTGTGTGTGTGTATCTAAGATAAGTTTGAGCGTTTGAAACTGTGAAGTGGTTGGTTTGTTATTTTGGTAATAAAAGTAAGAAAAAAACTATATAAGTGTTACTTTGTTAATGCGTTACTACTGTGTCGGTATAATAAGTAATTTTAAAGTTTATTCCTTTATGATGCCATACCTACTTGGTTCATCTTCAAGATCACATACCACCGTCTGTTGTTAGCAGTGAAGCACGTACAAAGTGTTCACCCTAAATTGTACAAGTAATAGTTTTAGCCTACACACCAAAGTTTTAGAATGTCGATATTTTAATAAACAGAATTATCATTGTTGCACACCACTATAGAAAAATTATTCCAATTAGCGCTTTCAAGCATCTCAGCTCATCGTCAAATCGGAAATAACCGATGACGATCTGACGATGAGCTGAGAAGCTTGAAAGCGCTAATCGGAATAATTTTTCTATAGTGGTGTGCAACAGTGATAATTCTGTTTGTGATTATAACCACTAACACAACTTTCTTAATTAAACTTTTGATATTTTAATATACAAATGTTACAAGACTTGTTTGAGTGCTGAGAATACGTAAAATTTGAACCGTTTAATAGGGTGGTAAAAAAATTGTCTTTACTGTGCGTTGGGAATATCTATTAAGTGTAGCCAACCTTGTACAAACTTTTATTTTGTGAAACCAGTCGTGCTGTACGTTGACCAGGTCACGTGCTTCACTGTGGGTTTTGTGTGCTCCTCCAGTTTTGATTCCCTTGCCAATCACAAAGGTGTGTGTAAAAATAAGTCTTTGTATTATAAGATGGGGGCATTGTAAAATAAATTGTGAACTTTACAGCTTCATACAGCGACCGTAGTCAGCGCATTTTGGAGACTTTTAGCAACGATACGAAAGGATGGAAACTCCACAACCAGTATGAAGATGACCTCTTGAGCAATTTAGGCCGTGACTTGTGCGTTTTTGTCAGTTGGAATCAAATTGCACATGTCCCGGCCTGCAGGGCTCAATGTTTTGACTCCAGTCGACAGCCGTCAACGCTACAACGTCGAGTCTCGTTGGACGCCGAAATTTTAATTAACACTGGTATCGTATTTGCAGCCAGTTTGTATTATATTTGGTAATTTATTTTTAATGTGTTTGTATTAAGCTATTAAAGATGTTACAGTAGTAGGCTGTCTACTAAGTGACATAGTAGGCCTATTGTTTCCATAATTCCGTTCATTTATGTGCAACAGAGTAACCAGGAGATTTTTTTTAAAAATATTTGTTTCAGGTGTTTGTACCATGGAGCGCTTTTACATTTCTGGAGAAAGTACGATTTAGATGCAGAAATATAAAGTATATTATGTATGTACGAGGGAGCGTCGTTTAATAGGATCAGAACACAGATGAAGTACAAAATAGGCCCAAACAAAACTAATTAGATATCTAATATGACAGCTGAATTTGACAGTATTAAGTGATCTTAATGTAATTAATACGGAAAAAATACCATATTATGTTGTAACGGACCGTAGTTGACGGGTCAATAGGACTCGCTCATCAACGCAGCGGTATGACGCGTACATTTCTCGTGCCTTGCGTCGTTAGGTTTCGTGGAGCATTGATATTTCCTGTATTGTTAGAGAATTGTCGTTATAAGTTCACTTTTGGGGGTGTCCGTTACGTTAATTTGAGACCGATAATTTTTTACATTTCTGTTATTGGTTTGAGGCTCGCTCGAAGTTGGCTTGACAGAATTTGTTCTCACGTTCCGTTTCGTACATGGTCATTTCATGGCAGCTGGGGCCATCTCATACAATCCACCTCTACTTCATAATTTTCTCCTTCATACCTGTAGGTCTACCTGATGTTAAACATCACATTTCAGTTCCATAGGATACTGTAATTTCGTGCTGCTACCCTGTGAAATGTTTGCTTTCGATTTGTTGCGAATATTTTTATTGTGCCTTATTTATTTGCCTTATGATTTAATCGTCTTTAAACATCGATATTCGTGTCCATGTCCTTTTTTGTACTATCTAAAAAGTATAAGCGTGCTGAATTCAAAACAATCGAATATAAACACATGAAAGTGAGCGTAGTCAAGAACAATAAAAATGTTCTTTAAGGTCATAGAACCACCCTGGCAAGACGCAAAACGTTTAGATTGCTTTTAAACCCTTTTGCTCACTGGCGCTCCCAGACATGCGTCTTCGTTCGCCGAACGTAACCGAATCTTTCGGTTGCAGGGTTTTGTCGTGTTATCTACGTCTCGCCGAAAGGTCACGTAAGGCTCTAATATTTCCCTGTTGTTCTCGCACGATCCTGGACTTCTATATATGACGGAAAACCGCTAACGAACGGAGGCGAATGTTGCCAAAATTTCTCCCACACGTGCGTCATTGCCCGTACTTCCAGCTACGGCTCCATTCCCAAAACAAAAGATGTGCGGAAAGAGGGCCTTTACAGAAAGGAAACGGTCTTTTTTTTTAAACGAATGTTGGAAAATAAATATAGCCTATGCCCGATTAATGTTCACGAGTAAATTAAAAGTAACACGTTATCGAATTCTAATCGACTGTAACTACTTGTTTCTACGTATCTGAAAATACTCCACGTTATATGTCAATTATATTTAGGCAGCAAGTGTAACTAAATGATAGTAAAATTACATAGGTAGTAGATAGACACTAAAAGACCCGAGCCGGAATTAAAAGTCCCTCCCCTCCCCAACCACCAAGTCGCTATGCTGCTCCAGCTTTCTTCCCAATAAAGTTTTGTAATTCTTTCAGGTGTACGTATAAAGGGCAATACAGTGAGTCACAAATAATAATGAAACATGAGAAACTTGTTTTACAGTTTAATAGTGCTACAATTATCAGGTTGTACTGTGAGTGCCCGCTGGGTATTTAGGGCTCACCCAGTGTTACGTTCACCATTAATTGAGATGGGTTAATTGTGTTGTGACAGCTGACACAAAACGCCAACCTTTTTTTTTTTAATTCGCTGGAGTCGGAGTTATTACCAGCGGGTAGTGGTCGGACCATTACACCTCCCCATTCAAGTCCTAATAGTAGGTAGTAATTGCAAATGTGTCTACAGTTGTATTTTTTTATTTGTCAAGAGATCATTTGCTGCCATCACTCCATCTTAACGTTTTCTGTTTTCACAAAATTCGAGAATGTTTTTGAACCGTCGTTGTTAGCCACATTGTCAGCACAATAGAATAAAGTAATTCAGTCCACCAACAGGCATTGGAAACTCAACGTTCAGCAGCAAACTTTTGTATTTGCTTCTTCACACGTTAATGATGCAACATACAGTTCATCTTCAGGCTAGGCCACTTATAACCACGTCATTTCTGGTATACTGTCCGTATGTCTAGAGAACTCGGTGTCGCTTACCTACAAACAAAATGTTCTCAAAAAATCTCTTCAAATGAAATTTATCTCCTATATTTTATCACGCCAATAATGACATTGTTGACTCACCTGCTTCAATAATATAATACAGGATGACCCACAAAACATTTTTCATTTCAACTGGACGTTTATAAAAACTGCATCAAACTATAGAAAACTAATAAAAGGTGTGCCTCCGCTTTAAAAAGTAAATGTTCGAAATCATCCTACTCTAATTCCTATTCCTCCTCCTCCTCCTCCTCCTTCATAACTGCATGCTTTGTTTTATGATTCAGGATATTCTACAAAATGTTTTGACATCAGTGCGTTAATTTCTCGAGTGACGTCTACAAGTTGTGCAAGTGTTGTAGGACGATTTGGTTGGATACGAGTATTGGTACAAACGTCTGGAAGATATAAAAAATGTAACTAAAGTGTGTAAAGTGAAGTATAAAGTGTACTGAGATCACGTGGCCACAGTCGTTTCAAATAATACAAAGAACCATCGAAGGTCTCGTGTATTATAGCTTGTTCCGTCATGTGGCCTGTGAGTCGTGAAGATAACGCCCATACATCTCACTGTTAACATGATCGACTCAACAATCTTCCTGCCAGACATCGCGCACAGATACCTGGAGCAGAGGATGTTCCTGAATTACGAATGCATTTTCAGCCGTCCAGTATCCTACAGTTTTTGAATTCACAAAGCTAGACATGTGTAGCCCTGTAATTTATGTTGTGGTAAGAAAGGCCGGTCTCGCACCTTGATTGCCGCCTGGAATAAAGACAGTACCGAACTCTTTACTGTTCACGTGGGATATTGTGTGTCTGTAATTTTGTGTTCGGGGATGCTCTTCGATATCTCGCCGTGATAAAATTGGTGCAGTGATTTCTGTGGGTATCGTAGTAGACGGTTTCGAACATCGGTTCTCGGCGCACTCAACCTTTTTCCACTTTCACTGAGGACAGGTCCGTTGTTTGTGCAGTTTTCATTTGTTAATAAAATCGTTGGCTTGCTTGGAACATCTCGAATACCAAACGCAGTCCGAAAAAATCTTTTGGGTGGCAACGAACAAGTTGTGATTCAATGGATTTCGCTATATAAATTACGCCGTTCAAGAGAATTTTGCATGATTTGCTAAACTAACCACCAGTACTTTCAAAAAGAAATAAGTCGCCAGCGCAACCGCAAGAATGGCATCCATCGCCGGCTGTGCTAATTCTCCAAGAGTATTACAATAATGTTCAATGAAAATGAAGGTTTTTATAGGTTACACGGCTGTTGCTAGTAGTATAATTGCGTTGCCCGCGAAGTAAGTGTATTGTTTATTTTGCCGATTATCTTTTCAAACAGATTGGAAAACTGGGCAATTGATATTGAATTAATTGTAATATTTCTCACGGTCGTAAATGGAAGTGAAAGACATATGTAGTAATACAAAAATAACGGTTAAAAGAGGCTCAACGATCTATGACAGAATACCTACAAACAAGGGCCTTTAGACAAAGAATGTATTTCATCGCTCCAATCCAATCCAATCGTGGGGCAGCTGCTGCTGAACGTGCCCCAGCGGTCAGTGGTTGCAGTGTCCGGGTGAACCCGATGATTGCCTGATGCGTTTGATACTTGGTAGCCTTGCGCTACAATAAGGATGGAGCCCCTCCTTCTAGGAGGGATGGAGGCTGTTAATGTGTTGCAAAACCGCGGAGCGATACGCTACGGCTGGAAAGGATTTTTTTTTTTTTCCGAGGAACGATTTTGACGAGAGGCCGTTTCACTTGTTAGGTGGGGACGAGAAAGGAGTGTCACTTACGTTACTAGGATGGAGAAAAGTGTATTTCATCGCTGACTTTGTTTAACATTTATGTACCCGACCTCCTAAGGCGGTGGAAATGAGGAGTCCACCAGTTGTCACGAAATATTGATATAAACAGCTACCCGTGCACGTGTTGAGTTTGATATGTGAGGAATATTAAATGAAAATATCTACTAAACGTTTTGAAGGTGATCCAAATTTGCAAGATGTGTTGACACATGAAAATATTAAAGACACCAAGTTTACATTTTGAATAAAATTCCTCGTAACACACATTCTTAAAATTTTTGAATTCCGGTTTTCTGCCCCTTATGTTAAAAAAAATTCTAGTAACGCTAAAAAAAACGCTAGTAATGCATTAAAATTCCCTCAGTCTGACACCAGGCCGGATTTTTTGAATATTTTCAAATGTCTCATCATTAGGACCCTGATGTCCTAGAATTTTGAAATTACGAAATCTGAATATTCAGGTTTTGATTAAAATTCTCTTTCAGTTTTTAATCTTCAGTAAACCCCCGTATGGATTTTTTTATTTTCTCAAAATTTTGACCCATTTTGTTTGGGCCCTAACGTCCATGAAATTTTCAAAACTTTCGCTATAATCAAATTTCGGTTGAAATTTTCACAGTTTTGCCTCCAACCCCCAATTTTGTGGCGATCGATCTAAAAAACAATAGGGGCCTTCAGGGTAAAAGTATGGATACATGTGCCGAGTTTTACGGAAATGGGTTAATTCCTTCAAAAGTCGTGCATCATATACATAGACGGACAAATGGCAAACGGTTGAGCTAGTTTCGCTCGATCAATTAGGCCTAGTACGTCATGTACCTGTAACAGGCTAATTTCTATTTATATTCTCAAAAGCTAGCGTTATTTTACATAACCATACCTGTACTTTCTTCATCGATCGAATAATCAGTCGTGTATGCTAAACATTTCTTTGTACAATACTAGGGCTAAAACCCTATGAGCCACACAGGGTCTCAATAGCTTCCAAAGGTCATCGACAAAAGTGCGTCGGGTCAGACCAGACACACGATAAAGAGGAAAGTTAAGGAATTGTAACAGTGTAACTCTTCGATTGACTCATGTATGATTAGAGCTATCGTAGAGCTCTTTTTAATTAGAGCTACTTAAAACGTAAATGCGGGGGACGTCCACCCAGCTGTCAGACGTTGCCAACAGCGTTTATAATGTTGCCTCAAGTTCTTGTGTTCGTTTATCGGTATGTATACACTATACATTTAACAATAGATTCGTTCGGCAGTTCGCTATCCTTTGTTGAAACCACTTGATGAGTTGAGTCATCAGTTTCTAATTACATCCACTCGATTAATAATTGCCACCCATCAAGTCAGCACTTCACTTCAGATTGCTTTCAGATGTTAATATACATCGCGTATGGGTGATGGTTTATGCTTCAGAAACTTTGGGATATCAGGGTTTTAGTTATCTAGCTTTTTAAGGGAATGAATGTGGAGTCTCTTGTTTTCACACCGCTGTTACTTTACTTATTCTTTGTTTCTCGACTATAATTTATTTTTGATATAGGCTAGAAACGTGTAATACTTTTTCAAACCACACTGTTATAGTTCGGTGTTCACTTTTTGCTTTTTAAAACCGACTGTTCCTTATTTTTATTTGAGGGTGGTTCTAAACGACGTCCCGGTGGGCAGCGCAGAATTTGTTTTTTCGTAAGGTAAGTTGAAGAGTTGAAACAAGTTATTGAAATGAAGATTTGGATTCGACATTGTTCGAAGCTGTATTAAGAGTTAAATGTGTGTGTGAAGACTGTCCGCAGGTCAGTTCCGTAATGTAATTACAAGGGATCCCGTGGAAAATTGGAATACAAAACCAGAAAGGACAGTAGGAAATGTGATATCAAATAGTTTGTTTCTCATACGGGGGAGGGATGTAAAGTAACTCGTCACCACTACTGACGTTTTATTTATGTACGTGTCTGAATCAGAACGGCTCAAAATAGGGTCCTTATTCCGCGAGGAGTGTACAGTATAACCGTGAAGAATAATTTTCATTTTGGTAAATTCGAGTTGTATGTGCGTTAATTACACCAAAATAGTTGCCAATTAATTAATTTATTATTAGTAAAATAATAAAGAAAAGCTCATATCTTTCGGATGTTTTGCGAAGAAAAACAATATGCTTTTCATAGACGTTTGCATTCTGTGTTTGTAGGCATGTATCTTCTTGGATGACACCTTTGCGTCAGATCCAAGAAAAAGTCGCTTAATCTTATGACATAACCTACCCCTAGTCGATGTTGATTTCAGTAAAGCTTTTCCGTTGTTTAGATAAAATTGTCAATTATCCTGGGTAACCGAGGCTTTATTATGCTGGTAGATACAGAATGTTCGAACTGTTTATGACAACACTGTAATTCCAGTGGCAATCGATTATAGGTTATTCTTAACATGAAAGCTGTTTCAAATCAAAGCCTGTGACCCACTCTATTCAACACTTATCTGGATGTTTGATGAGAAAATGGAAAAAGTAAGCAGAGTCCAAAGTAATCTTCACTACATGGCTTGGGCTATAGACCGTTCCTACTTCACAGTCTTCTGACCCTTTTTCCAGGGACTTGCTCCGTCTCGTTCCCACTGGCCCGTATTCAAACGTTTGTTTAGGAATACGCGTGTCTACCATACATTCCACATGGGACTTCAAATTCTGCCTGTATTCCTTTATTCTCTCCAGAACCGACTATATCTTCATCAAAAGAATCAATACACAAATTCCTGTAGAGACATTGTGGGAATTATAACTATTTAGACTTCATGATTAATTGCATGCAAATCTAAGAGATTGAAAGGGATGCCTGTAACAAAGGGATGGTTAACACTGTCGAAACTGTGGAAGGATGCGAACGCTTATGAATCAACCAAAAAGGCAAATGATAGGGTTGGAACTGTATAAATTAATGCATTTCTAGTTTTGCCGTACGAGTCGCAGGACCTCGGCTCTGTTAGGAAAGACGGAGCAAAAACTTCATTGATTCAGCCCTTTATTGAGAGTGGTCAGATTTGCCCTTTCCCCATAATAGGCTACGAAACAAAAACAGTTTCCGCGTTTTAATAACCCAGGAGTCCTTGTAAGAGGGAGCAAAAGTAGCGTGCGTATCGCCTGCACTATTCTGAGTACATCGCGATATGGACTACTGGACTGCCTCGTAAAATATGGACGATAGTTCCTCTTGGGTAGTAGTGCAGGGCTGAAAGCTAAATCTTATTTAAGATTTATTAAACTTAAACTTAAAGATTAGGCCATAACCTTAGAATTGTGGAATTATGATGAAAAAGTTACAAATTTTAGACTCATTGTTCAGAAACATAAAGAAGATGTGTAATTATCCTGGCATATTTTAAAATATTGATTTCAATGCATTAAACTTTTCTTGTTATCTCCACTGAGGAGATTCTCCTGTTTATAACCAACCACATAGTCAATACAATTGCCCCATCGCATTCATGGCCATCCAGTTCGTCTTTTGCCTTTTGGACGATTACCCCGGGCCCCTCGTGACTAATATTTTATCATCCGTCCTACCGACATGGTCATGCCTTTCATCGTCCAGTCCAATATGTCTGTAACATGGTATGTTTCTCGAATACTGACAATTGTTATTCCGTTTCGCTGTTTTCAGCCCGTCATTCTTCTCAATATCTTCATCTCAGCAACTTGGGTTTGCCTTCTAAGTTTTAGTGGTTTCTAATGTTACTCCTGCTCCATACGGCAGGATGTGCCTCACTGTGCATTACATATTGCTTTCATTTCCAAACATAAAATTTATTGTTTCAGATAACATCACTCATACACGATTGTAATCTGGCAGCTTATTTCTTTGCCTATTGAGCCATAGCTTGTTGTTACCCTTACCCCTAAATAGTTGACTTCCATTATCCATTTCACAATGTTGTCTACTACTACTACTACTACTACTACCACCACCACCACCACCTTGCACCTCGCTGGCGTTGCAGCAGCAGCAGTCGTTGCTTTTGTCGTCGTTGTAGAAATCACCATATTATGTTCTTTACACACTTTATTAAATTTGTACAGAAGCCTTGGAGATCATCTTCGGTCTCGATAAGTAAGGCATCGTCAGCATAGCAAATAATGTTGGAAATTAGTATTACCTATTTTATACCCCATTATATCTTTCATGGATATTATTTCGTCAATTATATCCAGTTAAAAAGTAAGGAGCTAGTGCATCACCTTGTTGTGTACCTTTTCCCGCCGCGATTAGTTGTGATAGTTTCTCATTACGTTTTATTCGCATGGCGCTATTAAAACCTTTTTTCTTCTGCAATTAAAACTAACATTTTGTAGGTCTACTGTCGGTAAGAAACTGCTTCTGGACTTCATCAAGAAACAGTTGATATTTCGCCCACGACTTCAAGGGCTCATTATAGACCTCTACACTCGTAAAGAGTCGGCACATTCGGAGGCGATTCGGGATTCGTAAGTTCAGACCCTTTAATCATGCACATGGTGGTCGGAAACGAACGAAGAAAACGATTGACTAAGGAAACAGTTTGGAATCTTTCGAAATGTGGCTCTATCGTAGAATACTGAGCATTTCATGGACAGCGCATATAAATAATGTTGAAGTTATTAGAAAGGTGAAGAAAGGTAGGGAAGTTATTAACACAGTGAAGATAAGAAAGCTTTAGTGTCTGGGACATCTCATGAGAAATGAACAGAGATTTTACTTATCGCAGTCTATACTACAGGGAAAAGTACTTGGAAAGAGAGGAGTTGGGCGACCGAGAATATCGTGCTGAGAAATTTAAGGACCTGGTTTGGCATTCATACAACTGACATTCCGTAGAGCAGTGCAGAAAGTTAAAATAGCCTGTATGATATCCAACATCCAAAACGGATAGGAACTATCAGAAGAAGAATAGGAAACAGTGGACAAGATAGGCGTTCAAATCTTCTGTTAACATGCAATTCGTGAACACCGCAGTCCACATTTTAAAAAGTGAACGTGTTATAACCTCCCTTCATGACGGATTCCGTGTAAACGCCGTAGGTTTGTTTCGTTTTTTTTCCACCGTGTATTAATTCAACAGCGTCACGTAACTGTAACACTGCACGAGTAATTACGGTTAATTAATATGCGTAGAGCAGTGTTAGTTGGTATCAAGAGTAACAGTCCATTAAGGTAATTAAAGTCGCTTACTACTGCACGGAGTACGATTGGTATTCATTCGCCAGTGTCTCACAACCTGACATCCGCGGATGAAGTACGTTTTCGTTTTTAACGACAGGCCTACCCTTGTTGTTCTTAACGCTGGCGATCCGTTACCTGCTACGCAGTCTGTACACGTACGTACCTTGTGTTCCTGTCCTAGGAATTTCTCGTCACCTGCCCACTGCCCATTGTGATGATTCCTTACAACGCTCATTTGACATATGAATGTGTGTGGTGCGACGAGGTACATGAGCTATATAAACCATATACGTATATCGTGGAGTTGATACTAATTATTTTTGTTTTACTTTCTATCGCCATTGTGCCTGCTTTATTTCGATTGTTCAGCTTCGCAGTAGGGTGGCGACCAGCAAAAGACCTTCCTGCTTAGAAAAAGGTAGTTTTATGTCGCTTGGAATTGATGTGAAGTTGTAAGCTCTGTATACTCGTCGCAGGGACAACGAACATTACACTACTACCCTATATTTAAAAGTTGAACGAACGTTTCCTAAAATGTCATAATCGTCGTCGTCTACATTGATTAAACCAAAAAATGGTTAGTTCCGGTCCCAAGGGGATAGACTGGAGCGGGTCACTCCAAAACGCTTCTTCGGACGGTCCACACCTCTCCGTTCTTTCGGCTTATGTTGGATAGTTGTTGGGGAGCGGCAGTCATCCATTCGGTTAAGGTGTTGCAACCATTTTAGCCGATATTGGTTAATCCTAACGGTTATACTCATAATATTCAGGTCCTGCTGCATACCTTCATTTCTTCTGCGATCTTGAAGTATACATAGGCAGGTGTCTTAGAAATCCTAAAATTGAGATTTAATAGCCTATAATTTTGAACAGTGATAATTCTAAACTTTTACACAGAAGCGCTTTCGACTAATTTTAATGCCTATATTAACGTTTATTGAAAATCCCAATATATGAAATCTCAGTGTCCACAAACGCATGGTTTTAAAAACTACCAGTTTTGGGCGATAAGCGAGACAATACTCGTTGCAGTTCCTCCTTGCTCGCCAGACCCAGTAGGCCTACCGGCGGATTGTTTGTACACCACAAATTAAAAATGAAAGGCCGGGGCCGACTGGAAGGACTCGAATAGCAGCGTCCGGAATGGTGAGTTATGAGTTCCAGAAATGTTTCGAGGATGGAAGAATCGTTGGGTACGGTATACTCACAGTGGAGGGAACTATTTTGAAGGCGGCAAGATCGATTAGCTTCTAAGGTAAGCGGAAACTTTATGTAAAAAGGTCGGCAATTTTAGGGACATCTTGTATTCACCAAAATCTGTTGTTTTATTGTATTTAATTTGAAAATTAAAATATAAGTTTACCTTTGTTTTATACCGAATACCGAAAGGCTTGAATAGGAAAAAACAAAGCATTAAAAAAATTCACTTTCAATTTTTTTTAAATTAATGTCACTGTGTGTGTTTGTGGCACGCGCTCGTTATAAAGTATATGTATATATTCAAAAAACATTATAGGTTTGAAGAACTGTGAAATCTTCCTGTGAGCAAAGAGAAAACTCTCCTTATCTACGTGCACTTCTCTTTTTATGCAGTCAGATTCTTATTTCATCTTTCTAAAAAAAATTTTCAATTTATTCGGGTAAAACTTTTTCATCTTATTCTTAATTAAAATTGCTTAAAAAAATCAAAACGTTTGAAAAAATGAACTGATATATTTTTATCCAGCGCTTTTAGTTGGCTCTTTTTCATTCCTCAGAACGCATTGAATAAACCAGTCTACATCAATAAACTTTTTTTGTGATAAAAATCACATTATTGAAGGATAATGTAGCGATAAATCACTTTCCTGTTAAGTATAGCTGCCTGCAACGTAACATTATACACACTGACAGTTGAGCGACACATAAAATATATTGCTAAAATTTAGTAGCTGAAAACGCGTATTTCGTCAGCATCTTTTCCCTTATTTTAGTATTTTTTCTTAAAACCGTGGTTTGTTATTTAAAACCATTATATTTCAAAAATCAAGTTACCGATTATATTATTATTTAAAATTCAATAGTATTTAAGGAATATATTCTGTAAAGTTCTTATGTAAGATTAAAATTACAGAAAATATACAGTTTTTGACTCTTATGCTAATGCTAATGACGAAGTAAAATTTTATAACTGTAATTTTTTGTAACCACAAACAACATTCTGGTCACTATTGAGATGCTTGCTGTTACATGAATTTTAGTGATTAAAAGTACTTTTGTGGAGGTACGACGTTTCTAGTTGAGTCATTTAGGGGATACATTTGTGCAGAGGTGACTACAAACTATGAATAACGGGCAATTAAGTTTCTTTTACAATAATATTCTGTGGTTTCCTTTTTCCTAAAATACAGGGTGATTCAAAAAGGTTTTACAACTTTGAAAGCATGTAGAAATTTATTCAGAGCCCAAGGGTACCAACGGCAGTGAGGTAGTTCCAAGTAAATCCATTTTCCCTGTTGTTCGCTATCAAGTTCTGATACAGGGTTATGACAGAGTTGGAACATATTTAACTGACTCTCATCATTGATTTTGTTAAGTTTCATTCAGCAGGCATGTTAAACAATTTTTAAATACGGTTTTAATTATTTTTAAACTGCGTTTTGAACATTTTAGGAATATAATCTGAGCTTGACAGAATAAAATATGTAATTTTTCTGTACATTGCTGAGAAATGTTTGTTGTGAAAAAGCTTCTTAAAGTGTTGGTGAATTTCCCGCGTTTTCTCCCATGTATCGTCCTGTGTTTCAGTCTTGCCCTTGCATGTGCAGAATTCAGTTACGATAACAGAAATAGTTGTAATTTTTAGTACTGAGATAAAGAAAACGTAAAAGGCACCTTACACCATCAATATTATTGACAATACCTTATCATATTGACAGTAATATTGACCGTGCAAGGTGGAGATATTGATGGTTTGACGTATTGATGGATTGAACTGACGGAGATTCGAATTTCCAAACATCCGGGTATCAATACTAAAAAGTGGAGGGGATACTGACAGTAATATTGACCGTGTAGGGTGCGTTACGTCAATATTGCATCAATCCTTATTACCACGTGAATAGCCGACGCGTCAACATGGAAGAAGCCACCGATAATCCGCCTTTAACTCCCGATCGTGACACTGAAAGCTTGTCTGATGGCGATACGGAAGTTCTTCGAAGTTTCATCGAGACTTACGAGACACTTCGCTCCTGTGGAATCTGACCGACTCAAACTACAGCAATAAATACAAGAGAATGCCGCACTTGAAAAGTTGTTGCAGATATTCATTAAATTGAAAACGGGGAACCATGAAGGATGTCGGAAAAAAATCAGCTCGCTTCGTTCTAATTACCGCAAGGAGCTGAAAAAGATTTTATCATCGAAGAGGTCTGCTGCTTCAGCAGATGACGTGTATTCTCCCATCATCCTGGGTGTTCTACTCAATGAAATTTTTGGACCGATTTGAACAACCAGTGAATTCAAATGTCCAAAATCAAAAAGCTGAAACGGTAAGTCACCAATGCTTTGCCTACTTTAACTTTGTTATGTTATTAATTTATTTTAGCTTTACCCTTGTTATTATAGTCGATTTAATATAGATGTCAACTACCTCATACGGATCGGTAGCATCAGCCGACCCTTCCTCATTGGGGGCTCCACAGAACGTAAACTCTGAAAACTCAGAGCTTCATGACGACGAACTTGACGGCCCTTCTCTGCTCACACTTTTTACTAATTTTAAAGAATGATTACTCTCTCAAGATTATTCTATTACGACATTTCAGTTAATTACAAGTTTAAATGAAAAACAACTAAAATAAAATTTTTATTAATTGGTGTACTCTGTTGTCTTTTATTGCACTTTGTGCCTACCTCCTACTTATTTATTATTTATCCCCAACTACTTATTTCTACAGTGACATGATATTTGCTGTAATTTTTAGCTTAGTCAGTAGGTTCAAGTAATTAAGAATACATTTCATTATATACAACTGTAAGGAGAGCCGACTTACCCTCATATAACCTTGTGTACATGCATTAAGACTTCACAGGTTTCAACGACAGCTTTGCTTATTGAAGCTGGTGACATCACTGCAGAAAACTTGAGATCCTCAAAATCTCTTCCAGTGGCTAAATACCTCAATGTAACTGCCAATCTTTTCTCCCACTGACGAGCAGTTTCTCATGTTTGTATCCTGCCGGGAAAAAAACGGTTTAACCATTCCGAGTAACGTATTAAAAGTACTTTCACTCATGCGAAAATAGTTTTTATAATCGCCACTTTCCGTTAAACTTATATCTCGCAGCAAAACCATATGAGAATACTCCTCACGCTTTTTAAACCAGTACTTCATCCAGCGCTTACGCTTAACTCTCCGTCGTATCCCTCTAAAATTATTGCGATACATGCTTTTTGGCGAGGATCCATTTTCAACCCGCACGGTTCGTGGCAAGGTGAGTACTGAAGGAAATATTGTCAATAATATTGATCGTGTAAGGTTTAAGAATATTGATACAGAGATTCAAGTAACAGCGTCAATAATATAGATCGTGTAAGGTGCCTGTAATAGTCGCCAACAACATTATTTGACTGTTATTTTCAATGTTTAGTCTTTCTCAATTGGGAGACAAAAACAATGGCTGCTGTCAACTCTTCTATTTCAAAAAACTGAAATAAACAATGTAATAGACAACATACTACTACCTTCTTATTATGCCACATCCGTTATTGAGTTTTCAAAATGTTCCACATGATATGATAGATATATTTTAGATTATACATTTAAAGTGAACTCTAAAGTAGGGCTCGAAACCGTAATTTATTCGCAAACGCCAAAACTTACGAATGTACAGATACGAATTGTAGTTTACCTTCGCCTGTCTGCGGGTAGGGATGAGCAGCGCCAGAAAACCATCGAAGTTAACATCGTGAAAGAGTACATCGATGTTAAGAAAACGTCGATGTTTTAAGACTGAAAACATCGATGTTTTGATGCCAATGTTGCAATTCAAATAAAAATCTATGCTTTTTACATGTTTGTAATAGTACAAATAATTGGAAATGAGTAATAAATAAAAATAATTAAAGAGAAAAATAATATACCCCGATACTTTACTCACTTACCTTATCAGAAGATTCTGAAAAACCAACAGCCCTTGGGTCACCACCACATTTTGACACGCGGAATGTGGAAACCTCAACACTGTACCCGAGAAAACAATTTAAATACATCTAACTTCCCCGTATCAGAATTTACAGGGCCGGTGACGAACTCGTTGAAAACAGGTTAGGTAAAGGCGAGGTGACGTTAAAATAATTTAACTCACATTCATAAATAACTATAAATCTGGTCATTATTATTTATTATTACAATGATTATAAAGTGTTTTGAACAAACATACATAAAACCACCTCCTTTAACAAAAACAGAAACCTCTTTAAATCTATGTCTGGTTTGTTTACTCCTAGTGAAAGTTTAAATTAGTATTCCCAAAGAGAGATGGGCACATAAATTCTCTTGTTTTCTTTTAAACAGTAAAAGCTTAATAAAATCACAGTGTAAAGTAACACTGTTAATACTTTTAGTTTCACTTTATTTATTATTTAATTTATTATTTAATTATACACGTAGGTCTATATGTATAATAAGTATATAATAACAGGTATTCGTAGTTCGTACCTGTTATTATTTTTTTTTTTTTTGGAACGGTTACGTTGGTACCTGTAACTTTCGAATACTAGTTTAGCCCACCTCTATAAAGAACAGAATATGAGATAAAAAATAATAAAAATAAGGTACATGGAAAGAAGCGTAATTAATTTTAAAATTACCTGTAACGTTGCAATATATATTTTGGGTGGCATAATTAACGGGTAGATAATTATGAACGATGCCGATGATATTAAAAAATTCAAATGTAAATTATTTAAATTATGTTCTAACACTATCACAATTAAAAGAGAAAAACGCTACACCCAGTATGAAAAATAACTAAAAAAGCTAAAACTAAATCTGAATGAAAACCAAATACGACTAACGTAAAGGGTAAACTGTTATTTCGTACGTATGTCATGTATGTAAGCTAAAGTTAACTTTGAAACTGTTGAAACCTATGGGGAAGATTTCTTTTGGAGGCCAGGGCCCGGACTGGGCTGTAGCGCCGAGGATGTATGTATATATGAAACCTATGTAACGGTCTCCTATAAAATGGTTTTGTTTAGTTTTACCATATTATTACATCACTACGCTACTACGTAGCTCATATACATGGTACCGTACTTATCGTTTACCTAGTTTAGGGAGCAAACTACGTAGCCATTAATATCTAAAATAAAAATTTGTTGATTTAAAATAAACTAAATTTAACAGTCAACTTAAAAAAAGTCTTCATTACAAATTAAAAAAAAAGTGTTCAAAGGAAAACATCGAAACGAAACCATCGATAGTATGAAAACATCGCAACTGAACCATCGATGGTAAAAACATCGCACATCGAACGTTAACCATCGATGTTTTTGGAACATCGGCCATCGATGCTCATCCCTATCTGCGGGAAGGGTGGGATACCGCAGTTCATTCCAAAGATGAAGGGAAAGGTTTGATTAGATTAAGAAAAAGATGAAAATTGTTTTAATGAGTATTACGTTAAATACCGTTAAACCTCGTTAAAGTAATAACTCTCTTTATTCGATTTTTTAAACTCCCTTTAATAAAGTAACACGTACAAATAGAAAGATGGTTAAATAAATAGCTAACTTGAATTTTAATATTGAGTAACTCCAGTTTAGTAGTAATTTATGAATCGCAATTCTTTTCAAATATTAGGATAGAGAAATAACATTGAGCTAGCAATGAAATGCTTTGTACCTTCGAGTCGAACACATTACATTTTACGAACAGTAAAAGTCGGCTAAACATATCAAAATTAAGCTATAAACACAATACCTTATAAATAACGTTGGTATTTGTGGTCCTTTAGGTAAGATTATTGCGTTGTGCAATTCCGGTCTTTATTGTTTGCTTTATCCCTGTCTTTTTCATATTAAGTTAATTGTATATATTATCTGTATACACTAAGTTGGCGTCTGGGCCGGCGACTACCTGGGGCTGGCCCGGGTAATCCCAGACGCCAACTTGGTGTATACAGATAATAGTGACATGTCGCGATATACAATGGGAAGATACGTCCCGGTATGTTTGTAGGCTCTGGCCGAAAATATAATTTTGGCTGCGGTTCCGCCTTGAATCTTAATAGTCTGCAGACAGTTCGAAGAAAATGCATTATATGATTCAAAACAAGGCATTTTAGCAGTTTATATCCAGCCGTTCATTGCATATATGTGCGCGTATTTTATTACTTTCAATTAATTTAAATTTATGGTATTGTTTCATGTGAGTGCCTAAGGATCCGTGATGTGGATTACTTGCTTTCTCTGACGAGGAAGCACTTAGCCTTTCAGCCTCAATCACACTCTCACATTCATGTTGGTAGGAGCCGTTAAGCCGAGCACCCTATTACAATGTGGTGGAAACCAGTCCCTGCGGCGGAGCGTGTCGGTGAACTGTAACGAGAATGCGGGTCCTGCTATGGCAACTTGGGGGTAACCTGAGTCCTGGCCTAGCAGAGTGGGACGCTTTGACAGCAGGATGTGTTGTACCCTAGTAGAATGGCGAAACACCTACCCATAGTACTCGTTGCCTGAGTGAGTGGGACTACTGCGAACGGGGAGACAAACCTCGATGGGCGGCTTAGTGAAGGTAATTTTCTAGGCGATGTGAACCCGAATTCAAAATAACTGCTCGCCCAGGTTGGGGACTCTGCGATGGGTTTAACTCCTCCCCAGCCACGTAAAAATGTTCAGTCACCTATCGTCCGGTAACAATGGAATTTTGGCAGCGACCTGTCAAACTGAAATGGATGTATAGACTTGGAACATGGAATGTGCGCACTTTATATCGAGCAGGTGCTGTTCCAGAACACTGAACAAAGGCACAAAAACTCGTAGTGGACAACTTACCCGTCGTAGATGTGAGGTAGACAATGCTGCAGAAGAGAGATTATACTCTGTTATAGTATGTCTATCAGTGACAGAATTTGTAGGCTGCGAATAAGAGGTCACACCGCAAACATCAGTCTTGTTTGTGTATGATTAGAGGTTATGATGAGGAAGACTGTACGAACAGCTGGAGGGAGTGTATGATAACTGCCCTACGCATGATATCACAATTTTTCTCGGCGATTTCAGTGCATAAAATGGGAAGGAACCAGAGCTCAGACCTACAGTAGATTACATGCACAAATAGGTTATAGGCTATAATGAGCACAAGAAGTGTTCCCACAAGAACGTACATGAGCAAACCAGCCTGACTCCCGTTCAAGCGACTGCAAACCAGATAGATCACGTTCTAGATTCTTGGAGACAAACAAGAATCGCTATTTAGTGTCGATGAAGTTTAGAGAGGATTAGAAGTATACCTCTATTCAGGACAGAAGGCGAGATATATGTCTCGAGTTCCTTAAACTGAGAGAGGAAAGAAGAAGGTATCAGGAGCGTTTCCGTCATCAGAAAGTACTCCAACTGAAGCAGGAGGTGTCATGCTAGTAGAAGGGAAACTGACTGACATACAGTTTATAAAATTTTATAGTTACCGAGGAAGGCAGCGTAATGTGTAATAAAGAAAAGAGAAAGGCCGCCATGGAATCTTGGTTTGACGGCGAATGTGAGGTCATTAAAGAGCGTAATGAACGATGCCTAAATGGATAAACAGAAGTATAAGACAGAACGCAAAGTAAATTGTTAGAAAGACGAAGAGAGATCTCCTAATGAAGGAAGTAGAACAGATGGAAGCCTCAGGAGTAAGTAAATATGCACAGAAAGTGTATGAACTAGTCTCCCCATCTGTATAGGAATCTCGCAACGAGGTAAGATAATAAAGAACGAAGAGAGAGAGATAGAGAGAAACACTAGATCTGAAGGATGATGTGTCCTCCTCAAGTAGAAGACATTTTTAGTGCCTGCTGAATCCTTTTGTTAATTTTGTAGTGCAGACGGACGAGTTGGCAACAGTGCAATGATGAAGCAGGTGGTTGAAGGTGCCGGTCGAATTATTCAAGGCTGGTGGACAAGTACTTGCTAAAAAAAAAATTATTTGTGGGACGAGACAATTCCAAGTGAATGGATAGAGGGAAAAGTATGCCCATATGATGCCCACAAGAGGAAAGGAATCCCTTTAGTCTCCAGCAGTCACCGGGGTCATTTCGCTCCTGAGTGTGGTGTATACAATTTTTTCCATTGCGTTCACCGTAGACTAATCTATATGTTCAGAACAGTCTTGGAGAGTAGGGCTAAAAAGGAAATTTCCTCAGAAATAGGTTAACTATAGATTAAATTATCTTACTTAGACAGATCTTTGAAAAGATGGGAGAATACAACACCTGGATGCTTTATTGACTTGAAGGCTGCGTATGATACAGTGTTGAGAAGTAAGCTCATCACGATGATGGCAGGGCTGGATATCCCACATAAGTAGGTTAGGCATGTGAAACGTGCATCTATGGAGTCCAGACGCAGGGTGTAGATTGCCGGTTGCACATTGGATCCAATCAGTGTAGGAATTGGTCTAATGATGATCTTACGCTAAGGGTAGCTCCTTTCCTGTTAAAATTGTCGTTCAGGCTATAGTGAATATCGTTTAAGTGGACCAAGGTGGGAATGAAATGATGCAGATAGTTGTTTTTGCAGACGATATTGTAATTATTGGTAGAGGTCTGCTTGTGTGTTAAAGAAGCCTTCCTGAAACTGGGTGAAGAGTCGCGCAGAGTAAGAGAAAATGAAGACTAGTCCACAGTAGTGGCGTCAAGAAGGAAGAGACATGTACAACAAACACTATCGGTATTACGTGTTTGATGATTACCGTTTTGAAGCCGTCTCCAATTTCCAATAGCTTGGTTCTATGTCAGTGTAGACGCTGACAAAAAGGAGGAAGTAAGGAGACGAATAGCAGTTGGAAATATACCATACTTTTCTTTGAATAAAATCTTGAAGAGCATGTTGGTAAACCAGCCAACGAAGTTCAGGTTGTAGCGTAGTTAATTTGAAGAGTCTTGGCGTACGGCGGTGAATCGGTGAATCCTGGACCCTTAACAGGTCGCCAGTGGAGCTGCTGGACAGATTTGACATAAAATTCCTTAGGAGGATCGTAGGTTCAACTTATGAAAATGGGATGTGGTGGCGGAGGAAATGTAGAGAATTGTGTGCAGTATGTTAAGATCTTAGCAGTACCTCTTCCATTAGGATACAAAGATTGAAGTGGCTATGTCATGTCCTGAGAATGGAAGACAGGACGGTCCAAAAAACTATACAACTATTCTGTTAGTGGAGTGCGGCCAAGGTGTCGGTGGAGATGCAATGTCCTGCGTGATCTCAATCAGCTTAGGATAAACATTTTACTATCCCAGGACTGATATAGATGGACGTCAGTGGTTGAGCAGACCAAGGGCAGCTACGTGGGTCCGATACGCCAATGAAGAGGAAGAATATTGTTGTGTTCTCTACCGTAAATCGATTATGAATTCACTTAATTGACTAACTTGAGTTGTTAGTGTGAGAGTAAGTGTTTATCGAGAGCTCAGGAGACTTGACAATCATTTTGGAATTAGTGTATGTGAACTTGCGGAGAAGGGGAGTTCTCAACGTATTCGTAAAAGTTTGAAGTAACTGAGATTAATTGTTAGACAAGAATCATTAAAGAGTTCCAAAGGCTTTCCTTTCACGGCCGGGGCCCACATAGTTGGAAACATTATTAGCCGGGCTGTTGGGCCGTGGTTCAGAGTTCCAAAGGCTTTCACGGCCGGGGCCCACATAGTTGGAAACATTATTAGCCGGGCTGTTGGGCCGTGGTTCAGAGTTCCAAAGGCTTTCACGGCCGGCGCCCACATAGTTGGAAACATTATTAGCCGGGCTGTTAGGCCGTGGTTCAGAGTTCCAAAGGCTTTCACGGCCGGCGCCCACATAGTTGGAAACATTATTAGCCGGGCTGTTAGGGCGTGGTTCAGAGTTCCAAAGGCTTTCACGGCCGGCGCCCACATAGTTGGAAACATTATTAGCCGGGCTGTTGGGCCGTGGTTCAGAGTTTATGCTGACAGTCGTTTCGGGCTCACCGTCGGAGGCCATCATCAGTGTCGGTAACAATTGGCACGGTGGTCATCAATTATTCATCCCAGTGATGACTTAGAGACTATACCATATACCAGAGACTATGTAGTGAATTAGTGGACACCGTGCCAATTGTTACCGACACTGATGATGGCCTCCGGTGGTGAGGTTGAAACGTCTGTCAGCATAAACTCTAGACCACGACTTAACAGCCCGGCTAATAATGTGTTTCCAACAAGAATATTAACTTATTAACAATACGTACTAATCAATATAACCGATATACTACGATAATCATAAAACAGTCAGCTAAGTTGGACTTGCCTACGTTTATGACATGGAGTTTCAACTAAATCTAGGTTATATTTCGCATTATGTACTTAAATTTACATAACCTTTCATAGTGTTATGTTTACATTCACTACATGTACATTATGTTTCGTAACACTTTGACAGTGTAGCTATATTGTACGGTTGATAATGTAATTTCTTATGTTTGAAGAACGTAGACACAAAATTACTGCAGAATGTAAAACTTAAAAAGTCTATACTGAAATGAGTGAACGCAAAGCTGTAGGAAGGAGAGTTTAATGCGGATAATGTCTTTAATCGTTAATAGTTCATAACGATTATTTGTATTAAGATTTGAAAACGGATTTGAAAGCCATTAGTGAATAAACTTGTAGCTTCAGCGATAACAGTTGCCCTTCTTATTGCCAGCTCTCTGTACCCTTGATGACGGAATTTGATGTTTATTGGAGAAGCATTAAAGATAAATCAGCATCGGTGAAATCAGAAAGATGTTCACCACGACGGAGTAGGATGTAGTTGGTATAACGCGAGGGAAGGAGAAAGAACTATAGAATGGAAATCATTGGTGAACAAATCTAAAATGACCTGTATAACAGAAAGGTAAATCTCAAGTAAACAGAAGTTCAGGACTTAACAATAATTATTATCAAGATCGGTATGTCCAATTGCCCTGGCAACAAAAAACATAAAATGGAGGTGGCAATGGCTTTCGAGAAGACTCGACATAAAGTGCAAACTTGTAGGTGCGATATAAAATGAACATTCACTGAAGTGAAATTGCTTTTGGGTCCTTGACTGAATGGAATTAAGTGGGCGTTGACAAAAAAAAAGACATTTCTAACAGCTTATATAAAATGTGATACTAGAGACAGATTGAGGAGAATAAAGTGGACGAGTTTACAGGAGGAAGATGCTTCTTAGATGAGTGACCCAATGGGAAAACAAATTGGGCAGAATGTGTTGCGAGAATGGAAAATTTATTGTTTGAGCATTATGAAGGTACACGTAAAAGTTGAAGTCTTGGTTGAAGTCAAACTGACTATAAAAGTCGAGGTTGAAAAAGTGATGTAAATTGAAAATAACGATCGATAGTGTACAGCGAATCTACTCAGAGTCGGCTGTACTTTTAATATTCCATTTATTCGATATTAATTACAATTATTATTTGTTACTCTCAAGAAGATAAAAAGACGGCTGAAGAGGAAGGACAAAGGTTTACGTGTTTCTCTGTTACAATCAGAAATTACAATAATTAAATAATAAATCCCTTGTGCAACCAGTATTATTTTTAACTCGGCCTGAACGTTTGACAAGTCATCACAAAACGATGTGATACAAACTTTGCCGTCTTCAAGCCATGCAATTTTTGACATGGTAATATGACTATGCATAATAAATCGGACGTGATGGGTTAAATCACTGGTAAGCGCTTCCGGGAATCACTGCACTACTGAAGAGCAACGGTGATGTTAGACGTAATTAAATCCGCTAACAAATGTTCGTTAAATAGATAATAGTTAAAGACAGTCCTTTTAATACCTTATTCCTTGATGACAATTTAAGGTTAGTGAAAGACGAGCAATGTTACATTAATCGTGGAATAACTTCTACTCTAGGAGGCTACGTTCTCGTCTGATCAAACTTGCTTGTATCCGTAACGTGGGGCTATATGGATACGATTACCCCCCTTTGGAGTGATAACTCCATCCTAAATTTTTGACAGCGACTTCAGGAATGCAGATTAAATTTATTATTATTATTCCGCCTGTACAATGTTTACACATATTCCGGAACCAAAGATTACAGAAGTGATTGAATTCTCATCTTCCACTGCTACTAGTCCATCCAAAGATCTTCAATTTCTCGTTCCCTCAATATAGTCTGAATTTCTTCTATCCAGGTGACAGGCGGTCTTCCTCTTTTCCTTCTTCCTACTGGGGTCCAATCCATAACTGTCCTATGCAATCTTTCCTGTGCCATTCTTTTCGTGTCTCCATATCATTGTAATTTTTTTGTTTGGATAAAATCAACAATTGAATTTTTCACTTTCATTCTGTCCTTGACTTCATTTCTAATTTTCTCACGTCTGCATACTCTTACGGAACGTCTCCAAAAGTCCATCTCTACTCTCATTAATTTTGTTCTTGTGTGTTTATTAGTAGTCCAAACTTCCGAGCCGTAAGTCATGATACTTCTAACAATGGTTTTAAATATTTTGGTTTTAGTTTCTGCTGTAGATTAAATTTATACTGTTCTTAATGCAGATTTTATCCGCATCTTGATGTTGTGTTCGCTCGAACACTATTGTCAGCATGCTCCGTAAGTATCTTGTCGGTACATACTGCCATATTCTCTTTCACCATATTCACTCACCATCGTATTTCCTCAGTTTTCTTTTCCCATCGTATCTGTTCATTAAATCTAAATCTGTTTAAAGTAACATGAATGTTTGTGACAGTGAAATGGTGGTGTCGATCTAACGGCTTTAGGTACCATAGTTGGCTTTTAAAAATACTAACCACATTGTTTTTTTTAAGCTCAGGTAAGTAGAGGAACTTCGGGTATTATGGAATAGTCGGGTAATATGGAATACTAGATATCTGACCCGTAAGGTGCTGCAGATTAGCGGAAAGCAGTCAAACTACTTCTAAAAACACCCATAATGCTCTGCAGTGAGTGTTGTGAAGGTGACGCGTCTCGCTGCTTCGTGGCTGAAGGGAATTGTTTTTTCGACTTTATAAATTTTTGCAGGTAAGTTTTTATAAATCTATATTAATTATTATAGTCCTTTGTCAGTGATTCAAAGCTAGTGTCATACTAAGTAAACGAGTTATATTTATTACTGCATTAGATATTTTACTTCTATTTACACTCACAGTAAGGTGAAAAGGTTTTGATTTTCAAGATGGCGTGTCGGGTATTATGGAATAGTCAGTATTTCATAATACCTGACATAAAATCACAGTATTCCATATTAACCGACAGAATTATGCTACCAAAAATTTCATCTACTTCTTATGAGATAGACTCTAGGTTACAGTTAACAACTATTTTAATTACAAAATACTATAATATTATGCTAATTCTTAAATAGGCTACTATTAATAGGCTGATAAATACTAAAATACCTACAGGCTACTATTAATAGGCTGATAAATACTAAAATACCTACCAAGAATTGCTAGATTTAGTTTTAAAATTATGTCATGCAAAAGTACTGACATAAATATTTCAATATTACCAATTAATGTTTATTTTTCAGATATGCCTAAGAAAAAAGTAGACGTTGGTAGGAAGAGGAAGCTGTGGGACCCTGCACGAATGGCACAAGCAATATCAGCGGTCCGTGAGAAGAAAATGGGCTTCTTGAAGGCATCTAAAATGTTTGGAGTACCAAGAGCCTCACTCTTCCGCCTCGTGAACAGTAAGGAGCAAGTGCTACAATAGCGGCGTCAACAATCCTAGGACGTAAGCCAATTTTTTCTAAAACATTAGAACAGGAGTTAGTTAAATACTTAATTGAAATGGAGGCCATGTTTTTTGGGCTTACTATAAAGGATATTTGCACTCTAGCATTCCAACTTGCAGTTCATAATAATATAGCTCATCCTTTTGGGAAAGATGATAAGGGAGGTAAGGATTGGTTTTACGCCTTTATGAAGAGAAATAGGGACAAGTTATCTATCCGTAAGCCTACTGGAACATCTTTTTCAAGAGCTAGAGGTTTTAATAAAGAGGAGGTGAATATAAGTTTTTCGACCTCTTGGAAAAACTTTTTGAAAAACACAAATATCCTGCAAACCGTGTTTATAATGTGGATGAAACTGGTTTATCAGTGGTCCAAAGCAAAATTCCACATGTAATCGGTCTAAAAAGAAAAAAGCAAATAGGATCCCTGACATCTGCTGAAAAAGGTTCCTTAGTGACCATTATTAGTTGTACGAGTGCTGAGGGTCATTTTGTGCCTCCTCTAATTATTTTCCCCAGAAAAAACATGAAAGAACAGCTCATGAAAGGTGCTCCACCAGGGTCCAACGCGGCATGTCACCCATCTGGTTGGGTGCAAACAAACATTTTCACTAAATGGTTTGAGCATTTTATTGCTAACACAAAACCTACTGCAAATTCGCCTGTTCTGTTAGTTCTAGATGGGCATTCCACCCATAAACGCAACATTGATATAATCAATTTGGCGAGGTCTAATCATGTCACCATCATCTGCATACCACCACATTCGTCACACAAACTCCAGCCCCTGGATAAAACCTTTATGGGCCCTTTGAAAACGAACTATAGTGAGGAAGTACGAAAATTTTTAAGACAGTTCACGCCCTTTGAGTGTTTTTGACATAATCGAACTGTTTGACCATGCTTATTTGAAAGTACAGAGGGGTGATATTGCAGTTAATGGGTTCAAAGTTACCGGTATTTACCCTGTAAATAGGAATATTTTCTCCGACGAAGATTTTCTTGCTGCTTCACGTACGCACACACATCCTGCAGAGGACAAAGATGCTTCTGTTCCAGACAAGTCTGCTTCTGGAGATCCACACAATACTGAGAAAAATTCAAACCAAAGTACATGCACACCTATTGTGTCTGTGCCATGTTCGTCTAAAACCTCTGATATAAGCGGGGTTGTAAATGACGAGGTTGTTGACACAAGCAAGGCGCAAGAGTCATCTCAGAAGTCAAGTAAGTTTAAAGATCCTTCTGACAATGTTCGTACACCACCTGAACCAGTTGCTTGTTCTTCTAACTTTGTCCTACCCTATCAGATATCACCTCCACCACCCAAAAAGTAAACATCGATGAGAGGAAGAAAACCAAGGACATCTTCGATACTAACTGGATCTCCATACAAAACTCAATTGGAGACTGACCTCAGTGCTAAGCGAGAAAAAAATGCCAAGAAAGATTCCAAGGGAGTGAAGAAAAAACCTCCAAAAGCAGAAATCCTTTACCGGAAAAGAAAATTAAACTAGAAAAGAAGCATTCCAAAAAATTGTTTACAACTGAGTCAAGTAGTGACGATGAATCTTTTCATTCGGATGTATCGTCAGAATTGGACTTCGTCCCGTCTACCACACCGGACGATACTGATGCCGACTGCCTCTTCTGCAATAGAAAATTTTTTGAAGATGCAAGAGGGGAGGTGTGGGTTAAATGTTTATCCTGTTCCATGTGGGCGCACCTTGACTGTGCCGGCGCAGAGAAAACTGATATTTGTGATTTTTGTAGGTAAATGGCATTTCAACAAAGAACATTTTGTCTACAATATAGGACATAATCCGTAAAGTAATTATCTAGACTAAATTGTGTTTTTTCATAAAAATAATGTGCCTTTTTAAAACTTAGAAAAATTGACAAACTAGATTAGATTATGTTCATCTTTTACTATAAATAGTCTAGTTAAGTAAAAAACTACTCTACTATTAAGTTTTCCTAATCTATCTTTATATTTACTTAAACTGCTAAACTTAGTAATTTCTATGTTGCTAATCTATTTATAAAAATTGACTACAATACATTAAAAACTACAATAAGTTAAATCTAGTGAAAAATTACATAACTATTAGGTTTTTGTATTTTTTTTAAGGTACATATACCGTAACTGTAGACTAATCTTCAAGTAATATAATTATTGCCAATAATTATGTTAATTAAATTTGGTATTTTGATAAATATTGTTCATTTTCTTTACTTTCACCCCTCTATTCCATATTACCCTCCAAGTGCAACTTTTTTTCCAATATAAAATTTGGGTATACTATAGCTTTTATTTTCACTTTATACCAATCAATAAATAATAATAACTTATTAAGGTTTGCATCTGTTTAAGTTTTAAGGTATTTAAAAATGTTAAAGGTGAGTTATGATTACAAATGTAAATGGTATTCCATAATACCCGAAGTTCCTCTATTGCTGAATCCACTTAACATTTTTCAAATCTCAGCTACAGTGTTTATATTGATGCAACACTAAATAACAAGTAATTTTTGCACTTCAAGTTGTTAATACATGATATATCAAGGTTAATAGTAAGTATATCCGGTTATATGCAACGACAACAGATTGATGTAATAGTGCAATATAACAAGTGTCATTGAATAAAATTTGTTGCAGCTTACATTACTGTTTCAAATACTCATAAAGTTGGAAGTGGGTTTTTAAGTGTCTTACCTTAATTTCCGGCCGGCGAACACCTGGAAGCAACGCTTCGTTCCTGTTCCGATGAAAACTATGAAGCGTTTATCTGATGTCGCAACCTGCTGCAACATTATACCGGTTTTGGGCGACTGTTTTTCTCACCGAGTCTAATTTTATTTACCGCGTATCACATCAAATTGATGTAAAATTGGTGCACTTAATAAATTGCGTAATATTTCTGAATCAGCTCCGCCCTGACAGCGCTGGGGTTTCTCCGCGGTGACAAAGCGTCGGTCGCCCCTTACAACACATCTCCCTACATTGTCCTTTAATCCCCAGTTTATATAGATACGTTTTCAGCACCATTTAACCGTTTCCACCCGTTTATTACGTGATCATTCATAAGTTCTTAGCCAACGATTTTGTTATTAGTATTATTTCCCTCAATTACAGAGTAACTTGAATAAATTTGATATAAAATTTCCAGTAGAGCAGGGAATTCGAATCATTCTAGTGATTCATTTTTAAATTACTAGTACTGTTAATATTGTGTTTCATTATGTTGTACTTAGATACTTCTATTCGTTATTTCCAAATTACTTAAATAATTGTTATGGTAATTTAATTATATAATTACCTTAGATAATTTTTCAGATAATAAAAAATATCAAAATTCTTGGCAATTGATTTTTTTAGTAATTACTAAAAAAAAATGTCATTTTAGTAATTTATTTCTTTTTGGTATTTTATACGAATGTAATAAACAAACTTCAAACTTGGAACAGTATTGAAATTTGGGGCGACGCAACTAAAATTGACGCATGGTACATAAAAATAGGCATTCGTGGCACGAGTTTACACGGACGCCAGATTATCCCTCGGGTAAGACGGTTATTCGATGCTCCTTTCCTGTTAGCAAACATGGACACATCTCCGTATCAGTATGTCATAATGATTTATAATTACTCTTATGAACTTTTAACACTTATTTTGAATGAAACTGTCACAATTTAAATGGTGGTGGCTACGTTAATTTATGCTATTACTCGAAAAATAACTTCAAGAGATTAAACTCTTTTGAGGTTACGCCAATAGACTTTTGGCGATATTGGCGTTTCTTCTGAACGTGAAAAATGTTCACTTACTATTTCATTCCGTATAAAAATATATTCCAGTAGCGTATTTACGGAGGGGGGGACGAACGAACGGGACTGGACCCCCTCCCGAGGGTCGAAAAAGTTAATAAATTTTGTTAATCTCTTATTTTTAGGCTAATATAGTAGGCCCCTAGCTTTATAGTGTTGGTAATCATTGTGTACGCTAATATAGTAGTAGCTCTTTTTTTATATACACAAACAGGTTTATACACAGCATTAAGGGTATACGTCTGAAATATGAAATATCAGAAAATCAATTCAGTCAGTATCTTTCAACAGTTTTTCAATAACTCGTTTTTTATTGTGTTATTATCGTTTACTTTAAAGGAACTGATTTCAGGATGTTATTACGCGTTTTTCAGCCACTTTAAAGATAGTAATATTGATTAGTCTTAATAAAGAGGCTAATTAACGGAATACATAACCCACGATCCTAGTGAATGCGATTTCGACCTCGCTTGTCGCAAACTTTCACAATTTCCACCCCCGTTTGCATTGCCATAGTTGTATGTTCAAAAACATAAGTATTTCTGATTTAGTGAGCGAAGTAATTTCACCGGTTATAACATTAAAATTTTGTATCGTATTACAATCGACCTGTTAGTAGCCGATTTTTCACAAAATTATAATGGTGAACACGCCAGTTTTATAATAAAAAACTGTACTAGAAAGTTTATAGTAGAAAGAAAATCTCAAAAAAATCAGTAGCGTTTTTCCTAGAGTTCCCTGCTTTAAAGTATAGAAAATTTGACACAAACTTGACAAATATTGCATCTTTAATACCCAAAATGATTATCAGACTTTATTTTCTGTGATGACATCATAATGACGTCCTGATATCGTAACCGCAATACATCCTGCATTCCTGAGGCATTGAATAAAATAAATATGGTACGTAAAATAAGTTTAAAAAAATGAGTAGTATTAAGTGGAATAAGTAAACCCACATTTTTGCAATTCGGTTACATACGTGCAGAGGCGTAACTATAAAAAAATAGGAGCTTGCTCCTGTGATCAGGGTCGGATTAAGGTATCTTGGCGCCCTAGGCTAATTATATTTTAGCCCCCCCTCGCCTCCCATAGGCTACTCTTACGTTTATTTCCAAGGGGCTGAATGAAGCTTTAAACACCCTACGATATGTTTCTTAAGTTGGAAATATTTCAAATATCTTACTGTTTTTGGAAATAGTCTCAAGAATTTAAAACTGAGGCTATTTTTCAGAGATTGTTTCAGAGTTACACCTTTAACCATTTGTAGTTTGCATGGCTTTTATAAGGAAAAAATGAACTAAGTAGTTACAGAATTATAACAGTTTTATTAAGGGTACATTTAACATCATTTATACAAAGAAGGCAATCTTCTTGTGCATTTGTTAAGACTCATGTAAAGTTCAAGCTAGATTCTTTTTTCTCGCTTTACATTGAGCAAACGTTTTAATCATCTCACTGAAATCAAGTCCTTGCAGAAAGTCACTTTCAATGAACAAGAGGGCTACACTGGTCAGTTTAGCCTGGCGCAAATTTGAGCGTAAATAATTCTTCACCCTCTTCAAAGCTGAAAAAGATCTTGCGTCACTGCAGTTAGTGACGGGCATAGTAAGGAAAATGCGCAAAGCTATCTCAAGTTTAGGAAAGATTGATTCCAAGTTAAGCGTTTTCAAAAAAAATTCATAACCGTGTGGAAAACAGTTTTACAGTTTTGGAGAAAACAGTTTGGAAAGCACTTCTATTATTTATGTACAGTTTTACCATAATTTCTCGCAAACAGGAGCCTGTGTTCAAAATGAACTCAAATTTTTATCCTTGCAATTTATTACCAATTTTACATTTAGCTGTAAAATTTTATTTTTTTGCTAAAATTTTGCGCCCCCAACGTGCCGCGCCCTAGGTACAGCCTAGACAGCCTAATGGTTAATCCGGCCCTGCCTGTGATGGTGCGGAAGAGATTAGCTTGAAGGTGGGAGCTCCAATTTCCCCAAGACAAATGGGAAATTCAAAATTCTTCCCATAAAATTATATAAATTCTTGGCATCTCGATGTTTTCCAGTAAACTCATCGTGAAGTATAGGGGTTGAAAAGAATATGGAAAAGCGCTGATTTCAAAATATTATGTCTTGATTAATTGTTATTCAAATTAAAGGTTTGATTATTTTGACTGTATGAGTCAAAATCTCATATCGTTAAGAATCGCTTAAACTCTAAATTTTTATTCTTAACAAATCTTGTGAAATGAGCGATTCTGCAGATATTTTGAAAAACCCGGTTTTATTAACCTTCGAACTTCAAGGATGTTGTCCCAAGAGTGTCATAAGAAATTTATATTTTAATTAACAAAGTTGTGTTAGTGGTTATAATAACAAACAAATTACACTGTCGCACACCACAATAGAAAAAAATCTAGATTAGCGCTTTCAAGCTTCACAGCTCATCATCAGCGCTAATCGCTAATCATCAGCACATCATCAAGCGTGAAAGCGCGAATCGAGATTTTTTTCTATAGTGGTGTGCAACAGTGTAATTTTTGTTTGGAGTTTATAGTTTTTGTTAAAGTACGTTATTTTTTTTCTAAAATCCAGCAATAAAATGTCATAATTTATCCGAATTAAAATCAAGAAACTGCTAGTTTACCTGTGCAAAGACAAAACAGTTTAAACAACTGGGATATTGACTAGAGGAATCATAACATAGACGACCCTGTATGGCCAAAAAAGATGATGGTACCGGTATATTAATAGGCTCTGCCTTCGTTTTCTGGAGCGCGCTTTGTCATTTGAGGCTACAAAAGCGTATTTGTTATTTACCATTATACTATTGAGTAATTGTCACTATGAAGAAAACTCATTTCTACAGTTACTTGAAACCTTACTTTAATATACGCAACTGGCTTACGTTAAATGATGATGGAATTTTGCTGAAATTTTTAATAGCTCTTGGGAGGGGATTGATCCACTGATCCTCTCCTTGGCCTCTTTCACACTATCCGGTTTTTTGCCGTCCGGCTGCCGCCCGGCAGCGAGACAAATGGAGGGGCGTGAGCACGTTCACATTACGAATATCCGGCAGTTTTGCCGTCCGGCGACCTAATGACTCGCCGGACTGCCACTACAATCTTCCGGTCGCCGGACGGAGAAAAAGCCAGTTGTTCGCTCAGTAGCTTACTGCGCACCATTGACGCTTTCATATTATCCGGCAGTCTACCGGACAGTTCGTCAGGCGATCTAGACAGTGTAGGTGACATCATTTATAATCAAAACAGACATTCTACCGCCCTTATCAAACCGTGGGAGGAATTTAAGCTCCAGAGAGTACAAAATAAATCTATATTTTTTGTGTCTCTGCTGAGGTATATAGTCATTAGTAGCTAGTTTGTTTTCTTAGATATAGTACGTAGTATTGGTATTTCAACCAGAGCCTCGCAAAAGCTGTGTTTGTTGTTTTTACTGTCCTGTAAAAAAAAATCTGTTATCTGTTCAGATAAAAATTTACATTGAAAGTTGAATGTTTGAAAAACACTGTTCCATGATGTTATCGGAAATAGTTAAACACTGATTTTTTATGTAGGCTGTAATATATGACACACAGGTGTTTCTGTGTCGGTCTCTCTCTCTTTCTCTCTCCCATTTAACAAAGAGAAGAAAATGGACGGTGAGGATAGGGTGAAACAGTTTCTTTCTAGGCATTCCGATTTAAGTACGCGGAAACCTGAGGCAACATCTGGGGCCCGAGCAATGGGATTTAATCGACCAAGTGTTGACAAATGTTTTGGTTTGCTTAGCGAAATTGTTGACAAGCATAAATTTACACCTGATCGTATTTTTAACTGCGACGAAACCGGTATCTCTGTCAATCCTAAAGGACACACAAAAAAATTGCACCAAGAGGAAAACGTCAAGTGGTTGTTTTAACTTTTTATGTTTGGTGTATCCTTTTTGGTAAAACAATAAATTGAAGATTGTGTATACAAATTTTCACCAATTTCTTGCCTTAAATTAATTTTTTACAACCACTTATGTATTAGGGTGTCCGTTCTGCCCCGGGTTCCCCTAATTAGGTTATTTTATGAATATTATATTGACTTACCGGAGTGATAAAACAAGCATTTCTATGGGCTGGATACAGTCCCTCAGTTTTGTGTTTTGTCGCTGCAAATGAACCTTGAGAAGACCATGAAGTTCATCGAATGTTGTCGTCGACATACGAAAATAATTAAAAAACTTATCTTCGTCTTGCCTGAGTTCTTGAAAGAGAAGTGTAAAGGCTCCTACTTCGTCCCTTCTCATCAACAGAGGATGCACCCATAACTGCCTATTTCGCCTTTTTTTTCACCTGTGCATTAAACTTAGCACAACACATATTTTCTGACTTCTGTCCATGGCGGCAGAACGTAAACTGAGGCAACGTCCGGCGAAATAGCCGGATGAATGTCGTGTAGTGTGAAGAGCACACACAAGTTACCTCCGTCCAGCAATACTGCCGTCAGCTTTCCGGACGGCAAAAAAACCGGGTAGTGTGAAATAGGCCTTAATTACGCCACTGCATACTTGTATAATGAAAAATCGATTGTAGTGGCTATACGATCCACAGCCAATTCTGTTACTTTTTCATACTACAGAATTAAATTATACTTTTCATGGATACTGATTGCCCATACAGATGAAACGTATATGGAAAGAGTGGTAAAGTGTTCGGAATATTACACTACTGAAAATAATAATACTGCTATTTTGCACAAGACATGGACGTGTTTGATTATTTTTACTTCGACATTTTGAGTCCGTACAGTCTTTTCAAAGAGTACTAGAGTTTCATATTTAATTATAAAATTATTATCCTTCTCGGTGTGTTTTGAAGACACAGCTGTGTGAACTGACGAACGGTATAACTAAAAGACGCCGTGTTTTCAGCACGTACTATGTACGCATTGAGTAGTTGCAGCCACTCGGTTATAATCGCTCTTCACACGTGCCCATTAGATGATTTTATTTATATTATTGGTACTAAAATACAATAATATCCATCGTAAAACGTCAGGTGCGCCGTAAAATCCAGGCGCATGTTTTCAAGTTGACGTGTCCGATTCAGCCCGTGGAAAGGAGTACCCTGGATAATTAAGGGCTTATTTTAATAGTGGTCCAACTCCAGTTTCTGTGAAAATGGAGTTAACTGCAAATTTACACTCGGTAAAATATCATTTATTTATTTTAAAAATGGGTCATCTCCACCTTCTTTCTACACACTGCACAGTGCACCACAAGATATACTTGTAAATGAAAGCACAATTTTTTAAATTTCAGTAATGATACAACTCCATATCATCAGCTGTTTTATTTCAATAATGGTATACCTCCATTTTGCTTGTTTAGGCAGCTAAATATTATTTTGTGTGATTATAAAGATGAGTTACTTAAAGGATTCAGATGTTGCTGATTGTTTTAACGTGGAAATTAGTGGCTCTGAACAAACAGATGATGAAGATTTGGATCCAGATTTCAACATTTCTACAGGTATTTATACATTTCATTTTTTTAGAACAGTATAATAAAACATTTCCCTATTAGGTTGTGTTCAAACTATTATAGTGTTACATGAAATTATACTTGGTAATTCTTTACTTTTTGTTCTTAAAAAAATGTACTCATTAACTGGGAAAGAAGGAATTTTCATTCTTGAACATTTCATTTTGGTATTGTAATACACTATAGTTTTAGTAGCTTAATAAATATGCAAAATTTACAGGTTAACAAGGGGCATCGTCAGTCAATGTTCTAGTACCGGGGGACGGAGCTTAGCTCGGTTTCAAATAAAAAATAATTTTTTTAATAAGATTTTACATTTTTCTTTTTACATAACAAAACAAAAACAGACATGCATTTTACAATATTAATTTAGAAATTGGAAATGAATTTTGTGAAATTGGGAAACTAAAATAGTACTCTTATAACTCATCTTGTACGTTAACAAACATAATATATTAAAAAATATATATATATATATATATATATATGTGTATAGCAATATATTTAAAAATTTAATTTTGTACAATATTTTATAAAAAAAGTCATGTTGAAATCATCCAAGTTGCCTGGAATGTCCAAAAAAAGATGTTCATCATCAGTATCCATTTGTAGATTATTCTGTACATTATTATTAGAATCAATATTCAATGTTTCTTATAAGAACTTTTAAACTGGCTTTCCTTTTAACTCAGGAAAAAGCGACGTATAACATTCCATGCATAAAAACTGGTGTTCGTAAGTCAACACCAACGTACTCAAATGTTTGACCCTGGACCTTGTGAGCTGTCATAGAAAATGCCGGTCTTACGGGAAATTGATGTCTTTGCATGGTGCAGCCAAGTTGACCTTTGTTAGAATCCAATTTAATTCTTGGGATATGTACCTCTCGACCCGATTTTTCTCCAGTAATTATCTTGGCTTTGATAATGTTATTGCACAACTCTGTAATATTTAATCTAGTTCCATTGCAAAGCCCTTCTGTAATGTCCAAGTTTCGTAAAAGCATTATTATAGTATCCTTTTTCAACTTAAGTTCATGTGGCGGTAAATCGGCTGTCAACAGAATTAAGGAAATCTGAAGTGAATTGAAGAGCTCCTTCTGGTTGATCTTTTACAGAGTCGTAGCTGTGATAAATTTTGATATCTCCAGGTAGTTTTTCAATGATCTCAGCATTAATTTTTGTTACGTCTCTGTTCAAAGGACCAATTATAGCTGTCTTTCATATCTTGAAATCTATTATTAGTAATACAGTTTCCAAAGACTTCATCAATTAGATTTCCATTAGAAAGAATATCTACTGGTAGCTCAATTTCGTCCATATTATTTACAGGCAACTCTCCGTTCCCGACCTTCAACAAATATTCAGCAAAATCTCTTTGCTCTGGATCTACACGCATATTTTCAGTCAAAGGAAAGAGATGGAAATGTTGCCAAATGTTACTTCTTTTTATGCATAGATCTGTCAGTTCACTTTTGTTGGCACGTTGTTGAACAGGCAAGCACTGTCGAAAATCTCCTCCAAAAACAACAATTTTTCCTCCAAATGGTAAATGTGGATTGCCCAGAGCGCGAAGCAATTTGTCCATATTATGCATTCCATACTTAGGTAACATGGGAGCTTCATCCATTAAAAAAACTTGAACTTGAGCGAGTTCTCTGCTTTTCGAAGATCCTGGTTTTATATTTGAAACAGATTCAGCAGTTAAAGGAACTTTAAGTCCAAATGTTTTGTGGGATGTTCGACCATTAGGAAGTAACATAGACGCAATTCCAGTGAACGCCATGCACTTTACATTACAATTTCTTCCAGAAAGAATGTGGAATAGTGTCTTATAAATAAAAGTTTTCCCGTACCACCATGTCCATCAATAAAAAAGCATCTTTGCTCAGATTGACCTTCAGCAGCACTTAAAATTCGATCCAAAATTTATAATTGTCTACCTCGAAGACGTTGATACATGCTTTCCCCAAATTCTGCGTATTCATCAACGTTTACTATTTCTTCATTCAACTGATTTTCGTAATTGTCTATATCGTCCATATTGTATCTCTGTACCCAGAAGCGGAAAATTTCGACCTTCTGTAGCTTCTGTGTTCAATTTGTAAGCAATGATCCGATAAGCTCTTTTTATCGCTTCTTCAATAGAAGTGTTATTACGTCTGGCCTCTCTAATAGTCTTCGGCCAATTCTTCTTTGAACATATCCCATAAAACCTTAGGATTTTCAGGAGCTCCAAGAATAAGAATTTGTGTGAATAGTGTTCTCATTACTGAAGGCATTTTTGACATGGCAGATTCTCTCAAACCTTCGACCCATTGTTGATCATCATATGTTAGTCCTCTATATGTAGGCTTGTTTATTAGTAGCGTGTCTTGTTCCTTCTACCAATAAAAGGTCATCGAAGCTTGTAGCATCCTCGACGTGGTAGAGCAATAGCCGTAGATGGTAAAGTTCTGGTTGCGAAACAAAGTTTATGCTGTAAACTCTACCAATAACTCGAAGGCGCCTGACCCTGGGCTGCCATTCACTGTTACTTATTCACCTAAAGTGCTGTGGCATCTGCCAATAATAATGTATTTCTTGTTGATTTTCATTGTGGACTTGATTTTGTTGTTGCTGGTTCGAATGTGCATTATGTCTAAAGTAAGCTTCTAAAGTTGAACCTCTTTGGCCTACGTCAGCTAAATCTTCCTGCGTCTGTTCAATATTTGCCATTAGATATTGTCCAGGTAGATGAATATCTAAACGTTGAACAGTGTGACTTTTTTTCTGGATTTCATAGCCAAAGAGACTCCAGCATGCCTCTGGAAGTGTGATGCATCGACCTTGCACATGTGTTTCTGCTTCATTGTAATTTAATGTTCGTTGATCTTGAATTACCTTGACAAATGAAACGTATTTATAAAGATATTTAACTGCTTTTATACTACCAACGTATTCTACATTAATTTTTTTTTTTTTTTTTTTTTAATGCAGTTTTACAATCTACTCATTTTACAGAGTAATAAGTAAAAGTGATGTATACGTCGTCTTTTGAGGTGGGAACCATCCAGCGATGATTACCACGTTCACCGGGTCAGGTCATCTGGCCACTGTCTCTTCAGCCTTCTTACATCCAGTGATGGATTGAGGAGCTCGTTGATCAGGTTATTGCTGTGTCCTATGTTGCGGTTCCTGTACTTAGCGGCGTGCATCTTGATGACATCAGAAATGTATGGAATGTTGAGGTCTTTGTGAAGAGTATAATTAGAGATGAACCAGGGAGCATTCGTTATGCAACGCAAGATTTTTGACTGAACTGTCTGCAGAATCTTTGTGTTGGAAGGTTTATGTACATTAATATGGCAATTAAATTTTTTTAAAAGGTAAGCGTTATATGAAGCAGCATGGCGATTGTCTCTTGTTATTCGTCTACCTTGACTATCCTTACGATAAACAGCGTGATGATGTAAAAAGTCTGGACTGTTTGGATCCATTCTCGAATCATAGTCTCTTGTTATTCGTCTACCTCGACTATCCTTACGATAAACAGCGTGATGATGTAAAAAGTCTGGACTGTTTGGATCCATTCTCGAATCATAACGACGTCGATAATTGGCTTTTTCATCTTCAACTAAAAATGTAAAGTCTTTGAATGATTTTGGAAATCCGAAGCGACACTTCGTTTTTCCATCTTTATTGATCATACATGGAGCTTCTTGGTTATGCTCTCCACACGGATTATGTATCATCCATTTAATCGTCAAATCTCGCAGTATTGGGTCAGCGTCAGGAATTTCAGCAGAAATCAAGTCGTCAAGCTCCTCGACGTTATATATTTTGTCTTGAGAAGACATAATCAATAGCAAGTGCATGTGGGGAAGACCTCGCTTTTGAAATTCTATAGTGTACACATAAGCTGCAACTTTACCAAAAATTTGTTTTTTATCCAAGTCATCAATTAGTTCATGAAAAATTTTTTTTGCGATCCTTGCAACGAGGTCAGGTCTATCTTGACCTGGTTGATTTAAAAGACTTTGATCATGGAATTGTATTCTTGCTGCTTCCTTAATTTCTGACCAATCAGGATTGCATGTCATCGTAATGAAATATTTCGGCGATTCTAGACGACGAACTAAGGCCATAGTATCTTCAAAATGTTCAGCGTAATATCTTGTAGTTCCAGGAAATGAAGAAGGTAATATAACTTTTTCCCCAACAGTAGCATTTTTTTGTTCAGCAAGTTGGTTTATGAAATTGGTAACTGAAGCGTAATTATCAGCAAGAATTTTTTTTTGATTAGCTTTAATCCAATAAATTCGATCTCTTATAACTCTTATAGCAGTATCAACGAGGTACTGTTGAAAAAGTTTACCACCATAATGTAGAGCGTTAAAATTTAGGAGACGCAGATCAGGACTTCTTACAGGATTCTCGAGTGGAAGAAATTGAGCAAATTGTGGCCGAAAAGCAATTCTATATTGAGCCAATTCAAGTCTTGTAAGGTGACGACGACTCGCATACGGAGTTCTTAACGCTCTACATGCACTTGCGACATGCTTGTAGCACTTGCGACACACTAGACTTAAACATAAAGGCTTGTTTAGAAAATGAAGAAAAAAATGTGTTAATACTTAAAAAGGAACTTCATCTATGGAATATCCAAAAATACCTTTGGGGTAAAATAGAGGGTAAGTGAATGGCTCAACCCGGTGGTCGATGTTCCTCATTGTAACAATGGATTACCTCTCTGTTGAATAACTAATTCATTATCTGGAAAACTTTGATCGGCATTCAAAGTGACCACGGCGCAAACATCATTTTGGAATGGAATGTTATACCTTCTGTGGTCTGCATCCTCGGGCAACGCAAAGAGAAGTTTCACGTAAGGTGGTTCAGTTCTTTCCTCAGCAGCACGCTGGTTCACTTCTTCTTCAACCTCTCGCATCATCATAAAACCTTGTACAAATGGATTTTGTGAGCAGATAATTCCTTCCAACAGGTTCATTAATGGGACACTAATTCCATTATTCAGTGGAATGTGACACGTTCATTGACAGCATCTTCATTATCGAGGAAGTACATCTGTCCTGTCCATATCGAGGTCGTTCAAACACCTTGTGAATGTTGAGTTGGATGATCAGCCACGTTAATTTTATGATAAACATTCCCTGCTGCAATAAACGTATAAATTCCTCGATTGTTTATGGTTCGATTATCATCCACGGTGAAAAAAGCCATTGCAAAACATGCATTTAAATTACGTATTCTTTTATGAAATTCATCAGTTAATGGATGACAATGAAGAAATAGTCGCACCAACTTATTTGGAAATTTAGGTGGATGCAGCTCAATGCGGCCATGCAAACAGCAGTCTCCGAAAGAATTTCTATGGGTTCGATTGCTAACACGTTCTTCTGGAAAATGCAAAGCGCCACAATGCAAGCAAGCAACATTAAAATTTCCTAATGTGTGAATGGATACATCAGAAGTGACAGCTAATTTGTATGTTCGTAAAGGGTTCAATAGCAGAGCTCTTTGACGTCTCTCATTCCGGCGACGTTGCTCCTCTAATCGCTGCTGACGTCTTTCTTCATTTTCTTCAGCTCTTCTTTGACTTGCTCGTAATCGAATGATTAGAAGCCGATGAGCTCTTTGTTCTGGTGACTCTTCAGCTCCCCTTTTACTTGCTCGCAATCGATCGTTTTCTTGCCGTCGTTCACGCTCTTCTGTTGATTCTGCCAATCTTCTACGTTTATTATTTATCTCCCTTATTTGCTCACGTAATTCTTGCGACTGGTAATCGTTAAGCTCCCTTAATACTTCATTTAGTCTATTCATACAATCATTCTTGGCACTTCGCACAGGTCTAGAAGTTGATGCCTGATTTTCATGAATGACGTTGTTAGTATTATTTTGAGGAACTTGTTTTCGGGCATTTGTTACTTCGGGAAGGGGAAGGGGTCTTGAAGTGGATGCCTGATTTTCATAAATAGCATTGATTATTTTCAGAAAGTTCGTCTCTGACATTCGTTATTTCCTGAAGAGGCTGTGGTAACTCATTTTTTTGCTGTCTTTGTTGCGGTGGCCTTAAGTTATTAAAAATTCGCCGTTTAGGAGGTCGTCCGCGAGGCATCTAAAAAATAACATTTTCAAATTGATTTTTTCTGCCAAAAATATTTAAAAGCACTTGAGCATAAGACTGGAAGTATAAATAATGTTGCACAGTGTCCAATGCTTGATGGGTGTGCACAGAATAGTAATATGTAACCTAAGGTGATGACACTTACCTTCTTAAAAAACTTATATAAATTACCAACCGAGCAAGAATTTGTGTCGCTTTGCAATTGCACAAACACTGTAATGGTTTTTTAGTGTAAATAGATCACTGAGCAGAGAAAAATTGCAATTATTTTTTATTTTACTGAGCAGATCTAACACTATAAATAACTGATTGGAATAAAATCACTGTAAAAGACAAAGAAAATGATCACATAAATTGATTAATTTCTGAAATAGCTCACCTATAATTTTCAAATAATCCTTTGAATAAACAAACGGACACAACGTTTTTGAATAATAATGTAATGAAATTTCGGTAATGTAAACATTTCGAGAAAATTCCTCAAGCCGTTACGGGAAAAAAATTTACAGAGGGACGGACAATTATTGCTCGGAAAAGCGGGAAAATGAATTTGTCCGAAAATAAGAACTTGACCAATGAATTCCTCGTATAGAAAAACCCCCAAATGGCGATTTAGAAGAAAATTCCTTGAGCTGTTTCGGAAAAAAAAATTACAGACAATTATTGCTCGGTTAATAGTATAGGATTCATTACTATTTTATATACATTGTCAATGATAAAATGCTGGAATAAATTATTTGGAAATATGCATTTATTATTTCAAATCTGTCGTTTCACATCAAGGAATAAATTTAGGTGAAAATTATTCTACAGAGCCATATGCAAAATTTTGAAAGGCCTACACTTTTCATTAAGGTTTTACTCTATTTTTGTTGTGTGATTAGTCAAACATTTACTAATAATTTCTTGTTATCTTTGACGGTTTTTATTTAATGTAAGCTATGTTGAATGTATTAAAACTTTTTTCTGAACCGAGTATACCCATTTATTAAATTCTTAAAAGATTGTTAGTGAGCTTCTAAAAAAGTATTCATCTGTCTCATCTATAAAAACTACAAGAATCAGTTTTATGTTTTTGTGGTAATTTCCAGATTCGAATGAAGACACTGAAGTAAATGATGCTGTGAATGTTGTTCCAAACAATAACAGAGGAAAACAAGTTCGAGGCAAAAAGGGACAGAGAAAAGAGTATGAAGTAAATATCTGAGAGGAAAAGAAATTGTGGTGAATCATAATCATGGCAAGATTGTTCCAGCTAAAATATTTACTAATGTTAACTGTCAGTGCCCTTGTAAATGTATTGATAAAATTACTGAAAATTCAAGGAAAACGCTGTTTGAAAAGTTTTGGTCTGTGGCCAATTTTAATATTCAAAATAGTTACCTAAATGGATTGTGTATTAGTCGGTCAGTCAAACTTAGACGTCCATCCAATGGAAATGGAAAACAGAAGGGTCGTATCTATACCTATCATTTGGAAATCGATAGCAATAGGTTTGTTGTGTGTAAAAGTGCTTTTTTGAATACTTTCGGCATTTCCAATGGACACCTTGGTAGGCTTCTGAATAAAAGCAAAACTCAAGGCACACCTCATGCTGACAAAAGAGGCAAACATGTAAATAGATATTGCATACCTGATGCAATTTCAAATGAAATAAAAGACATCAGAAGCTTTCCTGTTTCTGAAAGTCATTATTGTAGAGAAGACAATCCTAACAAAATGTATTTAAATCCTGATCTAAAGCTTTCTAAAATGTATATATTATACGTAGAAAAATACAAAGAGGAAAACATACCCTTTGCTGGAGAACATATCTATAGAAAAATTGTTCATAATTTTAATCTGTCATTCAGATATCCTCGCCAAGATACTTGTAGCACTTGTGACACACTAGACTTAAACATAAAGGTTTGTTTAGAAAATGAAGAAAAAAATGTGTTAATACTTAAAAAGGAACTTCATCTTAGAAAAGCTGAGGCTGCGAGATCAGCAATGTCATCTGATGCTGAATCTAGCAAGCTACCTAATTCTCAGATGCTAGTACTGTATTCACATTTGACTTACAGAAGGCACTAGCCTACCCTAAGTTAACTACTACTGTGTCATATTACAAAAGAAATATGTATGTATATAATTTTGGATGTCATAATTTAACAAAAAATGAAGTGTTTATGTACTACTGGGATGAAGTGTCAGGATCTCGTGGGTCCCAAGAAATTGGTACATGCTTATTGAAACACATAAATTCTATTTCATCAGAGAAAGATATCGTTGGCTACAGTGATACGTGTGGTGGCCAAAATAGAAATTTATATATTGCACTGACCATGATGTGAATCGCACAAGATCCTAACCTAAGTGTGGAAACTTTTGATTTAAAATTTTTGTTACCTGGCCATTCGTATCTCCCTAATGACAAGATTTTGGTCATATAGAGAAGAATTTAAGAAAAAAAGAAATTATTTATATTCCAAATGAAAATTTTAATGTAATACAAAACACTGGTAAAAAATGTAAATTTATTTGCATTGAAATGAAACACTGTGATTTTTTAGCTATTAAAGAATTACAAAATGAAATAACTAGACATAAGAAAAATGAAGACAAGGTTGATTGCAATCGGCTAAAAATAAAATGGATACGATTTGAAAGAAGTAAGCCATATATTATGAAATACAAAGAAACATTAAATGAAGATGTAGAGTTTTTCACCTTAAACTTAAAACCTAACAAGACAGGAAGACCAAGACATTTTGGTACAGTTCCCATTCCATCTTTGTATCCTGAACCATGGATTATAATTGATGAGAAGAAGAAAAAAGACATGATTGATTTATTTCCTTTTATCCCATCAATTCATTGTCATTACTAATATAGTTACTACCAAAGATAATAACAGTTCAGATGTTACTACTAGCAAAAATAATAAAAATAAATCTACAAAGAAGAAATAAAGTTACAAAGCAGCTTATTCAAAACTGTCTGATAATTTATATATTTTTCTTTTATTATGTATTAGTTTTTGTATTTCATTACATTTTATAAATTAACAATACAGTATTCTTTCATCCATTGCACAGTTGTTTTTATTTCCTGGTGGTCTACCTCCATCATTATCTAAAGAAATTACTGAAGATGTTGAAAATTTTTTATTTTAACAGTAGTCCATCTCCTTTAAGCATTTACCTTGGAAACCACATTACATGGATATCATAAACCACATCAATTCAGGTTTATAGCATAAAAAATAAGTATTTCATTGTCAACTAGTTGGTATATTTACCTATTCATAAATTTCATTAGTGAATTTTCTGTATTGTCTAAACTTTAGAACCTTCTTTCTAATAAACATAGAAACTGGAGCTGGACCACTATTAAAATAAGCCCTTCTCCTGTGGACGGCTGAAGAGTAGTAAAGTACTAGCGTATTTACGGGGACCGTAAGCGTCGTAAAAAGTTGAATTTTGTTAATCTCTTAATTTTAAGGCTATTATGTTATTTTTTCGGGCAAAAACTATTATATTATTTTATCAGGCAAATTTTTGGTCCAGTGGAAGAGGGGGGAGCCTGGAGGAAAAGGTACAATTTAGAGCTCTACAATTTGTATGATGAACCTGATGTGGTCACCTTCATTAAATTAAAAAGATTGGAATGGGCTGGACACATTGTACGTGCTTGTGAACATGCTTGTGTACGTGTTGGGAAGATGTTTGATGCAAAGCCAGAGGGTAAAAGGAAAATTGTAAGGCAAAAACTGAGATGGATTGACGGGGTGAGTCAATCCCTTTAAATTAGAAACTGGAGGAGTGTGGCTAGGAGGAACAGAGAAGAATGGCGAAATGTTCTGGAGAAGGCCAGGGTCCACAAGCACAAGGGGCTGTCAATAATGATAATGATATTACTTTTTCACTATGTATGCTAATATAGTAGTAACTCTTTTTTGAGTGTACAAACAGGTTTATTACACAGTATTTGAGTATATGTTTGAAATATAAAATATAAGAAAATCAATTCAGTCGATAAGTATCTTGTAAAAAATGTTTCGATAACGCGTACTTTTATTGTGTTATTACCGGTGCCCTACTTTGATCCACCTCGCGGGGTCCATTAAAACGTCAGGTTTCCCCGATGTTGTGTGATGTCCTTGGCGCGTGAGTCGCGTGACTTTAGTAGAACAATACGCTTGCGCCAACGAAGATGCAGATTATCTGTAGGAGTGAACTGTAAACGCTGTCACACGTCTTCCGAGTAAACGTTTATCTTCGTCTCGACAGTATATGATAATGATGTTCGTAAAACACGGTGTCAGCAAGAGAGAATTGTGGAAGTACTATAATTACGATCGTTTTTTATACTCAGCGTGATTTATCAGTTTCTATTTTATTTTATGCGCATCAGAAAAGCGATAAAGAAACGCGAGGATTAAATAACGTCTTGTCACAGCTCTTCTCAAGTTTTGCACTGTCGAACGGTTTGTATACTATTTGAGCTTCCTTGAACTTCCACCCTACTTGATAAATAACTACTGTACAGCGCAGTTTACTCCAAGATGTCATCAACATACTGTAATGGCTATTTAAGCTAAATAAATTATAATTTAAATCTTTTTCAGGCGTAAACACTTATCAGTTCGATACTGATGATCTCATCAACCTGTCTCCAAATATTTTGTTGTCCCGGTTTCTAAATAGTGTCCGTCGTCGTAGGAACAATAAGCAGACTCTGAAATTAACGATTTCTGATGGTACACTTTCAGAAAATTGTTGTTGAGAATCATTTCTTCGCAAGATTACCATAGATTGTTATCGTAAAATTGGAACATTACTATAGATCATTTTATCAGGACACCAAAAAGCAAAGTAAAAATATAGTCAAACAGATAAATCTTCTTCTTTAGCACTACAGCTCAACGTGAGCCCTGGCTTGCAACACCAATCTTCTCCAATGTCTCCATCCATTGTCATCTCACTGTAATCCCTCACGTCGATTCTTCTTAGGTCTTCCAGCACATCTTATCCTAGGTCGCCTCCTCTTTCTGCTTTTATAGACTTGCGCCCTCAGGATTTTCGTGGTACACGCTGATCATCCATCCGCTCTAGCTGACCTAGCCATTGTATTCGTTGGGCCTTTACGAATCTTACAATGTCCTCATGCTTCAATAGATCATCTATCTCCTGGTTATTTCCTGTTTTCCATTCGTCGTCTTCTGCAACCGGATCATCAACACGTCTTACAATCTTTTAAACCTTCTTAGTGTTTCTTGTTCCTTTTTTGTTAATGTCCATGTCTCACTCCATAAGCAACAACCAGTCTAAGTATATATATATATATATATATATATATATATATATATATATATATATATATTGTAAGAAAACGAGATTCTCAGTGTTTAATATTGTAGTATTTGAAGTTAAAAGCGTGTTTACAATTGAAAATTAAAGTTACAAGTTATGATGAATCGAAAAAATTATAATTGTCTTAAAAGAACTCCTTTCAATAAAATAAAATAAAAATGATTGCAGTAATGTTGTTTGAACTATAACGTTGCTTAATTCAATAAATAAAGCGTACTAGCTGGTCGCTTGATGAAGGTAGCCGTCGCGTTGATTCTGGCAGCGAAACTCCTCTTCCAGGTTGACAGTCGTCTAAGTACGTAAAGTCAAGTCGCGTCTGGACAATAAAATTAATAAAATACACTTCCACGTACCTGGTCGTGATTCTGGAAGTTCGGAAGTTCACTTTTTTAATAAATTGATAAGCTGCCAAGACGGTTTACAAAACCAGCTTGCTTTACTTACAAGGTTAGGTTACCTTGTTTAATAATGGGCGCCACACAGGTTTATTTCGGGAAAATCCCGTGTAAAACCCATTAATAGAATCAAATAATTAATAATTCTCTTCTTTAAAAACTGAAATTATGTTTATTGCCCTTATGGCAATTCAAATTCAACAACGTATGATCTCTACTAAAAGTTACTTTGATTATTTTGAATTAATTCTCTATTTACTTTTCGAAATAAATTAAGTCAAAGTTATGTTGCTAATAACTGGGTTTTATTTGTACCCTTGATGATGAATTTAAACAAACATAATTAAGAAAATACATTGATATACAATTGAAATGGTTTCGTTCACTTACCCTATTATACTAGCTCAGAGCATAAACAACAGTTCTGGTTATGTCCAGATAAACTTTACTTTAAACATTAATTTTATTTACATCTTGGGTGTAAATTCTTTGAAACACAAGAAAGAATGCTCATGCCTACACAACAATTAATTATTTCATAAAACAATATTGACTAGTAATGCCTTGTTGTTTACTAACAAAAATCAAACCTATTTATAGGTTAGGCGTTCGTCACGCTTGCTTAATTATTCACAGAAGTTATATAGTGAGGCCACTTAAGACTAACATCATTCTTAAACAGGATTGACAAATCAACTAAATAAATTCAGTCATTGTGTAATACAGAAAATGTTTTGTTGTTATGCGTCAGTACACATTTTGTTTACAAAAATATATATATCAGTCCACTCAGAGTAATGGAGTAAATTGTCACTATTTTACCTCTTTATTTTAATCTTTTCGATTAAAATTTAATTAAACCTTCCAGTGGTCGGATTTTAATGACCCTGGCTATACACTACACACGCACTTGAACAGAGAATATTTGTCCGCTTCTGACTAAAATGGACCTTTTACAATATTATTTAATTATTTTCTCCTGTTCGATATATCCCGCACTAAATAAAATAAATACTTCACATCGATGCACTGATTCTAGGTGAATTGTATTGTAGTTACTTTTTGTTGCCGAAATAGTTCAATGGACGCACTAATACATGATGCTATAAGTTGATAAAAATTTTGATGGGACGAGCGACACCTTTCGCTCTCGATGATTGTCAAAAGTGTCTAACGGAAATTACCTGCATTCCGTTATATACCCCCTGGTTTGATGAGGCTTAGGCGATTGTTTCATTTAGTAAGCTATTTTCTGATTGGCTTAACCAGATGTTACGAAAATGACGCATTGTTTTCCAACTGTCACTAACCGTCTTTTTGCTGAAATGATTGACAGCTGTCGTTGTTGTTGTTATTAACAACCGAATTTTTTACTTTTCTTTACAAATGATGCTAACGCATGTCACGCACTTATTATAGTTGCGATCGTGGTTGTATCGCTATCAAATTAAAGGATATTTTTTACTCTTCAATTTGATATAGTTTGCCACTTGTTTATTTACACTTTCACTGACATTTTTCAATAAATAATGTTCAGGTATATGGTTTAGCGCTGTCGTCTGCTAGCGAAGTCGGCTACGATTCTCTCTTATCAACAAATTATTTGTGTTTTACATAGCGTTTTCACTTAAACGTCCGTGTTGGAACACTAACATATCCGTCTTTATACTTATTTAGTGAATATAATTATTAAATCTTAACTTACTGATGTAATACATTGCTATGAACTATTCTTACTTCCTAATGACATTTTGTTTACACTACTTAGCTCTATGCTACTCATTAATGATTGAGTTATTACTTGTATAATACATTAATAATGCTTATTGCTACACTTGGTATAATAATTGTTCAGCGTATGTTATTTATACTAGTAGACCTTTCTACTTATCACCTTACTGACCATTGTTCGTTTTGGGCGTTGCCTAGGCATACCGTTTACATCGGATTTATGCCTTAATAATGTTCATTAGTTATATTTGGTACATTGGTGAGGTAACTTACTTATATAAGGTTCCCTCTTACAATTATTTTTACCTACTATAAGTACATTTGAGATTGTAATACAGTTTCAATTTTATATTGTGGCCATTGCTAATCTTAGTTATAGGCATTAATAGTTACTAGTCATTGTTGATTTATTCTCAGCCAAATACTGTTGCTGATATTATATTATTCGGGTCGTTATTTGATTATTTCTATTAACATGTGAAATTACATTCAAGTTATTCACTGACTCGCTTGACAGCTTAAAGTGAATTTAATTTGTCCATTAGGTTGTGTCAGTTATAGTATTGGTTGTAGTGTCCAGCAGTGTTTTGGTTTACTGCTTCTTGTGGCACTTCTTCTTCTTGCTTCTTCGATGGTTCTTCTCTTCTTCGCTACTTTCATCATTATATTATCTACTTACATTACCTTCATGTATTTATTAATTCTATGGGTATATGTCTAGGTTATGTAACCCTTGGTCATGTTACATATACTCCCCTCTCAAAATTGATAATTTGAGAGAAAATTTTATTTTTGATAAAATTATCATTTCAGTTCAGTTTTAGTATATTATTACTGCTTTTTGTCTTGTACTCTCTGCATTGAATTTTAACATACTATTAGTGTGTTGCACTAGATTAAGTTCTTGGCTAGTGATATAATTTTTAGCTTACTAGTATTTTTTCACGTTTCTCATATTCTAAGTAATTTAATTACAATAGGTTTCACTTTTTAAATTAACAATTTCCTGTCTTACAATAATACATTTTTCTTTCTTACTACATATCTTTATTTTCGTGATAAGCTCTATGGTTCTTTCATTTTTTACCTCACAGATTCTTTTATTAATAATCCTTGATATATTACCCTATAATTCCCTAACATTTGTAGTGGGTTCGGAGTCAGAGGGGCTCTAATGGCATCCATTCTCCGCCGTTCCTCAGCTACACGTCCACAGAATCAGAGGCATCCTCATCTCTGTCTGGGACCAAATAAAAATTGCACGTAGCAACAGTTGCACTATCACAACACATAAAATATAACATATCATTCATTTTTCAATAATATAACATATTCAATATAACATTCAAGGTATTAGAGGTTTCATTTGTATCACATTTCATTCTTTTATACTTTCTAACATACTTCCTTTTCACAGGTAATTATCCCTTTTCAGACTTGATATTTTGGCTATGTTCTTTATGAGCCTTGTTGTTTACTTATCTATACTAGTTGGTAATTTGTTTTGGTTCATCTGAGTATTCTTAAATTTACACACTTATATTGATCATCATACAATTATGCAGTTGTTTCTTAAATATAGAGTTTACAATATTTCACTCTTACAATAGTTTACAAGTTTTACTCTCATCAATAGTTTACAATTATCCTGAATTATCAGGGTTTACAGCATTCATCTACTAAACGTTTTTGTTAGATATTCTCTGACATATCTTGTTGGTAAATACAATTAGGTACTCTTTCATCGTCTAATTAATATTTTTTTTATACTCCTTGATAACAGTAGTATTTTGACACTTATTTTGGTTATTTATTTTATTCTAACCTATTATTAGACAATAGTTGACTTTCTCTCCCTTCATTCCATAATAAATATAGCCTTCTTCCTAATTAACTCTCTTTGGTATTCTTCCTCTCTACTCCTTCAAATGATAGATTTCAAATCATTTATTCTGGACGGTTTTATATAATACTGTTGCTGATATTATATTATTCGGGTCGTTATTTGATTATTTCTATTAACATGTGAAATTACATTCAAGTTATTCACTGACTCGCTTGACAGCTTAAAGTGAATTTAATTTGTCCATTAGGTTGTGTCAGTTATAGTATTGGTAGTAGTGTCCAGCAGTGTTTTGGTTTACTGCTTCTTGTGGCACTTCTTCTTCTTGCTTCTTCGATGGTTCTTCTCTTCTTCGCTACTTTCATCATTATATTATCTACTTACATTACCTTCATGTATTTATTAATTCTATGGGTATATGTCTAGGTTATGTAACCCTTGGTCATGTTACAATATATATATATATATATATATTGTAGCATGACAGATAATCCACTTAAATCAATTACCAGATGATCATTAGTAAAAATCAAGTATATGGAATATCCAGAAAGATCCAAATGAAAACCAAATAAAAAGCATAATAAATTACCATTATAACAAGAAAAAGTAAACATAAAGAAAAAAATCTGCAACTAATATGAATGTACAACAAAATAAAACCACAGAAAACTATAATTAAAAGAACAATAATGCCCAGGTAGGATAGGAGTAGGTAAGGAAGCTACCCAGACCAAGTAAACAGCCCAGTATAAACAAAAGTAAATAATAACGAAATGGTACTGAAGAAACCAATAATGAAGAAGGAAGATATCCAAAACAAACAAAGATACCTAATGAACAGGGACAAATGAAGATCACATAAAATAGAGGAAGTAGAACACGACCATTACCCAAAAGAAACCCAATAGGGAGAAAACAAAAACTCCTAAAGAAAGTAAATGTCACTAGAGAAAGTATAACACCCCAACAAACCATAAACTCGTGTAAAACTAATAAAAACAAAAAGTGTTTAAAGTGCTAAGTAGAAGTGCACCCAAGAAAGTTATTGTATAATTTAAATAGACAAATCTTAACAGTTCCCCCATGGTTAAACAATCTGATATTATAAAACTATGAAAGGACTAGTGATAGTATCAGGAAATAACCAGGGACAAGTGCAAGTTATTAGATTATCATAAATAAACTTTGAGAAGGTACATGAATTACTGTACATTTAAATAACTTTAAGTGTTTTTTAAAATAGTATCATGAATGATATTTAATCAAATAATATGGTGAAGGAGCAATGAATACTCTTTCTAATAAAATGCCACTGTTTATATGAGAACATTCAATGGAATAAATAGTATAAATAGATAGCTTGGAGTTAGTACATAAAGTGACAGGGAATACATCCCTAAAATTAAGAAAAGCAGATAAGACTGTAACCAAATAGTTTTAAGGGAGTGTTAAAAATTTAATGGAACGAAATGTTAGGTTCCAATTTCAATATGAACTCTATAAAAAAGATTTAGAAATAGAGAGTAATCCTTGTATTTATAAAATGTTATTTTGTTTAGTAGTTTGAATTAGGAATGCCATATCTGAATGTGTATATCATTCCTATATAGTAAAATGTTTTTTAGAAGTTACTGTAAGTAATCAGTACAAAAAAAGGTATGATTCTAAATACCAGATTTAATGTTAAATAATTGTTATGTTTTAATTGTTTAAAATCAATACTAAAGGTTATAGTAGTAAAAGAAGAAATTATTAATGAATATTATATTAGAATAGAAGGTCAGAAAAGGGTATGAACTAACTGTATTATTAAAAACTTTGTAAGTAACAACAGATAAAATCTAGGCCAGATAGTAAATTTAGACTACATTATAATTGACAAATCTAGTCCTATAAACCAACTAAACTGATGAAATTTATGCAAGATAAACCTACCATATAGTAATACAATGTAACTTATACTTTATAAAGATATTGTCAGAAGATAAGTAAAATTATAAATAAAAATGAAATGTATTAACTAAAATTTCCGAGGAGGAGTCGTAGATAAATGAATTATATTTAAAAACAATAACTAATGAACAAAATTGCAAGAAATTAAGGAAAGATAAACAATTATATCAATCTTAGATTCAGTATAATAATAATTATATCAGAGAAAATGGCTATTATCTGGACAAGGACAGGAAACCCAAATTTAAGCCTAATTTTCCAACATGAAAGAAATATAATTTTTTTAAATAAAAACTTTGTAAAACTATATTAATTAGTATCAAAATAAGCAAAATAGATTAAAGAAACCGAATATGTATTTAGTATTTCATACAGTTAAATAATAACGAAAATATTTTCCGTGTATAATGTATTCAAATAAAATGTATCGGAAGCTAAGATAATTTGAAACAATGTATGATCTATATTAAATTGGCTAAGAATTTCAGGAGACGAAGGAAATGAGAACAGTTAATTATTATCCGTTGAAGCGAACACTTAAACGAGGTTTTGCCCCGTATAACCTATATTAATGGCGCGCAATACTTAAATCGAGTTCAGTGCAAATTTTGTACATTTTTTAATTTGGAATTTTAACTTGAGAAGCAGTGAAAACAAACAATAAACAGTGAACTACAGATAAACAGAACCACATACACCTAAATAATTGAACTAACACCACTACAAACAAATTTTACTGATGAAACAAAAAGGGTTATATACGACACATTTAACCAAAGTGAAACAGACATAATAACACACATTACACCAAGTGAACTAATAAACACTGCACCAGGAACACTCATTTAACTCCAGAACTAATATCCACTATTACTGAGACGAGGAAACGGTGAAAAGGACATCTTTATTGCAAGAAATATTCGTCGAGGTGATTGACATTCAACAACGCATGCTTCTGTCGGCCATTTTGATTTTCCCAGCATTCTATTCGAGGTGGAACAAATGAACGTCTAGTCTGCATTGGTTCGATTATTATACTATATAAACTTTCTACATTAATAACACTGTAATTGTTAATTTTAAGACATTTTAATTGTAAATGTTATACTTTCTTGGCCCTACCCTTCTCTGGCTATTCTAACATAACCGTTAAAAGAACAATATTTTATATACACTATTAATGTAAAGTTTTTGTCGACCGGCCCTGAGTAACGAGTCGATACTGTTGTCAACAATCGATTACTATCGATATTTTTAATAAATTGCTAATAAAAACTCTAATTCTGCAAATTGGTTGAATTTTACTTTAAATATAATTAAAGAATAAGTTAATTCAGGAACACGGACTAACCGAAAGGCGGTATTTACGAAAATAAGGAGCATATTGAAGAAGAAGAAGAAGAGCCGTCTATCGACCAGTACCGGAGTTAACCATATTAACTTAGAAGTTATTCATAGAAAGTGGCACCACAACACTATCAACCATAATATAATTAAAATTTTTACACCAGACAATAACAAAAATTATTTCCTAAATACAGATAACAAAAAACCTAAAAAAGAAAAAATCACATGAAAATCTCGCCTCCTAAAGTATTGCTAGCCTAATTTTTAAAGCCTATTTTTTCGTTGCCTTAAACAAAGTGTTGTAATTACCTTTTAGAGTGTGGATTTGATTACAAAGAAAGTAGCCTAACACCCACCGTAAATTATTTTGCTAGTTAGGTCCCTTGAGCATTTAAAAAGAACTCTCAAATTTAAATTTTTAATTTTTTTAAGATAGTCTTGTGAGGTTATTAGATAATTTCAAATAACATACGACAATAAAAAAAATAAATTAAATAAATAATAAAAATATCATTAATAATAAATATTTATTAAACATTTATTTTAGGTGCTGATTGCAAAGCCAAGTGGGCCGTACTGAGAGGGTCGTATTCAAGATATTTACGAGAAATGAAGTAACTGACAAATCTTCCTAGTGGTTCCGCTGCACCCTCCAAAAAAAAAAAGAAATGGTACCTAGCGGAAAATATGAGTTTTTTGCAAAATTTCATAGGACAACACCGTAAATCGAAAGGCAATGTAACGAATGATTCTCTGGACGACAATGATAATGAAGACAATGAAGGAACTTTACAAGAAACTGCAAGTTTTCAGGACATACCAGGAAACGTTGACGAAGCAACTACCAGCACAGAAGAAGACAACACTGCTGCTGCCAGAACCTCAACTACCATCTCATCAATAGTGGCTGATAAAGCTCCGCAAGTTTCATTGTCAAAAAATCGAGGGGGCAAGAGGAAGCTGTCGCCAGCTGATCTTGTTGCACTTCCTATGATTGACTTTCTAAAATCACGAACTAGACAAACAGACAACCACCACATGAAATTCTTTGAGAGCCTTATCCCAGATCTGGAAAGACTTTCAAAAAGACGTCAGCGGGAGTTCAAGCTTCAAGTACATTCGCTCCTCTATTCATTCATAGATGATCAGGAAAACGAGGCAATGATACTAACGGCCTCAAGTCGAAACAGCACTACTACTGTCTCTCCATTATCGCCGGTTTCAAACATCTCCTCTCCAGGCCAAATCCAACATATTGGCCAACAGTTCAACATGGAATCCTACAGAAGCAACAATGCAGTGTCAGCATTTTCACCACCACCTTCAGTTTCCTCTCCAGCGGGGCAATTACAGAAAATGGGCTACCAGAGTGAAAGGAGCAGTGCCATACCGCCTGCAGAGGGGCAACAGTTGAATGAAAATCAACCATTTGCCGGTCTTTTGGATGTTCTTCTGATTAACATGTAACCAGATGCTATTGAAGCGAATCTTTCTTTCTTTTTATTATTGTGAGTCAATTCATAGGTTTTTTTTCTTTTTTATATATAATCCCTGTTATGTAGAATAATGTGATTTTTCAATATTAAATTTTCTTTTGCATTTTTGGGTTTTTTTCTCCTTTGATATCCAACAAAAATTAATTAAATATATAATTGGTTAATAGTTAAATTTGATTTTTAAATAATATAAACACTAAAAATTATAATTTAATAGTAAAAAAATTAGTCTTAATCCAGATGCGGATCAGTTCGTGCATGTGCATGTGCGTGAGTGCGTTATCGCTACCGCTATTGCAGTTATGGCTACTATTGTTTTTTTTTTACTTGTTTACAATTGTATTGTTTACGAGCATAGTGTCTCTTTCTTTTGTGCACAGTGTGTGAAAAGTGTTATCTAAGTTTTTAATACAGTATATGTTTTGTCTTTATATATGTCTTCAGTACATACCTTAATGTCACAGTCTTTGTTCTGGCGTAATACGTTTCCGGTAATTGGTGTCATTTCTTCTCAGCTTCTCAGAGATCACATCCAATATGTAGTCAAACGTTGTAGTTGACAGTCTGGTGAAATTTCGGAATTTCTTTACATCACAGCGAAGTTCTATGAAACACTGGAGAGTATTTCCCTATCTCTTTTTTCGTTGATTGATGCACCCAAAGACGCGTTTTTTTCATCTTCCCCAGCGAATATAAACTGTCATAGCAGTACCGCCACTTCTTCATCGTCGGCCGCCATGACGGAGACTGGTTTGTGACTTGCTTCCGTGCTCCTTGCTTCATCTAGAAGCAAAATGCTCTTGCAAGAAGCAACAGAGCAAAACGCTTCTGCTCATAGTAAAAGCATTTTCGCTAGAAGCGAAAACATTTTGCCCCACGCAAGAGCAAATTTGCTCCTTATCCCATCCAAAGCGCTTTCGCTCGAAGCGAAATGCACATGCTAGAAGCAGCTTTGCTAGTTTGGTGTGCGGTCTGCCTATCAAGGCAAACAGATAAATATGTGAGTAAAATCAGTTTAAATGCTGTAGTATTGCGGTACAGCCATTGTTACTGCTATTTTTCTGATGAATGAATCGTCCTTAAAATAAAACCCTTATATAAAATGGTATTATAGCCTTTTATAACAGGATATAAATCCTTAGATTTGTTTAAACCTAATATATGAATTTTTTAACATTTATCCATAAGCCAGACCAAAAAGGAATATTTATATTTGTGGGCATTACTTGAGGTAAATCTTTATGAACACTTTGATCCAAAAAAATCGGAACAGGGTATTAAAAATGGGGCTGCCCCAACTGATGCAAGAAGTCTTGGTTCCTCGTGGATCAAAAATGTGACAGTAACTTGTGGGACTCTCTTACTTTCGCAAACTATCGGTGTCTTGAATACTCTAAATTTTAATACGAGTGTTGTACAGCTAAACTCTTTCGGTTGAGGATTTATTTCCGAATATCTAAACCTTTACGAACCGTATTAGTTTATCCACATCTTTCTTATATATTTAGTCATTCTTTGAAATGTTGTTCTTCCCGTCTAAACTTGAATGTGTCTTTTTTCTTGACGTTGGTTCTTATAAAAATAATATCACATCCATTTTACAAAACAAAATACATATTCGTTGCAGCCTCAACTCTCTTTAACTACTATGTGATTGTATACACGCTAATTGTAATTGCCCTTAATTTGGTAACAACAGAATGCACGTTTCTTCTTACGTTTACAACTTTCAAGTGGCTATAAAAAGTGTTTGCTGGTGTCTATGCCAGTAGACTGAAAACTTCAGTTGATCAGTCTCCAAATAATTCTTGCTGAAAATCCAAGTAATTCATGTCGAAACGATGTCATAGTGTTACAGACACGATAGCCTTAAGGGATCTGCTCCGATCCCATTTCCTCACCACACCGAGCTACACAGACTAATGGAACCTGTTACTTATGACATGCATTCATTTAAAGATAATAACAGGCGATGTCAGAAGGATATGAACCCAGTTGTGACTTAAATAACAAAGAAAAGCCGAAAAAGACGTTCGACCCCTAAAATTCAGCTCCTGTTGATGGACTATTCTCATCACCACGGCCACGGATGAGTAGTGCAGCGGGCTACCAAGACTCGGTGATGAACAATACGTAAGGCGTGAAGATCTTTGTCTAAGTTTCACTGGTACATAGATATCCCTGGTGAAAGGGGAGGGGAGTTAGGTCCGCCGATATTATTCTGGGTCCAGTAACGCACAGGTTGTCGCTATGGTCCTGTCCTCAGGTGCTTACTACCTCACTTGGTGGTGGGGTGCCTATGTGCTGGGCCAGGCGTGAATCTGAGATTTAAAGTCCTTAACAATTAGCCCAGAATTTGCTATATCCGGGTCCGTAGGCACACGGATCGGTAAAGCCTAATCGCCCGTACTAACCAGATAGTTCCGTAGGATCTAATTGAGTTTCCCCTCACTATAAACACTTAATTGTCCTAGGTGTTTGACGGATGTCATTGGATCAGTGGGGGCTCGTCAGGTGAAGCGCTGCTTCACCTAAAATAACTGGTTCAATGTGTTTCTTTTTACACAAAATTATTTTCAATTTTTAGTCAATTTTGTGTTTAAAAATATTTTTTAAATTAAATTTCGTCTGTATAATAATTAAAATAACATTTACAAGCGATGTAAATAGGTTACAGAAGCTGGACTTCGCTGCGATCACATACAAGCCTACTGATGGCGGAAAGCGCTATCTTAGAAGCAGCTTTCTGTACCTCGAAGGCTGAATCAGTTAATACGTCACTAAAACGCTCGGTTTATGACGGTTGCCATGACAACGTATGGTACTCAGCGTCCCCCCCCCTCACACACGTGAAGCAGTGTCGCTGTCCTGTTTCAGTGCTTTACCTATCCAGCGCGTTTGTTTTGTTCGTTGTTCGTCGTGTTTGATTGTGTGTGAAGTTTTTACAGAATGTTTCCTTCATATGATCCGGTATGTGTTTTATTAGAAACACCATTTTCAAGATGGAATAATGATGATAAGAAAAACTTTTTAAGCTGTGAAAAATCTATAGCCTACCTATATTGAAAGTAAATAAAGTTGCAAAAATAAAGGACACGGTGTGCAATCGCAACTTTAAACAAAATTGGTATTCAACGTTCGAGTGGTTGTGTGGCAGTTATTATTTAAATAAACTTTTTTGTATGCCCTGCTTAATTATTAGTGTTAAATCAAGTGCGTGGAGTAAGAACGGCTTTGATGATTTCGGTAACGTTACTCCTTTCCAAACATGAAGATTCTTCTGAGCACATGCGTTGTGCATTGAGTTTTTCAAAACTAACGAAAAATTTAAGTACTATCGAGAATGCTTTGAAGGAAAATTCTAGGTTGTATATTAAACACTTCAATGACAACGTTCGGCTTAACAGACGTTTCATGCATCTTCCTATTCGTGCAGTTCTTTACTTGGGTAAACAAGAATTAGCATTTCGTGGTCACCACGAAGAGTTATCATCTATTAATCGCGGAAATTTTAAAGAACTGCTAGAAACCTTCGTATCGATAAGCTCTGTAGATATTCAAGAACACTATAACAAAATCTCACCCGTCTTTGCCGGCAATTCTAAGACTATTCAGAATGAAATAATTGACTGCATTTCACAAGATATTGTTGAACACGTCGCAAAGGAAATAGAAGATAGTACATCCTTTTTAATTCAAGTGGATGAATCCACAGACATTGTCCACAAATCTCAATGTAGCATCATAATTAGATACGTTATTCCTGGAGGAAAGCTGGTGGAAAGATTTTTGGGATTTTATGATGATAGTTCCAGTCGGACTGCTGACACACTATTTCACGTTGTGTCAAGGTCCCTCGAAAAGTTTGATTATAAATCAAAACTTACTGCCCAGTGTTTTGATGGTGCAAGCGTTATGTCAGGCGAATTAAATGGTCTTCAGGCAAAAATCAAAGAATTAGTGCCACAAGCGGTTTTTGTTCACTGCATGGCGCATCGTTTGAATTTAGTGCTTTAACAAAGCTGCAACAGCATTTCGAAATGTCGGATATTTTTTGCGACTGTTAACGGTTTACCCTCTTTTTTCCACAGTTCTGCTAAGCAAACTTACGCAGTAGACACAGTCGTTGGAAGACGAATCCCTACTTCCGTTATTACGCGATGGAAGTCTAATTCCAAAATTGTGAATACTATATATAACGAATGGGATTCATTAAAAGAAGTATTCACTAAAATTGTCAACGATTCAAATTATGATCAAACATCAATTAGGCAGAGTGATGGCTTCTTAAATAAATTTAATGATTTTGGATTTACGCTTTTGGTTGTCGTTTTTAACGATATTTTTGGAGCCACGGATGTTCTCTTCAATTTGCTACAAAAGAAGTCATTTGACATTAATTTCTGTATCTCGCAAGTTAAAAATATTCAAACACTCATAAATAGCAAAAGAACTGATGATGCATTTATGAAAATTTTCGATTTAGCTACTTCAAAAACAACAGTTCCAACTGAATACCATGAGTTGCAGAAAAGAATTACACTCACACGAGATCAGCTTTTTGAAAAATACAAAATTCTGTATTATGAAATTTTAGATAACCTTTCAGTACAAATAGCCACACGTTTTAATGATATGGAAAAGCTTCAGTTTGTTACATTAATGGATACTTCAAAGTTTGTAACGTATTCTGAAAACTTTCCCACGGATGCATTAAGTAACTTAAAGGTGTAAATCTGTTTACCGATTTCCAAAGACTGAAAAACGAGTGACAGCTTATTTATGAGGATAAGCAATATAGACATATGGAATTACTAAATTTTATGGAACTTTTAGCTGACAACAGGAACATCTTTAAAGAAGCTTACAAACTGTTCTGTTTAATAGTAACTATTCCATCCACTACCGTTTCCGTGAAAGAAGTTTTCCTTGTTTAAAAAGAATAAAATCATACCTGCGCAATACAATGACAGAGGACAGACTTACTACCTTATCAAAAATTTCCTTAGAAAAGGAACTATTAAACGAATTAATTAATGTACAACCACTTTACGACATTATCGACAAGTTTGCGTATTTGAAAGAGAGGAGAATTGACCTTGTGTTCAAGAAATAAAATTCAAGCCTGTAAGTACTTACTATTTTTAACTACTTTATTTGTAAATTTTATTAACATACTTTTCTTTTGTCTCCATATGTTATTCATGATTTCAAAACAGGAAGAAAGAAACATATTCACATAATTGATGGGGGGGGGGGACCTGCCACCGATTCTGCTTCACCAATCCTCGAAGCCACGAGCCGCCACTGCATTGGATGTCTGCTGGGCCCCGGAGTAAGATTCGTAGTCCTCTGTCTCTTGAAGAGATTCGTCGGTGGCAAGTTGAACCAGACTTAATCGACACTGATGTACTAGGTCAGGCCGCAAGAGTTGCAAGACTTATCATCTCGCATATGGATGAAAAGCCATAGACTTCTACTGCTTGGTACCTTGGAGCTGATGGATGCCTAGGCAAAGTGCGATGCTCCATGTGAACGAGGCCAGGGCACTGCCGTCCCTGGTACGTAGCTGCACGGGATGTAGTGAAGCCTAGTAGCGCGCGTGAAAAGGAGCCAGGGTTCCAGTGCCCTGGTAAGTATCTGCAGCTGCAATGAATCCGAAGTAGCGCTGAGCGTTTTGGTAATCAGGGTCCTCTTCCCTGACAAGTAGTCTCAAGGCGATCCGTTCTGTGAAAAGCTGGCGGGCGAACCCTGTCGTCAACCTTACGCATCTGTGAAAGGCGGGCGGGTGAATCTCGCGTGACTGACTAGCGACTTTTGCGGGTGACCGAGGAGGGGCACTGGTGACTCACGGTTGATTATCACCGCCGATTGCGGGTGCCCTCTCATGGGTCCAAGACCCCACCCAGATACGCACTGCTTTCGAGCGCAGGGGGGCACTTTTCTTTCTGCGGATCGGCACTGATGGTTGGGAAATGTGCTTATCGTCAGCGCGAAGAGTAAAGGATGTAACCCTTAGAGCGCATTGCGAATGGAAATCAGGATGGCAAGTTGCTGTATCAGACCTCCCACGCCAGTCTGTGAAGTCCATTTAGTACACAGTTGAACCCTAGTAGCTTCGGTTTTGGGCCGCTTGTTCTCCCCTTTTCGGCGGAATTGCATCCGTTGGGTCGGTGGAGTCCTAAATTGGACAGAGCGAGAGGGGGAGGATACGGCAACCTGCCTTATCATTGGCCTGGCGGGGTAGTGTTCCCTGCCGCCCTGGGAGGTCGGACCTCGAGACCATTCAGGGCAACGGGGGTCATCGTGCGGAACACACGACGTACCCAAAAATGGTACCACCGGATCGTGAACCTATCCCCTCCGGTGTTCACGAGTTGAAACAATGTTTCGTGGTGCTTGTGGTTGTCCCAGCTAGAGTAGACTTTACCTAACACTAATCTTTCTGGGAGTTTGGAGGTGTCATGAGATCTCACGACTTTGGTGGGCCACCCTCTGTTCCTCTTTTGAGGATAACACACTCCAGGTTCGCGTCTCCCTCGACGCTCGGACATTCTGCTGCTGGTTATAGTTGGTCTGCTTTCACGACGTAAGGTGAAGGTGCGTCAACTCTGGGTCCACGTGACTTACCTTCTTTCGAACAAAATATCTAAAACTGCCTCCGATGTTTTAAGATCTCCCCCCCCCCCCCCACTAGCCCATCACTATCCTTCTCCTCCACATTATAAGTGATGTCAAGCCAAGATAGCGAAAATGTCACACCAGCTCTTAAACTCTTATTATCCAATACAGTTCGTAAGGGGTATTTACGAAATCCTGCCTGTTCGTCCAGAAATAAAATATCCGAGATAGACGACGTCTTTCATTAATAATTTTTCCATATAACTTGCAAGTTGTATTTTTCAAGTTTATACCTCTATAATAAGATTCTAAAAGTATTAGAAAGTTTTAAAATTCTGAAAGCATATTTTATCCAGAATCTCGGAAGGAGTTCCATTTTATCATGCTTTCAGTTTGTGTAAAGAGACGAGGTCATTTTACTGAATAAACGGCCTCGCAAACCGCAGTTGAATTTGTAATGCTAACAAGTCGGTGGTAATTGTCTTCAAGAGGAAAAGAATGAACACTGTGGTGTACATTCTTGTGAAGATCATGCTATGTATTCACCGAGTTCCAGTAATCGTTTCGCTGGAGAAACCGTGGAGGTTTATATACTTCCCATGTCCGTTGATGCTTGATGATCGATGATCTGTCGGTGATTCTTATGTGCGGAGGACGCCGTCGATTATCAAACTCTGATGAGATAATTATTTTGTCTGTATAATTATCTTGTCTACAGAGAAACAATGAAAACAGGCTTTTTGGTGACGTACGGTTTCAGAAAAGGATTACGTATAACTGAATTCTCAAAAGATACTGCTAGTCAGCTTCATTTAGAGGCATTCGTTGAGATGTAGAAGACACGTAATGTATCAGGAAGGAAACTAGTGTAAGTTAGGCGGTACTCTGGGTAACTGATCATTTTTTTTACCTGCAGTCGTTTGCTCGGGAGAACGTTTTGAGGGGAGATGAGGTGGATATACATTTCCCATGGGGATCACTTATGGGTACTACTAGGCACTTTGGGTATTGGCACTACTAGGTAGAACGAAGAGTGTTGAGATTAGGGTAGCGAGGCTCCTTTCTCATATGAAACATGTCTCTCATTACAAAATGGAACGTTTTTGTAGTTTGTATGAAGGTGGAAGCAAATATGAGAACTTTTATGGATACACGTAGTGACTGAAAGATTAGCGCACCACGTATTTGACAAGATATGAGAGAGGGGAGTAATTAATCGTTTGAAAAATACTTCTCAGACTGACTTCTTGATAACTGCGACTTTTAAGCAACCTTACTGGTGCGCGCAGTATTTTATAGGCATCCATCTGAACGGCGCAGCGTTTAAGCAATGACACACAAAATATGATGAGGTCAACTTCGTTGGATTGGACAGCGAGGCAGGAAGAACCTCGGTACTCGACTACCAATTATTTATGGACCACTCCGCAAAGCCCAGAGTTGTCGTTAATCAGTGTACCGTCATGAAACCTAGTCTGTTCTGTGACTACGTAATTGTCCAACCCAGGGAGCTTATGTGTCCAGATTGCCCTGTTTACAGACAGCACGTCAGTCGTAATGCCGACAAAGCGATTATACTGTTACAGCGCCAACTTGATCCGTTCGTCGACTGAACCGACAATTTAAAATTTGGTATTGACGAGACCAGGAGCGCCCATGGTGCTGCTCTCTAAGCGTCGAAGGAAACTTAGACCGTTGGTCGACTCGTTTGATGGAGGATTAACTGTTCCCGATAATGTAGCCCAGCAATGGCCAAACTTTTAGGCAAGATGATCTTCAGCATGCATTTGCTATCGGCCATTATCTACGCTGTCCCGGATTAGGGATTCATTGCCGCTATACATTGAAAGAAGATGCACAGCGTACTCGACAGCGGTTCAAGACCCTGTCGATTCATCTTCGCTTATTGAGAAGTAGAAGAAACACGACAGCACCTATTGTTTTCGATTTTTGGATGTGACGTCTTGCACGAAAATTCGACGTAAGATAGGCAAGGGTACCAGACAGCTTCCTCATAAGTTTGAGCAGGCATCAAGCGCAGCTGTAACTGGACATAAGTCATATACCAAGTGTTCTCAAATGTCGAATACCTTGATTGGCCCAAAATGTTTTCAATTGGAATACTGCTGTATCTATTTTTCTGTTAATGCAAAAAGATAATATTTACAATAAGTGTTAGAAATTCTACTGATCATATTTGGTAACAATTGTATTTATAATATTTTCCCTATTTTACAATTCATGGAAAGTGTATATTTATTACTATAAACATACACTGTTCATAAATTTAAGTTAATACGCGCGTTCCTTTTGCACGCTTTACATGCAATAAAAGATTTCTATTTTTGGTTTTGCTCTTGTTTACACCGGCCTGGCCCCATGTCAGGGGTAGCTCTTTGCTCCCTTAAACGTTACATAGAGTCGTATTGATGTGTTGTCACCCTAAGACAGTTTCCGCACTTGTACTTAACACTTAACGGTTGCTGGAAATCCGACCCAGACTACAGTCAGTCGAGATGGTTGGAGCAGTTCTTTTAGTGATGATGCACGAGTGAAACAGACGCTGAGCTATCCAACCGTAAGATGTGTGCCAGGGAAACAGGAGCACTGGCTTGGACGATGGTTCGGCTGAAACGGTATGCTGTCACGCCGAGGCAATTGGCTCTCGCAAAGAGGTATTTGCAGGCCTCATGGAAACGCCAGACCGGACGAAAGCGCGTGTAGATACGGCTCGAGGCTGGCCAAGCGTGGGGAAGCCTTTCCCACGGGATGTTGCCTGGCGTGTGCCAGGTAAATTAGACACTTTGTTCGGTTAGAATTCGCTGGTCAGTCTCTCTGCTTCTTTCATTTCTTCCATCACGATGGCATGTAAATGTCTATTAAAAAAATACACTTTTTAATAAAGTTATCCACCTCTTCAAATTCGAATGCCCCCATCTTCACTTTTTCTCTGGCTTCACACTCTTCACCCCTTTAATCCTCATTTCCTGTTTCTTCCACTTATTGATTTCAAGCCCTCTTTTCTTTGTTTCCTGCGCATAAATGAATTGCTGCATAAATGGTTGCGTTTTCTAAAAATCTGTAAATGTAATACTCGTGACATTTACCAATAAACTGTCATCATTTGGGTCGCATCCATTGTTGATCTACCCTCTAAAACGATACTGGCGCTTTCCCGTATCCGTTAATGTATATACGTCCTTACTCGATCGTTTAATAATAAAGTTATAAGTAGTAAAGTTATAAGTAATAAAGTTATAATAAATATTATATGATAAGTAGCAATATCCACAAATAGTGCCTGAATTTTGTAAGGTCTTCCTTGTTAAAGATCCGCGTTACCAGTTCCAGCCTGCATTCCGCAGGTATCCTTTCCTTGTTCCATATTTTGTATCCAAACAAATTTTGGGAATACATTCCGTTGTACACAAAACGTTCTGTACAGTGTTTTCATAAAATGTATGGCTATATAGGTACGTAGGATTTACAGCGTTTAGCCCACACGCGTGCCACAAGTGAGCAGCTAAACACTTGCAGTTAACGCATACTCGACGAGCTGGCGTGGGGGTATTCAAATACATACGCGTGGGGACAAAAGGCTGTGAATTTAATGAATTCTACCTCTAAAACTGTTCGTTTCACAACAGAAATGTTGAAATATTCTTACGGAGAATGATTTAATAATATCATTGCCCGCAATAACAAAACTTTCGCAAAAATATTTCTAAGCTGGGGTTCGTTTTTGAAAACAAGTTGTTAACAAGGGCCTAACTCGCAAATATTAAGATTTGGTAATCGTAATGAAAGATCAATACACACTGTACGGGAAAAATATTTTTTAGGTGGCTGCACTACCATGCAGTTATTCATACGAAATTTGCGCGGTATTCTGTTACGCCCACAACACGAGTGTTGACCATTGTTTTATGTCTTAGAATTTTTCTTACGAATAAAGGCATCCTCATATTAATATCTTCATTCGCTGCAACTACATAACTGCACTTCAGTTTTCAGCTTTTTTCTTTAATTAATAAGGTTGTGTTAGTGGTTATAACCACGAACAGGAATTACACTGTTGCACACCACAATAGAGAGAATTCCTGATTAGCGCTTTCCAGCTTCAGAGCTCATCATCAGATCGGAAATATACAATAATATACATTATTGTAGTCTATATTTCCGATCTGATGATGAGCTGTGAAGCTTTGAAAGCGCTAATCGGGAAATTTTGTCTATAGCGGTGTGCAACGGTGTAATTTCTGTTTATATTTCTTTATTGCAAAAAAAGTAATAACACAAACTGTTGGTTTAATAACAATTACAAAGTCCAATAAAGTAGTATAACATCGCACAAGAGAATCTAGTGAATTAGTTGGACACCAATTTTTGTACAGTTTGTATTAGGAAAACTATTAAGCAAAACAGACGTAACGAGTTTTTAGATAATGTTTTTATCCATCAGCTGTTTATTAAATAAAAAACACACCATATATAGAAATACGTTCTGTGAATTCCGTAAAAAATTTCAAATAGGCTATCAGAAAAATGATTTATTAATAAATTCAAAGACAGATTAAAAAAAAACTAAGAGGGCCTGTTCGTTCTCGAGAATCTTACTAGATAAATACAGAGATATTCAGGCTTGTTCTACGAAATGGAAAGCATTAACAGGCAGAGAAGATTTGAGAAAGCTGTTGAACAAAGAAGAGGAGAAAAATGAAAGCCAAGTCCCAAAAGAGCTGTGATGCCGTTGATACTTTTTATCGATACTGTAACCCCCAAAAGTTCCATTATATGGGATACTTGCTAAAAAAAAAGATTCAGTGTTACCTCTGGGAAATTAACGCAGAGGTATTGGGACTATCAGTAGGCCTTACTAATAGAAAAATACATATTTTGTAACTAAGTTATTACATTAATCGGAATGTTGGCATAAAATACAGATATCTTTTATATATTCTATATGGTCGAGTCGTTCCTAATATAAAACGGAGATGTAGTATTTAGTTTTCTTTTAAACGTTAAATATGCCGATATACTAGAAGCCAGAAATTTATATAGTCAAAGGTAAGGTCCGCCATGTTCTGTTTTTGCGTAACCGTCACGTCCAGAGATGGTCTTATTCGATCCTCAATTGTGGTACTTACGCTATTTCTGCAGGAAGAACAACGTTTTGTCTACATCTGTAATCTTTTAAATAATATTTTAGCCAGAGCACTGCTGGAAATTGGCAAGTGAATCGCGAGGGTTGTTAACGAATTGTAGCTCTGAATAGAGCTACAGCCGATTGCGATCATTTCTAGAGACTTGCTTGAAAAAGCGAAAACGTATGATACGAAACCGTGAATAATTGAAAATTTAAGAATTAATTAATGCCCATTTTTTGTTCATTTTCATAATTCAAACTTAATAAATGCACGTAACACTCACTTAACTATTAATTTCCTATTAATTGTTTATATATATATATATATATATATATATATATATATATATATATAATACTTTAAGTATAATTTTATTACGACAAAAAAAAAACTGTTAAGAGCGATCATATAGTAATACATTTTTATTTGCAATACCAAGAACCCTGTTACGTCCACTTTTCGACCGTTATAGAGATATAAGCTGGAAAATGGAACAAACAAACAAAAATCGAAGAGGACGAACAGTTTTAATCAATAAGAGATGTTATATTACATCAGAAAGCTGATTATGGGGTTGCGTGATGCGTCTTCTTTCCCCGCGTTGACCCCACCCTCAGGGGAAAGAAGGAAAACTAGGTTAAGTGTATGTTACAACGATTACGAGCGAAATGCCACAAAGTGAATTATTTAATTTCTGTAATTAATTTTTTCGCTTAAATTTTGTTTCTAGTACGGATGAGGTGGGAAGACAAATGAATATTTCCGACAGTGCATTATTATGTTGTATTATCGTATAGTTTATTTATTGTGAGTTGCGTGCAAATACGTTTTATAAATTGCCGACAACTTTTTTAATTTCGTTTGTTAAAGCAGCTTATGGCTATTAAATTTCAGAACTAAGAGTCCAGGTCAAAATTGATTCTCCACTTTTGTTTTCTACATATCACTGACTAATGAAAATATGTTAAAGGAAAATATAAATAAAAATGAATCTGAAAAGACTTGTATTTGGAGGTAGGGTCACTGCTGTTTTTGTGGAAGAAGAGTAGACGCTAAAGCATCGTTATTGTAGGGAGCCTGAAACGCTTTGAAACCAAAATACTGAAATGGAACGTAATTCGCTTGACAAGTTATCCTCAGTTTAATAGTGATCATAAGTTACTAAACGATGAAAGGTTTTTGTAAGTTAGTCATTAATTCAGTATAATTAACATTTATGTGACGTTTCAGTACATTTTATTGTATAATCGTCATGACTTGTACATATACGGGCATGACGGAAATAATTGATGTACTTGTTATAAGTGTTTTTTTTTGTGTCTGTATATGTGTCTGTGCGAGCGCTGAATTAAGAATAATGAAAATAACTTACACATACGAGTATGTTATTATTTTTGTTAAGATATAATACTCCAACATTCATTACATGTGTATTAATTACTTTTGTTTTTCCCGTATGCAGAACGTGATGATGATGTTGATGATCTTCGAACTTCGACAATAAAGTATCGAAATTTCGACACAGGTGTTTCCAAATTGTGCTAGTTTGTGGCCAAACCTTACAAAACCTTTCGTTACTTGAAGTTTAACCAAATATTGAAATTTTTGTCAAACGACTTATGACCCAACCTGTATTAACAAGGTTAAAGATGATCTTTCGAAAAAAATGCAGAATTTTTTAAAGAAACTGTATTATTTAATGGAAAAGGACAAGTATACGTTTTGGCTTAGTGGGTAGGATAGGAGCAAAAGGAATATGTTTGGGGCCGAGTATCTCCGAAGAGACGACAGATTTAATCTGAAAAGAGGTCACGAGAATTTAGATAGACATTTTGAAGCTTCGCATGCAACAGTGGATGGAGGTGACCGTGGATGTAAAGGTATGTAAAGAAACTGATGCAGAGGCCAAAATTAACGAAGTATGGTAGAGAAACTAGAATATTATGAGTAATTTTTTACTTGCGTATTTAACCTTATTCGCTTTGTTTTGGTTTGAGATTGTAGTCAGTTGTTTCTTCAGCCAAACATTTAAGCCGATAGCCACTGAAGGAAGTCGAGTGAAACGTCTGGGTGAAGAAACACCACAATGGACCACGGCCAACATCCGGACCCCAATACAAAGTTAAGAATATATTTGCCTCGTTCTCTTCTTTATTGTAAGAGTAAACGCAGAAAACAATCTTAGTCCATTTCCCTTTATTATATTATATTTTAATTGTATTATCATCCTTAATTTTATTATTTTCCAATAAAAAAAGAAAGATTTTACTGGATATGGAGAATGATGGAGAAATTGTATGATGCGATGGTCCAAAACCTTTACTTGCATGGTAACTATTAAAAATGGACAGCGTACATTCACAACTTTCTTGTAAAACGCGTAAAGGAATTCATGGCCACTTACATAGACTTGTTAAAAAAAAATCATTCGTCTGTATACATTCTTGTCGATTTCGTGGAATACACGGATTGTATTATTCAACGCATTTTATCAACATATTTTCCTCGTCCAGGGGGCATGCGTGATGGTGCAATTACACAGGGCTAAGGAAAAAAGAAGAAAGAGAGAGTGAGGAGGGTTAATTTAGTGTTTACTTTTTTTAATATGGTTTGATGAATTTACATTTACTCAGATATTGACACCAAACTTCAACGAAACGACTAACACAGGATTACTATTGAAGTCATATCATTCACCATGCACTCATACAAATTACAAGAGATCAAACAGTACGTCCAGGCGGGGTTGTGAAGCGTAAAATGATTATTTTACAGCTGAGGCTTGTACTCCCGCGTTCGGGTTGCACCCGGCTCCACGGCTGGTAAGGTACTGCGGCACTCTTAAGAAAAGGTACCTTTTCTCAACTCAGTATCGTTGTGATGAAAGAAACCTTTTCTTCATCACAACGATACCGAGTTAAGAAAACAACCAAACCTACAAGCTCGGTCAAGCAACTAGTATGAAATTCAGATTAATTATATAAAAATAGCGATTGTATAGACTTTTTTTTTTAAGAATACGCGATTTTAAGGAACCCATTTCATTTTCGGCTTGTTCTTTCTTTTCCATGTTCGTTTGAAACAACTGTATGAGCATTTGTCCCGTTCTCTTACGTAGTCTATTCGTTCGTTTTATTTTTTGGCTTTACTATGTTGGCAAGTTAAGCGGTAAGTCGGCTGTATTAGACTTTATGTAGTCGTGTTTCTGACAACGTAAATTTAAATTTTCAGATTGTTACTTAACTTGTATTGCAGCCACTAACACGCAATTATACTTATTATCCATAAACGCAGGTTGTGTACTATCTGAAGATGAGCCGAGAGTCTTGAAAGCGCTTATGGATAGTATAATTGCGTGTTAGTGGTTGCAATACAAGTTTAGTAAAAATTAGACTTAACCACTAATTGTGTTTATCTTGTCAGATTTTGGTTTGATAATTTACTGTGACGTCCCTTTGAAACGCCGTCCATCGAAGTTCTAATAAAATGGTATCGTCATCCTTTAATACAAAAATGTGTCAACTCCTGACTGAAAACTGGTCACCAAGACGGGAAAGTTTTGGCGAAGTTAATCTTACCTGAGAGCTACATTACTCAGTGTCAATAAAAATTATCCATTATCCCAATAATTTACATATTATGTTCTGAAAAAAAAATAGAAAAAAAGCAGTCACCACTATTAACATCATTCTTGTTAACCGATTTTTTTTTTATAGAATGTATTCCGTCACTTCTACATTGGCTGTTGAATGAAACACATTTTTCATTCATTAATCATCACGGTTTTCTGAATCCTTTTAAAAACAGAAAATTGTAAAGCCAACTTGAGGGTTAAAAAGTTACATTCACTAATAATCAACATCTTTGGAATACCTGATTTTAATTTTAACATTGAGACGAATCTTTTATTGTCTACTCAAAGATTTATAGAGTCCGAGCCGTCGTGTGGTTTTGTACTCGAACTGAATGTGCAACGCTGGACTGTACACTGCACCGAAGGAATTATTACGACGTCCGTAATAGCAATTTTAAACGTAACGTAGTGTGGCGTCTTTGCTGGCAACAGTGTAAGCGTATAAGGGAAGAACGTTTTATGTTACGTAAGTATGTATCGGTAAGTAATTTCTGTGGCTTGGTGCAAGAACCAACAATGTCAGTTTTTGGTGAAAATGACAGTAGTGGCTCTTTATACACTCGAAGATATATACATATTTTCATGTGTAAAAACCACCAATGTCAATCTGTAATATCTTGCGAGTTAATAGTACAGTATCGGTGGTTGCCAAAGGCAGGAACATTTTTTTGAATTCAGAACCACCAATGTCACATTTATTTTAGAAGCTAAAAGATATTTTTCACAATTAAACTTGCATGGGACATGCTATTACATATATATGTAAATATTTATCAAATCATGAAACATGATCTTGACCACGACAAACCATAATATGAATTTGAAGAAACTGTAAAAAAACTGACCAATTTTAAAACTCTGTTTCCTCAGAACACTGTTTTATGACATTGGTGATTCTTGCACCAAGCCCCATTTCAACAGAAATAATATAAATTCGTTATAATCAATCTATAATATTGTAACATCAGAAATGTTGTTTTATTTATTCAATTAAATTATTCATATTATGCTGCTCTGTTACATTTACTTACACGGATCCTCATGTCATTAATAAAACTATTAAGACATACATACGAGTTTTCCAAGTAACACTCCCTAATAGATTATGTAGCCTATTAAAAGTTTCGGTCTTTTGTCCTCGATTCATCGAGGCCTACACAACTTTGCGTGTTCTGCTGTTTTTGATGTGAATGTAGATGCTTACAAAAGACTGTAACGGGTACCCAATCAGGCCATACTTCACACGCACCAACTGCAAACGTCTGAATTTGCCTATTTGACGTTTCCCTCTAAACTGGTTATCTAAAAAATCATGAACACATCAAACGTTTCATCTGTGGTAAGCAGAGATAATTTTCCTGGCTTTCCGATGAAACACTTTCTAAAACACATTGGAAACAGGTATGGACTAACTCGTATCAAGTATGGCAGTGAAAATGCTATACTCTACTATAAAGGAAGGCTACAAACTCAAAACGTTTGTAATCCTTCTTTTTGAAATTCTTAAGAGGCGGTTTCTTCTTCTCGGAGAAGGTTACCCCCTCTATTTCCTAAACCGTCCAATCGCCTTCTTTTAAAACTTCTCCATTAGAGCAACAGACCCATGTAGCAGCTACCTTTGGCGTGATACATCACTGACGTCCATCTGTATCATCCTGAGCATCTAGCCGAAGCTGCTTGAGATCACAATGAACACTGTCTCTCCACCATCTCCTAGAACGTCCTTTAGGTTGTACTAGCCAGGAGAACCCTTGTACAGTTTTTTTTTTTTTTTCTGTCCCGCTGTCTTCCATTCTCAGGATATGACCTAGCCAATTCATAATGAAGGAGAAAGGACCTTTATATCTTAACGAGGGAGGTAAAACAAAAATCTTCATATACTGTATGCAGGAGGAGCTTATAGAATACTTCTAAGCAGTTTTATTTCAGATCTGTCCAATGGCTTCATTGCCGACCTATTAAGGGTCCATGAACTGTTTGAGCGTCTAAAGAGACGTGATTAGCATAACTCGCTTTCACTGAAGAGGAAAGCCTCTCCGCATCAGCTCCAACTCTCACTTTCTTGTTGATAGGATCCGTTAAGCCCAGAAATTTATTTCAAGGTGGTGAGATTAAAGAATCTGTTAAATACGAGAGAAGCAGGTCTTGCTAAGACAGCTTCGGGGTAACGTGAGTCCAGCCCGAGCAGGATGGAATGCCAGCACGATGTATAGCAGTGTGGTGGCGGAAGAACCTCAGTTAAGTCAACAGCAGCCTACTGTGTGAGTGAGGCTACTGCGAACGGGGAGAGAGACCTCGATAGCCTTCTTTTAAAAACTCTCATACATATATATATTCCTTGGTTAACATATGACCTCCATGATAGAAGGAGTCTTCCTGTTTAGATCCGTTTCGACCAATCCATCGCTTACCGAATGTGTTATTTAAATGGTTCATCAAATCATGCCAGTAGTGAGCAGATGCACCGTCATTCAAAAACCACATCTGCACTCTATCTGCAAGTGGAATATCTTCCACGAGTTCCATCAGATTCGTTTGAAAAAAAATGTTTTAAGTATCGTCTTCCATTAAGTCTTGGTGGTAAGAAAAAAAGGGCCTAAGAGATTATCACCAAGAAAACCGCACCACACATTAAATGAAAAAGTGTGTTGGTCATGTCTTGTAGCAGTCTCGTGGGTTTTAGTCTGCCCAAGTGTAGGTGTTTCGAAAGTTTACAATACCATTTCTTATAAATTTAACACTTTTCTGGCGCATTTTGGTCTGTTTTGTTTTTCATTAAAATCAAATTTCTCATATTTGTACTTACTTTCAATAGACATAATACACATCAGTTTTCTCACAATTAAATTCTCTACAAAGTTAGTTAGAAATTTTATTTGTTTGTTGTGCAAATTAACAAAGTTATTTTATCCCAAATCTAAAAATGCGTGTTTTTAGACTCTAATTTTTGTGTGTTTACCTAGTTTTTCTTAGAAATTAATTGAGATAGAGCTCTGGGACCTCTTTTATTCAATTTTTCAGATCAAAACCCATAAGAAACCACCAAATTTACCCTTCACTTTATACCCCACGAATTTCAGTATGGCGCCATTTTACCGTGCGAGCAGAAATCAGGGCGAACTGGTTCGCGAACCGTAACTCGCTAACGAACCATTTTCAGGTCTATGTTTATATGAACTTTATTTCTTATTTTTAGCTATAGAATCAGGTCCCGGGAGATTGCCGTGCAATTTTGAATTATCCTGTATATATTAGACCATATAGACTTGCCGTTTTCTCATTGCTAATTCCTCATTATCCTCTTCTTATTTATTGCTTTATCCAAAAACAAGGCAATTTATGTTTTAATTTATTTCGCATTGTATCATCTTTCTAGTAACAGGTATCGTGGCGTAGGCTGAGGGGATTTTGAGAGTATTGAAACCCTCTCGAAATTTCCCAGTCAGCTAAGATACCGTAATATTATGTCCGTTTAAGATAGGTCTGAATATTCTACAGTATTATTAACTTTATTATATTAATATTATTTATAATGAGTAATAATAATAATTACTTATCTACGGAATTAGACCCTATAGTTAAGAGATGTTAGGAGAAATACTATGCAGAAATGTGGTTAAGAAATGGATGGCCATAATATTCGTCGACTCCACACTTCATTAGTCCTCCCCCACATTTCGAAATTAAATTCTGCATTCGCCCACGATAGGTATATTTCCCCTTACCCTATTTTTCTAATTTACTTTAATAGTATTGCCTAGGTAGTTATGCCACGTATGGTACCGTTTACAGTAATAATAATAATAATAACAAAAATGATAGTAATAATAATAATAATAGTAATAAATTCTTGGAGTAATAATAATAATAATAATAGTAATAAATTCTTGGATTTTGTTGTCCATGACGTGTCCGTTGATTAACTAATTATAATAAGTATAGTACTACTGACTGGAATTTTACATTTTTACCAGTAAAAAACTTAGTGTTTCCAGTCAGTAGTATTATAATTAGTTAATAGTAATATTTTTAGCTGATTTTTGCTAAAAATAATACAAGTTTTCAGCTGTTACCAGATTTAACAGTAGAATTTAAATTAAATTGTAATTATTACAAAGAAAGATAAATAAAATTAATTGAACGAAGTTATATGCACATTTTATAGTGTTCCAAATACATTCATGTACGTATATGGAAACTTTTAATCTTTAGTAAATGAAAAAATGGCAAAACAGTTGGGATACATTGGTCAATGGAATCAAATTTTCTTATAAAATACAAAAATTAATTTTTTTATATTTTTTTGCTAATTTTTCAGTAGTTAGCGTACAATAAAACATTAATACTAAAGTCTCAAAAGTTGCGTCGTCTGCAGCTCGTCTTACAAAAATGTATTATGCTTTAATCATACGAAGAATTGATCACATCAAACTATCCAAACGTTACTTTTTCACCCCTTGTTCAGCGGCGGATTATCCACAACTTTAAAGTAGGCCTATGCTGCAGCAGCGGGCACCAGGGTCTCAGCTGTCAGAGGGGACACCGTCCAGCTGAATTGACTAAGCGAAGCAAAGCTTATGATCATGTTACGCAATTGTTTGGGTTTCTTACCCAGTTATTAACCATGGAGAGTGTCTAGTTGGAAAATCAAGCGAAAGCTCTTATAGGAGTTTACTCGAACGATTTGAATAACGATCTTCTAATAGAATTGAAGCACTTTGTGCCACGAGTAAAATTGCAAGAAAGAGTTTTTTTCCAAATCGTTCGAATGAAAATGATAGATTCTATGATACTACAGTTTGTCCGCTCAAAGTGTTAAACTGGACTATTGATTGTAAAATGACTATGTATTTCCAAACATATACATTGCTTATCTTCTGCTTTTGACGATTCCAATAGCTAACTGCGAATCTGAAAGATTTTTAGATTAAAACATTTTTTTGCATTTTTTCTATTAAAACACATTAAAGGTATGCTGAGTTCATCTATGGGAAATGGGAGTCTGCGCTCTCCAATGTTCGTCATCCCTCTTTATTCTCAGCCATCACTTACACACACACACTCTCTCTCTCTCTCTCTCTCTCTCTCTCTCTCTCTCTCTCTCTCTCTCTCTCTCTCTCTCTCTCTCCCCCCTCCATATAGTTCTCCTTAATGTATATGGCTCGCCTCTTTGTCATTCGAAACAAAAATAAATTTCATATTTTGTGTGCGTCTTCACAGTTACTAGACATTTTTCGCTCGGGTGGGATTTAAGAAAACGTGTGCTTGCAAAGATGTGTTTGTACGCCATTTATTGTCCAGGGAAAGGTACAAGTCCAAACCCTCTTTATACCTGGTTTGACTGGCATGTTTTGTTGTCTGTATTCTTGTGCAGTTTTGGCAAAGCGAACGCTTCTTTAGAAAAACCTATTTTCGCAACAAAGGCCGAATTGTTCTGCAGTTTCGCTTTAGTTCGCAAAACGTTTACATTCTTATTCTAATGTGTACGACGGCTGTATCTTGCACGATTGTATCGAAGTGAAATATCGGTGAAAGCAGTTTTCCGAATACTTAACCTTCCACTTTTCCTCTGTCATATATTACGTAACACCTGGGTTTCCGTTGTGTGTGTGTGTATGTGTGTGCGCGCGCGCACTTGTTTTGAAAGTAAAGGTCCTTTACGACTGTAAGACTAGTCGTGTATTGTATTGTATATAATAAAATAAAAAATGAAACGTATCGGTAAATTTTAAAATTTGAACAAAACATTTACTGCTTTCATAATACCTATTTATTGTAGTAATCTATTAATTTCATAATCTAAGTACCTATTTGACTGCAGAAAAAGATCATTTGATTGCTTACGAAAATCTAGTTTTCAAAATAAAAATAATTACTATTCTAACAATTAATGTGTCTTTAATTAATAAGGTTGTGTAATTTCAGTTTGTTGTGTAATAATAGTGTAATTTCTGTTTTTAATTAATGTATCCTTTTTTAAAGGATTTAAAATTTTAACATTGAAAATGTGTATAAGGACGTGTCGCACATTTGAAAACGACCGCTGGTGCGTGATCGAAAATGGGAACCGGTGAGTTTCCATAGAAACTACTTCCTTGTTGTCAATAACGTAGTACACATAAACTTATATAAACCTTCGTTTATGAATGCGACTACATTTAACTTATAATCTGTACATTGGTAAATGAAGAATGAATTCATTGATTGGTGAATGAACATAAATATATATATTTTTTAGATTTATTGAAGCATTTTCAATGCCCTTCTCTGTGCATTGCATTTGTGCAATGCCTGTACATTTTTGAAAATGTCCAGACCATTTAATGAATATAGTAACTATATTAATACTGGTAACTATAAAAGCAATGCCGCTGGGGAGGGGGGGGGGTTAAAAGGACTTAACTCAATATGTTGAGTTTTCAGATTTAATAACTCTTCAAATTATGAATGTTGCGTCTGTTTAAGGTATGTATTGTGAGTAACGTCAGAGACGCATTTATGTACTGATTCCATAACATTATTTATGATGACCGGATGAATATTGTTGAAAATATGTAAATGCAATTTATAAAGTTGTGCATTGAGTTGATAGCACAATAAAAATATGCATTATTGAAACGTTGTTTAAATATACTGACTGAACTGATTTTCCTATATTTCATACTTCAAACATACACCCTAATGCTGTCTAATAAACCTGTTTGTATATTTCAAAAAGAGCTACAAATTTCTATTAGCATATTAATTTGTATAATGAATATAAATTTCTACTAATTTAATATTAGCATACACAGCTGAAAAAAATAAAACGGCCAAAAAATTAAGAGGTTAACAAAATTCTTTAACTTTTTCAACCCTCTGGGGAGGGGTCTGGTCCCGTTTATCTCCCCCCCCCCTGTAAATATGCCCCTGTTACAGAGTCTGTATCCAAATGTTAATTCATAAAATTAGTTGCCTTTAAGGAGGTTGAAATAGTAACTGTTTATGTTAATTGAAATAGTAACTATTTATGTTCATGTTAATCCCTAAAATTGTTTTTTTTTTTCAGACATTATTTATATCTAAAACAGTAAGGAATATAATGACATGAATAGGCTAAAATGAATAAATGAGGCTATTGATAACGAACTGGGAAAGAATTGGTCAGGATTCAGGCCAAAGTCAGTGTTTGTAAACTAAATCTGTTACGGCTTACTTGGGATAATGGAATACACAACTGAAAGAAGAAAGAGAATCAGATGTGTACATCAGCTCTGTAGACATTCAGAAGGTATCGAGTTCCACTGACAGAAAGATAATACAAAAAATCCTATGTAATTATGATATTTCAAACATGCACCTGAGAAAGAGAAAAATAAAAATAAAATTAGATATTTCTCGAAGGCATTAATATCATACCATAAAAACAGATGAGGATGTTGGACAAGGATGTGCGATGTCACCAGTGTTACTCCCAAAAGTAATACACTGAATTATGAAGAACATAATAATAAGCAGTAGAAGAGATTAGTGAAATATTTAGAAAACTAGAATATTTAGAAAACCCAGATACATAGTGACAATTGCAGACAACAAACAGAGTCTATGTTACTTGCACTGAAGACAAAGACCATGTTACACTGTTTGCAGACAAAGACAACAAAACCCTCTGCAACTGTTGGGAAAACAAATAATCAACAAAAATACTAAACTCTAGCAATTAGCAGTACAATTAAAGAATGAATTGATGATATGGAAGTTGGTGAAGTGAATGGATTTTGTTATTTGAGACATATGGTAAGCTTTTAGAATGGGAGTGCAGAAATTGATTTTGTCAGAAGAGTCAGCCTAACACAAAGAATGTTTGTGACAATTAAATATAATACCGCATGCCTGATATCCATCTACCTATGGCCGCCTTGGGTTATCACCCTGTTGGGAAGAGAGATGTTGGTAGACTGAGGAGGAGATGGGTTGTGGAAAAGGTCTAGGGACTACTGCTTGGAGTGGTGAATGAAATATAATTTTTGCTGAGACAAAAAAACTATGCTTTACCCCCAGCATTTGTTTGACCCCATCATAAAAAATATTCTACTGTATAGAGTAGAAACTGTACCCAAAGCAGGATGAGCATAAAAACCTATGAACTTTCATTAACAATAGTTTCTGAATCATAAGTAATACTTTTTTGGCCAATAGAATGACAAAGAGCTTTGGGAATTAACTGGTGAGAGATACAAAATGAACAGGATGAAGGACATTCATGAGAATATAACAAGACAGACCCTGGTCTATCACATATTAGGGAGACAAAAGACTGAAGAGCATATAAAATATAACTTGTGTGGGGTAAATGAAAAGCATATAGAAAAACTTGAAGTACAGGAAAAAGAGTTGTGAAGACCAGGAACAAGTAGATAAATCTGGTACGAGAATTTGTGCTAGTGTTAGTATGCAGCCAGCCTACTATTGTTTTACCAGTTGAAAAAGAAGCAATTATAACGTTGGCTCCAAATGGATGCTCTAAGAATAGTCAATATGGATTACCAGGATTTATGTGGAAATCTTTTACTTTGTGAAAGAAATATACGGGTAATAGTTCAGACAAATTCAGTGTCTAACAGGCATCATCCTTCTAAGTCTTTTTACCCTTCTGACTAATAATCCGTTACCATCTTTGAATGTCTGTCACACCTTTTAGTCAGTATTGTTTCTACTCTTGTGGTAATTAATTATTCATGTAGTTTCAATTTAAAAAGCTGTAGAAATTAAATTTCAGCAGGACAGTGGTATGTTTTGCTTTATATGCAAAACTGTCCAATATGTGCAGTTATGGGGTAGAAAAAATGTAAAAAAGTAAAATGTATAGGGAGTACAAATAAGATGAAATTTTTAATTAGTTGCTTTTCTTGTTCAGTTTCTGTGTGATGGGGAACCATAAAAACAAAAAGTCATTCTGTAAATGAAATTTGTATGAAGCATCTATTTATATATAACGAAATAGATCCTGTAAATTTTGAACATTTTTTAAATAGAGAAATTGTATAGTGTCAAATAATAACAGTTGTTGTAAAAGTTGGTTTACCAACAACAGACATTTATCCCAAATTGGTAAATAATTTATGGATACTGCCTTTCATTTTGAACATTATAAATGTGAGATGCTGAAATGAACAGTAGTTGTGCCATCTTGTAGATAATCTACAATCAGGACAATGATCTACAAAAGCCCCCTTCAGAAGAAATTATTTTGGATGATCAACAAATAAAGTGAGCATAAAAGTGGAGACCATAGGCATCTCAAAAAGGTCAGTACATTGTATATTAATTGAAGTTTTGGGTGATGAGAAGCTGTGTGGAAAGTAGGTGGCATATTTGTAGGTTAAAAAGGAATTTCAGTAAAAATTTGAAAATCAACAATTTTGTTTTTTTTAGAGAATTCAACCAATTTTAGTACAACTTGGTTTATCAGTACACAGCAGAAGTAAAGGAAGAGTGAAAACAATGGAGAAACCCTGGTTACCCTGGACCAAAGAAAGCAAAGGCTGTTCATTAATAAGCAAAGTTGTAACATCATTGGATTTCGTTGTCCATGACGTGTCCGTTACTTAACTAAATATCACTATAGTATTGACGACTCGGAACACTAAGTTTTTTATAAGTAAAAACGTAAAGTTTTACCTTACAGCCTAAACCGGCTTTCACCTTTAGAAGGCTTCATCAGAGGCTGTTTTGTAACATCAGTTATTGGAACCTGTAAAAGAAGTTTGTTGTTTAATATTTTTGGAAAAGGTTAAACAATATTGGGAGAATACTATACATTCTTCATCAGTAAGCTGACTGAAAAGATTCCAATATCTAAAAATCTGGTGCAGCAAAAAAGAAAGTCTTGTTTTATCAGAATCCAATTGTTCCCACACACAGAATTGCTTAGTGGTAAATATAATCAAGGATTTGGAGTGAGTATGAATTGATGGATATACTGCTTATTCACCAGACTTGATCCTAAGTCTTTTGATTTAGCCTATCACAAGAAGTTTGTGAGTGAAAGGTATTTCCCATCAAATATATAAGTGGCTGTAATAGGAGTATTGTACAAGCCTTCCAGAAGACCTCTGTAGAGATCGGTTATAGATTTGTAGTATTGCTGAGGTAAATATGATACGTGAGTAAAATAGCAACATACTACTTGGTGAAAAGAAAATTAATGAGGAAGTGTGTCAGTTATTTTTATCCAAATTTTGTTTCAGGCTACTGGGCTTGGCCCTCTGTGAAATACTTAATTTGATGATAATGACCTAGCCATTAAAGTTTTAACATTTTGGCATATCAGTTAATGTTTAAATTCAATATATCATAACAGCATTACAGGGTTTGGATTTTAGTATAAACAACAAGTATGGAGAAATGTCTTGTTTATGTGTCAGTTTTAGACTACATTCTTCTCAAGGACTGCTTGTAAGAATCCGATGTTGGATGTCCCTAGTCTAGATTATACGAGACAAAGCTATATGAAGAGGAAATTCTTTTCTTTCATTATTAAGTAAAATTTTTTGTTTTTCATTTTTAGGACATACAGTGGTAAGTAGTCACTTTACCCACATACACACTAGTAGTAGTCTCTATGTAACATGTACACTTCAACACCCAAGACAGCACTCATAAAACTCATTAAATGTGTCTTCATAAAAAGCAAATTGAAATTAACATCTGCATTACTGGAACATAATAAAGATGAAGCAAGAGACTCTTTTAGAGAATTTGAGCAAATTATACGATGTAAATTAATCTTGCATAGTTGTGTTGAACTAGTGGAAATGGGACTAGAGCTATATTAGCAGAGATGTGATAATTAAGGTATGTCTGATGTTGAACATGCAGTAAATTTTGTTCCCACAAGGAAACGGAAGGCATTCTTATTAAATTGTAAAAACTAATTCAAATAAGAACGTACAATGTATACCATCATGTATAAAGGTAAAATGTTTCCAAACATCACAAGCAAAAATTATTAATTTTTTGTGTGTTAAATCTGCTACATTTGTAAAGATTTTTTTATTAAAAACTTAAGATATTGTAATAAAATAAAAAAGATAGTGAGTGGTGATGTATGATACTCTGCTGTAATCAAGCCCCACTGTTTGGGCTAGCCAATTTGTAATAAAATATAAGATTGATGTGTGTGTTCTTAAATTGGTGTGTTTAATTGGTGTGGCTCTCGACGTCTTACTGGCCTGAAACACTTCCTTAAGTTTCCCGGCTGGTCGAGTCTCAATGGTAGCAAGACCGGTCGAGTAGCGTAATGTTGATGAAGAAATATATGTTCAGCTTCACCGAAAGTTTCAAAACAAAATTTGTTGTTTTGAAAAAAAAATTTAAAATAAAATTGTTTATAAAAAAAAATAATTAAAAAAAAATTTTCTTTTTATTAATTAATTAATTATAATCAATTAATTAATATAGGGCTGTGAAGTTTTAAAAAGTGTAATGCTCTTCTGAAAAATTTTATTAAAGTTTTGGTATATGTTAAATCAACTACCACCACTCATAAGATTATCTTCAGGACAATCGATATTTGTTTACCTTTTTGTTTTTTAGGTTATCTTCACTTATAGGTGGTAAAGTCCTGGTAGATTATTAATTAGAATTATATTAGTGGTAATTAGAAATATTTAGGAAATAAAGAACTATTTAGTGTTGAAAAGTATTAATGTTTTATTAGTTAATAGCAATATTGACTCTTATCGATTATAATATCGATTCTCAGGATATCGAAAAAGTTACAAATTATATTATATAAAAATCATACAGGGTTCTTTAAACAGCCAATTATTATCAAAGTCAGAGAAATCGGGCTAATATTTAAAAAGTATAACGTTACAACAAATTAATAATTATTACTAAATACAGACATTGAATAATAAATTTAAAAATCATATAATTGTTTTCACCAACAGCTGATGTGAGCACGGAGAAGGCACTGGGATTGTCAAAAGCAAATGGCGGCCATCAAGTTGATCAAAATGACGCTCGTTCCTGCTACGTTCCAAATAATGTATTTTCTGGCAGTATTCCTGTTCTGGTGTCTGCAAATCTCTTGTTAAATGTTGTGTAGTGCCTGGTGTAATGTTTCTGGGTTGTATTTAGTGTATCCGTGTAATTATAAGTCAAAACACTTTTCCCTATTCCGACACTAATTTGGTTAATGTATTATTCAGTTTTCTGGTGTTTTGTGGTGTTTTTCGGAGTAGATGTGTATTGTTCAGTGTTATTTATTGTTTCTTGATTGTTTCTGTTATAATGTGAGAGTTCTAGATGTATTTTATAAGTCACTCGCGATTTCACAATAACGTACTATTCACCGCTCAACTTTACCGTTGTAAGTTAGGTTAGATCGTCACAAAACTCTCGTCATGTTAACCGTTCAAATACCAATAATCAACTAACTATTTCCTTCAGTTTCAATTAAACTCTTAGCCCATATAATATTATTCTTAACATTGTTCAAATAAAATTTCACATCCTGTGCACACTTTAAAATTCACTATATAAATGCCTAAACTTTGGTTATTTATCAATTTTATTTACTAGATGTTATTTAAATTAATCTTTCAGTTCATTCGGCTTATTTTCAGATTAAATAATGCTGTTTTATAGTGTTTTCTGTCCAAAAATAGTAATTTTACTTTCAGTTTGGTATTCTCTGATAAGTCAAAACATTTCCAAAATTTACTTCCTGTTATAATGTAAATTCAGCCATTTTATCAGTTATATTTAATATTAATAATCCTATATTGTATTAAAAGGTTTATATTCCTTTATTTTCTAGTAATTAATTGAATTAGTTGTATTCTGAAACATTATTCTGAAATATATGACTCCCATGTCCAAATTTCTGAGTTTAGTCATTTTCATTTTTATTTATAATTCTGAATATAATTTATTAAAATCTCTCTAAATGGTATGTGCAATTATATGGCTTGATCTCAAGTTTATTTTGTCTAAACCCCTTTTGTTTATTTGCATTTAAATGAGCAATTTCTCTGTTTTGATGAAGTTTGGTTTCCATTCTTTTGGCCTAGGTTTTTTAACATTTTTTCCTTACAAAAACTTTACAAACAATATATGATGTGTGATACCCTCTCTGAATTTTACATATAGTATTATAAATTAAACATGTTTTCAAATTACACAATAACAATTAGTATTGGTTACAATACAGATAACAGTTAAACAAATAAAGAATATTTTTTAAATAAATGGTTGTCTTCAAGTCAGACATTTTACAACAAAATCCTTATTTCTAACATGGAAATATGGTTTACAAAAAAAAAATTTTTTTGCTAACTAACATCTTAATTACTTCCTACTATTTACAAGTAGTAATTATTTTTATAGTTCTGATGTTAGTTGTATCAGACCCAAACAAATGGTCTTATATCTAACACATTTTTAAACATTCTTATACTATATACATAAAAACCTTATATTTATATTCTTATTTCTAACTATTATTATAAGTAGGATTCTACAGTTTTCATACCGTCTTTTACACATTGTCTTTGGGGAATTGTACCCTGTCATTAATAAATAAATAGTATAAATTGTTCGAAAAGTATTATGAAATCTGTTTTTTTTGCATATAAAACAAAATGTTATTTTAAACAGATTTATGTCTTATAAACAACATATTGTCACAGTACACATTTCAAGTCATTGAAAATTGCAATTTCATTGCATTCAATGTTTGTGATTGCCAAGAATGAAACACAAGGTTCATTTTTTATAATACCCAAAACTATCACTGGTTCACTTTGCACTTTTATATTATGTTATTGCTAAATGGTCGTATAGTCTTATTAACATAATAAATTGGTTAGCGTTTTTCAATGGAGATTTGTTCCATGGGTACTATATTATTGTTTCATCTTAGTTCACAGGCAACTTTTACTTTATACACTTCTCTCTCTTAAATTTATATACATGTGGTTTTCATTTCGTTATACTTTTATTTTTAAATATTTATTTTGGGGATATAGGGATTTGGGTGTCTTTTATAAGAGCATGACATCTTCTTCAGGATGCTGCCTTCTTCTTCTTTCATCAGTCTTCTTTTCTCCTGCCTTCTGGGATTGGTATCTTCTCCATCTTCTTCTTGATGCCATCAGGTTTCTTGGGGTCTTCTCCATCTTCTTCTTGATTTTAGAAATACACCACCTGTATTGGTTGATCTTGGCTTATTTTAGGGTTTCTATTCTATTTATTCTTCCTCGTTGTGGGTTTGGGTCATATTCTGTACTGCTTGGTTATTCACTTTCTTACCTTCCTGGGTTATACCTTGAAAACCTTTGGTTATGAGACTGGTCTTGGATGACTCATCACTAGTAACTCCTTTTATTTGAACTTGTATTTTCTTTATAATAATGATTTCTTTCCACAGTTGCTATGAATTAATCTATTTATATTAAACTTAATGCTTTCTTCCAAATTTAAATATTATAACTTCATTATTCTAATGATCAATTGCCATTCAATATTATGCATACATCTGTCACGTTACAATATTCATGTTAATGATTCATCTGTATTCTCAGGTTAAAAAAATTGTATAAAATACTTTTATCGAAAAGTAAGCTCATATTTTTACAAGTGTTTCTCGATTAGAAAACAAACAGCCCACACATGTACACTCTCTCTCTCTCTCTCTCTCTCTCTCTCTCTCTCTCTCTCTCTCTCTCTCTCTCTCTCTCTCTCTCTCTCTCTCTCTCTCTCTCTCTCTCTCCCCCCCCCCCCCCCAACCAGTTGTTTGGTACTCTTAATACACAATGTCTCAAAGCTACTGCAGAATTACAAAGTTGAATTACTGTCATGAAGTCTACACTTAATTATTAAAATGGCTTTTTTAGTCACTACACAACTGCGTTACTGGTACAATTGATGTTAGGTAAAAAGTAAGCGCCACAGAAAATTTGTAAAAGAAATCTTTGTAAAAACTAGATATATAAACACATAGCCAAACACATTAAAAAGGAAAAGTTCTAAATGTGTGACATGAAGTATCTATTTAATTATATTATGATAGTATATTATGATTTATATATTAAAATTATATAAATTAAATATATGAAATATTAGTACACATTAAATAGATAGTTATGATAACAAATAATATTGTACATGTCTAGATACCTGTGTTTAATATGACACTGCAGAATTGACTTTTTGTTTTCTTCAATGAAAACTGTAACCTAAGCATACAGTACAAATTGAGTTGATCACTGATTATATTAAAAGAAAATTAAGTACTACCTTCTGAGCATCAGATTAATTTTGTTCAATTTTTATCAGAAAAGATATGCCTAGCTATTCTAAATGGTATATAGGTATGACTAAGAAAGTTTTTATGTGGTTGCAGCATATATATTGCGGTTTATAGTATTCAACATAAAAATTACAAATATAAGGTCAAAAGTCACAAAATATTAAAGAAAAGTTGAAAAATTGGAAAGTAAACAATTGAAGAATATCTTTTGTATCTACAAGGAATTACTATATTGATAAATTAAAAGTAGTTCTTGGATTTCGTTGTCCATGATGTGTCCGTTGATTAACTAAATATAAGTATATCACTACCGACTCGGAACACAAAGTTTTTTTTATTGATAAATGTTTTACCTTATAGCCTGGACCAGTTTTCCCTTATTATAAGCTTCATCAGAGGCTGCCACTAGGAGCGCTGTCCGTCTTGTTCTTGGCGACGGCATCGACTTTTGAAGGAGTGATGTTATGTGTGTGGGATGTGATATGTTCGAATAATACATGTGATTTGAATTGTGTCTGTTCATTTAGGATGTCGTTTTTGTGTGTTTGTATATTTCCAATTGTTCAAGAGTGTCATCTAGTTTTCGGCCTTTTGTGTGTATGTATAGAATATCCATGTTTGTGTTGACGTTTGTGGTTTTCTTCAGTGAGGTGGTTTGCAAAGGTGCATTTTGCAGAGCTGCCAAGGGTCCCCAGAGTAACAGTGCGATCACTGGTCAGGAAAATGAGCGAGACAACAAATTTATTTTATATATCCATTTATTTCATAATTAATCATTATCAAACCACTTTTTATTATAATGCAAATTATTTTTATGTAATATTCATCAGTTTTGTGGAAAACAACAGAACACAAGTTTATACCAAATGTTGCACTTAATTGCAAACAATACAAAGCTCACTCTTTATTGCTATGTGTTTTATTATACTGATATGTTGCTTTCTTAGCATTAGCCACTACTTCTTTTGGTGGTTCGAATGTGTGGCATGGCTCAGGGATGGCTATTTTCATGGTCAAGACAGATGATAATGTGCCATCCACGTTCATTGAAGGTCTAAAAGCTGTTTTATTTTTCCGTATCATAGAAAAACACGTTCTTCGCCAGCATTAGAATGTGGAATTATCAAAACCAATTTTGCAACCTCAGATAGCCTATTATACCTTAATTCTCCATTTGCTAGTTTCATCTGAGATAAATATGCCCAAATTACATCCATTCGGTAAATGTACCAACTTACTTGCTCTTCATATTGGACTTTAGCACTTTCCCATACATCTTCAGGGATGCTGTCTTGTTTTAAAATTTTGTAACCCACAAATTCATCGTATAGTTGTTCCATCTCAGTCACTGGGTGGATATGAGAAAGAATGTCACGGTACCTCAAGAGAAAAAATTCTACATCACTAAACTGAACTGAACTTTTCTCAAAAAAGTCAACAAATCTGTCATGTTTCAGCAAGTTGTCGTTCAATGGTAACTTCTTGGTTGCCTCAGAAATTACTTCCTGGTAAAACTGCTTAACTGCAGTTAAAAATTCAGCATAGTCTTTAGGGGTAATGCTACCTTCATGAAACAGAGTAGTCAGTTTTTGTCGAGTTGCAATCCCAATAAATATTTCCTCATCATCCGGTTAATCTTCTCTTACATCAACTTTGAGATCTTTGAATCCAGAAACCTTCAACCTCTTTAACTTTCTCAGGGGGGAGAATTTTACCTAGAACTTTTTTCACAAATTCATGCAAACATTGATAACCAGCAAAGATACATGGATCCTCCCTCTGAAGAAACTTGTTAATAATAGTGAACATTAACAGAACTGCATTGTAAAAGAGCAGATACACTTCCAGAATTGGATTATTGAACAACGTTTTAAGTCTTTTAAAACGTGGCTCACTCTCAGAATTGGACAAAAAGTAACTCTTCAGTCCATCAAACAAGGAAAGGATTCTCTCCATTGCTTTCTCAAGACTCAACCATCTGGTGTTTACATGTTTGACTACTTTGTGATATTCAACATCACAAAATAAGCAAAATGTTTTAATTAAGGTTTGATTTGCGCTTAGTGCTCTTATCAGAGTAATAGTAGAGATCAACACATATCTTCTACATCAAACCCACTTCTCTCAAGAAATTTGTCTGCAGCTCTCCTTGCAATATTATGTATTGGGTGACGGGGCAGGCCCGTATTTTGGATGTATAACGCCCCTGTGCAGTCATTAATTTTACGCCCCCTATTCCCTGAGCTAAACTTCAGTGTTGCTATTCGTTTACAGACTGTGGACAATAAATTGTTTAATTACTTACTTCAATTTTAAACTGTATTATAGACAGTATTTAAACTTAACTGAATACACAATATATGAAACAAAGGTGCAAGTTAAACATTTATACATTATTCTGAAGATGATATATGGTAAACACATAGAAAATAATCACTACAGTTTAATAACCTCAGTTAAAAATATCACTGAACCATCCAATTTGGTCAGTCAAACGTATATGGTAGAAACACTGCAATTTGATATAACCATTTTGTGAAACTTACCGAACTTAGAGAAATGACTTTCTTCTGACTTTTGCATTTGCAAATGCATTTATCACTTCCTCAAAATCCAGACTGACAGTGATGTCTGATTCTATGGCGAGCACTCCAAGACTGACCAGTCGTTCTTGATTCTGTGCTGTCCGTAGATAGTTCTTGATTCGTTTTAAAACTGAAAATGACCTTTCAGCAGAACAGTTTGTTGCTGGAGTACAGTTGTAGATCTTGAGTGCAGTGTACACATTTGGGTAGACATCACTAATTTTCTTCGAAGACAACATTCTGCAGAGAAATGGAAGAGACGATAATTTGTTACCATCTTCTGTCTTCATAGATAACAGATAGCTTTTCAAATGGATGCATTCTTCACCAAAGCTGCTTTCTATGTCGGAATCATAAATGGCTCGAAGTTTCTCTGCAGCATCATAAATTTGAGGAGCTTCTAGTTTGGTGATATTTGAGAGAAATGAAAATATTAACACTTTATATAATATTGAATCTTTCTCTTGTGAAACTTACTTGTCTTTTTCGTCGAACGCGTTTTGGCGTCGTATTCGCCTTCGTCAGCTTAGAAACAGACTGCCAGTACTTAGTATCGGTTGTTGCTTGGAAGGTATAGTGGGGGTGGTGTGTAGAGGAAGGGGATTGGCGCGGGGATCCAAATTATTGTTTGTTTTTTGTATAATTGTGTCAAAAAGTGTATGTGATTTATATTGTAATTGGTCATTTAGTATGTTGTTTGGTTGTGTTGTGTGGTGTTTGTATATTTCATACTGTTCAGCTGTGTTGAGTTTTCGACCTTTGGGTAAGAGTATGAAATATACAAACACCACACAACACAACCAAACAAAATACTAAATGACCAATTACAATATAAATCACATACACTTTTCGACACAATTATACAAAAAACAAACAATAATTTGGATCCCCGCGCCAATCCCCTTCCTCTACACACCACCCCCACTATACCTTCCAAGCAACAACCGATACTAAGTACTGGCAGTCTGTTTCTAAGCTGACGAAGGCGAATACGACGCCAAAACGCGTTCGACAAAAAAGACAAGCAAGTTTCACAAGAGAAAGATTCAATATTATATAAAGTGTAGTGCTGTGAAAGAAGATGATGAACAAACCAGACAACGAAAATATTAAATTATGTTCTTTGTAGACTCTTCTGTAACTCAGTCTGGAGAGTTTGTATGATCTTAAATTTCCATTCGTCTCCAGATCTTGTCATGTTCCAAGTCATCTGATTCTAGTTCTTCTTCAGGACTTTCTGGTTCCGCTTCTGACTCAGATGATTCATCAAAAAATCGCCTACGTTTAATTTGATGTTTTGGTCTTGAAATCTCAACAGCTGAAGAAGAAGGAACTGATTCCAGACTCCTGATCTGATTAAGTTTCTTTTCAGCTGAATCTCTGTGATTGGGGAAACAGGTCTGAAGCTCAGTTAAATACACTAAGAGAGTCGTACATTTCAATAACAGTGGAAATGTCCATTTCCTGAGCTTGCAATTTTTTCATGACTTTGCCAAATTGTTGAAGAATAGAACTCCACACTGATGTCATGAATGCTACCTCAATGCTATTTAATTTCCTAAGAAGACCATCAGCTTGACATCTACCTTTACCCGTTTCATTTTCTGAAATAGTTCTTGATGCAGAAACCACTGCTTTCCAATCTGCATCCAAGCTCTTGCAAGCATCCTTACGTGCACACCATCGAGTTGTTGACAGTGATTTCAGTGTCATGGTTACAGAATCAAAAAATGTTTCCAAGATATTCCATCTCCCTGTAGAATCTGCGAAGTAATTATATAAACTTTGCAATAACTCAAAAAACCGTACTGCAGCAATACAGCATTTCACTGCTTGTGAACCAACTAGATTCAGTGAGTGAGCTGCACATGGAATGAAGAAAACAAGAGGATTTCTTTCCTTGAGTCTTGCTTGCAAGCCAGAATATATTCCAGACATGTTGGCCGCACTGTCATATGATTGACCTCTACAGTTATCAACTTTCAGACCATGTTGTTCTAAAGAATTCATTAGTGCTTCAAAAAGCTTTTCTCCAGTATGGCCTGTATTTTTCATAAAACGCAGAAATCTTTCAACTGAGAGCCACAATCAGTTACATATTTAACAACTACACTTAACTGGTCATTATGAGATAAATCTGGCATAGAATCTACTATGACTGAAGAATATTTAGAAGAAATAACTTCATTGCCTATTTTTTCACTCACTGACTTTCCCATAAGATGTATTAATTCTTCATAAGTTGCTGGCGACAAGTATGATGTAGATCCTTTTCCAGGATTACCGAACCGTGCAATATGGTCAGCCAGAAAAGAATCGTACTCTGCAATTAATTCCAAACACATCATGAAATTTCCATTTTTCACAGAGCCAAACTTCTCTTCGTCTTCACGAAATGCTAAACCCCTAGAATCTAGTTTTTTAACTACAGAAACAACTCTTTTTAGTACATTCTCCAATATGTAACTTCATGTTCGTGCTGGCTGAGCAATCTTTTGTCAATTCTGTTCATCTCATTTCCTCTACTTTTCAATTTTAACAAGCAGTCTCTGTGAGAAGCAGAATTTTCATGTTTGGCTATTCTTATGCCAGCATGGCTCAAATCATTGAAACCAGATGTTGCAAACTGAGATGTACCACCGAATAATTTGCATAGGGCACAGAACAGTGATCCTTGGCTGGGAGAATAAACAAGATATTCACGGTTCATAATTTCCCCATTTACTAAAATCCTATGGAATAGTTTCTTGCTGCAAAACCGTTGTGTTCCATCAGCATATCGCCGCGAGGACTGTGAAAAGTCAGCGTCTTTGTTTCGATTAATACCATTTTTTATCAAATAATCCCGAGTGTGGTCGGTGTTTTCCCAATAGAATGGACCATTACTAGGAATAGACACTGCAAAATCCACTTCTGTAGAGAGCGTAGCTTGTTCGTGTACTTCGAGATTTTCGACTTCCACATTGTCTTTACTGTTTTCCACTATATTTCACCTGAATTTTCAGGCCTACACTGTTCACTTTTGTTTTCACCACTGAAATATGAGTCCAGTCGAGGTATTTTCTGCAAAATTTTACTCTCCCTGTCTTTTTTCCTTAGCTTTCTTGCGATATGCAGCACCACTTAACTTAGACCGCCCATCCATACCGTCCCTAAGCTATTATATCGCATATATAATAGTATATAGTATATAGCAGTATATAGCAACATACTGTTCAGCTGTGTTGAGTTTTCGACCTTTGGGTAAGAGTATGAAATATACAAACACCACACAACACAACCAAACAAAATACTAAATGACCAATTACAATATAAATCACATACACTTTTCGACACAATTATACAAAAAACAAACAATAATTTGGATCCCCGCGCCAATCCCCTTCCTCTACACACCACCCCCACTATACCTTCCAAGCAACAACCGATACTAAGTACTGGCAGTCTGTTTCTAAGCTGACGAAGGCGAATACGACGCCAAAACGCGTTCGACGAAAAAGACAAGCAAGTTTCACAAGAGAAAGATTCAATATTATATAAAGTGTAGTGCTGTGAAAGAAGATGATGAACAAACCAGACAACGAAAATATTAAATTATGTTCTTTGTAGACTCTTCTGTAACTCAGTCTGGAGAGTTTGTATGATCTTAAATTTCCATTCGTCTCCAGATCTTGTCATGTTCCAAGTCATCTGATCCTAGTTCTTCTTCAGGACTTTCTGGTTCCGCTTCTGACTCAGATGATTCATCAAAAAATCGCCTACGTTTAATTTGATGTTTTGGTCTTGAAATCTCAACAGCTGAAGAAGAAGGAACTGATTCCAGACTCCTGATCTGATTAAGTTTCTTTTCAGCTGAATCTCTGTGATTGGGGAAACAGGTCTGAAGCTCAGTTAAATACACTAAGAGAGTCGTACATTTCAATAACAGTGGAAATGTCCATTTCCTGAGCTTGCAATTTTTTCATGACTTTGCCAAATTGTTGAAGAATAGAACTCCACACTGATGTCATGAATGCTACCTCAATGCTATTTAATTTCCTAAGAAGACCATCAGCTTGACATCTACCTTTACCCGTTTCATTTTCTGAAATAGTTCTTGATGCAGAAACCACTGCTTTCCAATCTGCATCCAAGCTCTTGCAAGCATCCTTACGTGCACACCATCGAGTTGTTGACAGTGATTTCAGTGTCATGGTTACAGAATCAAAAAATGTTTCCAAGATATTCCATCTCCCTGTAGAATCTGCGAAGTAATTATATAAACTTTGCAATAACTCAAAAAACCGTACTGCAGCAATACAGCATTTCACTGCTTGTGAACCAACTAGATTCAGTGAGTGAGCTGCACATGGAATGAAGAAAACAAGAGGATTTCTTTCCTTGAGTCTTGCTTGCAAGCCAGAATATATTCCAGACATGTTGGCCGCACTGTCATATGATTGACCTCTACAGTTATCAACTTTCAGACCATGTTGTTCTAAAGAATTCATTAGTGCTTCAAAAAGCTTTTCTCCAGTATGGCCTGTATTTTTCATAAAACGCAGAAATCTTTCAACTGAGAGCCACAATCAGTTACATATTTAACAACTACACTTAACTGGTCATTATGAGATAAATCTGGCATAGAATCTACTATGACTGAAGAATATTTAGAAGAAATAACTTCATTGCCTATTTTTTCACTCACTGACTTTCCCATAAGATGTATTAATTCTTCATAAGTTGCTGGCGACAAGTATGATGTAGATCCTTTTCCAGGATTACCGAACCGTGCAATATGGTCAGCCAGAAAAGAATCGTACTCTGCAATTAATTCCAAACACATCATGAAATTTCCATTTTTCACAGAGCCAAACTTCTCTTCGTCTTCACGAAATGCTAAACCCCTAGAATCTAGTTTTTTAACTACAGAAACAACTCTTTTTAGTACATTCTCCAATATGTAACTTCATGTTCGTGCTGGCTGAGCAATCTTTTGTCAATTCTGTTCATCTCATTTCCTCTACTTTTCAATTTTAACAAGCAGTCTCTGTGAGAAGCAGAATTTTCATGTTTGGCTATTCTTATGCCAGCATGGCTCAAATCATTGAAACCAGATGTTGCAAACTGAGATGTACCACCGAATAATTTGCATGGGGCACAGAACAGTGATCCTTGGCTGGGAGAATAAACAAGATATTCACGGTTCATAATTTCCCCATTTACTAAAATCCTATGGAATAGTTTCTTGCTGCAAAACCGTTGTGTTCCATCAGAATATCGCCGCGAGGACTGTGAAAAGTCAGCGTCTTTGTTTCGATTAATACCATTTTTTATCAAATAATCCCGAGTGTGGTCGGTGTTTTCCCAATAGAATGGACCATTACTAGGAATAGACACTGCAAAATCCACTTCTGTAGAGAGCGTAGCTTGTTCGTGTACTTCGAGATTTTCGACTTCCACATTGTCTTTACTGTTTTCCACTATATTTCACCTGAATTTTCAGGCCTACACTGTTCACTTTTGTTTTCACCACTGAAATATGAGTCCAGTCGAGGTATTTTCTGCAAAATTTTACTCTCCCTGTCTTTTTTCCTTAGCTTTCTTGCGATATGCAGCACCACTTAACTTAGACCGCCCATCCATACCGTCCCTAAGCTATTATATCGCATATATAATAGTATATAGTATATAGCAGTATATAGCAACATACTGTTCAGCTGTGTTGAGTTTTCGACCTTTGGGTAAGAGTATGAAATATACAAACACCACACAACACAACCAAACAAAATACTAAATGACCAATTACAATATAAATCACATACACTTTTCGACACAATTATACAAAAAACAAACAATAATTTGGATCCCCGCGCCAATCCCCTTCCTCTACACACCACCCCCACTATACCTTCCAAGCAACAACCGATACTAAGTACTGGCAGTCTGTTTCTAAGCTGACGAAGGCGAATACGACGCCAAAACGCATTCGACGAAAAAGACAAGCAAGTTTCACAAGAGAAAGATTCAATATTATATAAAGTGTAGTGCTGTGAAAGAAGATGATGAACAAACCAGACAACGAAAATATTAAATTATGTTCTTTGTAGACTCTTCTGTAACTCAGTCTGGAGAGTTTGTATGATCTTAAATTTCCATTCGTCTCCAGATCTTGTCATGTTCCAAGTCATCTGATCCTAGTTCTTCTTCAGGACTTTCTGGTTCCGCTTCTGACTCAGATGATTCATCAAAAAATCGCCTACGTTTAATTTGATGTTTTGGTCTTGAAATCTCAACAGCTGAAGAAGAAGGAACTGATTCCAGACTCCTGATCTGATTAAGTTTCTTTTCAGCTGAATCTCTGTGATTGGGGAAACAGGTCTGAAGCTCAGTTAAATACACTAAGAGAGTCGTACATTTCAATAACAGTGGAAATGTCCATTTCCTGAGCTTGCAATTTTTTCATGACTTTGCCAAATTGTTGAAGAATAGAACTCCACACTGATGTCATGAATGCTACCTCAATGCTATTTAATTTCCTAAGAAGACCATCAGCTTGACATCTACCTTTACCCGTTTCATTTTCTGAAATAGTTCTTGATGCAGAAACCACTGCTTTCCAATCTGCATCCAAGCTCTTGCAAGCATCCTTACGTGCACACCATCGAGTTGTTGACAGTGATTTCAGTGTCATGGTTACAGAATCAAAAAATGTTTCCAAGATATTCCATCTCCCTGTAGAATCTGCGAAGTAATTATATAAACTTTGCAATAACTCAAAAAACCGTACTGCAGCAATACAGCATTTCACTGCTTGTGAACCAACTAGATTCAGTGAGTGAGCTGCACATGGAATGAAGAAAACAAGAGGATTTCTTTCCTTGAGTCTTGCTTGCAAGCCAGAATATATTCCAGACATGTTGGCCGCACTGTCATATGATTGACCTCTACAGTTATCAACTTTCAGACCATGTTGTTCTAAAGAATTCATTAGTGCTTCAAAAAGCTTTTCTCCAGTATGGCCTGTATTTTTCATAAAACGCAGAAATCTTTCAACTGAGAGCCACAATCAGTTACATATTTAACAACTACACTTAACTGGTCATTATGAGATAAATCTGGCATAGAATCTACTATGACTGAAGAATATTTAGAAGAAATAACTTCATTGCCTATTTTTTCACTCACTGACTTTCCCATAAGATGTATTAATTCTTCATAAGTTGCTGGCGACAAGTATGATGTAGATCCTTTTCCAGGATTACCGAACCGTGCAATATGGTCAGCCAGAAAAGAATCGTACTCTGCAATTAATTCCAAACACATCATGAAATTTCCATTTTTCACAGAGCCAAACTTCTCTTCGTCTTCACGAAATGCTAAACCCCTAGAATCTAGTTTTTTAACTACAGAAACAACTCTTTTTAGTACATTCTCCAATATGTAACTTCATGTTCGTGCTGGCTGAGCAATCTTTTGTCAATTCTGTTCATCTCATTTCCTCTACTTTTCAATTTTAACAAGCAGTCTCTGTGAGAAGCAGAATTTTCATGTTTGGCTATTCTTATGCCAGCATGGCTCAAATCATTGAAACCAGATGTTGCAAACTGAGATGTACCACCGAATAATTTGCATGGGGCACAGAACAGTGATCCTTGGCTGGGAGAATAAACAAGATATTCACGGTTCATAATTTCCCCATTTACTAAAATCCTATGGAATAGTTTCTTGCTGCAAAACCGTTGTGTTCCATCAGCATATCGCCGCGAGGACTGTGAAAAGTCAGCGTCTTTGTTTCGATTAATACCATTTTTTATCAAATAATCCCGAGTGTGGTCGGTGTTTTCCCAATAGAATGGACCATTACTAGGAATAGACACTGCAAAATCCACTTCTGTAGAGAGCGTAGCTTGTTCGTGTACTTCGAGATTTTCGACTTCCACATTGTCTTTACTGTTTTCCACTATATTTCACCTGAATTTTCAGGCCTACACTGTTCACTTTTGTTTTCACCACTGAAATATGAGTCCAGTCGAGGTATTTTCTGCAAAATTTTACTCTCCCTCTGTCTTTTTTCCTTAGCTTTCTTGCGATATGCAGCACCACTTAACTTAGACCGCCCATCCATACCGTCCCTAAGCTATTATATCTTAACGGAAAAACCTATAGAAATACTGTTTTGTAGAACATTGAAAACTGAATAATTCACTGTCAACAGTTAAAATACTCGGCGTATCATATAAAATTCCTTGATTTTGAAAGTTAACAAGTTGGTACCACCTGGAACGATGAAACGCCAACTTAATTCTGAACTAATAACAACATGCACACCAAAGAATATGCACACTACTGCATCTGCGTAGGTGTACGAGCCACGAGCGTCTAGCCAGAGTAATTTCAATATAGGTGCTGCGATCTTGAAGAGAAGTGGTGCACTAATAGTACCATACTACTTTAATGCCAGAGCCAGAACGCTAATCTACTTCGGGCTTTATAATGATATGAAGCGATGTTTTTTTTTTAACCAGCTATATTTTGCCGCCCTGTGCACCTGCACATGTTGCACATGCCTAAATACGGCCCTGGACAGGGGCACCCCATGAAGTAAGTATCCTTATTCTGAAGAAGGACTCGTGACATGATGGAGTTCCTAACACCTATATTTACATTCGTATTGTCAACACCAAAAGCAACACAATTAATCCAGGGAATGCTGTTTTTCACTAGTACCTCTGAAATCTTGTCATAAATTGTGGCTGCTGTTGCTGCTCCAGTATCTGTGGTGGTGCACATGTCCAAAAAATGACTCATAACTTTCCGTGATCTTATATCAAAGATGCGTACAGTCAGTGGGTTTAATTTCTCAAGGCCAGTGTCATTTGAACCATCTACAACAACTGAATATGGATGAATCTGCATATGTTGCACCAACTGAGAATGAAAGTATGGTGCAATAGCCCCATTCTTAATGCATGTAGTTTTCCATCTGAAAGAAGGAATGGCAAATGAATTAGGGTAAATCAGTGACAAGGTTCATGCTCCTCTATTGCTCACATGTTTCCATAAATTTATTTTTATAACCACATTCTCTTACATACCTTCCTGAAGCATAATTCTGAGCTATTGAAGAATCCGGGAAAATGTCCTTGAAGAGTGGACTCAAATGACTAGCAGTGGCAATTGGGATGTTGTGGCATGCAAGAAGTGTTGCTATTTTCACTTCTGCTCTACCAACCTGAAAATAAGGTAAAACTATTATAAAATGTGGCTGGCCTAAAATTAAATTTTTTAACGGTGCCTCTTTACCTATCGACCACATGTTTTAAAATTACCATATCATGAAACAACCTAACCTATCGTTAAATAACCTCGTGAACATCAATCGATATATCGGAGTCGATCACTAATTTAACAGCTGAATATTGCCTAGCGTCGTCACTTCATAGGTTAGAGTGCGAAATGTGGTCGATCGGTAAAGAAATAAGTTTTTGGTGCCTTTGATAGGTAAAGAAATACGTTTTTAACTAATGCCAGTGAATAATAATTTATAACTACAATACATAAACATTAGGCTACTTACTTTTTCCATTGCTTGATCATCCTTAGGTCTGCTGAATATGTCAGATATTTTAGGCTGATTTCTACTAGATTTCATAAACTTCTTATGAGCATTGGAGTCAACGTGTCTTGATATCTGCCTCACCTTGATGTCCACAGGACAAAGTTCGTGCACACACATCACACCGAAAGGCAGATCCAGATGGATCATCAGCAACTGCAGATACAGGATACTTTACTTTCCAGGCAATGTTGAAGCGGGTTTTATATTTAGCAGTTCCCGCAAAAGATCTGGGATTTGTATTCCTTTTTGGAGAAGTTCCTCCCAGAGAAGGATCATCCTCGTTTTCTGAATCTAAAGACAACACACTGCACACACTTTGTTCTTCCATGAAACAACTTATGAGTGACGTGTCGAATCGGCCATATGCGTTTCCTTCGAAGGCGATAGAGGCACTCCCGCCATCTGTTAGTGGCAATCGCAATCTTTTATGCAACTATGGACTTATCTTTCACATCAGTATTAAAATGACCGGCATTCAGAGACTGTGAAACACAATAAACAGGAGTTAAAATAAAGTTAATTTCAAAATAAAATTTTAATGTCTTTAATGGATAAAATGCGTGAGATTTCATCTCGCGTGCGTGTGAGCGTGAGATTGGCCTCGAATCCGTGTGTCTCACGCTCAATGCGTGAGACTTGGCAGGTCTGCATTTGGTAGTAGAATGTAGTGCCTTTATGTGTTCAATGTATCTTTGTTTGAAGCAACGTCCTGTCTGGCCTATGTAGAATTGGCCAGACAGGCCAATCTGAGCAATTTGCCCAGATTTAGTAATCTGAGCAATTTAGTTTTAAACACCAGGTAGATCAAATATGTTTTTTTTTTCCAGCATGCTCCATTACAAATAAAGTAATACTACATGCTATATATAAACTTATTACAAGCCGATTCTCAATACATATAAAGACAACTACAGTAGTACAACAATTACAAAGATTCAAAGTAAACAAGAAAATAAAAATCAATCATTGACAATGATACAATGAATTAGTACTACATTATTAACATGTTAAAACTGTATGCATGTATGTATCGTATGCATGATAAAGCTGTTCGACCAAAATGTAAGTTAATTCATAATAACAAACGCATACAATGATTCAAAATAGATAGACAAGCACAATAACAATAAACACTACAAAGAATCAAAATCAATGTTATTAACATATTTAATAAACTGTCTAACATATTTTGATGTCAATTCACTTCTATTCGGAGGCCATTGTCCACCACTTCTTAGTACACTATTTTTGAAAACCCGTCTTTCTTCATTCAACATATTGCACTCATATAACAAATGTTCCACTGTTTGGTCACCGTCGTTGCAGACACATATTGGATCATCTTTTATTTTGAAACGATAGTAGTAGGCTCTAAGCTTGCCATGATCAGTCACCATTGTGGTAAAATTAGGAGACGGTGCAAACCTTGAGGACAGTCTGTGCTTCACACTAGGGAAAAACAACTTAGTCACCATTCCATTTAATGTTTGTTCCCACTCACTTTGCCACTCCATTAGGCTCACCTCACGGAATTTGTTAATCATTGCACTTTTTGGTATTCGTTCATAGCACACCATACTGCTACTGGACGCAGCTTCTTTAGCCAGATTGTCAGCCAGTTCATTACCATAAATACCCACATGTGCCTTAACCCAACCAAAATCAATTGACCAGTTGACTGCCTTTAAACTTCTTAACTTATTCCTTATTTCTTCTATCAAGTAGCTATGATTCCTCGAGCTCCTAAGTGAGTCCAGCGTCACAGTGTGTGTGTGTGTGTGTGTGTGTGTGTTTTCTGTTTTGTTTGTAGTTTTGTATGCGATTCTGTATCCTGCTTTTTGGAATTTTTGGGCTATTTTTTCAGTGTGGTTATTGATGTATGTTAGTGTTATGAATTTGTTGTTTTCTGTCTCTGCTCCCAGTGGCAACCCCTGACGAAGCTTATAATAAGCGAAAACTGGTTCATACTATAAGGTAAAACTTTTATGAGTTTATCAATAAAAACTTTGTGATCCGAGTTGGTAGTGATTTACTTATATTTAGTTAAAAGTAGTATTAAAAACTAAACATTAAAAATTTTGCATTCAGTTGTGAAAAGTTTCCATTTAATAAATTTAAATATTGTTCAAGAGACTGCATGTAGGTGAATGAGTTTATAAGAATCAAAATCTATGTTCCTCATAATTTATAATGAAGGTGTTCTACAAAGATTGTGGTCACTTATGTAAATAAATATTTGACAACAGCAGTACCATTCTCTTGTGACCAGGAATTGATACAGAGATAAAGCAATCAATAGAGAGTTGTTATACTTGTCTTGAAAACTATCAAAACTCATATGGCTTTTAATTGATTCTGACTATATCATCCATGCCCATATAACATTGGGAAAAGTTGTCGCTGCCGAGTATCTCAGCCAGATGCAGTAAGATTGTACCCAGGAGCCACAAGGCTGTAGCCAGATGTAGAAATGTTGACCGTGAATGGTACACTAATACAGGGACTAATTAGGTTCTGTATTTTTTATGTGACAGACAAAAATATTAATTTCAGGTGACAAATATTTTAAATTGAGATATAACAATAGAAACCTCTTATGTTGAAGCGGACAAAAACATTAAACAGATTTTTTTAAGTTACATGAGAACCTTTAGTTCTCATTACTACATGTGAATAGCCAAAAATATAGACTGGTTGAAATCCCTAATAACAACTTTAAACAAAACAAAACAAAGGTATCTAATTTATAGGTGTACATTCAGTTTGTGGAATATGCTGGTGAACTTCAGGCATCTTCTGCTAAAGTGCCAGAGTCAAATTTTTGGCTGTAGTGTAGAAGGGATCAAACTGTGTTGCCTTCATCAAAATGTTTTGATCCAAAGTATCATAAACCATACAAATTTGGAAGATGAAAAGAACAAAATAATTAAGGTCAAAGTAAAGGATGCAACAGAAGTTACCTATTAGATGATGCTTATTATCAGAATACTATCATAATCTATAAAATAGGTTAATTACCTTCTGTCAACGTTTCTTAAAATCCTTTTAGGATAACTCGAGTTTCGACACCATTTGGTGTCATCATCAGATCGGATATGAATTAGGTCAAAACATTTTGATGCATATACATCTCGTCAGATATTAAAAAATTAAAAACAACAACATTACATAAATAATAAATAAACTATATCACAACAAAATAACATTACAACAATAAAATATAAAAACAACGCGTCCGCAAACGAACCTGTACAGGAACGCCCCCACGGTAAGAATTATTAACCTATTTTATTGTCTTAATCGTTTCTGGAGGCAAGAAAAATGTTTAAAAAACTATCATAATCGTTTGCTGATTTGTGTTTATATGACTGTTTATATAGTGATCTTTGAGCAGTTTTGTGATCTTGTAATTTTCAGCTAGTGTAATAAATAACTATTTTCCTGTAAGATGTGAATGTTTTTATTATGACCAATTCACCTGAAATCAAAATACCTAGTATTCCTAAAAATTTGGACTTCCGTTTCCCACTGGAAATGTACGTTGATCCCTTGAATTCACAGTGACATTTTGGCTATCAGTAACATGATAACGTGATAATAACTGTAACAGGACAGTTTGGGTCTACCCGGGGTAATTTGGTGAAAAGAGTTCACAACATAATAAATATAAATTTTCTTCCTAAATTATAACGACGCGGGCAGTGTGCATGAATTGGTGTCAAGGTCACCTCCAGAACACAAGAGGAACAGTTATTTTTAGCTACATGACCTGTAAATTATGTAATTCAGAAGTCACACCATATGACGTCAGGGCCAAACCTTGGTTATGTCAGTTTGGTATGCAAGGCGCGGTCAACTCCGCCTCAGAATCTGGCTTCGTCATATTCATAACACAATGCAATGTGAACACGTGACCCCCCACCATCTCAGAACTCAATGCAGTACAATTCGTCCCAGTTGAAATTACACCTTTGTACCGGCCGGTCACGAATAAAAGTTCCGGAACGAAATTACGGGCGCCTGTACACAATAATGTAACGTAAATAAGTACAAAGAATCAGTTTCATATGGAATGACAGTTTTGGTATAAAAAAGTAGAGGTAGTACAAAAGTGCGGAGTGAAAAAGAAAATATTATACCAGAAAATGGACTCCTTCAGACAGATAAACAGATAAGTAACAGATGGGGAAAATTAAAATAAAATATGAGCTCAGGGGAAAATCTAAAAGATGTTGTATGTGAGAGAAAGAGAGAGAGAGAGAGAGAGAGAGAGAGAGAGAGAGAGAGAGAGTGTGTGTGTGTGTGTGTGTGTGTGTGTGTCTGGCTTAATTATATATTAAAACCATGAAGCGCTGGTTTGCGTTCTATAAAATTGATTTTATGTTTTAAATGTATTTATTTCTATTCTAAGGAAACAAATCATGCATAATAAATGTTCTTACTGTCTGTATAAAAAGTCGTAGCAGAAAGAAGAAAGGGAGGGGGAATATTTTGTTTACGGGAAGATTGAAATGATGTTAAATGGTTTTTTATGTTTTCTTTTGTTGTATAAAAAATTAATTAAATAAAAGTATAACCATAGTATGATGGTAATACAGTTGTAGTTTCTTGAATAACCAATTCTGTTCTTCCAGTTCGCTGATCCAAACCCTGGTGAGTAATAAAAATTTATTTATAGTTGGTACTAATACAAGATGGCGGCCGAGTTGAGTGATGAGCTGAATTTTGTAAACAAAAAATAAATAAAAGTAAAGGGTAAGAAAAAAGTAATTGTACAATTGGCGCCCGAACAGGGACGTTTATATAAATAAATTTTATATAAATACAGGCTTACTTGGGAGAACAGAACGGTTGTTTAAGGTAACTAAAAAATGTGTAAACGTAAGTAGTAAGGTTATAATATAATCTGTTTTGTATGTACTGTAAGAATTAAATAAGCAAAATGAATACGAGTGAAAATCTTAACAAGGAAGTCAGCCTCACTGACAGCAATACTGAAAGTCAAATAAATAGTGACGTAAGCGAGACCGAGTCGAAAATAATGGAAGGCGTAATGAATCAATCGACGCCTATCCCAGTCAAAAAAGATAGCTATGAAATGCTGAAAATGATACAATGTTAGATATGAAATTCAATAAGCAGAATGTAAACATAAATAATTGTTTTGATGTAAACGATAGCAAGTTTGATGAACAAAATAATAAGTTTGATGAAATAAAGAGTAATTTTAATGGAAAGTTGAAAGAGATTAAGGACGAAATTAAACAACAGAAATTTGATTTTAATAAGCATATTAATGAAATTAATACACGTTGTGATATACACAAGAACAAATATTAGAATCAGTAAACCATAAGTTCGATGAACAAATCAGTGAAATAACAGAAAATCTAGAAAGTAAAATAAACAATGTAAATGAACAAATGACAGATCAAATTAAAACACAAGTTGAAGAACAATGTGTAGAGATAGAAAGTAAATGTACAAGTAAGATTAAAGAAAGTAATGATGACATTAATAATAAAATAATATATATAATACTTTCACTATGAACTTACTGTTGTCACTTCCCAAATGTTTCGAGATGTTAATAATAAAATAACGGAGGTAGAAAATGTATGTAAACAATCAATACAAGAGAGTGTGGGGGTTATGAATAAATATAACCTTAAATACGAAAATAAATATGATAACAAATTTAGAATAATGGAAAAAGATATAATAGAAATTAAAGATGAATTACAGGTGGCAGTGAGCCAACATTTAAATAATCGTTGGATTTCATTGTCCATGACGTGTCCGTTACGTAACTAATATCACTATAGTATTGACGACTCGGAACGCTAAGTTTTTTATAAGTAAAAACGTAAAGTTTTACCTTACAGCCTAAACCGGCTTTCACATATAGAAGGCTTCATCAGAGGCTGTCGTAGGTAGCGCTGTTCGTCTTGTTGTTGGCGATGAGATAGTTTTTCGAAAGATCAAAGCTGTGTGTGTGTGGTGAGATGTGTTCGAATAATGCGTGCAATTTGAATTGTGTCTGTTCGTTTAGGATGTCGTTTTTATTTGTTTTTGTGTGATTGTTGTAGCGTGACAGAAAATCCACTACTTATTAAGTCATATAAAATCATATAGTTTAATTACATCACATATGTTAAAATAATATTGAATGAGATTTAAGGAAATCAAAGGAATGAACCACGATAAAATAAAAATCCTCATTACATTATATAAAAACCACTGTTTAAATATCAAAGAAAGTATTGAAAGCAACTCATATTATAAGATCAGTAATTTACCCAGGAAGCTAGGAGCAGTAAACAAAATAAATAACACCAGATCAAGAAGAAAGAGACTCAGTTTAAGAGTGGTGAATACCAAAATACCCCAAAAACAAGAAGAGGGAAGAATAAAGTTTGTGATCAGGAAGAAAACAATACCCTGAAACCTTTAGAGAAGAACAAGGTCAGTATCAGTGAATAAATTAGATGCTCCAAACTAAACATCAGTCGAGATACACCAAGTACCTTGGTTTACCCAAGAATAAAGAAGGAAGACAAGAAGACCAGAAGAATGAAGACTAGAAGAAGGACATGAATGAAGACCAGAAGAAGGACAAGAATGAAGACAAGAAAGAAAATAAGAAGAAGGACAAGAAAGAAGAGAGGAGGAGAGGAAGAAATAGTATGAAAGAAACACCGTTGTAAAACCTATTATTATTATTAACTACCATCAACCCCAAACCCACAAAAACGATTCAAAAGAAAGTATAACATACCCAAAATCCTATAAAAATGTAATTATTTAGAAAACTAAAGTGCTGTATAGTATTATAAGAAGTGAACCGACTAAAGCTATTGTGTGATAAGAAAATAAACAAGTCCATGATTACTAAAGGTCTGGTCTGAGATAATAAGACTCAAAATATCAGAACCAACAGTGAAAGTGAATTTGTGTAAGTGTTTTTTGGAAATGCAATAAACTTAAAGTTCGTGATACTATGACTTATCAATATGCTATATAACAACTTTAATATCCAATAATAAACAGCATAATAAAATAATAAAATGGAAGATTTCCAGTATTTTATTATTTTAATGTAACTCTTTATTTACAAGACATTTGTAAAAAATGCTAATAAATAGAGTATGGGAGGTCATGTTTACTGATGTAGGGGATCATAAATAATAATGGTTTAGACCAGAAAGGACTGGCATTAATTTAGTATTCGTAAGTTTAAAATGTTTAAATAGACTGTTTATTCACAGCCATAAAATCAATGTGTTAGTAAAATGTATTTGTAAGAGTTATTAGAAAATAAGATTTATATTATGTGTTTTAAAATGAATTATGTTTGCTAAATAATAGCCTACATACCATTAATAATGTTTCAATAGGTATGCTATGTTAACTCAAAAATAGTTAAAAGTATATGTTCAAACCATATCAGCAATATGTTCAATTGTGCAGATTGCTAAATAATGTTCATAATTATTTATTTTAATAACAGTAGTGTTAATTAAATACTACACCTCACAATAAGTTATAAACCATTTTATTTTCATGTAATAGTAACTATGTAAAGTCAGAGGAGGAAGTAAGATTAAATTTATTTGAGAAAGACAGAAATATAAAATTCTAAAATCTAGGCCATTTGGTGAATTCATAGAAACAATATAAACCAGTATAATTCACTTATAAATCCTGTAAACTAGCAAGATTTAGATAAGGTAACTCAGTTAATCACTACTGGGAATGATCCTATGAGTTAAAATGATAATAAGGAAATATACCTTAACATATTGTAAATTTTCAAAATATATAAATTAATTAATTTTAAAGAGCAATGTCAAATTTACAGATTAACACAAAAAACCAGTTCAAAGGTTTAATTTATATGTATTTAAGGAAAGAAAGAGGAATATGACTAATTAAAATTTATTATAATAGTATTAAGGATAATTTAAATGGAGGAAATTTGTATAAAGACGGAAATCCAATTTTGAGCCTATATTTCAAAAAAGTAAAGAAATTTGTTAATTTCAACAAAATGTCTACAGATATGGACTATAATATATCAATTTGAAGGGAATGAGATGATTAAACCAATGATAAGGTTCATAATTCATGAAAGTGATGAATAAAATAAATAAATTCCATATATAATGTAATATTTTATCATGTGTATGGGTAATCGAAATATGTTAACAATATTTTTCAAAGATTAACTGGGCCAAATTTTGACCAAGTTAATTAGTCTTTTGTTGAATATCAAGCTGAATAGTTGTGTGAAAAACGTTCCTTTAAAACCGAGTCGAATATGGTACTAACAGTCAGCCATTATAAAATAAGTGAATCGAGAGTTAGACGAATTAGACACTTTTTTAACTAAATCTACCAAAACGTTCACGACAATAGTGAAAACAAACACCTAACTTCATGATACGAGTGATATAAAACAGTAAAACAGTATATTTGACACAATTCACTCTACAACGCATAACCACATTTACAGAAACTTAACCCACAGGAGTGAACAAATACCAAATAACTTAATTAACACCAATATACACGGAACACTTCTGCAGAACACACCAAACAACATAATAGACAGATTACACCAGTGCGAGAACATTTCAAACATTCATAAAGGTAATTTTATTGTGATTTTCTGACACGACGACTTCGCAGTAACATATTCAGATCGAGAAGCGGCCATCATTGAATTTTACGGAGCCTGCCTCCTTCATCGTGGTGACATCATCCAAGCCGCCAATGGTTCGACAAAACAAATTTTATTAAACATTATATATACGAATTATTTAAATACTATTAAATAATAATTTTTGAATATATTTTAATTGTTAATGTTATACTTTCTCGTCATCCTTCTCTGACTATTAATTTTAATCGCTCAAAGAACCTGTCTTTTATATAATACATATCATAAATTTTGTTGTGTATGCACAATCGATAATTCCCTGAGATGGAGTCGATAATTGTTCTCCATCGATAAAAAATCGATTATTATTTAAATTGTTCAATAAATCTTTATATTTCCATTATTTTTATCTGTTATTATTTCACAGGCTAATTTAAGATTATTTATCAAGGCTGAGGGACTTCAAGAAGAAGAAAATATTTTATTTGAGTGAGATATTTGGACCAGCAAGAAAAATCACCAATCGATTGCTGACTGGAGTTAATCTATTTAACTCCAGACTTGGTTCAAATCTTCCAGAAGCGCTCGATAGTCAATAAATACCTGCCTGATTATCAAAATTTTTACAAGAACCTTTTAAAACAGATTTATTTCTTATTTACATACATTAATAAACATAAACAAAATTTTTTACTATTTGAAAATTTTATTTTTATAAAATTTTTTATCTACTTTTTGTTTTTTGTAACGACCGGCATACAGCGGCGTCTTACATTGTATATTTCTAATTGTTCTAGAGTGTCTAGTTTTCGGCCTTTCGTGTGGACGTGTAGTATGTTCATGTTATTGTCGATGTTTTTATGTGTGGTTTGCTTCAATGAGGTGGTTTGCGAAGGTAGATTCTGTAGTGGTGTGGAGTGCTTTTGTGTGTTCAATGTATCTCTGTTTGAAGCTACGTCCCGTCTGGCCTATGTAGAATTTATTGCAATTTGAACAATTTAGCTTATATACACCGGGTAGATCAAATTTGTTTTGTGCTTTGGGCATGCGTTTTGATAGTGTGTGTTCTGTTTTGTTAGTAGTTTTGTAAGCGATTCTGTATCCTGCTTTTTTGAATTTGTGGGCAATTTTTTCTGTTTGTTTGTTGATGTATGTTAGTGTTATGAATTTGTTGTTTTCTGTCTTTGTCTGTTGTTTGTTTTGTGTTTTGTGTAGGAGTTTACTGACTATTGTTCTGTCATAACCGTTAGATTCTGCTAGATATTTTATCGTGTTTAGTTCGTCTTTGTAGTCTATTTCATCTAAGGGGATGTTGTTAAGTCTATGTATCATGGTTCTAAAAGCAGCTAGTTTGCGTTGTATTGGGTGATTGGAGGTGTTGTGTATTAGTGTGTCAGTTGTAGTTGGTTTTCTGTATATACTGAATTTGTGCCTGTGTTCTAGTTTTGTGATGGAGAGGTCTAAGAAGTTTATGGTATTGTTGTGTTCGTATTCGGCAGTGAAGGTTATGTTATGTATTTTGTTTATGTGTATTAGTAACTGTTCACATTGTCTTTTGTTTCCCCTGTATAGTATGAGAATGTCATCAACGTATCTGTGCCAATATAGTATTTTATGTGAGTGTCTGTCATTGTTTGTGAGTATTTTTATGTATTTTACATACATAAAATGACAAACAGTGTCTGTCATTGTTTGTGAGTATTTTTATGTATTTTACATACTCACATAAAATACTATATTGGCACAGATACGTTGATGACATGCTAATACTATACAGGGGAAACAAAAGACAATGTGAACAGTTACTAACGCACATAAACAAAATACATAAAAACATAACCTTCACTGCCGAATACGAACACAACAATACCATAAACTTCTTAGACCTCTCCATCACAAAACTAGAACACAGGCACAAATTCAGTATATACAGAAAACCAACTACAACTGACACACTAATACACAACACCTCCAATCACCCAGTACAACACAAACTAGCTGCTTTTAGAACCATGATACATAGGCTTAACAACATCCCCTTAGATGAAATAGACTACAAAGACGAACTAAACACAATAAAATATCTAGCAGAATCTAACGGTTATGACAGAACAATAGTCAGTAAACTCCTACACAAAACACAAAACAAACAACAGACAAAGACAGAAAACAACAAATTCATAACACTAACATACATCAACAAACAAACAGAAAAAATTGCCCACAAATTCAAAAAAGCAGGATACAGAATCGCTTACAAAACTACTAACAAAACAGAACACACATTATCAAAACGCATGCCCAAAGCACAAAACAAATTCGATCTACCTGGTGTATATAAGCTAAATTGTTCAAATTGCAATAAATTCTACATAGGCCAGGCGGGACGTAGCTTCAAACAGAGATACATTGAACACACAAAAGCACTCCACACCACTACAGAATCTACCTTTGCAAACCACCTCATTGAAGCAAACCACACATAAAAACATCGACAATAACATGAACATACTACACGTACACACAAAAGGCCGAAAACTAGACACTCTAGAACAATTAGAAATATACAAACACACAAAAATAAATAAAAACGACATCCTAAACGAACAGACACAATTCAAATCGCACGCATTATTCGAACACATCTCACCACACACGCACAGCTTTGATCTTTTGAAAAACTATCTCGTCGCCAACAACAAGACGAACAGCGCTACCTACGACAGCCTCTGATGAAGCCTTCTATAGGTGAAAGCCGGTTTAGGCTGTAAGGTAAAACTTTACGTTTTTACTTATAAAAAACTTAGTGTTCTGAGTCGTCAATACTATAGTGATATTTATTTAAATAATGTTGCGGAGCGAGTATTATATACTCGTGATGCAAAAGATGATATTGAACTTGAACAATTTTGTTGTGATAACCGGAGAGTACACCAGATGCAGTTCTTGAATAGGGTAAGGAAATTTAACCGGTTTAATAACAATAGTTGGGAGGTGAAATTATTAAAGATTTTAAAATGTTTTAAGGGCAGTTCTGAGATATGGGCTGAAGTACACAGAACAGAGTGGGAAAGTTATGAGAATTTCGAGGCAGCGTTCCGAAATAAATGTTGGTCTGAAGAGGACCAGGAAATATTACGCAGTAGAATCATGGGAACAGGGAACTTTGGGGGGGGGGGCAATAACAACATAACAATGTACGTAATGAAGATATTTAATGAGGCAAAATACTTAGAACCACCATTGCCATTTCGGTCGTTTGTTAGGCATGTCAGTAAACACCTGCTCAGGGTGGTATACAAATTACGTTAATGACGAGAGAGGTGGCGGATATAAATGAATTGGAGAATATATTAGACGTATTTCAGAACATTAGGGACCGTGAAATAGGTAGGCGTCCTAACCATCTAGGTACGAATAATAGCGGGAATTATATGCTACAGAAGGGGGTCACAACAGGGACATGCGTACGTTAAACAAGAAAATCATAGTCTGATGGGGGGGGGGGGTGCTTAAGTGTGCAGGATGCTCGGGAGAGAATTACGCCGTCAGGAATTTTTGTTTCAGATGCAGGAAACTAAGGCCAAATCAGTAGAGCAGAACTACGTTGTCGCAGAACAATATACAACAGCGGGCAGGAGATGACCGCGGGGGAGCATCAAGGAGCAATGGAAATAATAAATAACCAGAACGAGAGGTGGTATATGCAGAGCAGTACCACTGCCAGAACGGAAACTGAGGCCGACAATGGAAGCCAGGACCCCACCATTGTCCACAGAGAACAACAGGGTCCAAGTAACAGACGAATATCATAGTAATGTAATGCAAACGGATATGACGAAGGAGTTGTTGGAGGAAGATGACACGGAAATTATAGAGTCAAAACCTGATTGACGGAGGTAATCGTCACCATAGAAGGCAAGAGTTTTAAAACATTAATATATACAGGGAGCGAAATATCAGTAATTTCAGAAAATGTAATGGGAGAATTGAAGGAAATAAATAAAAATATTCTATCATTACCAGTTGCGGGCGTAACAGTAGTGGGGGTAACGGGAGTACGGAGTAAAAGGGTTACTAAACAAGTACAATTAAATTTATTCCTTAATGAAACTGAGTTTGAAATACCTTTCTAGTAGTTAAGGGACTAAGTTTAGATGTAATCTTAGGAAATGATTTTTTGGAGAGAAATAAAGCAGCAATAGATTTTAATAAACGAATAGTAGAATTTAATAGTGGGAGTGAACCAGCCAGGGTTAATTTTAAGCGGGTGTTAGATGAGATTAGAGTTACGGGAGTAAAAATGATACAAAAGCGGGTGGGCAATAGAGACATAGAAACAAAAGTGAATATATGTCGAGAGAGTGAGATTGTAGAGAATGAAGAGGGAGAGATGCATGTGAGTGATGAGAGAGTATGGGAAAATAGGGCGGATAAATTTTTTAATGAGGGTGGAGTTGTAGGGAGTCCCCAATGGCAGGAGTTGTGGGCAGTTGTGGAATGTTTTAGAGAGGTGTTTGCGGAGTTGCCCGGAAAAGCCAGGAACTATGTGTGCGAGTTGAAGGTTCGGCAACACACACCCTACATGCAGAGGAGTTATCCAGAACCGTTTTCAAAGAGGAGAGCAGTGCAACAGGAGTTGTATAGGATGATGGAGGGAGACATTATAGAGAGATCGATATCGCCTTACTCGAATCCATTAGTAGTGGCAATAAAGAAAGATGGAAGGGTAAGATTATGTTTAGATGCTAGAAAAATAAATCAAATTATAATACCTGACCGGGAGTCACCAGAACCAATAAATGAGATTTTTCAGAAGTTCAGCGGAGTCAAGTACATGACATCTTTAGATTTGACAGCAGGATACTGGCAAGTTCCGCTAGCAGCAGAGAGTCGAAGGTATACTGCATTTCTCTTCAATGGTAAGAACTATCAGTTTAAGCGTTTGCCATTTGGACTTTACACTAGTGTAGCAAGTTTCATAAAATGTTTAGATATGATATTGCAACCTAAAGACTTAGATTTTCTAACAGTATACGTTGATGACATATTAATAGCATCAAGAACATTTTCGGAACATTTAGAACATCTTGAATATGTGTTGAATAAATTACAGAACGGGGGTCTAACGATTAATTGGGAGAAGTCTTAAGTTTTTACAAACAGAGATACACTTTTTAGGTTTTATTATTACTCCAGAGGGAATTCTAGCCAACCCTGATAAAGTAGAAGCTATAATGCGCTTCCCATAACCGAAGAATATTAAACAGCTACAAAATTTTTTGGGTCTGTGTAACTTCTATAGAAAATTTCAGAAAAACTACGCACAGACGACGGCAAGGTTAAGTGCCGTTTTACAAAAGAATAAACAGTGGAAGTGGGGAGAGAAAGAAAGGGATGCATTCGAGGAGATAAAGCAAAAATTTTCGAACATGATGATGATGAATCACCCTGATTTCTTGAAAACTTTTTATGTACAGACTGATGCCAGCAACGTCGCCCTGGGAGCAGAATTATACCAGGAGGATAGCGACAAAGAACATCACACAATAGCTTTCGCCAGCAGATCCCTTTTGGCAGATGAGAGAAATTATACAACTACAGAAAAGGAGTTACTGAGTATCGTGTTCGCTGTGGGAAAGTTCTGCACATACATCTTGGGGAACAGGACAGTCATCAGGACGGACCACAAAGCGCTATCATTTTTGAATACCTGTAGATTAACCCATAGCTGTCTAACCAGGTGGGTACTAACATTACAAGAGTATAATTTCTCATGGGAGTATATTAAGGGGACAGACAATAAAGTACCAGACACTCTTTCCAGGGTAGATGTCACAGAAAATAAAATGGGGAGGGATCTTAAGGAGATAGAAATTTTTCGTTTAACAAGGGAAGATAGACTGTTTGGTGAGGAGTTAAGGGATATTAAGAACATGCAAAGATCAGATAATAAATCTGGTAAAATAATTGCTAGTTTAGAAGCGGATATAGATGGGTCTGAATATAATGTTCAAAAAGATAGAAGGGAGTGAGCGTGATTGGAGATTGGTTGTACCAGAAGGGTTGATAGATAGAATTATTTGGGATTGCCATATAAGGTATGGGCATTTTGGGGCGAAAAAGTGTACGAATGTTTTAAAAGAGTCATGTGTTTTTAAGAATATGGAGAGGAGAGTTCGAAGGTTGTTACGGGTATGTGATTTGTGTCAGAGGTCTAAGGTAGTGAATTATAGGGTAGAAGGGGAGTTGAATTATATTAAGGTGGAGAGGCCGTTTGATTTAGTTGCTGTAGACTTATATGGGCCATTGCCCAAGGATAGGGGTGGAGTAATGTATGTTTTTGTTGTTTTGGACACTTTTCTAAGTTTGTTAAGTTATATAGTGTGAAGAGAGCGACGAGCAGGCTGCTGGGCGAAAAGATAACGAGGGACTACGTGGTAAAGATAGGGAACCCAAAGATAATTTTATCAGATCACGGACCCCAATTCATCAGCGGTAAGTGGAGGCAGACTCTTGGATGGGAAGGCATCATATCCAAGCATTCGGCAGTATTATCATCCACAGTCCAACCAAGCAGAACGGGTGATGAGAGAGATTGGTAGGATATTTCGGGCATATTGTCACGCCAAGCACAGTGAATGGCCGTTATACGTGAAGAAGGTAGAAGAATGGTTGAACAGTACTACCCATGAATCCACCGGATTTACGCCGTATGAATTAATAAAGGGAACAAGGCCACCTAGAATATTGGAACAACTTTTTGATTATCCATCAGAATATCAGACCATAGACAGGAATGTGAAAATCCAACTAGCAAATGAAAGTCTATTAACCAAAGGGGAAATAAGAAAGTGGAGACATGATGCTAAAGGTAAGTGGACTAAATATGAGGTAGGACAGTTAGTATTGGTAAGGAGACACGATTTGTCTAGTGTGCAAGATAAAGAGATAAAGAAGTTTTTTCTGTTATATGAGGGACCCTATGAAATTATAGAGGTAAAGATGAACAACGCATACGTCTTGTGAAACCAAGCAACGCAGGAAATAGTAGGTACACAGAACGCGATGAATTTGAAGTTATATTGGTCGCAGTAAGTAAATGAATTTTAATATATTTTATGTGTTTTCAGAAGGAACTCTCCCCCATTTTCAGCCGGTCACAGCTTCACCATCCCTGACAGTGGATTTTGGTTATTTGGAGGCGGACCATGGTTGGAGATAACCTCAACTAGGGGGTGAAAGCAACGATGGTCCTACTCCACAAATTGGTGCAAGTAGAAATTGAATTTTATTGTTGAACGGGGAAGGCGACCCCTAAAGTTCGTGGATGGACTATAAAAAAAAAACATCGTCAATTGTCCACGAACAAATAACAAATAACGGTTTTATTTTATTTAATAAAACATCCAAAATTAATGTGAATAACAAGTGCGACTCGTTAGGAGTTATCTCATTACCCAGTAGGATGGTCAGTACCGAGATGCTACTCGGTAATGACATACAAATAATTTTAAATGGCGGTTAAACCTATGAAGGAGTAAAGGAAGTAGTTGTAATTTAGGTTTAAATTTAGAAGGGTTAAGATGACCAATTAGCATTATAGTATACTTGTTGCACTTGTTAGAGACTATTGTTGGAAAATAAGTTAGAATGTGTGCGTGTGTACCTAGTTTAACTCCATGGTAGATAGTAGCTTAAATATCAAAAATAAAAAATAGCAGACCAGTGTCTGGTGGTAGTTAAAAGGAAAATGATATAATATGTGAATAGATCAAATGTTGAGTGTAATCTCTAATGGAAGTGAAGTAGTTCCAAGGACATAGTAAAGCTATGGTGATAATATAGAACTGATCAATGGACAGTGAAATTCAAATAATAATATTTGTGAAATTTGTTGTAACAAGTAATGATTTCTTTTACTTGTTGTGAATTGTAGTGATAATGTAAATTTTAAAGTATTGTATGTTTTAAACAGATTCCCTACTCGGGTGGTCCCGGCCTTACCAGCCCAGACCGTGGTTTTGGATGACAACTAGCTGTGGGCAGACTTATTGTAAAACTGACCATGGTTGGTTGCCTATGAAATTGGTATAATTTAGAAATTAACAGGGGGTTTTAATCAGGGAAATCCACACAGTTATGGAACAGTGGCTACCACCGAATGGGGTGATAGAACCGTATTAAGGGCATATGAATCATTATAGTAGGATTACTGGTGTCCTCGGACATCAGTAATGCTGATTTTTTATATAACGCCGAAGCAAGAATGGTGTAAGCAGCGTTTGCACCCTAATAAAATTCAGTTCTTGTGGAGGCAAATGGGCGCTACAGTCCAACATCATTAACCAATAGAGTGTGTGGAAAGTAGCTGGCTGTTACAAGCCAGGGGCATAAATACAGCATTTATGTAACAAGGTAAATGCCTCGTCCGGTTTACCCGGCAGGTGATTTACCTAATTTTAACTGGGTATAATGGGGGATATTAGAAATGATGTATAGAGGAGGAAGTCGATTATGTTAACTGGGGCGAATAACCCGTAGAAATGATTATTACGTTGATAATAGAAGATATGTACTTGAGCTTAGGATGTTTTTAAATGATTCTTGTATTGTTTCGAGGAGTAGTAGGAAGATGCTTAACGATTTTTAAGTAAATAATTTGTTCTGATGTAGTTGATTTAAATGTGTTTTGTTCTATAAAAGAATTTTACTAATGAATTTAATTATTTTTAAATGTGAATTATATAATGGAAGGTATTTGTAATGTTGTAATGGGGAATGTTTATTTAAATTCTGATGGGAATCAGGGAAATATTTTGAATTTTGAAACAAGAATTAACAAGAGAAGGGCATACAGAATGTTAGTATTGAAGTTTCAATGTTGTATATCATGTTATATTAAGTATGTATCAATGTATATGTTAGAAGTTAAGAAAAAACCAGTGCTTCTTAACGCAAACCAGCATAGCTAAGGGGAACCAGATCAGTTGGGCATATGTTATTATACAAGGCCACTATTTGATATTTTGATTTCATGTTTCAGTGTCTGGTGATGCTGTAGTGGCAGTCCTGTGCTGGCCTGCGCGTCAGAGCAGGGGCGTCAAGTGCCTGTCTGGCCTTGCAGTGTTGGGATCTCGAGAGAGAAGTCCAGTAAGGTCATTCAGGTGCGGTCAGTCACTGGACCAGGGGGGTAAGTTGCCCATGATTTTAATAAAACAAGGGGGTTGTGGCAACATATCCTGGCTGATCCCTTTAAGAAGTATGAGAGTGTCAATGAGAGTTTTTATGCTTCGGCATAAAACCTCTCATTGAGGGGGTATTGTAACGGGACAGTTTGGGTCTACCCGGGGTAATTTGGTGAAAAGAGTTCACAACATAATAAATATAAATTTTCTTCCTAAATTATAATGACGTGGGCAGTGTGCATGAATTGGTGTCAAGGTCACCTCCAGAACACAAGAGGAACAGTTATTTTAGCTACATGACCTGTAAATTATGTAATTCAGAAGTCGCACCATATGACGTCAGGGCCAAACCTTAGTTACGTCAGTTTGGTATGCAAGGCGCGGTCAACTCCGCCTCAGAATCTGGCTTCGTCATATTCATAACACAATGCAATGTGAACACGTGACCCCCCACCATCTCAGAACTCAATGCAGTACAATTCGTCCCAGTTGAAATTACACATTTGTACCGGCCGGTCACGAATAAAAGTTCCGGAACGATGTACAGGCGCCTGTACACAACAATGTAATGTAAATCAGTACAAAGAATCAGTTTAATATGAAATGACAGTTTTGGTATAAAAAAGTAAAGGTAGTACAAAAGTGCAGAGTGAAAAAGAAAATATTACACCAGAAAATGGACTCCTTCGGACAGATAAACAGATAAGTAACAGATAGGGAAAATTAAAATAAAATATGAGCTCAGGGGAAAATCTAAAAGATGTTGTATGTGAGAGTGTGTGTATGTCTGGCTTAATTATATATTAAAACCATGAAGCGCTGGTTTGCGTTCTATAAAATTGATTTTATGTTTTAAATGTATTTATTTCTATTCTAAGGAAAAAAATCATGCATAATAAATGTTCTTACTGTCTGTTTAAAAAGTTGTAGCAGAAAGAAGCAAGGGAGGGGGAATATTTTGTTTACGGGAAGATTGAAATGATGTTAAATGGTTTTTTATGTTTTTTGTTGTATAAAAAATTAATTAAATAAAAGTATAACCATAGTATGATGCAGTGGTGCCCTTCCCCCCCAAGGCCCAATGCGCAAATCCCCCCCAAAAATTCTCAGCACTCCCCCCCCAATTGAAGCCTATACAAATTATTTTAGTTAAAAAAGTCATGAAAAACAAAACAAGATCCTACACTACAGTTACGATAATTGTTACACTTGTTAAGTTGTTTTAAATTGTATCATTGTTTTAAAAGATAAGGCGCTACACTGGTGTGGGTGTGGATGAGAAGCAAAGACATCTGAGAGATATATTTTAAAACATATTGGTCATATTGGAACGTGGATGGCCAGTTTAAGCTTACAGAATTTTATCATTAGCCCTAATAATATTGTTTAGAAGTTTTGTATGTCATTACTTTGAACAAAACGGGCTAGATTCAAAGGGTATTGGAGTAATTAAAAACCAAGCAAATATTGTACTTAGCAAATTGTATTTAACAAATGTGTTGCTAAACTAAAAATACATTTTAAATAATTGTACTATTAAAACCAATACAATGAAATGACTAAAAAACGACGTACAATGTAGTTTAAATTATGATAGGAAAAATATGTTTGTGCAAAAATATACATTTACATTAGTTATCACCTTGTTTAAATGTCTTGTACAAAAGCAGCTTTTTTCTTTATACACTTGTGGTTGCAAATTTGTTAATGATTTCTTCGTTTTGTATCTGTCTCAGTACGTTGTTTTCACAGGATAGAATCAACAAACTTGACAGCCAAGAGTCTCCCATGCTGTTCCGAAGCCGATTTTTCACTATTTTCAAACGGCTCATCGTTCTCTCTGCAGAGCAGCTGGTCACGGCAAGAGATGACAATATTCAGTACATCACTGTCAGATTAGGTAGAGCCGAAAGGTTAAGGACACACCTGAATGATCTAATGAATCCTCTCATTATCCATTGGTCCATCATCCTATGTTTCTCACTTTGTAAACTTCCTTCCTTTACCTCCTCATTTTCACTGCCATCTGGACCCTCTGCCCCTGCCGGGATTCGCACTTCATCCTCTGTTATCTCCATCCTTTCAGCTTCAGGGGAATGTAACATGTCTGATATGTCGATGTCTGCATGAGTGACTTTGTACACATTGCAAAACGTCTCCAATTCTGAAGCAATTAGGTCATTGTCCAGATTGTAATACTCACACAGTTCTTTTATCTTATCAGGGTTGAAGTCTTTTACAGTCTCCAATTCATGTGCTATTTTCATAATTCCTCCATGAGAAAAATAAGACATTTGTTTAACCATGGCAAGCGAGCTGTCCGGCAACCGATCATTCAGTTGAGACAATAATGAGTCTAAGACTAGGAAATAAATCTCAACCTTCATTTTCTTTACAGGGTCATCAATTTTTTCGCCTATCGAAAGTTCGTCCATGAGGTGTTTCCGTTTTCGGTTTCGCCGAGTTCGGACTTGCGAGACGTTGTGCTGATCAGAAAATTGTGTTATTGAACTTGTAAGTTTGTCCCACTCTTTTTACTTCCATGTTCCTTAAGGAAATGGAAGTATGGTGATGGCAAAAAAAATCGTGTTCGAGATTATTGCAGATTCTGATTGTACTACACTCAAAACATGAAAAAAAAGTCATTTTTCGAAAAGTGTCTCTGTGTGTGTTTGTCTGTCTGTGTGTCTGTAATATTTTTTTCTATGGCAAACGATAACAGCCACAAATTCAAACAGAATCAAATAATTTTTTGCATACAGTCCTGATTTGCAGAGTACTCAAGACCTGTTGTTTTTGGTGAAGATCGGTTAAGGCAAAGGGGTAGTTTACTTGCAACAGTTTTTTTTAATCAACGCTAATTTTTTTCTATGGCAAACGATAACAGCCGCAAATTCAAACAGAATCAAATAATGTTTTGCATGCAGCCCTGAATTATAGGGTTCTCAAGACCTATTGATTTTGGTGAAGATCGGTTAAGGGAAATGGGTAGTTTACCTGCAACATTTTATGTTGTAACAAGGGTATTTTCTATGGCAAACGATAACAACCGCAAATTCAAACAAAATCAAATAATGTTTTGCATACAGCCCTGAATTGTAGAGTTCTGAAGACCTATTGTTTTTGGTGAAGATCGGTTAAGGGGAAGGGGTAGTTTACCAGCCACGTTTTTTGTTTTAACAAGGATATTTTCTATGGCAAACGATAACAGCCGCAAATTCAAATAGAAAAAAACAATATTTTGCATACAGCCCTGAATTGTAGAGTTCTCAAGACCTATTGTTTTTGTTGAAGATCGGTTAAGGGAAAGGGGTAGTTTACCAGCCACGTTTTTTGTTTTAACAAGGGTATTTTCTATGGTAAACGATAACAGCCGCAAATTCAAATAGAATAAAACAATATTTTGCATACAGCCCTGAATTACAGAGTTCTCAAGAACTATTGTTTTTGTTGAAGATCGGGTTAGGGAAAAGGGTAGTTTACCAGCAACGTTTTATGTTTTAACATGGGTAATTTTTTCTGTGACGAATGATAACTGCTGTAAATACAATCAGAATCAAATAATGTTTTGCATACCTACCTGAGCTGTAGAGGTCTCAATGTCTGTTGATTTAGGTGAAGATCGGTTAAGGGAAGGGGTAGTTTACCAGCAACATTTTATGTTTTAACAATGGTAATTTTTTTTTGACGAACTATAACTGCCGCACATTCAAACAGCATCAAATGTTGTTTTGCATACGTTCATCAATTGTGAAAGACTGAAGGTCTGTTAAATGCCGCCAGTTCGTTAAAACAATCATAAAGATATGCAATTGCTTTAGTTTTTTACTAATAGCTTAGTATGTTGCACAAACGGTAAAAATTTCCATCAATGTTGGATTTAAAATGTTATTCTTGAAAAAATCCCCCCAAAAATCCTTAAAATACACCCAAAAAATCCCCCCCAAAAATTCTCAATGTGCAACTTGCGCTATGATCGGGGGGATCGGGGGGTGTGGGCACCACTGGTATGATGGTAATACAGTTGTACTTTCTTGAATAACCAATTCTGTTCTTCCAGTTCGCTGATCCGAACCCTGGTATGTAATAAAAATTTATTTATGGTTGGTACTAATACAAGATGGCGGCCGAGTTGAGTGACGAGCTGAATTTTGTAAACAAAAAAAAATAAATAAAAGTAAAGGGTAAGAAAAAAGTAATTGTACATAACATGGATGAGCTTTTGAACATAACTGCAAAACAGTTGAAGATTACAATTACAGATTTTAAATCTCCAGTTTCTTTCAGTAATTATCAGATGCCTACAGATTTGGTAATAGGACCATTTTAATTGCAAAAATTTTAGGTTGTTGTTTTCAAAATTACAATACTCAGTTCAACCTGTAATAAAATTCTACTTGATCAAAGTGGCCAGTAATCCAAAATAGTGAAATTAGTTGACAGTGAAAATTAAAACACAGAATTGAATAAATCTGAATAAGTGATTAAAAAATTACTAAGTTAAAACAGTGAAAGAAAGTAGTTGTTACTGGCAATATAAGAAAATTATCTAAACTGAGAAATGAGAAATTGCATATGGTAAAAACATTTCTCATTTTTGGATATGTACACATACATCAAACTTGTGTGCATAACAGTTTATCTACCACTTGATAAATGTATTGAAAAAAAAAGAACTAACGACCTATGCAAATGCATAGACATACTACATCTTTGAGATTCATAGAGATCTCTTTATGTAAAGGATACAAAATAATATTACATCCTAAAATTGACAGGTTAACAATAGGTATAAATTGAAAATATAAATGGAATTAATAACTGAAAAACTCTACAAAATTTATTTAAATAAATATTAACACATTTACAAGAATTTGATGAAACTTTCTGTGGAGTATTATCTTGAAAATGACTGGTAATGTTACTGGATTGAATAAATATCATAGACATACAAAGAGTACTACCTGAAACAAAATGAACTACATAAATGAGTCGACTGTCATAGGTAAATTTCATATTGCTTTTGTTGGCCCATGTTTAATTGCTAACACCTTTGTGAAGAAAAAGGAGAAACAGGTGTCAGGCTACAACTCTTTCTAATGCAAATTTATATTTTGTTATCTGGATCTGTATAGATTATGATTTTTAAAACGGTGGAATAAAATATTAAATGCTAGAGAAATCGATCCTCACAAATTTTGTTAACACTTCTAAAATAAACATGCTTGTATTGCAGTAATTCTTGTAATGGAGTAATCCAATACACACCACACAAATGGTCACCAAATTTAATTATTACAGTAGTCCACCACACAACTAAATTTAGCTGTTGACAATTGACTAATACATTTTGTTAATAGAATACCTTACCACTTAATTCTGAGAACTCAACAGGCATGGTCACTGATTGTTCTTTGCATAGGAGGCAGGGGCATTTGTGTGTGGGGCAATGTTGGAAGAAGGTTCCAAATGTAAAAAAAAAAATACTTGGGACAGTGCAAGGGATCAAGAATTTGCCAAGCAGTATGATTGTGTTGTGATTTTTAAACAATAAAAAAGAAAAAAACAATGGTTTTATACAATATTCTATTGTTGCTCTCTTGTGATCACACAAAAGTTGTGTTTGTCAGTAATATAAATATTTTTTAACACCGCACTTCTGTGTGTGTATAGAGTCCACTGTACTGTACCACTGTCTGTACTGCTTCTGTCAGGAAGAACCTCTTTAATTCAAGTAGGAAATAGCAGTGGAAGGAGTGAATAAATTTGTTTCATCTAGTGTCAGTCATTTGGTTTCTATTGCTGTATAGTAGACAGTGTTTTGTTTTCACCTTGTACCCATATCATGTTTTATTTGGAAACTTCGTATTATCAAGGACTGAGATAAAAAATAATTAAGTAGTTAACTATTATGCTTCCTGAACTGCAGAACTTGCTTATTATTGTGAACAAAGTACATTTATTATTAGATAAATTTTTGTATTAGTAAATTTTTCAGTTGCCGATGTCAGGAAAATTACAAAAATTCCTATTACTCTATTTTGTGTTTTTATTTGTAAAATTGTGTATTGTATATATTGTAGAACAGACAACATACAATAAACAGTAAAAATTCAAAACTTTTGGATTTGGGCTAATATTCCCTATAATATGACATCTGGCTGGATTTCACAGTTCTTTCAAAACTTTGATCCCTTTTTAAGGGCCTGGTGTTAAAACTTTTTGAAATTTCCAAACTTGTACACTGTATTCAGATTTTTGTTAAAATTCTGTTTAATTTGATATCCCACATGGTATTCACGATTTTATCATTTTACCCCAATTTTTAGGTTCTGGTATCCCAAAATTTTGAAATTTAAAAAAATGAACACTATATTATGATTCAGATTATGGGTAAAATTCCCTCTAATTTGATAGCACACACATGGACTGCAGTGATTTTTTCACAATTTGACCACCTCACATTTAGCCTCCTACCTCCCTATTTTTAGAGGGATTTGTCTTAAAAACAATACAATCCTGTAGGGCAAAAGTATAGACATCCATGCTTCAAAAGTTGTCATAGACATACCCCAAACAGATAGACAGATAGACAAATGCCGAAAGGTAGAGTTAGAATTGAGAACTCTCTTCACTCATCCAGTATCAGGGGTAAACCGATATTTGCCTTATTCTGCCTCGATGTTTTTCACTGAAATCACATCTTTCAACACATTTTCTTCAACCAGGTAGTTATATTGTAAACAGTATTCTTGTTTGTTTGCATTCTTCAGATTGTTCATTAATCTTATTAAAATATAATATTTATAATTTTCACTTAACATTGTACATTAAACATTAAATATTTATGGACAATATACATTAAAGAGTAAAACGTTGTACATTGTAATAGTATCAAAATTATTATTCAGGGTCTTAGGCTTTGGTCCATAAGATTCAGTTATAAATTTCCAAACGTTTTGGCCATGCCCATCATCAGTGGTGCGGAAACAAATGTTTAAACATCCACATGGGACTAAGTTTAGATCTTAGTCCCAAACAGGCAGTTTTAATGGCTTTGTTCCTACACCACTGATGATGACCAACTTGGGCACAGATGAAACATGTGGAAATTTCTGCATTGGATCTTATGGACCACAGCCTATCAGCTGGATAATAAATTTAATAGTATTGACAATGTAGTTTTTGTTAATCGTACATTTTAATTTTCTCTAATTACATTACAAATTACATAGTATATTGTACATTACATTATGCATTATAATTTTTTGTTCATTATAATTTATAATTTTTGTTGAATATGTTTTTTTTCAAGCTGTTTGAGGCTTGTCCTGATGAGAGGAGACGTACGTCAGACCAGGCTGGAGGCGATGCAAGTGGAGGCTGTCAGAAGAACAAGTAGTGTGTGGGTGTATATGTGTGTGTCAACATAGTGTGAACAGCCAAATGGGTGTCAGAAGATGCTGATGGGAGTGCCAACATAAAAACTATAATGGACAGCCAAGATAGGGTTGAGTAGCACATGGAGGGGAGCGTCAGTGCGGCGTCAAGGTATAGTGGGGGACACAAAGAATAGAGCAAATGGTAGGGTGTGAAGATAGGAAAATTTAAGGAGTTAGGAGATCAATAATATTACAAGGTAGAGTAATTGTGATGTATGTATTTAGGTTTCTGTGTCTACGAGGATTCCTTGGAGGAGGCTCATCGGCAATAGTTAGAAGATGGTTTATGAGGAATGAAGGTCTGTGGGTGTTCCGGCTAGTTTTGTTGATAGATGCTGTGATGGATTGGATGGACACACATTGCTTAGCGGTTTGAGAATATTTCCAGTTTAATTTATAAAGGGTAGAGTCTAGGTTGGGAAAGACTTTATTGAGGGCATACGAGGGGGGACCCAAAAGTAACGAGAATTTTTCTCTGGCAGTTGGTAGAACGCTAGTTCCGACTTCTCCCGCTAGGTGCCTTCACTAGATACCATTTTGTATCAGTTGCCCTAGCGGCATTGTTGTGGAAACATTAGCACGGTCAGTGTGACTATTTTTTGTAAGCGCTGTTTCACGTTTTCGGCGATTTGTCAGTGGCAGACATTAAATACCAACGTGCTAACATCAGGTTCTGTTTCCTGTTAGGGAAATCAGCAGCAGAAACTGTCGCAATGCTTCGGATGGCTTATGGGGAGGAAGCTTTGAGCCAGGCAAGGATTTAAGAGTGGTTTTCTCGTTTTAAAAGTGGTCAAATGTCAATTGAAGACGAACCACGACCGAAACGTTCCTCGACTTCCAAAACGGACGAAAACATTGAAAAAATCCGTGTTGCGATCATGTTTGATTGTCGTAGAACAATCGATGAATTGGAGGAAATGACTGGAATACCCTGGAGTTAATGCCAACGAATTTTGACTGAAGATCTGAAGATGAAACGTTTGTAGCAAAATTCGTTCCGCGTGTGCTTTCTTGTCGGCTCAAAATCCTTGCCTGGCTCAAAGCTTCCTCCCCATAAGCCGTCCGAAGCATTGCGACAGTTTCTGCTGCTGATTTCCCTAACAGGAAACAGAACCTGATGTTAGCACGTTGGTATTTAATGTCTGCCATTGACAAATCGCCGAAAACGTGAAACAGCACTTACAAAAAGTAGTCACACTGACCGTGCTAATGTTTCCACAACAATGCCACTAGTGCAACTGATACAAAATGGTGTCTAGTGAAGGCACTTAGCGGTAGAAGTCGGAACTAGCGTTCTACCAACTGCCAGAGAAAAATTCTCGTTACTTTTGGGTCCCCCCTCGTACACAACATTGTTACTGGTTTTGGGAGGTCTGTGGTAAATAAATCAAAGAGCTTGCTGTTCAGTGATTCTGTAATGTTTAAGGCGGGAAGGATCAGCAGTTAGCAGAATGGAATGGGCATAGATCACAATGGGACAAAGACAAGCAGTGTAGATTCGCCAGAGTATCACACTGGAGCAACAACTCGGAGTTTCAGATTCGTTTGCGGGCTAGGTCTGTGGTACATTTGATATGTGGTCGCCAGGTTAGCTTTTGGAGTCAAGTGCGATGCCTAGATATTTGCAGACATGCTTCAGGGTTACTGTAGAAAGGCCAATGCGGATTGGAGACTGAAAGAAGTGATTCATGTTACCGTCCTGTAGAGTTGAAAATTAAATATGTTACAACTCACCTAGCATTATAAATAAAAATCTTATCAAATTTTAGTTTCATGTTCAAACTTTATCAAATTTTACACTGTTGACAGTGGTGTAACTTCAGGGGGAGATCAGGGATGTCGATCCCCTCCCAGAGCTATTATTACAAAATTCTATAATTATGTGAATAGGTCCGTTCTAAGCGAGTCACCAGTGTTAAAACAAGGCTTATAAATGATAGTAAAAATAAAAGAAATTATAATATTTGTAAATTAATAAAATAAAGTTCGTTTTTTTTTTTTTTAAACAATGACAGTCACTCGATATCTGGTAAAAAATACGTGAATTTGCAGCATATTACATGTTTGTTTGCTCAAAAAGTTTTTATACAGCAAAGTATTTATAAAATCATATGTGAAGAATCCTGAATTTCTCATTCGTCCTGAGGAAAGTGGAGAGATCAAACTTCAAATAGCCTTTAGCCCCCCCCCCCAGAACAGCTCCTAGTTACGCCACTGATGCTGATTAATAATAACTCCATAGCACGCTGTGGTGGTTATTAGTTTAGTCCAATGGTGAAGTTTCCATAAAGCAGTACTTACAATTTAAAGTGGCCAAAAAATAATTTTTATAATACAGCAGAACCCCGTTAGTCCGAACCCGCTAGTCCGTAATTCCGGATAATCCGAACCACCTCCAGGAACCAAATAGGCAAGGAAGCTATAAAAAAACTGCAGATTTCATGAAGTGACAAATGATTTCATTACATTTCTAATAAAATGGTTACATTTTGCAAAATCAGTAGAAAATAATACTAACCACTGTAATACGTATTAATCAGTAGGCCTACAATTACTGGAATAAAATTCTTAAACAAAACTACAAAAACTAACAAACTACAAAAACAGAATTCAATTATTGTACTGTACAGTACTTAGATTACAGTTTCTATACTTTATTAACAGAATTTCCAAATAAACATTTCAATATTAACACTTCACTTATTCACTGGTTGCACAAAATCAGTTATTCTCTGCTGGCGTAAAGACGTGAATCTAGCAGACAATGCAATATTCCACCAGCGTCTCATGAACATGATGTCCGCCGCTGTAGCGTTGGCATGCTGCTCCACATACTGCAGGGATATTTCCAGCGCCTTTGCTGCTTCTGAATGTGAAATGAGATGTTCTGAATCATCGGCTTCATCCATCACATCAGAATCTTCATCGAAGTCTTGTCTGATCAGGGAAACGATTTCCGTATCTGTCAAAACTTGGTGGTCTTCCGTGTCAGCTGCCACCCACTCATTCACATCTGTTTCGTCTGCTTCTTCACAGCCTGGAATTTGATGCATGAGCTGTAAAACTTCAGTCCTGTCATCAGTTTGTTCCAGACTATCGATGTAAGAGAGACTTGGCCATAATTTTTTCCATGACTTTCTCAGCAGCTGTTCTTTGAGATTGTCCCATACTTCACCTAACCAATAGATAACATCTTTGATGTTGATTTTCTTAAGACTTTGGAGAATGGTTTGTGAACTGTCTTCATTTTCAAGAAGGGACCTTAGAAGAATTTTTTTATACACACATTTCCTGTTTTGTAGCACCTCTTGGTCCATGGGTTGTAACAAAGGTGTTACATTTGGAAGGAGAAAAATATCTTTTATATCTCCATTAACAAGTTCTTCTGTCGAAGCATGTGATGGAGCGTTGTCAATGACAAGTAACGCCCGGGGTGGCAGACCATTTTTTTTCACTGAACTTTTTTACTGAAGGAATAAACTGGACATGAAACCATTCCTTAAATAAAGCACTTACTTATAAGCACAATCCATGCCTTTTTTTGATGCCTGTAGAATACAGGAAGCGAGTTCACATTGATGTTCTTAAATGCTCTTGGGTTTTTTGATTTGCCAATAACCAGTAGTGGCAACTTATTAGTCCCAGCTGCATTACTGCATGCTAAAACAGTCACACATTCCTTGCACATTTTGAAACCAGGTGCATTAAGTTCTTGTTTGGCGGTGAGGCTTTTGTTTGGCAATGCCTTAAAATTTAACCCAGTTTCATCGCAATTGTATATTTCTTGAGGCGAGTAATTTTGCGATGAAACTATGTCTGCGAATTCAGCGATGTACTCTTGTGCAACCTGGTGCTTCGCTGATAGTGATTCACCGGTAATGGATAACTGTCGTATTCCGTGTCTTTTTTTCCACTGGTCCAGCCAGCCGTTACTCGCAATGAATTTAGGATCACCATTCATCAGCTTATTGAGGTGAACTGCTTTTTCTTGGATTAGGGGACCACTCAGTGGAGTACCTCTCTGCCTTTCTTGTGAAAACCATATGAAAAGGGCTTCATCAATTTTGTCAAATTGTGACACTTTTGATGTATGACGCTCCTCGAGAGTCTTCTCGGATGTTGTCGCACAAAACTGTTCAATCTTGGACCGGTTTTTCTTCCAGTCACTTATTGTTGCTTTACCCACACCAAATTCGACTGCTAATTTCGTTTCACTTTCACCCTTGTCCAAACGTTTCAACACTTCAAGTTTATCTTTTAGTGCACATGAACTATGTTTCCGCTTTTATATACAATACAATACCATTTTTATACAATACGCACTTAAAAAACAACACTGAAAACGTATAAGTTGGAATGCACACACAATGTCTCAGACTGACAGGTGTCTCACTACTGAAAGCAAGGCCACGAGAAGAAACAAACAAGAGTGGGGGAAGTGGGATTACTAAGAAACTGGCATGAGTCATTGACGCCCTGGCGCGCCCGTGATAGTAAACAACAATACCGCACTAGAAAGCCACCGAACGTCAGTGTCAATACTGTTCACCTTATCTGTACTATGTAATATTTTATGAAATATTCAACTCTTATAAACCGTAAAATGCATTCGTTGAATAAAAAACGGGCATATATGAGTTACATATAAGTTAAAGACCATATTTAAATCAAATAAATAATTATAATTATTTAATAATAATTATTTCGGGTAATCCGAATTTTTGCCAATCCGAACTGGCCCCGGTCCCAACTAGTTCGGACTAGCGGGGTTCTACTGTAACAGTTATTGAATTAAAATATGGTGTAGACAGTAAGAACAGTAAATAATACAGAATTTATTTTGTATCGATTAAGTGAGGAAACCACTTACAATGGACACTGTTTATGACTAACAACTCTTGAGTGCAGGATTCGCATAGGGTTGTAATCATGTAAGCATGCTTCATATAGATATATTCTCTCTGCTTCTGGGAGTAGAGATTTAATGAGTTTATTGCTTTTGCTAGGCAGACCCTTGTCAAGTAAAAATAAATGTAATTGTTTTATTGAAGAGTTTTTTATAAAACAATTTAATTAAAGACTTCCCAGATAAGTAAAGCACAGTAATTAATGGGCAATATTAATCCTACAATAACAGAAGTATGCACACAATACTTTAAACTACACATTTGTAAGGTAAGAATTCCTACAGTGAGATACCTATACAGTGGGGTAAGTTTCTTACCTTCAGGAAAAGTCATGCTTCACCACTGGTTTGGTCTGTTTTGCAGCAACTTAAATTTACAGAAACATAATTATAAAAAGGATAAGAACAGGTTGCAGATGGGTATACACTTGTTAATTGAATCTACAAAGACTCTGGATTGCAAATATCCACACTTAAGACCAAGGTATTGTGGTACTGATCCCGTACGGTCAAAAATTGCAAACAGAATTATCACTGTTGCACAGCACTATATAAAAATTATTCCGATTAGCGCTTTCAAGCTTCACAGCTCATCGTCAGATCGGAAATGAACAAACAGATGTGAAAACAAACCCTTCACCCCCACCCCCACCTTGCTCACACACAACAAGCTGTAATTAAAATGTCCCTCCCAACCTCTGAACCCTGTCACCCCCATCTGGACAGTTACATATTTTTCTAGCAAATTCTTTGTGTGTGTGCGTGTGTGCGCGCGCGCGCATTCCTTTTAAACTTAACCGCCTTTCTCATTCACACATGTGGGCCAGTCACACACCCTTATTTTAAAAACATCCAATTAGTCCTATGCAACTTAATTCTTAATCTTATCTATCTGTCCTCTATCATTTACTTTTTAATTATGTTATAAAATATTTCTTCATTATCAAATTTAATTTTAGTATTAATTAAATTGTCTAAACCTTTTTCTCCCTAACTCCTCCCTAAGCTTCCTTTCAACTGTGTTATTTACTACTTTTACAATTTTGTAGTCTTCCAAAGGATTAACAAACTTATGGTTGTCTTCTATGAAATGTCTTGCATATAACGAATTTCTTGTTCTATTACCTTCTCCATGTTTGTGGTCAGACAACCTGCATACAAATTTTCGTCCTGTCTCACCTAGGTACACTTTGTGACAGTCTTTACATTTTAATTTATAAATTCTGCTCTTCTGTAATACTGGGATTTTTTCTATGTTTTTATTCCTTATCTTATCAAATACCGTTTCATATTTTTTAATAGCAATATCTACTCCGTATTTATTAGAACATTTTATAATTTTTCTAGTATGTGAACCTATGTATGTCAATGACCCTACATAATTCTTTTGTTATGGTTCTATTTTAGCTTTTTGTATGTCAACACTTTTCATAACTTTATCCACTATGTTGGTATTATAGTTATTATTCCTTACAATTCCCTTTATCGTTTTTAACTCCCTATCTTTTGATTCGGTCTCTTTTAAACACTTCTGAGCTATGTAACACAATGAATTGATTACCGCCATTTTATATCTGTAAGGTGGTAAGACTCCCTTGGTATAATTACAGTAGAAGCCCGATATAGCGCGGTCCGATATACCGCGGATTCGGATATAACGCGGTGAAGAGTATGTCGCCCGTTATTAGCGAAAATTCTTACTTCTAGAGAGTGAGTAAATTATGAGTTGTTTATCGTGACTTCCGTAGCCACATTGGAATGCGTTGCGTTTATTGTAAACAAAGGCTTGTTGTTGGAAACGGCGTTGTAAACAACAGCCAGAATTGCCAGTTCAAGTGTACCTGTAGACATAAACAATTGCCCCGTATTTACAGTCTCTACGTTTCTAAGAATTCATGCCAAGGCAAGCAGCCAACTAAATCCCTCCTCTCCCTCATACTCTTATATTACAGTAGAAGATCATACTCTGATATTATCTTATCAAAGTGTATAGTCTTTCTCATAAATTCGCATAGTGTAGAGTTTTGTGATGTCTCAGAAAAGAAAAGCATATTCTGTGAGTGATAAACTCAAAATAATTGATCGTGTGAAGAACGGAGAGTCAAAGGCAAGTTTATCACGTGAGTGTGGCATCCCAGAAGGAACAATTAGAGGGTGGATGAAGGAAGAAGATAAACTTAAAAGTTTTGTGAACACAGTTGAAAGTGAAGTGGGGTTGCAAAGAAAAAAGACTAAAGTAGGTAAGGATAGTGAACTAGATGAGTGTCTGTACAGGTGGTTTTTAATAAAACGAAGTGAAGGTGTGCCACTGTCAGGACCAGTTATTAGAGCTCAAGCTGTGAAATTCCATAGTGATTTACATGGCAACAGTGACTTCAGTGCATCTGATGGGTGGTTTTCGCGATGGAAATCTCGTCATGGTATAAGCCAGATAAGCATTGAAGGGGAAGCACGATCATGTGACAGTGAAGCTGCAGCACTTTTCCTCAGGCATTAAACAAAGTAATGATCGATAACGATTTAAATGACCATCAAGTGTATAACTGTGATGAAACTGCTCTGTATTTTCGAATGCTTCCTACCAGAACTCTGGATGTGAATAATTCAATAAATAAATCTGGATTAAAAATAAATAAGGATAGAGTTACCCTCCTGTTTGCCACAAATAAATCGGGCAGCCACAAAGTTAAACCTCTCTGTATAGGGAAAAGCCGAAATCCTAAATGCTTTCAACATGTTAACATGACGTCATTACCCATCACATATCGTAATACAAAAAATGCTTGGATGACAAGTGATATTTTCGGTAAATGGTTCCATGAAGAATTTGTTCCATCTGTGAGAAGCCACCTGCGGTCACTCAACCTCGAAGAAAAAGCTGTACTTGACCCTTGACCACTGTCCAGCACATCCACCTGCTGATATGCTACAGTCAAGAGATGGGAAAATCGGAGTCATGTTCTTGCCAAAAAACACTACAGCACTGATCCAGCCATTAGATCAAGGCATCATAAAAGCATTTAAAGTGCATTACTGCCGTGAACTTCTGAGTGCTATAGTGAATTCTGATGAGGAAATGGAAATTTACCTTAAGTCAATAAACCTGAAAACAGTTGCGTATTCAATAGGTCTTGCATGGGAAAGTATTAGTACGGCTACGATTCAGAATTACTGGAAGAAATGTTCCTTTGAACAAAACATTGCCGATGGAAATTACTCTGTTGCCGGATTCACTAATAGTGATGTACAGTCTGCGAGTAGTGCTCTGCATTGCAACTTCACTCTAGACGACTTGAATGACTGGGCAGAAGTTGACAACGGTGAGCCTGTTACAGAATGTATAGGAGATAAAGATATCATCGATGCAGTCCGAAATGCAAATTGCGAAGAAAAAGAAGACGATGACGATGATGGAAATGAAAATGGGGTGGAAGTGAAAGAAGTTATTCCAAATGTTAGTGAAATGATAATACACATAAACAAAGTAATTTTGTGGATGGAGAGGCAAAGTGAATCTAATAATGTTCATCTGCTGCACCTCGCGTTTATAAAACAATACGCGGAAAATAAACGCTGTGCATTATCCCGTCAAACAACAATTACGGACTTTTTTAAGACCAACAATTAGGCCTACAGTAGGTCGAGTGAGCAATGTATAAATAGTGTATTTTATATTCCATTGGATTAAAATAGATTAAAATATTGGATTAAAATACAGTTTTCTTATTTTTTATTTCTACATTTGGTGACGTAATTTACGTACAGTATATAGTAGTGCATTATGCTGTAGCCTTTTTCCTGGTCCTCCCTCCCCATCATTTGTCACTGTACAGGTCACCTTCCGATATACCGCGGTTACGCCTATAACGCGGGGGAAAGTATGTCACCCGACAAACGCACTATATCGGGCTTCTACTGTATATCAGAATACGATTCTTTCCTAAATGTCCCAAACTGTAGTTTCTCATTATCTTTAATTTCTATGTTTAAATCTAAGTAATTTATTTTCTTACCTCCTATATCTTCTTTAAATTGTAAGTTTTTATCCTTATTATTTACCTCATTTATAAACTCATGCACTTCATCTATGCATCCTTCCCAAATTAATAATACATTGTCAACGTATCTAGTCCATAATTTTATATTGTCTTTATACTTAGTGGAACTTATTAAATGCTTTTCAAAATCATTCATGTATATTTCTGCAAGAATAGGGGATAGTGAAGATCCAATAGGTAATCCTTTTTTCTGTATATAAAACTTGTTATTAAACCTAAAATAGTTCTGATTTACACATTCTTTAACTACTTTAATCAATTGCTTTTTATACCTGTATTCTCCCATATTATTATCGTTTATTAACTTAATAACTTTATTTACTGTGATATTGGTAAACGTGTCTTTAACATTCAGTGATATCAATTTTGTATTTTCATTAATTCTAATATTTTCTAAGTTTCTATCAATTTTACATTATTCTCTATGTTGTATTTTGTCCCAAATTCATATTTCTCTTTCAGTACTCTTCTAACTTCCTTTGATAATTTATAAATAGGTGCATTAATAAATGAAACAATCGGTCTAACTGGTTTTCCTTCTTTATGTATCTTAACCTGACTTTTAAAAGTTGGTGCTGTTGGATTACTTTCCAATAAATACTTTTTCTTATTTTCTTCTATAAATATTATCATGTTTCATCATTTGTTTTATCCTTGACTGGTACTTACTTGTATAATCATACTTTACTTCTTCATATGGTCCTTCACTTATAAATTCTTTTCCGTTTTCTTTATGTATTCGTCCTTTCTCAGTAGCACCATTGTATTTCCTTTGTCTGCTTTCGTAACTATAACATCATTCTTTTTTATTGTATTCTTTAGTTTAGTTACAGTTGATTTGATTTTTTGTTCATTTTTTGAATTACCGGTATACAAACTTTTCTTAAATATTTTATCCACTACATTCCCTACTTCCCAACTTATTCTTTTTTTATCATTTTCATTTCCTAGTTTTTTCTTGATTTAATTCTGTTGGCGGCGCGTATTTTAAGCCTTTTACTAACATTTCTTTTTCTTCTGTATTGAAAGTTACCTATGTAAGGTTTATTACTCTTTTTTCATAGTTGTTCTTAGAGAGGTGTTCCTTTTTTATTTTGTTCTTTCTTATTAATTTATTTAACTTGTCTACCATTTTTTTATTTTTATTTTCCAATTTCTATTCTACGTACAACAAACCAAAACTATATAATATTTCTTCTAACTCTACGTACGAGTATATTCTTAACAATTCTATATGTCTGTCATATAATTCCCTATTATATTTATTGATTAAGCCGTAAAGTGACCTTATTTCTAATTTTATCAACAACTTCTCGCTTTTTTCTTTTACTTTTCTAGCTACCGTGTTCTTATTTTTAATTTTAACTTGTGTGTATTTTGGGATGACATTATTATCCAGACATTGTTTATTGAACCATATTTTACTTAAAACCCTCGTCAATTTGACTTTTAATTTAAGATATTTAAAAAGTTTACTTACCTTATTATTGTTGTTTATTACCTCATTGTTGTTGCCCATTACCTGTCATCGATTGCACATCTTAACAGAAGTTTAAATGAAGAAAGTTGTGTTAGTGGTTAAAATCACAAACAGAATTATCACTGTTACACACCACTATATAAAAATTATTCCGATTAGCGCTTTCAAGCTTCACAGCTCATCGTCAGATCGGAAATGAACAAACAGATGTGAAAACAAACCCTTCACCTCCACCCCACCCCACCTTCCTCACACACAACAAGCTATAATTAAAATATCCCTCCCAACCTCTGAGCCCTGTCACCCCCATCTGGACAGTTACATATTTTTCTAGCAAATTCCTTTGTGTGTGTGTGTGTGTGTGTGCACGTGCGTGCACGCGCATTCCTTTTAAACCTAACCGCCTTTCTCATTCACACATGTGGGCCAGTCACACACCCTTATTTTAAAAACATCCAATTAGTCCTATGCAACTTAATTCTTAATCTTATCTATCTGTCCTCTATCATTTACTTTTTAATTATGTTATAAAATATTTCTTCATTATCAAATTTAATTTTAGTATTAATTAAATTGTCTAACCCTTTTTCTCCCTAACTCCTCCCTAAGCTTCCTTTCAACTGTGTTATTTACTACATTAACAATTTCGTAGTCTTCCAAAGGGTGAACACACTTATGGTTGTCTTCTATGAAATGTCTTGCATATAATGAATTTGTTGTTTTATTACCTTCTCCATGTTTGTGGTCAGACAACCTGCATACGAATTTTCGTCCTGTCTCACCTAGGTACACTTTGTTGCAGTCTTTACATTTTAATTTATAAATTCCACTTTTTAAAATACGCGCCACCAACAGAATTAAATAAAGAAAAAACGATTATTGAATGCAAAACCATAATACAAAAACTAGGAAATGAAAATGATAAAAAAAGAATAAGGTGGGAAGTAGGGAATGTAGTGGACAAAATATTTAAGAAAAACTTGTATACCGGTAATTCAAAAAATTAACAAAAAATCAAATCAACTGTAACTAAACTAAAGAAAGTTTAATGAAGAAATTTGTGTTAGTGGTTGAAATCACAATCAGAATGATCACTGTTGCACACCACTATATAAAAATTATTCTGATAATCGGAATAATTTTTATATAGTGGTGTGCAACAGTGATCATTCTAATTGTAAACTAAAGAATACAATAAAAAAGAATGATATTATAGTTACGAAAGCAGACAAAGGAAATACAATGGTGCTACTGAGAAAGGACGAATACATAAAGAAAACGGAAGAATTTATAAGTGAAGGACCATATGAAGAAGTAAAGTATGATTATAGAAGTAAGTACCAGTCAAGGATAAAACAAATGATGAAACAGATAACATTTATAGAAGAAAATAAGAAAAAGTATTTATTGGAAAGTAATCCAACAGCACCAACTTTTAAAAGTCAGGTTAAGATACATAAAGAAGGAAAACCAATTAGACAGATTGTTTCTTTTATTAATGCACCTATTTATAAATTATCAAAGGAAGTTAGAAGAGTACTGAAAGAGAAATATGAATTTGGGACAAAATACAACATAGAGAATAATGTAAAATTGATAGAAAAATTAGAAAATATTAGAATTAATGAAAATACAAAATTGATACCACTGAATGTTAAAGACACGTTTACCAATATCATGGTAAATAAAGTTATTAAGTTAATAAATGATAATAATATGGGAGAATACAGGTATAAAAAGCAATTGATTAAAGTAGTTAAAGAATGTGTAAATCAGAACTATTTTAGGTTTAATAACAAGTTTTATATGCAGAAAAAAGGATTACCTATGGGATCTTCACTATCCCCTATTCTTGCAGAAATATACATGAATGATTTTGAAAAGCAATTGACAAGTTCCACTAAGTATAAAGACAATATAAAATTATGGACTAGATACGTTGACAATGTATTATTAATTTGGGAAGGAAGTATAGATGAAGTGCAAGAGTTTATAAATGAGGTAAATAATAAGGATAAAAACTTACAATTTAAAGAAGAGATAGGAGGTAAGAAAATAAATTACTTAGATTTAAACATAGAAATTAAAGATAATGAGAAACTACAGTTTGGGATATTTAGGAAAGAATCGTATTCTGATATAATTATAACAAGAGAGTCTTACTGCCCTTATAGATATAAAATGGTGGGAATCAATTCATTTTGTTGTAGAGCTCAGAAGTGTTTAAAAGAGACCGAATCAAAGGATAGGGAGTTAAAAACGATAAAGGAATTGTAAGGAATAATAACTATAACACCAACATAGTGGATAAAGTTATGAAAAGTGTTAACATACAAAAAGCTAAAATAGAACCAGAACAAAAGAATTATGCAGGGTCATTGAGATACATAGGTTGACATACCAGAAAAATTATAAAATGTTCTAATAAATACGGAGTAGATATAGCTATTAAAAAATGTGAAACGGTATTTGATAAGATAAGGAATAAAAATATAGAAAAATCTCAGTATTACAGAAAAGCGGAATTTATAAATTAAAATGGAAAGACTGCAACAAAGTGTACATAGGTGAGCCAGGATGAAAATTCGTATGCAGGTTGTCTGACCACAAACGTGGAGAAGGTAATAGAACAACAAATTTGTTATATGCAAGACATTTCATAGAAGACAACCATAAGTTTGTTAATCCTTTGGAAGCAACGAAATTGTAAAAGTAGTAAATAACACAGTTAGAAGGAAGCTTAGGGAGGAGTCAGAAATATTGAAAGAAAGAGAAAAAGGGTTAGACAATTTAATTAATACTAAAATTAAATTTGATAATGAAATATTTTATAACATAATTAAAAAGCACACACAACACTTAAACACAAGGAATTTGCTAGAAAAATATCTAACTGTCCAGATGGGGGTGACAGGGCTCGGAGGTTGGGAGGGACATTTTAATTATAGCTTGTTGTGTGTGATGACGGTGGGGTGGGGTAGGGGTGAAGGGTTTGTTTTCACGTCTGTTTGTTCATTTCCGATCTGACAATGAGCTGTGAAGCTTGAAAGCGCTAATAGGAATAATTTGTATATAGTGGTGTGCAACAGTGATAATTCTGTTTGTGATTTTAACCACTAACACAACTTTCTTCATTAAACTTCGGTCAAAAATTGGTATAGATGGTACTGTCCTGGAACAAGTCAGCAATTTTGAATACCTGGCCTACAGTGTGTTTTATAATATGAGCAACGATGTTGTGAATAAGTTGCATAAGTTCAACCTTATGTGAGAGACCATCAGGTGAACTCTTTAAGTCGGCAAGTAAAGAAACACACCTAAAATTCTACAAGGCAATGGCCCTTTCCACACTCCTTTATGGGTCTGAGAATTGGACTTTAACAAAAGACCAGGCCAGTTGTATCCAAGCAGCTTTCATGGATTACTCTCCATGATCATGGAACTGAATATTGTGAGTATACTCAACAGAATTGCCCAGTATCAGCTGAATTGGTGGAAACTTCTTTGCCAAATGGATGACTGCTGCAGCCCCAAACAACTATGGAACTATAAGCCGAAGGGACGGAGAGGTGTGGGATACCCAAGGAAGTGCTGGCGTGACCAGCTCTAGACTTTACCTGTTTGAGACTAGAACAAACCATCCTTGGTTTAATCCTTGCAGATGATGATGATGATGCCATAAAATGTTATTGTCAAGCATTGGATTAGAAATTGGAGAGAAATTACTAAAGTCGTATATTTGGAGAATCATACTATGAAAATTTGATGCCTGAACAATAAGGAAATCTGACAGTAGAAGCATTTGAAATCTGGTGTTATATGACAATGTGTAAAGAAAATTTCAGTAGACAAAATAAATGAGTAAGTTGTGGAAGTAATCAAGAGAAAGAAGTCTGTGGAAAACTATGCAATGAGATATGTTGCTGTGACGCTATTTGACACACCAGGATTAATAACTTTGGTAATGGATTGTAAGGTAATGGAAATGAATAGCTTAGCATTGGCTGGGCGTAGGAGGAGCTGAGGGTATCAAACCAAACCAGTATGGTGAATGATGAGAGACGAGAGAGCAAGAGAGCGCAAAGAGTATACTGTGAGTAATTTATACATAGAAATCGATGGGAGACAATAAAGGGTATGTTTCTAATGTACATAGAAGCCTTGTTTTTAGCAACATGTTACCCGAAACAAGACTTTTTATACTTTTCTTGAATAGATTTTTTTATTTTAGAATGTATACTTCACCGAATTTATGCCTCCATTTTTTCACGTCAGAATTTACTTGACTACAAGCAAAGAAGCTGTATCCTATATGCTGGTAAATTTACATGGACCGGCATAAAACCGGCGTGGCGTTAACGGCTTCTAGGTTTTAGACGCTTAAAAAAAATCGATAGTTGTACTTTGTCCGTTGTTAAAATTAATAGACTGTTGCAACATTAGCAGTCCCAATAATTTATAGATGTTTTCAATGAGTCCTGAAAATAAAGTAAGCAAGATTAGCGTCTTCCTTAATTCTGAAATAATTGTTTCGTTGTTTAGTCTTAATATATTGTTGCTAACAATATAATATGTATTATTGAAGAAGCTTTGAATTAATCCCTCTTCTAAACGAAAGTTCTATTTACAGTTTAAATTTTGAACAACATTTAATTAATACTTCTGTCAGTATTTAATACTTCTGTTAGTATTATATTATACGCGGTTATGCACAAAATTTATTTTTGTGGAATCGATAAAATGTGCTTCAATTACCGAATTAATCGATAGCAACATTATTGACGGCCAAGTCCGCCATTGTAGTGTTTTGGAAGTGGATAGTGTTTGTTGTTTTCTTGGTTCGTGTAAGATAAAGTTATTGCAATGTTGGCTCTAGGGCCGAAGAAGGATGGTGGACCAAACCCAAAATTTTATGAATCACCAGAGACAATATCGTTGTTCGATGGTGTGAAGTCGTGGTTGCAGAAAAACTGCAAAAAGGTAAAAACTAACCTAGTATTGGTTATGAAGCGTCAGTGTTCGGCCAGGTGTATTAGAGTTATAAGTAAATATAAATCCACGGAAACGCGACATTTGTCTGTTTTACGTTACTTATGTGGTAGTGTAATGACGTTTAGCTTTTAAAAATCTTTCTGTAACCATATAGAAAAATATCGTGTTAGGCAAGCGTATGTTCAAGAATGTGGATTTTTCGCTATGTAACTTATAATTAATGATTACAAATAGATTAAAGTTTAGAAAAGATAATAGCTATGGTGATAACATAGGCTAAGAATTACTGATGTAGTGATAACAGACTTAAAGATTGTTGTAAAATGTGAGCATGAGTGTTAAATTGAAAGGTAGCCTTTTCCTTTTTTATTGATAGTTGTGTAACTCTTGTTTATTTGTATGCCATGCATTTGTCATAAGCAGCTATGACTTGGTTTTCTTTCATCACGAGGAAGACTAGATTATTAATCAAGAAACAAATATTTGTTAAACTGGCTGATTTGCAAGTTGCCTTTATAGAGGCTGTAAGTTTATAAGTTCTTCATCATTTTTGTGCTGAGAAGTGTCATCACATTTTACCCAAGAAATTTATAAGGTTGTGTATTAGGTGTTCACATATTGAGTTTAATTTTAGATAAATACAAGATAATATAAATACAGTCTTATAAAGTTTATGAGTATGAGAAAAATCTTTTCCCTGCATTAATTTATTATTACATTCACGACTTTTTTCTCTCTTTTGTCGGAAGTGGAATTTTTTTTTGTCAAGATTATTAACAAGTAGGCATAAGATTGTGTGTCTGTTTAAATATATAGTTTAAACCAGGTTACCAAAGGAAGACGGCCTATGTCCAGTAAAAATGTGACCTTTATTTTTTGTGTTTATTTATTAGGTCTGAATCAGTATAAGTACAAATCATACAACTTAATAAAAACAATTTTTTTTATTGGCCTGTTATATAATAGGCATAATATATCAAGCACGGGAAATGTGAACAAGTCGTACTATAGACACACTGGATTGTTCTCCAATTCTGAGACAGCACAGTTTGTCATTTCTCAGCCATTCATGATCAAAATGGAATAATTTTGTATGGTAATCTTCACTTTTTATGTGGGGTAATGGCTTTCAGACATTTTTTGAATTCAGTTGGTTTTTTTTTTTTGTAATAGAAAGTTTGGTGTGTTTTGTGGGTTTTGTGTGATATTAGTTACATACATGAACTAAATTTAGAAAAAGGATCATATTTTATTTTGGTTTTTGACTCGTCAAAGTTGGAACTGTAGTTACATTGAAATTGGCAGTTAAAGTTTCCTCATCAGATCAGTACCTGGCAGTAGATAATCTCTACTGTGAACACTGAGCATGTTTTGAACTAAAAATGAGCAAATGACAGTGCTCTTAAACATAAAAAATCAATTTTTTTTGAATTTGAGGCTGCTCTGTTGAAACTGTCCTCTAGGTCAATCAATTCCCTTATGTTTCAGAAGTTCAAGACATATTTTCTTGTATTTTTAATGTATCTGTTTTATAGATGATGGCCATTTTTGTTGTGTGGTGCACAACGTGTTTTCCATTTGTGGACATTTACGTTATTATAAATTTCTCAGGACTGGGTTTTCATAGCTCTTTCAAATAAACTTCATTGTTTTCAGTACATCCCAACCTACAATTTGGAGCCCTGTGTACTGACCTAGTATGTTTTTGTACAGGTGTTCTTTGTATCCGAAATTGTCAAACAAGAATGAATAAAATTAAATTTTCGTAGTGTAATTTATCGAGGAAGGAAAAAATCTCGGCCCTAATGTTTTATGTGCTTTTACACATACACGCGCACGCACGCGCATGTGTGTGTGTTAATTTATAGAAAGTATCAGTGGTGAATAACATATAATTTAAAAGTTACAGTCTCTTAAAAATTTAAATATCTCATTTTTTCAAAATTTAAAGCTGTGATATCTCTGGTGGGGGACCAGAGAAAAATCTGTAAACTACACCATTAAAGGTCTCTATGGCAGGAAAACTTCAGTATAAATTTCAGCTTCGAGATTCAATTCAGAGCAGAGAAAATTATTTTGGAAAATCAAGTAAAATTGGTTTTTTTCCATATTGCCAATCATTTACACTTGTTAGATTAAGACAATTATATTTCTTAAAAATATTTCACTCGATTCTTTGTCTTTTAGCAATAAATTTTCAAGGGGGTTAAGGAAGTTTCTTAAAACAAATGTAACAAATGATTATTTTAAAAAATGGCTAGTTGTGTTTTCTTATTGATATGGAACCATTTTTTGATGCACATGTTTGTAGTAACACCCTCTGTTTTTGGCATTTGGCCTGACTTAACATAGCCTCATACCTTTCAGTTTTAAGATAAGAATGTTAGCCTTCAAACGATAGAAATTTATCTATACATTTTATATAAATTTATGTGTTGAGTTACTCATTAATATTAGTGATAATATGATCAAGTTTATGTGGAAGTGTACATTATTATTATTATAGGCTAATTAATACGTTTGAATTATTTGTTGCAGTATGTACAGACAGATCCACCAACGAGTAAAGGATTGGCTGCTTTGGTTATTCAACTTATTCAGTTTCAAGAAGACAATTTTGGCAAGGATGTCAGTAAACCGCCACTCACAAGGTTACCTGTAAGTCAACAAAAAAGGAGTACAAAGTTATTAAAATCTAACGGAGGAAACTTTTTTTTACTTGTAGAAAAATGTATAGACATTTTAAGTCTATAGAAAAATGTACCAAATTTAAATAGTAGAAGTTTTGTGGCTTTTTTTTAATAGCCAAAATGTATACTTTTTCTTCAGAGAACGTAGATCTGTTATATAATTCTTTGACTGAAAAAAAGATGTCTATTCACTAAATATGTCTTCTAAAGACAAATTTGCATGATGAAATTATTTATATAATCAGAGAGTACATTTTGTGGTGGTAACATGTTTGTAGATGGTAGAAGCCTAGATTTAGGCTTTATGCATATTAATGTTCCAGAGTGTTTACATGTTCCAATTAGGAAGTTACTTAAATGGTGGTAAGATTGTGTGTTTTATCTGTTAAAGTGAAAAGTTTCAGAAGTAAGAGGAGACAGCATTGTTCAGCATTGTTTTTGTAAATTTTTGACCAATCTTAATAGTCTGTGGTTGATTTCTAAAATTATAGGTGCCGGAACACATCAATTCAAAAGTTGTACAAATATAGGCCTACTTATATTTTATGGTAGCCTATAAGTTTACATCAGGTTATTACAAAGGATGTTTACATGCAAGGAATGCAACTGCAAGTACATAATAAAATGGTATAGTTGATCATCCGTGTTTAATATACTGTATTGTTTCTATCCATGCCAACCTTATCTAAGCGGCCACATTTTACACTAAGGGTGGCCGTTGAAGACAGGTGTTACTGTATATTTATAGAATAGGTAGGAAAGGAAATAAAAGAGAGGTTCAAGACTAGAATAAAAATTTAGGATTTGCTGATGTTATTGTTCATTCTGCAGAATTTATAAAAATATTAAACGGTATGAACAAATTATTATGCGAGGAATTTGGATTAAACATAAATAGAAGTAAAACAGAAATCCCATTTCTATATTTAGAGTGGATGAATTCATCCACTTTAGCACCAGCATCACAAGTGATCGGCAAAACACAATAGAAGGATTTGAAATGTGGTTGCAGAATGTCAAAAATAAATGGTGGACAAACTTATAAGTAAACAGGTTTTGGAAATAATTTAAGAAAAGAGAAGTTTGTGGAGATGTATAACAAGAAGACGAGTCAGGTTGGTGAGGCACTGGTTGTGGCATACAGGTTTAATGACTTTGTGAGGAAAGGTGCAATGAAGGGGAAGAACTGCAGGAAAAGATAGAGATTGGATTACCAGAGGTAGATTGTTGAGGATGTGGGATATTGTAGGTATTTGGAGATGAGGAGATTGGCTTAGGATTGAAGAATATTCAGCAAACCACACCAGATGAGTAGCTGACTTTTGATTGATATAGGGTGAATGAGCAGTATTTCTCAACTAATTCTTAAAACAGTTATTTAAATTGTCATGTATTTCAACATATTTCACTGGAATGTTTTACTGCTAGATTACTGCAGTCATCCATTATAGGCTGTGGTAGTAGCTATTAACTCTGAGTTGCTATCTACCTTATCATATCTGTGTTCGTATTTAATTTCAAGCAGCATCTCAGTTATAAAGTTATTGGGTGGCATTGTCTTCCAAACACTGTTGTAGGCCTTGGTTCTCTTTAAAATCTCAGTACCTTATATGATCTACATTTAATCTGCTATTCCATGTGTTAATTATTCTAAAATGTTAATGTATATTGAATCCATCAATTTACTCTAATACATCATAAAAGTTGTATGCAAAATACAAACCAAAATCTACTAAGTAAATATTGAGAAAGTTGATGACACAAAGGAATTTGAGAGACACAGAAAATTTGCATGTATGGTATATAGTGATAAGACTGGAATCTGATAAATTTACAAAATTTTAAAGTTGTATCCCAGGAGGACTCCTTGATGACTTAGGTATGGATAATTGGTACTTTATTTTAGTAAAAACATAATATCTAAACGCACATTTATATTTTCTTGTATGGTAACTTCAGACAGTAGTATAATATGTTTGGCCATAGCCGTGACCACTGATTTATGATCAGAGTGTATTGAAAGATAGTAAATTAAGTTACAATATAATTTTACAACAGATGGATTTTTATGTAATATTGTGAAAGTTGCAGTATATGATTAGAAGTTTTGATATAAAATTGTTTTGTTGAGCATTGACTTTGCTTTTCTGAAAACCAGATGAATAGTTTTGAATATAGTGAACTAAAAGTGGAAGGTAACATGGAAGTACCCTCATTATCTTATGATTATTTAAGGTAAAAATAAAATTTATTACAAGCCATTTCTGGAATTGTGTGTCATTGTCTTGGTATGACATAACCAGACCAGACCAGTAATTGGTGTGTGTGTGTGTGTGTGTGTGTGTGTGTAACCATAAACTGAAGCTTGCACATTTTCCAGTATTTTTATTTTGAAATAAAGATCTCCAGGAACACTAATTTTACTTCATAATTCTACATAATGGTGTCGAAAATGATGATTAAAAGAAAACAGCATGATTATAGTTTCTTATGTATACTGTGAACACATTTTATCTAATTCCAGAAATTACAATTTTTTAATGTCACAATCACTCTTGTTTGATATTTTACTTGCCTCCTTTATAGCTAAATTTGGAAACCCAGTTTTGTAAAGTAATATTTTGTGAAGACTGATTAGTATTTTCAAACACTCTAATACTGCTAATACTCTTTCAGTGTATAATCTTTGTGTCAGGTGACTCCAAACTACAAATAAGTAAATTTCCTTTAAATTTTATTTCTATAACATTTTGGAAAATTATTATTTTATTTGATCTAGGTATGAGGTATAGGGCAGAGGAATTGTGTTCTCAGATTGTTTATTGTATGTGTAATGAATGCAGATATATAACTTCAAAGACAAATATGGGTATCTGTACGGTATAGAATTTTTGAACATGTATGTAATTGTATAGATTATATAACGATTCTCTTCAGTTCTATAGGGTCTGTACTCTCTCATGCTGTTCTACTATTATATACAAAACTCATTTTTTTAGTCACTAAATGATCCATAAATTAGAAGTCAGTTTTTTTAACAAAAATTTCGTGTCAGTAGATTCATCTTAATAAAGTTAAGAGCTTTTGTTAAGTATTATTGATACAATGGTACAAAGGATCACAAGTACTGTATCAGGTGATTTACTTCAGTTTGGCCTCTTATCAGTGAGGACAATCAGAACTACTCTACAAAAAGAAATCTTAAAATGTTATGTAATTACAGTTTGATTAACTAAAGTAATTCCAATGAAACCAAGTGTTTAATGAAAACTTTTAACTAGCCAAAGAAATTGTAGATGCTTCAAGCCATATTGATACACCTGAACTTACACAATTACTCTGTTAAAGTAAAAATCCATCTGTACCATACTTAGAACTTATTTGTACTAACCATAGTTGTAAAAATAATTCATTGTTGCGATGAATTTAGATTTAGATGTTTGTCTTCTAATAAGTATAGATAATTTTAGATCTGTATTTAATTCATTTTTTATCATTCTTTCGTAAATTATTAAAATGTAGTTGGTTATTATGTGAATCTGTTGCCTGATGCTTCTTATGTATTCGTGTTTCTCTTTTTAAATGCAAATTTTTGTAGATGCGCTGCTTCCTGGATTTCAAACCAGGTGGCGCTCTATGTCACATAATGGCAACTGTGTACAAGTTCAAGAGCGAACAGGGGTGGAGAAGGTTCGATTTCCAGGTTAGTAAGGTATGATTACCCACTGTGTCACCTCCACTAACATCATTAATCATAAGTGTTTTGCATGTTGTTTAGTATATACTGTCTCACCAAGCTTGCCTACTACACACCTTCCTTGTATATTTAGAAAAGTTGTCCGTCCAAGTAGAGAGTTATGTTATATGTGGGGTGGGTGGCTAATTACAGTCGCTACCTACCACATACTCCCCTGCACTGCACTATCGTCATCTGTACTGTAGGTGTACACCACTACCTCCACAGTGATGTGTAAGTAATTTTAATGTGGTAAAAAACATATGTAGTCATGGTTTAAGTGTGTTATTGTTGATTATGTTTGTAGAATTTTTTTTTTTTTTTTTTTAATCTTCCCCTTCTGTCATATGTTAATTAGAATTCAAACAAATTAAAACATAATTGTATTATATACCAGTAACTGTTAAATTTTTGTATTTTTGATAGAAAATGTGTATTAAAAAAATTTTATACTTTAATGAAACAATATTTTAAATGTGATATTAGTTAGACATTCAAGGTCAGGTTTGATTGTACTGTTATTACTGGTGTGTGACAGTGTGGGTGCGCGCGCGCACACACACACACACACACACACACACAGTTTCTATAATCTTTGTTTAATTTCTTGTTTTACCGTATGTATTTTGAAAAATATAGCAATGACCTCAAGTAGATGCTTTTATGAAGCTCTGAAAAGACAGTTGTATATAGATGTAATTGCATTTTAAGTATAGTACATAGAAATCCAAAAATTGAATTGGAAGCAAATAGTTTATTCACCTTTGATATGATAGGGTACGATACAAAAATATTCTTAAATCATATATTCTTTAATATGTTGTTCACAATTTATATCTTCCTTATGAGTTGTCTTTTAATTATTTATGACTTATTGTAATGATATGTGAGACTATTCACTGACAGATACATCATTGCTTGGGAATGATCTGATGGTTTGTAACTGTTGTAACATTAGCATTATTTTGTCTGGATATGTAGTGCTGCTCATACTATTTTAATTCTCGATAAAGGGCAGTTGGGTAGTGGATCATTGTGCTCGTACTATAGACACTTATTTTAAAAATAATGATTTGATAACTGAACATTTATTTTGCAGATAAAAAAGTGGTAATTTTCAGTAGGAGTACAGTATATAATGCATCCCCATATTGTTTACCCACAAAAATGCTTTCATGTTGGTGTTTTGAGATCAAAGCGTAAGATTTCTATAGAGAGATATTAACTTTCATTTGTCCAAAATAATTGTCCATGACTTGAATGCGAATGACTTTGTATCTTGCAGATTGTCATATGAGGGAATTATTGAAAATATTCCACAGTTCCACATTTCAGTAGTGTAAGTAAAATATTTTACATCGAAACCATGCACATGGCATGAGTTTGTGGATGTTCTCAGAGCCACCTCATTTTTTATCATAATGACATCTCATATCTTCATGTAATTGATGCATATATTTTTTTTTTGCCTTTGGGGCTATCTCAAACAGAAGGTCTTTAAAACTTTACCACATTCAAGTGTTATCCAGGAAGAAGTTGGAGCAGTACCACAAGCAGTGATCTATTGATATTGAGGAGAAACATGATGATGTAGTGTTGATGTGATATCTTCCATGTTAACAACTCAAATGGTATGAATAGGACTATATATCAATAATTTCCTTGCACATTCACATTTCAACAGTAAAAAAATGAGCCCTATTCTACCCTGTGTTAGAGTTGTTTTCAAATTTTCTGTTGCAGAACTTAGTGGTGACGGTTATTAAATCTGACCTTGAAAATTCTATAGTTTACAGATTGTATATTTTTGTAATGTATTTCCTTTTATGGTAAATTAAGAATTAAAAACAAAAACATTTGAAACAGAAATTACACTGTTGCACACCACTGTAGAGAAAACTCTCAATTAGCACTTTAAAGCATCACAGCTCATCATCAGATTGGAAATCTGATCTGATGAGCTGAGATCGTCATTTCCGATCATCATTTCCCAGCTGTGATGCTTGAAAATGCAATTCTGGAATTTTTTTCTATAGTGGTGTGCAACAGTGAAATTACTGTTTGTGATTATAACCACTAATACAACTTTACTAATTAAAAAACATTTGAATTGTGCGCGCGCGCGCGCGCACACACACACACACACACACACACACACACACTATAAGGTAGTGTGTGGAATAGTTTGTAATTTTGTGTAGTGTACAGTACAGTAAATGTGGTTTTGTGTTTTTTAATGTGTTTGCATGTTGTGAGGATAGTTTTTTTTTTGTTTTGTTTAAGTGCGTTTCATGTTCTGAGAAAACAACCAATTTTATAAGAAAATGTGAAACTTCTTTCTACTATGAGTTCCAATTACACACACTTTAATTATATTGTTATAAGTACATTTTTAATGATTATGTTTCTTGTTATTTAGAATATGGATAACTAAGCTTTTTAATAGAAAATAGGCATATTTTATGTTCTGTTATCATTAGAGCATTAGACACACACACACACACACACACACACACACACACACACACACACACACACACACACACACACACACACACACACACACACACACACACACACACACACACACACACAACACACACACACACACACACACACACACACACACACACACACACACACACACACACACACACACACACACACACACACACACACACACACACACACACACACACACACACACACACACACACACACACACACACACACACACACACACACACACACACACACACACACACACACACACACCTTTTCTAAAATTTGAAATTGGGTGGCAGAGAAATTAGAGGCGACTCAGAACATTTAGACTGATAGAATTGTACTGCCTAAAGTACCAATGTGTCCAAGTAAAGTAGAAGAAACTCAAGAGTTTTTTTTTAATTATATATGTGTTGTCTATGAAATGTTCTTAAATAATTTTTGCTTCAGTAATCTCCTTTTACATGTACGTATTTGTCTGATGAAATAACATTTGTTACTAAGAATTAAAAGTAATATCAAATTGTAATGAAAGTTGTGGCTTAGTGAATAGAGTTTATAAGTACCGGTACTTCAGGTGTTAAAGATTTTCTAAAATTTTAAATGTAGAGACATTATTTTTAGGTAATTTTTTTTATTTTTTCAAATGACAGTAACATTAAATGTTACATTGTAACTTCTTGTAAAGTATCACTGTGCCCAGGCATTGTCTGCATTATTCAGAAGAATGAAATTAAATATGCTTTTGTTGTTTGTTCTGCATGTGTGTTTGTGGAACTAATACAATAACACACTTCTGTGTTTCTTCGACTTTTTTGTTATTGTTCTCATTCTATTTACACCTTTCTTATACTATAGTGTGTAGTCGCTAGTGTACACTTTTAGTGTAATTTGTTAAAATGTTTTAATAAATTGTTTTCATATTTTTTGTGTTTATCTTTCAGAGCCCGTCCAGAATGGATCGGAACGTTGAAATGTTCATGAATGTCGAGAAAGTACTGTTACAAAACAAGTGCCTGACAATGCCAAATGTCTATGTCCGATCTGACGTGGAGAAAAGTGTTGCTACTCGTGTTAAGGATATTGTCAAAAGACATCAAGGAACTGTTACAGGTCAGATGAGATGTCTTCTATACTGACTGTCATTCAGTAAATATAACCATAACCTGATCAGAAATTTAAGATCACTTTTATGTATTTTTTTCTGGTTTGCGTGTGCTGTTTGTAAGTGTGTACATGTTTTTTTTTATGAATACAGTGTGTTGATTTTTTTCTTTTATGGTCAAATGGGAATTGGTGTGATCAATCATTTCATGATTGTGTTTTATAGATTCTTTGCTATGACACTTTAAGAAATCTGCGGTTCCTGGCAGATTGTAACACAAAAATTTAATGATAATAAAAATCAACGAACAGTAGCAGTACTCAACATTCCTCATTTTCTGGTTCAAGTAAATTATATATTTGGATGGAAGTAAGAAAACATAAGTATATAACTCTTTAAACTCTCCCCCCACAAACACAAATGACTATAAAATGTCTTTTTACAGACAATGAAGAAGAGGCAAGTCATATAATTTATCCAGTGTGTGACCCGTTGGATGAAGAATATGCTCGTCCAGTGATGAAAAGAGATCGCATGGTCATAATGCATTGGTACTATTTTCCTGATTCCCATGATTCATGGGTGCAGACAGATCTCCCAATTGACCCTCCAGATTCACCAGCACCACATCCTCTTCCTTGGAGGGTTTGTGTCTGTTTTTTAATTATTAAAGAAATTAATTGTAGACCTTATTAAAATCTTGCTACGTTTTATTGGATTCATGTATATGTAGTGCTTGCTTATGTAAATGTATGTACTCATATTATATGTAATATTTTATATTACACTGTACGTTGTATTATATCATGTATATTATATTTTACCAGTTTTATAATAACAGTGGTTATCTAAATTGCCGTATTTGGCAAGTTATTCAAACAAATTAAAATATTTTCGAGAGAAAGTATTTCATTTGGTTGCAAACAGTTATTTTTTGTAGATTTGTAAAACTCTGTATTATCCTTATTGCCAAATTGTTGTTTGTTATGTGTCATGTAAGTATATGTGACACATTTATATGAGGTGGTATCAAAATGTTCCAACATGAGACCTATGTACAATAAAGTACCTAAACTTTGTTCACCTAAGTTTGGCCATCTTTTGGCCATCTTTCTCAAGTTCTCTTGTATGTTTTCTGAAACCACTCCCTGGGAGTATTGTTCTTGAAGTGTGTTAAGCAGCATCAATGGTTCACTCATGATCTTGTCCACTGTTTCAAAACAGCAACATTTCAGCTTTAGTTTTTTTGGGGGGGGAAGAAAAGAAAGTCAGGTGAGGAAGGTGATCGTGTTGTTATGGCCTAAAAAATGATACGTTTCAAATGTTCAGTAAGCAGGTGCATTTTCGTGATGAAACATCCATCATGAACAGTCCCTTGATGCCTTCATGAACAGTTGAGGCTTTTTTCACTGAGAGTTTTTCCTCAGACACCTCAGAACATTACAATAAAACTGGGCATTAATGATCTGGCCCTTGAAGATGACCTCACTTTGCTAACCCCACAAATGTCAAAGAGAATGATAAAGATGCTTCTGACCTGCCTTGTATTTTCTGTTTTGGAGATGCTGGGCTCTTCCACTGCAAAGACTGTTGTCATAAAACCCAAGTTTCACCTTCAAGTATGATGACACGTGACTTGGAGGTTGAGTTATTCAAGATCCTGACAGAGCTTTACATGGTGTGTCTTCTCTGAAGGAGCTGGAATGTGGCACAAACTTTCCAGCACTGCGGTTGCTGTTCAAATCAGATGTGAGGATTGCCTGTGCTGTTCTGTTTGACTGGTTACAATATCAGTGCATGAATGGTTCTGCAACAATTCTCATGCACATGCCCCAATTTTGTTCAACATTTTTGTGAATTGGGCATGTGAAAGGTGTCACTGACAGTTTGTCATGTTTCAGTGATGCTCTGCAACTCTTGTAGGGTGAGTGCCATTCGATACACCTCAGAAATTAATTGGTTCATTTACCATAAGCCTACCTAATCCTTTGAAAGGCCTTCATCTCAATTTTCCAGGGTTGATATGGAATTAGATGTAAGATTTCAGTTGTAGATTGTAGCTTATATTGATATTGCAGATAAGGTCACAAAAAACCATGTACTGCAGCTTTGATATTCACAGAACTTAGCACTTAACTACACTAATAATGAGAGGCACCACTGTTTATGACTATTACCTCACCGAGTCAACAAAACATGCAGAAAAAATGTGAACTAACTGAGTTCAGAGACAAATGCGCATGCGCGTCTCACCCAACCAAGCAGTTTACAGTCATACTCAAAAGTTTGTCATTTGAATGTATGTACTCCCAGCGGTGAATATCGTGAGGTCTAATATTTGCGCTTGTTCGTGTTACAGAGTTTGTCATTTGTATTTATATTTACTAATTGTGAGTATCATTGATCTGGGGTATAATTAATATTTGTGTGTGTGTTCGTGTTACAGAGTTTGTCATTTGAATTTATATTTACTAACTGAGAGTATCGTAGCATTGATCTGCGGTATAATTAATATTTGTGCGTGTTCGTGTTAGAGTTTTTTCATTTGAATTTATATTTACTAATTGTGAGTATCATTGATCTGCGGTAGAATTAATATTTGTGTGTGTGTGTTCGTGTTACAGAGTTTGTCATTTGAATTTATATTTACTAACTGAGAGTATCGTAGCATTGATCTGCGGTATAATTAATATTTGTGCGTGTTCGTGTTACAGAGTTTATTCATTTGAATTTATATTTACTAATTGTGAGTATCATTGATCTGCGGTAGAATTAATATTTGTGTGTGTGTGTTCGTGTTACAGAGTTTGTCATTTGAATTTATATTTACTAACTGAGAGTATCGTAGCATTGATCTGCGGTAAAATTAATATTTGTGCGTGTTCGTGTTACAGAGTTTATTCATTTGAATTTATATTTACTAATTTTGTGAGTATTGTGAGTGTAATTTTTATACTGTTCTTTTTATACAGCTTAATTTCCAGACTTCAACACCACACTTTTAAAATTCATTAACTGTAGAATTGAAAGATGACAAGTAACAAACAAAGGCCTACAATTCGCAGTCAAGGACGCCAAATAGTTGGGCGAGTTATTGAATTTTTTGATGAAGAAAAGAACAGTGGTTGTTATAAGTACCCAATAAATAACGCGACAAAGCGAGCAGCAGCTGCAACAGGAAAGTCAGAAACCACCATTTGTAAGATACGGAAAGAGATAAAAGTGTCAAAATCTACTGGTAGAAAACTGAGCACTCCTGGAAAGACACGTCAGCAGAGTACAAGAAAAATTGTTTTAGATGATTTTGATTTATGTGCAGTCCGCCGTACGATACAGAATTTTTATACTATTAAAAAGCAGGTTCCTATGTTGCAATCGGTTCTTTCTGAATTAAAAAGTGACATACATTTTGAAGGAGGCAAGGAAACTTTACGCAGAATTATACATAAGCTTGGATTCCGATTTAAAAAATGTAAAAATAAAAGAAGTATATTGATGGAGAGAAACGAAACAGTTGCATGGCGAGCAAGATACCTACGAAAGATTAGGAGGAATGACACCTGTGACAATAAGCGACCTGTTATTTTTCTCGACGAGACATTCATCCATCCCACTTACACAGTGAACAAGTGTTGGCAGGATCCTACGACTAGTGGAGTTTTAAAAAATAATAGTACTGGACAACGCTGGATTATTGTTCATGCAGGTTGGGAGAAAGGTTTCATTCCTGAAGCCTTTCTTATGTTCAAGTCACAAACTACAAGTGGAGACTACCACCACGAGATGAACTTTGAAAATTTTTCCCGGTGGGTTAAGGAAAAACTGTTGCCAAACCTTCCAGAAAAGTCTTTAGTTGTTATGGACAATGCACCATACCACAGTGTACAAGAAAACAAACCGCCGACTACAGCTTCTCGAAAAGCGGAAATCCAGGAATGGCTAAGAAAAATGGGAGTCAGTTTTTCAGAAGATATGACGAAAAGTGAATTATTGGAAATAGTTCGTTTTTGAAAGCCATCACCAACGTATAAAGTAGATACGATTTTTAAAGAAAAAGGGCACGAAGTGATAAGATTACCTCCATACCACTGTAACCTGAATGCCATTGAGTACGTATGGAACATAGTTAAGGGACAAGTAGCAAAATTCAACGTCGATCAGAAAGCAGGTGATATTAAAAACCTCACCGAAAATGTTATTGCTTCTATTTCAGAAAGTGACTGGAAGAAAGCTATACAGCATGTAAAAAGTGAGGAAGATAAATACTGGGAAACTGATGCTTTGATGGAAGACGAAATAGAGAAGATTATAATATCGGTTGGGGGAGAAGAATCTTCTGACACTTCCACTGATACAGACGACGACAGTGAATGCTTTAGTAATTTATCGGATGGATGTGAAATGTCTGGTGTTGAAGAATTAGAATAGAATGCCACTTAATATGAAAACTATATCAGTGCTTTCACAACATTAAAATTTGTGTTGAGAGAAGTGAATTTGAGTGAATAGTCCAACTATTTTTTTTTCCTACTAATTATTGACAATGTTATGTTTTTCCGGTACAAATTAGCATATGCGTTTTAATTTATTTCTCGCGGTATTATGTTTTAAAAAATAAGACAAAGTTATAGTTTTAGTGATATAATTGTTTGAAAGACACGTGAATGCAACTTCTCAAGATACGCTTCTAAAAATTTCATCAAGGTAAGATTTTCTCCATTATTTATTAAAAGGTAATTTAATTCATAACCACGAATCAGTAGTGATAATAATTCTGTCTTTAATACTAACGAATAACACACAATAATTAGTATATGGGCATTAGCCAAACTGAGAATTACAGAAAACGTAAAAAGCAAAGTGTCATTACTTCATTGTTTACATCGAGTTCCAAATAAATACAATTATGACTTACTCAGTGATACTGATAATTGTTGTTTCGTACGTAAAACCTGTTCTGTTGGAGACAGAACAAAATCAGTCATTTTGTTTGAAATATTTCTCTTATATATCCTGCCATAAAAACTATTATGAAAGTACCTTTGTAAATTGTCTTTGACAGAAATAACTTTACCTGATCCACAACAATAACGGCCTACCCTTTACCAATATACCGTTATTGCTTTGTAAAATTAGCCACTTTGTTCAGACTTATTAATACCTACCGACTTGTCAACCTGTCCTTTGTAAAATATTAGATCTTGTTGTTCATAACGTCCTGAAGTATCAGTAATAGGTAATTCATTATTTCCTAGTATGGAACACTTATTTGTAAATTAAATACTAAATAGAATAATACAGTGATAAATTTAAAGAATAATTAAAGTTCTCTATAGACTCATTAATTACATATTTTAATCCGATTTTAATTATTTCAAAAATCTAAGTACTTTACTCAATAAAAATAAAACAAAAAAGCAAACCAAATATGGTTTAACTTTTAATCAGTTAATTTTGTTTTAACTTTAATCAGTTAGTTTTTGTAACTATTAACTGTAACTTTAACTTAGTTAGTTTGTTTGGACAGTAACTTTAACTTTGATCAGTTAACAATTATTATGATCTTTCCCAAGTCTGTTTATAAACTTGCTAATTGAATAGAAATTAAATTCACTTGTTCCACATAATTTCACTCGTTTATAGAACTACTATTTGTAATAGCAAAACCTTTCTCTACCAGCTAACTATTCATGTTGTAATTCGAAAAAGCATGAGCAAAAGTAACATAAATTTATACATGTATGAAGAGTACAAAAAAAATTAAACATTGAATAGCCTCATTGACATATTAAGCTCCAAACTGAAGTAACAATAATCCATTTATGTTGATCAACATCAGAGACACAACTAGTTATGGTTTACAGGTCAATACCTAATTGAAATTGTGGAGTTTATTGCTCATATTGTTTATGTTTATGGTCAAAGTAATTTAATAATTTATGAAACGGTGTAGAATAACAATTTTGACACCATATGCGTACAGTTTAAGTATTAAAATGCTCTAACTTTAATTTTTGCACGAGTAAATTATCTAGTCGCGTATGAGTTTTACTTTGACTGTACAAACGTCAAGCAGCGTAGGGAAACGTACTGAACCCCCACGCAACTGGCAGTGCCAGTGCTGCTACGCTTCCCCTCTCCAGATTCTATGTTAACGGAGCCATGTAGTACTGAGTGCGCATGTACAGAGCTGGTCTTGGAACTTTTTCTTATCACTTTAAGTAACTATTTATTTTATAGATGTAGAATAATTATTTTTCTTTTCTTGAACTTATATTTTTATTTTCTGAATAAACTCTGATATCGAGCAGTAAGGTTCAGTGAATTTACTACATTAAGAAAAGGTAAACAAATACTTGCAGTGTAACATATGATTTTAAAGTTATTAATAATTTTATATATATTAATCATTTATTTTAAAAATCGACATAATTATTAGGTGTTTGAACCATATTTCATCTTGGACAGTTTTTATTATTAATAATAGTTGTATTAAACAGGTGGCAGCTTCATGGGCTTTGGATCTTGATCAGTATAATGAGTGGATGAACGAAGAAGATTATGAAATAGATGAAAATGGAAGAAAAAAGGTTCACAGGGTGAGAATAGTTTGCTCTTATGAGCTAATGGATTTTGTGCATTTTAATTAAAAAAAAATTGTATTTTTAAAAATTAAATTTGGATATGTGTTTCATTGTTGGAAAAAATAACAATACTGTATTGGCCCAAATATAAGACGATGATTTTTTCTTTAAAATGCCCTTCCAAAAACTGTACCCATCTTATGTGTGGCAACCTAACATATAACAGTGTTATATTTGTACTTGCAAAAGTGTACCATTTTTTTGTATGATTTACCAGCTGCACACGCTTGCCATATGTGTAGCAGGAATCAACAGGCATGTTATAAGAGTTCAAGGTGACGGGGACATGCCTGAATCTGTTTTGCCGTATTCCATTAAAGATTGTTTTTGAAACTGTGTACCAACTCTCCTCCGATGACCACTGGGGAGTTGCCGAATTTGTTCATAGAGTTTCTGCGAGACATTAGACATCTCCTGGTTCCATTGACCAGGGAATTTTATGAATCCATTTGGCCGGATGTATTCAAAGATTTTCCGCATGATTTAAAACCATTTCACCACTTCCCTTTTAGCGGAATTTGATGAACTGATGTCTAACTTGATGTCTGCGGATTCAGGGGCAGACTTACCATCTGACTGCATGACAGCTCCCCACATGCAGCCTCTCATGTTTCTTTAATAAATTGGCTACTGATCGCTGTGCAAACACGAGACTGGTACCATTGTCTTAGGTTGCATCCTACAACCTTCAGCCAGCAGAACATGCGATTATCTGATTCCCTGAAAGCCAAAAACACGCGTGCTTCCACGAAAAATCGGCTACCGATCACCATATGAATGCGAGACCTGTACTGTTGTCTTAGTTTTGAAGCCCCTACAACCTCCAATCATCAGATGTTACTATGGACAGGAAGTGGGCAAAATCAGTTATAGTTAGATCTACAGGTAATGAAAAATTGTGATCACACATTACTGTGATATTAGGAGTAACTGCCAATAGTATAAGACTTACTCCGTACATTATTTTGAAGAGAAAAATGGTTCCAAAGAACACATACCAATTGGGATTGTTTTTAGAGCACAGTAAAAGGGGTGGATGACTCTAAAATGGAAGAATTTATGACAGATTGGCTTAAAGTTGTTTGGGGACGTTGACCAGGTGTTTTATTAGGGCAGAGACTGTCAATTGATGCAACTTAGAAATTAAAGAAAATGGTTGCAGAAATGAACACTGTTATAATCCCTTGGGGAATGACTCAGATTCAGGTTTTAAATGTGGTTGTTAATAAACCATTTAAGGAACACTTAATGGAAGAAATGTAGTGACTGACAATGAAAACCATGCATGGAATCCGACAGGTAAGTTGAAGAAACCAAGCATACAGCTATTGGCCCAGTAGACAATCATCCTTGGGGGAAATCAGAAGTGAATCCATTGTAAAGGGGTTTAAAAAATGTAGTGTTTCTTCTAATAACACTGATGGGGTGCAAGGATGACATGTGGAAAGACTCCAGTTATGAATTTGATTCCAATAGCAGTACTGAAGATGAACTTTGAGAAGACAAAATGAAGATGATGACTGGGACTAAAAATAATGAGACACTTTATTACTTATAATTTCACTTTTAATGTAAAATAGCCATATTTATTTAGTTTCAGCTCAAGCTATGTTATTTAGATTATTTAATTATCTTTCTCATAGAACTCCTCAAAATATTTAGGGTCGTCTTATATGCAGGCCCATTTTTTCTTGTAAGACACCTTCAGAAATCTAGGGTTGTCTTATATGTGAGGCCGTCATATGTTCCGGGCAATACAGTAATTGTATGATATTCAAATAGTGGAAACCACACACACACAAAACTGTTAGTATAATAATAACAGTGGTTACCATAATTGGTGGGTTTTGTTAAACACGCTCTACTCAAAAATTATAAGTTGGAGTATTCGAATTTTAGACAAAGCTTTGTGAAGTCTGATTATGTATCATGAACTTTGTAGTGTTATGCATCTATGATAGTTTTTTTTTTTAAATTGTAGCTGAGATTGTCAGTTGAGGATCTAATGAGTCAGTCGGATCCAGATCGATCAAAAAAGAAACCAAAAAGGAAACGTTCTCCATCTCCTCCTCCCAAACCTGGAAAAAGGAAGAGGTATTTTTGTTTAATTAATCTTGTTTAAATATGACACTTATTATTTAACCTTAATTTTTAATCACTAGTGCTTGTATTTTTTACACATCCAGTGTGTTTATGCATGTATTGTTTGACAGGAATAATAGTAAACTATTCATTAAAAATGTTGGCCATAAGAGATGAGCCCTGTCCATTTGTCCAGTAATGGATGTGCGTGTGCGCGCGCACGCACGTGTGTGTGATAGAGAGAGAGGAGAAAGACTTCAAATTGGTTATAATTTTGTGAATAAACAAATGGTTTCATTTTTAAAACCTTTTATGGTAGACATAGATTATGTGTTAAAAATAATTTTACATTTTGTGACATGTTTTACATTTTATAAATGTTTTGATAGGCATAGTTGTGATAATTTTTCCCTTATGTAAGCTTTTTGTGTAATTGTTAATAAATAATTTTAATTAATATTTCAGGATTTCAGGTTTTCTGATTATTGTTAACATAGTGGTTCAATTGGACATTATTTTCGTATGGTATTTTCCTTTTCAGCAACTCAGTCATACTTGATGGTATAAAAACCAGTCATTTTTTTTAAGTGATGAAAATTGGTATTACTTTTCTATTTAATAAAAATCTTTAAAAGTTCAAACATTTTATATTAGTTACATTTCACATTTGTGGCACAATAAGAGGCCTATTCTGTGACGAACATGTGCTTTCACTCTCTCTGCTCAGCTTTTTTCCATTTGAAAACTGTGTAAAGCTGCTAGATCTCTTCACGCCAGTTTTACCATATTATCATTGTCTTGCTTGGGACAGTCTGTAGAGATAATTTTTTCTTGTTATCTGTTTGTCATTATTAACTCTTGTTGACTTATTACACAAATCCACCATTGTTATATATTTTATAATATAGACTGAAAACGGCTTGTAATATTTTATGTGATTATTTTGGCTCCCTTAAATCATTTCTTCATATTTTGTGTTCGTTTAAGTAGTAGATTTTTAATGAACTCTTCAGATTTTGGCATGTTCATATCAGATTAGATATGGTATTTTGTTAAGTAACTGGAATTTGATATCGGCAAAGTAAGTAAGACTTTTAGTTTTCGTAATTGTTATTTTAATCCATCATTAATAATTTTTAATCTGGTAAAGATGAAGAGCATGTTAAAATGATATTAATAAGGACAAAAAACTGTTCAAGTTTTTCTCACACTGTCAACAATTACAGTGGACGTAGCCCAGCTGTTGTGAATCCAAAGAAGATAAAAAGTGAGGATGAAGCAGATGATCTGACAAAAGATATGCCAGAACCGATTCCTGAACCTAATGTGCAGGAAGTAGTAGTTCCAAAACCAGGTCAGTCAAAATGTATACTTTATTATACTTTTTGCATAAATGTTTTATGTGTGATTGTATTGTATAGTTATTGAAAAAATCAAATTGTTATTGACAAAATCAAACTATACTCCGGGCCACCTTTTGAGCAGACTAAAGCGGAAGTGAGGGAGTAGGCCAGGGGAAGGTGCGGGTGAAAGGGGCAGCGCGTACGGTGTTGTCAGATGGTAGGAGAGGGGCAGGGGGCGCACGCCTGTCAGCACGAGTTATGGCAATGCTGTCTCCAGGCGGAGCTGCCGCACTTACTTACAGTGAGCAAGTTGACAGCTGTGCTGTATTGTAGTGCTAGAGCACAACTTTAAATCGCGCGCCGGTTCATTTGGCAACCAAGGCGAGTGTGACGAGGCGACGACATCACTTCCGCTTTAGTCTGCTGAAAAGGTGGCCCGGAGTATAGATCTTAATGACAAATATAATTTTTTAAAGTCTTACTTTGGAGAAAGAGGTCTTTTTATTTTGACTGCTTTTGCTGGAAGGGGGTTGAGTCGCCACTGCAGGCTTCTTTGTTATGTTTTTGGCTCCAAACATTAAAAGAGAAAACAGTAGTAATCCTACTTTACAAAGCATTCCAGTTAGATGTCCATAACCAGTGTTGAAATTGTACATAGATGCACAGATCATTTGCACATAAATTGCTTGAATTAACATGTAACAGAGTCTTTAAATAGAGAGAATATATACTTACAAAGACATACTTTTAACTTTTGAAATAAAAGTGAAATTTAACTATATGAAAAATATATTGTACTAACCATCTGTGACTTCCCGTATGATGTCCTTTCTTATTGCGACATGTTTCGAGACACTTGTCTCATTTTCAAAGCATAAAATATTTAGCACATATCATTCACTGATACACTTGTCAAACGTTAAAACCATAAATAGCACAATTTAACATATAAACTATATACTTTTTGTAACATGAATCGGGCAAACAGTGTACACTGCGCAGCGACCCACCGCGCATTAACCGCAAATGATTCTTGTTATCTTAGTATCTCAACGTGGTGTCGTACAATATATTAGATTTGAATAATAACTGGTCGTTCAAGATGTGTGGCTTGGTACTAGTGTCTCTGAACGCTTTGTACACCTCAAATTCCTCGAGTGCGTTCATATAACGTCCTCTACTACAAAAGTGGAGGGGTTTTAAATTGGTTCCGAAATCGGTGTAATTATGATTTTCATTAATAAGATGTTTGGCGAATTTTGATTTGATGGTATCATAGTTGCGACAGATAGTGGGTGGTTTGTGTTCGTTAAATCTTTTGAGGAAACCATGGCCCATCTGGCCCACATAGAAAGCGTCACAGTCATTGCATGACAATTTATAAACGCCCGTTTTATTCTCAAGGCAAGTGGATTCGTGGGTGCGAAGATTATTTAAGATATTATTTGTAGTCTTGTAAGTGACTACAATATCACTGTTTTTGTTTATGAGTGATTTTAAAATGTTCGGCATAAAATTGGTGTATGTTGCGGTGATATATTTCTGTGGTTTTTTTCTCCCATGCAGTCATTGATAATTGGTTAATGTTCCTTTTTCTGTTTTCATGTTTCTTGAGAATGTTGTTTACGACGTTGGTATTGTAACCATTTGCAAATGCATTTGATGGTATTTAACTCTTTACGAAATCTTTGTTATCAAGGGGCAAAGATAAAAGTCTATGTATCATGCTGTGAAACACAGCCATTTTTTGCGATATGGGATGAAATGATGTGGCATGTATCACGGTGTCTGTCGTCGTTGGTTTTCTGTATATATTAAAATTTAATTTATTGTTGGTGTTTTTTGTGATTGTCAGATCTAAAAAGTTTAGTTGTCCATTGTCTTCATGTTCCAAGGTGAATTTTCATATGTTTGTTAATATTATTTAGATAACTGTGTAATCGATCAATCTGCCGCTGCGTACACTTATAAATTAAAAACGTGTCATCGACATATCTACCATAAAATATAATATTGTTGCTATGTATATCATTCTCAAAGATATAAGAATTCTTGAAGTAATTTAAATATATATCGGCAAGAAGGCCCGAAAGAGGTGAACCCATAGCTAATCCTTCTCGTTGGCTGAAATATAATTTGTTATGGGTAAAGTAATTTTGGTCGAGGAGCAACTTTAATAACTCAATCAATTCGTGTATACTCTTGATATCTATTTTTTTGGTATTTATGAGGGTTTTCTTCAGTATCTGTAGAGTTTTGGATATCGGTATATTTGTATATAAGTTAACCATATCGAGGGACACCAGTTTATATGAAGGTTCGATTTTTAGTTTTTTAACTTTATCGACAAAATCAATGCTATTAGTTAAGCTGTAGTTATTCTTCAATATTATATTCTGTTTGATTATGTGGAGTAGTTTTTTAGTGGTTTTATAACCCGGGGCAGTGGTAAAATTCACTAACGGTCTTATAGGGGTATTATCTTTGTGCAACTTCGGTAGTCCTGTTAATAGGGGCGCTTTTGCGTTGATAGGTTTCAAATATCTCCTAGTCCGTTCATCAAATAGATGTATGCATTTATTTATACATTGATTTAGACTTTTAGAAAATTGTTTTGTAGGGTCAGAAGTTAATCTAACTATGTTATTGTCTGCTATAAAATCTTGTATCTTTTCATTATAAGTATTCGTGTCCATGATAACTACAGTGTTGCCTTTGTCTGCTTTAGTAACTAAAGCATGATTATCAGTTAATTTCTTTTTGAGATTAACTAAAGTTTTTCGTTCTTTGTTATAATTGGTTGAAAAAAGAGAGCGAATGTTCTCTTATTGCTGTTATGTCTTTCAATAATCTTATTAAACTTGTCATTTATTAAAAACCGCATCTTATTTTGTTCTTGTTGGTCAGATATCGCTTTGACGACAGTTTCGGCGTTTAAAATTTCTGCAATAATGTTTGTGGCTAAAATTGGATGTATGTAATGGTAAATTATATTTCAAACCCTTATTTAGTAATTCAGTTTCGTCTGAGTTTAATTCGATGGAAGTCAAATTCTGTAGTCGTGTATAGAATGTTTGTTTATGTTTAATATTATCAAATGTCTGTAATTGATCTTTCATTAATTTTTGAAGTTTGTTTGCCTGTGTGACACGCATGCGATGAGTAATCTGTTGTATATCTCTGTTTATAAAACCAAGATAGTATTCTAATGCGGCAGGGTGTGTGTTATCTAGTAACCTCAAAAGACGACAGACACCGTGATACATGCCACATCATTTCATCCCATATCGCAAAAAATGGCTGCGTTTCACAGAATGATACATAGACTTTTATCTTTGCCCCTTGATAACAAAGATTTTCGTAACGAGTTAAATACCATCAAATGCATCGCGGTTGCAAATGGTTACAATACCAACGTCGTAAACAACATTCTCAAGAAACATGAAAACAGAAAAAGGAACATTAACCAATTATCAATGGACTGCATGGGAGAAAAAAACCACAGAAATATATCACCGCAACATACACCAATTTTATGCCGAACATTTTAAAATCACTCATAAACAAAAACGGTGATATTGTAGTCACTTACAAGACTACAAATAATATCTTAAATAATCTTCACACCCACGAATCCACTTGCCTTGAGAATAAAACGGGCGTTTATAAATTGTCATGCAATGACTGTGACGCTTTCTATGTGGGCCAGATGGGCCATGGTTTCCTCAAAAGATTTAACGAACACAAACCACCCACTATCTGTCGCAACTATGATACCATCAAATCAAAATTCGCCAAACATCTTATTAATGAAAATCATAATTACACCGATTTCGGAACCAATTTAAAACCCCTCCACTTTTGTAGTAGAGGACGTTATATGAACGCACTCGAGGAATTTGAGGTGTACAAAGCGTTCAGAGACACTAGTACCAAGCCACACATCTTGAACGACCAGTTATTATTCAAATCTAATATATTGTACGACACCACGTTGAGATACTAAGATAACAAGAATCATTTGCGGTTAATGCGCGGTGGGTCGCTGCGCAGTGTACACTGTTTGCCCGATTCATGTTACAAAAAGTATATAGTTTATATGTTAAATTGTGCTATTTATGGTTTTAACGTTTGACAAGTGTATCAGTGAATGATATGTGCTAAATATTTTATGCTTTGAAAATGAGACAAGTGTCTCGAAACATGTCGCAATAAGAAAGGACATCATACGAGAAGTCAAAGACGGTTAGTATAATATATTTTTCATATAGTTAACGGACACGTGGCTTGGTACTAAAACAGGTTTATTCCTACTAAAATAAAAAGTGAAATAGTGATAGTGACAATACAGCTTTTATAAAAATAGAGGAATTGGTGGAATTGAAACTATAATTTTATGAAATAAGCAGGCATGTCTAGGAGTGAATAAAGGTGAGCGAAAGAATGAGAGAGGTGTATACACTGTGTTGTCAGCTATTGGTGACGATGGCTAGACAATAGTATACAGTTGTGTTTCTACTGGTAAAATATGTACAAGCGTTGAAAATTTGACAATACTTGATTACTGTCGAAAGAACAGACGAAAGGGGAGTGGTATTATAAGTCTCCTACAGGGATTAGTTACAATGAAGATATAAAAATATAGCTTAATTAATTCTCTTAGGTTTGAGTCCATGAGAAGTCTTCGCCTAACACTGGAATTTTTTGTCATTAGTCTTTGTGATTATTTTTCAATAAATCAATCTAGTTTGTTTGATTAAAATTGATTTTTCTGATGAGCGTTAGTGATTTTTACTGTTACTAACAACTCTGTTTTTCAGTTTATTTAACACTTTCGTGCTATTTAATTTTTTTTAGTCACCAAACAAGTGAGACACATTGAGCTACAGAAAATGGGTGATTGTAGTAACGGCATGGGCAAAACGTTTGGGGTAGAGAAAATTAAAATGAAATGAAAACAAAGGTGTTGCATCAAAATTATTGGACAAGATTTTTGATCAAAATGTTTATACAATTTTTGTTTATTTTAAAACAATCATTTATTCTTCTGTATTTATATTTACCCCTTCATTGTAATCTCTGTTGACTACAGTACTTATGAGTGTTCTTTTTTCAGTCTTTAGAACATTTTTAGAATAAACTTTCTTTAGGATATAAGAATGTGTCCAGCCATCATACATAATTTTTTATCTTGAGACAAAAGAAACAAACCCTAGTCCACTTTTGTTAAATACTGTTGTTTGTAATGACACTACAGTGTTAAGTGTTCTTAGAAAGTTTTGAATGAGCAATGATAGGTTGCATTGTGGTACAAATTCTGTAAATTATCTATCTAAAAGTGGCTATTTTTTATGAATAGTGTCCCACAAATATGTAAAATGCCCAAATGGTACTCTATATCGACTGCAACATCTAGTGATGAAAAAAATGATTGAACACAGTATAAAGAAATTCGAAGGGACTGATTCTTTCTGTTGGCGATAAATATAAATTATACAATTCTTACTGCTTGTAATTAAGGTTGGGCACCAGAGATGAGTATCTCAGGGTTCATTAAATAATGACTATCGTTCAGATGCTAATAATATTTATATATTGAATCAGTTATTCTACAGACATGTAAAATTGAATTTCACAATACACTGATTATCAAGATTACCATTAATTATAAGACATAAATATTTTTTCATCGATACCAAATGTTAATACACATAATATTTCATCATTATTAAATTATTTCATTTAAACATGTGTAAGATATTAATTTACTTAATCGATTCCAAGTATTATTATACTTCTCAGTAATTCGGTATGATTAAATTATTGCATTTCATAACATCAACACCTTCATTATTCTTTGCTTGAGATCGAACTCTTCACGGTTATAGCTCATGTACTCTCTTGACTATTTTATACTTCAGCTATATCTTATTTAATTTCATTACGTTATCATTCTACAAACTTAAATCGCTACTTTATACATTTACATATCTAACTTGGTATCCCTCCTGTCATGTCATACTCGTATCACATAAAATACCTTGTTTAGTATCTGACCGAAATGTGGGGTCTTTTAGAATGAGATGAGTATGAGTTTGGTAGACATTCAACTACTATATATGTTGAGATTAATTGACTTATGAATTGTGTCATTATGATATACTGTTACTTGTTAGTAGAATTCCTCCTGAATGATCGGTTTGTCCACACTATACACTGCACTTATTGACACTTTGCATTTTATCACTTTGCTCTGCTTTTGGTACAACACACGTTCGCGGTTGTTACTTAGCGTCGCGCACAGATATATATATATATATATATATATATATTGTAATATAAATGTAAATTACAAAATATACAAATATAAAAATATGTGTAGTTGTATGAGAATTGTACTCTCACTATTGTGTGTAGTAATATAGATGATGTCTTCTAGTCTTCATTCGGCTCTCTCTGCTGGTCTTCACTTTGGTAATATATAATTGTAATTGTAATGGTGTTCTGGTATAATATTACCCAGATTGACTTTTATGGTGCATAGGTGTAGTAATGACGTTCCGCTCCGGGAGACGTCGATTTGGTAATGTTCCTAAATAATGCTGTTATCAAATGTTCTTGGTGTATGTTGTTGTTGTAGCAATTTGAAATGTGATATAATTTTATAATTCTGAAATAATTGTTTTCGAGGTGTTTATATTCTTAAAATTTAGTAATAAATTGAGATTATTGATTGTAATTATAAATAGTATGGTATGGTGTGTCTTCTAGTAATGATCTTCCCTTCGTTAAATTTATTAAAAAGACAATCCACTTTGAATTAGGCGCGAACAGCTCTCTTCTTCTTCCTCTTGAAAGGTTGTAATTCGCATATATTGCCTTTAAAGGTTGTCGAGTTTTCTTTATTAATTAATGGTTATATTCCTTTATTAAAGAAATCAAATTCAATTCACTAGATAACAAGCGTTTATTCAACAAAATAATGAATTTGCTTAATTGAAAACAATGTTATAATGCCGTATCGACTCACTCAGGTCCGGTCGATCTATGACTTTTATATTGGTATTATACACATATAGGTTCTTTTAACGGTTATTTATAAAAAAGCCAGAGAAGGTCAGGGTCAGAAAGTATAACACTTACAATGCTGAAAATGTATTAAAATTAAACAATAGAATGGTAATTAGTAATAATAAAAGTTGATATATAATTTTTATTCACCACAGTTCAGCAAACAGTCGACTGGTTGTGTTGATGAGATCAGTCAAAGTGGCCGTCTGGCGCATGCGTGGATTTCACCTTCTAACCTTGACAAAGTACTTGTGGAATAAATATGTTCCTTCTGCGATTAAATCCTCTTCGTACTCGTTTAATCTCTTCTTGGGTATAGTTTAATGTCACTGGAGTAAGATGGAAAAGTCACTGGGTGTAAAAATGTTGTTAAATAAGTAGATCAATTGGTGTTTATGTGTGTCCGTTTAACCTCGAATATTCACTTGGTATTTGGTGTGATTCCAGTGTTATTTCGTTTAAATAGTGATATGTGATGCTGTTTATAGGTGTTATGTAGTTCATAGGGCAACTTCACCACTTCACAATGATTAGAATAGTTTAAAATTTAATTTTTACACAAAAACTGATTCCGAACTTTAGTTATACGTAATCGCCATTAAGGTTGGGTTTTATAAAATATTCGCGTCAAGTGTGCTCTTCAATGTATAATAATGAACTGCGTGGATTTCCTTCGTCATCCGAAACGTCTTAGCCAATTTAATATTAAAAAGACATTGTTTAAAATTGCCATAACTTCCGACACACTTTAATTTCGTGCACTATGCTTATAAAGTAAATTCGTTATTACTTAACTGTTTGAAATATAAAATACATATTCGTTTTCACTATTCTATTCTACTTATTTTGATAGTAATTAAGTTAGTATTACAAAGTTTTATCTGAAAATTATTTCTTATAATTTTTTGGGAGGTAGGCCTAAAATTATACTTCCCTGTCTTCTATGTAAATAATAGCCATTTTAACTAATATAATTATTATTCTATGAAATCTGAAATTTGTATAATTATCAATTCTCACTTATTTTATTGCAATTTAGTATATTAATGATGGTTTTTTCATATAATTCAGTTGTATATGATTCCCCTTCTGATAAAGTTAGTGAACCTATTTCAGTTTCAAATGGTATTTCATTATACAAATAAATAATTTTACTCATAGAATGACCATATCTTTAGAAAGCCTTATTTACATAGTATTTAATATGTTGGGTGTATCTTGCCTAAATATTGTCAGTTTGACTGGTTTATAAGATTAGGTTTATTAATTATTCTGCATTTTAACTTTATTATATTGCCTAGATTTGAATTGTGGCTATTTGCAGAATGTTTTACTAATGTAATTATTTTATTTCCTTCTCTGACTTCTGACTCTGATATATTTGATTAAAAATTAGTTCTCTGATCTGGCATAACAGTAATTATAGATTATACAATTAAAATATAACACCCAGATATATAAAACTGGTGTTCTTAATAACATTGTTTTGGTATATCACCTAATAACATAATAAAAAGTATTTCTACAACATTGGAATGTTAGCTAATTTTAGATAATGCATTCCTAAATTAACATGAACAATAAAATAACAATTATAATACTAATATTTCTTATGACTAACCCTTACTTATCTAAATGCTATATTTAATTAGAACCCCACATTTGGATCCATATATAATTGTTAATACCTTCTACTACTCCATCATAAACAGTTAGTTCTGTAATTCCCCATTTTATAAGATTTATGCCCCCTCTTAAAGTATAACCCTGGCTATCTAAGTTATATTCCATTCTATGGAATGTTCATACAGTTTTAGTAGCTTTTTATTAGTAAAATTACTACTTCATTATCAAAGTAGGCACTGTTCACAAAACTTAAAGTTTGTTACTTTGTACTGCTACTCATGCACCTTTCTTAAAGTTTATTAGTTATAATTTGATCACTTACACCTTTCCATGGTAAATTATTACTATATTTACTAGTCTTTTTCTAGTTTTTAATATGAAATATTCAACCATGGGGGAACTGTGAAGATTTGTTTATGCACATTACACAATAACTTTTTGAATGCACTAATATTTACTACAGCTAACGCTTTTAGTTTTTTGTCAGTTTTACAGTGATATGGTTTTTTAATGTGTTATACTTTCTTTTTTGGGCATTCATTGATTTTGGGGTTTTTTTGGGGGTTCTTTCCCTATGGAGTTTTTGTTTTATATGGGTCGTCTTAATTATTCTTCTTTCTTCTTGAGTTTGGTTATTCTTCCTTCTTCTGTAGTTTTGGATTATCCTTCCTTCTTCCTTCTTCTGTAGTTCTTATTTTTATTCTTCTTCTTTCTTCTTTGAGTTTGGTTCTTCTTTATTCTTCCTTCTTCCTTCTTCAGTAGTAGTAGTTTTAATTAGTCTTCCTTCTTCTTTCTTCAGTAGATTTAATTTGTTCTTCTTTCTTCAGTAATAGTAGTTTTAATTATTCTTCTTTCTTCTGTCTTCAGTATCTTTGATTGTTCTTCTTTCTTCAGTAATAGTAGTTTTAATTATTCTTCTTTCTTCTGTCTTCTGTATCTTTGATCGTTCTTCTGTCTTCATTCTTCAGTAGTAGTAGTTTTAATTAGTCTTCTTTCTTCTGTCTTCTGTAGTGGTAGTTTTGACTATTCTTCCTTCTTCTGTAGTTTTTCGCCGTGTATGCCTTCGTTTCTTCTGGTCTGGTTTCTTTGACGGGGTATATTAATTGCCTGCTTCTATCTTACCTGGGTAATTTTGTTATTATTAATTTTAGTCTTCTGGGTTTTTAAATTTGTATTATATTATATTATTTGCAGAATTTTTCTTTATTTAACCTTTCTTGTGAATATATTATTAAACAGTGCATTTTAATTAATTCTCATCTGGATATTCCATATATTAGAGCTTTATTAATGATCATTGAGTAATGCATTTGTGTGGATTATCTGTCACGCTACAATATATATATATATATACTTCTCGACTCTTACTTCCACGCACATAAATAAATAATACTTCTGCGCATATAGCTCACGCGCAGAAATATAATGATACTCACACGGCTTTCATGATAGTTTACTTAGTTCTTTACTTATACTCAATTATAACGCTCTATACACTATTTACACATTTGGCATTAATGTTGCCGTTCTAGTTACATTGATTTAATAATTAAGTTATTCTGCGGAGCGACATAGATTCTCCGTTGTCTATGACAAAATTTAACTTGCAACTTCCCCTTTCTCTTCAACTATTCTCTTTTTATAGGTTTCTCATAGATACCCTCTCTTCTGTCATAGTTAACTCCATTTCCATTGGTTCTAGTTTGAATTATGTCCCGATACATTTGAATGTACCCAGTCTTACATATAGCTATTTCTTCGCGCGCTGTACTGACGCTTTTTTTTTCGATTGGTTGGATGGCCGCTGGCGCATTTCTTCACCGTGTGGCAGTTACTTGTTAAAAAAATGCTACTTTCTAAAATTCGCACCTTACATTAGGGTGTTGGCTATTGTCTTTTGGAGGTCACTGCCTCTCCTTTCTAACGGGACTTGTGTGTTTTTTGCAGTTTTGAACATACAAAGCATTTTATGTGTTTATGACATGCAGGGTGCGGATGTACATTGTATTTTTATTTTGGCCCGTCGCCAGTGTGTCGGCGCGTTTGGCCTCGCCCCTGTCTCCCTATTACAGTTTTACCGCTCTATTCAATCTTATTCTACACATTTTTCCTTTTTATATACATGACAATTTTTTACAAGAACTTACACTTATTACTACTATTTATAATTCATTTCTGTTATTTATGATAATGTCTACACCTATGGTTTCATTTACCTCCTTCTATGCTTAATAAATTGAACAAAATTTTATTAATCAATTACTACTACTATTTTGTCCATTAATTATGACTGTACATGATATGGGATTAATTAATAACTTGTAAAGTTATGTTGCATTGTCCCCCAAAATGATTTGTCCACAATTGTACTACAAAATTTGGGAAAATCATTTTGTATGCCTCTACATATATAGTCATTTAAACAAGGTTTGTTTACCTTACCCTCACTGACCCACTTTCACAGTTCGGTTAGTAACTGTCTCCCCCCTCACTGCATACTTTTCACTTCCCTCCTGTTAGTTGATTGACAATGGTCGGTCATTCACACCTCCCCGTTCTAAACTCTGAAGTATGTTCAGTAATTAATTAATTAAATTTGTCCCTGTTCGGACGTCAGTTGAAGTATGTTCAGTTATTAATTATTAATGTTATATTGATTTTATCTGTAAGGTTTGGTCCAGGACTTCGTTTAGTGTACTTCGGCAGAGAACAATGGGCAAATACAAATAACAAAATGCGTATATCAAGTAAAATATAACATAATTTATTTTCTTTTGATAACATAAAAAGAGCATGAGCACATTTAATCCGCCTTAAGGCGTAAAACTGATTTCCAATAACTATTACATCAAAATACGAATACGTATATCAAAGATTACACAAACTCAACACTTCTTGTTAGGCCTATATTCATATTCTTCACTCACACAATCATACACATTTACATACTTTTAGGTTTTGTTGAGCTCAACTTTAAAATTTAGTGAAAAGCCAGTATTTAATTGTTGTTGAAATGTCTACTTCCCTTTCATGGTGCGTATGGTTTCATCCTACGGGACGTGTCCTGTTGTGCACACTGTTTGTTGGTTTCACTTTTATATCTTACGGCCGAACTGTCAATTTAGTTTTATTGATCACTGATTAATACATTATGTATATTTTTTAAAATTCCAATACTAGTTAAAATTTCACATTTTTGATTTGCGTTTTATGCTGTTTATGCGGTACTCAGCCGGCGGCGAACGAACTGTCCACGTCCGCTATATTTAGATGTTGTTTGCCGACTGACTTTCAGTGTTAAAAATTTCCGATTGTGTCGCCTCTAAACTGGTTCACTCCGCTCCCGGCCATACGTCTCATCCTCGGTATTGAAAAGTTTCGCTGAACTTAGTATCACCTTTTTAACTTGCCACGAACTGATTTTTGTCAACAACATTCCTTCGTTGTTGTCACTGACTACAGATAAACTCAAGATTTGCTGCATAACCATATATGGTCATGAAACTCTCGCTGGCAATCGCCTCACCTTAAGGGGGCCTCATCTTCACGTTATAAAATTTATAAAGCTATTATGTGAAATTACTATGTAAATTTAGCCCCATTACAATACCCCCCCCAATGAGAGGTTTTATGCCGAAGCATAACAGCTCTCATTGACACTCTCATACTTCCTAAAGGGATCAGCCAAGATATGTCGCCACAATCCCCCTTACGATTTATTAAAATAGTGGTTAACTTACCCCTGGTCCAGTGACTGTGACCACACCTGAATGACCTTACTGGACTTCTCTCTCGAGATCCCAACACCGCAAGGCCAGACAGGCGCTTGACGCAGCACAGGACCGCCGCCACAGCATCACCAGACACTGAAACATGAAATCAAAAAATATCAAATAGTGGCCTGGTATAATAACATATCCCTAACTGATCTGGTTCTCCTTAGCTGTGTTGGTTTGCATTAAGAAGTACTGAGTTTTTTTTTATAGATCCTACACATGGATGAATACTTAGTCTAAGTATAATACATTATAAGAATTCCATACCAACATTCTGTATAACCTTCTCTCGTTAACTCTTACCCCAAAATTCAAAATGATCGCTCTGATTCCCATCAAAATTTAAATAAACATTTCCATTACAACGTAGAAATACCTTCAATTATAAATATTCCATTCACATTTCAAAATTAACAAACTCCTTATATAGAGTAAAACACATTAAATCAACTACATTAGAACAAATTACTTAACAATCGTTAAGCATCTTCATATTACTCCTTAATACATCAAAATAAAATACTCCTTGTCAATACAACATTATTCATTTACATCAGAAAATCAATTACATACTCTACATTATTGATGTAACTCATTTTAATATTTAATATTTCGTTACTAACAACCTAGTAACCACCTTCTCCATCATCACATAATTTATTAAATTATGAATTTATTTAAAATTCCTCCTTCCACACACACTATTACCCCCCCCCCTGGACTGTAGCGCTCAGTTGCCTCCACAAGGACTGAAGCGGAAGGGGTGAACACTTTTTTCTTTTCTTTCTCCCCCATCCTTGCTTTGGCGTTATACAAAATTCGGCATTACTGATATATCCCGGATACCAGTAATCCTACTAAGTTAATATTCACACTCCCTTAATCGGTCTATCACCCATACTTAGGTATATAGCCGTGTTCCAAAGTTATGTCATCTTAGATTCCCCTGATCTAATCCGAGCTGTATTTCTAAGTTCACCAATTTAGAATATTAAGCCAAATCCACGGTCAGGGTTCGGTGAAGCCGTGACCGCCCGAAAATGGGGAATCGCATTTACCATATATCTTTTATACAATATATGTTTAAGATTCCTACACACTAACATAATACAACATAATAAGACATAGTAAACACTCACAATGAACATAAACCTCATTACATTAAAATAAACATCTCAGTTGCATCTGAATAAAATTTCCAAACATTCCAAAACTTTAATTTCAATTGAACCTGTTAATACTCAACCATCAATTATTTATCATTTACTATATCATTAAATTCTCCAAAATTTTTTAATTAGTTATCAACATTCATCTTATACAATATTTCATTTATTATTTCTTTTCAAATTGACTCTATTATTTTATTAAACACATTTCATTACTTTAACAAAATTCACAAAGTTGAGTATACTTCACCTTGTTACATCATCACATTTAACATTAACACAAAGGTATATACAATCTACATTATTATTTGTTATCGTTTACCACAAATCGTTTCATAAGACAGTTCATTTCAAAACACCCTACTCACATAGTTAAACATTCATAAACACTAATGGTTTACCCCCCCATCATCGAATAATAACCTGGTCTTACATCTACACAATTCATTTTTTATTAAATTCATTATATTATTTCTATCAATATCACGAGTATTTAAATTCTCGTATTTTTCCACAATACCATAGTAATCAACAGGATTATTCCATATTATTACATCATATAACTTGTCACCATCGAGTATAGTCAAGTCACCCTTAGTATGATTTGTCACAATTAGGTCAATTACAATTTCATCATTATTATCATCTGCTGCTATACCAGTTACATCACAAGGTAAGTAATCAATATCATCAACCTTATCATCATTTGTTGCGCTAATTACGTCACAAGGTAAGTACTTAATATCACTAATTTCCCCAATATCTAACCTCTCTACTAATTCGTTATAACCTCTATTAACCTTAAACATCTCTATCTTCCTATCAAAATACCTTTCATCATAACACCATTTCATACTTTTTCTATCGTTCAATACAGAGGGTACTAAATCATAAAACCTCCTCCTGACGTTTCCAGGACAGCTACAAAAAATTAAGGGACTACTTGAAAACACACTGTTTTCCAATAAGGGACATTCACCCTTCAAAAACATTTGTAAACATCTTGGTTCACAATAAACCTGGGGACACTTTACCCTCTGCTCTATATTCACAAAATAATTCTCTTCATATTCTCTCTCTAACTTATAAACACTGATTTCTACTCTCTCACTACCCCCCACTCCCATTATTCTCTCACTCTCTCTCTCACTGTTTCTATATTATCATCATCACTATTTATTTTCACTGTATTACTTTTATATATCTCATTTTCAACTATATTACCACTGTTACTTGTTAATTCATTTTTGTAACTAACACTTACCTCGTTAATTATCTCTTCGTAATTTTTCGTTATTTTACCACCATTATTCTCACCTATATTGACGTCATGGTTGTCTGTTACTTCGTTATTTTCATTTTCGTCACACTCACCCATGTTGTCATTATTACTGACACCACTACACCCACTTATTTGTTTTAATTCAACTTCTATATTCTCTAGTTTATTATTTATTTCCACGAATTTCTCACTCACTCCATTAAAACTCTCACTTATGCTTTTAAATTGGTTATTCATACTTAAATTACTCATTTTTATTTCGCTTCTTATATTTACAAATTCGTTATTTATTTCTCTTAATTTCTCGTCTTGTTTGTTTATTTCAGTTTTCAGCTCTATGTTACTTGCATTTGTCTCTGACTTGATTTCAGTTTTAAACTCATTCAAGCTCGTGTTCAGATTATTATTTTCTGACTTCATTTCAGTTTTAAATTCATTTAAACTCGTGTTCAAATTATCATTATTCTTATGCATCATTTCCATAATCAATGCTAATTGACCAAATATATTTATCTCTTTACTTCTACTACCCTCAGCTTCGACCGTTTCATTTACATTTGCTATTTCGCCTACGCTCTCATTAACATTTTCATTCGTTGTTACTAAATCATCTTGTGTAACGTTCAAGATGGACCCTACATCTATTTTCTCGCATAAATTTGTATTTGGATCCTTCTCTGCCATTTCGACTAAATTGTAAACTTTCAGTTTTAATTTACAATGTCCCTGTTAATTCGGGCGCCAGTTGAAGTATGTTCGGTAATTAATGAATTAATTAAATTTGTCCCTGTTCGGACATCAGTTGAAGTATGTTCAGTTATTAATTATTAATGTTATATTGATTTTATCTGTAAGGTTTGGTCCAGGACTTCGTGTAGTGTACTTCGGCAGAGAACAATGGGCAAATACAAATAACAAAATGCGTATATCAAGTAAAATATAACATAATTTATTTTCTTTTGATAACATAAAAAGATCATGAGCACATTTAATCCGCCTTAAGGCGTAAAACTGATTTCCAATAACTATTACATCAAAATACGAATACATATATCAAAGATTACACAAACTCAACACTTCTTGTTAGGCCTATATTCATATTCTTCACTCACACAATCATACACATTTACATACTTTTAGGTTTTGTTGAGCTCAACTTTAAAATTAGTGAAAAGCCAGTATTTAATTATTGTTGAAATGTCTACTTCCCTTTCATGGTGCGTATGGTTTCATCCTACGGGACGTCTCCTGTTGTGTGCACTGTTTGTTGGTTTCACTTTTATATCTTACGGCCGAACTGTCAATTTAGTTTTATTGATCACTGATTAATACAATATGTATATTTTTTTAAATTCCAATACTAGTTAAAATTTCACATTTTTGATTTGCGTTTTATGCTGTTTATGCGGTACTCAGCCGGCGGCGAACGAACTGCCCACATCCGCTATATTTAGATGTTGTTTGCCGACTGACTTTCAGTGTTAAAAATTTCCGATTGTGTCGTCTCTAAACTGGTTCACTCCGCTCCCGGCCATACGTCTCATCCTCGGTATTGAAAAGTTTCGCTGAACTTAGTATCACCTTTTTAACTTGCCACGAACTGATTTTCGTCAACAACATTCCTTCGTTGTTAGTCACGGACTACAAATAAACTTGAGATGTGCTGCATAACCATATATGGTCATGAAACTCTCGCTGGCAGTCGCCTCACCTTAAGGGGGCCTCATCTTCACATGTTATAAAATTTATAAAGCTGTTATGTGAAATTACTATGTAAATTTAGCCCCATTACAACTCTGACAATACTCGTGTGTTTACAAATCTCGTTTACTAACTACATTGATACATGAATTATTCTACTACAATTCCTTATTACTATTAGATTGGTTTCTTAACATTTTATAATATTAAGGAATTTAAAATTTTTGTTGAGTTATTATATTCGTAATTACCCATTTATTTGTTAACTTTTAACAATACAAATAATAAGTCCCTAGTTCTGGGCGACCATTTGTTAATTTTTCTTTTTTTTACTTTTTTTTACTTTTTTTTATAATTCTGTATATTTTATTTATGTTGATATCTTACCTTTTGATACCATATTTATCGTATATGTCATACTAATTCAGCGGCCATCTTGTAGTACCAACCTCATGCTTCGAAAATTTTACGTAAGGGTCCCAGGATTCGATTAAGCGATCATCAGAGACAGGATGTGACGATTTAAATAAAAGCAATAATCAAGAAAATAAAAATTAAAAAAAAAATTAAGGTTGCGAGCTCTTAAGCCATTTAAATCTCACTGTATTAATATAAAATACCTGTATGTACTCAGTATGAGAGGAAGCAGTAATTAATTAGTTATAAGATACTCTAATAAAAAGATAAATTGTAAAGAGTTATTAATATCGTATTTAACCCTTTGCTTGTAAGCAGGCGCTGTCCTGTTGATTCCAGACTCAACATGCTTTCCGAGTCTTGTGTGAGTAAGAATAAGATAAAAAAATTAATGTTAATAATAAAAAAATCTGAAGACATAAATGGTCGCTAAAACAACTGATTTAAATTATGTATATTTGTTTAGGGATAGTTTGTATAAATAAAAATGTTAACTTAAATATAGTTAGGAACTATATTCTCGCGCGGAAATTGTCCCACTAACTTTTGCCCAGTACCAGGCGAAGGGAGCGGAATTTCTCTCTCTTGCAATGGTGACTCCGTACAGTATAGACGTAGGAGCTGTGCGCTCAAAATATGTTAACGATATTTTGTTTCACCTTAAGATGGTGTACCAGATGTAGCTGTTTAAAGCATCTGGATGTGTTAATTAATATAGTCATGTAAATAGACAAGAAATTTAAAGTAAAGTAAAAAATTGAAACGTAAAAAAGGAGTGTAACACAAGATGACTTCGTGCTTCAACAAATAACAACAATTCCAAAGTCATACCCGGAGATGTGAACTATCAGAAGCCACACGTGACACTACTGCACGTGACAGGATATGCAGATCAGGACATCCGAGAATCTACAAGATCATCGTAGATATCTACACGACATATTGTTCAACCTGCGAACTTTTGGAGCCCTTTACAGAGGAAGGCCAGACCGAGATGACGACGTAGCTGTTCCTGTTTCCCGAGACGGATGCCCCAGGACGAGTCTTCTGCATACCAATTAAAAGGTGACTCGATAGCCTGTCTATCGAGGGTTACTAATATTTGTTACACAACACATCTTGAAAGAGACTTTTCAGAAACTATTAACTTTGTAAAGACTTATAAATTAAATCTAAGAATTTCATGTAACTATTCTAACTTCATACGTTGTAACAGTTTATATGCTAATGTAGAGTAATATAATTCAAGCAATAATACCATTCTTCCAATGGTTGAATAAAAGAAAGTCTTGCAAGCTAATATCATGAAATGAGTATAATTAAAAGTCTTAACTACAGAAATACAGAAAGTTGACCCGGATCCGAGGTATAGCTATATAAAATCAAGTTTGATCTAAAAGTTTAAAGAAACCTTTCAAATAACTTAATAATTGAATTAGTAATGTCATGGGATCTGTCAGTATATGTTTTAAATGTTAAATAAAGAGAAGTCTTCTTGTTACACACATATGAGGAGTGCTTAAATCAATTGTATACCTTGCCATTGTTTCCTTACACAGTTAGTAAGTAATTTGTTATATTAATTATTTGTGATCAATTCTGTTACAACGTAGGCAGCCCATCTAATTAACGGAGTTTAATTACGAGGGGTTCCCTCGATTTGTAACGCGGCAAAAAGACGTTACAGAAATGCGCAACTCTGCTTTAAAAAAAAAAAATAAAAGGGTAATTGTTTACAGAGTGTCACAAAAGTGAGATTCATTTGTCATTCAAAAAAAAAAAAAATAAAGGAAACAAAGGAAAGAGTTTTAATTGTGTATATAGTGTCACAAACAAAATTGCATTCACTATGCGTGGATAAATTGTAAGATCAATAACTAAATATATAATATTGATATATGCACTCAGAAAGTTACTTTAATAAATGTAATGTTCAAAACATATTTAATACACTATTAAATAACGTAATATGTATTAAGTTACGTAGATGGTAGTATGTATAAGTAAAATATCCTTAGCGTCATACAATGCATGTAGCTTTTGCATTCTATAGGCCAGTAGGAACCTGCATAATTCGATGTAAGTACTTCCATACATGAATTGTGACCAAGCATAACAATTTTGGTCAACCGAACAATCTGTAACAGGTTTGTTTACGACAATCTATAACCTGTTGTTTCCTGAATCATTCTGCACAGTGTATGTCCAACTATCTAGCTTACATACACTAGAAAGAGTTATAAAAAAAAATTTGATTAAAAATAACTTTGTTAATAATAATAAAGTAATTAAGTAGTAGTTCGTGATTTAAAACTTGTGAACAAAATAATTAAATTATTTAATTGAGAAAAGTTTATGAATGAACGGAGTCAAAGTGTTGTCTAAGCGGAATAATAATAAATGTGTTGCATAAGATTGCGCTCCCCTTTTCTCGTGTTTATACCGGTCGTTGGTGTTATTCACTCGCATTGTGTAGACAATAATATGTAAAAGCAAACACCCCATTGTCACACACGCTCAACCCTCCTTTGTTAACTAAATATGTAGGCCACCCTCTGACCTACATTCCAGTAAACAGCTGATCGGCTATTTAACCTTGAAAGATATATGTGTGTGATTTCTGTCTCTCCCATAGAAGAGAAGTTGTTCTTTTCTAATTTGTGTAAATTGATTACTTAAGAATTTATTATATATATGTGTAATAAATGTGTACAGTATGGTAGATCAAGTTTTGTTCCCCGTGACGACTATTAAATAATGTAGTGACTTAATAATAATAAATTTATTAATAATAAAATAAAGTGTGATAAATAATTATGGTGATTAGATAGTAAATAATTCTAAGGAAGTTTCTGTAATATCCCCAAAGTAAATAATAAATAATAAAGTGAATAATAATAATTGATGTAAATACTAGAGCTAAATAAATCCTAAGTTATACTAAAATAGTGTGAAGTGTAGCAGTAGAAATAAAAAAAAAGAAATAATAATAAAAGGTTCAGTTGGACATTGTAAACACCGCAGTGGTGGCCAGTTAGAGAAAATAAAAGCGTTCAGTATTGTAGGAATTGTACTAAGCAGCCCCGAACCCACCCTCCCTATTGTGACAAACCGGTGCTAGCCTAAACAATTGAAAAACACCCCTGTGTATTACAATGCATTGTGTAAAGTGTCTCCCCTCCCGCATAGTTTGTTTAAGTATTGTAAAAAGAAATAAAAGAGAATCATATTCGTGAGATTCCGCTTCTCTCAAACCAGTGATCTAAAGTGGAGTATGGGATCCTCTTTAGATCACATTAGAAATAAGTTTATGAGATATAATCAAGTAGTGATTATAAATGTAACGTAACAGGTCACAACGGCGCCGACTGAAAGGGTAATGATAGGGCAGAAATGTGCCAAAGATCATTAATAAATGCTGAAAGCTAACTTCCGTAGTTAGAGTAAGCTGGTGTCAGTCGGGCCGGGATGTTGTGAGTTACGGATAAGTAGGGATCATTCCAATCTAAGGTTTGGAAATTAGTATTAAGATTAAAATGTAAGTTAGTACTTAAGAAGTGAGAAAAAGGGAATTTCACGAAGGCGATCATTTAAATGAACAATGTCATTTAAAGAGAATTAGAAAAAAAAAACAAACTGTGCACTAATAATAAATAACTTCACACACTGACACTAATCGTACTCCCAGTCCCCAATAGTGAGTTAGACTCAAAAAAGCTTAACCGTAGCGTGCAATTTAAGCGGTGGAGTCTGTGACGATTTAAATAAAAGCAATAATCAAGAAAAAAAAAATTAAAAAAAAAATTAAGGTTGCGAGCTCTTAAGCCATTTAAATCTCACTGTATTAATATAAAATACCTGTATGTACTCAGTATGAGAGGAAGCAGTAATTAATTAGTTATAAGATACTCTAATAAAAAGATAAATTGTAAAGAGTTATTAATATCGTATTTAACCCTTTGCTTGTAAGCAGGCGCTGTCCTGTTGATTCCAGACTCAACATGCTTTCCGAGTCTTGTGTGAGTAAGAATAAGATAAAAAAATTAATGTTAATAATAAAAAAATCTGAAGACATAAATGGTCGCTAAAACAACTGATTTAAATTATGTATATTTGTTTAGGGATAGTTTGTATAAATAAAAATGTTAACTTAAATATAGTTAGGAACTATATTCTCGCGCGGAAATTGTCCCACTAACTTTTGCCCAGTACCAGGCGAAGGGAGCGGAATTTCTCTCTCTTGCAATGGTGACTCCGTACAGTATAGACGTAGGAGCTGTGCGCTCAAAATATGTTAACGATATTTTGTTTCACCTTAAGATGGTGTACCAGATGTAGCTGTTTAAAGCATCTGGATGTGTTAATTAATATAGTCATGTAAATAGACAAGAAATTTAAAGTAAAGTAAAAAATCGAAACGTAAAAAAGGAGTGTAACACAAGATGACTTCGTGCTTCAACAAATAACAACAATTCCAAAGTCATACCCGGAGATGTGAACTATCAGAAGCCACACGTGACACTACTGCACGTGACAGGATATGCAGATCAGGACATCCGAGAATCTACAAGATCATCGTAGATATCTACACGACATATTGTTCAACCTGCGAACTTTTGGAGCCCTTTACAGAGGAAGGCCAGACCGAGATGATGACGTAGCTGTTCCTGTTTCCCGAGACGGATGCCCCAGGACGAGTCTTCTGCATACCAATTAAAACGTGACTCGATAGCCTGTCTATCGAGGGTTACTAATATTTGTTACACAACACATCTTGAAAGAGACTTTTCAGAAACTATTAACTTTGTAAAGACTTATAAATTAAATCTAAGAATTTCATGTAACTATTCTAACTTCATACGTTGTAACAGTTTATATGCTAATGTAGAGTAATATAATTCAAGCAATAATACCATTCTTCCAATGGTTGAATAAAAGAAAGTCTTGCAAGCTAATATCATGAAATGAGTATAATTAAAAGTCTTAACTACAGAAATACAGAAAGTTGACCCGGATCCGAGGTATAGCTATATAAAATCAAGTTTGATCTAAAAGTTTAAAGAAACCTTTCAAATAACTTAATAATTGAATTAGTAATGTCATGGGATCTGTCAGTAAATGTTTTTAAATGTTAAATAAAGAGAAGTCTTCTTGTTACACACATATGAGGAGTGCTTAAATCATCGGGAACCTTAATTTCATCCTACGGGACGTGTCCTGTTGTGCACACTGTTTGTTGGTTTCACTTTTATATCTTACGGCCGAACTGTCAATTTAGTTTTATTGATCACTGATTAATATATTATGTATATTTTTTAAAATTCCAATACTAGTTAAAATTTCACATTTTTGATTTGCGTTTTATGCTGTTTATGCGGTACTCAGCCGGCGGCGAACGAACTGTCCACGTCCGCTATATTTAGATGTTGTTTGCCGACTGACTTTCAGTGTTAAAAATTTCCGATTGTGTCGTCTCTAAACTGGTTCACTCCGCTCCCGGCCATACGTCTCATCCTCGGTATTGAAAAGTTTCGCTGAACTTAGTATCACCTTTTTAACTTGCCACGAACTGATTTTTGTCAACAACATTCCTTCGTTGTTGTCACTGACTACAGATAAACTCAAGATTTGCTGCATAACCATATATGGTCATGAAACTCTCGCTGGCAATCGCCTCACCTTAAGGGGGCCTCATCTTCACGTTATAAAATTTATAAAGCTATTATGTGAAATTACTATGTAAATTTAGCCCCATTACAATACCCCCCCCCAATGAGAGGTTTTATGCCGAAGCATAACAGCTCTCATTGACACTCTCATACTTCCTAAAGGGATCAGCCAAGATATGTCGCCACAATCCCCCTTACGATTTATTAAAATAGTGGTTAACTTACCCCTGGTCCAGTGACTGTGACCACACCTGAATGACCTTACTGGACTTCTCTCTCGAGATCCCAACACCGCAAGGCCAGACAGGCGCTTGACGCAGCACAGGACCGCCGCCACAGCATCACCAGACACTGAAACATGAAATCAAAAAATATCAAATAGTGGCCTGGTATAATAACATATCCCTAACTGATCTGGTTCTCCTTAGCTGTGTTGGTTTGCATTAAGAAGTACTGAGTTTTTTTTTATAGATCCTACACATGGATGAATACTTAGTCTAAGTATAATACATTATAAGAATTCCATACCAACATTCTGTATAACCTTCTCTCGTTAACTCTTACCCCAAAATTCAAAATGATCGCTCTGATTCCCATCAAAATTTAAATAAACATTTCCATTACAACGTAGAAATACCTTCAATTATAAATATTCCATTCACATTTCAAAATTAACAAACTCCTTATATAGAGTAAAACACATTAAATCAACTACATTAGAACAAATTACTTAACAATCGTTAAGCATCTTCATATTACTCCTTAATACATCAAAATAAAATACTCCTTGTCAATACAACATTATTCATTTACATCAGAAAATCAATTACATACTCTACATTATTGATGTAACTCATTTTAATATTTAATATTTCGTTACTAACAACCTAGTAACCACCTTCTCCATCATCACATAATTTATTAAATTATGAATTTATTTAAAATTCCTCCTTCCACACACACTATTACCCCCCCCCCTGGACTGTAGCGCTCAGTTGCCTCCACAAGGACTGAAGCGGAAGGGGTGAACACTTTTTTCTTTTCTTTCTCCCCCATCCTTGCTTTGGCGTTATACAAAATTCGGCATTACTGATATATCCCGGATACCAGTAATCCTACTAAGTTAATATTCACACTCCCTTAATCGGTCTATCACCCATACTTAGGTATATAGCCGTGTTCCAAAGTTATGTCATCTTAGATTCCCCTGATCTAATCCGAGCTGTATTTCTAAGTTCACCAATTTAGAATATTAAGCCAAATCCACGGTCAGGGTTCGGTGAAGCCGTGACCGCCCGAAAATGGGGAATCGCATTTACCATATATCTTTTATACAATATATGTTTAAGATTCCTACACACTAACATAATACAACATAATAAGACATAGTAAACACTCACAATGAACATAAACCTCATTACATTAAAATAAACATCTCAGTTGCATCTGAATAAAATTTCCAAACATTCCAAAACTTTAATTTCAATTGAACCTGTTAATACTCAACCATCAATTATTTATCATTTACTATATCATTAAATTCTCCAAAATTTTTTAATTAGTTATCAACATTCATCTTATACAATATTTCATTTATTATTTCTTTTCAAATTGACTCTATTATTTTATTAAACACATTTCATTACTTTAACAAAATTCACAAAGTTGAGTATACTTCACCTTGTTACATCATCACATTTAACATTAACACAAAGGTATATACAATCTACATTATTATTTGTTATCGTTTACCACAAATCGTTTCATAAGACAGTTCATTTCAAAACACCCTACTCACATAGTTAAACATTCATAAACACTAATGGTTTACCCCCCATCATCGAATAATAACCTGGTCTTACATCTACACAATTCATTTTTTATTAAATTCATTATATTATTTCTATCAATATCACGAGTATTTAAATTCTCGTATTTTTCCACAATACCATAGTAATCAACAGGATTATTCCATATTATTACATCATATAACTTGTCACCATCGAGTATAGTCAAGTCACCCTTAGTATGATTTGTCACAATTAGGTCAATTACAATTTCATCATTATTATCATCTGCTGCTATACCAGTTACATCACAAGGTAAGTAATCAATATCATCAACCTTATCATCATTTGTTGCGCTAATTACGTCACAAGGTAAGTACTTAATATCACTAATTTCCCCAATATCTAACCTCTCTACTAATTCGTTATAACCTCTATTAACCTTAAACATCTCTATCTTCCTATCAAAATACCTTTCATCATAACACCATTTCATACTTTTTCTATCGTTCAATACAGAGGGTACTAAATCATAAAACCTCCTCCTGACGTTTCCAGGACAGCTACAAAAAATTAAGGGACTACTTGAAAACACACTGTTTTCCAATAAGGGACATTCACCCTTCAAAAACATTTGTAAACATCTTGGTTCACAATAAACCTGGGGACACTTTACCCTCTGCTCTATATTCACAAAATAATTCTCTTCATATTCTCTCTCTAACTTATAAACACTGATTTCTACTCTCTCACTACCCCCCACTCCCATTATTCTCTCACTCTCTCTCTCACTGTTTCTATATTATCATCATCACTATTTATTTTCACTGTATTACTTTTATATATCTCATTTTCAACTATATTACCACTGTTACTTGTTAATTCATTTTTGTAACTAACACTTACCTCGTTAATTATCTCTTCGTAATTTTTCGTTATTTTACCACCATTATTCTCACCTATATTGACGTCATGGTTGTCTGTTACTTCGTTATTTTCATTTTCGTCACACTCACCCATGTTGTCATTATTACTGACACCACTACACCCACTTATTTGTTTTAATTCAACTTCTATATTCTCTAGTTTATTATTTATTTCCACGAATTTCTCACTCACTCCATTAAAACTCTCACTTATGCTTTTAAATTGGTTATTCATACTTAAATTACTCATTTTTATTTCGCTTCTTATATTTACAAATTCGTTATTTATTTCTCTTAATTTCTCGTCTTGTTTGTTTATTTCAGTTTTCAGCTCTATGTTACTTGCATTTGTCTCTGACTTGATTTCAGTTTTAAACTCATTCAAGCTCGTGTTCAGATTATTATTTTCTGACTTCATTTCAGTTTTAAATTCATTTAAACTCGTGTTCAAATTATCATTATTCTTATGCATCATTTCCATAATCAATGCTAATTGACCAAATATATTTATCTCTTTACTTCTACTACCCTCAGCTTCGACCGTTTCATTTACATTTGCTATTTCGCCTACGCTCTCATTAACATTTTCATTCGTTGTTACTAAATCATCTTGTGTAACGTTCAAGATGGACCCTACATCTATTTTCTCGCATAAATTTGTATTTGGATCCTTCTCTGCCATTTCGACTAAATTGTAAACTTTCAGTTTTAATTTACAATGTCCCTGTTAATTCGGGCGCCAGTTGAAGTATGTTCGGTAATTAATGAATTAATTAAATTTGTCCCTGTTCGGACATCAGTTGAAGTATGTTCAGTTATTAATTATTAATGTTATATTGATTTTATCTGTAAGGTTTGGTCCAGGACTTCGTGTAGTGTACTTCGGCAGAGAACAATGGGCAAATACAAATAACAAAATGCGTATATCAAGTAAAATATAACATAATTTATTTTCTTTTGATAACATAAAAAGATCATGAGCACATTTAATCCGCCTTAAGGCGTAAAACTGATTTCCAATAACTATTACATCAAAATACGAATACATATATCAAAGATTACACAAACTCAACACTTCTTGTTAGGCCTATATTCATATTCTTCACTCACACAATCATACACATTTACATACTTTTAGGTTTTGTTGAGCTCAACTTTAAAATTAGTGAAAAGCCAGTATTTAATTATTGTTGAAATGTCTACTTCCCTTTCATGGTGCGTATGGTTTCATCCTACGGGACGTCTCCTGTTGTGTGCACTGTTTGTTGGTTTCACTTTTATATCTTACGGCCGAACTGTCAATTTAGTTTTATTGATCACTGATTAATACAATATGTATATTTTTTTAAATTCCAATACTAGTTAAAATTTCACATTTTTGATTTGCGTTTTATGCTGTTTATGCGGTACTCAGCCGGCGGCGAACGAACTGCCCACATCCGCTATATTTAGATGTTGTTTGCCGACTGACTTTCAGTGTTAAAAATTTCCGATTGTGTCGTCTCTAAACTGGTTCACTCCGCTCCCGGCCATACGTCTCATCCTCGGTATTGAAAAGTTTCGCTGAACTTAGTATCACCTTTTTAACTTGCCACGAACTGATTTTCGTCAACAACATTCCTTCGTTGTTAGTCACGGACTACAAATAAACTTGAGATGTGCTGCATAACCATATATGGTCATGAAACTCTCGCTGGCAGTCGCCTCACCTTAAGGGGGCCTCATCTTCACATGTTATAAAATTTATAAAGCTGTTATGTGAAATTACTATGTAAATTTAGCCCCATTACAACTCTGACAATACTCGTGTGTTTACAAATCTCGTTTACTAACTACATTGATACATGAATTATTCTACTACAATTCCTTATTACTATTAGATTGGTTTCTTAACATTTTATAATATTAAGGAATTTAAAATTTTTGTTGAGTTATTATATTCGTAATTACCCATTTATTTGTTAACTTTTAACAATACAAATAATAAGTCCCTAGTTCTGGGCGACCATTTGTTAATTTTTCTTTTTTTTACTTTTTTTTACTTATTTTTATAATTCTGTATATTTTATTTATGTTGATATCTTACCTTTTGATACCATATTTATCGTATATGTCATACTAATTCAGCGGCCATCTTGTAGTACCAACCTCATGCTTCGAAAATTTTACGTAAGGGTCCCAGGATTCGATTAAGCGATCATCAGAGACAGGATGTGACGATTTAAATAAAAGCAATAATCAAGAAAATAAAAATTAAAAAAAAAATTAAGGTTGCGAGCTCTTAAGCCATTTAAATCTCACTGTATTAATATAAAATACCTGTATGTACTCAGTATGAGAGGAAGCAGTAATTAATTAGTTATAAGATACTCTAATAAAAAGATAAATTGTAAAGAGTTATTAATATCGTATTTAACCCTTTGCTTGTAAGCAGGCGCTGTCCTGTTGATTCCAGACTCAACATGCTTTCCGAGTCTTGTGTGAGTAAGAATAAGATAAAAAAATTAATGTTAATAATAAAAAAATCTGAAGACATAAATGGTCGCTAAAACAACTGATTTAAATTATGTATATTTGTTTAGGGATAGTTTGTATAAATAAAAATGTTAACTTAAATATAGTTAGGAACTATATTCTCGCGCGGAAATTGTCCCACTAACTTTTGCCCAGTACCAGGCGAAGGGAGCGGAATTTCTCTCTCTTGCAATGGTGACTCCGTACAGTATAGACGTAGGAGCTGTGCGCTCAAAATATGTTAACGATATTTTGTTTCACCTTAAGATGGTGTACCAGATGTAGCTGTTTAAAGCATCTGGATGTGTTAATTAATATAGTCATGTAAATAGACAAGAAATTTAAAGTAAAGTAAAAAATCGAAACGTAAAAAAGGAGTGTAACACAAGATGACTTCGTGCTTCAACAAATAACAACAATTCCAAAGTCATACCCGGAGATGTGAACTATCAGAAGCCACACGTGACACTACTGCACGTGACAGGATATGCAGATCAGGACATCCGAGAATCTACAAGATCATCGTAGATATCTACACGACATATTGTTCAACCTGCGAACTTTTGGAGCCCTTTACAGAGGAAGGCCAGACCGAGATGACGACGTAGCTGTTCCTGTTTCCCGAGACGGATGCCCCAGGACGAGTCTTCTGCATACCAATTAAAAGGTGACTCGATAGCCTGTCTATCGAGGGTTACTAATATTTGTTACACAACACATCTTGAAAGAGACTTTTCAGAAACTATTAACTTTGTAAAGACTTATAAATTAAATCTAAGAATTTCATGTAACTATTCTAACTTCATACGTTGTAACAGTTTATATGCTAATGTAGAGTAATATAATTCAAGCAATAATACCATTCTTCCAATGGTTGAATAAAAGAAAGTCTTGCAAGCTAATATCATGAAATGAGTATAATTAAAAGTCTTAACTACAGAAATACAGAAAGTTGACCCGGATCCGAGGTATAGCTATATAAAATCAAGTTTGATCTAAAAGTTTAAAGAAACCTTTCAAATAACTTAATAATTGAATTAGTAATGTCATGGGATCTGTCAGTATATGTTTTAAATGTTAAATAAAGAGAAGTCTTCTTGTTACACACATATGAGGAGTGCTTAAATCAATTGTATACCTTGCCATTGTTTCCTTACACAGTTAGTAAGTAATTTGTTATATTAATTATTTGTGATCAATTCTGTTACAACGTAGGCAGCCCATCTAATTAACGGAGTTTAATTACGAGGGGTTCCCTCGATTTGTAACGCGGCAAAAAGACGTTACAGAAATGCGCAACTCTGCTTTAAAAAAAAAAATAAAAGGGTAATTGTTTACAGAGTGTCACAAAAGTGAGATTCATTTGTCATTCAAAAAAAAAAAAATAAAGGAAACAAAGGAAAGAGTTTTAATTGTGTATATAGTGTCACAAACAAAATTGCATTCACTATGCGTGGATAAATTGTAAGATCAATAACTAAATATATAATATTGATATATGCACTCAGAAAGTTACTTTAATAAATGTAATGTTCAAAACATATTTAATACACTATTAAATAACGTAATATGTATTAAGTTACGTAGATGGTAGTATGTATAAGTAAAATATCCTTAGCGTCATACAATGCATGTAGCTTTTGCATTCTATAGGCCAGTAGGAACCTGCATAATTCGATGTAAGTACTTCCATACATGAATTGTGACCAAGCATAACAATTTTGGTCAACCGAACAATCTGTAACAGGTTTGTTTACGACAATCTATAACCTGTTGTTTCCTGAATCATTCTGCACAGTGTATGTCCAACTATCTAGCTTACATACACTAGAAAGAGTTATAAAAAAAAATTTGATTAAAAATAACTTTGTTAATAATAATAAAGTAATTAAGTAGTAGTTCGTGATTTAAAACTTGTGAACAAAATAATTAAATTATTTAATTGAGAAAAGTTTATGAATGAACGGAGTCAAAGTGTTGTCTAAGCGGAATAATAATAAATGTGTTGCATAAGATTGCGCTCCCCTTTTCTCGTGTTTATACCGGTCGTTGGTGTTATTCACTCGCATTGTGTAGACAATAATATGTAAAAGCAAACACCCCATTGTCACACACGCTCAACCCTCCTTTGTTAACTAAATATGTAGGCCACCCTCTGACCTACATTCCAGTAAACAGCTGATCGGCTATTTAACCTTGAAAGATATATGTGTGTGATTTCTGTCTCTCCCATAGAAGAGAAGTTGTTCTTTTCTAATTTGTGTAAATTGATTACTTAAGAATTTATTATATATATGTGTAATAAATGTGTACAGTATGGTAGATCAAGTTTTGTTCCCCGTGACGACTATTAAATAATGTAGTGACTTAATAATAATAAATTTATTAATAATAAAATAAAGTGTGATAAATAATTATGGTGATTAGATAGTAAATAATTCTAAGGAAGTTTCTGTAATATCCCCAAAGTAAATAATAAATAATAAAGTGAATAATAATAATTGATGTAAATACTAGAGCTAAATAAATCCTAAGTTATACTAAAATAGTGTGAAGTGTAGCAGTAGAAATAAAAAAAAAGAAATAATAATAAAAGGTTCAGTTGCACATTGTAAACACCGCAGTGGTGGCCAGTTAGAGAAAATAAAAGCGTTCAGTATTGTAGGAATTGTACTAAGCAGCCCCGAACCCACCCTCCCTATTGTGACAAACCGGTGCTAGCCTAAACAATTGAAAAACACCCCTGTGTATTACAATGCATTGTGTAAAGTGTCTCCCCTCCCGCATAGTTTGTTTAAGTATTGTAAAAAGAAATAAAAGAGAATCATATTCGTGAGATTCCGCTTCTCTCAAACCAGTGATCTAAAGTGGAGTATGGGATCCTCTTTAGATCACATTAGAAATAAGTTTATGAGATATAATCAAGTAGTGATTATAAATGTAACGTAACAGGTCACAACGGCGCCGACTGAAAGGGTAATGATAGGGCAGAAATGTGCCAAAGATCATTAATAAATGCTGAAAGCTAACTTCCGTAGTTAGAGTAAGCTGGTGTCAGTCGGGCCGGGATGTTGTGAGTTACGGATAAGTAGGGATCATTCCAATCTAAGGTTTGGAAATTAGTATTAAGATTAAAATGTAAGTTAGTACTTAAGAAGTGAGAAAAAGGGAATTTCACGAAGGCGATCATTTAAATGAACAATGTCATTTAAAGAGAATTAGAAAAAAAAAAAAACTGTGCACTAATAATAAATAACTTCACACACTGACACTAATCGTACTCCCAGTCCCCAATAGTGAGTTAGACTCAAAAAAGCTTAACCGTAGCGTGCAATTTAAGCGGTGGAGTCTGTGACGATTTAAATAAAAGCAATAATCAAGAAAAAAAAAATTAAAAAAAAAATTAAGGTTGCGAGCTCTTAAGCCATTTAAATCTCACTGTATTAATATAAAATACCTGTATGTACTCAGTATGAGAGGAAGCAGTAATTAATTAGTTATAAGATACTCTAATAAAAAGATAAATTGTAAAGAGTTATTAATATCGTATTTAACCCTTTGCTTGTAAGCAGGCGCTGTCCTGTTGATTCCAGACTCAACATGCTTTCCGAGTCTTGTGTGAGTAAGAATAAGATAAAAAAATTAATGTTAATAATAAAAAAATCTGAAGACATAAATGGTCGCTAAAACAACTGATTTAAATTATGTATATTTGTTTAGGGATAGTTTGTATAAATAAAAATGTTAACTTAAATATAGTTAGGAACTATATTCTCGCGCGGAAATTGTCCCACTAACTTTTGCCCAGTACCAGGCGAAGGGAGCGGAATTTCTCTCTCTTGCAATGGTGACTCCGTACAGTATAGACGTAGGAGCTGTGCGCTCAAAATATGTTAACGATATTTTGTTTCACCTTAAGATGGTGTACCAGATGTAGCTGTTTAAAGCATCTGGATGTGTTAATTAATATAGTCATGTAAATAGACAAGAAATTTAAAGTAAAGTAAAAAATCGAAACGTAAAAAAGGAGTGTAACACAAGATGACTTCGTGCTTCAACAAATAACAACAATTCCAAAGTCATACCCGGAGATGTGAACTATCAGAAGCCACACGTGACACTACTGCACGTGACAGGATATGCAGATCAGGACATCCGAGAATCTACAAGATCATCGTAGATATCTACACGACATATTGTTCAACCTGCGAACTTTTGGAGCCCTTTACAGAGGAAGGCCAGACCGAGATGACGACGTAGCTGTTCCTGTTTCCCGAGACGGATGCCCCAGGACGAGTCTTCTGCATACCAATTAAAAGGTGACTCGATAGCCTGTCTATCGAGGGTTACTAATATTTGTTACACAACACATCTTGAAAGAGACTTTTCAGAAACTATTAACTTTGTAAAGACTTATAAATTAAATCTAAGAATTTCATGTAACTATTCTAACTTCATACGTTGTAACAGTTTATATGCTAATGTAGAGTAATATAATTCAAGCAATAATACCATTCTTCCAATGGTTGAATAAAAGAAAGTCTTGCAAGCTAATATCATGAAATGAGTATAATTAAAAGTCTTAACTACAGAAATACAGAAAGTTGACCCGGATCCGAGGTATAGCTATATAAAATCAAGTTTGATCTAAAAGTTTAAAGAAACCTTTCAAATAACTTAATAATTGAATTAGTAATGTCATGGGATCTGTCAGTATATGTTTTAAATGTTAAATAAAGAGAAGTCTTCTTGTTACACACATATGAGGAGTGCTTAAATCAATTGTATACCTTGCCATTGTTTCCTTACACAGTTAGTAAGTAATTTGTTATATTAATTATTTGTGATCAATTCTGTTACAACGTAGGCAGCCCATCTAATTAACGGAGTTTAATTACGAGGGGTTCCCTCGATTTGTAACGCGGCAAAAAGACGTTACAGAAATGCGCAACTCTGCTTTAAAAAAAAAAAATAAAAGGGTAATTGTTTACAGAGTGTCACAAAAGTGAGATTCATTTGTCATTCAAAAAAAAAAAAATAAAGGAAACAAAGGAAAGAGTTTTAATTGTGTATATAGTGTCACAAACAAAATTGCATTCACTATGCGTGGATAAATTGTAAGATCAATAACTAAATATATAATATTGATATATGCACTCAGAAAGTTACTTTAATAAATGTAATGTTCAAAACATATTTAATACACTATTAAATAACGTAATATGTATTAAGTTACGTAGATGGTAGTATGTATAAGTAAAATATCCTTAGCGTCATACAATGCATGTAGCTTTTGCATTCTATAGGCCAGTAGGAACCTGCATAATTCGATGTAAGTACTTCCATACATGAATTGTGACCAAGCATAACAATTTTGGTCAACCGAACAATCTGTAACAGGTTTGTTTACGACAATCTATAACCTGTTGTTTCCTGAATCATTCTGCACAGTGTATGTCCAACTATCTAGCTTACATACACTAGAAAGAGTTATAAAAAAAAATTTGATTAAAAATAACTTTGTTAATAATAATAAAGTAATTAAGTAGTAGTTCGTGATTTAAAACTTGTGAACAAAATAATTAAATTATTTAATTGAGAAAAGTTTATGAATGAACGGAGTCAAAGTGTTGTCTAAGCGGAATAATAATAAATGTGTTGCATAAGATTGCGCTCCCCTTTTCTCGTGTTTATACCGGTCGTTGGTGTTATTCACTCGCATTGTGTAGACAATAATATGTAAAAGCAAACACCCCATTGTCACACACGCTCAACCCTCCTTTGTTAACTAAATATGTAGGCCACCCTCTGACCTACATTCCAGTAAACAGCTGATCGGCTATTTAACCTTGAAAGATATATGTGTGTGATTTCTGTCTCTCCCATAGAAGAGAAGTTGTTCTTTTCTAATTTGTGTAAATTGATTACTTAAGAATTTATTATATATATGTGTAATAAATGTGTACAGTATGGTAGATCAAGTTTTGTTCCCCGTGACGACTATTAAATAATGTAGTGACTTAATAATAATAAATTTATTAATAATAAAATAAAGTGTGATAAATAATTATGGTGATTAGATAGTAAATAATTCTAAGGAAGTTTCTGTAATATCCCCAAAGTAAATAATAAATAATAAAGTGAATAATAATAATTGATGTAAATACTAGAGCTAAATAAATCCTAAGTTATACTAAAATAGTGTGAAGTGTAGCAGTAGAAATAAAAAAAAAGAAATAATAATAAAAGGTTCAGTTGCACATTGTAAACACCGCAGTGGTGGCCAGTTAGAGAAAATAAAAGCGTTCAGTATTGTAGGAATTGTACTAAGCAGCCCCGAACCCACCCTCCCTATTGTGACAAACCGGTGCTAGCCTAAACAATTGAAAAACACCCCTGTGTATTACAATGCATTGTGTAAAGTGTCTCCCCTCCCGCATAGTTTGTTTAAGTATTGTAAAAAGAAATAAAAGAGAATCATATTCGTGAGATTCCGCTTCTCTCAAACCAGTGATCTAAAGTGGAGTATGGGATCCTCTTTAGATCACATTAGAAATAAGTTTATGAGATATAATCAAGTAGTGATTATAAATGTAACGTAACAGGTCACAACGGCGCCGACTGAAAGGGTAATGATAGGGCAGAAATGTGCCAAAGATCATTAATAAATGCTGAAAGCTAACTTCCGTAGTTAGAGTAAGCTGGTGTCAGTCGGGCCGGGATGTTGTGAGTTACGGATAAGTAGGGATCATTCCAATCTAAGGTTTGGAAATTAGTATTAAGATTAAAATGTAAGTTAGTACTTAAGAAGTGAGAAAAAGGGAATTTCACGAAGGCGATCATTTAAATGAACAATGTCATTTAAAGAGAATTAGAAAAAAAAAAAAAACTGTGCACTAATAATAAATAACTTCACACACTGACACTAATCGTACTCCCAGTCCCCAATAGTGAGTTAGACTCAAAAAAGCTTAACCGTAGCGTGCAATTTAAGCGGTGGAGTCTGTGACGATTTAAATAAAAGCAATAATCAAGAAAAAAAAAATTAAAAAAAAAATTAAGGTTGCGAGCTCTTAAGCCATTTAAATCTCACTGTATTAATATAAAATACCTGTATGTACTCAGTATGAGAGGAAGCAGTAATTAATTAGTTATAAGATACTCTAATAAAAAGATAAATTGTAAAGAGTTATTAATATCGTATTTAACCCTTTGCTTGTAAGCAGGCGCTGTCCTGTTGATTCCAGACTCAACATGCTTTCCGAGTCTTGTGTGAGTAAGAATAAGATAAAAAAATTAATGTTAATAATAAAAAAATCTGAAGACATAAATGGTCGCTAAAACAACTGATTTAAATTATGTATATTTGTTTAGGGATAGTTTGTATAAATAAAAATGTTAACTTAAATATAGTTAGGAACTATATTCTCGCGCGGAAATTGTCCCACTAACTTTTGCCCAGTACCAGGCGAAGGGAGCGGAATTTCTCTCTCTTGCAATGGTGACTCCGTACAGTATAGACGTAGGAGCTGTGCGCTCAAAATATGTTAACGATATTTTGTTTCACCTTAAGATGGTGTACCAGATGTAGCTGTTTAAAGCATCTGGATGTGTTAATTAATATAGTCATGTAAATAGACAAGAAATTTAAAGTAAAGTAAAAAATCGAAACGTAAAAAAGGAGTGTAACACAAGATGACTTCGTGCTTCAACAAATAACAACAATTCCAAAGTCATACCCGGAGATGTGAACTATCAGAAGCCACACGTGACACTACTGCACGTGACAGGATATGCAGATCAGGACATCCGAGAATCTACAAGATCATCGTAGATATCTACACGACATATTGTTCAACCTGCGAACTTTTGGAGCCCTTTACAGAGGAAGGCCAGACCGAGATGACGACGTAGCTGTTCCTGTTTCCCGAGACGGATGCCCCAGGACGAGTCTTCTGCATACCAATTAAAAGGTGACTCGATAGCCTGTCTATCGAGGGTTACTAATATTTGTTACACAACACATCTTGAAAGAGACTTTTCAGAAACTATTAACTTTGTAAAGACTTATAAATTAAATCTAAGAATTTCATGTAACTATTCTAACTTCATACGTTGTAACAGTTTATATGCTAATGTAGAGTAATATAATTCAAGCAATAATACCATTCTTCCAATGGTTGAATAAAAGAAAGTCTTGCAAGCTAATATCATGAAATGAGTATAATTAAAAGTCTTAACTACAGAAATACAGAAAGTTGACCCGGATCCGAGGTATAGCTATATAAAATCAAGTTTGATCTAAAAGTTTAAAGAAACCTTTCAAATAACTTAATAATTGAATTAGTAATGTCATGGGATCTGTCAGTATATGTTTTAAATGTTAAATAAAGAGAAGTCTTCTTGTTACACACATATGAGGAGTGCTTAAATCAATTGTATACCTTGCCATTGTTTCCTTACACAGTTAGTAAGTAATTTGTTATATTAATTATTTGTGATCAATTCTGTTACAACGTAGGCAGCCCATCTAATTAACGGAGTTTAATTACGAGGGGTTCCCTCGATTTGTAACGCGGCAAAAAGACGTTACAAGGACGATTGTTCGGAATAATTAATTCAAACAGCGTAATATATATATATATATATAGATATAGCAGCCCATCACTTTAACCAATACCCCATAGAAATTAGCTGTGATTGTAGAACATTTTTGATGCAGAATAATTCGCCATCAGATCGGTGTTCAACAATCGATGACGTTGAACTGATGCCCTAAATTGAAGAAAATATATACAAACGTTTATACAAGTAACAATTCACCCATCAATTCAAACTCGTTTTATACACTTTTACTCGTTATGTCTATGTATATATATAAACTTTGTATATATGAATCTACATAATTACGCTCAGAATCTTGATGGCTTATCTTAATATAAAATAAAAGTCATTGTATATATGTATGTGTGTATGTTCCACATCTCCTCCTAAACCACTGGACCGATTTCAACCAAACTTGGCACAAATATTTTACGCAACGAGAGAACCAACATAGGACAGGTGTTTTTTTTCGATACGATCCTTTGGGGGGGGGGGTCCTTTAGGGTCTTAAAAACTATTAGATCTGGTTACCATGGCAACCCAATAGAATACATTCTGGTTGCCATAGCATCGGTGGAGGCATCCTGCGTAGACTAGCCCAGGAGTCTACTCGGGACATCCGACGGGCCTTCCCCGGAGTCCGTCCAGGGAACCCGGGGAATCTTATGTCGGATCTCGCGAAAAACGGCCGGGCCCGAGTTCCAGCGCCTCGCCTGGCATGTCGAAGGCTTTCCCGGCCTTCGGAGAAACTTCCGTACCCCGGGGAGGTCTCTGACCAAGTCCTAGCGCGGGAGTTCAACCTGCCGGGATCCCGGAATATGCAGGCGGTGTCCCGGCATAGGTAGAAGCCTCCTGCGTAGGGAATTGCGCGGGAGTCGTCCGACGGGCCTTCCCCGGAGTCCGTCCACGGAACCCGGGCAGTCTTAGGACGGATCTCGCGAAAAACGGTCGGGCCAGAGTTCCAGCACCTCGCCCGTTATGTCGACGGCTTTCCGGGCTTCAGAGATCCTTCAGTACCCCGGGGAGGTCTCAGACAATGTTCTAGCTCGGGAGTTCGACCAGCCTGGATGCCGGAAAAAGCAGGCGGTGTCCCGGCATAGGTAGAAGCCTCCCGCGTAGGGAATAGCGCGGGAGTGTCTGACGGGCCTTCCCAGGAGTCCGTCCACGGAACCCGGGAAGTCTTAAGTCGGATCTCGCGAAAAACGGCCGGGCCAGAGATCTATCACCTCGCCTGGCATGTTGACGGCTTTTCCGGGCTTCGGAGTACCTTCCGTACCCCGGGGAGGTCTCTGACAAAGTCCTAGCGCGGGAGTTCGACCGGCTTGGATGCCGGAAAAATCAGGCGGTGTCCCGGCATAGGTAGAAGCTTCCCCCGTAGGGAATAGCGCGGGAGTTGTCTGACGGGGCTTCCCTGGAGTTCGTCCACGGAACCCGGGAAGTCTTAAGTCGGATCTCGCGAAAAACGGCCGGGACAGAGATCTAGCGCCTCGCCTGGCATGTTGACGGCTTTTCCGGGCTTCGGAGTACCTTCCGTACCCCGGGGAGGTCTCTGACAAAGTCCTAGCGCGGGAGTTCGACCGGCCTGGATGCCGGAAAAATCAGGCGGTGTCCCGGCATAGGTGGAAGCCTCCCGCGTAGGGAATAGCGCGGGAGTTGTCTGACGGGCCTTCCCTGGAGTTCGTCCACGGAACCCGGGAAGTCTTAAGTCGGATGTCGCGAAAAACGGCCGGGCCAGAGTTCCAGCGTCTCGCCTGGCATGTCGACGGCTTTTCCGGGCTTCGGGGAACCTTCCGTACCCCGGGGAGGTCTCCGACAGAGTCCTAGCGCGGGAGTTCGACCGGCCTGGATGCCGGAAAAATCAGGCGGTGTCCCGGCATAGGTAGAAGCCTCCCGCGTAGGGAATAGCGCGAAAGTTGTCTGACGGGCCTTCCCTGGAGTTCGTCCACGGAACCCGGGAAGTCATAAGTCGGATCTCGCGAAAAATGGCCGGGCCAGAGTTCCAGCGTCTCGCCTGGCTTGTCGACGGCTTTTCCGGGCTTCGTGGAACCTTCCGTACCCCGGGGAGGTCTCCGACAGAGTCCTAGCGCGGGAGTTCGACCGGCCTGGATGCCGGAAAAAGCAGGCGGTGTCCCGGCATAGGTGGAAGCCTGCCACGTAGGGAATAGCGCGGGAGTCTTCCGACGGTCCTTCCCCGGAGTCCGTCCACGAAACCCGGGGAGTCTTAGTTCGGATCTAATTACGGCCGGGGCAGAGTCCACGGTTCTTATAAATAAATATATAGGTTATGATATCGAAGGTGGTGTATGCGTCTTAAGAAACTTTTTAATAGTGCGTGAATTCAGAGTTGTTTCAGTTTGAATTTAAGATATGTTAAGATAGAAGTAAGTTATAAGCGAGTATAAAAAACAATTTTTTGATAGCGAATGTATTCAGATCGTAGTGTTCAGACAATATAAATGCGCTTGCTTCAGTTTGAATTTAAAAATTGATAAGCTGAAATCTATAGAGGTATTGTATTTTTAGAATAGGTTTAGGAGACACTAATTTAACTAATACCTTATTTCACCATTAATACAATGAATTATAAGACGACAGTTAAGTACGCAGCGCATGCAAGTACTGTAGACATTTTATTGAAAACTAATTTAGCTGTTCGCCCTCTCCCAGAGTTAGAAATCGAGCAGGAGCATCACGCGCAACAGAATTCTTCTCCAGATATAAGAATAAAGTTTATGACATGTTCTTAAACAGGTGCGGTACAGAGTAATCTATTCCTCCAGTGAGAATGTGAACGTAACAGTATAAGGAAGATTATACAATATAGAAGTAATATAACGTTAGAACAAGAATAGGTGCCTATGAGCCTATGAATATATTATGAACCCGAGCAACGCTGGGTAAATCGGCTAGTATCTAGTAAATGCCACGATTTTTGTTTGTTTTCGCGTTGTCTTTACGCTAATTTTTTTTTAACGTTCTAATAGCCTATCTAATATTGCATACATGTAAAATATATATAACATGTTGCATGTTGTCAAAATTACTAATTTACGTTACTAAAAGTGATTACTGTAACACATACGGGAACAAGGGTCTTTTCAAGTATTTGTCTACAAACAACTCTCACAGCGTTCACGGCCCGCCAAGCTCCCCCACCAACGTTCCCGCCAGTCCCTTCTCCTACAGGAGCGGTGTGAAGGAGGAGTGATGGGCACACCACTACACACTAGGGATGAGCATCGCCAGAAAACCATCGATGTTAACATCGTGAAGAGTACATCGATGTTAAAAAAACATCGGCATGAAAACATCGATGTTTTAAGATTTCAAACATCGATGTTTTTATGCCAATGTTGCAATTCAAATTAAAATCTATGCTTTTTACATGTTTGTAATAGTACAAATAATTGGGGATGAATAATAAATAAAAATAATTAAAGAGAAGAATAATATACCCCGATACTTTACTCATTTACCTTATCAGAAGATTCTGAAAAACCACATGCCCTTGGGTGACCACCACATTTTGACAGGCGGAATGTGGAAACCTCAACACTGTACCCGAGAAAACAATTTAAATACATCTAGCTTCCCCGTATCAGAATTTCCAGGGCCGTTGACAAACTCGTTGAGAATAGGTTAGGTAAAGGCGAGGTGACGTTAAAATAATTTAACTCACATTCATAATTAACTAAATCTGTTCATTATTATTTATTATTATAATGATTATAAAGTGTTTTGAACAAACATACATAAAACCACCCTTTAACAAAAACAGAAACCTCTTTACATCTATGTCAGGTTTGTTTACTCCTAGTGAAAGTTTAAATTAGTATTCCCAAAGAGAGATAGGCCTATAAATTCTCTTATTTTCTTTTAAACAGTAAAAGCTTAATAAAATCACAGTGTAAAGTAACACTGTTAATACTTTTAGATTCAATTTATTTTTTATAACAAATTATACAGGTACAGTAAAACCTCTCTAGTCCGACCCCCGGCTGGTCCGACCGCGGCTCAGGCACCGACTTGTTGATGACTCACCAGCTTGTTTACATACTCGTCAGTTGTTTTGCTGCCTCAGTGAGCCGGCATCTTGTGTCTAGTGCGCAGTGTTGCCAGGTCTTCCGATTTTTTTTAATGTTCCAGAAAATACGAAATTTGGTGTAAATCTTCCGAATTTTTTCCTAGTCTCGTTTCAGTGCTATGTCGCATTTCTAGAGTTTTGTTTTTGCGTACGATATGACGTCAAATCTGGTGTTTCATTGCAACCGCAATTATAATCGCTTTCAATAAAATTTTATAAGAGGTCTTGTCAAAAATTATAGTTCCTTCCTCCTGTCACAAACAATAATTATGACCACCCATACACAATGATGTAATAAGCATTTTGCAATATCCACATATTGTATCATACTGCTATTCAAATAAGAGTGACTAATCGTTATAGTTTAGTCTCAAGCTGACAGAATCGCACTACATGACTGCACCTGAATAAACAGATACTGTAATGTCTAGCCTACACCAGGTCATAATAATAATAATACATTAATATTGTTTCTCCGGTTCTTTACGGATAGTTTACATCTGCTTGTCTTTTAACACACACACACACACACACACACACACACACACACACACACACACACACACACACACACACACACACACACACACACACACACACACACACACACACACACACACACACACACACACACACACACACACACACACACACACACACACACACACACACACACACACACACACACACACACACACACACACACACACACACACACACACACATTTCGCGTACGAGGCTGTTATTACTGTTACTTCTTGTGCTTATTAAGTGGTCTAGAAATATGAAATAAAGAAAGGTGAGTGTTATTGTTTGTTCTCAACTGGCCACATGTTATAGTACACTTCCACTATTATTCACTAACGTTTGGTGTTATAATTCACCACACAGTACACTATTATTAAATGTTTTTCAAAAAATGTATCACTCAAACTTTACAGTTGTATTAATAATTTACAAGGCATGAACAACACCATCAGAACTAAACGCAAATGTCTTAAAATCACACTCGCACTTCTAATCACTACAACACTCGCTGTGAACTGATTACTACTAAAAGCCAGCTGCTGCTTACAAAAATCACTTCACCTTCAAAAGTAGGTTCATTGCACAAAGGTAGACAAAATTTTCCAAAAATATATATCAACTATACCATAACGAAGGCGAAGGCCAGTACACTGTTGGAGAGACAAACGCAGAGGAAAATGAAAACACATTTTCAGTTTAGAACAACTTCGACAAAAATAAAACCTAATACATTACATGTAGAAAGAATGTTGGATTTTTTCAATAGATTTTACACACTTAACAGTTTGTATTAGGAATTAGATCCTGTCTGTATTTTTTCTGTAAGTAACTGATGGCTTGTTTCACTATAACTGTTTTCCATATTTTTTTTTAATGTTTTGTAGCTCAGTAGTTTTCTGTATAAGCTACGGGAAAATTCATAGCAGATGCCAGGTAGGTGTATGTATCACATGTAATAAAATATAAAGATGATATTTCAGCTTTAAAAAAAAACAGTCATGTGATGTTATTATGTAATGTGATGTTTGACCTATACACCCAAGACAAATAAGTTAAAATCCATAGAGAACTAAGAATATTGATTTTCATATAATTTAATGCTATCTTGTGTTTTGCATATGGTTTTACTGTGGTTTAACTGTTAAGACCTGTAGAGATTTTTTTTTAAGAAAATGTACACAGTAAAACCCCTATAGAGCTCCTTAACAGACCATAAAAAAGAGCTTTATATGGTGGTCAAATTTCTACCGATGGGGGGGGGGCCACATTCTTAACAAGGATTGACACCAAGCATCTTTCTTCACAGTGTCAAGTGGAAAGGAGACTTTCAGCTCCTTTGACATTAAGTGATCAGAATATTTTAGGAATGTGACAACAATAAGCCAATGCCACCTAGATCCACTTCTGTTGCTGAAGGTCAGAGTGGCACAGCAGAAAGAATACCCGATTATGACAAATTATTTTCGACGGCTACCTGCTATAGGAACCCTTTAAATTAAACATGAAAACTACTTTCAAATGAGCATGATACTTTAATCCAAACAAATTAGGTACCGGTATCTGTTGTTTTAACCAATTTGTAATTAACATTTTTTGACAGTCTAAAATAATCCAGACTGCAAGAACATAGGCCTACACTATATGTTATAAAAATAATTCTTTAAATTTATTGGGTTTCTAGAACTGTTATTTTCCCATATGCATTGTTTTGATTTTCAATCCCTGTCGTTGAGGTTTTACTGTATTTTCTAAAACCTTTCAGAAAACCGCTGTATTCTCATTCTCAGAACAGTAACCTATGTGTTGTTAGTAAAAATCATTAGTAAAAGCTGTGGTTAATTATGCATTTATTATGTATTAAATACTAGTCTACCGACTAATTAATACAGTACCATTTTTTTATACAGATTCAGGCAAATTAAATTAACCTGTTTGAATCTGAGAGCCTGATGAAATCAAACAAAGCAAATTTTATACAACAGGTATGTGTAAGACAAAATTTCAAAGACAACCAGATCAACTAATAGTGTGTGTGTGCGCGTGTCTGTCCGTATGGGGGGGGGGGGGTGAGACAGTTTGTTTTACATCAGCAAAATAATTACATTTATTACATACCGTTTTACTTAAAAAGATAAGCATAATTATAATATTCCAAAAACCTAATTAATACAATATTACAATTTTAATTATTGATTGTATAATAATCCCTTAATTATGTTTATAAATAATTGTAGGAGTATTCATCAGATGTATACTGGAATTGGTACAGGTAGCCAGGGGTGCCCATCCCCCCCAAGGCCTAATGCGCAAATCCCCCCCAAAAGTCTCACCACCCCCCACCCCAATTGAAAAGTGCCCGCCGACCGGTCTACAAGCTTAGCACACGGTCACGCACACATTTTTACTTTCACGATTTATTATTCACGTACCCTCTGACTCATTGACAGGATGTTGCTGCAGGCTACCATGGTCAGTTTTCCAAATTCCAAAACAAAATTTACTACTAGTTGTACTGGTAGAGACATTTATGACGCCAGTTCGTTAAAACAATCATAAAGATATGCAATTGCTTTAGTTTTTTACTAATACCTTAGTTTGTTGCACAAACATGGTAAAAATTTCCATCAATGTTGGATTTAAAATGTTATTCTTGAAAAAATCCCCCCCAAAAATTCTGAAAGTTATTATTACTGTACTGGAACTGAACACATTTGTCCATAAATTAGAGAATTATAACAGAATTACAAATATTAAAAACACAAAATTGTGTTAAATCAATCAGTCATGTAACAGTGGTTATTATTTGTTATTTATATTGTTGTAAAATAATATTTAATGACTATATGGTCTATAGAGAGTATTTTGTATTGTAAAATTATGTAGACGTCGACATTTACACTCTTCCCCCTCTCACGCGCATGCTCTCTCACTCTCTCTCTCCTTTACTATCTACCACTCCCTCTCACTCGCTGTCTCACGCAGTCTTAAAACACATACATAAATCTCTCTCTCTCTCTCTCTCTCTCTCTCTCTCTCTCTCTCTCTCTCTCTCTCTCTCTCTCTCTCTCTCTCTCTCACACACACACACACACACACACACACACACACACACACACACACACACACACACACACACACACACACACACACACACACACACACACACAGCAAGATACACAGGCTCGCGCGCACACACACAGACAGGACAGATGCACAAATACATATACGAGTACACTTACACACACCCGCACAGATTTCGTAATCTCCACAACACGCTCTCTCACACTCCCCCAGTCTCATTCTCTCTCTCTTTCTCTAAATTAAGGATTTTATTATTATTTGTATTTAGTATTTTTAATATTATTTAACAATTATACATCACTCTTAACTACAGGAATCACAGTTTCATTCACAAATTACAAGTGTGTGTGTGTGTGTGTGTGTGTGTGTGTGTGAGAGAGAGAGAGAGAGAGAGAGAGAGAGAGAGAGAGCGTGCACCTGTCAATGAGAAGTAAAATAACTTATTTCCAAGAAATCTTAAAAGTAATTAAATATTTCAAGTCTACTGCTGTTTTTTAAAGGGACCTGATGCATATTGTCTTATACATTTTTCAGAAGCCTGCAACTTTCACTTTGAAATTTTTTATTATGCAGTAATAGTGCCTTTGCACGTGCATCTTCAGCGAATAATCGTCTTTATTAAATCATGATTGCTCATTCGGTTGGGACGAACAAAGTTGATTAAATACAGCTGTAATTAAGAAAATGAAAATACGGTTGTGAGACAGAAAGCTGAGCTGTAATGTTTATTTGGGGGTAAAGTAGTAAGATATTTTAGCGAAAATACAAAATCTGTATCCATATCCTCTGAATTTTGTATGTGTAGTAATTTGACAGAATTAATATGTCTCAACATTCATTTCAAATTTTGAAACGCTTTCAAGAAGTTTGTAAACTATGTTAACAAAAACTATATTTTGTTATCAGTTATATATTATATTTATGAATATGGTTAAATACAGAGATCTACGGAAATATACACACAATGAAAAGCTATGACTAAACTATTTGTCATTTAGGTATTATGGTTACAAATTTAACTAAAATACTAACTAGTAGTTGAGAACTTTTAATACTTATTTTATGATTGTCTGATGTACGGTTATGTTACTAATAACTTGTTAGTAAAATAGCAGAGTAGTTAGGTTTTTTAAATTTTTATGATAATATAAGAATTGTCTCATATTGGAATTTAACTAACTTAATAGTAAATGTAATATCTTCAAATAAATACACAGCAAGTTTATTTTCACCTGACGCAAGTTTCACAGAAATTATTCTGTTTCTTCAGAGGTTTGTTTGAATTGTCATTGAATGTTCAATTGTAAGCGAAACATTCAATTGCAATACAAACAAACCTCTGAAGATACAGAATAATTTCTGTTAAACGTGCGTCAGGTAAAAATAAACCTACTTGTAGTGTATTTATTTGAAGATATTATATGGAAGACCTCAGGAAACTCACCGAGTTACTTACAAAATATTATTAATAAATGTATTCCGTTCTGGTAGTTCTGGTCGCTTACAAGTGCTATGATAATGTCTTAGTGGTATGACTTGTACAAATGTTTATAGGACCGCTAGCGAATTATATTACTACTACAGATTAGCAAACAGCGGATAGTCAGATATGCAGCCAGGTGTCTAATAAAGCATAGATAAGATCGGCGCTTAGAGCACGCTACCCACGAAATACGTGGTTTGATTTTTTGTAGAATTTCTATTGCTAATTGTAAGAAATACAGTCAACATAAAGTAGAGTACAAGGAGTGATGCTTACGCGTGATTTTACATACTGTGAATTACGACAGATAATAGTTGCTTTGATGCCTGCCATTCTTTTAAACGGGAGAGTAATAAGTGGTATTGATCCGCTTTTACTATTAATCTCTGTACTATCATTAAGAGCCGTCGCTCTAATTTATGCAAACTGGCAACTCGAAATCAAAGTGGCGGCCGTACTAGTGCTCGTAAATAAAGACTGCATTGCATTGCATTGTGGATGCGGGGTGTCTTTACACCCGTGGCTTATTTGCAGCATCTGGAGCGTGTCCAATGGCTGCCAGAAGTGAACATAGTGCTGGTACATTTTCGACTGGTAACCTAAAACTTGAAAGGGAAACCGCCAACCAGTTAACTGTGAAGGCGGGGGAGTATAAATTTTATTTTGATTTGTGCACTGCCGCTGGTACCGATTCGAGCAACAGATGTTGCCCGTTTCAAGTCCAGTCAGCAGACGCCCTGAGGGTGTCGGTCGCTCCCCTCGAGGCGGAGAGCCTCCGTGCCAATGATTGATGACAGCGACAAGCAGCCGACTCAGCGTGCTAGGAAGTGGTCAGGAAGGAGAGAAGGACAGTTTAAGTGAAAAAAACTCTGGTCTAGGACTGATGATTACATTTTTAGTTTAACTGAAATAGGATGGCGTTATGGCGGGTCATCAAGAAGCGCCGAGGGCGCTTGACCCGAATGGGCGGTGGTGGTTCTGATGCACTGATGGTTCGTAGGTATGGGAAGGTGGAGGTCGAGGCTTTAGTAAACAGAGTTAGAACCAGCGACCGGACAGAGGCAGACAAGGTAGGAACACGGAGACCCCTTCAAAACACGTCGTTCCTTACAAACCAAGGGGACCCCGTCAAGGATCGGAGGGTTCGGGACTGGAACGCTTCCACCCTACACCTGTTGGTGGTGGATAAAAGAGACCACCAAGCGGGAGCCGCATAGGTCAGTACAGACCTGAGAAAAAGCAGATAGATGGTAAACTTCGTGCGCATGGCCAGGCGGCTGCGACACGAGAGGAAATGAGATAATTTGGCTCAGACGCCGCGAGCCTTGGCAAGGGTTTCTGTCACGTGGGCGTTGAAGCAAAGTCGACGATCTAGCCGAACGCCTAAATACTTCACCGATTCTTTGTAGGCGATGGGCCTCCCTTCCAGGGAGAGGGACTGGCATCGGGAGATGGACTTACGGGTGAAGCAGATCGCATCGGATTTCTCCGTGTTGATCGTCACCCGCCATTTCTGTAGCCAGTCCGGAAGCTGGTTCAACAGACGCTGGAGCTTTGTACTCGCAAATCGCGGGGACAGGGAGCTGCAGTGATACATAGCGTCGTCAGCGAACAAAGACAACGTGACTCCGGGCAATACAGGCAGGTCGTTCGTGTACACAAGGTACACAACGGGGCCGAGGACAGATCCCTGTGGTACGCCGGCGGCGACGGGTCGAACTGTAGAACAGGACCCGTCGACGCTCATGCTGAAGGTTCGGTCGCTGAGATACGACCGGAGGAAAAACACTATGGACGATGGTAGAGGGGAATTGGCAAGTTTTAAAAGAAGACCTTCGTGCCAGACTTTATCGAAGGTGGAATTTATCACGTCCAACAGTACGGCGGCCGTAGCCGCTCGCCTGTTGGTGGCGTCTGACAAGTGCTTAACAACGCGGACCAATTGAAGCGTGGTCGAGTGCTCTCTGCAAAACCCGAACTGTTCGCTGCGGATGAAACCATCTAGCAGCGGCGAGATGCGAGCCAGCAGGAGACGCTCGAACACCTTCGAGATGACTGGTAAGAGAGAGATTGGGCGATAGCTTTCAGGAAGCATTCGCCGCTTGCAAGTCTTCGGAATCATTACGATATTGGCTGTTTTCCACAGGCGGGGAAAGTACTGTTGCCAGAGGCAGTAGTTAAACAGCTCAAGAACGAGGTCAACGCCTGAGGCCGGTAGATTTTGTAGAGCAGCGGCCCCGATCCGGTCAGGACCGGGGGCGCGTCGGCGATTTAGTCGGCAGATAGATGAAACTAGTTCACCCCTGTCGAACGGGAGGGCTGGGACATCGGGAGGGCGAGAAAAATGTCCAGATAGGAAGTCACGGACTGCTGCCGAGTGGACAGGGTCCGAGACGCCTTGGTGAACAGTAAATTGTACCTCCATGCAGTCGACGAAGACCTCAGCCTTGCCTTCTGACGAAGATACAACCCCGTTCAGAGTTTCAAGCGGGTTGGGAGTTCTCTTCTCGCGGGTCAGTCTACTCGCCGCTCTCCAGACGGAGGCGTGGTCGACTTCAAGAGACTTAAGATATGAGTCCCATCGATCAGACGTAAAGAGACTGGGCCTGAAAGCGCCTTTTGACGCCGGGGTCACGGGTCCTTTGCCATCTGCGGCGGAGCTTGCGCCATAACCAGATGGCGTGGAGAGCTTCCGGAGGTAGGGCAGAGCGTGGATGGTTCACCTCGAGAGCATAGGTGTGTCGATCCATGACACCTTGGACCAACTCCTGAAGATGAGTGGCTCGGAGATCCAAATCGTCACAAGTGACGATCGGGTCCGCGGGGAGCGATGGAAACCGCCGTGAGAACTCGTCATGGTAGGAGCGCCAGTTGACTCTCCTAACAATCTGAGCGGGAGGTCGGGATGACGCCGACATCTCACGGGCAGTTATAAAAAGGGGATTGTGATCGGATGAGAGATCCGACACTGACGAGACCTGGATGTGATGGGTCAAGTCCTTGGCTATGACAATGTCAAGGACGTCCGGTTGATGACCGGAAAAGGGGAAGTGAGTAGGGTCTTCTGGGCCGACGACTTGAAGTACCGGGTCGTCGGAGACGAACTGATACAGAGATTTTCCGTAGGCGTTGGCTACTTTGCTGTTCCAAGAGGGATGCTTGGCATTTAAGTCGCCGGCTGTAATGGTTGGTAGGGGATGATCGAGGAGAGCGTCCCACTCCTCGGGCGGTGGAGGTATCCGCAGGCTGGGCCGGAGATACGCCGCAACAACGCGCAACTCCGATCCGCCTGCGTCTATCACCACCGCACAACCTTCAACAAGAGATGTATCTAAAGGGGGTAGTGTCCTGTGGGATAATCCGCCTGTGGACTAAGACAGCTGTCCCCCCCGAGGGGCGACAGCCAGGCCGCTGGGGACGATCCTGACGAAAACATATGTAAGATGGCAGGTTGAAGGTATGGTAGCGAGCTAGATGAGTCTGGCAAAGGAGGACGACATCAGCGTCGTACTCCGTTACGAAAGTCATCAGTTCAGATCGTTGAGGGACTACCCCATGGGCATTCCACGCAACGATCCTAAGACTTCTAGCCATTCAAAGGAAGAAGAGGAAAGAGGGTAGACAAGGATTGAAACACCAGGGCGAGAACCGTGGTTGTATCTGGAGCAGAGCGTAAATAAAGAAGCCAAGTTTATATCAGCGATACTGTAAAATTACATTAATGTTTATTGAATTGCTATGTGCATTTGTTTGTTAGCATTGGCACACCATAATCAACGATTAGCACTGTCTTCGTTTCAATATCAGTCTTTTTTTCTATTTCCCTAGAAAATGTATAGATATTGTTGAACTACATTTATTTCTATGCTGCGTTGTATCAGTGGTCTCTTTATACTTTAAAACCTGCGCGATAAGAAATTTGTATTCCTCGTTTGTTTTGGCAAACTAGAACCTATATTCAGCTTGTGGTCACGTCACGTTCAAGTGTTCAGTGTATTGTTTTGTAATAGTGTCAGAAGATTCAAGGTCAGTAGACCCTGCTGTGTATCGCCTTCCACTTCACTCATGCGCGTTACACTAAAAACACAAACAACAACGTCAGCACATTCTCGTACGATAGCCATAAAACACACACACACACACACACACACACACACACACACACACACACACACACACACACACACACACACACACACACACACACACACACACACACACACACACACACACACACACACACACACACACACACACACACACACACACACACACACCATGCTACTACGAACAAAGAAAGAAAGAAATCATCTCTTTTCCTCTATTTTTTCTGTCTTTATATAATGTTTTTGTTGTTTTCAATTTTATAAGTAGGAGTTCGAGGAGCCTCAACAGTTTGAAAATTATTATCATCATTCATCGTGAATAGGCCTTATATAATTATCAAATAACAATAACACTACAATAAAATAAAAATAATTGCGTAATCTTGGAACTACCGAATGTAACATGTACGCGGGTAATGTAGAAAAGACGGAAATGATTAACGCAGTAGTAAGGTGAAACTCGAACTTGTCAGTGGATGTGAAGTGTTTGCAAGAGACCCCCCCTCACCACCGTTGCAAGCGCTTACTGTATAACGCTCAATGACTATTGTTACTGTAAGCTGTTACTACTGCGTGACTTTGAAACTTATTACGGTTCTATCGTTTTTTTTAGTACATGTCATTTATCGCACATTAGGTCGTCAATTGTTTTGTTCCGGTCTGTCTGATTTCATGGGTTTGACTTTTGTAGAATGCCGAATAGAAGGAAAGTTGTTTTGTCACTTAAAAATAAACTGGAAATTGTAAAGTGGTTAAAAAATTGTGAATCCAGTCGTGTTTTAGTTGATCGATACGACGTAGGGACCCCCACCATTTCAGATGTAACGAAAAATTCCGATTAGTTGATGCAATTTTGACAGTAAGGATGTAAGTGTACATCGAAAAATTATGGAAAAAACAAAATATGAGGCTGTGTTTTTACACGGTTCCTATACAAACGAGCAAGCGGTGAAGTAGTAATGACCCTCTATTATTAAAAAAAACTGTGGATTTTAACCAAAAACTTGGCGGAGACTCTTCTTTTATAGCAAGTGCTGGGTGGTTAGGCAAGTTTACTAAATGATACGGGGTTCGTGAGCTCGAAAGTCTCTTCTACTTCTTCTTCACGCCTTACACTGTTTAGCCTGTTCCGGCTCCAAACTGGTCGGACCATCTCTTTTTGGGTCTTCCCAGGCTTCTCTTCCCTATAGGCTGATACAATAAGGCTATTTTGGGGATTCTGTCACTGGCCATTCTGCTAATGTGTTGTTTCCAACTTTCTCGATACTTATTGATAATTTTGTTTATTTCTTTAACTTTCAGTTCCTCTCTTATCTGATTGTTTCTTTTCATATCTAATTTTGTGTATCTATGGAACGCAAAAATTTCATTTCTGTAGCCTGAATTCTTGATATTCGTCTAGCAGAAATTGTCCACGTTTCTGAGCCATAAGTAAGGGTAGAAAGTGCCATGGCTTTGTATAATTTTATTATGGACTCTTTCCTTGCGTTGTCTTTTAGAGCACGTCGCAGAATTCCTTTTATCTGGTTAAATTTACACTGTTAAGACAAATTCTAACATTCCGTCCAAAAACAAGTTGAAGAAAATTAATTCTGTTCTGCTCCGTTCTGTTGTTAATGAATTTTAAGTAGGCTTCCTTCTTCTCTTTCACTAAAGAATATATTTTCCTATTAATATATTCTTTGTATAGGCCTACGAGAGGTTACAGCGTAAACAGTTAAATTCTGAGACTTGTTCTACAATTTTACTATCCAAAACAATTTTTGATCTAACCGACTATGTTCCTTTAAAAGACATACATTTTTTTTGTCAGATATTTCCACATTAAATTCTTTCGCAGTGTTATTTAACGAGTGGAGCATCCTTTGCAGGTCATCTTCACTTGTGGCCAAAAAAATCTGATCATCTGCAAACATCAGTCTTAAGCATTTTGCCCGCAACTATGATTCCTCCATTTACACTGTTAAGACAAACTAACAATTCAGTCCAAAAACAAGATGAAGAGAATCAATTCTGTTCTGCTCCGTTCTATTGTTAATGAATTTTAAGTAGGCTTCCTTCGTCTCTTTCACTAATGTTTATAATTCAGGATCCCATGTCTTAGACCACGCTTAGGATTTGATATTTTCTTTGCTCCCAATACTTCTCTTGCGGGGTTTTGTACTACACCTTTTATACATTCCCACTCAGTCTCAATTTCAGGATTGTGGTCTATTTATATTCTTCTTTGATACAAATCTTTTATGGAGTCCTCTTTCCGGTTATCCTGCAATAACGAGGAAGTCATTTTTATTTACCTTATCAATTATTCTTTGCAGTTGTTGGTAGAATTCATCAGATTCTTTTGCCTTCCTTCCTCCGGTGCATAAACTCCCACCACTGTTAGACTCGCTCTTTCCACTCTTAACTTTACTGAAATTATTCTTTGGCTTATCTATTCATAGCATCTTATAGTCCTTTTAAATTCTTCATTTATTAAGTGGCCACTCCTGCTTGAGCTCCTCGCATATTTATGTTGACACCAGTATGTAACATTGTATAGTATTTTAAGTTTGTACTTCCTTTCTGTTTTTCTTTTTGGTTTCTGTTAATACTGATACATCCACTTTCCTTTCTTTTAGTTCTGTTTTCAATTCGTCTGTTTTATATTGTATATCTCTTACGTTCCAGGCAGCATTTTTTATTTTCTTAAAGGAAATAATTTTAAATAATTTTTAAATTAATTTTCCTAATGCCTTCTTCTCGTCCTTCTTCTTTGCCTGGTCATTATCCGTAATATCCGTCCAGCTATTAATTTCCCTTTGGAGCTTGCGAGTAATATAAGTGTCCCTTGGATATACTACCAACATTTCGCAAGGCAAGCTGAGAGCGGGGCTGCCTAGTCAAGCCGAAAAAATAACCGCAGATGTTGCAAGTACGACTTCATTTGTCAACAAATTCGCAGAAATTTTTAAAGACGGCAAGTACGATTTAGACGTTCTGTACAACGCGGGCGAAGCGGGTCTTTTTCTGAAAATCCTATCATCTAAAACATTGGAATCTAAACGTTAACATTAGGGCCCAGGGTATAGCCTAAAGTAAGTAAGGACCGGGTCCTTACCATTCTGATGGTTTGTGCTATTGCCCAAGGAACACACAAAATCCCAAATGTTCCTAATGGGTAATTAAAAAAACCTCGATGTTTTAAAAATGCAAAAATCTTTTTAATTTACAAAATTCAGAGAAAGGAGTGGATGAACACCGAAGTGTTTGTCGACTGTTGTGACAACACCTTAATACCCCAAGTGAAGAATTTCGCAAAAATGTCGGCAAAGAAAATGGAAAAGTGCTGTTGGTGATAGGTAATGCACTGGCACATCCTTCCACGGAAATGTTGGAGCAAGAAAATTATTTATTCACTATTGAATTCTGGCACCACCACTGGCTCCACTCAGCCGATTGATCAAAGCGTTATTGCAGCTTTAAAGAAAGTTTACAGAAAGCAACATTTTACGTCGGCTGCTCTGCTGAAAACGATCATGTTGATAGTGTTTTGTCTTTTTTTTCTTTAAATTAATTTGAAAGATTGTTGCTACATGATCGTGGACGCGTTGTATTCAACTGAGACTTGCAATTTAAAACGAGAATGGAATAAATCGATAAAGGAGGAAAACAAATACGAAGAAAAACAAAAGGACAACGCTGCAACACAAGAAGAGGAAGCAGGAAATGATATAGTAATAAGTAAAATTTCAGAGTCGCTGGTCGCTTCAAAAGTCAACTACTCAATCAATAAGTGTGATAATAATGATATCGTGAACTGGTTTGAATAGTGTGCCAACGATGGCGGTTTTCAAATGATGGCGGACGAAGATACCGTTCAGGCAATATTTAACGTAAACAACGAAAAAACTGAGGATGAAGAGGAAGAACCTGAAAATTCTGGAGCATCTCATGCGAAAGCCTTTGAGACCCTTAAGGTAGGATGTAAATGGTTTGAAAAGCGAAAGGAATCCAGCGGCACCCAATTGTTGGAGATCAAAGAAATTCGCGATTTAGCGGAGGTAGTAAGAATTGTTTGCGCCAAAAGACAATTAACTTTTTCACGAGTCAAAATGTATAATGATACTGCCGCCACCGTTATTTACAAACTTTAAACCCAAAAATCGTTATAGTTATTATTATTATATTATTGCCATAAAACATCTGTATTATTTTAATATGGTTTCCTTAAGAATACAAACAGCCTTCGAATAAATTAGTAGTACGAACACGTCAGCCTATCAACACGTTTGTTTTTTTAAATTTATTATATTTTTGCAAATTGTTTACAAAATAAACATTTGGCAAAATTGGTGACAATATATATATGACATGTAGAGAGTTGTCCAGTGATCACTCCTCCTTAAGCACTAATATTACATAAATCTAGCCGCAGTGTCCACTTGTTTGTGGCGTTTGAGTCTTCTTTTGTTGGTGCCTGCATCTTCCATGAGTTTTTGAGCTAGTTCGTTGGGGTGCGCTGCTAGGCTCTTACTGTACTTAACAAAGAATCGTTTGATTTCATGTCGGACAGAAGTCACTTGGAGGTCGTTCTCGATGACGACATTATTCAGTACCTACCAAGGAGTGTTGACCATAGCTCGGAGCACCACATTCTGGAATCGTTGTAAAGTCTCGATATTTGAAGTAGGGACTCGCTGTCCCCCCACCCACAGCTGGATGCCATGTCCAGATTGGCTTAAGTATGGCTTTGTAGATAAGGAGTTTGCTTTCCAGAGTTACAGGGGATCTCCTTCCGAGTAGCCAATACATTTGCCTGTACTGTAGTCTGAGCTGTATGTTTTTGGTAATTATGTGCTTTCGCCAGGTAAGGCGGCGGTCCAGATATATACCGAGGTAATTTACATCTTCCTTTTGCGGTAGTTGACAGTTATTGAGTGTTACCGGCGGGCAGCTGTCATGTCTCATAGTGAAGGTAATGTGTGATGATTTATTTCCGTTCGCCTTTAGCCGCCACTTCTTTAACCATTGAGTTCAGACATTGCATGAGTTCAGACGTTAGCTTTGTATATGTTTCAGCCAAAACAGTAGTACTTTTTGTTAAAATTCACTGCTGTGTCATTAAAACATTAAGAATGTTGTTGGCGGGAATTTGATTAATGAGAAATCTTATCTCTGTGCTGGAGATCTGTTGCTGAATACTGGTAGACACAACACATTATCACTACACATTCTTATAAACAAATGCCTGTTTCGAATTACGTAGTACATGTTCTCTTGCGATTGCACGCAGTTGGGTAGCGTCCTCAGAGCGCCGATGCTGATAAGCCCGTGCTCTGTGCGCCGAGCTTATCTATGCATCATTAGACACCTGGCTTCATATCTGTATATCTGCTGTTCGCCAACTTCGTAGCAAACACTAGCGGTCCAATGAAAATTTGTACAAGTCATTACTAGAACCATTATCACAGCACTAGTAAGGTCCCAGAACAAAATACATTTATTATTAAGTTAGTTACATTCCAATATTAGACAATTTTTCATATTATCTAAACTATTACGAAAACCCAACTATTCTACCATTTTATTAGTAACATAACTGTAGAGCAGGCAATCATAAAACAAGTACTAAAATTTTTGAACTACTGCGTCAGTTTTTTTAGTTAAGTGTGTAACCATAATACCTAAATGACAAATAATTTAGTCATAGCTTTCCAGTGTATGTATGTTTCCATCGATCTCTGTATCTAACATTATTCGCAAATATACATAAATGATAACAAAATATAAAGCTTTTTTGAAACATAGTTTACAAACTATTTGAAAGCGATCCAAAATTTGCAATGAGTGTTGAGACACATTATTTCTGTCACATTACAAAATACAGAAACTAAAGATACAGTTTTTGTATTTTCAATAAATTCCTCGTAACTTCACCCCCAAATAAACTATAACAATTTTATAAAAATGTTGAGTTTTATTTTATGCCTTTGGTGCTTCCAGATTTAGGTATTTGCTTTGATGTACCTTTGACTGATGTTTTTCCTTCGTACACAACCAGAACATAATACATTTATTTGAACGTTTCATCCTGTACTGATATCACTCGTGAAGAAATAGAGGATCATTCTTACTTACTTTCTTGGAAGTAATGACTTCATTTAGATCAAAATTTACGACTTTAGTACTACTGTGTCACATCGATTGTCAAATGACAACTAAGGAAAAGTCGGCGTAACAAGCTCATTTACGAGTCATATGGTCAACAAATTTAAGGTATGCGGCTATCTAGTATAGACTAGCAAGTTTTGTCTTCTTATCAAAAACCCGCTTACGTTGTGCATCCCGTGTTTACACATAGACCTATATACATACAACTCAGGTCTCCGTCTCATAATAGTATTCTCCTTTATTATTTACAGTTGTATTTAACTTAATTCATTTCTTCTCAAATGTGTTCGTCCCAACCAAAAAAAGCACTATTACAGGCATAATACAAAATTTCGAAATGAAATTTTGCAGACTTCTGAAAAAGGTAAAGGTATAAGATAATAATATTCATCCGTTCCCTTTAAACAGCAGTAGACCTTAAGTATTCAACTCCTTTTAAGACTTCCGCGGAAATAAGTTATTTTACTTCTCTTTGACTCGCGCGCGCTCGCGCGCACACACACACACACATGCATGTGTATATAGAGTCTGTTCTAGTATGTGTAGATGCGTGAAGCATTTGTATAGGCCTACCTGGCTGCTAAAACGTAAAGAACCCTAGATGAATATTATCTGTACCTACGATATGTGGAATATGCGTAATTGTGATTTGATTGTGTTGGGGGGGGGATCTCTTGTGTTTTTGATAGGAGAGAGAGAGAGAGAGAGAGAGAGAGAGAGTATGCGAGGGAGGAAGAGTGTGAATGACAACGTCTGCATAATTTAACAATAGACTATATTACTCTATATACTACTCTGTATAGACGATGTACTCGGTAAATATTATTTTAAAACAATATAAATAATAAGTAATAACCATTGTCACATGATTAATTTGTTTACCATAATTTTGTGTTTTTAATATCAGTAGTTCTGTTATTTTGTACCTAATTCTCAAAATTTATGGATAAGTGTGTTCATTACTAGTAGTTATTATTAATAACTTTTAATAATATACATTATTGAATATCTTACCATCTGCATTCAGCTATAACATATTTTTGACAAGTATTGCTATTTGCACCAGTTCCAATAAACATTCAATTATTACTGGATTTATAATTATTTACAAACCTAATTAAGGGATTATTATATTATCAATAATTTAAATTGTAATACTGTATTAATTAGGTTTTTGGAATATTGTAATTATGTCTACCTATTTAAGTAAAATAATATGTAAGAAATGTTATTATTTTGTCAACGTAAAACAAAACTGCCACACACACACACACACACACACACACACACACACACACACACACACACACACACACACACACACACACACACACACACACACACACACACACACACACACACACACACACACACACACACACACACACACACACACACACACACACACACACACACACACACACACACACACACACACACACACACACACACACACACACACACACACACACACACACACACACACACACACACACACACACACCACACACACACACACACACACACACACACACACACACACACACACACACACACACAGAGAGAGAGAGAGAGAGAGAGAGAGAGAGAGAGAGAGAGAGAGAGAGAGAGAGAGAGAGAGAGAGAGAGAGAGAGAGAGAGAGAGAGAGAGTGAGAGAGAGAGAGAGGAATGTTTATATACAGCGTCCTTTTGACCTGTAAAGGTAATTAAAAGAACACATGTTTAGAAGGCAGTAGGGTGTTGGTTCTAGTTGATAGTTATGTGTTTGACTTTTTCTGTATTGTCCGTACACAGGTCCTGATGATAACAATAAATATTATCAAAACGTCGATACAAACAATGTAAAATTTGTGTTATATTTATTGACCGACCCTCACCTTCCATCATTAAAATTTATTGATCGACGGTCACTACTAAAATTAAGAATTTTATTATTATTTTTATTTTCATTTTTTAATATTTTTTATTAATTATACATCACTCTTAACTACAGGAATCACAGTTTCATTCACAAATTACAAGTGTGTGTGTGTGTGTGTGTGTGTGTGAGAGAGAGAGAGAGAGAGAGAGCGTGCACCTGTCAATGAGAAGTAAAATAACTTATTTCCAAGAAATCTTAAAAGTAATTAAATATTTCAGGTCTACTGCTGTTTTTTAAAGGGACCTGATGCATATTGTCTTATACATTTTCAGAAGCCTGCAACTTTCACTTTGAAATTTTTTATTATGCAGTAATAGTGCCTTTGCACGTGCATCTTCAGCGAATAATCGTCTTTATTAAATCATGATTGCTCATTCGGTTGGGACGAACAAAGTTGATTAAATACAGCTGTAATTAAGAAAATGAAAATACGGTTGTGAGACAGAAAGCTGAGCTGTAATGTTTATTTGGGGGTAAAGTAGTAAGATATTTTAGCGAAAATACAAAATCTGTATCCATATCCTCTGAATTTTGTATGTGTAGTAATTTGACAGAATTAATATGTCTCAACATTCATTTCAAATTTTGAAACGCTTTCAAGAAGTTTGTAAACTATGTTAACAAAAACTATATTTTGTTATCAGTTATATATTATATTTATGAATATGGTTAAATACAGAGATCTACGGAAATATACACACAATGAAAAGCTATGACTAAACTATTTGTCATTTAGGTATTATGGTTACAAATTTAACTAAAATACTAACTAGTAGTTGAGAACTTTTAATACTTATTTTATGATTGTCTGATGTACGGTTATGTTACTAATAACTTGTTAGTAAAATAGCAGAGTAGTTAGGTTTTTTAAATTTTTATGATAATATAAGAATTGTCTCATATTGGAATTTAACTAACTTAATAGTAAATGTAATATCTTCAAATAAATACACAGCAAGTTTATTTTCACCTGACGCAAGTTTCACAGAAATTATTCTGTTTCTTCAGAGGTTTGTTTGAATTGTCATTGAATGTTCAATTGTAAGCGAAACATTCAATTGCAATACAAACAAACCTCTGAAGATACAGAATAATTTCTGTTAAACGTGCGTCAGGTAAAAATAAACCTACTTGTAGTGTATTTATTTGAAGATATTATATGGAAGACCTCAGGAAACTCACCGAGTTACTTACAAAATATTATTAATAAATGTATTCCGTTCTGGTAGTTCTGGTCGCTTACAAGTGCTATGATAATGTCTTAGTGGTATGACTTGTACAAATGTTTATAGGACCGCTAGCGAATTATATTACTACTACAGATTAGCAAACAGCGGATAGTCAGATATGCAGCCAGGTGTCTAATAAAGCATAGATAAGATCGGCGCTTAGAGCACGCTACCCACGAAATACGTGGTTTGATTTTTTGTAGAATTTCTATTGCTAATTGTAAGAAATACAGTCAACATAAAGTAGAGTACAAGGAGTGATGCTTACGCGTGATTTTACATACTGTGAATTACGACAGATAATAGTTGCTTTGATGCCTGCCATTCTTTTAAACGGGAGAGTAATAAGTGGTATTGATCCGCTTTTACTATTAATCTCTGTACTATCATTAAGAGCCGTCGCTCTAATTTATGCAAACTGGCAACTCGAAATCAAAGTGGCGGCCGTACTAGTGCTCGTAAATAAAGACTGCATTGCATTGCATTGTGGATGCGGGGTGTCTTTACACCCGTGGCTTATTTGCAGCATCTGGAGCGTGTCCAATGGCTGCCAGAAGTGAACATAGTGCTGGTACATTTTCGACTGGTAACCTAAAACTTGAAAGGGAAACCGCCAACCAGTTAACTGTGAAGGCGGGGGAGTATAAATTTTATTTTGATTTGTGCACTGCCGCTGGTACCGATTCGAGCAACAGATGTTGCCCGTTTCAAGTCCAGTCAGCAGACGCCCTGAGGGCGTCGGTCGCTCCCCTCGAGGCGGAGAGCCTCCGTGCCAATGATTGATGACAGCGACAAGCAGCCGACTCAGCGTGCTAGGAAGTGGTCAGGAAGGAGAGAAGGACAGTTTAAGTGAAAAAAACTCTGGTCTAGGACTGATGATTACATTTTTAGTTTAACTGAAATAGGATGGCGTTATGGCAGGTCATCAAGAAGCGCCGAGGGCGCTTGACCCGAATGGGCGGTGGTGGTTCTGATGCACTGATGGTTCGTAGGTATGGGAAGGTGGAGGTCGAGGCTTTAGTAAACAGAGTTAGAACCAGCGACCGGACAGAGGCAGACAAGGTAGGAACACGGAGACCCCTTCAAAACACGTCGTTCCTTACAAACCAAGGGGACCCCGTCAAGGATCGGAGGGTTCGGGACTGGAACGCTTCCACCCTACACCTGTTGGTGGTGGATAAAAGAGACCACCAAGCGGGAGCCGCATAGGTCAGTACAGACCTGAGAAAAAGCAGATAGATGGTAAACTTCGTGCGCATGGCCAGGCGGCTGCGACACGAGAGGAAATGAGATAATTTGGCTCAGATGCCGCGAGCCTTGGCAAGGGTTTCTGTCACGTGGGCGTTGAAGCAAAGTCGACGATCTAGCCGAACGCCTAAATACTTCACCGATTCTTTGTAGGCGATGGGCCTCCCTTCCAGGGAGAGGGACTGGCATCGGGAGATGGACTTACGGGTGAAGCAGATCGCATCGGATTTCTCCGTGTTGATCGTCACCCGCCATTTCTGTAGCCAGTCCGGAAGCTGGTTCAACAGACGCTGGAGCTTTGTACTCGCAAATCGCGGGGACAGGGAGCTGCAGTGATACATAGCGTCGTCAGCGAACAAAGACAACGTGACTCCGGGCAATACAGGCAGGTCGTTCGTGTACACAAGGTACACAATGGGGCCGAGGACAGATCCCTGTGGTACACCGGCGGCGACGGGTCGAACTGTAGAACAGGACCCGTCGACGCTCATGCTGAAGGTTCGGTCGCTGAGATACGACCGGAGGAAAAACACTATGGACGATGGTAGAGGGGAATTGGCAAGTTTTAAAAGAAGACCTTCGTGCCAGACTTTATCGAAGGTGGAATTTATCACGTCCAACAGTACGGCGGCCGTAGCCGCTCGCCTGTTGGTGGCGTCTGACAAGTGCTTAACAACGCGGACCAATTGAAGCGTGGTCGAGTGCTCTCTGCAAAACCCGAACTGTTCGCTGCGGATGAAACCATCTAGCAGCGGCGAGATGCGAGCCAGCAGGAGACGCTCGAACACCTTCGAGATGACTGGTAAGAGAGAGATTGGGCGATAGCTTTCAGGAAGCATTCGCCGCTTGCAAGTCTTCGGAATCATTACGATATTGGCTGTTTTCCACAGGCGGGGAAAGTACTGTTGCCAGAGGCAGTAGTTAAACAGCTCAAGAACGAGGTCAACGCCTGAGGCCGGTAGATTTTGTAGAGCAGCGCCCCCGATCCGGTCAGGACCGGGGGCGCGTCGGCGATTTAGTCGGCAGATAGATGAAACTAGTTCACCCCTGTCGAACGGGAGGGCTGGGACATCGGGAGGGCGAGAAAAATGTCCAGATAGGAAGTCACGGACTGCTGCCGAGTGGACAGGGTCCGAGACGCCTTGGTGAACAGTAAATTGTACCTCCATGCAGTCGACGAAGACCTCAGCCTTGCCTTCTGACGAAGATACAACCCCGTTCAGAGTTTCAAGCGGGTTGGGAGTTCTCTTCTCGCGGGTCAGTCTACTCGCCGCTCTCCAGACGGAGGCGTGGTCGACTTCAAGAGACTTAAGATATGAGTCCCATCGATCAGACGTAAAGAGACTGGGCCTGAAAGCGCCTTTTGACGCCGGGGTCACGGGTCCTTTGCCATCTGCGGCGGAGCTTGCGCCGTAACCAGATGGCGTGGAGAGCTTCCGGAGGTAGGGCAGAGCGTGGATGGTTCACCTCGAGAGCATAGGTGTGTCGATCCATGACACCTTGGACCAACTCCTGAAGATGAGTGGCTCGGAGATCCAAATCGTCACAAGTGACGATCGGGTCCGCGGGGAGCGATGGAAACCGCCGTGAGAACTCGTCATGGTAGGAGCGCCAGTTGACTCTCCTAACAATCTGAGCGGGAGGTCGGGATGACGCCGACATCTCACGGGCAGTTATAAAAAGGGGATTGTGATCGGATGAGAGATCCGACACTGACGAGACCTGGATGTGATGGGTCAAGTCCTTGGCTATGACAATGTCAAGGACGTCCGGTTGATGACCGGAAAAGGGGAAGTGAGTAGGGTCTTCTGGGCCGACGACTTGAAGTACCGGGTCGTCGGAGACGAACTGATACAGAGATTTTCCGTAGGCGTTGGCTACTTTGCTGTTCCAAGAGGGATGCTTGGCATTTAAGTCGCCGGCTGTAATGGTTGGTAGGGGATGATCGAGGAGAGCGTCCCACTCCTCGGGCGGTGGAGGTATCCGCAGGCTGGGCCGGAGATACGCCGCAACAACACGCAACTCCGATCCGCCTGCGTCTATCGCCACCGCACAACCTTCAACAAGAGATGTATCTAAAGGGGGTAGTGTCCTGTGGGATAATCCGCCTGTGGACTAAGACAGCTGTCCCCCCCGAGGGGCGACAGCCAGGCCGCTGGGGACGATCCTGACGAAAACATATGTAAGATGGCAGGTTGAAGGTATGGTAGCGAGCTAGATGAGTCTGGCAAAGGAGGACGACATCAGCGTCGTACTCCGTTACGAAAGTCATCAGTTCAGATCGTTGAGGGACTACCCCATGGGCATTCCACGCAACGATCCTAAGACTTCTAGCCATTCAAAGGAAGAAGAGGAAAGAGGGTAGACAAGGATTGAAACACCAGGGCGAGAACCGTGGTTGTATCTGGAGCAGAGCGTAAATAAAGAAGCCAAGTTTATATCAGCGATACTGTAAAATTACATTAATGTTTATTGAATTGCTATGTGCATTTGTTTGTTAGCATTGGCACACCATAATCAACGATTAGCACTGTCTTCGTTTCAATATCAGTCTTTTTTTCTATTTCCCTAGAAAATGTATAGATATTGTTGAACTACATTTATTTCTATGCTGCGTTGTATCAGTGGTCTCTTTATACTTTAAAACCTGCGCGATAAGAAATTTTTATTCCTCGTTTGTTTTGGCAAACTAGAACCTATATTCAGCTTGTGGTCACGTCACGTTCAAGTGTTCAGTGTATTGTTTTGTAATAGTGTCAAAAGATTCAAGGTCAGTAGACCCTGCTGTGTATCGCCTTCCACTTCACTCACGCGCGTTACACTAAAAACACAAACAACAACGTCAGCACATTCTCGTACGATAGCCATAAAACACACACACACACACACACACACACACACACACACACACACACACACACACACACACACACACACACACACACACACACACACACACACACACACACACACACACACACACACACACACACACACACACACACCATGCTACTACGAACAAAGAAAGAAAGAAATCATCTCTTTTCCTCTATTTTTTCTGTCTTTATATAATGTTTTTGTTGTTTTCAATTTTATAAGTAGGAGTTCGAGGAGCCTCAACAGTTTGAAAATTATTATCATCATTCATCGTGAATAGGCCTTATATAATTATCAAATAACAATAACACTACAATAAAATAAAAATAATTGCGTAATCTTGGAACTACCGAATGTAACATGTACGCGGGTAATGTAGAAAAGACGGAAATGATTAACGCAGTAGTAAGGTGAAACTCGAACTTGTCAGTGGATGTGAAGTGTTTGCAAGAGACCCCCCCTCACCACCGTTGCAAGCGCTTACTGTATAACGCTCAATGACTATTGTTACTGTAAGCTGTTACTACTGCGTGACTTTGAAACTTATTACGGTTCTATCGTTTTTTTTAGTACATGTCATTTATCGCACATTAGGTCGTCAATTGTTTTGTTCCGGTCTGTCTGATTTCATGGGTTTGACTTTTGTAGAATGCCGAATAGAAGGAAAGTTGTTTTGTCACTTAAAAATAAACTGGAAATTGTAAAGTGGTTAAAAAATTGTGAATCCAGTCGTGTTTTAGTTGATCGATACGACGTAGGGACCCCCACCATTTCAGATGTAACGAAAAATTCCGATTAGTTGATGCAATTTTGACAGTAAGGATGTAAGTGTACATCGAAAAATTATGGAAAAAACAAAATATGAGGCTGTGTTTTTACACGGTTCCTATACAAACGAGCAAGCGGTGAAGTAGTAATGACCCTCTATTATTAAAAAAAACTGTGGATTTTAACCAAAAACTTGGCGGAGACTCTTCTTTTATAGCAAGTGCTGGGTGGTTAGGCAAGTTTACTAAATGATACGGGGTTCGTGAGCTCGAAAGTCTCTTCTACTTCTTCTTCACGCCTTACACTGTTTAGCCTGTTCCGGCTCCAAACTGGTCGGACCATCTCTTTTTGGGTCTTCCCAGGCTTCTCTTCCCTATAGGCTGATACAATAAGGCTATTTTGGGGATTCTGTCACTGGCCATTCTGCTAATGTGTTGTTTCCAACTTTCTCGATACTTATTGATAATTTTGTTTATTTCTTTAACTTTCAGTTCCTCTCTTATCTGATTGTTTCTTTTCATATCTAATTTTGTGTATCAATGGAACGCAAAAATTTCATTTCTGTAGCCTGAATTCTTGATATTCGTCTAGCAGAAATTGTCCACGTTTCTGAGCCATAAGTAAGGGTAGAAAGTGCCATGGCTTTGTATAATTTTATTATGGACTCTTTCCTTGCGTTGTCTTTTAGAGCACGTCGCAGAATTCCTTTTATCTGGTTAAATTTACACTGTTAAGACAAATTCTAACATTCCGTCCAAAAACAAGTTGAAGAAAATTAATTCTGTTCTGCTCCGTTCTGTTGTTAATGAATTTTAAGTAGGCTTCCTTCTTCTCTTTCACTAAAGAATATATTTTCCTATTAATATATTCTTTGTATAGGCCTACGAGAGGTTACAGCGTAAACAGTTAAATTCTGAGACTTGTTCTACAATTTTACTATCCAAAACAATTTTTGATCTAACCGACTATGTTCCTTTAAAAGACATACATTTTTTTTGTCAGATATTTCCACATTAAATTCTTTCGCAGTGTTATTTAACGAGTGGAGCATCCTTTGCAGGTCATCTTCACTTGTGGCCAATAAAATCTGATCATCTGCAAACATCAGTCTTAAGCATTTTGCCCGCAACTATGATTCCTCCATTTACACTGTTAAGACAAACTAACAATTCAGTCCAAAAACAAGATGAAGAGAATCAATTCTGTTCTGCTCCGTTCTATTGTTAATGAATTTTAAGTAGGCTTCCTTCGTCTCTTTCACTAATGTTTATAATTCAGGATCCCATGTCTTAGACCACGCTTAGGATTTGATATTTTCTTTGCTCCCAATACTTCTCTTGCGGGGTTTTGTACTACACCTTTTATACATTCCCACTCAGTCTCAATTTCAGGATTGTGGTCTATTTATATTCTTCTTTGATACAAATCTTTTATGGAGTCCTCTTTCCGGTTATCCTGCAATAACGAGGAAGTCATTTTTATTTACCTTATCAATTATTCTTTGCAGTTGTTGGTAGAATTCATCAGATTCTTTTGCCTTCCTTCCTCCGGTGCATAAACTCCCACCACTGTTAGACTCGCTCTTTCCACTCTTAACTTTACTGAAATTATTCTTTGGCTTATCTATTCATAGCATCTTATAGTCCTTTTAAATTCTTCATTTATTAAGTGGCCACTCCTGCTTGAGCTCCTCGCATATTTATGTTGACACCAGTATGTAACATTGTATAGTATTTTAAGTTTGTACTTCCTTTCTGTTTTTCTTTTTGGTTTCTGTTAATACTGATACATCCACTTTCCTTTCTTTTAGTTCTGTTTTCAATTCGTCTGTTTTATATTGTATATCTCTTACGTTCCAGGCAGCATTTTTTATTTTCTTAAAGGAAATAATTTTAAATAATTTTTAAATTAATTTTCCTAATGCCTTCTTCTTGTCCTTCTTCTTTGCCTGGTCATTATCCGTAATATCCGTCCGGCTATTAATTTCCCTTTGGAGCTTGCGAGTAATATAAGTGTCCCTTGGATATACTACCAACATTTCGCAAGGCAAGCTGAGAGCGGGGCTGCCTAGTCAAGCCGAAAAAATAACCGCAGATGTTGCAAGTACGACTTCATTTGTCAACAAATTCGCAGAAATTTTTAAAGACGGCAAGTACGATTTAGACGTTCTGTACAACGCGGGCGAAGCGGGTCTTTTTCTGAAAATCCTATCATCTAAAACATTGGAATCTAAACGTTAACATTAGGGCCCAGGGTATAGCCTAAAGTAAGTAAGGACCGGGTCCTTACCATTCTGATGGTTTGTGCTATTGCCCAAGGAACACACAAAATCCCAAATGTTCCTAATGGGTAATTAAAAAAACCTCGATGTTTTAAAAATGCAAAAATCTTTTTAATTTACAAAATTCAGAGAAAGGAGTGGATGAACACCGAAGTGTTTGTCGACTGTTGTGACAACACCTTAATACCCCAAGTGAAGAATTTCGCAAAAATGTCGGCAAAGAAAATGGAAAAGTGCTGTTGGTGATAGGTAATGCACTGGCACATCCTTCCACGGAAATGTTGGAGCAAGAAAATTATTTATTCACTATTGAATTCTGGCACCACCACTGGCTCCACTCAGCCGATTGATCAAAGCGTTATTGCAGCTTTAAAGAAAGTTTACAGAAAGCAACATTTTACGTCGGCTGCTCTGCTGAAAACGATCATGTTGATAGTGTTTTGTCTTTTTTTTCTTTAAATTAATTTGAAAGATTGTTGCTACATGATCGTGGACGCGTTGTATTCAACTGAGACTTGCAATTTAAAACGAGAATGGAATAAATCGATAAAGGAGGAAAACAAATACGAAGAAAAACAAAAGGACAACGCTGCAACACAAGAAGAGGAAGCAGGAAATGATATAGTAATAAGTAAAATTTCAGAGTCGCTGGTCGCTTCAAAAGTCAACTACTCAATCAATAAGTGTGATAATAATGATATCGTGAACTGGTTTGAATAGTGTGCCAACGATGGCGGTTTTCAAATGATGGCGGACGAAGATACCGTTCAGGCAATATTTAACGTAAACAACGAAAAAACTGAGGATGAAGAGGAAGAACCTGAAAATTCTGGAGCATCTCATGCGAAAGCCTTTGAGACCCTTAAGGTAGGATGTAAATGGTTTGAAAAGCGAAAGGAATCCAGCGGCACCCAATTGTTGGAGATCAAAGAAATTCGCGATTTAGCGGAGGTAGTAAGAATTGTTTGCGCCAAAAGACAATTAACTTTTTCACGAGTCAAAATGTATAATGATACTGCCGCCACCGTTATTTACAAACTTTAAACCCAAAAATCGTTATAGTTATTATTATTATATTATTGCCATAAAACATCTGTATTATTTTAATATGGTTTCCTTAAGAATACAAACAGCCTTCGAATAAATTAGTAGTACGAACACGTCAGCCTATCAACACGTTTGTTTTTTTAAATTTATTATATTTTTGCAAATTGTTTACAAAATAAACATTTGGCAAAATTGGTGACAATATATATATGACATGTAGAGAGTTGTCCAGTGATCACTCCTCCTTAAGCACTAATATTACATAAATCTAGCCGCAATGTCCACTTGTTTGTGGCGTTTGAGTCTTCTTTTGTTGGTGCCTGCATCTTCCATGAGTTTTTGAGCTAGTTCGTTGGGGTGCGCTGCTAGGCTCTTACTGTACTTAACAAAGAATCGTTTGATTTCATGTCGGATAGAAGTCACTTGGAGGTCGTTCTCGATGACGACATTATTCAGTACCTACCAAGGAGTGTTGACCATAGCTCGGAGCACCACATTCTGGAATCGTTGTAAAATCTCGATATTTGAAGTAGGGACTCGCTGTCCCCCCACCCACAGCTGGATGCCATGTCCAGATTGGCTTAAGTATGGCTTTGTAGATAAGGAGTTTGCTTTCCAGAGTTACAGGGGATCTCCTTCCGAGTAGCCAATACATTTGCCTGTACTGTAGTCTGAGCTGTTTGTTTTTGGTAATTATGTGCTTTCGCCAGGTAAGGCGGCGGTCCAGATATATACCGAGGTAATTTACATCTTCCTTTTGCGGTAGTTGGCAGTTATTGAGTGTTACCGGCGGGCAGCTGTCATGTCTCATAGTGAAGGTAATGTGTGATGATTTATTTCCGTTCGCCTTTAGCCGCCACTTCTTTAACCATTGAGTTCAGACATTGCATGAGTTCAGACGTTAGCTTTGTATATGTTTCAGCCAAAACAGTAGTACTTTTTGTTAAAATTCACTGCTGTGTCATTAAAACATTAAGAATGTTGTTGGCGGGAATTTGATTAATGAGAAATCTTATCTCTGTGCTGGAGATCTGTTGCTGAATACTGGTAGACACAACACATTATCACTACACATTCTTATAAACAAATGCCTGTTTCGAATTACGTAGTACATGTTCTCTTGCGATTGCACGCAGTTGGGTAGCGTCCTCAGAGCGCCGATGCTGATAAGCCCGTGTTCTGTGCGCCGAGCTTATCTATGCATCATTAGACACCTGGCTTCATATCTGTATATCTGCTGTTCGCCAACTTCGTAGCAAACACTAGCGGTCCAATGAAAATTTGTACAAGTCATTACTAGAACCATTATCACAGCACTAGTAAGGTCCCAGAACAAAATACATTTATTATTAAGTTAGTTACATTCCAATATTAGACAATTTTTCATATTATCTAAACTATTACGAAAACCCAACTATTCTACCATTTTATTAGTAACATAACTGTAGAGCAGGCAATCATAAAACAAGTACTAAAATTTTTGAACTACTGCGTCAGTTTTTTTAGTTAAGTGTGTAACCATAATACCTAAATGACAAATAATTTAGTCATAGCTTTCCAGTGTATGTATGTTTCCATCGATCTCTGTATCTAACATTATTCGCAAATATACATAAATGATAACAAAATATAAAGCTTTTTTGAAACATAGTTTACAAACTATTTGAAAGCGATCCAAAATTTGCAATGAGTGTTGAGACACATTATTTCTGTCACATTACAAAATACAGAAACTAAAGATACAGTTTTTGTATTTTCAATAAATTCCTCGTAACTTCACCCCCAAATAAACTATAACAATTTTATAAAAATGTTGAGTTTTATTTTATGCCTTTGGTGCTTGATTAATTTGTTTACCATAATTTTGTGTTTTTAATATCAGTAGTTCTGTTATTTTGTACCTAATTCTCAAAATTTATGGATAAGTGTGTTCATTACTAGTAGTTATTATTAATAACTTTTAATAATATACATTATTGAATATCTTACCATCTGCATTCAGCTATAACATATTTTTGACAAGTATTGCTATTTGCACCAGTTCCAATAAACATTCAATTATTACTGGATTTATAATTATTTACAAACCTAATTAAGGGATTATTATATTATCAATAATTTAAATTGTAATACTGTATTAATTAGGTTTTTGGAATATTGTAATTATGTCTACCTATTTAAGTAAAATAATATGTAAGAAATGTTATTATTTTGTCAACGTAAAACAAAACTGCCACACACACACACACACACACACACACACACACACACACACACACACACACACACACACACACACACACACACACACACACACACACACACACACACACACACACACACACACACACACACACACACACACACACACACACACACACACACACACACACACACACACACACACACACACACACACACACACACACACACACACACACACACACACACACACACACACACACACACACACACACACACACACACACACACACACACACACAGAGAGAGAGAGAGAGAGAGAGAGAGAGAGAGAGAGAGAGAGAGAGAGAGAGAGAGAGAGAGAGAGAGAGAGAGAGAGAGAGAGAGGAATGTTTATATACAGCGTCCTTTTGACCTGTAAAGGTAATTAAAAGAACACATGTTTAGAAGGCAGTAGGGTGTTGGTTCTAGTTGATAGTTATGTGTTTGACTTTTTCTGTATTGTCCGTACACAGGTCCTGATGATAACAATAAATATTATCAAAACGTTGATACAAACAATGTAAAATTTGTGTTATATTTATTGACCGACCCTCACCTTCCATCATTAAAATTTATTGATCGACGGTCACTACTAAAATTAAGAATTTTATTATTATTTTTATTTTCATTTTTTAATATTTTTTATTAATTGTAAATCACACTTAACTACAGAAATCACAGGTTTGTTCTCAAACTACAGGTCTGTGCGTGTGTGTGTGTGTGTGTGCGTGTCAATGAGAAATAAAATAACATATCAGCCGAAGTCAAGTATTTCAGGTCTACTTCTGTTTAAAGGTAGCGGATAAATATTGCCTTAAACATTTTTCAGAAGCCTGCAACTTTCACATTGCAATTTTTTATTATGCATGTAATGATGCCTTTGGACGTCGATCATTAGCGAATTATCCTATTTATTTTCCCAGGATTTCTCATTCGGTTGGGACGAACAAATCTGAGGGGAGAATAAAAGAAAGTAATTAAATACAACTGTAATTAAGAAAATGAAAATACGATTATGAGACCGAGAGCTGAGCTGCATATTTGCGTAAACACAGGATGTGCAATGTAAGCGGATTGACAAGGAAGACAAAACTCACTAGTGAGGTTATCTAGCCGTATACCTTAAATCCACTGACATACGATTCGTAGATGACCTTGTTATTTGCACCTTTCCTTAGTTGTGGTTTGACAATCGTTGTGACACAGTAGTATTAAAGTCGTGAATTTTGATCTAGAATTTTTCTGATAATATAAGAAATTGTCTAATATTGAAATTTAACTAACTTAATAATAAATGTATTTCAATTAGCTTGTTGGTACATCCTCTTCATTCACTTATTAATATTTATATAAATATATATTAACACTTTCACTGTGAACTTACTTTTAGGTTCTGATTACCCAGACGTTTCGACGTCGTATTCGTCTTTGTCAATGGGTTTTTAAATACTGAATGTCTGTACAGTAACGGTTATGGGATGTGGGTGTGTGTGGTGGGGGTTGCTGGTGGGAGGGAATTGGCGCTGGGATTCAAATTTTGTGTAGGTATCAGTGTATCGAAAAGTATGTGTGATCTGTAATGTAATTGTTCATTTAATATGTTGTTTGGTTGTAGTGTGTGATATCTGTACTACAACAAAACAACATATTACAGATATCACACACTACAACCAAACAACATATTAAATGAACAATTACATTACAGATCACACATACTTTTCGATACACTGATACCTACACACAATTTGAATCCCAGCGCCAATTCCCTCCCACCAGCAACCCCCACCACACACAACCACATCCCATAACCGTTACTGTACAGACATTCAGTATTTAAAAACCCATTGAGAAAGACGAATACGACGTCGAAACGTCTGGGTAATCAAAACCTAAAAGTAAGTTCACAGTGAAAGTGTTAATATATATTTATATAAATGTATTTCGTTCAAAACCGTTAGAGAGGTCTGCAGCTCCGGGAGATTACTAGTGGTGTGATAATTCCTTTTAGCAATGAATTGTATAAATTTTCATAGGACCGCTAATGTTGGCTACGGAGTTGAACAACAGATATGCAACCACGTGTTACCGCGTCTAATTATGCATAGATCAGCTCGGCGCTCAGAGCACGGAGCCCGCAGTTGTCCGACAATTATCTTATCTCTTCACACACACACACACACACACACACACACACACACACACACACACACACACACACACACACACACACACACACACACACACACACACACACACACACACACACACACACACACACACACACACACACACACAACGTTGTCCGACAATTATCTTATCTCTCCCGTCACACACACACACACACCACACCACACACACACACACACACACACACACTGTTTACAGACACATGCTCTGACTTAAACATTCACAACTGTTATGTGACCTTGCACACTTTTGTTGGCGGGAGTTTCATATGCTTGCTTTTTAAATGGGATTATCCATACCTACTGCACTTGCAGGCTTAACAATAACGTTTTGCCTGAACTGTGCTGACATACTCTTTCAAATACTGTCTGTTTCTGTCTGTCTGTCTGTCCCCCCCTATCTCTCTCTCTCTCTCTCTCTCTCTCTCTCTCTCTCTCTCTCTCTCTCTCTCTCCTCTCTCTCTCTCTCTCTCTCTCTCCTCTCTCTCTCTCTCTCTCTCTCTCTCTCTCTCTCTCTCTCTCGCAGCGGCCGCACACACACACACACACACACACACACACACACACACACACACACACACACACACACACACACACACACACACACACACACACACACACACACACACACACACACACACACACACAGAGGCGTAGCAAGAGGGGCAGCCGCCCGGAGCGGAATAGCCAGGAGGGCGGCAAAGTGAGCATACACTAAAAAAATTGTTATCAGTTTATAAAACTACAAACAATTTGTTTCATTGATACGACTATTCCTTTCATAAAAGAAGCATAACCAGGCAGCTTCTCCGTTGTCATAAACCTCGCGTGGTAAACAGTATTAGTCTATTTATACTCAACCATCGTAATTACTGTTCATTATGATAAGGTAAACCGCACTTGTATGTATTTTTCTCCAACTAAAAAATCCCGTTTTGATTTTGTTGCACTTCATTTCCACACAAAAAATTATCAAAGAACCCAATTCAATAGCGAAAATGTGTTTTCATCGTGACAAAATTTATATCCCCGTATTCAGGATTATGAAAATAGTCCTGCTCATCGCTCTGCGTTTTTAGATTGGAAAGTTCTTTAAACAAAGGAGAACTTATTGATGATCTACCTTAAGAACAAATGAGTAAAGCAGCTAAGTCGTGAAAAAAGTTCTCGAACAGGTCATTGCCGCAGTACAAAGTTTTGCATAACAAAATCTGGCACTGAGAGGACATCGAGAGTCAGTTACTAACGATCCAAATCCTGGAAACTGTCTGGCTTTGCTAAAATACTTGGCTAAATTTGTACCTTGTCATGAGATCTCATTTAGATTCAGTCTCTCATAAATCTGGGTGTATATCGTATTTATCGCCAGCCATTCAAAATGAAATAATAAGCCTGTTAGGAGAAGGAGCACAAAAATATATTATTACTGCATGTAAGAAGGCGAAGTACTTTAGTATTATATTTGACACAACACCAGATGATTCACATGTAGAACAAATATCTTAGATTATAAGATTTGAAATTATAATTTGAATGCATTTCTGTTGATATCAAGGAAGCCTTCATAGATTTTATTCCTTTAGAAGTGAAAACAGCGGAGGGGGATCACAGAAGCTATTACAAGTAAGCTTGGGAGAGATGGATTGAATCTTAGCGGTTGTAGAGGTCAGTCTTATGACAATCAATCAACAATGGCTGGTATCCATTCAGGAGTTCAGAAGAGAATATTAGATTTCAATCCACTATCTTTGTTTGTTCCTTGTGACAACCATTCACTTAACTTGGTTGGAGTTCACGCAGTTCATGAAAATGTTCAGGCAGTGACATTTTTTGGGACAGTAGAACGTCTATTCACTTTCTTTTCCTGTTCCACTCATAAATGGAGTGTTTTTAAAGACTTCGTAAATATTACTCTAAAAACACATTGTGATACCAGGTGGAGTTCAAAAACTGATGCGGTGAAAGCAATATCCACTCAGCTGGATGAAGTGGTCGCTACGGTGGAGAAACTGATAAATACACCGACTGAAACAGTTGATACGAAGGAAGATGCACCATTAATAATTAATGTGATAGAAAACTTTAATTTTGTAACCTTGCTCTTTTTCTGGACAGATATTCTTTCTTCTATAGACACAATCCAGAAAATCTTGCAGACCAAAGGAACAAGCTTTATTCAAGCATTTACACTTCTGGAGACGCTAACGGGCAAATTAAAAGTTTGGAGGAATGAGTCGTGTAACAATGTCATTACTAAGGCAGAGAAGGTATGTAATGAATGGGGTGCCAGTATCACATAAAGGATAAGAAGAAAGCGCAGGATGCCAGGAGAGTATGCAGACGATTCTGCATTAAATGCGAACTGTTCGGCAAGAAATGCGACGTTCTCTTATAAAAATTTTGGACAAACTGTCAGTTGAAATTTCAAGCCGTTTCTCTAACATAAAAGAGTTAAGAAAACGCTTTGGATTCCTCTGTAAATTTGAGGCGTACGTAAATTATGGGGATATACATTTTAAGGAACAGCTTTCCCAAATCAATATTAAGTGCACAGTGCTTGAAAAACTGTATCCACATGACCTAAACAGTGTAGAATTGTTCAATGACTTAAAAAAGTCATACTTTTATTAAAAAGGGCAACAGTTGATGGAGAATAAATAAACTTTACACCTCAGGGCCTGTTACAATACATTTCTTCAATGGGATTAGAAGCCTACAACACTAGCAACAGCTTTAAAACATTTTCTTACTTTACCAGTGTCTGCGGTTTCTTGCTAAAGATCGTTTAGTAAACTTAAATTGATTAAATCGTACCTACAATCAACAATATCTCAAGACAGGGTATCAAATCTAGGAATACTTTCAATTGAAAACGACATTCCTTTGTCTTTAGATTATAGTGATTTAATAACCAACTATGAAGCAATTAAGACAAAGAAAGTTACATTTTAAAATATTTCGTTTTAAATATTTATTAAATATTAAAAACAAATATTAAGTGTTTATTAATAAAAGACAGAACCATTCACCTGTAATTGTAAGTTATTAAGTCTATTATTTTTAGTGTAGTTTTTTGTTTAACTTTATGTTGCTTTAGGATATTGTTTTGACGATGCGCTTTAGACCTACAATGAATTTGCATGTTTATTAGAACATTTTTATGTTAAAATTTTTTTATTTTCCTACATTTTATAGTCTGTACATTTGTTACTAATAAATGTATACAAACTGTCTACCAGTAATATTATATGCAATTTCTTAATTTTGACTTAACAAATTTCTTAAGACGTTTGCTGGACGTGTTTTCTTACAAAAAGCTACACATTTGTATTTATTAAGTACTTTGTTCACTGGATTGGCCGTCATTTTTGCTCTTTTGTCCCCTTTTAATTATAAAGGAGAGGCGGCCGACGATCTCCTTGCCCCGGGCGCCATAAAGCCTAGCTACGCCACTGATGATACATTCAGGTAGGCCTATTATAAAAATTTATTTTTGAATGTAGCCTATCTTTTTTTGTGATGTATGCAAATAATGTACAGCATAGTGTTTTCTCATTTCTTTGGGCCTTCCCTATTTTTGTAATTCTCATATCAGCATTTTATATCATCCACATTGGCCCTAATTGACCCGGATAAGGGAGTTTTTGCAACGTATTTTAAGTGAGTTAGCTTCAATTCAATTAACATCTGTAGATTATACACAGCACAAAATTAGTATGTATAAAGCTAACCACTTATACTAAAACCTAATACTCATTTAATAACTATTTAGGCGGTTACTATGCAAGAATGTCCACATTTTTTGGAAAATAAATAATTTTCTTTGTATCGATATCTCTATATGTTATATAACAGAGGTATGAATAAAGCTGAGTTTGGTTAGTTTTTTTGCATTCACGCCTGTTGCGACGTTTAACGGCGGTCCATAATGACTTGATCGATTGCGTATGTACCCCAATTACAGGATTAAAAAATCCGGACCGCGAATGACCGTCCCGTACTACTACGGGATTATGGAGCACAGATTTAACGCGTAATAACGCTTTCAGTCTTGTAGCAGTACGGGGAGACATCGACCTTGTCAGCGCAAAACTTTGTGGTTGTATACTCACCACCATAAGTGTAGGTAAAAACTATAGTCCTAACTGTATCAAACAGTAATTTCGATTTTTGTGACCAAGTGCCCTTGCGCAATGCAATTTACGTGCGACAATCTTATTTCGTACACTGCCATTCATCTGTCAGAATTATTCTCGTGTGTATATAACATCGTTGAACGACCGCGATCGCACTGCTAATTGTGATAACGAATGTGCTTATTTTGCAAAAATTCAATGGAACTGGGATCTGTTGGGAATATGGCGAATTAATGTTAACTACGACACTGTTACACTGGAATAGTTAAAACCCAACTGAGGTTTAAGATTCTGCATGTAATGTGTCGTATAACGTGTTACTTATGACTTTCTGGTTTACATTTAGGCAGAGAGAGTGAGTGAGAGAGAAAGACAGACATCGTGTGATAAGAAATACCGTTTATAATACGATAGCCAAAACACAGGATGTTTACTGCAGGTGGCTTCTGAGAAAGTCCTTGAAAATAATGAACGAATAAGTCAGTGGTGGGGGGACCAAAGTGTATAAAATAATTAATCAGCCCAATTCTACATCATTGACTCATCAATTCTTGCACCTGAATACAGAGTAACAATTGGAGCGACCTGTTAAAGGTTTAGAATCTTCTGTTGCGCAATTGATGTGTATAACTGAAGAAAACTGTTGTGTTAGAATTGGAGGTTATTGTTATGAATGTATAAACAAAAAATGTGGTACTTTTCTTATGCGGTTTTTATCACTGAATCTGATGGTAGTAAAATAAAATGCCTCTGATAATTAGTACTTTTTATATAGTGGGGTCGAAAAAATTCAAGAATTGATGTGCCTCCTGTAACATGATGGTGAATTGATGGGAAGATACGTTTATATATATATATATATATATTTTATATATATATATATATATATATATATATATAGTTGCCTTTTAATGACATGGAAAATCAAGATCGACACCAAAATCAACAAAACAAAATGGAATCATTTATACACAAATTAACAAAATGGCGGCCACATGTTCCGCTATATTACTACTTTGTTATTTCCCATCATTCAGGTGTTAACCTCATTATGAAATTTATAATAAATGTAACTTTGAAGGAACTGCAATTATTATCTTCAAATTGATAAATTCTTACATCTAAAGTAACACAAACCAACGTCTCATGAAAACATTACTTATGTGTACCGGTACGGTCTGACACACACACACACACACACACACACACACACACACACACACACACACACACACACACACACACACACACACACACACACACACACACACACACACACACACACACACACACACACACACACACACACACACACACACACACACACACACACACACACACACACACACACACACACACACACACACACACACACACACACACACACACACACACACACACACACACACACACACACACACACACCGCTAACAGCGATTTACTCATAGATTTGAATTTTGGTTTTTTGAACTCAATTTAGATAAAGAAAGGTTTGTATACAGTGGAACTTGGTTATAACGTCATTGAAGGGACCAAAAAAATAATGACGTTATGTCCGAGTGACGTTATAAAAGAGTCGTTATAAAAAACCCTTTTTAATCACTAGTAAGGAAGGAGAAATAAAAAAAAAGATCTTTGCATTATTAACATTATTCGTGATATTTATTCTAAAGTTTACAAACTGCATTTCATTTATACAAACAGCATAAAGAATATTTTAAAAGATCAAAAAGAAAGTACATGTAACTTACATTTAGGCTTACTGTCGAAAGTAATCCGTAATTTTCTTTTGAACGCTCCTTTCTGAAAAATAAATTCTTTCTGTTGTGCTGTGGAGATGCTGCGCTGCATTGAACACTATCTTCTGCTTCTATGTTTTTTACTTCCGCGATAATTTCTGCGTCACTCAACACTTGGAATGTTTCTACTTGGTCATCCACTGATGCATAGGAATCAAGTTCCTTTCCAAATTCATTTACGTCTTATTTCTTAATCCACTCCGAGAGCAGCAAGTCGTCTTCGTCATCATCGGGTAAATTTTCATGTACGAGTTGTGCTTTACTAAAGCATTTTGCTATCGTCTTCTGTGTTACACTCTTCCAAGAGTCGTCTAGGAATTGTATTGCATCTAAGAGTGATATTGTGGCAGGTTGTGCCGTGTCCATACAGAAAATAATTTTTTGTCTGTATACAGAAAATAATAATGTATGTCTGTAGCCATGGGCGTAGCGCGCGCACATATATACGTTTATATGAAATTTAGAGTAAAATATCTGAGAAATTTTTGACGCTATAACAGAATAGTACAATATTTAGTGACGTTAAAACCGGGAATTTTTATAGTGTTAAAGATATCAGTTTGACCGGACTTATGACAAAATAACGCTACACCCGAGTTGACGTAACAGCCGAGGCCGTAATAACCAAGTTCCACTATATATAATTTGACTTTCCTGGATGTGCGATGTAGAATCTAAGTTGTCCTCAGATGTCGACCATGGTCAGGCAGGTGTTCGGCCGAACGTCCCATGTTTTTTCTTGGTTACACTGACTTTAGCTTACATTTTGAATAGTTATGTAATGATTACTGTCTAATTGTTACTATTGCATTTTAATACATTGATAATTTGACAAAGAAACACTTTCGCTGGCAAAAGCTGCCGGCGATTTTCACAGTGTGTTGACGCCTTGGTGGTCTGATGCTGACTGGGGCGGTGCAAAGCACATTTTTTGCGTATGTGTGAGTGCATCGACGTCATTGTCTTTTGTTTCATATGGCTCACGCCCTGTTTCACGTCATTGTTGTTATGTCATTTTTATATTTTTAATGACGTCCAGCCTTATGGACCAATGAAAATTGATATTTAGAGTCTGTCTTCACTTATGCCGCCATTGTATGCGTTCGGTTTCACACGTCTGCTCTTGACCTTTGAATCGTTCTGCTTTGCTGAAATCTGCGTCGTTGTCTTTTTACAAAGGGAAATAGTCCTACCCATGTATGTGTGTGCAAAATAATGAAATACAATAATTTGATACCACTCATACTATAAATCCGACATCAGGATTTCCCGTACTGTCACATATTGTATTCTCAATTACCCACGGTAGTATGGCTTCATTTGTCTGACATTAAAAGTGCCACGTACCGACTCAGGATCGTCGACCTCAGCTATTACATACGTCGGACCTCCTTTGAAGTCCTTTACCTTGTATGGGCCTTTGTAGAGCTCACAAAACTTTGCAGTAATTTTGTTCGTTAAGTCGGAGATCGGGTTGGTTCTGATCAATACCAGGTCTCCAATATTGAACTTCAGCTGCTGTTTTTCTTCATTATGTTTTCGCGCTCTCTTCTCCCCCTTTCTTTTTATTTTCTGGTAGAATTGGTTTAATCTCACCAATACCCTTTCTGTGGTGGTCCTTACATTTCTGGCATATCTCACAGGTTCTGACAATTTGTTTAATAAATTTATATAAATGGTCTCCCGTGAAATACTCTTTGAATAATTCATATGTCCTTTTTACTCCAATATGTCCGTACATGGCGTGGATCTCTTTAATTAAATTTTCACCTAACTCTTTGGTGAATATTAATTTCCACTTCCCTCTTCTCCTTGCGGTATAATTTCTGATTATGCCACGTATATATTTTGTGTAGTCTGCTGTCCGGATTGTTCTGTAATTTAATTACAATTTTGCTCAGTTTATAATCACTCTGTTGTTATTGTGGTATATTTTGTAATTGTTTTTTTAAACTTTTATTCAGGTTGATATCCATGGCACTAATCTCCAACTCTTCATCACAGTCCATTGGCAGATCCTCTTGGGGGAATCTCCTGGATACCGACTGAGTATGTCCGCCACTATGTTCTCGCTACCCTTACAATGCATGATCTCAAAATCGTACTCTTGAATTGCAAGTATCCAACGTGTAATTTGGGAGTTTGTCAACTGACATTTTTGCATAAATGTTAGTGCTTTGTTGTCCGTTATGATTGTAAGTGGACGCCCTAACACATAGGTTCTGAGTTTCTTAAGACAGTGTACTACACTTAAGAGTTCTAATTCAGTGGTAAAATAGTTCAGTTCCACTCCCCTGAATATGCGGCTGGTAAATGCAATTACCCCTATTTGGTTATCATCGTCAGTTTGGTATAATTGCCCTCCTAACGCATATTTACTTGCATCTGTTTGTAGGTAGAATAGTTTGTTAGGATTCGGATGTCTGAGCATTACCGTGTTTACGAATAATTGTTTTCCCTCCTCGAACTGTTTGTCCAGCTCCTTAGTCCATTTGAACTTTACTCCTTTCTTCAGCAGTTGTAGCAGTGGCTGTGTCGCTTCGGCGTAATGACTCGTAAATTTATTATAGAAATTTGTTAACCCAAAGAACCCTTTTAGTTGTTTCGGATTATTTGGTCTTGGGAAATTTAATATTGTGGCTACTTTATCTGGTGACGCGCTGATACCTCTGGTCAACAGTTCATACCCCAAGTAGTCAATCTTCTCTCTGAAAAACTTGGATTTCCGTAGATTCACGGTGAGGTTGGCCTCTTTCAGGTTTTCAAGTAGCAATCGCAGGTGGACTATGTGTTCTTCGACGCTCCGGGATACGCATAAACAATTATCCACACATATGATTGTGAACCGTTTCACTTTCTCTGAAGTACATGGTCCAATCCTCGGGTCAGGCTCGCCAGGCTGGTTTTGAGTCAAAACGGAGTAACGGTGTAGCAGTAGCATCGCCCCTTATATAAAAACCTGTGAAGTCACGGCATTCTTCGGCTAGCGGCATTTGCCAGAAACTACACGTCAGATCAATGCTGCTCATTACCTTGATGTCTCCGCAGTTTGCTAACACTTCATTAATCGGTACCGCCCCTTCGTGGTCTGGTACAGTTACCGAGTTAACTCGCCGAGCATCGAGACATAATCGTACAGACTGATCCTTCTTGATGACTTAATACAGACTTAATCGTACAGACTTGATAGGGTTAATATATGGGCTGGCAGCTCGCTCTATCACTCCGCATTCCTCCATTTTTCTTATCTCATGGTCGACGGCTTCCTGGTATTTTAATGGTATTGGCCATCCTCTTATGCAATACGGCGTAGTATCCGTTACGACGAACTTGTGTTCATAACCTATGATCCTACCTGGTTGTTCCCTGAATATCCTATGATTACATAACAACACATCTAACTCTTTCTTCGTTTGGGTGCTGATACCTGTAACCTCCTCCAGCTTTTCTTGGATCATCGTTGTGGTAGGTTCCTCTCCTCTGTATATTTCCATCGTTAGCATCTCGGAACTTTCTGGTACTCCTCCTTCTGTAGCATGATTATTAAATGTAATCTGATTGTTAGGTAAATTAATGATACACCCACCTTCTTGCAGCAATTCTGTTCCCATTATGCAGTCCCGTATCAAATCAGGTACTATAATAAATATACTATCGATTACATATTGACCGAATTTCACCTCTACTAGTATTTTTTGGGTGATTTGCTTGGATTTCTTGCCAACAGCTCCTTTCACTACAGTATTAGTTAACTTTAATAAATTCAATTTCCCCATTTTGTTCTTGTTTTTGTTGAACCATTCCGCTGAAATTGCGTTTATTTGGCTCCCAGTGTCGATTAACGCAACAACTGGTACCTCATTTAAACATATTTCCAATTCAGGACATTTAAATTTTCGTGTTCTTTCAATTTCTTTGTCATCTAATAAATCATCTCTTACATTTAAACGTGGTACTAATTTCCTTATAATTACATACTATATCTAACTTACTTCTACGATGAGACCTAATTAGTTTTTTGGGTTAGGACCCTTTGTATTCAATGCTGACGATTGTCCTTATGTTCCATTTGCACTCGCAATGGCATTGACCTGTGATATACTTGCTTGTGTGGTACTTGGTTTACCTTCCCTCCGGCCTTGCTCATTGTTACTTTGTACTTGGTTCCGCCCTGGGTTATTGCGGTAGTCTGTCTATCTGTTGAAGTATGTTCAGTTATTAATTATTAATTACATATAGATTTTATGTGTAAAGGTTGATCCAGGACGTCGTTTAGTGTACTTCGGCAGAGAACAATAGGCAGATACAAATAACAAAATGCGTATATCCAGTAAAATATAACATTATTTATTTTCTTTTGACAACATGAAACAGGTCATGAAAACACTTATTCCGCCTTAAGGCGTAAAACTGATCAATAACTATTACATCAAAATACGAATACGTATATTAAAGATTACGCAAACTCAACACTTCTTATTAGGCCTATATTCATATTCTTCACTCACACAATCATACGCACTTCCATACTTTTAGGTTTTGTTGAGCTCAACTTGGAAAATTTTGTGAAAAGCCAGTATTTAATTATTGTTGAAATATTTACTTTCCTTTAATGGTGCGTAGGGTTTCATCACATGGGCCGTCTCCTGGTGTGTGCACTGCTTTGTTGTTTTCACTTTTACATTTTACGGCCGAACTGTCAATTTATTCCCAATAGTCACTGATATAAATGAACATTTTATCCCAACACTTTTTTATTTTTAAATATATTAAAATTCATTTTTTGATTTGCGGTTTATGCGGGCGAAAACGGTACTCAGCCAGCGGCGAGCAAACTGCCCATGTCTGCCGTATTTAGATGTTATTTGCTGACTGGCGTTCAGCGTTACAATTTCCGTTTGGTGGCGTCTCGGAAACCAGTTCATCCCACTCCCCGCCATACGTCTTGTCCTCAGTATTGTAAAGTTCCGTTGGGCTTAGTATCACCTTTTCAACTTGCCATGATCTGATTTTCGTCAACAGAATACTAGTAGAGTTAGTCACTGGCTATAAATAAACTTTCGTTATGCTTCATAACCATATATGATTATGAAACTCTCACTGGCAATCGCCTCACCCTAAGGGGCTTCATCTTCACATGTTATAGAATTTATAAAATTTGAAAATAATATTTATGTCAATTTTACCCCATTACAACACCCCCCAATGAGAGGTTTTATGCCAAAGCATAAAAGCTCTCATTGACTTTCATACTTCCTAAAGGGATCAGCATGGATATGTCGCCACAACCCCCTCTACGTTTTATTCAAAATCGTGGTTAACTTACCCCCTGGTCCAGTGACTGTGACCGCACCTGAATGACCTTACTGGACTTCTCTCTCGAGATCCCAACACCGCAAGGCCAGACAGGCACTTGACACTCCTGCTCTGGTGTGCAGGCCAGCACAGGACCGTTGCCACAGCATCACCAGACACTGAAACATGAAATCAAAAATATCAAATAGTGGCCTGGTATAATAACATATCCCTAACTGATCCCCCCCTTAACTGGTTCCCCTTCGCTGTGTTGGTTTGCGTTAAGAAGTACTGAGTTTTTTTTTTCTTTTTTACCATACACATGGATGGATACTTAGTCACTAACATAATACATTATAAGAATTTCATACCAACATTCTGTACAACCTTCTCTCGTTAACTCTTATCCCAAAATTCAAAATTATTGCTCTGATTCCCATCAAAATTTAAATAAACATTTCCCATTACAACGTATAAATACCTTCCATTATATAATTCACATTTCAAAATTAATAAACTCCTTATATAGAGTAAAACACATTAAATCAACATCAGAACAAATTACTTACTTAATAATCGTTAAGCATCTTCATATTACTCCTTAATACATCAAAATAAAATACTCCTTGTCAATACAACATCATTCATTTACATCAGAAAATCAATTACACACTCGACATTATTGATGTAACTCATTTTAACATTTAATAACTCGTTACTAACAACCTAGTAACCACCTTCTCCATTATCACATAATTTATTATAATTTATTAAATTATGAATTTATTTTAAATTCCTCCTTCCACACACTCAATTACCCCCCCGGACTGTAGCGCTCAGTTGCTTCCACAAGGACTGAAGCAGAAGGGGTGAACACCTTTTCCTTTTCTTTCTCCGCCATCCTTCCTTTGGCGTTATACAAAATTCGGCATTACTGATATCCCGGATACCAGTAATCCTACTAAGTTAATATTCACACTCCCTTAATCGGTCTATCACCCATACTTAGGTATATAGCCGTGTTCCAAAGTTATGTCATCTTAGATTCCCCTGATCTAACCCTGAGCTGTATTTCTAAGTTCACCAATTTAGAATATTAAGCCAAATCCACAGTCAGGGTTCAGTGAAGCCGTGACCGCCCAAAAATGGGGAATCGCATTTACCATATATCTTTTATACAATATATGTTTAAGATTCCTACAAACTAACATAATACAACATAATAAGACATAGTAAACACTCACAATGAACATAAACCTCATTACATTAAAATAAACATCTCAGTTGCATCTGAATAAAATTTCCAAAAATTCCAAAACTTTAATTTCAATTGAACCTGTTAATACTCAACCTTTAATTATTTACCACTTCTTATACCATTAGATTCTCCACAAATTCAAATTTATTATCAACATTCAATTTACATAACATTTTATTTATTAAACATTGTGATTATTACCTCAAAATAAACAATTCATCTTTAAATTTGCATATAAAATTATAAACATTACACTTTAATTTCAATTGAACTTTTTACTAATCAATCATCAGTTATTTATCATTTACTATACCCTTAAATTCTCCAAAATTTTTTAATTTGTTATCAACATTCATCTTATACAATATTTCATTTATTATCTCCTTTCAAATTAATTCAGTTATTTTATCAAACACATTAGTTTAACAAAATTCACAAAGTCGAGTATACTTCACCTTGCTACATGATTACATTTAATATCAACACAAAAGTATATACAATCCACATTATTATCTGTTATAGTTTACCACAAATCATTTCATAATACAGTTCATTTCAGAACCCCCTACTCACATAGTTAAACATTCATAAACACTAATGGTTTACCCCCCATCATCGAATAATAACCTGGTCTTACATCTACACAATTCATTTTTTATTAAATTCATTATATTATTTCTATCAATATCACGAGTATTTAAATTCTCGTATTTTTCCACAATACCATAGTAATCAACAGGATTATTCCATATTATTACATCATATAACTTGTCACCATCGAGTATAGTCAAGTCGCCCTTAGTATGATTTGTCACAATTAGGTCATATGATATTAAAATTTTATCATTATTATCATCTGCTGCTATACCAGTTTCATCACAAGGTAAGTAATCAATATCATCAACCTTATCATCATTTGCTGCAATAATTACTTCACAAGGTAAGTACTTAATATCACTAACTCTCTCAATATCTAACCTTTCTACTAATTCGTTATAACCTCTATTAACCTCAAACAACTCTATCTTCCTATCAAAATACCTTTCATCATAACACCATTTCATCCTTTCTGTATCATTCCATGCAGAGGGTACTAAATCATAAAAACACCTCCTGGCTTTTCCAGGAACATCACAAAAAATTAAGGGACTACTTGAAAACACATTGTTTTCCAATAAGGGATATTCGCCCTTCAAAAACATTTGTAAACATCTTGGTTCACAATAAACCTGGGGGAACTTTACCCTCTGCCTCATATTCACAAAATAACTCTCTTCATACTCTCTCTCTAATTTATAAACACTGATTTCTACTCTCTCATTCTCTCTCACTGTTTCTATATTATCATCACTATTTTTACTGTATCACTTTTATATATCTCGTTTTCCACTATCTTACCACTATTGCTTGTTAATTCATTTTTATAACTAACACTTACCTCGTTAATTATTTATTCATTATTATTCATCATCATATCATCATCATTATTTTTTATACCATTACTACCACTTACCTTATTATCTATACCATTTTCTACCCCGTCCTTTCTCTCTCTATTTTCGTTTACTTTGTCTTGTAATTTATTTATATTTATAGTCATTTCACCTTTCATTCCAGCAATAATCTCACTCTGTTTCTCTAGTTTATTATTTACTTCAACAAACTTCTCACTTACTCCATTAAAACTCTCACTTATACTTTCAAATTGGTTATTCATACTTAAATTACTCATTTTTAAATTCGCTTCTTATGTTCACAAATTCGTTATTTATGTCTCTTAATTTCTCGTCTTGTTTGTTAAATCATTATTTATTTCATTTATCTCTGCTTTTATTTCGGTTTTCAGCTCTACGCTACTCGCATTTATCTCACGCATCATTTTTATATTCTCTGACTTCATTTCGGTTTTAAATTCATTTAAACTCGCGTTCAAATTATCATTCTCTGACTTCATTTCGGTTTTAAATTCATTCAAACTCGTGTTCAAATTATCATTATTCTTATTTTGTTGGTCAAATTTATTATTCATCTCTATGTTATTTGCATTTATCTCTGACACCATTTCCATAATCATTGTTAATTGCTTAAATATATTTACCTCGTTATTTCTACTACTCTCAGCTACTACCGTTTCCATTTCATTTGTTATTTCGCCTACGCTCTCATTAACATTTTCATTTATTGTTACTAAATCATCTTGTGTAACGTCTAAGATGGACCCCACAGCTATATTCTCGCATAAATTTGTATTTGCATCCTTCTCTGCCATTTCGACTAAATTGTAAATTTTCAACTTTAATTTACAATGTTCCTGTTCGAAAGCCAGTTGAAGTATGTTCAGTTATTAATTATTAATTACATATAGATTTTATGTGTAAAGGTTGATCCAGGACGTCGTTTAGTGTACTTCGGCAGAGAACAATAGGCAAATACAAATAACAAAATCCGTATATCAAGTAAAATATAACGTTATTTATTTTCTTTTGACAACATGAAACAGGTCATGAAAACACTTATTCCGCCTTAAGGCGTAAAACTGATCACCAATAACTATTACATAAAGTACGAATATATATATTAAAGATTACGCGAACTCAACACTTCTTATTAGGCCTATATTCATATTCTTCACTCACACAATCATACACACTTCCATACTTTTAGGTTTTGTTGAGCTCAACTTGTAAAATTTTGTGAAAAGCCAGTATTTAATTATTGTTGAAATATTTACTTTCCTTTAATGGTGCGTAGGGTTTCATCACATGGGACGTCTCCTGGTGCGTGCACTGCTTTGTTGTTTTCATTTTTACATTTTACGGCCGAACTGTCAATTTATTCCCAATAGTCACTGATATAAATGAACATTCTATCCCAACACTGTTTATTTTTAAGTATATTAAAATTCAAATTTTTTGATTTGCGGTTTATGTGGGCGAAAACGGTACTCATCCGGTGGCGAGCGAACTGCCCACGTCCGCCATATTTAGATGTTATTTGCCGACTGGCGTTCAGCGTTACAATTTCCGTTCAGTGGCGTCTCGGAAACCAGTTCATCCCACTCCCCGCCATACGTCTTGTCCTCAGTATTGTAAAGTTCCGTTGGGCTTATTATCACCTTTTCAACTTGCCGTGAACTGATTTTCGTCAACAGAATACTAGCCGTGAGTCACTGGCTATAAATAAACTTTTGTTATGCTTCATAACCATATATGGTTATGAAACTCACTGGCAATCGCCTCACCCTAAGGGGCCTCATCTTCACATGTTATAGAATTTATAAAATTTGAAAATAACATTTATGTCAATTTTACCCCATTACACTGTCCATTCTTCTATTCTGCCACGGACGATTCGCACGGTCTTGTTATTCTCGTTTTACCTGCAGTTGGCCCCCTGGGTTGCTCGTACGGCCGTTGTTCACATTCCGCATTGCTGTAAATTCCATTAATAGCATTTGGAAGTCTGCAATATTACTCACCCCTCTTGTAACGGTAGTGACAGCTATATCATGGTGGTAATGGCGCGCTAATTTCCTTATTAAGTGTTGATCAGATATGGGCAGGATAAGTTGGCGATTTTGTAAGATACATCTCTCCATGTACTGGATCATGCTCAGACCACTTTCATACCTGTATCTCCCGAATTCCAGACGATCACGCACCTCTTCTTGTACCATCTGATTCCAGTATTTTGTGATGAATGCCTCCTATAATTCTCGAAATGTAGTGATATCGTTCCAGATTAACTTCCACCATATTGCTGCCTCTCCTTGCAGGTGTCTTGTGACCCAGTTTACCCCTTCGCTTACGTAATATTCTTTCTGAATCTCCTCCAACTCCTTTATGAACTCCATGGGGTATTCCCCTTCTCCGTTGAATGTAACACTCTTCAAATGCTCCACTGTGATCCCGCGTTGCATTGGTACTGCTCCTAATTGTGCAAATCGCGCTCTCACATCCTCCTTTACTTGCGTCAACCGTCCATCTACTTCTGTACAATTGTTCTCGTACTGTTCCGTGAGTTTTTGGATCTGTTCGTTATTCGTTTCTGTAACTTCATTTTATTCACGGCTAATCTCTTCTCTATGTTGATTAATCTGTTCGTTTTTCTTATTATTAGCGGTTACTTTTTTATTCAGTGTTTTAATTTCCTGTGTGACCACAGCTTGATTTTGCCTGATCATTTGGTCCCCTTTCTCCAAGTGTTCCTTTACGTGCGTTTGGAACGTTTCCATCTCTTCGTTCACTACTTCCCTTGCTTCTGATCTTATTTTCGTCAATAACTGCGTGGCGTTCTCGCGCCTAATCTCATTGATTGGTTGTTCTATTTATAATTTGTGCTCGGCTAATTGTTGTGTAATGTGCTGTTCAGTGTCTTTCTTTAATTGAATATTGTTTTCGTTAATGTTCTCTTTAACAGTATCAACTCTTTTTTCTAACTGTTTGGTGTTTTCTACTATTTGTTTCGTTTGTTTGGCGTTTTCTGCCATTTGTTGTGTTAATTGTTTGGTGTTTTCTGCCATTTGTTTCGTTAATTGTTACAGTATTGTGGTTATGTCTAAGTTTGTTTGTGTAGGTTGTATTTCGCTGATTGCGTCTTCTTCCCGTCCCCTTGCCTCTGAAGAAACCGGCGTGACTCCGTTATTGGTTACTTCCTCGAATATTCCCGTCTCCTCCATTTGATGTTAACTTTGAACTCCCCTTCATTACTACCATTTTCATTGTGATTACTCGCCATTTTTACCTTATTATTATTAACTTGTTTAAAATTCCTTAATTTCTTACTTTGACTACGTGTTATCATTAAGTTCGAAATTTAAATTTACACATATATTTCTTACTGTGTACCTCATCTCATTCTACCAAGCTTATACAATTCTTAATTTAAGCTCCACGTTGTTGGGCGTCATTATAAAGATAATTGAAGGAACTGATTCTTTCTGTTGGCGATAAATATAAATTATACAATGCTTACTGCTTGTAATTAAGGTTGGGTGCCAGAGATGAGTATCTCAGGGTTCATTAAATAATGACTATCGTTCAGATGCTAATAATATTTATATATTGAATCAATTATTCTACAGACATGTAAATTGAATTTCACAATACACTGATTATCAAGATTACCATTAATTATAAGACAAATATTTTTCATCGATAACATATGTTAATACACATCATAATATTTCATCATTATTAAATTATTTCATTTACTAACATTTGTAAGATATTAATTTACTTAATCGATTCCAAGTATTATTATACTTCTCAATAATTCGGCATGATTAAATTATTGCATTTCATAATGTCAACACCTTCATTATTCTTTGCTTGAGATCAAACTCTTCACAGTTATAGCTCATGTACTCTCTTGACTATTTTATACTTCAGCTGTATCTTATTTAATTTCATTACATTATCATTCTACAAACTTAAATTGCTACTTTATACATTTACATATCTAACTTGGTATCCCTCCTGTCATGTCATATCACATAAAATACCTTGTTTAGTATCTGAACAAAACGTGGGGTCTTTTAGAATGAGATGAGTATGAGTTTGGTAGACATTGAACTACTATATGTTGAGATTAATTGACTTATGAATTGTGTCGTTATGATATACTGTTACTTGTTAGTAGAATTCCTCCTGAATTATCGGTTTGTCCACACTATACACTGCACTTATTAACACTTTGCATTTTATCATTTGCTCTGCTTTTGGTACAACACACGTTCACGGTTGTTACTTAGCGTCGCACACAGATATAGATATATACTCCTTGACTCTTACTTCCACGCACATAAATAAATAACACTTCTGCACATATAGCTCGCGTGCAGATATATAAAGATACTCACACGGCTTTTGGTACAACACACGTTCACAGTTGTTACTTAGCGTCGCGCACAGATATAGATATATACTCCTTGACTCTTACTTCCAAGCACATAAATAAATAATACTTCTGCGCATATAGCTCGCGTGCAGATATATAAAGATACTCACACGGCTTTCATGATAGTTTACTTAGTTCTTTACTTATACTCCATTATAACGCTCTATACACTATTTACATGTTTGGCATTAATGTTGCCGTTCTAGTTACATTGATTTAATAATTAAGTTATTCTGTGGAGCGACATAGATTCTCCGTTGTCTATGACAAAATTTAACTTGCAACTCCCTCTTTCTCTTCAACTATTCTCTTTTTATAGGTTTCTCGTAGATACCCTCTCTTCTGTCGTAGTTGACTGCATTTCCATTGGTTCTAGTTTGAATTTTGGTGCGGTACATTTGAATGTACCCAGTCATACATCGCTATTTCTTCGCGCGCTGTACTCACGCTTTTTTTCGATTGGGTGGATGGCCGCTGGCACATTTCTTCACCGAGTGGCAGTTACTTGTTAAAAAAAATGCTACTTTCTAAAATTCGCACCTTACATTGGGGTGTTGGCTATTGTCTTTTGGAGGTCACTGCCTCTCCTTTCTAACAGGACTTGTGCGTTTTTTGCAGTTTTGAACATACAAAGCATTTTATGTGTTTATGACATCCAGGGTGCGGATGTACATTGTATTTTTATTTTGGCCCGTCGCCAGTGTGTCAGCGCGTTTGGCCTCGCCCCTGTCTCCCTATTACAGTTTTACCGCTCTATTCAATCGTGTTCTACACATTTTTCCTTTTTATATACATGACAATTTCTTACAAGAACTTACACTTACTACTACTATTTATAATTCATTTCTATTATTTATGATAATGTCTACACCTATGGTTTCATTTACCTCCTTCTATGCTTAATAAATTGAACAAAATTTTATTAATCAATTACTACTACTATTTTGTCCATTAATTATGACTGTACATGATATGGGATTAATTAATAACTTGTAAAGTTATGTTGCAACAGTATCCCCAGCTTACTGTTAAATTTACTATTCCTATCTTCAGCTGATTCACAACCATCTTAAAGGTTTTTATAGCTTTTTTAAAACAGATTGTTCGTACATACAAGACACCAAAAAAGAATTACTTAATACACTAAAACAGAACTTGCTCAATTAGCTGTAAAATTTAAACCATGTACTTGGGTAGATTGAAAAGTTCCGGCCTCACACATAGATGTTATTACCGAGCTCATTATTTTGATCCTGGTGCGTGATTTCATCACTCATCGGCTGACGTTTGATGTTTCAAGTCACTGAGTTGTGTATTATTAATTTGACAGGCCATGGCAATAAGCACTTCAGATATTGTGTAAAGTTGTAAAAATTTTATTATAAATTTAATCTGCCAGAATTCTTACTCTATCTCGTAACTTACCTTCAAACACCAGAAGACTTCAAGGTCGCCAACATATTTTGTAGCTGAAATATGTAAACTTAACTCTCTTCCCCTTATAAAAACACTTGGATAATTTTGCTATCTGACCTCCCTTAATTCAGAAAATTCCCGGAGTTGTTAGACGAGTTTTTTTTCCAGCACAGAGTATAGGAAATGGTTATGGCGAAATAACTATACTTAACAAATTTTTTATGTTAAATCAAAAATTATTTTATTTAAATTCAATGTTTGTCTTTCTCTTTCTTTCTTTCTTTCTTTATATCTGTCATTTTAATGATTCTAAAATATGAAACTATGGCAATAAATTGTATGAACTACTCTTTCTATACAAACCAGTACTTTTACCACACACACACACACACACACACACACACACACACACACACACACACACACACACACACACACACACACACACACACACACACACACACACACACACACACACACACACACACACACACACACACACACACACACACACACACACACACACACACACACACACACACACACACACACACACACACACACACACACACACACACACACACACACACACGCACACACACACACACACACACACACACACACACACACTTTCGGTTTACATTTATTACTTTTATAACCCCCGTTTTATAGAGCTCTTTTAATATTTATTTACCTCCCTTTGGATTAAAATGGTTGTTTTTATGTTGTACCTGTCCGGGTTATCCACAAAAGCCCACCATCTTTTTTACCGCACTTTCATCTTTGTCACTACGAACACTGTCTTATTCATTCACTTTTATATCTCCTTTTTCGATATCACTCCACTTTCTCTTTACATTTTCACCGGTTTCGGTAGACCTCAGCTACTGTATTCCCGTCGGTCTACCGAAATTCTGAGGCTGCGATTAACTTACTATTGTGCTGTTTGATGAACTACTTCCAACTGGACGAGCGTCACTCGCATGGTGGCCTACGATGCATGGCGTTAGGCGTTAGGCGTTGGCCGCTGCCGTCAACTCGTTCTGTGATTGGTTGTTGAACGTGTCGGGCCTCTCACGATATCTTGTAAGAAACGGTACGCAGTCCACGCGGTCTATTCTCCGTATTTCAGCTGCGGGCTTGCGAACTCACATTTTCGTACCACACCGTGCCTAGCACCGCGCTACAGGCTGTTCACAAAAGTCACACACTGGGTGGTTAGAAAGTATTCCATCAAATGGTTTACTACAAAATACCAAAAAATATTCGTCCCCTTGGTTTGTCCCGTCACAATACCCCCCCCCCAATGAGAGGTTTTATGCCGAAGCATAAAAACTCTCATTGCATAAACCTAAGAGGATCACAAGGATATGGCGCCACAAGCCCCCTTAATTCATTACTATACTCATGGGTTACTCACCCTTCTAATCCGGTGACTGTGGCTGTACCTGCATGACTTTATTGGACTTCCTTCCTCAGGATCCCAACACCATAAAACCACACAGGCACTCGACGCCGCTGCCCTGACGCGCTGGTCAGAACAGGTACGCTCCCACAGCATCACCAGATTCTATAACATTCAATAAAAACATCAGTAACTAGCCTTTCACAATACCGTATCCTTAACTGATTTTTGTCTCCTCTTAGTTGTAGTGGTTTGCCTTTTTCAAAGTACTGGTTTTATATTTTACATCTCCTAACACACAACATGTTCACTACACAAGCGAAAAGTTAATAACTACAACAAATACATATATATAAAACGTGTACTCCATTACTCCCTCATTAATTACCTTATAATAAACATTTCATATTTGAATTGGAGTAAAAATTCCCCACATTACAACTGTAATATTCATTTTCTATATAATATTCCATTAAACTTCAACCCTGATTCTCTATTAAACATTTTAATCATTTTTTACTCCTTTACCATTAAATCAAGATACATTTCTCAAATTTATTATCCAAGTTTCCAATCTTTTAAATTAATTACCATTTTAAATTAATTTCATTACATTATTTAAAACATTTTACATTAATTAAATCCTCTCATATTGATTTAATTTCGTAATAAAATTCATTTACTATTTCTTATAACCCTCAAATCAAAACTTTCAAATTGATTACAAAGATTTCTATCTTTTAAACATTTTGCATTACTTTAATTTCATTATAAAAATCCATAATTCCATACTGTTAATTATTAAATCCAAACAAAATATTACTGTCATGAACTCAAAACAAACCTGTAAATTGACTACATAAAATACAATGTCCACATAACACCATGTATCAGCTAATATCTTATCATAACAACATAACCTTACTGCATAAGTACATTTAACACATGTAAATACAATACAACCTTTTATACAACCTGTTTCATTAAATGTCATTGTTTACCAAAATCATTACCTTATTCAGTCCAGTATTTAAAACCACTACACTTTCATAATTAAATGTTCATCACTAATAAATGTCTAACCACCATCATCAAAAATTAATCTGATACCCAGATTACACATTTCGGTTCTGTTTACATACATTATATTCTCTTTTTTAATATAATGTCCATTTACCTCTGCTTTATCCATTATGCCATAGTAATACTCCCTAGGATTATTACATCTTATTTTATCATAAAACTTGTCTACATTAGGTGTGGTTAAGTCTCCCTTAGTATTACTTGTCCCCATTAAATCCGTTATCAATTCATAATTATAGTCATCTACTGCTAGTATACCCATTTTATACCCAGGTAAGTAATTATTATCAGTACCCTGAAAATAATCATCATCTGCTACTGTGCTATTTACTTCATAAGGTAAGTCTTTATTATTAGTAATAATTACCTAACTATTTAACCTCTCAACTAACTTTATAACCCCTATTAACCTTGAACAACTCTCTCTCTCTCTCTCTCTCTCTCTCTCTCTCTCTCTCTCTCTCTCTCTCTCTCTCTCTCTCTCTCTCTCTCTCTCTCTCTCTCTCTCTCTCTCTCTCTCTCCCTCTCCCTCTCCCTCTCTCTCTCTCTCTCACACACACACACACACACACACACACACACACACACACACACACACACACACACACACACACACACACACACACACACACACACACACACACACACACACACACAAAATCACTTTCCCAACCCCATTTCATATTTATATTCCACGCAGAGGGCAACACTACATTATTTAAACACCATCTGTCCTTACCAGATACACAAACACTTAATGGACACTTTTGAGACCATTTGTCTTCCAATGAGGAACTTTTTATCTTCCAACAACACTTGTGAAGCCTTTACTTCATATATAACCCGGGGACAATTTACCCTCTGCACCCTATTTTCTCTTAAACTCTCCCTCCATTCTTTCTCCAACTCATCAACACTTATTACTACCCCACTAACCTCAACTCCCATTATATTCTCATTATCACTAATATTATTCACTGTATCGTTCTTAAATACCCCATTTTCAACTACACCATTATTAGCTGTTAACTCACTATCATAGTTATCACCATTATGATTATCACTTACCTCGTTAATTATAACCTTATTATTCGTAATTATCTCCCCATTATAATTATCACTGTTACTAACACCATTAATCACCTTGTCAGTTATTCCTTTGTTATTTCTATTTTTATCTGCACTTAATTTGTCGTCATCATTATTATTCTCACTATCATAATCGCTTACCTGTTTTAATCCACTTTCTCTCCTCTCCTTTCTCTTTCTAATTTCATTTATATCATCTTTCATTTGCTTTTCGATGGTACTACAGTGTTCATCAATTTCATTTAAACGTCTATTAATATTAAAAATTTGTTGCTTCATATCATTAATGTCACTCTTCAGTTCGTTAAACTTACTTTCTAATTTAACATAATTTATGTCAAAACTATTATTTACTACATTAAAATCACTCTTCGTTAAATTTTACCTCTAACATTGCTTGTAACATTTCAAACATTTTATACTCATCAGATTTTTTAACTGAGATCGGCGTTGAATGAATTATGGAATCGTCTACAACCGCCGATTCTGTTAGACTAATTCCTTTGACCTCGTTCAAAGTTGAATGATCTCCTGGCTCAGCTGTAACAACTGAGTCAGTTATACTAACATTGTTTTCATTATTTTCCATTTGAATATTAATTATGTTTTCTTTTTAGTCAAATTATATACCAAAACTACATACAGTTATAAAAATTTTAAATATTCTCTCCTAAACATAACCTATACTCCTGCACTTATGCGTAACTTATATCAATTATTCAAACTTTTAAAGCCGTACCAAATCCTACTTTCTGTGCTTAAAATAGGTCTAATTCATATAATATTTATACGAATATCCTGCAGGGTCGCCAATTGTAAAGTTATAAAAATGTTATTATAAATTTAATCTGCCAGAATTCTTACCTGTCTTGCGATCTCTATCTCGTAACTTACCTTCAAACACCAGCAGATTTCAAGGTCGCCAACATATTTTGTAGCTGAAATATGTAAACTTTAACACTGTTCCCCTTATAAAAACACTTGGATAATTTTGCTATCTGACCTCCCCTTAATTCAGAAAATTCCCAGAGTCGTTAGACGAGTTTTTTTTTCAGCTTTTTTTCAGCACAGAGTATAGCAAATGGTTATGGCGAAATAACTATACTTAACACATTTTTTATGTTAAATCAAAAATTATTTATTTAAATTCAATGTTGACCTTTTTCTCTTTCTTTCTTTCTTTATATCTATTATTTTAATGATTCTAAAATATGAAACTATGCCAATAAATTTTATGAACTACTCTTTCTATACAAACCAGTACTTTTACAACACACACACACACACACACACACACACACACACACACACACACACACACACACACACACACACACACACACACACACACACACACACACACACACACACACACACACACACACACACACACACTCATCTGGTTTACATTTATTACTTCTATAACCCCGTTTTATAGAGCTCTTTTCATATTTATTTATCTCCCTTCGGGTTAAGTGTTTGATTTTATATTGTACCTGTCCGGGTTATCCAAAAACTCCCACCATCTTTCTTACCGCACTTTCATCTTTGTCACTACAAACACTGTCTTATTCATTCACTTTTATATCTCCTTTTTCGATATCACTCCACTTTCTCTTTACATTTTCACCGGTTTTCGGTAGACCTCAGCTACTGTATTCCCGTCGGTCTACCGAAATTCTGAGGCTGCGATTAACTTACTATTGTGCTGTTTGATGAACTACTTCCAACTGGAAGAGCGTCGCTCGCGTGGTGGCCTACGATGCACGGTGTTAGGCGTTGGCCGCTGCCGTCAACTCGTTCTGTGATTGGTTGTTGAACGTGTCGGGCCTCTCACGATATCTTGTAAGAAACAGTACGCAGTCCATGCGGTCTGTTCTCCATATTTCAGCTACGGGGTTTTCTGCGAACTCACATTTTTGTACCACACCGTGCCTAGCACCGCGCTACAGGCTGTTCACAAAAGTCACACACTGGGTGGTTTAGAAAGTGTTGCATCAAATGGTTTACTACAAAATACCAAAAAATATTCGTCCCCTTGGTTTATTCCGTCACAATTGTTTAAACAGTGAGCAGATTGGAAATTCATGCTGTGATTATATACATTTTCTTTGAAACGGTCAAGTACAATTGACATAAAAAAAGGGGTTGGATTCAGTGTTGGAAACTTTTCTTCATTAATACAGTGGTTAAGTGATTGATTGCTTGAGTTTAAAATGGGCTGGACAAGTGTAACTGAAGAAGAACTGCTTTTGAAGTGACTGTGCTAGAAGAAACACATGAAATCGTTTTTTTGCCATACCATAGAGTGAAAGTATATATGATATCATGGCTAGTGGTATTCAAGTGAATGTGTAGGTCATATCTTGCACAAATGTTTGGGTAAAATACAAGACACTGAGACCAAACAGCAGTAAAAACAGTGGACCACAAAAGGCAAACCAACTCCAAGGGAGGCACAGGGAATTCCATCTGCTGGATTTTTTTTTTTGAACATGTGAGGAATATTTTTTATTATTTACCCTGAAAATGAAAAAAGTAATTAGTGGCGGGAGTATTATGTGAACGTATTGCAGCACTTAAGTGATGAAATCAAGAAAAACTCCACATATTGTGAAAAACAAAGCGCTGTTTCACCAAAACAATGCACCAGCTCACACATAATTTATTGTGGCTTCTCGACAAGGAGCTGCGACATCTTGAACAGGCACTGCAGGCGAATGTCTATTTATATAATAGATATTTACCATATATCCGTTATATATGGATAGTCTATGTGAATGTCTATTTCATCAGAAAGTTAGATGTGCAGTCCAAGAAGAACTGCCAGGCTGATGGATTCGGTGTTGTAGGAGACTGTGGGCTTCTCAGTCGTGCCCTATGTACATGGGGTTATAGACTGCATTGGTAGGTTGCTGACTTGGCAGGGTACGAGGACCATCTTCAAGTCGATCAGGAAGGTACATCAATTCCTGAGACCAGTAAAAGACACACAAGAGATCCACTTTCTTCGTGTGGTGTCTACAGCGTGCCTTGCTTGTGTGGAGAGGTGAATACATCGGCAATATGAAGTACAGCGTCCGCACTCGCTAATGCTGATCATTGCGTTCTCTTAGAGGAGACCAAGATCCTGTCTTTGGTGAGTGGTTTCTACCCTTGGCTGTATCTGGAGTCTGTTGAGATATATGGTTCCACTTGCAATGAATTGAAGCAGTGAAAACCTCCTATTAAATAGGATTTGGCATGCTGTGCTCCCAAGCCAGTCAAGTGGCATGATTATGATTGGTCCATGCTGTTTACCAACTAACATCATGCTGGCATCAAGAATTTATATAAAGGGTCTTTCGTAGAGCGGGAAACACAATTTGATTCAATACTGGGGTTTTTACAGTGGCAAACATCTGCCATGTATTTTTTTATCATTGAAGATGGCTTCTGTTGTGAGGCTGCAACGTTTGGTTCTGAAAACATAAGACCATGGCCTAAGAACTCAAAGACTAAAATATCTGAATAAAAGAGGCTAAGACCAAACAAAGCGTGCTTAGGTTGATCGAATGTCAGGTTCACTTTACTGTTTTATTTTATACGGCTTAGACTGTGCACTCAATAAGGAGTATTACATTAAAGTTTTACATCGCTTGGATTAAAAAAAAAATCAAAGCTCTGGGCAAACAGTTCTTCTGTTTTGCACTGCGGGTCATTCCTAATCAAATCATCCAACCAGAAAAAAATTTTATACCCCACCATCTTAGATTTTCATGACTTTTTTTTTTTTACATCATTTTTTTACATTTTATAACAGCCAATATTTTTATTTTTGCCAAGTTCGCTTTAGTTTTTTTTAAAATGATTTTTTAAAAAAGTCCATTTTTAGCCGATTTTTTAGTCGCGGCGCAAGATCTAAAGGGCACTTTTCAATAAAAAACTAGGTGTATGGTTATTTTTTAATATTAAGTTATGAAACTCACAATACTTACTTGAAATTTCACAAGGATTCCAAATATAAAGTCAAAAATAACATTTAGACTCATATAAAACTTGTTTTTCACTTCAAAGTTGGCAATTCTGAATTTTTTTCTCCATGCAGGCTTTTATGTAAATGTTTATAACTTTTTTCTGTCTGGTCCTATGAGTGCGAAAAAGGTCTCATTTGAAAGAGGATGAAATGTAATATAATAGCATAAAATAAAGTCGTGGGTATTTAATGACATCATTTTATAATTTAAGTACAAAGTTTACATTTGATATTTCATTGAAATATTTTGCATAGTACCGTATCTTCTGTGGCCAATGAGGATTTTTTTTTACTTAAGATATACTTATATTTTTCTATACTAAAACCTTCAGTTAAAATTAGGCTTATCAGTGTAACAAGGCCTAACTACCTGTCAAAACTGAAAAATATAGATTTTAAAGAAGATTTGTCCGTATTTTAAAAATAATAACTTGCTTCGGTATTTGCTTGTTGAGTTAGCTTACCTTTTCAGTCTTAAATGGTGTTACAGGATATTTATAATATATACAGGTGCTTCTTGATTGACATGAAATTTAATTTTTTGTTGGCTAGGCAGCATTATGTAACTTTTAATTACTGTTTAAAACACTATTATTTTTAACTTTGTTTACAAAATTCAACTTCGACTATTTTTAGCCACCATCTTGAATTACTGCCAATTATATAATTCCACACTTACCTCTGTCTAGGGTTCGATTGGACGAGCTGTAGAGCAAAGATGGTTGTTTGAAATAAATAATAATTCATTTACTTCAATCAAATTTATCTTATTTTATTAAATCAGAATTCATCTTTTCCATAAAAGAAAACACTATACATTCCTTTGCATACCATCATAAATACCAACGGAACAATTACTCCTCCTGTAACATTCCGGGCTACGTTACAAATCCAGGGAACCCATCATAATTGACACTAGCCAATTATACAGGCTGCCTACGTTATAATGAACTGAAATTAAACTCAACACAAACAACAATAATATTTACGCTAATTATTAGGACACAATGGGAAGGTATTCCACTGATTTATGCACTCACTTCAAAGTGTAATAAGATGACATCTCTTTATTAACAAGTTTTATAACTAGATCCCATAACATAAAAATTTATACTGAAATAATTAAAAAGGGTTTTCTGTAAAACAAGGGATCATATAGATCATGTAATTTACCTCGGATCCGAGTCTGCTTTAAATATAGTAAAGACGTCTGAATTATACTATGCTCATCTAAGAGCTTGCAAGATTACATTAACCATTTGAAGAATGGTATTATTTATTAAAGGGATTATAATTTACATTTCAATATTAACGTTACAATATATGATTTTCACTACTACAGTTTACATTTCTTTGGTTTTATTTATTGCTTAGAGAAAATTATTGTCTTTGAAAAGTCTCTTTCATCTATAAAAGTTATGTGTCAAATGTAATTAATTCTCGATAGCCAAGCTATCGAGTCACCTCTAAAATAAGCTTTGCTGTCCTCGTCCTGGGGTGTGACTCTTCGGAATTCTGGTAGTCGGGGTAGTCATTTGTGTCGTGTCTCTGGTGAATATCTAATAGCCGTATTAGTGAGTAGATTGATGTAATGCTGCATGAAGTTGGGTTGATCCACGCCAGTCCTGGTCAGCGTCGTATGGGTTGTAGACGTCCGTATGTGCAATTTGGCAGGTCACATATTCACATGTAGAGTTGTACTGGAGTTTACGTCTTAAGTAGAGACGTCACCTTGTTTACGTGTTGATAATTTTTCTTATATTACTACATTTCTTGAACAAACTTTTTCTACATCATATACTGTACATTAAAAATCACTAGCTCCCCACGTTTTTTGTGGTAGCTAACCGTTATTTTAAAGTTTACATAACACACTTTTGAAGAGCCCTCGTTTGGAGGTGTGTACTGTCTGAACACCGCATCGTAACTCTTAACTTGATACGACTGGTACATAACAACGAAGCGGAGCGAGTACTCCGCCATAATATAGTTCCAACTTTTATTTAAATAGACCTTCTTATAGCAAGATGAAACAAATTATTTAGACTTATTTAGTTTACAGGAATTATTTTAACTACTATTTGTGCCTTCAAATTATTAATTACTTACATTACGATTTTCAAATATTTCTAAGTTACAGACGGTTCGCTAAGCACGTTGTGTCCGGAATTAAACAGGTCAACGCATGATGATTTACTAAAGGGTTAACTGTAATATTATTAACTATTAACAATACGATTTTTTATTACTTGTTTAGTTAGATCTTTTTCCATTTAAATCTCGTACTTATTCTGAGTTAGTACAGGGGTATTTGGTTTTAATTGTGCGATTTAAAAATACTTATTTGCTTTCTACTTTTTTTTTATTAAATTTTTTTATTACCAATTAAATCGTCACATACTCTGCCGCTTAAAATCGACATTGGGAAATTTTAGTAAGGAAAATTCAAAAGTGGGGTCCTAGGAGTATGCTTGGCGTTAATGTGTGGAGTTTAATTTAGTACACAGTTTGTTTTCTCTATCTCTCTTGAAATTCATTTACTTCTTGTCTTGTTCTCGTTCGTGAAATTCCCTTTATCTTGTTTCTTAAAACGCTAACTTAAATTTTAATTCTTAATACTAATTTCCCTACTTTCCCGTAACTCACAATATCGTGGCCCGACTGACATCGGCTTACTACACAAGTTATGTAACTACACAAGTTAGCTTTCAGCACTCTCTAATGATTACCTTGGCACACCTTTTTGCACCATCATTACCCTTTTCAGTCGGTGCCGTTGTGACTATGTTACGTTACATATATAATTCACAACTTAATTACCTCTAATATAACCTAAAGCGGATCCCATACTCCACTTTAGATTATTTCTAATCCTAATTTCTTACGCTACTGAGAGAAGCGGAATTTCACAAAGATAATTTTTATTCGCTCTTTAAATGATCAGCTGTAATACTTAAACAAACTATGCAGGAGGGGACACACTGGAGGCATTGTAATACACGCGGTGGTTTACTTAGTTTAGCGATGCTACCATTTCATAACAATAAGGGGAGGGTGGCTGCTTATTACATTTCTCAACACGCTTTATTTTTCTCGAACAGGCCACGACCGGTTGTTTATACTATTCAACTATACTTTTATTATTCTTTTCTTTTCCCTTATTTACTGCTACACTTTACACAATTTAGTTTAAATTGAGATTTATTCAGCCTTATTTTTAAAGCAATTATTATTCCCTTATTATTATTTTCCTTTTGGTCTCTTTCTAAGAAACTTACCTTTTTCTTTTATTTATTTATTATTTACTTTGGGGGAGATTTAAGAAACTTACTTAGAATTATTTCCTATTGAATTACCATATTTATTTAGGACTCTTTATTTACTTTGTTTTCAGTTTTGCTCATTTTAAAAGTTTACTGATTTTGGGCATGGGGTTTAATCTTTATCTAACAATGGGGGTTAACTAAGTCATTTATTTATTTGAAATTTAAGTCACTATAGTATTTAATTGTTGTCACGGGGAAAATACTTGCTCTACTATACTATACACAATTATCTCCTACACAGTTTAGTTCATGTTAAACATTTATTAATAGTGATTATTAAACATTTGCATTAGTTTCTATTTAAACGATCAGCTGTTACGCTGGAATGTAGCTCAGACTAGTTTTAAACAATGGCATTGTTTTGCTTACAAAGGGGGAGTCAACTAGAGGGTGAATATGTCTATTGTTCACTCTCAACAACAGCTGACGGCTACCTAACTGACTTTATGCAGGGTTGTACAAGAAAACTACAGGTCATGAATTGTCGAAATATAAACCTGTTAAAGACTGAACAGTTTGACAAGCACTAAAATTCATGTACGTACTTGCATTGGTGTAATACAATGATAGTTTGTATTATTTTGCGTATCTTAAATAAATTACATCATACGCAAGTTAGTGAGTAATCTTGTACAAAATAAATTCACAAGGTGAATTTATTTATAAAATTAATTTTATGAAAATTAATATTAACATGAAATACAGTAACTGAGTGCATAGATCAGCAGAGAGTTATCTGTTTTACTACTTAACAATTATTTTTAATTATCAGAGTGACGTATCTTTGTTTGCGTCACGATGCTTACAAACCTTTTATATAAAACAGCAGAGTGGCGCATCTTTGTAACACTGTACACAATTATTTTTACAATACAGCAACAACACAATTATTTCTTTTTTCAAAGCAGCAGAGTGGCACACTTTTGTAACGTTCCGGGCTACGTTACAAATCCAGGGAACCCATCATAATTGATGCTAGCCAATTATACAGGCTGCCTACGTTGTAACAAACTGAAATTAAACTCAACACAAACAACAATAATATTTACGCTAATTATTAGGACACAAGGGGAAGGTATTCCACTGATTTATGCACTCACTTCAAAGTGTAGTAAGATGACATCTCTTTATTAACAAGTCTTATAACTAGATCCCATAACATAAAAATTTATACTGAAATAATTAAAACGGGTTTTCTGTAAAACAAGGGATCATATAGATCATGTAATTTACCTCGGATCCGAGTCTGCTTTAAATATAGTAAAGACGTCTGAATTATACTATGCTCATCTAAGAGCTTGCAAGATTACATTAACCATTTGAAGAATGGTATTATTTATTAAAGGGATTATAATTTACATTTCAATATTAACGTTACAATATATGATTTTCACTACTACAGTTTACATTTCTTTGGTTTTATTTATTGCTTAGAGAAAATTATTGTCTTTGAAAAGTCTCTTTCATCTATAAAAGTTATGTTTCAAATGTAATTAATTCTCGATAGCCAAGCTATCGAGTCACCTCTAAAATAAGCTTTGCTGTCCTCGTCCTGGGGTGTGACTCTTCAGAATTTTGGTAGTCGGGGTAGTCATCTTTGTCGTGTCTCTGGTGAATATCTAATAGCCGTATTAGTGAGTAGATTGATGTAATGCTGCATGAAGTTGGGTTGATCCACGCCGGTCCTGGTCAGCGTCGTATGGGTTGTAGAGGTCCGTATGTGCAATTTGGCAGGTCACATATTCACATGTAGAGTTGTACTGGAGTTTACATCTTAAGTAGAGACGTCACCTTGTTTACGTGTTGATAATTTTTCTTATATTACTACATTTCTTGAACAAACTTTTTCTACATCATATACTGTACATTAAAAATCACTAGCTCCCCACGTTTTTTGTGGTAGCTAACCGTTATTTTAAAGTTTACATAACACACTTTTGAAGAGCCCTCGTTTGGAGGTGTGTACTGTCTGAACACCGCATCGTAACTCTTAACTTGATACGACTGGTACATAACAACGAAGCGGAGCAAGTACTCCGCCATAATATAGTTCCAACTTTTATTTAAATAGACCTTCTTATAGCAAGATGAAACAAATTATTTAGACTTATTTAGTTTACAGGAATTATTTTAACTACTATTTGTGCCTTCAAATTATTAATTACTTACATTACGATTTTCAAATATTTCTAAGTTACAGACGGTTCGCTAAGCACGTTGTGTCCGGAATTAAACAGGTCAACGCATGATGATTTACTAAAGGGTTAACTGTAATATTATTAACTATTAACAATACGATTTTTTATTACTTGTTTAGTTAGATCTTTTTCCATTTAAATCTCGTACTTATTCTGAGTTAGTACAGGGGTATTTGGTTTTAATTGTGCAATTTAAAAATACTTATTTGCTTTCTACTTTTTTTTTTATTAAATTTTTTTATTACCAATTAAATCGTCACACTCCCTCCTTTACACATTTAGTTTTAGTAATATTCTCGAAAGATAGAGAAAGAAACTAGCTACAAACTTAAACTTATTTTCCGCAAACCAGCGCTTCTTATTTTATATAATTTTCACTCACACACACAAACACACTTTCATACTTTACATATTTGATTTTTTTTTATAACCTCTTTTTGAGCTCATGATTTTCTTTAAAACCTATATACATTGTTGTGATTCTGATGACCAATTGAATGATTATATTGTTACGACTGTCTACTCGATCGTCGTAGGTACAGTGGAAACAAAATAAGTACAAGACACCAATTAAGTCACTAATCACACCTTTAATTGTTACAGTAAAACAGTTCGTAATTAACAACACAGTCTCTACAACAAATCAAATGAAAATTGTACACACACAATAAAATGTCCACAAATATTAAAACTCAATTGTATTACAGTTATACCGTCCGAATATAAAACGCAACACTTCACTACTAACTACTTGCACGTACACAGTAATAACTCGAACCACTCTGGAAATATATCGCACTAATACTCTCGAACTGCACTATCCAAAATCTCGCATGGAACCGAAAACTAAGGCCGCTACCCGATGTATTTATAGTCACGCTCACACACCAGAAGCTTCCAAACTGCGTCTTGTGTCTCGTGAACTACGTAATTACTACGGCCTTGACACAGTCCGAGCGCCCGAGCGAAGCCCGGCACAGCCGAGAAAATTCTCGCAAAATGCGTCTAGTAGCACGTACACCACACGCTTATATCGAGATCTTTCTGGCACATTCGATAAACGCGTAGATTGTTCTGTGCTGTCGTAGCACGGCCCCCTCCTTAAGCCTGTTCGTCCCGAACTGGCAAAGCGTCTCCGAAGTAACACAACCAGGCGATCTAGGTGGACGTCCTTGCGAAGGATAATTTTCCCATTCTTCGAATTCAGTCTCGTGTGATCCGAACACCACGTTCCCAGGAATGCGAGTCTTTTGCGCAACCACTAGTTTCGCTGGAATCACTCCCGTTGCGTCATGTAGACCTACTGATGACCGAAATACCACTGGCTGATCCAAGTCTGTTTGGTCCTCGTCAACAACCTCTTGCGTAACCTCATCTTCAGCCACTTTACCCTCGGGCGATTCTATCAGCTCAGGAACAAACAAGAGTTTTGTCTCGACACCCATAGTTGGCTTTCCAATCACTTTTTTTGTCCTTTTACTTATTTGTACTTCCTCTGCTAGTTCTTCCTCCATTTCCGCTGGCAACAGGGAGGGTTCCTCTTGACCAGACTTGTTGACTTTTTCTTCGACTAATGCCACTCGCTTGATCGAATGGTTGGTAGACCCTCTCGTTTTAGCTATGGAAAGCTTTATCTCCTCTTGGCCGACACACAGGACATTCTCTCTTAAGTCCACAACGAATCCGTAGGCATTCATAATGTCCGTGCCAAGAATCACTTCATCGACAATGTCTGCAACGAGCATTTGGTGGCTAAACTCAAGAAGACCCAGGCGTACACGTACGTCTACCTTTCCTAGCACCTTGAAGGGGCTTCCAGTCACAGTCTGTATTGTACAAGAGCTAATTAGGGGATGGCGGTTACAGACTAAGTCAGGTCAAGGGACACTGTTGCGCCCGTGTCAACTGTAAATGATGTTGGTTTACCATCCGCAAATCCATTAACAATCAAGTTTCCACTGATCTTATGTAGCGTGGAAACTGTGTGCTGTTCTGGGCCTTTACTTCTCCAATTGGTGCGATCAGTCTCTTCTCTTGGTATCTTCTTCTCCCAACAGTCTACCTGTAGATGACCACGTTTTCCACAGTTGTAACATTTCGGTCTTCTGTCTTTTTCAAATCGTTGCGACTCTCTTGAACTTTTGAATTGTTTGTCCGACAACACTGTTTTTCTGCACCCATTGTAACGGTAATGTGATACAGGGATCTTCTGACTGCAACGTAATGGCACAAACCCATTAATGTAGCGGGACGCTGACTTGCCAGCTTCAAACTCTAGGGCGTGAACAAGAGCTTCTGAGCTATCTCGGTGTCTTGCCATTCGTAACACTTGCTGAAGTTCAAAATCTCCGATGCCATCAATAAATGTCTGCACAGTAAATCTTATTCGGAAGTCTTCTGGTACTTCAGGATAGGCCAATCTAATCAATCTGTCGATACTTGCTTCAAATTCTTGAAGACTTTCCCTGGAACGTTGTCGTCTTGTTCTCAACTGAGTGTAGTACACCTCTTGCAAATGTTTATCACCGTAGCGTAATTCTAGAGCTTTTATCAATTCGGCAAAGATGTTCTGGCTGTCAGGTGGCACTTTCTGTAGTAATTCTGCCATGGGTCCTTTTAATGCAAGAACAAGCGAAACAGCCTTGTCTTTTTCTGTCCAATTATTTGCGCATGCAGCAGCTTCAAATTGGCGGAAGTACGTTGCCCAGTGATTGCTTCCGTCAAAGGTTGGAGCTTTGACATGAACTGTCCCTACTGCAGGCAAAGTGACTTTCTCTGTTAACTTATTTTCTGTGTCTTTTTCTGTCTTGATCACTGGTACAGTCTGTTCAGAAATTTGTTTTGGTTGAATCTTCATGCACTGTTCAACTTCAATTTTAATTTGTTCTCTTATGTTTGCCATTGAGTTTTCTACTGCAGATATTTTTGTTGACATAACTTCTTCCACAGTCAAGACAGATTTTTCTACTTCAGCTATTTTTAATGTCATTGATTCTTGTACCTCCGATATTTTAGTAACTTGTTTATTAAGCTCACCTCGTAGGATACCCAATTCTGCGGTACTGTGTTCTTGCAACTGTTTCTGCATAACTTTAAAGAGAGCCCCTTTCCGTTTTATCTGCTTCTTGCTTACGTTTTTCATCCTGTCGTTTTTCTGCTTCTTCCGCCTCCTGCATGCGTTTCTCATCCTGTCGTTTTTCTGCTTCTTCTCTTTCTTGTCTTCGTTCTTCTTTTTGTCGTCTTTCTGCTTCTTCCGCCTCCTGTCTGCGTCGTTCTTCTGTCTGCAACAACAGCGCCTGGAAAGTTTCCATCATCTGACTGGCATCCATTGTTTTTCGATTAATTACGAATTACACTCGTCTTGTACAAAGTATCCACTGTTAACCATTCAATCCCACTTCTGGCACCACTGTTACGACTGTCTACTCGATCGTCGTAGGTACAGTGGAAACAAAATAAGTACAAGACACCAATTAAGTCACTAATCACACCTTTAATTGTTACAGTAAAACAGTTCGTAATTAACAACACAGTCTCTACAACAAATCAAATGAAAATTGTACACACACAATAAAATGTCCACAAATATTAAAACTCAATTGTATTACAATTATACCGTCCGAATATAAAACGCAACACTTCACTACTAACTACTTGCACGTACACAGTAATAACTCGAACCGCTCTGGAAATATATCGCACTAATACTCTCGAACCGCACTATCCAAAATCTCGCATGGAACTGAAAACTAAGGCCGCTACCTGATGTATTTATAGTCACGCTCACACACCAGAAGCTTCCAAACTGCGTCTTGTGTCTCATGAACTACGTAATTACTACGGCCTTGACACAGTCCGAGCGCCCGAGCGAAGCCCGGCACAGTCGACAAAATTCTCGCAAAATGCGTCTAGTAGCACGTACACACGCTTACATCGAGATCTTTCTGGCACATTCGATAAACGCGTAGATTGTTCTGTGCTGTCGTAGAAATATAATTTAGAATAGACTTCTGGTTGTCGGTTACTTATCTGAGCATTATTCCAACGGCTCAAACTGATCCACGCACTCCAGATTTCTCCTCACATTTCACCTTTTTCTTTTACTTTTAACGATCTTCTTCAAAACAAAATAATGTTAATCCACATTTATGTTAAAATTTTGTTAATCCACATTTATGTTATACGTGCGGGTGCCCGCAATTTCGTTCCGAAACTTTTTACGGCTGTACAGCACGAGAGTATATTGTCGACTGGGACGATTCACAAGGTGACGCTTCTTAGCTGAACGAACGGTCACATGATCTCGTTTTATTGTTCTATTCGTGTTATGTAGCCAGATTTTAAGGCGTTGTTTAATTCACTCGACATTCCAAAGTGACGTAAACAAAGGTTTGGCCCTTGACGTCATCTGGCCTGACTTTTAATGTAGATAGTTCAGAGTTCATGCTGTTAAAAATAACTGTTTCCAGCAGCTTGACTCACTCGACCTTGACACTAATACGTTCACATATGTTGTTTCTTCATAACATTCTCAAATACAATTTGTTATTTTAAATTATTACAAAATATCCCTGGGTGGGTCTAACTGTACTGTTGCAATTAATATTCTGAATACTTTTTTTTTGGATAGTCTGAAAACCACCTGAGCACCTAATTCAGGTACATCTATGAAGCAAATTATGTTTGTAAAAGGGACTCAGCAATTATCCTCTCTCCCAACATTTCTGTGTTCTGGCCAAAAAAATCTTTTTGATGGCCAGTGAGGATGCATAAAATTGATGTAAGCATCTTGGTTGTCATCATCTAGCTCCAAAATTAGTTCAATATAACACTTTTCTTTATTTGTAGTAAAAATTCATACATTTTTTTTTTGCCAAAAATAATATTGTTACGATACCCCAACCACCCTGTTCATCAGATGTATGGACAATGTTTCGTGACCATAGAAGAGATAAGGTCAAAATTGCTGAGCAACCTGAAGGCTATGCCATGTCATGCACAGACACATTCAGTTTATTACAGTTTAACACATAGTGTTAAAATAAGAATGTGAAAACCAGTAGCATTGTGTTTAATAAGAAACTTTATTGGATACATTCAAAGTATGATCCTCTTGGTGAGCAGTCTTTAGTCCAGTTTGTTTCTTGAATTCTCAGCTCCATTATGATTTTTTAGCTCATTTACCTGCTAAACATTAAGAGACAACTTTTATTTTGCCCTTAATTTTAACATTAGTAAATAGATATTAAAGTTTTATGTTGGATTATTTTTGACAATGTGCAGTATAATTCTAATAGGTCGATACAACTTTAATGGGTTTTATAATATAAGGAAGTCAATTGGATCAGTTGTGCATACTACTTGTGTAAGCAGATTAAAACGTTTGTGAATTATACAGTAAAATAATGAAATTTGGTATAAATTAACTTTCAATCCTGTTGTGGATAATAAGTGGCAACCTCCTTCTTAACTAATTAGAAAACGTATTGGTTGTAGATGTTAAACATACGTAACTTGTAACCAAACAATAAAGTTATGCTGTACCTATATTTACATTTTGAATTCTTGACCAAGTTCATGGCAGCTGTATGTAATTTTTCATAATATGCCAACAATAAACACAAGATTATGAAAATCTTTAACATTTTATAATTTGGCTAATTAAAAATATAAAAAAATGAAATGTTTAATTTTTACAACTGGTTTTATTTTAGGATGTTCCTCATCATCAAAAAAAGATAGTGATACTCAGCCAATAAAAAGTGGAACAATAGCAGATCTAGATGAAGAAGCGGCAGAACGTACAGAAGACAATAGCCAGACAGGGAAGACATCTACTGACACAACCACACAGGTAAATTTCAAATTAAATTTTCATCTATATTTAAATTGTAAATTGGTACTAAGATCTTTTTTTCTAAGCATATCAATACATTTTCATATAAATAACTAAATATATTGAATTCTGTAGTAAACTGTAAAAATTAAAACTCAAGTATTTGTACAAGTTTCACAAATTCCTTGGAACACTACTGGTGTCAATCAGTCAAGTGATCATCCTCAGGTGAGAGTTGCAAAATATGCAAATGTAGACTTTTTGTTTTGTAAGTTACCTGGATAAGATAGATAAAGAATAGAAAAATAAGTATTGAGTGGTTGTGACATAAGGCTTATTTTGTTAGAGGGGATGACTGGTAGAACATTTGAATAAGTAGTGTAACAAGAAACCTGTGTTATTTGTACATGTATTTGTTTGATTTAAATATTATTTTCTATAAACACAAGAAACGTTTGTTGAGAATAATATTAAATTAATTTTGATCTTCCTCTGATAATTTAGTTTACTTGATTTACTGTAGTGTATTGTAATTTGCATTCTTTGTCTATCCAAGGAATTGTGTAAATTCAGTAACTTGTAATTATAGGTCCTTCTTTCAATTGTTATTAAAAAACTGTAAATAAATAGATGTTTAAAGTCTAAAATACAGTTAAGTACTGGCATAAACCTAGCGAGTTAGGAAAAATTATGTAAAATCTAAAGTTAATTTTGTTAATGATAAGTGTATTATCATAATTCTGTAAAAAAAAGCAATACAGTAGAGTCTCGGTAATTCGAGTTAATTGGGGCTGAGGCAACCTCGAATTTGGAAAAACTCGGATTATACGGATGAAGAAAAAAACAAAGAGTAATGTATAAACAAACGTTTATTGCTTACAGATAAGAAAACACAAACAATGTAGTACATACCTGAACTAGTTTAAACTCAAAAGATAAAAGGCACACAAATTTATTTTTTAAAGAAATTGTCCAGAGTCTTTTGTTTTAAAATAGAGCCTCGTTTTTTAGCAGCAATGTCACGCCATCTTCTAAGCAGCATCGTGTCGGTCGGTGTAGCTTCTGCTTGCTGTTCGACATAACGCAATGCAGTGTCTAGCGCTGCCAACCCCTCGGCGTGAGTCATCACGGGTACAGTCTCTGCAGTCACGTCTTCATCACTATTTTCTTCTGCCGCTTCATTCAGCATTTCAATGATTGAATCATTGGTCACTTCAAACTGTTCATCACTATTCAACCATACTGAAACATCATTTTCATTTGACTGTTCACAACCAGTAAGTTTTTTTATCAGTCGTGCTAAGACCAAGTCATGTTCGTCTGTGGTGTTACAACTGTTATTTTCTTCTTTTAAAATCTTGTTCCAAGACTTCTTTAGTGTTTCTGTCTTTGTGTCATCCCATGATTCCGCCACCCAGTAAACTACGTCTTTCATTGTAGTATTCTTTAGAAATTCCACTATGGTTCCCTCGCCTTCTGTAGTTTGTAGGAGCCTCTGCAGCAGACGACGACGATATTTCTTTTTCAAGCACTCAAAAACGCCTTGGTCCATCGGCTGTATTAAACTCGTCACGTTTGGGGGTAAGAACAATGCTCTAATTTCGCCACATTTCAGTTCTCCTTCGTCAGGGTGTGATCCAGCGTTGTCAAGGGTTAATATTGCTTTGGGAGGCAAGTTCTTTTCCTTTAGGTACTTTTTGGTCTCAGGAACAAAACTTTCAAAAAACCACTTCTTAAAAATATTTTTATCCATCCAAGCAGATTTCTGGTTAATGTATGTAACAGGAAGCGCAGACGGAGTGATGTTTTTTAAAGCTCTAGGCTTTGCAGACTTGCCTATTAACATTAGCTTCAGTTTATGTTCTCCACTTGCATTCGATGCAGCAAGAACTGTCACCCTTTCTTTAGATTTTTTGTGGCCTGGCGCAGCATTTTCTTCCCTTGAAGCTAAAGTTTTAGTAGGCAGCATTTTAAAATTTAGTCCTGTCTTATCACAGTTGTACAACTGATCAAGAGTAAGTTTTTCTTCTTCTATAATTTTTTTAAATCTCTCACAGAACTGTGTGACAGCCTCAGAATCCGCAGATAGCTTTTCACCACACATTTCAAGCTGCCTTACGGCGTATCGTTTTTATCCAACCATCCTGAACTTGCTGTAAAATCATCCTCGCCTTCCTTAAACTGGTTCCTGAAAAACATTGCTTTTTCTTGCAACATTGGGCCTGAAATAGGACTTCCTTTTTGCCTCTGTTGACTAAACCAAGTGAACAAAGCTGCACTCGTTTTTTCATAATCAGATTTCTTCATCGATTTGCGTTCACAGGTTAAAATTCCCATACACTTTTTAGAAGAATAGTTTTCAATCTTGTCTCTGTTCCTACGCCAGTCACCAACAGTCACCTCGCAACTCCATAATCAGCAGCAAGTTTTTTTAGCTTTTCACCTCTGTCTAATCTGTTTAAGGCTTCCAATTTAACACTTAGCGGCACAAACTTCTTCGTAGGCTTACTCTTGTAGCTCATTATATACAGTATAAATAACAATTTACTGTAGTGAAAAACTAAACGTTGAATATACTGTACAGTAAAATAACTAAAACAACAAGCAAACACTAGCAACGAAGCTTAGTAGTAACGCACAGGTACAACACTTGTATCAGCTGAGGCGGTCAGTCCGCTACTGATTTATTTACGTATTTATTTTTAGTGTTTCATGCTGTAGACACTTGGTCTGGCATGAGTCACGATATGGCGGGAATGTTGTTTACATTTACTGACTGTATTTATTATTTTTTTTCCAGCTCGAATTACACGGAACCTCGAAATACCGGGGCTCGAATTACCGAGACTCTACTGTATTGCTATATAGCAAATTTATGGCATACCTACATTCATACAAATGGTTTGCAAAGAGGCTGTTATAAGAAATCTTTTGTTGAGAACAGAATTGCTACAGGTTCCAAATGTTTGACTCTTCTGTGATAAGTTATAATTGAAGGTCTCTCTTACAGTTGGCATCTTTGTCACAGAATGGTCAAAATGCTTGTTACATGTAACAAAAACAAGTGATTCAGAATTACTATTTCATAATAAATAATAATTATCAACTATTGCAATTATTTAGAGTTTCAAAAGCATTTGGTTTATTCAGCAGGGCTGAAGATCACATGCTGAACTTGTTCAGTATTAGGTGCTGGACACAGTCAGGAGTTATTTTCTTTCCTCATGTTCAAATCTCTGTCACATACAAATTAATACTATTCTGTAGTGATTTGTACTTGAGACGCAGTAATATTAAAAGATATTGTTATTGGTAAAACAGCCCATAATAACATATTACATTGTTAAACACTAATTTAGTTGTTTTATATTATTGATTTACAAATGATATTAATATTTTGACATACTTGACATATTATTTATCAGTGATGTACATTCACAGAAACTATTTGGTACTACTTGGATTGCAAGCATCAATACAGGGTGCAAGAGAGTACACCAAGCATGTGCACTTGAGCAGCAACCAATGTCTGCCCAACCAATGCCTGGCACTGTATGGTGTTTGTGTAACTCTTTGTGTAATATTTATAGATTTGGTCTTCGGTACTTGGTGGAATTCTATTATTGTAATGTAAAATGATAAAACTCTTTGTATGTTCTATTATTTTATTCGAAACATGCTACTTTAGTCTTACCAAGAAGGCAGATTCACTATACAGTTTCATTAATACAGACTTTAAAACGGGGTAGATAATAAAAGATGATTGTAAAAGTATTCGTGCATGCATGCATTTACTCCCCCTAATTACAGTTGATTAAAAATTTTCTTCACAGTCAATATCAGTTTTCTAGTATTAGGTCATTAATCAGTTGTAATTGAAGATGTGTGACCATCATCTCCTCCAGTAGTTACTGTGAACTAAAAATTATTGTGTATGATATAAGCAACAGTAGTTAGGGGACTTCATTATGTAACTCTGCCAAAAGAGCTCAGTCTGCTAGATGGGTTAAACTTTGTTTGAATAAAATTAATCTAAAAAGACCAACCGAAAATTTGACTTTAATCCTAATTATAATATTAAAATTTAAAGTTCGATGAGGTCCAATAACTTGTATGGCATTTTCTTGATACACAGTCAGCACTAAGCAAATTGTTTCTTGTAGTAGGCCATGTTGGTGAAGTCATAATGGCATAGAATGTTTGATTTCACAAGTGACTAATAGGTCCATAATCACAGTGAATATCACAGCATGGAACATAATACAGTATGCTTACTATGTTCTGTGATGTTTCGTTTGAATTTCCATTTCTTGTTTACACTGTTGTTTAGACGTCTCCAAAATTATATTCCGTACGTCTTCACTACTTATTAAATTAAATTGGAGTGACTGAAGTGATTTCTATTAAGACAAGAATTCGGGCAATAATATTTTGTAAATTATTTGTTTATGTATAGAAAATACAATTTGTACTTTCGTTGTTAAACAAAAAGAATATATATTATATCATATAATTACATACTGTATATCATAATATATATATAGTATGGGGTGGGCTGAATCCTACAAAATTAACGTTTATTCATATTCACCCATCTAACAGATAACAGAACCTCCATTGTGATGTTACAGTGTTTTTCAGAGATAATTAATTAAATATGGTAAATTAACTTCTCATGGATCTTGTAAAATTAAATATACATGTACAACAATTTTCAAAGTATATTGTATGTACTTTTTTTTGTATGAAATCAAGAAATTGGTTAAGATACAAAAAAAAAATTGTATAAGATATGCTATTTCAAAGACATGTCTGTGTCATGTTGTCTACATTTTTAAATAACAAGTAACATTTTGTGACTTACTACTATGCACTCTGTAGTCACTTTTAAATGTAAAAGAAACAATATACTAATCAGTAACTGAATTCTGTCATTTAATGAGCCAGAATTATCATGTTACAAATAAAATTATGGAACATGCTGAGGGGTTTTTGAAAGCTTTGTTTTCAACCTCTGCTCATTACTTTATATGTGCTTGTAGCTTTTATGTTAAAAGTGCTTTATGTTAGATAGCTTTCAAAAGCTTCATTATTTATTTTATGTAATTTCAGTATGGTTAAAATATGTGTTTTCTTTTTCACAAGCTTTTATGTGTATGTGCATAGAAAAATCTTTAAATGCTTAACACTTGTAAATTTCTGATAGGTAAAGCTACGTGAACACTTTATGTGAACAAAATGGTTTTGGTAACAATTTAGAATTAATTGATAGCATTATTGAGTTAATAGTTACCAGATTAAAAGTACTTGTTTACATTATGTACAAAAAGTATACTTAAAAAAGAAGTTTTTAATCACTACTTGCAACATATATGCTGTTTTCTATTATATTTTCCTACACAATTGTGACATATTTGAATGAGTTGTATAAGAATAGTTCAGATAGTGTTTCTGTAACAGATTATAATTTGCAGGATGTAACAACAAAGGACGATGGACAGGAAGATAATGTAACAGAGCAGACACATCATATTATCATTCCTAGTTACTCTGCGTGGTTTGATTACAATTCTATTCATGCGATAGAAAAACGTGCCCTGCCAGAGTTTTTTAATGGAAAAAATAAATCCAAAACACCAGAAATATATCTTGCATATCGTAACTTCATGATAGACACGTACAGGCTGAACCCAACTGAGTATATTACCAGCACAGCATCAAGACGAAATTTGGCAGGAGATGTTTGTGCTATAATGAGAGTTCATGCTTTCCTTGAGCAGTGGGGGCTAATTAACTACCAGGTATACAGGAATTTTATGTACACATTTATTCTTATCTGTTATAACTTTAGTTTATTTACTCTGAGTTAAATTACCAACTGCAAAAGTCTGATAGATCAAGAAAGCAAATTTGTTTATTCTGTAGACATGTGGGTATTAATTATATATTATCGGTATTCATGTGTGCATGCATGGGAGAGAGATGCTGTTGATGACAATTAATGAATGTTATACTTAAATGTGTGTGAGGAAAGAGGTTCTGTTTCTGTCTCAACAGAGCTTGTATAATGTATTTCAGTTTTTAGTTTTAGAAAAGCGAATTCATTTAGTAACAGTTTTTGTTTCATTTATATTTAATTAGTTAATATTTTTATATTGGCAGAAAATAGATTATATTGAATAGCGTTTTGAGCGTTTTAAATTGGAAAGAGATTGTCTTTAAATGCTGTAAAGGATATTTAATGATGTTGAACGGATGTGTGTTTAATTAATTCAGACATTATATTGTTACGACTGTCTACTTGATCGTCGTAGGTACAGTAGAAAACAAAATACAAGACACCAATTAAGTCACTATTCACCAGGTTTAATTTTCACAGTTAAACAGTTCGTAATTAACAACACTGTCTCTTACAACAAATCAAATAAAAATTATTTTGCTAAACATTATGGCACTCATTTGTTATAATATTATTATATACATACCACCAAAATCAGTAAAATTTCAATATTGTAATGGGACAAAAGAAGGGGCTTTTTATTTTATTAAATGTGGGGTTTTATTTTATTAAATTTCACAATTCATTTCCATCTGTGTGGTCCGTCCCATGGCAATATGAAGCGTAGTTAGAACAAAGAAACGGTACGCTGTAGCTGGGTGATGAAACAATGCAAAGGAATGTGCGAGTCGACGATTCTTAGAATTTCGCGATTGTGTGACACCTGCGCCCAAACGCACTCACATCGGCGGAGCACAGATGATGCCAAGAAACACAAAACCAACATGGCCTGGTGGTGAATTCTTTTTAACATGTGCGTTTATGACGGCGAAAATGAAACTCAGTCCGGCCTACATTGGTGACGTCGACCAGTGCTCACTGAATATCGTCGACGTCAAATACACGAAAAACCCATGTGCTGAATGAACAGTGACGGACGATTCGATCATAAGGCATTGTAAGTTCCGCTATGCCTAACTTATGGTGGGAGACTTTGATGGTGAGGCTCCCCCCAGTTGAATAAAACTCTCAGCCCGGCCGGGTGTGAAGTAAAAAAACTTGTGCACGTAAAACCTAAAATTATTCTGTAGAAAGTGATCACCAGTAATTAAAGTGAATAAAATAACAGATAGAGTCAGTGAAGTCAATAGGATGAAAAATAAAAATGGGAACAGTAAAAGATTTCGGCCTTAAAACACACGCGGTACAGTGCAGTGAAGGAGTGACGCTGTTTGGTAATCCAGCATCGTAATTTCATTTTAAAATGTTCCAACTAAATTAATCAATTAAATGGGGTTTTGAAAAAGGTATGTGAGTTGTGCGTGAGCAGACTGGGCGGTCTAATTAGTTTAATAATTTTTTATCACTGTTTCGTTGGTCTCTGTTACCGTTTGTCTAATCTCTTCTCGACATTCGACTAGTTGTTGCTTCCATTCCTCCTTGGTTTTCTTACTTTCTTCCGCGATTTTCCGTTGGAGAACATCATGATTAGTTTCCATCTTTTTGTTTACTATCTCCAGATCCTTCTTGATCTGTTTCTTCAGTTCTTCGCTCTTCTTCTCCAATGTCTCTTGACTTCTTTTCAAGTCTTCATGGTTGCTTTCTATTTTATCATTCAGGAATTCTATACTCTCCTTCATTTGTTTCTTCAATTCTTCACTGTTTAGGTCTAGTTTCTCTAATTTTTTATTCAAATCTTCACTGTTTAGGTCTAGTTTTTCTAATCTTTTATTCAAATCTTCCTTGTCTGATTCTAATTTTTTATTCAAATCTTCCTTGTCTCGTCTTATCTCTTCCTTGTCTGATTCTAATCTGTTCATTTGTTCCATCATCATTCTCATCAAACTATCGAGTTTCGTTTCTTCTGTCGGTTTAACTGGTTGGTTATTTACCCTGACTTCTGCTTCTATTTCCGGTTCAGGTTCAGGTGGATTTGGATTTTCCACTTGGTCCTCCTGTGGGTTCTCTTCTGACAATTCTCCAGTCGTTTCCTCCATTTCTACTTCTTCAACTTCCTCCATTTCTTCTGGGTTTCCTTCTTGGTTTGATGTTTCTTTCCCTTTGCGTCTCGTAACCATCCCGTGTCTATTCATGATCGCCGCTAGTTATTTTTCCTAGCCACACGTTGCTGGTCGCCAATATGTAACAATAAATTTTAGGGTGTGTACGTCCTTCTTTCTTAAAGCCCCTCGTTGGGTTCGTCAATATGTAACAATCTACTAGGTGTCGTACCTGTTAAAATGTATCACACTTGTTTATTTTGTGTATTAGTGTGATTGTAGTGTGTTTGCCTCACACTGGTTGTTACATAAATCGACGTCACTACTGGTGTCTGTAGCGTTGTCAATGTCACCAGTACAACCTACCCGTTAATTCATAGGGATTACGATTCCCGGGTGGCGCCAAATTGTTTTTGTTAAAACAATTAAAACATCTAATTTTTAAGGTAATACGTGGTATTAGCATGGACAGCTGTGGCGTTCGAATTATTCCCGCTGCTACACAGGTTGTCGACTCGGCCACTCGTGATAAGCGCTAGTTGGCTATGACTTAAAACTTCGCTAACACACATATATTTACAAAAAATCCTATGAAATAACAAGATAGTAATGTTCTGTACTGCGTTTTTTAATACACATTTAATTATCAATAAATATGACAATTGAATCATAAACAAATTTATAATATTATGCTCCGGCTTAGAGCTTGAAACACAAATATCTCAGGTTGGCAAAATTGATTTCAAAACACTATCGTTCAGTTACTTTTAACAAATTAATATGTTTTTTAAAATCTGGAGTTCTTTTGATCATGAAAATAGACATAAACGTTGATTACATGAAAAGGAAGTACACTACTATACCTTATACGTACTTAGGATTTATAATGTGTTTGTACAATTTGTTCAGTAGTGTCGTATTTCTGTTACAGTAGTTATGTTCACAAATAAGGTTATCTTTATAAATGTTTTTTAATATAAGTAAATTATGCCTTTACCTTTGAAAGAAAATACTATTTTTTAAATAGTGAGAAATTTTATCATTTGAAAATAATTTAAGTAATTTGGGGTTTTTGGGAATAAGAAATTATTCGGTACTTATCAGTTCGTCTCACGTTGAAGGGTCGTCATCAGGATAGGCGTATATTTTTCGGATTTGGGCTGGTTGAAGGCTTCCAGCATCTTCTTCAAACTGGTTCCGTACGGCGTGCACTCAGCGTCGTGAGGCAAACTGAGTAGGCGCTGAGATAACAGCGCCGCCTCCTGGCTGTGAATACCGCAACTACCGGCTGGTGGCGCGTAGTACTAGCCATACACCGTCACACTAACACAAAAGCCGCGCGGTACGCCTTGGTCCTTAACGGACTGTTGAGCGGAGGTTTATTTATTTATTATTTTAAATTAAAGTTTTAGTTTGTCCAATTTTTCGTGTGGCGTACCCACGCTTCGTTTCTTCAGCGTCTATCTAATTTAACGGAAAAATAAGCCCTCAAACGTCTCGTTGTCATAGTAACCAATAATTCAATGCTTGTTTAATTACTCTTTACATACATTGTTAGAAATATTTGAATTTTTATTCAAATTTATTAAGTATTTTCCTAATGATTTTATTCCCTTATAATTCCTTTGGGATAATAAATGACATCACTATTATTTTTCTTTCCTTTCAAAGTTTACAATGATACCTCATAAGGTCATATTCTGTTACACATTAACTATAGTCTAATTATTTGACATTTAATAAATAACATTTCTTTCTTGAATTAAATTATTATAATAATATTTCTGTGTTGAAATAACTGATATATAATTACTGTCCATTCACTGTTCTTAGATTAGTAAGATTTTTTGTGAAATTGATACAATTTGCATTTGAATGTCTTTGGCAGTTAACTGTTTTCATAGTTACAAACAGCCATGATTGTTTTTCAGTGTATTTCCTTTTTAAATTACATTCTGAATTCAGCCTGATGGGCTTCACTTATTTGTTTGTGTTTTAATTAATATTCAACATACATTTTCATTACTCTTCATTTAAAATATAATAGTTAGGTTTATGGACTGTAAGTCCCTTTCAGCCATATTCCTTCTTTAACATTGCATCAACTATTCTTTACAAGTCATAAATTATTCTTATTACTAACATTGATTTCTTTCTTGTCTTATAAACTAGGGTGATAAACATTGTTACTTTCTCTAATATTATGAAGGTTGATTCCCCTTTCAACATGGGGTGTTGTATTCTTTACAATTTTAATCTTTAATAACAAACTTTACTTCTATCCTATCCTGCCATGTTAACACAAATTATTGTACTGGGCTTTCTCCCTGAATATTATTACAAGCTTCCTTAATATTAATTTTAAATACTATTTTTAATTACTTCTAGGTATATAACTAATTATAATTCCACTCCAATCATTGGTGGTTTATCAATGTTTTAATGAGTGTCTATTTACTTATCATTCTAATTTGAATGTTTCACATCCACTTTCACTATTTTTTAGGGCATTTACACTTCACTAAAGCACTTCACTTTGGTTCACTGTTTTGTAATTAGTGTTTATTTAATGGGTAATCCCTATACTTTCTCCTACCATTTCTCACTATTTTGTTTTAGTATTATTTTTACTATAAACAATATTAGGGTAGTTGTGTTTTGGTTGAATCTAACCTTTCTGACAGGGTTAGTGTACTTTTCCTATACTACATTGTTTTACAATTGTATTGTCTTAAAAATGGGTACATATGTTAAATTAATAATAATAATAACATTGGTTTCTTTAATATATAATTATTCAAGGTTTATTGACCGTATTCTATCTCTAAACATACAATCTTTCCCTTTTATATATGTGTGTTAGTTTCCCTAGGGTTTTATCTGTCTCCTCTTCATTCTTCCTCTTCTTCTTCTTCAATCCGGTTCGGTTCTCCTCTTCTTCTCTTCTGGTTTAAATTCTGTTTACTTGTATGGATCTATCCTCTTCTTCTGGTTCTTTTTTAGTTCTGTGTCCATCATTGTTTTGTCTATCATATTTTTAATAAGTATGTTACGTGGTTCCCTTCTTTATGTTTGGGTTGTTGGCTCAATCATGTCAAAATATTTACATTTTAATAAGTATGTTACGTGGTTCCCTTCTTTATGTTTGTATTTTCGGCTCAATCATGTCAAAATATTTACATTTTAATAAGTATGTTACGTGGTTCCCTTCTTTATGTTTGTATTTTCGGCTCAATCACTTGGGTTGGGTAATATCGTTGTACGTCTTGTCAAAGTATTTACATTTTAATCATTTTTTTAAACATTTTATTTCATATGAAGTAATTTTATATCAAGAATTATCTTTTTTATCACTGGTACGAGATTTGGCTTAATTGTATCGTTACATAATGCCTCTCCTCTAAAATTGATCATTTTAATAAAACACTAGCATAGTTTTTTATGAAATTATCAGTTATAGATAACTTTTTTCCTTCTCTTTCTTGTTTGTTTCTCCATTCTCCACTTCTCTTCTTACTTAATTCACTCCATTTTATTTGGATCTGTTTTTATTTATTTCCATTGGTGCATATTCCCTCATACACAAATTTTTTTCCCTAACTTTATATAGTAGCTGGTTTCTCCCATTACTACTCATTTTTCTGAGACTAGAGGCACATCTTCTCTACTCAGCTCATATAGATTGCTGGACTTTTCAACAGTCAATCTTAAATCTTTGTCAACTTGTGACTTAATAATAATAATAATATAATAATATAATTGGGATTGTCCACCTTGTGGTTTGTTTTTAGATCACTTTATCATTACTACTCATTCTTCCTTCCGCTATACCTTAACTATACACTATCATCTACTCATATACTATATTGAGAAATTTTATCTTTATTCATATGTTAATTTCATTATATCTCACTTTTCATTATTTTGTTTTCAATGCTCATTGTGATCATCTTAATTGTCTTAGACATTTTTTTTTTCTTAGTCATTTAGCAGGATTCTGCTTTAGCCATATTTGTATATTGGTTTTATACATAATCTCCCTCTCTCCTTGTACCAGGTAAAGTTTTATTTATTTTTTCTGATAATACTTTTGATTCAGTATAATTTCAAGTATTTATCTCAGTAATTTGAACTTGATTTTATTTTTGTTTATTTTACTCTGTATTCAACATCATTTTTGATAATTCTTTGGTAAGTTAATGGTCTTACCTTAAAGGAATGTTTGTAGCGTATTCCTTTTTAGCTATTTTTTTGTTTTAATTATAATTGTAAGTTTGTGCTTCTTACATTTTTATTACATAGGAATGTGTGTAACTTATTCCTGATTATCTCACTTTTTACTTCATACTTCATATTTCAATTTTTTGTTATATTTTAAACTGATTTAAATTGAAAGGAATTTGTGTAACTGTTTCCTTTGTTTTTTTTTTCATTAAAACTTTTTTATTGTTCCGCATATATCATCTAAATATTTGAGTAAGTTGCTCTTACAATCTCTTTTAGAATTTTGAAATCGGTTTCATTTCACAATGGTTTTATTCTTCTTCGTAAAACTTTTTTATCGAAGTTTGGTTGTAAACTCCCTTGATTTTCCTTGTATTGATATTACTGATTTGGTAAGTATTATTACCATTGTCTCTTGTGATGATATACGGACCCATGTATAGCAATAATAATTTCTTTGCTATACCTTCCATTGTACTTGGCAGTTCACGATTTTTGATTAGTATTTTTTCTCCCTCTTTATATTTGATTATTTTGGGTTGGTTCTTTGCATATTTGGCCTTTTGTTTCTCAATTTTTTCCACTATTAGGCTGTACCATTTATTTTTGTCATACGGGTCTTCTGGGTCTTTTGGGAATTCTATTATCTCTTGTATCTCTCTGTTTGGCTTCCTCTCGAACATCATCAAGTAAGGCGTACTTTCAGTGAATTGGTGGTAACTAATGTTTAAAAACACTTCGGTTGAAGGTAAATATTTGTACCATTCTCTCTGGTTGTTATGACAATAAGTTCTCAAAATGCGTCCCACCTCCCTCAACATTCTTTCTGCGGGATTGCTGCTAGGGTGGTAGACTGATGTTTTATAAGTTTTAATATTTAATTTTAATAACTCTTCTCGCCATTTCCTTCCTTTAAATTGCGTTCCATGGTCTGTTATTAACATGTACGGTCTTCCAATTTCTATAATGTATTTATTTTTGATAATGTCTAATATTTTCTTTGTTGTGGCTCTGTTTATAGCATATAATTTGGTGTACTTGGTGTAATGGTCAAGTATGATAACAATGAATTTGTAGCCATGTCGACCTCCGCTACGTGGGAATGGTCCACATATGTCGAGGAACGCCTTCTCTAATTTGGCACTTGATGTGATGGGTATCATCGTTCCATCCTTCCTTTCGTTATTGGTTTTGACCATCTGACACAATGTGCAGGTTTTTATGTTTTTACTTACTTTTCTTGCAATATTTTTTATAAATAAATCTTTCTCTAATGCTTTTACCATTTTAATTGTTCCCATGTGGCCGTATCTCACATGATAATCTTTGATGATTTGATTTTCTAATGATTGAGGAATTACCAGTTTCCAAGTATCTTGGTTCTTTTTTGTCTTCATAAATAAAATATTGTTGTACACACAGTAAAATTGGTTAATAATGGCTTTAGACTCCATCAGTCTTCTTCTGATGTTGGATATTTTTGTATCTTGCTCTTGTTGCAACACTATTTGGTTCATAATATCTTCCAGGTCTTTTCTATCCTTCAACATATAATACACTTTTGCTATCTTCCCCTTTTCTCCTTCAAATGTCTGATTTACTACATTTATTCTGGACAAAACATCAGCCACTATATTTTTTCGTCCTGGAATATATTCCCATGTAATGTGGTATTCTTGCAAAGCAAGTATCCATCGAGTAAGTCGGCCATGATTCAACTTACATTGTTTTAGAAACGATATTGATTTATGATCGCTTCGGACCGTTATATTATATTCAAGTATGTACGTCCTAAACTTGCCACACGCGAATACTATGCTGAGCAACTCCTTTTCTGTAACATTATAGTTGCGCTCACAGCTATTGAGTATTCGGCTGGCGAAGCTAATGACTAGGTGATTGCCATCTTCATCTTCTTGGTATAATTCTGCGCCTAGACTTACATCACTAGCGTCGCAGTTTAGATAGAACTGTTTTGCAAAATTAGGGTGGTGTAAAATAACAGTGTCAACAAATTTTTGTTTGATTAATTTAAACACTTCTTCTTGTTCCACTCCCCACGTCCATTTCTCTTTTGAAGATAATTGCTTGGAAAATTTTGCTGTTAGGTGGGAGTAGTTGGTCTGAAATTTCCTGTAGTAATTACATACTCCTAGGAAGGATTGCAACTGTTTTTTGTTTTTTGGTGATGGAAAATTTTGTATGGCGTCAACCTTCTCTTGGGATGGAGAGATTCCCTCTTCAGTTAGGTTGAATCCTAAGAATTTTACTTCTTTAGCAATGAACTTTGATTTGTCTAACTTAAGTTTGATATTGTTGTTAGATAATTTTTCCAATACATGTCTGACTCTTTCACAGTGTTCGTCCCAGTTTGCTGACGTGATAAGTAGGTCGTCAACGTACACTGTAGTAAATTCCAGTGCCTCTTGACCTAACACTTGGTCCATGCACTTCACGAACACTGCTACTGAATTTATTAGTCCAAATGGTAGCCTTTTGAACTGGTAGTTTCTACCGTCGAACAGGAATGCTAAGTATTGTCTACTGTGTGGGTGCAGCTCTACCTGCCAATACCCACATACAGTATCCCAAGTGCTAATATATCGGATTCCGTGGAATCTCTTCAGAATTTCTTCTATTTCTCCTGGTGAGGTTCTGTCATTTATAATCATCTTATTTATTTCTCGGGCGTCTAGGCAAATTCGTACCTTGCCATTTTTCTTGGGTATGGCAACTATGGGACTGGTATATTGAGAATGACTGTACTCAATTATGTCTTCGGCAATCATTCTATTTATTTCCATTCTAACTTCGTTTTTTAGAGAATGTGCTATTGGATATGATTTCCGGTGTAAATCCACTGGTTCTCGGAATTGAATTTTACATTGGTATCCCTTAACCTTTCCGGGGATGTTCGAAAAGACATGCTGATATTCATTGTAAATGGCGATTAATTTTTTGGATTGTTGTTTACTAATCTCCTGCATAGGCCGTTCTCTTTGGAAGGTGATAATCTCTTCCAACTTCTGGTTCCATAAGGTCTTACGCTCCTCCTCCTCTACTATGGTGATATCTGGCTCATGCCTCTGGCAATAATAACTTTTCAGTTCTGTGTTTTGGCTTAAAGCAGTTGGACTTGGTACACAATTGATAATGTTCACGGACCAGGTTCCTTGTTCTGAATTTAACAACACTACTCCCTTCTGCAGGTTTATTACTGCTGAATACCTTCTTAGTATATCACATCCGATGAGCATATTGAAAGGTAGCCCATTTGCCACAAGAAATATAATGGAGATGGTGGATTCTAGATTATCTAGTTCCAATGACACTTGCTTTTTCACTGTTCTGTTCTGTTTGCCCGTTGCGCCAATGATGATTATATTATTTATTGGCAATGTAGGTATTGGTGTTCGAGAGTGAGCTTGAATTCTATCTAATTCAGGCTGGTTAATGAGAGAGATATTAGACCCCGTGTCTACCAGAATACTGGTTATGGTACCGTTTATTGTTGCCTTTATATGAACAATTTCACTATTGTTCTGTGGTAATTGAGTGGCCTCTTCCTCGAGAAGTTCTTCTCGAATATTTTTTAAATAATTGTTGTAAATTATCGTGATTCTTTTGGTTTGTTTATCGGACATTGTTTGACGTATCAACCCAAGTGATTGGTCATGTGAAGGGCGTTCATACTTTATCACTGACCTGTTTAGTTTAAAGGTGGCTGCTGGCTGACGGCCAGGTTGCTTGGCTGGTCGTTCGTTTCATTGTGTGGCACATTTTGCTGGTTATTTCCATTTTGTAGTGGTTCATGGTTCCTGTTCACTGATGGTCTGTTGTCAGTCTCGTTGGATGCATTGTACCATGGCTCTTGGTGCCAATTTGAGTTGTATCTTCGGTGGTTATTCCGCCTTCTACCACTAATAAAATTTACATGACGTCGATTGTCACTCCTATTTGGATTGCCCCCGGGTCCCCGGTTGTACTGGTAATTGGGATGATACCGGTTGTCGTAGTAATTGTGGTCATTGGGGTGACTGTTGGTACGTTGTTTAGGTTCTCCTCCTCGATAATTCTCATTTGGTCGGTTGTTATTATTTGGGCTGCTTCTATTATTGTTTGGACTTCCTGGGTGATTGTTCTGTTGTCCTCGGTTACCAGGCTGGTTATTTGGATGGCGATGCTGATCGTTTCCATTGAATGTTGGTTCTGCATTATTATTGTTGTTATTCCGGCCCCAGTTATTTCGATTATTGCCTTGTGGATAATTGTATGGTCCCTGGAAATTAGGTGTATTATTGTGTTCATTCCACTTATTGTATCTTTGGTTTGTGATCCTGTTTTTTCGATACTGGTTATCGTTCTCCAGGTCTTCCAGTAAGCTAACCATTCCTTGGATTGTTTTAATTTGGCCTTGTCGCCTGGCCTTCTGGATGGCCTCTTCGTAATGGTAACCCAGTTGTATCACCAACGACTCTTCCGGTATCCTGGGTTCCAAATTTCTGGCTAAACATACCTTTCCCAGAAAGTACGATGTTAATGTGTGTCCTCCTTGTGTCTCATACCTTCCGTTACTAATGTCATTGCGGACCACATTCTGTGTTGATTCGGACCAATACTTCTCCCTGAACTGTTTCTTGAACTCTTGAGTATCATTTATCTCAGGTCTTGTGGCCGTCCACCAATTGTCATGGGTGTCACGAAACATCTCGTCGATCATACTCCTCACACTAGACCATCTGGTTTCTCTGTTCTTCTCTATCAGTTCTTCTACCCGTTTGAGGAATTCTATCGGGTTTCTCCTGTAGCTACGAAAATTAATCATTTCTCTGTTCTCACTGGTGATGAACTGTGTGTGATTATATGGTTTTTCTCTTAATGCATCTAACTCTTCCTGCATCTGTTTCTCTCGCATACTGATTCCCTGGATTTTTTCTCGGTTTTCTCGGGTCAGTCCGTCAATTTTATCTATGACGGTGTACACTTTCTCCACCCGATTGTTTACATCCAGTTGTAGCTCTTTGTGCCTCTCCTCCAATTCCTTGACCACTTCTTGTTTATTCTTTTGGCACCCTTCAGTAAGGACTTGGTAGAACTCCGTCGCCCTCAATTTACCTTCCTCTTCAACGTTACTAATTTTATTATTTAATTCTTCTCTGATTTGTATCACTGTTTCGTTGGTCTCTGTTACCGTTTGTCTAATCTCTTCTCGACATTCGACTAGTTGTTGCTTCCATTCCTCCTTGGTTTTCTTACTTTCTTCCTCGATTTTCCGTTGGAGAACATCATGATTAGTTTCCATCTTTTTGTTTACTATCTCCAGATCCTTCTTGATCTGTTTCTTCAGTTCTTCGCTCTTCTTCTCCAATGTCTCTTGACTTCTTTTCAAGTCTTCATGGTTGCTTTCTATTTTATCATTCAGGAATTCTATACTCTCCTTCATTTGTTTCTTCAATTCTTCACTGTTTAGGTCTAGTTTCTCTAATTTTTTATTTAAATCTTCACTGTTTAGGTCTAGTTTTTCTAATCTTTTATTCAAATCTTCCTTGTCTGATTCTAATTTTTTATTCAAATCTTCCTTGTCTCGTCTTCTCTCTTCCTTGTCTGATTCTAATCTGTTCATTTGTTCCATCATCATTCTCATCAAACTATCGAGTTTCGTTTCTTCTGTCGGTTTAACTGGTTGGTTATTTACCCTGACTTCTGCTTCTATTTCCGGTTCAGGTTCAGGTGGATTTGGATTTTCCACTTGGTCCTCCTGTGGGTTCTCTTCTGACAATTCTCCAGTCGTTTCCTCCATTTCTACTTCTTCAACTTCCTCCATTTCTTCTGGGTTTCCTTCTTGGTTTGATGTTTCTTTCCCTTTGCGTCTCGTAACCATCCCGTGTCTATTCATGATCGCCGCTAGTTATTTTTCCTAGCCACACGTTGCTGGTCGCCAATATGTAACAATAAATTTTAGGGTGTGTACGTCCTTCTTTCTTAAAGCCCCTCGTTGGGTTCGTCAATATGTAACAATCTACTAGGGGTCGTACCTGTTAAAATGTATCACACTTGTTTATTTTGTGTATTAGTGTGATTGTAGTGTGTTTGCCTCACACTGGTTGTTACATAAATCGACGTCACTACTGGTGTCCATAGCGTTGTCAATGTCACCAGTACAACCTACCCGTTAATTCATAGGGATTACGATTCCCGGGTGGCACCAAATTGTTTTTGTTAAAACAATTAAAACATCTAATTTTTAAGGTAATACGTGGTATTAGCATGGACAGCTGTGGCGTTCGAATTATTCCCGCTGCTACACAGGTTGTCGACTCGGCCACTCGTGATAAGCGCTAGTTGGCTATGACTTAAAACTTCGCTAACACACATATATTTACAAAAAATCCTATGAAATAACAAGATAGTAATGTTCTGTACTGCGTTTTTTAATACACATTTAATTATCAATAAATATGACAATTGAATCATAAACAAATTTATAATATTATGCTCCGGCTTAGAGCTTGAAACACAAATATCTCAGGTTGGCAAAATTGATTTCAAAACACTATCGTTCAGTTACTTTTAACAAATTAATATGTTTTTTAAAATCTGGAGTTCTTTTGATCATGAAAATAGACATAAACGTTGATTACATGAAAAGGAAGTACACTACTATACCTTATACGTACTTAGGATTTATAATGTGTTTGTACAATTTGTTCAGTAGTGTCGTATTTCTGTTACAGTAGTTATGTTCACAAATAAGGTTATCTTTATAAATGTTTTTTAATATAAGTAAATTATGCCTTTACCTTTGAAAGAAAATACTATTTTTTAAATAGTGAGAAATTTTATCATTTGAAAATAATTTAAGTAATTTGGGGTTTTTGGGAATAAGAAATTATTCGGTACTTATCAGTTCGTCTCACGTTGAAGGGTCGTCATCAGGATAGGCGTATATTTTTCAGATTTGGGCTGGTTGAAGGCTTCCAGCATCTTCTTCAAACTGGTCTGGGTTTTTTCTTTAATTAGTTTATTTAATTTCGCTCCTGGACATCATTAATTCTGTATAGATCGACGTCTCTTCACATTGGATTATCTTGGTTCACTAATTCGACTTTTACAACTGTTTAAATTAAAGTTTTAGTTTGTCCAATTTTTCGTGTGGCGTACCCACGCTTCGTTTCTTCAGCGTCTATCTAATTTAACGGAAAAATAAGCCCTCAAACGTCTCGTTGTCATAGTAACCAATAATTCAATGCTTGTTTAATTACTCTTTACATACATTGTTAGAAATATTTGAATTTTTATTCAAATTTATTAAGTATTTTCCTAATGATTTTATTCCCTTATAATTCCTTTGGGATAATAAATGACATCACTATTATTTTTCTTTCCTTTCAAAGTTTACAATGATACCTCATAAGGTCATATTCTGTTACACATTAACTATAGTCTAATTATTTGACATTTAATAAATAACATTTCTTTCTTGAATTAAATTATTATAATAATATTTCTGTGTTGAAATAACTGATATATAATTACTGTCCATTCACTGTTCTTAGATTAGTAAGATTTTTTGTGAAATTGATACAATTTGCATTTGAATGTCTTTGGCAGTTAACTGTTTTCATAGTTACAAACAGCCATGATTGTTTTTCAGTGTATTTCCTTTTTAAATTACATTCTGAATTCAGCCTGATGGGCTTCACTTATTTGTTTGTGTTTTAATTAATATTCAACATACATTTTCATTACTCTTCATTTAAAATATAATAGTTAGGTTTATGGACTGTAAGTCCCTTTCAGCCATATTCCTTCTTTAACATTGCATCAACTATTCTTTACAAGTCATAAATTATTCTTATTACTAACATTGATTTCTTTCTTGTCTTATAAACTAGGGTGATAAACATTGTTACTTTCTCTAATATTATGAAGGCTGATTCCCCTTTCAACATGGGGTGTTGTATTCTTTACAATTTTAATCTTTAATAACAAACTTTACTTCTATCCTATCCTGCCATGTTAACACAAATTATTGTACTGGGCTTTCTCCCTGAATATTATTACAAGCTTCCTTAATATTAATTTTAAATACTATTTTTAATTACTTCTAGGTATATAACTAATTATAATTCCACTCCAATCATTGGTGGTTTATCAATGTTTTAATGAGTGTCTATTTACTTATCATTCTAATTTGAATGTTTCACATCCACTTTCACTATTTTTTAGGGCATTTACACTTCACTAAAGCACTTCACTTTGGTTCACTGTTTTGTAATTAGTGTTTATTTAATGGGTAATCCCTATACTTTCTCCTACCATTTCTCACTATTTTGTTTTAGTATTATTTTTACTATAAACAATATTAGGGTAGTTGTGTTTTGGTTGAATCTAACCTTTCTGACAGGGTTAGTGTACTTTTCCTATACTACATTGTTTTACAATTGTATTGTCTTAAAAATGGGTACATATGTTAAATTAATAATAATAATAACATTGGTTTCTTTAATATATAATTATTCAAGGTTTATTGACCGTATTCTATCTCTAAACATACAATCTTTCCCTTTTATATATGTGTGTTAGTTTCCCTAGGGTTTTATCTGTCTCCTCTTCATTCTTCCTCTTCTTCTTCTTCAATCCGGTTCGGTTCTCCTCTTCTTCTCTTCTGGTTTAAATTCTGTTTACTTGTATGGATCTATCCTCTTCTTCTGGTTCTTTTTTAGTTCTGTGTCCATCATTGTTTTGTCTATCATATTTTTAATAAGTATGTTACGTGGTTCCCTTCTTTATGTTTGGGTTGTTGGCTCAATCATGTCAAAATATTTACATTTTAATAAGTATGTTACGTGGTTCCCTTCTTTATGTTTGTATTTTCGGCTCAATCATGTCAAAATATTTACATTTTAATAAGTATGTTACGTGGTTCCCTTCTTTATGTTTGTATTTTCGGCTCAATCACTTGGGTTGGGTAATATCGTTGTACGTCTTGTCAAAGTATTTACATTTTAATCATTTTTTTAAACATTTTATTTCATATGAAGTAATTTTATATCAAGAATTATCTTTTTTATCACTGGTACGAGATTTGGCTTAATTGTATCGTTACAATATCAAGATGTATTGGTTATTGCGTTTATACCTATTTCTCTCTGCTAATGAGTATACCAGACGAGACCCTGGAAGTTTCACGAAAGGTAGGTAATACAAAAAAAAATCAATATTTCAATATTAATAATTTTTTCTTAACTCGTAACGTTTTAAATGGCGCCCGTTTAACAGTGAATGTAAATTAAAAAATTTAAGTTAGTTTACAAACTGATCGAAAATGGCAGAGGGAAATAAGAATGCAACTTTGTGTGAAGGTGAAGAAGTAAAATAAATTTAAATGTGACACAGGACAGTTTAGTATCGACAAATATTGACGAGCACGTAAACGACACCGACAATACAACAGACGAAATAACAGTTGAGACAGCAGATGCTAAGAGTAGCAAAAGCAATAGTGTAGATATATTTAATCAATTAGCGTTGATTATGGAAGTAATGAAAAAGAATAATGATAATTTGAATGAGTTTAGAACGGAAGTCAAATTACAAATAAACATAGTAAATGATAAATTTGACAAACAAGACGAGAAAAAAAAATCAGAAAATAATAATTTAAAATCTGAAATCAAATCAGAAATAAATGTAGTAAAAGTAGAAATGAATAACGAGTTTGCGAAAATAAAAAGCGAACTAAAAATGAGTGATGTAAATATGAATAGCCGATTGGAAAGTATGAGTGAGACTATTGTTGGAGTGAGAGATGAACTGACTAGTGATATAAATAAGATACAAACAGAAATGAAAAACGATATAAAAATAATTAACGAAAAACAGAAAGAGAAAATGCTAGAGACTAATAAAAAATTTGACACATTGACGAATAAATTTTATGATAAAATTAAAAAGCAAAATGACAAAATTGACAGTAATATTCAATGTATAATTAATGAGTGTGAACAAATCAAACGAGCAAGTGAAATATAAGAAAATATAAATGATGAATTCAGAAGTAACTTTGAACAAGTTGATGCAATTAAGATTAATGTAACTAGTTTAAAAAATAAACAAGCAGAACATGAGCGTGAAATAATTAAAGTCAGAGAAGACTTGAGTGTAACCATTAATCAGAAATTAACTAATGTGAGTGAGAGAGTGAATGTGGAAGTAGAATTAGGGTACTTTAGTAATGAAAGTAGGGGAGTGAACCCCATACAATTTTTGAACTCTATAAAAAGTTTTGATAAATATAACCAAGAAAGTTGGGAGATTAAATTAGTAAGAATTTTAAAGTACTTTAAAGGGGATGCTAAAATATGGGCGGATGCTCATAATGATAACTGGGTAGATTTTAATGAGTTTGAGCAAGCATTTAGAAATAAGTACTGGTCAGAAGAGAAACAAGAGGGGTTACGTAGTACCATAATGGGATGGGGAAATTTTAATATAAAAAACATGAGTATTACATCGTATGTGACGAGACTATACAGTCAGGTTAAATATTTAGAACCACCAATGCCTCTTTCATCTTTTATAAGATACATTAGTAAACATTTACCTAAGGACATACGGTCCACAATCAGAACCTGGGAATTTGCTAATATTGCAGAATTAGAAAAAATACTAGAAGCATACCAGAGTATGAAAGAGGAAGAAGATAATAAATACCAGTTTAGAATTAATGAATCAAATCAAATAAATACTGAAATAAGACAACCAGACCATTTTATTAGTAATGTGAGTAGATCAGGGGAGGGGGCGTGGTTGTGTCCAAACCCTAGTTGTGGAAATATAATTATAACGGGTCGCGGAATCAATGTTACCGGTGTCAGGGTCCAAGGGAGAGTGCCCGAGGGAGAGTGGAGAATTATAATCGAGGTTTTGAACATACTGGGTTTAGAGGGAATCAGAGAGGGAGAGGTTTCACCAACAATCGGGGAGTGTCAGGAAACTTTAATCATAGAGGGAGAGGGGGATATGTTAGTAACCCAAACGAAACTCGGGGTGTGGAAGCAACAGCTCATAATCAAAACAGTAGGGGGGTTTACAGTGAACCACCACCTCCAATACCGTTAAACTAATCAGGGCGGTTGAAAAAGAAAGCCCCCAGCCGTCTAGTAATCACCTAACAATAGGGTCACTAATTACCAATATACATAATGATCTATCCGACGAAGAAGCGGGAGAGAGTAGTAATGCTTTTGGGATGGCAGAATTTGAAGCCGAAGTGTTTAATTCTAAGTACACTTTTCTAGTAGATTCAGGGAGTGAACTGACTGCTATAGACGATAGAATGTTTGAAAAAATAAAAAATCAAACTACAGAAACAATTCCACAACTACCAGTACTGGGAATTAGTGTTATAGGGGTAACGGGTGTTCGCAGTAAAAAAGTAACTAAACAAATAATGCTACAATTAAAAGTAAATAAAAACACAATAAACGTACCTTTTTTGGTCATTCCAGGATTAAATATGGGAGCTATAATAGGTAATGATTTTTTAAATAATTTCAAGGTAGAGTTGAACTATTACACACAGACTATGAAATTAAACAATAATAATAATATAATTGAAATACCATTCATACAAAAGAAAACTGTAGGAATGAAAGCTTTAAAAATAATTAGTAAGGGAATTTTAATTTCTGACAATGACAAACGAGTGTAGGCCTTTAATGATCAATTATTGTAACTTGAGAGTAAATAGTAATGAATTATCTAAAAATGAAAATATTTGGGAGGAGAAAATGAATAAAATCCTATATCAAGATGGGGAATTTAGCTACCCAGACAGAGAAAAAATAGTACTAATAATAAACAAAAATAAATCAGTTTTTTCAGATGAACCCGGTTTAGTAAAGAATTTTAAGGGTAAATTGGTTGTTAAAGAAAAAACACCCTTTGCACCTAAAACCTATCCGGTACCATACTCCAAGAGTGGTTTAGTACAGGAGGAAATAAATAAAATGTTGAGGGAAGGTATAATAGAAAAATCTACATCACCATATTCCAACCCTTTAGTAGTGGTGACAAAGAAAGATTTATCGATAAGATTATGTTTAGACGCAAGACAAGTAAACAGAATAATTGTTCCAGACAGAGAATCACCGAAACCAGTAAGTGAAATTCTGCAACGTTTTAGTGGGACCAAATACATCACCACCTTGGACTTGACTGCAGGCTACTGGCAGATAGAGCTGGAAGAGGAGTCTCGACAGTGTGGCCTTTTTATATAACGGTAGGAATTACCAATTTTGCCGGTTACCTTTTGGACTAAACGTAAGTGTTTCAATTTTTATCAAATGCCTGGATTATGTATTAGGGAGAGAGATTTTAGAAATCACAACCGTTTATGTAGACGATATAGTAATTACATCACCAGACATTGATACCCACTGTGAAAGGTTAGATAGAGTGCTAAGTAGACTGCATGAATATGGAATAACAGTTAAATTTAAGAAGTCAGAATTTTTGAAAGAACAAGTTAATTTTTTGGGACATATAATTTCAGCAAGGGGTATCAGTACAGACCCTAAAAAAGTAGAAATAATACAAAATTTTCCGATACCAAAGAATGTTAAACAGTTGCAAAGTTTCTTAGGTTTGTGCAATTATTATAGGTAATTTGTAGACAAATATTCATATTTAACAGTACAATTGGGACATTTATTAAATAAAGACAATCGATGGTAGTGGAATTTAAAAGAGCAAAATATAATCAAGCTGATAAAAAATAAATTTTTAAACACAGTTATATTAGCTCATCCTAATTTTTCAGAACCATTTTATATACACACAGACGCGTCAGACATTGCCTTGGGAGTAGAGTTGTTTCAGTTAGATGGGAGTGGTAACCACAAAGTAGTAGCTTTTGCAAGTAGATCTCTACTAACTAGTGAAAAGAACTATACTACGACGGAGAAGGAGGCGTTATCAATAGTTTTCGCCTGTAGAAAGTTCAGAACGTACCTATTAGGAAATAAGGTAATCACAAGATCCGACCATCAAGCTTTAACGTTTTTAAAGAACTGTAAATTAACACATGGTAGGTTAGTGCGGTGGATGCTAATATTACAAGAATATGACTTAACAATTGAGTATTGTAAGGGTAAAGAAAATATAGTAGCTGATGTCCTATCCAGGACAGATTTTGATAATAATACTGATGTAGACATAGCAAATACATATAAAATATTTATAGTAAAAGAAGTGGGGGAAGTAAATATGAAAAAATTAATAAGTAACTTAGCAACAGAACAAGAAAGAGACACCGAACTTAATAAAATAATATTAGCTTTGAGTCAAATACCTAACGTACCTCACAAGTGGGAGAAACATTTTAGTTTGTTTAATAAACACTTATTTCACCGGGCAAACGAACAGGGAGACGATTGGAAGGTGTGCATCCCTAAAGTTGTAATACCTGAAGTAGTGAGAGATTGCCATCTAAGGTATGGTCATATAGGCCCCAAGAAATGTAGTGACATATTAAGAGTCATGTAAATTTAATAATATGGAAAGAACGGTGCGTAAAATATTAAACATGCGAAATTTGTCAGAAAGCTAAAGTAAACAATCGTAAGCAGGAGGGTTTAATGCAGCATGTAATACCAGATAGTCCTTTAGCATTAGTTGCCGTTGATTTATATGGTCCTTTACCCAAAGGTCGAGGAGGGGTAAATTATTTATTTGTTGTGTTGGATGTTTTTACCAAATTTGTAAAATTGTACCAGATTAAAAAGGCAACCTCCTCGGTATTGGCTAGGAAGATAGTAAACGAATACCTTATTGAAGTAGGTAGACCTAAAATGGTATTATCAGACCATGGTTCTCAATTTACCAGCAACACCTGGTGGGAAACTTTAGGTTGGGAAAACATCTTAGTTAAACATACATCAGTGTATCATCCACAGTCAAATCCAAGTGAACGTGTTATGCAGGAGTTAGGGAGAATGTTTAGAACTGTGATAATACAAATCTTGTGTCACATAAAATTAACTAATTTTATAATAAACATTGAATAATTATCGGGCGCCGTGTTGCCAGATTGTGCAACAACATAGATATTAGGCTTACCTTTCGGTCCAGTATTCGTGTAGACGAACCAGTAATTGCGAAATATACCTGAAATAACTCACTCGTACTTGTATTTTTTACCAATGACATGACCTTTTATTATCAAAAAGACTCCAAGTACATATAAAATGATTCTATTGAACTATGTGCCAAACACGCACGTTACTATGCCTCGGGGCGTAGTCCATTTATTTTGTAAACATTAGTAAGAAATAAACATTGTAAACATAGTATAATACCTGCACAACCCAGCACTTAAAAGATTTAGGTCACTCTCTCTCTCTCATTCATTCTCTGGTACAATTTATTTTATTCTGAGCTCATTTAAATTTTGAATTGGTTTAAAATTGGTCATTATAATAATATTGAATGAATGTTGAATTGGTCATTATTCCACAATGATGTTGATTTACTTGAAATAATAAAAAGAAAATATTGGAACGATCTCACCAAATTATATTGGACAGGTCTCACCGCACTGCTAAGATACGTCGATCGTGCACAATCTGTTCCTTCTTTACATCGATTTCGGGCCCACACCGTCGTGTCTACCCACGAAAACACTTTGGGCAGATTCTATACGCACGCAGTTTTCGACGATCCATCGGCCGATGACACCTGTTCAATTCCTCACCGCCCCAACATTTCTGATATTTTAGACAGTTATTTAACCACTTTTGGTGGTGTAAAAGTTAAAATTCACACTTAGTGAACCTCTTGCCGGCCGGCTACGTTCACACTTCAGGATGAAATGACACAGAGTCTTTGTTTCACATTGCATAGGTGGGGCAAAAACTATGTCATCAGGCTTTTGTTTGTTGTTTACAGTCTCGAGATGTTTACAGAAAATGTGCATTCCTTCCACTGACGTCATCAGGGCTAGTCACTTTATCTCTATCTGTGACATACGTTTTTTTGCTGTGTTTGCCGTTTCACAATGAAAATGATCGAAATCCTGTCAATTCACATCTGCGTTTTATAAAATAATTATATAGTCCACTCACCGAAACTTTACAGGGATTATGAAATATTTAAATAATTATTACCAAATAATTGTTAAAAATAAATGAATACAATAATTATGGTCTTTTGTACCATGTTTTTATAAATTTAGTATTGTACCATCACAAAACCCCCTCAATGAAAGATTTTGTGCCGAAGCATAAAAACTTTCATTGACACATTCATACTACCTAAAGGGATCAGCCAGGACATGTCGCCACAACCCCCTTACAATTTATATAAAAGAAAATCAATAACTCACCCGTGGTCTTATGACGATGACAGAACCTGCATGACCTTACTGGACTTCTCCTTCGAGATCCCAACACCATAAGGCCAATCAGGCGCGTAACGCTCCTGCTCTGATGCGCTGGCCAGCTCAGGACCGCCGTCATAACATCACCAAACACTGAAACAATAAATTAAAATATCAAAATAGTGGCTTGGTATATTACTCTATCCTTAACTGATCTGTTTCCCCTTAGCTATATGCTGATTTGTGGTAATAAGCACTGGGTTTGCTTGAACTACTAGAAATACAAATACATAAAATGTAAAATACAAGAATTATATAGAATTGCCATTCTCTTTATGGACTACCCTGAATTGTAAAAATTGTTTCGATTCCCATCGATAATACTTAACTCTTTCTGTTTAATGTGTGTTTGTTAATGTAATTATAAAAGAAACAAATATTTATATGAAAAAGAATTTAATTTAATTATAAAAGAAACATGGAAATCCCCATATAAATCTCCCAAATATTCAAACATGGATAAAACATTTATAGCAAAAAGGAATAATTAATAAAATCTTATTGAAATTAAAATTATTATTATTATTATTAACAGGTAATAATTGGTGCTGTTAACAATATTTACCCCTCTTTCTCCTCCACACACACTATTTCCCCCCCCTGAACTGTTGTGTTCAGTTGCCTCCACAAGGACTGAGGCAGAAGGAGTGAGCACTTTTTTCTTTTCTCTCTCTCCCATCCTTGCTTCAGGTTTATAAAACCTTCAGGGTAGGTACCCCTACTTTTACTCTTATAATAATATGCCCCTAAGGTCTACCACCCCAACCGAGGTGAAGTAGCCTATGGAAACAAAGAATCTTAGATTCCCCTGAACCTCCCAATAAATTTCAAAATTTTAACCAATTTTATAGGCAACCAACCATGATCAGGGTTACAATTGCTGGCCACAGCTGGTTGTCGTCCAGAACCACGATTAGTGTTGGTAAGACAGTAATCGCCCGAAATATGGGGAATCGCAATTATATGACACATTGTGTCTTATGTAGTCCCAATTGGAACTACCCTACAACTAACAGGTTATACACATAAATCCATTATAAGACTACCATATATTACAAACATAATAATAATATTATCACTGTTCATAAAGCAGTCTCAATATATCACCATAGTATCACTATGTCCTTTTAACCCCATAAGGTTGTTACTTCAATATAAAATTTAAACATGAAAATTCAAAAAATCATCTCAAAAAATTTTAATTCTTTCTTTAGTTTACATAATTAAATTTGTAGACACTTTCCAAGTCCCAACTTTCACTTTTCAAGTCCCAACCTTCTCACTATAGGATAACAATGGATCATCTTATATACCTAGGTTATATAAAAAAAATATAACTCCTTAATGAGTTAAAATATTAAGTCACAAAATTTTCTAGGTTCTATTATATATTTCTAGAATAAAATCAATGTTCGTGGAAAAATGCCAAACCGTTTTTTTTTTTTTTTTTTTTAAATTCCACGAATTAGGGGTCCCCCTCCCCGTTCAACAATAAGATTAAATTTCTACTTGCAACCAATTTTGTGGAGTAAGACCATCGTTGCTTTCACCTCCTTATGTCAGTTCCGCCAACCATGGTCCGCCTCCAGAATTCCAAAATCCACGATCAGAGGTGGTGAGTCTGTGATTGCCCGAAAATGGGGGAGAGTCCCTTCTGAAAAACAATAATAATAGACCAAATTAATACTCATACACTCACTAAATAAAACAATTATATTAATAGAGATACCTAAGATGACCAGTACAACTTTAAATTTGTAGCATTGTATGTTCCTACTATCTCTCCAGTTAAGTTGTTCTGCAACACATAAGAATTTTGCATTTTAATCTCTACTACCTCATACGGTCCTTCATATAAGAGAAAGAACTTCTTAATTTCTTTGTCTTGCGCACTCGATAAGTCATGCCTTTTTACTAATACCATTTGTCCTATATTATACTTAACCCACTTACCTCTTGCGTCGTGTCTACGTTTTCTTTGTTCACCTTTGCTGATTAAGTTTTCATTAGCCAACCGGATTTTAATGTTCACATCTGGTGTCCTACTCTCAGGTGGATAGTTGAACAGTTGTTCCAAAATTCTTGGGGGGCGTGTTCCTCTTACTAACTCATGGGGTGTATAGCCGGTGGACTCGTGGGTGGTACTGTTTAGCCAAGTTTCTACCTTTCTTACATACAATGGCCATTCGCTGTGTTTAGCGTGACAATAGGCTCTGAAGATCCTGCCTATTTCTCTCATTACACGCTCAGCCTGGTTGGACTGGGGATGATACACAGCCGTATGCTTCGTGAGGATGCCTTCCCATCCTAAGGTCTGGCGCCATCTTCCACTGATGAACTGCGGCCCATGGTCTGATAAAATTACCTTTGGCTTACCCACGTTAATCATATAGTCTTTCGTCACCTTTTCACTCAATACCTTACTGGTAGCTCTTTTCACGCTATACAATTTTACATATTTTGAGAAAGTGTCAAGCAATACAAATATATAAACTACTCCGCCTCTACCCTTCGGCAATGGTCCAAACAAATCCACAGCAACTAAATCAAAAGGTCTTTCTACCTTAATATAATTTAACTCACCTTCCACTCTGTAGTTAACCACCTTCGACTTTTGACACAAGTCACAACTCCTAAGCAGCTGTCTCACTCGCCTCTCCATATTTCTGAAAATACATGATTCTTTTAAAACATTCACACACTTTTTAGCCCCAAAATGACCATATCTTATATGACAATCCCAAATAATCTTCTCTTCCAACACTGCTGGCACCACTAATCTCCAGTCACGCTCACCCCCTACTACCTTCTTAAACAACAACCCTTTATAGATTTGAAAATATTGATTGTACTCCGAGTCATCCAACTCCGTCTCCAAACTGTGTATTATTTTCCCAGACTTACCATCTGCTCTCTGCATGGTTTGATATCCTTCAACTCTTCTCCAAAGATTCTGTCTTCTCTGCTAATCTGAAAAATTTCAATTTCTTTTAAATCCCTACCTGTTTTATTATTCTCGCAATCTACTCTGGAAAGAGTGTCGGGTACCTTATTCTCGGTTCCTTTAATATACTCCCACTCGAAGTTGTACTCCTGCAAAACAAGTACCCACCTGGTTAATCGACTGTGAGCAAGTTTACAAGTGTTGAGGAATGACAAAGCTTTATGATCGGTTTCGAATAATTGTTTTGTTGCCTAAGATGTAAGTCCTGAACTTGCTGACTGCAAACACAATACTGAGCAATTCTTTCTCCGTTGTGGTATAATTCTTTTCTGCAGGCAATAATGATCGGCTGGCGAACGCAATGGTTAGATGTTCCCTCTCCTCATCCTCCTGATACAACTCCGCGCCTACTGCTACATTGCTGGCGTCCGTCTGTAAATAAAACATTTTATCAAAATCCGGATGGTTCATCATAATCATATAACTAAATTTTCGTTTTATTTCTTCAAAGGCTCCATGCTCCACGTCTCCCAACTTCCATTGCCTGTTCTTCTGCAATACCGCACTTAACTTTGCGGTGATATGTGCGTATTTCCTTTGAAATTTCCTATAAAAGTTGCACAGCCCAAGAAAATTCTGCAGTTGTTTGATGTTTCGTGGTTCAGGGAAGCGCATAATAGATTCGACCTTGTCCGGGTTGGCAGAAATTCCTTCCGATGTAATAATGAATCCTAGAAAATTAATCTTTGTTTGTAAAAATTTGGACTTGTCCCAATTTACGGTTAAGCCTCCCATTTCTAATTTTTCTAACACATACTTTAAATGTTCTAAATGGTCTTCAAATGTCTGTGACGCTATCAAAATGTCGTCCACATATACTGTGAGAAAATCTAAATCTTTTGGTCTCAAAATTCTATCCAAACATTTAATGAAACTAGCTACGCTGGTATTTAGCCCAATACCAATGGTAGTCGCTTGAACTGATAATTTTTCCCATTAAATAAAAATGCTGTGTATGGCCTACTTACCTCTGCTAATGGCACTTGCCAATATCCGGCCGTCAGATCCAATGATGTCATGAACCTCACTCCACTAAACTTTTGAAATATTTCATTAATGGATTCCGGTGATTCTCGGTCTGGTATGATGATCTGATTTATCTTCCTTGCGTCTAAACACAATCTTACTCCTCCGTCCTTTTTAATTACCACCACTAATGGATTTGAGTAGTGAGATACTGACCTCTCGATGATTCCACCTTCCATCATCTTATCCAACTCCTCTTGCACCACTCGTCTTTTAGAGTAAGGCACTGGATAGCTCCGCTGCATGAATGGTGTGTGTTCCTTAATCTGTAACATACATTCATAATTTTTTGCCCTTCCTGGAATATCGGCAAACACTCTCTTAAACTGCTCTATTACCTGCCATAACGCTATACGTTGGCCACTCCTTATCACCTCACCCCCACTACAGAATTCATCCGCCCTTATCTCCCATACTGCATTATTAATATTGCTCATTTCATTATCAACATCTTCAAAATACTCACCCTCTCTACAAAAATTTATTTTAGTATCTAAGTTATTCTCAACTACTCGCTTCTGTAACAATTTCACACCAGTTGTTCTAACTTTATTTATCACATTTTCAAAATTAATTTTAACAGACCGATCACCCCCATCTAACTCTAATACCTTCTCTTTAAAATTTATTACAGCTTTATTTCTTTGTAAAAAATCATTTCCCGAAATGATGTCAAAACTTAACCCCTTGACTACCAAAAATGTATTATCAAAATTCATATCTCCAATTGAGAAACTTAAATGTATCTGTTTTGTCACCCGTTTACTACGTACCCCCGTGACTCCTATTACTGTAACCCCTGCTACGGGTAAAACTGGGATATTCTTTTTAAATTCTTTTAACTCACTTAAAATGTTCTCGGCTATTACTGAAATTTCACTTCCTGTATCAACAAGTGTTTTAAATTTCCTATTTTCTATTGTTACCTGGATTTCCGTGAGTCCAGCTCTCACCTCCAATGTTGTGTTGCTCTCCTCCTCCAACAAGTCAGCAATGATATCAGTTGTTATTACGTTCGATTGTACGTCTTCTATTGGTCGGACCTCATGTGCTTCCTTGAACAGTGGTCGGGTCCTATTTACCACTGTCGACTTTAGTTTTCCGGCTGTGACCTGTTGTTACTGGTGGTGGGTACCTGGTGTCCCCTTGTTGGTCCCTGGTTATGATGTGGTGTTCCTCGGTTACTCGGTGCTCCTCTATTCGTAGGTATGAACTGCTTTGGATTGTTACTCCTTGGTTCATTTCTTGGCGTTTTGCATTGGTAACAGTGTTGCATGTTGGCACGATTTCCCTTCCTGCAACTAGAACAACTCCAATCGCCTGGTTGCTGTAAATCAGTACGATAATTAAATTTATTACCATTATTATTGTAATAAGGCCTTGGCCGATTAAACTCGATGTTATGATTAGGCATATTTTGTTGAATGGGTCGTCTACCCATTTCGCGGTCATTGATGCTTTGTAGTATATCTAATACTTTTTCAAGCTCATCTAAATTTTCTATTTCTTTGGTCATTAGAGTAACCTGCACCTCTCTTGGTAAGTGCTTACTCACGTATCTAACAAATGACTTAAATGGTATGGGCGGCTCTAAATATTTTGCCTCGTTATACAATTTGGTTACATATATTGTAATGTTATTGTTATTAGGGTTACGTCCCATGAAATTACCCGCTCCTATAATGCGGCTTCTTAAAGTCTCCTGCTCTTCTTCCGTCCAATATTTACCCTTAAATGCTTTTTCAAAAGTGTCATAACAATCCCATTCTTACCTATGAGCCTCAGCCCATATTACTGAATTGCCCTTGAAACATTTGACTATTTTACTTAATTTCACTTCCCAACTACTACTACTAAAATAATTGTAATCCCGTGTCTGATTTAAAAAACGCATGGGATGTATCACCCTGTTTTCATGGCTAAAATTCTCTAGTTCTATTTCATTATAGAAATCCCTAGTCACTATTACTCTATCATTAATACTTGAAATATTTTTATGAATTTCCCCCCGTAACTCATTTTTTACACTGGTTAAACTATTAGCAATTACATCATATTTATCATGCACATCCATATTATTTTGTATAGCTAAATCATCAATTTCTTTAATCTTACTTTGTAACAGACTTAATCTACTCTTGGTATTTCTTTCATGTTCTGATATTGTATTATCTATAGTTTCGATATTCTTTGTAATATCTACTATATTTGATTCAATTTTCTCTAAATGACTGCAAAACATTTGTTTTCAGTTCTACTTGGTTACTCACTTCAACATTGGTTTTAATCTCTATTTGACTTTCTACAAAAGTTAAACACTTCTGTTCTATTTCTGTATTTTGTGACTCTAACTGGCTTTTAACTGTGTCATTAACTGTCTCATAAATTAGATCAATTTTAGTATCTAAATTACTAATTTTGTTATGGAATTTCTCATTAACAATTTCTAATGTGGTTTTCTGGATGTTATCACAACGTGTTTCTATAGTGTTAATTCTCTCATCAAAATGATAATTTTGGCTTTTAATTTCTCTCTTTATTTCATCAAACTTCTCATTGAAATCACTTTTAATTTGAACGTTTTGTGTTGTACTTTCATTTTTTATTTCAGTTTTGAAATTATTAAAATTTTCATTCTGTTTATCAAATTTTAAATTAGAATCTCTTTTTTGTTCATCAAACTTCGCGTCTAACTTTAACAATAATTGCATCATTGCATTAATCTCATCTGGTTTATTTTCTGACCTAGTGGAGATGGATGTATTGACTTTATCTGTCTCTACAGATGCCAGCATATCAGGCTCGTCAATCTGGCTAGTTTGTGTTGATTGCACATCCATCTCACTAGTCATATCTACATCAGTTGTACTGATTTCTAATGTTATATAGTCATTAGTACTCATTTTTGCTATTTTATCTTGCTAAAACATATATGTTTATAACCTAGAAATTTGACCCTCTTGTATTCACGTGTTTGCGTACTTTCGCAATTACTTCAGGTAATTATTTCGCTTTCCTGGTAGGTATTACTCCACATAAAATTACGTTTTATGTAGAGTCCCTGTTATTTTGGGAGCTATATGTGATAATACAAATCTTGTGTCACATAAAATTAACTAATTTTATAATAAACATTGAATAATTATCGGGCGCCGTGTTGCCAGATTGTGCAACAACATAGATATTAGGCTTACCTTTCGGTCCAGTATTCGTGTAGACGAACCAGTAATTGCGAAATATACCTGAAATAACTCACTCGTACTTGTATTTTTTACCAATGACATTACCTTTTATTATCAAAAAGACTCTTAAGTACATATAAAATGATTCTATTGAACTATGTGCCAAACACGCACGTTACTATGCCTCGGGGCGTAGTCCATTTATTTTGTAAACATTAATAAGAAGTAAACATTGTAAACATAGTATAATATAGTATAATACCTGCACAACCCAGCACTTAAAAGATTTAGGTCTCTCTCTCTCTCTCTCTCTCGTACAATTTATTTTATTTTGAGCTCATTTAAATTTTGAATTGGTTTAAAATTGGTCATTATAATAATATTGAATGAATGTTCAATTGGTCATTATTCCACAATGATGTTGATTTACTTGAAATAATAAAAAGAAAATATTGGAACGATCTCACCAAATTATATTGGACAGGTCTCACCGCACTGCTAATATACGTCGATCATGCACAATCTGTTCCTTCTTTACATCGATTTCGGGCCCACACCGTCGTGTCTACCCACGAAAACACTTTGGGCAGATTCTATATGCACGCAGTTTTTGACGATCCATCGGCCGATGACACCTGTTCAATTCCTCACCGCCCCAACATTTCTGATATTTTAGACAGTTATTTAACCACTTTTGGTGGTGTAAAAGTTAAAATTCACACTTAGTGAACCTCTTGCCGGCCGGCTAGGTTCCCACTTCAGGATGAAATGACACAGAGTCTTTGTTTCACATTGCGTAGGTGGGGCAAAAACTACGTCATCAGGCTTTTGTTTGTTGTTTACAGTCTCGAGATGTTTACAGAAAATGTGCATTCCTTCCACTGACGTCATCAGGGCTAGTCACTTTATCTCTATCTGTGACATACGTTTTTTTGCTGTGTTTGCCATTTCACAATGAAAACGATCGAAATCCTGTCAATTCACATCTGCGTTTTATAAAATAATTATATAGTCCACTCACCGAAACTTTACAGGGATTATGAAATATTTAAATAATTATTACCAAATAATTGTTAAAAATAAATGAATACAATAATTATGGTCTTTTGTACCATGTTTTTATAAATTTAGTATTGTACCATCACAGAACCTTTTGCCATAAAAAACATTCTTTGTGGGCTACCTTTGTGGGCAAGATAGAAGGGTATATTAATAATAGTTTACATGAATCCACTAGTTACAGCCCATGTGAGTTAATGTTTCAGCGAAGGTCGCCACGCATATTAGAAGAGCTAGTAAAATTTCCAACCCGGACGGAAATACCACATGATAGGAAACTGGTAATCACTAGGGAGTGCCTGCTGAGTAAGGCTGAACAGCGGAAACGGAGACATGACTGGAATTTAACACCCATACAATACGAGGTAGGACAACTAGTATTAATAAAAAATCATGATCAATCATCAGCGTTGGACAAAGAAATTAAAAAATTCTTCCTATTGTATGACGGTCCATATGCGGTTAGCCAAGTGAAAATGGAGAATGCTTATGTTTTAGTAGATTTGCAAACTCGAGAAATAAAAGGAACTTATAATGTGACCCAATTAAAAAAGTATTATCTAGCTGAGTGATGATAAATATATTTGTAATTATTAAAATTTTCATACATAGACAGACATTTTATATTTTACTATGATTTATACACACGTTATGGTATTTTAAAAGTAGAAGGGATCCTCCCCATTTTCAGGCGGTCACAGATTCACCACCTCTGATCGTGGTTTTTGGCATTCTGGAGGAAGACCATGGTTGACGGTAGCCCCGCAAAGGGTGAAGTCAACGATGGTCCTAATCCACAAATTGGTGTAAACTAGAAATTTAACATTATCCTTGAACGGGGAGTGGGACCCCTAGTTTCGTGGAAAGGTAAAAAAAAAAAAAAAAAAAAAAAAAAAAAAAATCCACGAACTACAGTAGGTTGTTTTAGAAATTGAAACTGGAAAATTATAAAAATTTTAGCAAAAAAAGAAAAAAAAAGAAAAAAAGCATGAAACAACCGAAATTATGTAACTTGAATACTTAACTTTTCAAGAAGTTGTTTTCCTTCAGAAAACAAAATGTATTGTACTTTTAAGGTAAATTTGTAAGGTGATCCATTGTTGTAGTTCCTATTTTGGTCATAGAGAAAAAGTTTGGACTTGCAAAGGTGTCTGTGTAAGAAATGTGTTAAATAAAATAAAAACTTGTTTATCATATAAGATATGCGGGTAATTTTGGGGGGTAGAGTGGTGTTTATAGAAGTGATATAATAATGGAATGTAGGGACTGCTATTGTAGAAAGATTTAGTTTAGTTATTAGTGTGCTATCGCTGTGGTGGCATGTGCCGCAGTAGATAGCGGAAAGTGTTGGGGGTAACAGAGAGTGTTACCTCCATCGGAGGCCAACATGGCGTAAAATGCACGGCACACCCTTTTTTACAATTTTATATTGTATACTGATAAACTGCCATGCCGTGCAGTTAAATGATGATGATAACATGCCTGAAAGTAGAGTTGATTTCCCCGACTTTTCGCGCGATTACTGCCTTACCAGCACTAATCGTGGTTTTGGCTAGCGGTCAGCTATGGCCATAAATTAAGAACCTTGACCATAGCTGGCTTGAAATTGGTTTATATTAGAAATTAATGGGGGTGAAACTAGGGGAAATCCTGGAAACTATGGAACAGCGGCTGCCACCCTGTTCGAGGAGGAACAGCAAGGCCAGGTGGTAGACCCGTATTAAGGGTGTGTAATTATGTAACAAAAGATATGTTGATATCTAAATCTTTCAAATGTAACGCTGAAGCAAGGACACGGAGATGACAAATTCCTCCACCTATGCTGTCCTTGTGGAAGCACATGGGCGCAACAGTCCAACAGAAAAAAAAAACAATAGTGTGTGTGGCTGGGAGGTTGCTCAGGGGAGCAACGAATTAAAATTTTGTAACCTAAAGATGATAACTCGCTCTTGCACTAATTCAGTAATTATATTATGATTTGATAAATAGGTGTTCATATGTTTATTATACTGTGTTTATTCTGTCTTATAAATGTATTATTTTATCGTGTTAGAGTTAAGTGTTGATAAAATGTGTAATTTGTATAATTTTGAAATGTGTTTATGGTAAGGTCATTCACCTTGCTAAGAAAATCAGTTTGATCAGCTGTACAATATCACTTATAAACGATTTGCAATTTTTTCAAGTTAGTTAAATATTTGAATATGAGGAAGATGGGATGTAATTAATGTTTGAAGAATGATTTTAATGTGTTAAAAGATTTTAATTTAAATGTGAAACCAATTAAAGCTATAAAATGTGTGATGTTGATTAACTTAAATGTCAGTTTTATTGTTAATTGTAATAATACTATGTCAATTTTAAATGTCTTATTTTATTATGTTTGAAGGTAAAAAATTTTAAAGATGAGTAATGTATTTTATGATGTAACCTATGTATAGCCTGTGTAGGTCAAGGTTGTTGACTTGACCCAGTTTGATCAGCTGATGGGTAATGTTGTAAACTAGACCAGTTTTGGCAATGAAGTAATGCGAATTTTGTCGTTGAATTAATTTAAATAATTTAAAATATTCTTAATATTGAGAAAAGTACATTTTAATAAATTTAAATTTTTTTGATTTTTTGTGCCTGCCATCTAATTGATGTTTTGAATTTTGATTGTGTTATTGTTAATGTGTATTACTAGGGTTTTATTGAATTATATTGTTTAGTATGTATGTATAATCACATGTTAGGATAAATGGATTCATGTTTTAAATGGATGTTCAATTTGTTTGTTTTTCTGAGTATTAATAGTAATGAAGAAAATTGATAAATGTAGATAACAGATTTTTTTTGGTTTTGATGAAAATAATAATAATAGAACAATCTGATTTTGAACTTAAAAGAATTGGGAATTTTAAGATAAATATTTTGTGACTTTAAATGATGAGTTTGTTTATAAGATATTATGCGAGTATGTACAAGCCCAGTAACTGCTAAAGGCAGCCCAGTGTGCATGGCAAGGGGGAACATATCGGTTGAGGATCTGGCATGGTATAAGGCTAGGGGTTTGGATTTTGGGGTGGCATGTTAGAGGGTTAGGTGCGCTGTGGTGCGTGTCTGTTCGATTTTATGGTGTTGGGATCTCGGATAGAGAAGTCCAGTAATCTCGTTCAGATGCGGCCATAGTCACCGAGCCAGGGGGGTTGTTTACCCATGATGTGTTAGAGCTAATGGGGGGTTGTTGGCACCATATCCTCTCCGATCCTCTTAGGGGTTTAGCAATGAGGTTTCTTCTGTTTCGACAGAAGATATCTCATTGGGGGGGGGGGTATTGTAATGGGACAAAAGAAGGGGCTTTTTATTTTATTAAATTTGAGGTTTTATTTTATTAAATTTCACAATTCATTTCCATCTGTGTGGTCCGTCCCATGGCAATATGAAGCGTAGTTAGAACAAAGAAACGGTACGCTGTAGCTGGGTGATGAAACAATGCAAAGGAATGTGCGAGTCGATGATTCTTAGAATTTTGCGATTGTGTGACACCTGCGCCCAAACGCACTCACATCGGCGGAGCACAGATGACGCCAAGAAACACAAAACCAACATGGCCTGGTGGTGAATTCTTTTTAACATGTGCGTTTATGACGGCGGAAATGAAACTTAGTCCGGCCTACATTGGTGACGTCGACCAGTGCTCACTGAATATCGTCGACGTCAAATACACGAAAAACCCATGTGCTGAATGAACAGTGACGGACGATTCGATCATAACATAAGGCATTGTAAGTTCCGCTATGCCTAACTTATGGTGGGAGACTTTGTTGGTGAGGCTCCTCCCAGTTGAATAAAACTCTCAGCCCGGCCGGGTGTGAAGTAAAAAAACTTGTGCACGTAAAACCTAAAATTATTCTGTAGAAAGTGATCACCAGTAATTAAAGTGAATAAAATAACAGATAGAGTCAGTGAAGTCAATAGGATGAAAAATAAAAATGGGAACAGTAAAAGATTTCGGCCTTAAAACACACGCGGTACAGTGCAGTGAAGGAGTGATGCCGTTTGGTAATCCAGCATCGTAATTTCATTTTAAAATGTTCCAACTAAATTAATCAATTAAATGGGGTTTTGGAAAAGGTATGTGAGTTGTGCGTGAACAGACTGGGCGGTCTAATTAGTTTAATAATTTTTGTTAGTTTGTTTAGTGTATAAGCATTAGTGTTAAATGGTGTAACAAATTTGGCTTCCTGTATAACGTAAGTAAAGTCAACGACATACAATGAGTATTACAGTGATACATAAAATAAATTGTTTGATACCTTTTAGATGTTGAAGTAGATAAAATAAAACAGGTTTAATTTCACATATCAAGATGTATTGGTTATTGCGTTTACCTATTTCTCTCTGCTAATGAGTACACCATACGAGACCCTGGAAGTTTCACGAAAGGTAGGTAATACAAAAAAAATCAATATTTCAATATTAATAATTTTTTCTTAACTCGTAACGTTTTAATATTGTTAAATTATTGAATAAGGCCTTTTCGAAATTATTATAATTTCATCATCAGTTCACACTAAAATGTTCTTGTTGTGATGTCTTCTTTTATATGTATAAATGTTGTTATCTGTGGAAAGTTCAATATGAAGTGCAGTAAGATGTAATGGACACAGATAACAACATTTATACATATAAAAGAAGACATCACAACAAGAACATTTTAGTATGAACAGATGATGAAATTATAATAATTTCGAAAAGGCCTTATTCAATAATTTAACAATATTGAAATTTTACTGATTTTGGTGGTATGTATATAATAACAAATAAAAATTGTTCACACGCAATAAAATGTCAACTAATATAAAACACAGTTGTATTACAATTATACCGCCCAATTATAAAACACAACACTTCACTAATAACCACTTGAATGCACACAGTAATCACTTGTAATCGCCCGACAATAAAAACTGAACTGAGCGTCCCTGCGTACCTGTATTTATACCCTGCCAAAAATCTAGATTATTCCACATACTACGTAGGATGCTCTACACTATGACATAATTGATTGCGGCCTTGACACAGTGCGTGCATCGCATGAATTCTGGCACAGTCTAGCAAATGCGCTGAGAATCACGTACGCCACAACATTCAGCTAGATTCCTCTGAAACATTCGATAAACACGTAGATTGTTCTGTAATGTCGTAACAGTACTATTTTATAATAGTAGTACTGATCAACTTTCGACTTTCAGGATGGTTGTAGAAGAAGATTTTCTCATTGCAATCAGCAATGTATAGTTCATTTATATTGTTACTGAAATCATGTTTACTTATATCATTCATGTTTGTATTGTTACTGAAATCTATAAATCATATTATTGACTGTGTGGAGGCTAATAATTTTATAAATAATTTATGTAAAGGTGGATGCTGAAAGCAGGCCTACTCCTATGGGCCCGCCACCAACCTCCCATTTCCATGTGTTATCGGACACCCCATCAGGTCTTCAGCCTGTGAACCCACCCAAGACTCCACAACCATCAGCTGCTAAAACATTACTCGATATGGAAAAGAAAGTGGATGGAACACCGAGGAAAACTGATGGTGATCTTGGAACAAACTTTGGTCTTAAACTGGATCAGTAAGTATCACAATTTTTATTTAAATTAATGGATTACATATTTCATTAGTGTTCTTGTAGCACAATAACTTTGTGCTCCCTATTTGAGAGTATAATTTGTTTGTACGCGTGCACAAAATATATTGCCAACCATGCTGTCACACAAATTCCAGTTTTAGTGGTGAAATGTCAAACTACTTAGAAGCTTAGGTACAGTGTGCAGAGTACTATGAGTAAATTATAATTTTAATTATTGTGTTATAAACAATTACATTATTTAAACCATTTTATGTTATTTGGTGTGCAACAGTGTTATGCGAATTATGTGTAGGTCACTCAGAGTTTGAGTTAAAACTTTTTGGTTATTAGATTAACAATGCTAAAGAAAATTTTAAATTTAATGTAGTGGTTTTAAATTTAATAAATTTATGAAAAACAAAGCAGAAAAACGGAGTGTTACGTTATTCACTACAAACACATTAAAAGGATTGCAGATGCAGTCAGCATGTCTTTGACACATATGCAGTTTAAATATGAAAAAGGAGGTAGTTATAAGTCAACCACAGGCAAAAAATAGCTGAAGAAGGCATTGCAGCCACAACTGCGTCATAACGAGGGGAACACAACGGCTCATTCCTCATGTGCCAAAATATATGTATGCTATTAATTTATTGCAAACTATTCGAAGTAACAGATTATAAAATAATCATACATGTTTGATCAAAATGTATTAACAAATTCGGAAATCCTTAAATTTGTATAAGGTATTTAAAAATAATATCAGAACGAAACCCCAAAATTTATATAAGGTATACTTTAAAAGACAATTCTTATATAAAGCAACCGCCTGTGTAAAAGTGCTTAATAAAAATAATGTTCATTCAACATTTTTAATAATAAATTATTTTTAATTATTTACAATTAATAATAAGAAAAAACTGGTAAACACTATGGTATTAATTTTTCTTGCCTATTTGTTGTCTGATTCTTCACTTGTACTTGAATTTGAATCTTCTCCTGTGGAAATAATTATTTTTCCATGTCTTCATTTATAACATGGCCCATAATCTAGTACTGGTCTTCAGTTTTTTTTATGTGCACAACACTTTTTCATTTATCAGTTGTAAAGTAAAATTTCAAATATTTTTTTGCATGGTGGGGGCGAGAGCCTTCTCCACCAACCCAGTATATGTGTACGGAAGGATGCTTTTTGACACCATGTAGAGTCCAAAATCTTGTGAAGCTCATATTTTGCGTAGATACATTTGACTGTGAGGTAACTGGAAAATTGGTATCCTCAGTTTCAACACATAGACAGTAGTTACAACTACAGTCAGATTTTATGGAAGAAAAACAACCCATAGAGAAAAAATTAAAAACTTGATTTCAAGTAAAGCAGTATGAAAATCAGTAGAGCAATGCTAATAGAATCTCAGAATGTATGCAGTAAAAACAGTTTGTATTTGACACCAATAACAGTAGATGGCAATCATACAGTACTATGTGATTAGAGTGTCTGCAGTGTAATTACAAAGAGAAAATAAGATAGAAATTTAAATTCCATTTATAATTTAAAATAAAAGAATAAACGAAAGCTGCAGATAAACAAAAGTTTAAAAATAAATAAGTAAAGTGAAATTTAATACAGATTAATATAAAATTCACTATGCAACGATACAGTTAAATATTTCTTAAAACAGTTATCATGTGTTAATAACAGTGCAGTTGTATATGATGATAAAAATGATAGGCCAAGAAATTATCAGTTGTGCCACACTGCAGATATCGACAACGTAGATGTATATTGATAACAAGCAGACATGTGGTGACAGTTAAATTTTCAAATATTTGACACATTCCTAATTCCATCGTAACACAAAGCAGTAAAGAAAGAATTGGTGAGTTGGAAAACATTTTCTATGAGCTGATAGTACATTTACCGGAGTAGAATTATTAGACAGTTGGTACTTCTGATTTGGTACATTCAGTTTTCTGCGCTGATGTCTCCATAGTGTAATTTTATTGTGCTCCAAGTATACATTATACTAGTACTTTATTAATGTACATTAAAACTTTTTGTCATATTATAACGTATTAACGTTATAATATCGGGAACCTGGTTAATTGGCTCAGATCAATTAATCAGGCTGCCATAATATTATCAAACTCATAATTAACTGAAATATAAACAAACGCTAAATAGGATCCCGTTAATTGAGGAATATTGACAGGGGTTTGTAGATTTATTCACTCACCTTTTTGGACCATGACATCTCTTTATTACATACTGTTTTAACATCACAGAAGTAAGTTAAGTTCTGAACCACAGAAGTAGAACTTCCGTGTCACGTGTGTGTAACATATCCTCGGCGAATCGGCACTTCTATCGGTTGTGCAGGGTGGCTTGGAGATCTTCTGGCTATCGTGTGTTGATGAAATTTGATGTCATTCCTAAAGATGAGTAGTCTGTCTGTTCTGTAGATTCTTGTGGTCGGTTTTGGGTTGTAACTTTCACTGGTGTTCACATTGTTGTACCGCACATATTGCTTATGGTTAACAGTTACATTCTAAAAGTTTAACATCACATTTAGGTGATGTTAGTTATCTATAGAGATGTCATCGTTGCACATTCAAGTCATTTACAACATTCACATCCTCCGGCTATTACACAAGCTTTTTCTAGTTTACATGTTTTATATTGTCTACATAACTTTCTGTACGCTGTTTCACCAGCGGAGTCTCTGATTCAACTGAACTAACTAACTATAGGGGTAATGGGGCTGTCCGCGCGCGGGTAGTTTCTCAGTGCGAAAAGTAGTTCTCAATTATTATTAATTGTTTTCCTTTAATTTGATTACAACTTAATTACATTACTCTATACTTTTATTATTCATTATGTGACGCGGGGGCGTTATGGATTTATTGAGTTTCTTAAATCTAATTTTATTAACTGCCACATTGGCAAATCGGCATGTTACTACCGGTTTGGGGCACGGAGAAAGGGTTCATCAGTACCTTATTAAATTATTTTAGTATTATAAATTTTTTTTTATTTGTGGGATTTAGACGTATTAAATCGTCACATACTCCTCCACTTTAAGGAGGACACAGGGTCAGGGACCGATGTGTTTTCAACGGGGAAATAGACTAGAATTGCACTGGGAGTTTGCTCGGAATTTCCGTGTGAAATTCCTTTCTCTCTTTAAGCAATTTCCTCATGAGGTTATGAATCACTCTAAATTCACTATTTACTATTAGCAAGAGATACAATACCATATTAACTAATACTTAAAATACATAAAATTCAAAGTTCATAAAATATATAAAATACACAAAATTCACCTTAATTCTACTACTTAAGACTACTACCGGTTTTTTTCTGTTTAGCTTTGTGTTACTCTTTTCATGGAGTTACTCTTCACAGAGTATGTTTCACATCCTTACTGTGTTTCCTTTTCTCTTTCAAGGATTTCGTTGAATCGTGGTTGACGAATCATTTTATTAAAGTACTTGTAAAGTAATAGTAAAGTACTTGTAAAGTAATTGTGAAGTAACGTTACTTATATTCTTTGTCAGCTGACTTCTCATCTTTGCTTATTCTTTCTCGGTGAACAGGATCTAAGGTTGATCAGGCCTCATTCCTATTTATACGAATTGGTAATTAAGTAGTGACTCAATTACTATATAGCAAATATACGTCTTAATACATTTATCCTTCTTTACTTCGTTTCTTTTCTTGCTCACTAGCATTTTTATTTCCGTGATAATATTTTATCTGGGAAACATGACTTCTACGTACATAATTATTTGTAGTGGGTTCATACAGTGCTACGGTTACGGGAGTTAAGTATCTGTAAATTTTGTAAGGGCCATACCATCGGTAAGATAGTTTGGAGGTGGTCTTATCAACTGCACTACTCGTCGGGTGAGTTTTGTACATCACTAAGTCTCCGACTTGATACTTTACTTCTTTACTATCCCGCTCGTGATATTTTCGCGATTTTCTCAAGTTCATTCTCAAGTTAGCGCGAGCTTCGTTCCATATCTTTTTTATATTTGTACCACTGATTTCGTGGGGTAGCAATTCATGTATTTTCCACTTTGTGGATAATGGGTGATTCGGTTTATATTTATACAACAAATCAAAGGGTGTCGATTTATGTCCTTCATGATATGCTGAATTGAATGCAAATTGTATCCAGGATAGGTTCTGGTCCCAAGATGTTTGGTCTTTTGCATGGTAGGCTATTAAAGCGGATTTTAGGTTTCGCAAATACCTTTCAGCTATATTACCTTGTGGACGATACTCTGTAACGGTAATGTGGTCTGTACCTAGTCTGAAACACATGTCCTTGAATTCTTTGGACTTAAACTGGGGTCCGTTATCTGACACTAGATGTACAGGTGTACCGAAGTCTTTAAATAATCTATCTTGCAAAATCTTCACGGTGGAAGATGCTAACGCTCGTCGCATGGGATACATCCAGACGAATTTGGTAAATGAGTCTACACAAATGAGTAGCATGGTATTACCTGAGTTTGAACGTGGGTAGGGGCCAGAAAAGTCTAAGTAGATTTTTGAAAAGGGTGTCGTGGGAGTCTCCGAGAATAATTTACCTATGTGGCTGTTTCTCGCTGGCTTGCTCAGTGCACACAACTTACACTGTTTTACGAATTTAGCTATCTCGCTGTTCATATTTTCCCAATGGTATTCTTTTCGAATGCGATGTATCGTTTTATTTATTCCCATATGTGCTCCAATGGTGGATGAGCGGTAGTATTCCATAAGCATTGGTTTAATAATATCCGGGGCAATTATTCTCAAGGATTTTCCATTAGCTACTTTATAACATAATACTCTCTTACTCAATATATATTTCTCTGAATTATTTCCTTTATCTAACTGTTCTGTTATCTTATTTAAATACGGGTCTTGTTGTTGATACTGAGCTATATCAGTAAAGGCAAGGGGGAATTCAGAAATTAGCGTATTGATTATCGATGTCTCACCACTTTCCTTATTTTCGGATATTTTATTAGGCGGCTGGAACATACGGGACAGTGTATCGGCAACTACATTTTGGGTGCCACGAATTTGTTGTACCTTAAACTTGTAACAATTTAATCTCAATACCCATCTTCCGATACGACCTAACTGTTTAGGGTGATTGAATAACCAAGATAAGGCTTGATTATCAGTTTCTAACAGAAATTCTTTATGTTCTAAAAAGGGTTTGAATTTCTCAAATGCGAATACTACAGCTAAACATTCTGATTCGTATGCGGAGAATTTCTTTTCCTGGTCGGTTAGAGTTTGCGAGGCATAACTGATCGGTAATCTAGAATTATCTACTTCTTGATATATTACTGCTCCTAGTGCTACACTTGAACTGTCAGTCTGTACTACAAATGGTTTGGTGAAATCAGCTAATTGTAATACTGGGGGTGATATTATGCTTTCTTTCAGTTTTTCAAGTGCAGATTGGTGTTGTGGAGTCCATTCAAATTTTGCTCCTTTTTTTCTTAATGCGTTCAATGGTGCTGCTATATCAGCTAGGTGAGAGATATACTTGTGGAAGTAATTTATCATTCCCAAAAATCGGGCTATTCCTTTTGTATCCCGTGGTGGTAAAAATTCTCTGATAGCACGGGTGCGTTCTGGGTCTATGCTTACCTTTCCGTCGGCCTTTGCTATGTGACCTAAAAATGAAAATTGTTTAACAGCAAAATTTACTTTACTCGGGTTTACTGTTAATCCGGCTTTCTTTAGTCGTGATAATACTTCACGTAAATGATGAAGATGTTGATCCATAGATTCGCTGTAGATTACTATGTCATCTAGGTAGTGATATACAAATTTAAATTTTACGTCGTGGAATATTTTCTCTAACAATCGGCTACATACAGAACTTCCTTGGGATATTCCAAAGGGTACTCTAGTAAATTGGTACAGATTAAATGGGACGGCGATGGTGGTTAGGCGTTTGGATTCTTCCGATAGCGGTATTTGATGAAATGCCTGATTGAGGTCTATTATGGTGAAAACTTTAGCTTTTGTAAAGTAATGGAAGGCGCTGTGGATGTCGGGGAGTGGTATGGACTCGAATTCTATCCTTTTATTTAATTGTCTATAGTCCACAACTAATCTATGTTTATCGGTGCCTTTAGGTACTAAAAACGCAGGAGATGAATATGGTGAAGTGGAAGGTTCTATGACTTGTTGTTCTAACAATTTATTGATTTGATTTCTCATTATTTCCATTTTTGGTGGAGATAATTTGTATGGGTGCAGTCGTATTACTTTATTGTCACTCAGGTTGATCTTGTACTCTATAAGATTCGTTAATCCTAACTTTGGGGTGAGGACGGTGGAAAATTCTTTTATTAGTTTCTGTATTTTTAGTCTATCTTTACTTTCTAAATGGTCTAATTCAGACTCGTGGTGTTCTAGGTGCGTTGCAGAAGTTTCCATCTCTCCACTGTTATTTATTTCATAATCAAAATTATATTTTTGAGTACGGTCGAATCTAAAATAATACTGCTTATCGTACATGTCAAGAATTATACCTGTTTTACTGATAAAGTCCGCTCCCAATATTAAGTTTGGTCCTAATTCGTCATATACTAACACTGGAAAATACCACGTTAAATTTTTAATTTTTAGTTAATCGTAACGCTGAGTTTTATGATTAAGTTTTGTTTGTTAGCGGTAGCACATTTTATGTTCACCGGTTGACTACGTTTAACAAGATTATGTCTAGCTAATGTATTTGCTAGCTGTTGGCTGATTAAGCTCCGTGTCCATCCAGAATCAATTAATCCTTGTGTGGTAGTAACGCCAAGGTCTACTTGTATGTATGGTAATTGACACATACTGGACTTGCATGTAGTTATTGAGTTGCATTTATTGATAAATCTCTCTACGTAGGGGTGTAATTTTTTTTTATTATTTTTTTTGTTTCCTCTTTTGTATTCCCGGGTTTTACCTATTTTCACGATGCTGCGGAAGACACAGGATTTCGGATCTCCCTGCCTTACATGTTTTTTGAATAAGGGGGTTTTTGGTAGTGCTGTTTCTGTTTACAGTCTCTACTTATGTGTCCTAATTTCCCGCAGTTATTACATCTTTTTCCTCTACTTACGGTATCACTCGTATTCCGTTCAGGTTTCAGCTGATGATTCGATTTAGTTTGGTAGTGAGAAGTTTCAGGAATTCAAAATGGTCGCCTATCACGGTGTGTTCTTGTATCTGATACCAGGTGTTGTGTTTCATTTCTACGTTGTGTCTGGGGGAATAACGCACGTCGGTTCTGATCCGAATACCATACGTTGGATGAGTGGATACTGCATTGTTCTAATTCTGCGAACGTGTTGGGCTTATTTATAAGTGCTAAGCGAGATCTCTTCCGGGGATAATCCTACCAAGATCGTTTCTACTAACTGCTTTTCGCTCCAGTTTACTTGCAGTAATAATGAAGCTTCTCTTATTTCAGAGATATAGTGGGCGAGTCTCTCGTGAGCTCCTTGTATTCGGAGTACTATGTTTCGTCTCAGCTCTTTGTAAATTCCCGTTGGAATAAAATGTCTTATCAGAGTTGTATGGAGTTCTTCTACTGGATGTTGTGAACTTAATGACTCCTTTACACGGTCCTTTAATGGTGGTCTACATTTGGGCAGAAGGGCTTGTAATATTTGGCAATCGCTTAGTTGCTGTAACTCTTTTATTTGTAACAGATATTTTATGAAAGCTAATAGTTTGGTGATACTCAATCCATCGGTGATTGGGATTTCTGATCAAATTTTTTCGACGGGGTGAGTTATCTTTCCGTAGAGGTCCGCACTAAAGTTTACGTGAGACATTCTAGGATGTTCCGATACTTGATTTGTCATCGCTGAGGGTGGTAAAACATACTTGTTGGTGAGATTGTGGTGAGCATTGGGAAGTGGTGCTTCAGCTATCGGTAGGGTATTCACATTGCTATTCAGCAGCTGATCATTACTCGGTTCTATCCTCGATATCGGGGGGGGGGGGGATTCGAAATTCACGATAGTGGGTCGCTGTTCTAGAGTAGGTGATTGAAATGGTGAGATATATAATTTAGTCAGAGCTTCTTCAATTTCCTCCATTTTAAATGAGTCAGACTTTCTACGTAATTCTCTTATTATTGCTGTAATGCTTCATCAGCAAATTTTTGCACATCTGTGGGAATTACAGTAACTCCGGGCCAGTTTATTAAATTATTATCTGATGGGTTATTATCTATTAAATTAAATTATCTGATGGGTTAAATGCTCTGTGTGGTACGTAAGATTATAGCGGGTGACTTCTCATCGTGCAGAGATTGTGATATTGAGGTCAGTTCCTTATACTTAGCATAACATGTTTCTCTTTCGCTATCAAGATCTATTTCGCTTAATCGACCTAACTGTGCGGGTGTATCTGGCCTACTTTCGCGTAACGTTTTGCGTAGTTCCGCGACCGTTACGTTTGCGTAAGGTAGCCCACGCAACAGTGCTTCATAGCTTAATTCATCTTTTAACAATAAATCTGGATTGAATTGAGCCATGCTCTTAAGATGATAAGTCTTATACACTACTTATTCTACTTATACTAAACACTCTATTTTACTATCTTTAGGTTTAGTAAAATTTAAATACATGAGAGATATTTACAAATAGATGATACGAGAGAATCGAATCTCGCCTGAGAGAGAGAGAAGAGGAATCTCACACAGACATAATATATTTTAACCATATGTTGTTACTGGGCAAGGGGAGTCCCGCGCTTTGTATTAGACAATAGAGGCAGGCAGTGTATTGTCTAGCTCGACTTTGCAGCTGATAACAATGGGATTGTTTCCTATAGACTGTAACACGTTATTTTCCTGTCCACGATTGTCGTCAAACCGACAGGTTGGAGAATGACTTTTTGTGCAGGAAAGAACCTGGGGTTACAACATTTAAATATCCTTACCTATATTATTTTGCGTAATAATGATTATAAAACTCTTTATCCTAATTTATGATTTTACTTATTTTAATACGAGTTCTTATTTTGATTTTTTTTAATTATTTATTTTTATTTCTTACTATTAACCCTCAATGTTAAGTTCTAATTTTTTTTTTTATATTTATTATCGTAGTTCCAAGTAGTCTTTATTATTTTACTTCATGCAAGAGGGAGAGATTTTAAATTAACATTTTAGTTAAACTAACAGAGCGAATAATTCTACAAAGTATTAAATGACAATAGCAGAAATAGGCAGAGCAGAGTGGCGCATTTTATAACGTCTTAACGTTATAATATCGGGAACCAGGTTAATTGGCTCAGATCAATTAATCAGGCTGTCATAATATTATCAAACTCATAATTAACTGAAATATAAACAAACGCTAAATAGGATCCCGTTAATTGAGGAATATTGACGGGTTTGTAGATTTATTCACTCACCGTTTTGGACCATGACATCTCTTTATTACATACTTCAAATAATTGATACTGGAGGCCTTTACTTGATGAAAATCCATTATTAAAGAATAAAAGAAAACTAAAAACTTGTTTTCGAGATTTTCACTCTTCATATATTTTAAAATTAATATACCACGACAGCTGTTTCGGCACACAATGCTTTCTTCAGATGGCAAGAGCTGACTAGTAACGTACAATAAAATATCACACAAAGCCAGTGCTATGAGAAACGATAATCGACTTAAGTTCGAACATTAAACAATACACATTACATATACACAACTATATACAAATTAGAAAGGAACATACATTTACTTATATAATTTCAAATTTAAAAGCGGAGAGCTATTTAAATCAGTTTGGTTGTTCAAAAGCAAACCTAAATCTTTACGCTTATTAATTTCAAGGGCTTCAAGTAAATCAAGTTTTTTACCTTTGTCCAATACATGTAAAATTTTAAAGTTATCATTAAAATTATGATCTTTTTCCGACAAATGATTCGCATAATTAGATTTACCATCCTGATATCTCAAACTGTAATTGTGATCGTACATTCTTTTTGAAAAAGACCTTCCAGACTGGCCAATATAAATTTTGTCACAAGACCCACACGATAACTCACACACTCCTGACATTTGGAGTTTCTCTACTTTACTCTTATTATTCTTAATATATCTACCAAGAGAAGATTTCGTCCTAAAAGCTATATTTACATGTTTTTGAGTAAAGTATTTACCAATTTTATTCGATACAGTACCTATGTCATTAAGTGTGTGGAATTTTTCCTTGTGTTGGAATAGGATACACCAATCTTAATGTTTGTGAATATAGTTTTTTATTCAACAACTGATCTATTAGACTTGACTGATAACCATTGTTAACTGCTATTTGTTTTATAATGCTAAGTTCTTTTTGAAAATCTGAATCTAAAAGTGGGATACTAATAAGTCTATGTATATAACTATGAAAAGCTGCTAACTTGTGTGAGTATGGATGTGCAGACGTGTTGTGTATAACCATATCCGTATGCGTAGGTTTATGGAAAATGGTAAAGTTGAGTTTATTATTTTGTTTTGTAATTGAAAGATCTAAAAAGTTAATACTATCATTTACTTCAATTTCTATTGTAAAGCTTATGTTTCTATGTAAATCGTTAATAAAATTAAGAAAATTCTGTAATTGCCTATGCGTACCAAGAAAGATTGCCAACACACCATCCACATATCTGTACCAAAACATGAACAATTTAAAATACGGATGAGCTCTTATTTTGGTTTCTAAATAATCCATAAATATTTCAGAAGCCAAGGGGCTGAGAGGGTTACCCATAGCAAGCCCTTCTTTACCCACATAAATTTTCCCATCAAATTCACAATAATTTTGATTCAAACAAACCTTCAATAAATTTAAAATATCCTCTCTTATCCTAGGATTATTACAATTATTTACCAATAATTTTTCCACAGTGTCAACAACATCAGCCAGTGGAATACTACGGAACAAATTTTTAACGTCAAAAGATAATAAAATCGCTTTATCTGGTATATACAATTCCTGAATTTTATTGACTAGATCTAATGAATTTTTAATACTGTGTGTGGATATAAATTTGCATTGGGTCTGGATAATTTTAATTAGTTTTTTGGATAATTTAACATTAGGTGCATTTACATATGACACAACTGGTCTAATAGGATGGTTATCTTTGTGCAATTTAATTAAAGAATAAAGTTTAGGAGGTTGAGGGTTCATTACAGATAAAAAATGTAAATCAGAAACATTAAATAATGAACACTCCTTGATAGCCTTTTTAACCTCTCTTTGAAATTTAAGTGTTGGATTAATGTCAGTGGGTTCGTAAGCGTTCAAGAAATCTAGATCTAGATAGCTAATTATTTGAAGTATGCTAAAACTAGTAATTTGGCCTTATGGTATTTTAAATTATTGCTCCGTACAAAAATTACATCACAGAACATTTGGTTCTTCAAGCAGTGTCTAACAAATAATTTAACACCACATTATATGAAGTTGAAGACGAACAATAGGAGTTTTTCTGTGACGAAAGCTATTTCAGCGGGATTAGAAGATGGATTGTACAAGATATGAAGATAGAACATAACAAAAGAGACGTTTGTAACATTTACCTGAAATTTACTCATACAGAATTATTAAAAAGATTAAATAATATAGAGTTTGACATTTTAGATTTTAAGGTTAGAATTGATGTACAAAAGATTGTTCATAAAAAATTCTTGAATCAAGTTCGAAAATTAAATAATTTAAAGTCTTCGGTTGTTAATAATAATAAGAAAAGTTTTAGCAAAAGGATATTTTCGAACCATACATTTTATAATCGTTTTATGAATTTAACTAATGTTAATTTTAATGAAAGAGAAACTAAATTAATTGAAAAGTGCTTCAAGTATAATATAAAACCGTTAAATTATAAACAAAATTTGAAATTTTAGGTGTGGATTGTGAGTTACCATCCAATAATCACAATAACTAACAAAAAGACTCTTCTCAACCTAACCTATTGAATAAGCATATTATAGCTGATAAATTAAATAATTTTTATGCTAAACAAAATAATAAAAAAAGTTTTAATGACAAAAATAGATTAACTATTTGTTCCATCGGGAAAAAAACACGAGATCATAATTTAATATTCACTCGTGCTGATAAGGGTAACACGGTTATTGCTATTGACAAAGCTGAGTATGTCAATAAAACTCTAAGATTCTTGAACGCTTACGAAGCCATTGACATTAATCCAACACTTAAATTTCAAAGAGAGGTTAAAAAAGCTATCAAGGAGTGTTCATTTTTTAATGTTTCTGATTTACATTTTTTTCTGTAATAAACCCTCAACCTCCCTAAACTTTATTCTTTAATTAAATTGCACAAAGATAACCATCCTATTAGACCAGTTGTGTCATATGTAAATGCACCTAATGTTAAATTATCCAAAAAACTAATTAAAATTATCCAGACCCAATGCAAATTTATATCAACACACAGTATTAAAAATTCATTAGATCTAGTCAATAAAATTCAGGAATTGTATATACCAGATAAAGCGATTTTATTATCTTTTGACGTTAAAAATTTGTTCCGTAGTATTCCACCGGCTGATGTTGTTGACATTGTGGAAAAATTATTGGTAAATAATTGTAATAATCCTAGGATAAGAGAGGATATTTTAAATTTATTGAAGGTTTGTTTGAATCAAAATTATTGTGAATTTGATGGGAAAATTTATGTGGGTAAAGAAGGGCTTGCTATGGGTAACCCTCTCAGCCCCTTGGCTTCTGAAATATTTATGGATTATTTAGAAACCAAAATAAGAGCTCATCCGTATTTTAAATTGTTCATGTTTTGGTACAGATATGTGGATGATGTGTTGGCAATCTTTCTTGGTACGCGTAGGCAATTACAGAATTTTCTTAATTTTATTAACGATTTACATAGAAACATAAGCTTTACAATAGAAATTGAAGTAAATGATAGTATTCACTTTTTAGATCTTTCAATTACAAAACAAAATAATAAACTCAACTTTAGCATTTTCCATAAACCTATGCATACGGATATGGTTATACACAACACGTCTGCACATCCATACTCACACAATTTAGCAGCTTTTCATAGTTATATACATAGACTTATTAGTATCCCACTTTTAAATTCAGATTTTCAAAAAGAACTTAACATTATAAAACAAATAGCAGTTAACAATGGTTATCAGTCAAGTCTAATAGATCAGTTGTTGAATAAAAAACTATATTCACAAACATTAAGATTGGTGTATCCTATTCCAACACATAAGGAAAAGTTCCACACACTTAATTACATAGGTACTGTATCGAATAAAATTGGTAAATACTTTACTCAAAAACATGTAAATATAGCTTTTAGGACGAAATCTTCTCTTGGTAGATATATTAAGAATAATAAGAGTAAAGTAGAGAAACTCCAAATGTCAGGAGTGTGTGAGTTATCGTGTGGGTCTTGTGACAAAATTTATATTGGCCAGTCTGGAAGGTCTTTTTCAAAAAGAATGTACGATCACAATTACAGTTTGAGATATCAGGATGGTAAATCTAATTATGCGAATCATTTGTCGGAAAAAGATCATAATTTTAATGATAACTTTAAAATTTTACATGTATTGGACAAAGGTAAAAAACTTGATTTACTTGAAGCCCTTGAAATTAATAAGCGTAAAGATTTAGGTTTGCTTTTGAACAACCAAACTGATTTAAATAGCTCTCCGCTTTTAAATTTGAAATTATATAAGTAAATGTATGTTCCTTTCTAATTTGTATATAGTTGTGTATATGTAATGTGTATTGTTTAATGTTCGAACTTAAGTCGATTATCGTTTCTCATAGCACTGGCTTTGTGTGATATTTTATTGTACGTTACTAGTCAGCTCTTGCCATCTGAAGAAGGCACTGTGTGCCGAAACAGCTGTCGTGGTATATTAATTTTTTAAATATACGACGAGTGAAAATCACGAAAACAAGTTTTTAGTTTTCTTTTATTCTTTATTACATACTGTTTTAACATCACAGAAGAAAATTAGCAATGTGTATACTAAAGATAAAAACATTTACACATCTTGTACAAATGGAATTAGTATAATTCATGGGTTAACATAGCTTGTACTGTCTTCGGATCCGAGTAGTTTGTTTCTGTATATGATATTAAAATAATAATCTTTATTTTGTGCCATCTGAAGAATGGGCTTATTTAACTTTAGCGTGTTATATTCATAAAACGCATTAAACTTAACACATATTATTACTTATCATGAAATTACAATTTTATGCTAGTTAGGTCAGTCTTTCGTGTTTTACTTTACTCTTATTTTGTTATTTAAGTGTCTTTCATGTATTAGTTTAAGTTAAGTTCTGAACCACAGAAGTAGAACTTCCGTGTCACCTGTGTGTAACATATCCTCGGCGAATCGGCGCTTCTGTCGGTTGTGCAAGGTGTCTTGGAGATCTTCTGGCTATCGTATGTTGATGAAATTTGATGTCATTCCTAAAGATGAGTAGTCTGTCTGTTCTGTAGATTCTTGTGGTCGGTTGTGGGTTGTAACTTTCACTGGTGTTCACATTGTTGTACCACACATATTGCTTATGGTTAACAGTTACATTCTAAAAGTTTAACATCACATTTAGGTGATGTTAGTTATCTATAGAGATGTCATCGTCGCACACTCAAGTCATTTACAACATTCACATCCTCCGGCTATTACACAAGCTTTTTCTAGTTTACATGTTTTATATTGTCTACATAACTTTCTGTACGCTGTTTCACCAGCGGAGTCTCTGATTCAACTGAACTAACTAACTATAGGGGTAATGGGGCTGTCCGCGCGCGGGTAGTTTCTCAGTGCGAAAAGTAGTTCTCAATTATTATTAATTATTTTCCTTTAATTTGATTACAACTTAATTACATTACTCTATACTTTTATTATTCATTATGTGACGCGGGGGCGTTATGGATTTATTGAGTTTCTTAAATTCATTTTATTAACTGCCACATTGGCAAATTGGCATGTTACTACCGGTTTGGGGCATGGTGAAAGGGTTCGTAACTCCCCCTTTACAACATGTTCGTAGGGGGAGTGCCTTTGGGCATGTTCGTAACTCATTTATCACAGGCTTTAATGTTATTGTCAGTGCAGTATTTCAGAAAGAAAATATGCAGAAAATCTTAGGAGATAAAATATTCCTACTGCACTGAGACAGAATAAAATTTTTTGTTGTAATGCAAGAGAAATCTGTAACGGACCAAATTTGTGGGTATTTTTATTTATTGCATTTTTTGGGTTTTATAAATGTATTGTGTAAATTTTATTTCAATGGTGACCAGAACACGTGGGGAGTAGAACAGTGTTGTAACGAAGCAGCAACGCAATATAACGTTGCGAAATCGGTAAAGGAATCCACACCACCCTAGATTTCCAAGAACTTTGCTTGTGTGTGACCATGCGCCCGTATGTATGACACGGGTATACGCGCGGACTGACGCGGTCGTGAACCGCCAAGATGGTGAAAAGTATATTTTCCGTTTCGCCTCTTTGAACAAGTCGATGGATATGAAACTTAAGGTCCGCCCATCTCGTGACGTTAGCCAGTGCCTCACTAATATCGTATACTGTCGTCACCCCAACAACTACATGGATTGCATGGGACGAAACTACTGCGACGAAACCAAAGGCAGTGGTTTCCACCAAAAGTATGAGATCACGTTAGCGGCACCTGCTACAGTCGTTCGCACAGTTCGTTAACTGATTGTTCCGGCGCCGGACCGAGCCAAGTAGGCTCTTTACAAAATTTCATATTGTACCAGGAAAAAGTGAAATAACAGTTAAAACCATGTGACCGCGGTCGATTAAACAGTGGAGAACATGTCTAGCCAATTTTCGGACACTAACAATAAATTTAAAAAGAGTAATAATGAGTGCGCATGAAAACCACGTTGCCGGGGGGTAGTATTCCAACAAATGTTTAAGGGCTTTGGGGTATTAAAAATGATCTGGGGTTTTTAAAAATTAAATTGTATGTATGTGAGAACGGCAGGCTGGGCTGTTTATGTTTGTATGTACTATAAATAAGGTAAGGTAGTTATTATGTTTTCGTAGTTATCATACTTTTCTAAAGTTGTAATTCAAAATTTAAAAAAACTAGGAGAGAGAGTAACAATTTTGTGCTGATTTTATACTTGTCTGAAATGCTTTACAATCATAAAAAATAAAAACCATTATCTTTCAAATGATAAATTTTGTTAAGTAAATTCATTCAAAAACCTTATTTCATTTGATGTGCTGTCAAGTTCGCCGTACGGACGGGGTTCGTCCCCACTTGGAGATCCGGCCAGATTTAAATTTAAAGGTAAGTGGGAGCTTACAGTTTTATTCATAAATATAAAATAGTAACCGAGGGTTACAATTGTTGCCGTGACAGCAGGATGTAATATAACAAAAAAGTTGTATTACGCCGGCCTACATTTTGACAGTACACTGAATGAAGTACGGTTATGAAAACAAAATTGTAGTCATGCAAACTTACGTAATTATGGTATAAGATTAATTTTATATATGTGGTAAGATAAGGTTTTGAAAAGAGATTAATCATTGGTAGTTGTTACATAAGAAAAAACAGATCAAGTAAAAATGTCTGAGAACACAGAAAAAAGCAGTGTAATAGATTCAGTTATGAGTGAGAGTGGCCTTGATTCGATGAACCCGTCACCAAGTGTGAGCGAAGTAAGTCAGTCAAGGCCAACAGCTGAGTTGAGTCAATAACTAACGCCGACCTAACCGGGTCAATTATAGTCGATCACGCAGAAGCAAAATCTACTCCGGTATTGATCAAAACATATAAAACGAAAGAGAAAAAATTGTCATTAGATGACCTATTGGATTTTATGAAAGTCAATTTCGATAAACAAAATAATGACTTTAATAAACGTTTTGATGATAATGATAAACGCTTTGATAGTAACGAGATAACTTTGAATGAGATGAAAAATGATTTTAACAGTAAATTAGATGAACAGAGAATAAAATGCGAACAACTGAATAGTCAGTTGCAGCAGAGTATTAGTGTAAAATTTGATGATTTCATAAATGATGTACAAGAAAAGAATAAAGGTCTTGAAAATGCCAATGAAATAATAAGAAATAATTTGAATAAAGTAGAACAGAGTAAGAGTGTAAGACAAATGAAAATTGTAGTGACATGTGTGAAAATGTTGTACGAAATAAAGAGTCAATAAATGAAAATGATAATGTAGAAAATAATGAATATAATATTGAGAATAGTAATGTAATCGAAAATGTAGTATCTGAAAGTGATAAGGAGAGTACCGATGAGTTTGTAGAAGGTGATAATGAAATGTTAATGTGTGTTAATGAGTTAGAGAGAGAGAGTGGAAAAATAGTATAGTGGTAGAATTGGGGGCAGAGGGTAAATTTTCCTCTTATTTTTTCTGAACCAGAGTGTTCACAAGTATTGTTTAAGAAGGGCAAGAGTCCCGTGTTAGTAGAAGATTTGAAGTGTTTGTTTTTGTTGTATAATTTTGTACCCTCTGTCTGGAATAATATTGAGAGTGTGATATGGTATTGTGATGAGAGAGATTTGAATAGAGAATTGTATGTTGAGAGAGAAACAGAATTGTATGAATTAAATAGAAATTATGATGAATGGAAAGTAAGGTTAGAAGTATATTTAAATAAGAATGATTCAATTGATAATACAAAAGTAAGTAACCCGATAATGAATATATGTACTGATGGAGATTTAATAGAAATACTTAACATAGACTTGGTGAATGATTATTGTGGTATAACGGATAAATTGAAATTGTTTGGTTATGACACACAAGACAGTAATTTGTGCATCAATAAAACTGAACAGTGCTATATAAAACCAAAATTAATCTTTGACGATGGAGGCTAAACTATGAACAATGAATGGACAGTTATAAATATTTTGTTTTATGGTTTTTGACCTCGCAACTTTGGACATTGAAGTGTGATATAACTGAACAAATAATAAGGATGATTTGTAAATAAATATGTAGTGAATTTATTTATGTGTATTGTAGAAAGTCAGGTAAACAATGTGTATGGTTGTTACAATAATAATATTAATATTTTACAATTTAAATAAATTTTGAAGACAGCAACTGATGAGTTGTAAATATTTTGGTAGCCATGAAATTTGTATTTCAGTAACTAATTTAATTAAAATAATTTGATATGTTTTAAATATTCTGATTGATTTAAATGTTGTATAATTAACTTTTTTAATGAATTTAAATTATTTTTACGAGATTTGTGAATGTGGTAATTAAATGATAAATTGTTTGATTTAAACTAACATTTGTGTTAAATGTTTCAGAGGTGAGGTGAAAGTATTGGGGTGTATGGTATATATTTTGTGTATGTCAGTTTAAATGGACTGTAAGTATAAAAATTTTATAGTATGAATCTAGTATAATAAAAATGTTTACAGGTGTAACTCAGATGAAAAGATGAGATGATTTGAAATAATTGTGAAATAAAAATGATAATTAAAAAATTTTTTAATAACAACTGAAAGATGATATATAATAATTATTAATAATAAATTTGAAAATTTTAAGAAAATTCAATAGTAGGAAGTGATGAATGATTTGAATGTTGACGGATGAATGGGTAAGGAAAATGTTACGTTAGAATGTATATAAAATTTTTTAATTATTTAGTTATTAAGGTGCTATTGCGGGGGTGGCCTGTGCCCTCGTAGATAGTGAAATGGGTTGGGGGTAACAGAGAGTGTTACCTCCATCGGAGGCCAAAATGGCGAAAATGTGCGGTACACCTTTTTGTACAAATTTAATTTATACCCTGATAGACGATCGTGCCGCACATAACTAAGATAATGTAGAACAGGCATTGAAATGAAAGTTAGATTTCCCCGACTTTTCGGGCGATTACTGCCTTACCAGCACTAATCGTGGATTTGGCTAGCGGTTAGCTATGGCCATAATCAAGTCCCATGACCATAGCTGACTTGAAATTGGTTTATAATAGAAATTAAATGGGGGGTGACATTAGGGGAAATCCAGGAACTATGGAACAGCGGCTACCACTCTGTCCACGTGGGGACAGCATAGCCAGGTGGTAGACCCGTTTTAAGGGCGTTTCAATGTAAACGAGGATATGTTGATATCCAAAAATGTTAAAATGTAAATGCCGAAGCAAAGACACGGAGGGGTCCAATTCCTCCAAATATGCAGTCTTTGTGGAAGCAAAAAGGCGCTACAGTCTTACATAAATTACAATAGTGTGTGTGGACCAGGGGGTTGCTCAGATGAGCAACGTACTAAAATTTTGTAAATTAAAAAACTGATAAATCCATTTTGCTCTAATAAAAACGCTTGTATTCCGCTCAAATAAATATGTGCTCATACATTCACTATAAGGTGTTCATTCTATATTTTTTTAAATGTATCATTTTATTGTAATAGGGTAGATATAAGAATTTATAAAAAGTATATGTTTTATATAATTTGTGTATTTTTTAAACTAAGTAGATAACTAAACCGACTGGCAGGCGGTTAACATAAATTACTAGAGTCAGAAAAGGGGGAAACAAGGATGTTAGAAGTAAGAATCGATAATCATATGTATTTAATGTAATCTGCACAATTTTTTGAAAGGTGTCTTCACTTTATTAAGAATATCAGCTGATCGGTAGTAAAGGGTCGCAGTAAAATTGTTTATAAATGTTCCAGGTAATTAATATTAAAGATAATGTTTTAATGTGTCAATGGTGTTATTTTATAATAATGAGAAAAGTAACTTAATGTAGTAAGATTTTAAATGAATTGTTAGAAATAATAAAAGATGATGGGTGATTAGTATTTTGTTGGGACATGGAGATCAGTCCAAGTTAAAGTTAAAGTTAAAAGGATAGTAGAGAGAAAAATATTGTTTTAAGTTAATGTAATATTGCTGTGAGTTGATGTTATAGATATTGAGAAGTATTGATGTTGACACAGTAGTCATGGGGAATATATGTAGAGTTTTGAGTGATATGTTGTTCATAATTGATGATGTTATTTTGTTGTAGTCGAAGTGAGGTATACACACATCAATTTAGGAAGTTGCCTAGTTAGCGCATGCGCAATGAATGAGCGTCTCCCACCATACAGTGTGACTGTAAGGGTGGTGTTGTTTACACGTACAGTCTGCAAGCATTCCAAAATTTACCGAGTTGCTGGGTTTTGTATTTTAATAGCTATCTTAGTGATTAGGTTTACCTTTCTGTGACGTTATTTAAAACTAATTTGTTTGTATTGTTTTTCATCGCGGTACATTTTATATCTTTAATTTTTGTTATTAGTGATTGCTTAACAATTAGTAAGTTGTCGGGAAAGGTGCTTAAAAGCCAAACTCGCGAAGTTATATACAATGTGATGGAGTTTATGAAGAAGGAAGCAGATCATGGAGGGTTTTTAATAGACTGTAAAAAAGTTAGAGAAAGAGTGTCGGCTGCAGTTGGTGTAAGTCGGATGACACTAGCGAGAATAAACCAGGAAGCGAAGAGGCAGAGAAGCGAGGGGCAATCAATATTTGAAACGCCAAATAAGAAAAGGAAGAGAGAAAAGCCTGTGACAGATTTGGATGATTTTGATAAATCTGTTATACGCCGAATGATCAACGGCTTTTACCTCGTTGAAAAATGTCTACCTACACTACCAAAATTACATTCAAAATTAGTGAAAGATATAGGGTTTAATGGAGGGAAGACAAGTTTAAGGACAGTAATCAAACAGTTGGGTTTTAAATGGAAAAAGACGAGAAACAACAGATTGTACTTATTGAACAACAACACATAGCCTTCCACAGACACGAATATTTAAAAAAACATTAGGAAATACAGAGAAGAAGGGCGACCAGTAGTTTACATGGACGAGACTTATATTCACTCGTCACATTTGAGCCAGAAATCGTGGGCAGACAATAACAATGATGGTGTCGCTATACCCCTCACTAAAGGAGCAAGACTTATAATAATTCATGCGGGAGGAGAGATGGGTTTTATTGAAAACTGCTTCACCATGTGGAAATCAAGTCTGTGTTCAGGAGACTATCACAGTTCAATGAACTTTGATAACTACCAAAAGTGGTTGACAGAAAAATTAATACCAAACCTGCCAGAAAAAGTGTACTTGTCATTGACAATGCACCATACCATAATGTGCAGTCAAAAAAGTGTCCAACCTCCGCTTCAACTAAAAGTAAAATGCAAGAATGGCTTCGAAGTAACCGAATACCTTTCGATGATTCGATGCTGAAGGTACAGTTACTGCAGTTGATTTCGTTACATAAACGAAGGATCAAAGAATATGGAATCGATTCGCTCCTTCAACAACACGGCCACACTGTATTGCGCTTACCTCCATACCATCCGGAGCTCAACCCAATAGAACTTATTCGGGCCGAGGTGAAGAACTGGGTAGCAACCAACAACACAACGTTTACAATTGAAGACGTGAAGCAGCTAACAGTACAAAAATTCGAGGAAATCACCAGAGAATCCTGGCAAAAAAAATGTGACCATGTAAAAAAGGTTGAAGAAGACTACGTTACATCTCAACCACAAATAGAAAACGCTGTTGAAAATTTCATCATTCAACTTGGAGGGGAAACCAGTGACACAGATGAGGATGACGCCAGCGGATGTAGTCAAATGGACACGGACAGTGAAGAAACTCTACCAGGAATTGAAGACTTAATGTGAAGTGTGGTTTACCTGCTGTCATAGCTGTTAAATTAGTTGAAAATTTTTTTGTTACAATAAAGTACATTACTATAAAAAAAGTCATATTACTATATGACTTGCACAGTAAAAATTTTATTATTTTCTATTTGAACAGTTAGCAATTATTTGTGACCATAGGACTGCATATTACTGATCGTCTACTGAAATGAAACGAAAAAGAGCCCTGAAGATGGCCTTGGAATCATGAAAGGTAATTTGTATAAACATAATTCCATTTTTCATTTTTGTTGTCTTGTGTAGGCCTACTTCTATAGTACGTAGTTCCAATGATCTATTTTACTGCATAAATAGGAGCAAGTGGGGTGAGGTGATGAATGGATTAATTTGATAATGTCGGCATATTTATAGGCCAACAATAATTTTCGGTATGCTTTGTTAGTGTTCTGTGTTTAATTTGTAGTACGTTAACGATTATAAATGTTGTTCTTTAGATCCAAAAACATTAAATAGAAAATAATTTGCATTACAAAATTTAGAAATTACAGTAGTACATAATTACCAGTAGTATTTGCATTTCGTTGTTTGGTTCTATTTTTAAAGTGACAGTGGATATTTTTCTTAAGACATAAAAATATAAGGCATATTTGCTACCACCTGGGGGCTATGAGCGCACGAGTGTGCAATTTTTATATTTAAAACAGCTCTTAAATTATTGATATTTAAACAAACACTGACAAAAACAAAGCGTTCCGAACACTGCTTGCAGTGGTGACTGTACCAACTAGTACACGCGTACTCACGTAGTAGTGGGAAGTTTGTCAGCGGAGGGGAAATTTCCCCTCTGTGGGTTTCCAGCTACGTTGATGTATGTATAATTAGATTGAGATTTTGGGGATGGTAATTTTGTAATAGGGGGTAGTGTAATGTGGGAGTCTGCAACAAAAGGGTTGGGACGGGAAGGAACAGATTTGGGGGGAAGGGGTTGCCTTAGGTAGAATCCAGGGACCAGATTAAGGAAATGAGCTTTTGGGGCGGGGACACTTATCCTAGGTACAAAGGGTTAGAGAGTATTTTTTTATATATTGAGAGAAGTTGGCGAATTGAGTTTCATGGTAAGCTGGGGTTAGAGATTGTTTGATAGATATTTTGATAGAGATGGGTGTCATGTTAGTTAAAGTTGATGAGTATTAGAGTCAGAGGGGCAGAGATTATAAATGTAGGCCTACCAAGTGGTAAATTAAATTGTTTTAAGTATTTAAGTCACCCCAAAGTAAAGAAAAGTTGAGAATAGTAAAGAAAAGAGATTTAGAACAAGAATATAAAATTTTTAATTGAAACCAGTGACAAATTTTTGATAGAATTTGGAAATGTAAAGTTAGAAAGTGTTTATTTTGAATAATTTAAATGTCAATGTAATTGTTAATTATAATAATATTTTGTTAATTTTAAATATTGTATTTTCTTGTGTTTTGTGTTGAAAGACAGAATTTTACAGTTGTTTAGTGTGTTCACAGATGTAACTTGTATATAACGTATGTAGGTCAAGGTTCTGGACTCGACCTAGTTTTGATCAGCTGATAGTGAGGTCATATACTAGGCATGTTTTTAATTGTTTTTAATTAATTAACCAACTTTTGTTTTTAATTGATTTGAACAAACTTTAAATAATTTCAATATGGAAAGAAATATTTTAAGAAATTTAAATTAAAAAAAAAATTTTGATTTTGCGCCTGCCAGATAATGGATATTTGTAAACTTTGATTACTTTAGTGTTTGTATTCTAATCGTGTTTATTATTATTGAATTATTTTATTGAACTGTATTGTTAGAGTATAGGTGTAATCACATGTTAGGATAAGGATGTTCTTATTTTTAAGAAATGTTCAATTGATTTATTTTAAATAACAGAAAAATTAATGGAGAGAATTAGTCAATTTAGGTAACGGATTTGCAGTTTGATTTTAAAGGAGACAATTGTTGATTTTAACTTAAAAAAATTTTGCAGAAATGTTTCAATGTTCATAATATGTAGTATAAGTGTGTGTGTGAGCCCAGTTTCTGCTAAAGGCAGCCCAGCTTGCATATAAGGGGAAACATATCGGTTGAGGATCTGGCATGATCTAAGCCAGGGGTTGAGGATTTTTGGGGTAGCATGATGGAAGGTGAGGTGCGCTGTGGTGCGTGTCTGTTCGATTTTTCGGTGTTGGGATCTCGCACAGAGAAGTCCAGTGATCTCGTTCAGATGCGTCCATAGTCGCCGAGCCAGGGGGGTCGTGGACCCATGAGAAGTAAGAACAAAAGGGGGTTGTTGGCACCAGTTCCTCACCGGTCCTCTTAGGGGTTTTATCAATGAGATTTCTTCTGTTTTGACAGAAGATCTCTCATTGAGGGGGTATTGTAATGGACCAAATTTGTGGGTATTTTTATTTATTGCATTTTTTGGGTTTTATAAATGTATTGTGTAAATTTTATTTCAACGGTGACCAGAACACGTGGTGAGTAGAACAGTGTTGTAACGAAGCAGCAACGCAATATAACGTTGCGAAATCGGTAAAGGAATCCACACCACCCTAGATTTCCAAGAACTTTGCTTGTGTGTGACCATGCGCCTGTATGTATGACACGGGTATACGCGCGGACTGATGCGGTCGTGAACCGCCAAGATGGTGAAAAGTATATTTTCCGTTTCGCCTCTTTGAACAAGTCGACGGATATGAAACTTAAGGTCCGCCCATCTCGTGACGTTAGCCAGTGCCTCACTAATATCGTATACTGTCGTCACCCCAACAACTACATGGATTGCATGGGACGAAACTACTGCGACGAAACCAAAGGCAGTGGTTTCCACCAAAAGTATGAGATCACGTTAGCGGCACCTGCTACAGTCGTTCGCACAGTTCGTTAACTGATTGTTCCGGCGCCGGACCGAGCCAAGTAGGCTCTTTACAAAATTTCATATTGTACCAGGAAAAAGTGAAATAACAGTTAAAACCATGTGACCGCGGTCGATTAAACAGTGGAGAACATGTCTAGCCAATTTTCGGACACTAACAATAAATTTAAAAAGAGTAATAATGAGGGCGCACGAAAACCACGTTGCCGGCGGGTAGTATTCCAACAAATGTTTAAGGGCTTTGGGGTATTAAAAATGATCTGGGGTTTTTAAAAATTAAATTGTATGTATGTGAGAACGGCAGGCTGGGCTGTTTATGTTTGTATGTACTATAAATAAGGTAAGGTAGTTGTTATGTTTTCATAGTTATCATACTTTTCTAAAGTTGTAATTCAAAATTTAAAAAAACTAGGAGAGAGAGTAACAATTTTGTGCTGATTTTATACTTGTCTGAAATGCTTTACAATCATAAAAAATAAAAACCATTATCTTTCAAATGATAAATTTTGTTAAGTAAATTCATTCAAAAACCTTATTTCATTTGATGTGCTGTCAAGTTCGCCGTACGGACGGGGTTCGTCCCCACTTGGAGATCCGGCCAGATCTAAATTTAAAGGTAAGTGGGAGCTTACAGTTTTATTCATAAATATAAAATAGTAACCGAGGGTTACAAATCATCACTATTGTATTTATATATGTCACTTCTTGTTTATTGCTTTTAATAGCTGGATACATATAACTGTAAAGATAGTATTTGTTCAGATGTTGTGGTGGTGTGTAATAAGATAAGTTTTGCCTCTTAACTACATAAACTTTATATTCTTTATATTAATGGAGAAGAACTTTGACTAATTATAATGCTCTAGGCTAATAAAAGTCATGAGGTACAATTATCAATGTATACTTGTACATCAAGTGTGAGCAAATTGAGGGAGTTTATTTCACTCTTTTTCGTAGAGAATATTGTGATACTTTCCTTTCATAGTTAAGAAATTGGGAAATTTTATTGTTAAGAAATAAGAAATTTTATAATAATTATACTGTTATCAAGATTCATATCCGTGTCTACAAAGATGTATATGTATTGTGTTTCAACACAGGACCTCCATAGTTTTTAATTCTTAACAAAAATTAAAAACAACAGAATTAAAGACCTCCATAATGTAACAAAATTCCTAGTCCTTGACAGTATAACGGCAACTCTCTGATAGAGCACTAATGTAACAAATTTAATGGAAGCTCGTAGATGGATGTGTACTGAGAGCTGACTATTGGCCTCGGCAGGATGTTTTCTTTATGTACCTAGGTAACCCATAAATATGCAGATCTTTAGAACAATGATGGATTAATATTGACAGTGTATCAGTGTTATTCTGCCTAGCGGACTTGCAGGATAAGTAGCGGTTGCTTTTATATTTTTTTTCGATTTAATGATTAACGCTTGTCAGTGAATGAATCTTAGGTAGACCTAAGTTAGTTTTTAATGTGTTAATTTACAGGTGCACCTGAAGACAACCAAAAATTTTTTAGTGGTTGAAATATTAAAAACAAAAATGTAAGTAAATCTGAACAAGTGTTAATAGTTCCATCACAGAACCTTCTGATTATGTTTACATACCATCAAAAGTTAGGTATAAAAATTGTAAGATGACGTGAGAACAGCATAATTGTATAGCAGGTACCTTCTATGTAAACAGTACCGTTTTTTCAGTTAATTTGGTTCAATAATGATACTTAATTATGTTAAAACAATGGTAATCCATTGTTCTGTATATGTATAAATAATGTACAATGTAGCCATGTCTTTGTAGGTATGCACGTAAACCAGCTGTTCTACGTAACAAAACAGCAGCAAGTATGACTCGGGACTGGACTGAACAAGAAACCCTACTTCTGTTAGAAGCTTTAGAGTTGTACAAAGATGATTGGAATAAGGTTTGTGAACATGTTGGGAGTAGAACTCAAGATGAGTGCATACTTCATTTCCTGAGATTACCTATAGAAGATCCTTATCTAGAGGATCATGAAGCAGGTATGGTTGTCACAAATAAGCATATTTTACATTTTTACAGTGCTGTATAAACAGCACTGATGGCATTGGGACTTTATATATTTTATAATTTTTAATAGGATTATCGTGTTTGCAACCTGAATTGTCATTTAAAAATGTAAAAAAAAACATTAGATTCTTTGAATCCATTTACCAGTGATAAGTCATTTATATGTGTGTGTGTATGTGTTAAACTTTTTTACACACACAAATCCATCTTCTTCCATCAGGGAATAGATGAATTGTCTCTGTTCTGGTCCCAAAGTGAAATACATCCACTTGAACAATGCTTTCTAGGTCTCCCTATACTTCTTTATCCAATTGGCTTGTATTGCCAAAATTCCTTAGATCTGCCATCTGGAATTCTATTCAGATGAGTAATCCATCTCTCTTTGTTTTCTCCAATATGATTTTTTAGATATTAAAAATGTTCAGGTCTTTGTGAATGTCTTCATTGTAGAGTCAATCTCTTCATGTGTAGCCTTTAACAGGTCACAAGAATCTCATCTCTGATGCCTGTATCCTACTCAGGTTTCTTCACCAGAAACCAAGTTTCAGAACCATACAACACTGGTACCTTATAATATTTTAGGATAGTTTCTTTCCTTGTTTTCCTCGAAGCTTGACAAATTGTGCCACATATTGACTGAAAATTACCCAACTTAAGATCAACATCTTAATCCATGTCGTAAGTGATCACAACCAAGATAGAGGAAATGTGACACCTGTTCTGTACTCTTATTATCCAATACAATCTCAGTTTGCAAGGGGAATTTGCCCATAAATGACAGATTTTGTTTTCTGCACAGAAATTTTCATGTTGTAAGTCGAACAGTAATGCTGCAACTGGAACATCATGCTCTGGAGCTTGCGTTAATTATTTTGGATGGTTACTTGATCATCCACAAACATCATTGTATTGAAGTATGTTCTGTTATTTATTTATTTATTTGTTATTCATGGATCTACACATGATTTCCATTTTTGTCATCAATACAGATAATAAACAGTGTTGGAGATATGTTAGTCTTGCCACACTTCCTGATTAATGTAAACCTCTTCTGTCAAATCCTCTCCTGTAGACAATACTAACCTTGTATAATAGTATAAGCTCTTTATAACATCTACAATATGTTTTGGATAACCTCTCTTATAGAGCAGTCATTCTGTCATTTGACCTCACAAAAAATGAAACATGGATCAAACTTTGCACAATGAAAATACATATAAAATACAATGTTTTTAAAAAATCTTTGCATCCCCACCCCCTGGATTTTTTTATTTATAGTTAATAACAATTACAAAAATTTTATTTTTTAATTAACTTTTTAAATATTTGTCCTAATATAAAAAAACAAAGTTTACGTGAAAGAGCAAGAAATTTTGCACAAAAATGGTTCTATTCATTATTTTCATAAAATTGATAGTTTTCTTGCAAAACGCGATAAAATGACGTAGTGCATATTTGTTGTCCGGACCGCTCCTGCGGCATTTTTGCGCTAATTTTTTGGCGCGCTCAGACGTTTCTTGCTCGAGACTTTGTTTTCAGTGGTTCTAAAATAACTGTGAAAAGACGTATTTTGTAGAGAAAAACATAAGCTTTACAATGACGTGAAAAGAATGTGTTACTACTTTCACTAAAAAAATATGGCAACTCAAACAGTTTTCAAGTGACACGAGTTAGAGAAAATCGTTATACTATTAAAAATAATTTATGAAATTCCTTGTACTATTGAATTTATCTTAACAAGAGTATGTATATTTATGTACATATAATGATTTTTCGATATAGATTATAAATTTAAAATGTCGAACATTATAAAATTTGTAAATTTTGTTGATTTTGAAAATTTGAAGAATTTTACACTTTAAGTCGCTATAATTTCTTAAATATTTGGTCAAAAACAAAAAATCAAGAGCCATTTTAAAGCTGGAAGTATCTACTTTTTAACGGTATTCAGCATTTTCTAGTACTGATCTTCCTTTATTGTATAATATGAAAAGTTGCGGATATTTTGCTTCAGGGTACTTTTCTTACGTATAATTAACTCACAATTTACTGATTTAATAATTCGCTATGAAACTTTGGGAAAAGATTCTCATATATACAGTTTGTAAGCCTACAAAAGGAATTTTTACCTGAGTGTTTCAGTATAAAATATGAGGGTATAGAAAACAGGTGTGCGCGCTTGATGGGGCGACGCTGGGTCTTGCAGCCGGGACCTCTAACGCCTTAGGAGTTGGTGCATGCGCAGACGACTTTCTTCGTGGTTCCAAGCCGGCTGCACCGTTTTTTATTTATGTTTCAACAGTCATTTCGGAGTTACACGATATTTTGTCTAAGTTTGTTTATTAGTTTGTGTACAGTTACAAAGAACTGTTCATTTACAAGAATAGTTTATTTAATAAGAAAATTAAAAAAGAACTGTTTTTAGTATAAACTTCTTTTGGATTCAGGAATTCATAGAATCTTTGTTAAGTTAACAATATTTAAATTAGGTAAAATGCAAACTAATTCCGTATAATGAAATGCAAATATTGTTCCGTATTAATAGATATTTATTATATAATTTTTAACACGATTTTAAAAACATTTTTAATAATTGTAAATAATTCTAAAAACTATAAATTAATTATAAATAAATTACTTAAGTGTTCCATTTTCCATTAAAACTTAATATTATTTCAAAATTCGTTTAATTTATATACTTAATATACAAAAATTGTAAATATGTTCATAGCAAAAAGACATTTAATGGAATAAATTTAATTTTTTAATTAGCTAATAAACATATTGACATTGTTTACATCTCATTTTGTAGAGAATTCAGGGTGTCTACGACCCGGGAAACCCGGGAATTTTCAGGGAATTAAGAATTTGTGGAATATTCAGGGAAAATCAGGGAATTTCTTCGTTAATCAGGGATTTTCCTCTTGGGCTACTCTCCGTAAACGTAGTAGCATACTTTCGAATTTCGCGGGACGTAATCGATCACTACTCGATTCCCGTAGTCAGCCAATGAACACTCGTTCCCAGCGCGGGACTGAAGTATGCTATTTGATTGGTTCCCAGCGCGGATTGGTATTTGACCCAACCTTGCGCGGGTTGTCTGTTCAGTATTGTCAACTTAGCGGGTTTCCCGCTCAATCTTGCAGATTTAAGTTTTTGTTTAGCGGGGACGTTTTGGAAATTTAACAATGAAAGTGTAGGGATTTAATGGATTTTCGACCTTCCACAGCGGGAAGACTATTGTTATTTATATTGTGAATATAGAGTTTTATCGGAATTTCAACTATTTTCGTAACGTTGAAAAGTTTTGAGTGTTGGCTACACTTTCGTGATTTCGCACCGTAATAGTGTTTACATCTCTTCATTTGTTGTTTACCGGTGCTTACTGTATGTGTTGCGTTCGCGCTTGAGTGTGTTATTGTGATTTGAAATTCTTGAAATCTGTTGCGTTGTGCGCGAAATCTAAAGCAGAAGCTTTGCAATTAATTGCGTGCTCTTAATTCTTTAGTGGTGCGGATTAAAATGCTTTTAGTGTGATGTGCGTTCGTTGTTAAAAACACGTGGGCATCCAAATTCGTGACTGTGCAAAGTTGTTTGAAAATTCCGTTTTATTATGGTGTGCAAAACTCATTTTCAGTCAAGAGTGGTTGAATGACCCAAAATTTAAATCATGGCTAGAAGCAGTGAAAGACAGCCCTTTTCGGGCGAGTTGTAAGTTATGTCGGTATGCGGCCGATAGAACGACTAAGCGACTGGAATATTTGCGGCTCTAGAAAGGCAACAACTAGTCGCCAAGAGCTGACAAGCGCATCGCAGCCCGATTTGTTTACACAATCAGAATACTTGTTACAAATACAGCAGGCAGAAAAACGGGTATCGACCCATACGTGTGACGCCTCTTAGTACCGCTGTGCTGAATTTCGTAATACCAAGTGGATTCATTCAGTGGCATCCTCTATGGCCAAAACCTTCGTTTACTAGGTTCGTCGATAATAACCAGTGAATCGGGAATATCTGACCACTGCGTTGACACGTTTGTGCGATTTAAAACTGCCCGATATATGTATGGCCTATATCCGTGAAATATATAAACTTACTGACCAGCACTATGGTCATCATCTGTCAGCCACTGGGCTCGACCCAGATGTCGCAATCCTGCCACGGGTGTAACGACGCAGCGCAACAATATCATCCTCTCCAACCAAGACCTTCGTTTACTACTGTAAATGTCTCCAACCAAGTAATAACTACTGCTGAATCGGGAGTATCTTACCACTGCGGCACAACATATCTGTATCACTCACAGTGAATTGAACAGTAATTAACAGGAATCTGTTGTACTACATCCGTTAATTGATTATTAACCCTATTAATTTAAAATATCGGTATGGAGAACCATACATGACTTCCATATTCTAAGATTTATATTTAAAATCATTTTCAGCCAAACAGCCAGGGAAGGAATTTTAACAAAAAAATACTTCTTTGTTGCCAATAACGTAGTACACATATAAAAAAAAATTATCCCCTCCCCCTTCAACTATAATTTTGATTTATAGAAAATTACCCCCAGCCCGTTCAACTAGCCTCTTCATTTATAGATATTTCATCTACGTTTCTACAGTGGATTATTAAGATCTTATCAGGATACTTTATCAAAATTAAGTACTTTTCTCATGTTACAACAAAAAATGTTTCAGGTAAACTGCCCTTTCCCCGTAACCGATCTTCACCAAAATCAACAGACATTGAGTTCTCTATAGCTCAGGCACATATGTAAAAAATTATTTGCTTCTGTTTGAATTTACGGCAGTTATGGTTCGTCATATAAAAAATTACCCATGTTAAAACATAAAACATGAGATTTATAAAACATATCTAAGATTTATATTTAAAATCATTTTTGAAATAAAATATTTTCATAGAACCTACTAACGCTGGGGAAATCTGAGGAGCCAATCAGAGTTGGGCCTACCTGTCACTCTGCTGAATTTGGTGGAAAGCCCTGTCACTGCCGTCAAAGTATCAGCCTTGACAGGGTCCTCTTTTTCTGCAAAATGGGAGAGGCTTGAGATGGAGTGAGTGACATGGTCCCCACCTCAATGAAGAACCCATTGTTTTATAAAAATATATTTAAATTTTGAAAACTGAAAATTCTTTTCTTGTTGTAAATATTTATATTTTATAATCAAAATGACTTTATTTTTGTTACCTGGCAACAAAATTATTTTATTTTCAACAATTACCATTGTTTCAAAAAGTTTAAATAAATTTTCAAGTACTTTACTCTTGTTAAAACGTAAAAGGTTGCAGGTAAACTACCCCTTCCCCTTAACCGATCTTCACCAAAATCTAAAGGCCTTGAGACATCTACAATTCAGGGACGTATGCAAAAACTTATTTGATTCTGTTTGAATTTGCGGCTGTTATCGTTTGCCATAGAAAATACGCTTGATAAAAAAACGTTGCAGGTAAACTACCCCTTCCCCTCAACTGATCTTCACCAAAAACAATAGGTCTTGAGTACTCTACAAATCAGGGCTGTATGCAGAAAATTATTTGATTCTGTTTGAATTTGCGGCTGTTATCGTTTGCCATAGAAAATACCCTTGTCAAAAAAAACGTTGTAGGTAAACTACCCCTTTCCCTTAACCGATCTTCACCAAAAACAATAGGTCTTGAGAACTCTACAATTTAGGGCTGTATGCAAATAATCTTTTGATTCTGTTTGAATTTGCGGCTGTTATCGTTTGCCATAGGAAATACCCTTGTTAAAACATAAAACGTTACAGGTAAACTACCCCTTTCCCTTAACCGATCTTCACCAAAAACAATAGGTCGTGAGAACTCTACAATTCAGGGCTGTATGCGAAACATTATTTGATTCTGTTTGAATTTGCGGCTGTTATCGTTTGCCAAAAAAAAAAATTTCCCTTGCTAAAAAAAAACCGTTGCTGGTAAACTACCCCTTTCCCTCAACCGATCTTCACCAAAAACAATAGGTCGTGAGTACTCTACAAATCAGGGCTGTATGCAAAAAATTATTTGATTCTGTTTGAATTTGCGGCAGTTATCGTTTGCCATAGAAAAAAAATCTATAGACAGACAGACAGACACACACACACACACTTTTCGGAAAACGACTTTTTTTCATGTTTTGAGTGTAGTAGAATCAGAATCTGCAATAATCTCGAACACGATTTTTTTTGCCATCACCATACTTCCATTCCTTAAGGAATATGGAAGTAAATATCGGTATGGAGAACCATACATGACTTCCATATTCTAAGATTTATATTTAAAATCATTTTCAGCCAAACAGCCAGGCTGTGTCTTACTTGCCTTTTTATTGCTGTATTAAATGAAAAATATTATATTACATTAAAATGAAAAAATTATAATTTTATTGCCTGGCAACAAAATTATTTTATTTTTAACAATTACCATTGTTTCAAAAAGTTTAAATAAATTTTCAAGTACTTTACTCTTGTTAAAACGTAAAAGGTTGCAGGTAAACTACCCCTTCCCCTTAACCGATCTTCACCAAAATCGAAAGTCATTGAGACCTCTACAATTCAGGGACGTATGCAAAAAATTGTTTGATTCTGTTTGAATTTGCGGCTGTTATCGTTTTCCATAGAAAATACGCTTGATAAAAAAACGTTGCAGGTAAACTACCCCTTCCCCTTAACTGATCTTCACCAAAAACAATAGGTCTTGAGTACTCTACAAATCAGGGCTGTATGCAAAACATTATTTGATTCTGTTTGAATTTGCGGCTGTTATCGTTTGCCATGGAAAATACCCTTGTTAAAAAGACGTTGCAGGTAAACTACCCCTTTCCCTCAACCGATCTTCACCAAAAACAATAGGTCTTGAGAACTCTACAATTTAGGGCTGTATGCAAATAATCTTTTGATTCTGTTTGAATTTGCGGCTGTTATCGTTTGCCATAGGAAATACCCTTGTTAAAACATAAAACGTTACAGGTAAACTACCCCTTTCCCTTAACCGATCTTCACCAAAAACAATAGGTCTTGAGTACTCTACAAATCAGGGCTGTATGCAAAAAGTTATTTGATTCTGTTTGAATTTGCGGCAGTTATCGTTTGCCATAGAAAATACCCTTGTTAAAAAAACGTTGCAGGTAAACTACCCCTTTCCCTCAACCGAACTTCACCAAAAACAATAGGTCTTGAGAACTCTACAATTTAGGGCTGTATGCAAATAATCTTTTGATTCTGTTTGAATTTGCGGCTGTTATCGTTTGCCATAGGAAATACCCTTGTTAAAACATAAAACGTTACAGGTAAACTACCCCTTTCCCTTAACCGATCTTCACCAAAATCAACAGATCTTGAGAACTCTACAATTCAGGGCTGTATGCGAAACATTATTTGATTCTGTTTGAATTTGCGGCTGTTATCGTTTGCCAAACAAACAAAATTACCCTTGCTAAAAAAAAACCGTTGCAGGTAAACTACCCCTTTCCCTCAACCGATCTTCACCAAAAACAATAGGTCGCGAGTACTCTGCAAATCAGGGCTGCATGCAAAAAATTATTTGATTCTGTTTGAATTTGCGGCAGTTATCGTTTGCCATAGAAAAAAAATCTACAGACAGACACACACACAGACAGACAGACAGACAGACAGACAGACACACACACAGACACTTTTCGGAAAACGATTTTTTTTCATGTTTTGAGTGTAGTAGAATCAGAATCTGCAATAATCTTGAACACGATTTTTTTTGCCATCACCATACTTCCATTCCTTAAGGAATATGGAAGTAAAAATCAATTACATTCAATTACAATAACGTTTAATTAACTTATTTTTCAATCGAGTTGAATTTCAGAAATCAATTTGAAACAAACAAAATTAATCTAATTCGAAACCTTACATTGGGGACCCGTGCGCGCGCGCGCGCACACACACACACACACACACAGATAGACAGACAGACAGACAGAGAGTTCTCAGCAGATCCACAACTGACTTACAATATGACACAAAGCTCGCTCGCTTCATGACAAGAGAGAATGAAATCATCATTGCGGTTATCAAACGGAAGAATGCTAAGCTATATATTCATGGAGGGGGGGGGTTCCTACCAGCGCGTCCGCGCAAATATTGTCCACACGGACCCGACACAGAAAATAAAAATCGTTTCCAATTTCACACATTTACGAGTGCTAGATACGTATCTTACGTCTGTTAACCACTTTACTTTCGGCTATTTTGATTTACACGTAGCTTTCAAACTACTTTTGGACATAGGTATGTATAATTACCGAATGACTTGGCTGAATTTTCGACAATCCGTTCAAATCGAGTTGGTCTCTCGCCCCACGCTAACCGCTTGAGGCCCCGCGGGTCAAGTCTTGCGCGTGCTGTTTAACGTGGTTCTGCGCTGTGCCACCCTCCTTGGAGATCCTACGTAAGCGAGGCTCGCGTGATCTCCATTCCGAACCGATTGGCGGCCCTAATAAGGACCATTACATACAAAACCGATGCGTACGTCGTTCTGTCTACTTTTTCTTTGCGGCAGCCTTCTTTGGCGAGGCTTTCGGTTGTTTCTTCACCGCCGCCTTCTTGGGTTTCGGGCTCTTGGGCTTCTTTGTCAGCGGTTTTCTGACTTTTGCTTTCGGCGGAGTCTTCGGCTTCGTGGCGGACTTCTTCTTTTCGGAAGCGGCTTTCGCTTTCTTGGCGGCCAGCTTCTTCTTAGCCGCGTCTTTGGCGGTCTCCTTCGGCTTGGCCGGAGCGGCTTTCTTCACTGTGGCGGTCGTTTTGCCTCCCTCGGCCTTGGCGGCTAGCTTGAAAGAGCCGGACGCGCCTTTTCCTTTCGGTTGGACTAGAGCGCCCGTTGCTACCGCCGATTTCAGATACTTTTTGATGAACGGAGCGAGTTTCTCCGCATCTGCCTTGTAATTGGCGGCGATGTACTTCTTGATCGCCTGCAGTGACGAGCCACCACGTTCCTTCAGACTCTTGATAGCGTTGTTCACCATGTCCGAAGTCGGCAGATGCGACGGTTTCGTCCTAGGCTTCTTGCTGGCTGCGGCCGACGCTTTAGACTTCTTGGGCGTAGCGGCGGGAGCCGGTGTAGCGGTAGTACCTGCGTCTGCCATCTCGTCAGTCACGATTCGGCGATATTATTAAACCCTGTGTTACCTTGATTAAAAGCGCGCTCGTCCCCGGGACTTTGTGAACGCTGTAGTTCGTCTGGCGTCGTGTTAAAGGGTCGATTTCGCGCCGGGTTTTGAGAAAACGCGACGCCAGAATATTCTCTGAAACACAAAACAACATTCCAGACATATCGGACTAACGACCCAGGCAGATCCCGTCGCAGGCGCTAAGACGGCGACCGCTGCACACACACTCCAAGTAGGCGACGGTTCCGTCGTCTCTGTGACACCGTTTGCGGAAACGGGCCAAAAACGCTTTACAACAGACGCAAAGTGTACGCTTCCTACGCCCTACGCTGCAGAAAGCTTCATTCTAACATCCTCAAATTCGGTGAATTCTTCGACGTCGCCGTTTCCCGTTTTTTCGCCACTACAAAATACCTACTTTGGCAACTCCATCGGCGGCGTACAGTGTACAGTGACAGTGTTGACTGTTCGTTTTCGGAACTGCCATTACGCACCCTGTTCCTTCATTTTTTGTTAAACACATTTCTTATCTAATAATCAGTTATTTCTCAATTAAAAAAAAAAAAAACATCAATTATGCGCGTGAGGACAGTCTGACGCGACACAAGCGGCGTCGTTTTGTGGGACCACGTCGAACATCGTTCCCTCCTCTCGCCTGAAGAGTGCTTACTTATACACGCCGATACTGAGCATTCACAGCGCCACTTAAACCATTGTACGTTTGCGTTTTTCTTTTTTTTTCCGCTCTCTTCAGTCTAACTCATGCTGGACAGGTTAATTTTCTTTCGACGTTAGCCGATGGTTCCTGGTGCGTATCCTTCATCCATACTACCTACGATGCAGCGATACCACTCACAAACGTCTTTTACTGTAACAGCGAGGCGGGAGGTAAAATATTTCTTTTCGCACGTGGGTAAGAGGCAGATTCTCATCTACGTCTATGTGCTACGCGTTTCATCTACAATATCTTTTCACGCGCGGGTAGAGACACACTCTCATCTACGTCTCTGTTAAACACGCACAGACTACACGCCGCAATACTACAACACTAAGAGAGCGCACGATTTCAAATTTACGCGCACACGTCTGGTGACGAACGTCATCGACGGACATAACAAAAGCGGCCGCGTAGCACACAGGTAGGATGTAAGTATCATTTTATTTTTTTAATAGCTTTTAATGTTGTCAATCGATCTTCATCTATTATTGTTCATCTTCAAGGCAAATAACCGGTATTAATAAATATTCATGCCTTCTCATAAAATCGCTTACATATACTCCCGGCCACAGGCCACTTGTTCATGTTACTTTTGTCATTCTGAAAAATATGATTGTGAGAAATTGCCATGACATTAGTGAAAGGCCCCTCTCATATGAATACATATTTTAAAATAAATGCAGTTTTGAGTGTTGATTCCTCTTGTAGCATATATGATGAGTGAAATGGAACACATTGGCACAGTTTGATCTTTGGTGGGAAAAAATTTAAAATGATTTTAAGCGAAGCCCTGAATATCCATAAATAAGGTACCTAAATAACCTACTCTGCTCTGTTTTCTAATCTTCCATTCGTCTTGTCTTGGAACACTTTACTGCACAATGTAGCGGTCAATAGCTGTAACAAAAGCTGAAAATGTTGAGTTTTTTTTCTTTAATCCATCTTTTACGGGGTGCACTCAGTTTGGTGACGTTCTCCATGGTTAGAAATAGGAGGGATTTGGGGGGGGGGGAATTTGTCCTTACCGTACTGATGCAGAATTTGCCTGGTGTTGAAAACAGAAAACCATCTTCGGGTTGGCCGAGGCAGGATTCGAACCTGCTACAACCTGCACGCTACAAGTCACACCTTAGCGCACTGAGCTAAATGTGTTCGGTGCAGTTGACCTTTAATTGCTCACGACTACAATGTGGTGGCTGATCGTGTGGTCATCAGTAGTCCACTCAAGTTCTTTGTTTTGTAAATGCGTTGTATTTTGGTCACTTATGTTACTCAGGGAATTTTCTTACTTATCCTGGAAAAATCAGGGAATATTCAGGGAATTCTTTTATGATGAGTTGGTAGACACCCTGAGAATTAAATAAGCTATAACATTTATCTGATTATTTTTTTCGAATAAATGTGGGAAATCGCTGAAAACTTCAAGAAACTACACCCAAATTTCCCGGATGAGCAAATGTCTTAAAAATATGACACAATTGAATCTTCATAACTCGGCAAATCTTGGTCGTACAAAAAATAAAAAATAAATAAAAATACGCAGAATTTTATCAGCTACAATTTTTATTTGGATCATTTTAAGGACAAATGAAGGGAAAAGGTGAAAATGCAGAAAAACTGATTTTTCACCCCTTTAAGAGGGGGTGGGAAAAAATCCAGGACTTAGGGGTGCAAAGATTTTTTTAAATGAATGCAACATAGTTGAAGGTCATATTTCCAAATTTTTAACCAAATTTAATTTTTTGCAAGGTTTTGCCTTTTTTTGGTATAGAATGGCTGCTCTATTACACATAATGTCCTGTAGAATGAATCTGTTAACTCTAGCAAACGCTTTCTCGTAGTCAGAGAAGGCAAGGTGTGACTCCAAATTAACAATTTGTACATTGGACAAAATTTCCTTCTTTTCTCAATCACTATTTTCAAAGAGAATACATCATCAACGCAGGCTCAGCTCTTACAAAATTCTGCCTGTTCATCAAGAAGTAAAATATCTGAAATATGAGAAAGTCTTCTATTAATAATTTTTCCATATAACTTGTCAGGTACGGGTTTGCTGTATGAGACTATCATATGATGTAGTCATAGAATGATTTTTCTGTCTTTGCATACATACAGTAGAACCTCGCTAGTCCGAACTAATTGGGACCAGGGCCGGTTCGGATTGGCAAAAATTCGGATTATCCGAAATAATTATTATTAAATAATTATAATTATGTATTTGATTTAAATATGGTCTTTAACTTATATTTAACTCATATATATGCCTGTTTTTTATTCAACGAATGCATTTTACGGTTTATAAGAGTTGAATATTTCATAAAATATTACGTAGTACAGTACTGTAATACAGTACAGATAAGGTGAACAGTATTGACACTGTCGTTCGGTGGCTTTCTAGCGCGGTATCGTTTACTTTCACGGGCGCGCCAGGGCATCAATGACTCATGCCAGTTTCTTAGTAATCCCACTTCCCCCACTCTTGTTTGTTTCTTCTCGTGGCCTTGCTTTCAGTAGTGAGACACCTGTCAGTCTGAGACATTGTGTGTGCATTCCAACTTACATACGTTTTCAGTGTTTTTTTTAAGTGGGTATTGTATAAAAATGGTTGGTAAATGGAAACATAGTTCATGTGCAGTAAAAGATAAACTTGAAGTGTTGAAACGTTTGGACAAGGGTGAAAGTGGAACGAAATTAGCAGTCGAATTTGGTGTGGGTAAAGCAACAATAAGTGACTGGAAGAAAAACCGGTCCAAGATTGAACAGTTTTGTGCGACAACATCCGAGAAGACTCTCGAGGAGCGTCATCATCAAAAGTGTCACAATTTGACAAAATTGATGAAGCCCTTGTCATATGGTTTTCACAAGAAAGGCAGAGAGGTACTCCACTGAGTGGTCCCCTAATCCAAGAAAAAGCAGTTCACCTCAATAAGCTGATGAATGGTGATCCTAAATTCATTGCGAGTAACGGCTGGCTGGACCGGTGGAAAAAAAAACACGGAATACGACAGTTATCCATTACCGGTGAATCACTATCAGCGAAGCACCAGGTTGGACAAGAGTACATCACTGAATTCGCAGACATAGTTTCATCGCAAATTACTCGCCTCAAGAAATATACAATTGCGATGAAACTGGGTTAAATTTTAAGGCATTGGTAAACAAAAGCCTTGCCTCCAAACAAGAACTTAATGCAACTGGTTTCAAAATGTGCAAGGAACGTGTGACTGTTTTAGCATGCAGTAATGCAGCTGGGACTAAAAAGTTGCCACTAATGGTTATTGGCAAATCAAAAAACCCAAGAGCATTTAAGAACATCAATGTGAACTCGTTTCCTGTATTCTACAGGCATTAAAAAAAGGCATGGATGACCAGTGCTTTATTTAAGGAATGGTTTCATGTCCAGTTTATTCCTTCAGTAAAAAAGTTCAGTGAAAAAAATGGTCTGCCACCCCGGGCGTTACTTGTCATTGACAATGCTCCATCACATGCTTCGATAGAAGAACTTGTTAATGGAGATATAAAAGCTATTTTTCTCCCTCCGAATGTAACACCTTTGTTACAACCCATGGACCAAGAGGTGCTACAAAACATGAAATGTGTGTATAAAAAAATTCTTCTAAGGTCCCTTCTTGAAAATGAAGACAGTTCACAAACCATTCTCCAAAGTCTTAAGAAAATCAATATCAAAGATGTTATCTATTGGTTAGGTGAAGCATGGGACAATCTCAAAGAACAGCTGCTGAGAAAGTCGTGGAAAAAATTATGGCCAAGTCTCTCTTACATCGATAGTCCGGAACAAGCTGATGACAGGACTGAAGTTTTACAGCTCATGCATCAAATTCCAGGCTGTGAAGAAGCAGACGAAACAGATGTGAACAAGTGGGTGGCAGCTGAGACGGAAGACCACCAAGTTTTGACAGATACGGAAATCGTTTCCCTGATCAGACAAGACTTCGATGAAGATTCTGATGTGATGGATGAAGCTGATGATTCAGAACATCTCATTTCACATTCAGAAGCAGCAAAGGCGCTGGAAACATCCCTGCAGTATGTGGAGCAGCATGCCAACGCTACAGCGGCGGACATCATGTTCATGAGACGCTGGTGGAATATTGCGTCGTCTGCTAGATTCACGTCTTTACGCCAGCAGAGAATAACTGATTTTGTGCAACCAGTGAATAAGTGAAGTGTTAATATTGAAGTGTTTATTTGGAAATTCTGTTAATAAAGTATAGAAACTGTAATCTAAGTACTGTACAGTACAATAATTGAATTCTGTTTTTGTAGTTTGTAGTTTTCTTTAAGAATTTTATTCCAGTAATTGTAGACCTACTGATTAATACGTATTACAGTGGTTAGTATTATTTTCTACTGATTTTGCAAAATGTAACCATTTTATTAGAAATGTAATGAAATCATTTGTCACTTCATGAAATCTGCAGTTGTTTTTATAGCTTTCCTTGCTTATTTGATTCCTGGAGGTGGTTCGGATTATCTGGAATTTCGGACTAACGGGGTTCTACTGTATTCAGCTTTTGTTAAATTGTTTTAGTTAATAAGTACATTGGTTTTTGCTGTCAACATAGTTGTCCTGTAGTAATACGTTGTAAGTAGTACATTATCCTACATTTATGCGTGTTGTATGTTTACTCATCAAATTAATAATAGAATATGTTTCTAACATAGAGCTACAGTGATTATAATATTGTTTGACTAGTTGTACAGATGTAATAACATTTGAGCAGATTGGTACAAAGAGTTAAAAAAAAATGTAAACTTGTGTTGTTAGGAGGTGGTGCTTTAGGACCTTTAGCATATCAGCCCATACCATTCAGTAAAGCAGGCAATCCAATCATGTCAACAGTTGCTTTCTTAGCATCAGTTGTAGATCCAAGGGTTGCTGCCTCTGCGGCAAAAGCAGCTATGGAAGAATTTGCAAACATTAAGGTATTTAATTTTAATTGTAACTAATTAGCATTTAATGTTTGATAACAGATTTATAAATCAACTTGTGTGTTAGAGTGAAGTGTGCATGTGTGCAAGTTTGTGCATGTTTAAGTATTGTATTTGTCTAATGTTTACACGCAATTTGATTATCAGGATGAAGTACCAGCTGCTTTAATGGATGCTCATATAAAGAATGTAGAAGCATCAACTACAGATGGAAAATTTGATCCTGCAGCCGGGCTTATTCAGGTAATTTTTTGAAATAATAATTATTGTATATAAATCTTTTTTTTTTTTCTTTTATTGGATACTTTTGTATTAACTGATATTGTTTAGGAAGGTGTATTGAAGATATACAGTAAAATGTGATTTATACTCATTCATATTGTGATGTGTAGATAATTTTGTAAGTTGTTGGAGTATATTGTTGTTTGTTGCAGAGTGGTATTGCAGGTACTGTCCCTGAGAAGGATGAGGAGGCTGAAAAGGAAAAGAAAGAAGTTGAAGCTCCTAAAGAGGGAGGAGAAGATACTAACAAAACTTCACCACAGGTTGAAGAGGGAGGAGTCGATGTGAAGAAAGAACAGCCAGAGAAATCACAAAGCACACCAGAACCAATGGAAGTTGACAAAAAGGAAGAAACTAACTCATCAGAGGGAGGTGAGACTGTTAAAGAAGAAACAGAAAGGGACAGGTTAGTGAAGGATGGTCAGTTACAGTCTGCAGCTGCTGCTGCATTAGCAGCTGCAGCGGTGAAAGCCAAACATCTTGCAGCAGTTGAAGAAAGAAAAATCAAATCACTAGTAGCTCTGTTAGTGGAAACACAGATGAAAAAACTGGAAATAAAACTAAGGCATTTTGAAGAGCTTGAAACAACGATGGAGAAAGAAAGGGAGGGCTTAGAATATCAGAGACAACAGCTGATACAGGAAAGACAGCAATTTCATTTGGAACAGTTGAAAGCTGCTGAATTCAGAGCCCGTCAGCAAGCTCACCAGCGACTAGCGGCAGAACAACAGCAAACACCGTCTACAACACCAACACCTCCCTCACCACAGGCTGTACCAACTCCACACCAAGCTGCAACCTCACCATCACCAGCTTAGCTACAGTCAGATCAAAACTAAATGTAACATGGATTTTAACTATCAGGGTTGAAGTCACAGTGTATAAAAGGGACTACTGAATTACAGAATTTGTGAAGGTAAATTTGATTCTACAGTAAACATGAGTTGATTGAAGAAAGTATTACATAATCATATAATAACTATATGTGAATCAGTCTCACTGTAGAGATGTTTGTGTTTTGTAGAACTATGATAATGAACTATTTTAGAGAAAAGTTTTATATATTTACATGTTGTAGTCTTAAAAGAATAAATTCACTAACATAAATTATGAAATGTAGGATTTAAGCATATATGTGTGTATATGAAACTGTGTTTCAGTACCATTTTGTTATTTGGGAAATTTTTTTATTCCTCGAGTATAAATAATGGGACTGCAATGTAGTGTGCCTGTTATATTGCTTTCCAGGTCTTTTGCAGACATTTTTAACATTGAATATTAATTTTTTGTCATTCAATATGTTAAGATAAAAACCAGTATATTTTATAAAAAAAAGTATTTAAAATAATGACAATGAATGTATTAAATTTTAATTGTTGTGGAATCATGATGATGTTATCCATATTGTTAGACGAAAAAAGAAAACCCGAGATTGTCTGTTTTATTTGTATAGTACAAAAATCATACTTTTGTTTACTTCGATGTTTTTTGTAGGTGATGTTTAGAAAATAAATGATATGAATTGATTTATACAAGTACTGAATTTTCTACATTGGAAATATTTTACCAGTGCTCTTAATTGATTTTAATAAAATATTTATAATTGTTATCTTATATATGAATATAACTGAAATTAAATTATCAGATATTTTGATTTTTTTTCTGTTCAGTCCGTTTCAAGGACACCTTTGTATAATGAGCTTTTATTATTACGTATTTTTTATCTTTTAAAAATTATAAAAAGCAGAACATTTATTTGTCGTACAGTCAACTACTTGTTACGCAACATTGTTGCACAGTAATGTTATGTCTAAGCATATTCTTTTATACAGATTTACTTGTATGTGTATAAAAATTTACAGACATTAAATTTTGTATGAAACCATTGAAGTCATAAAGCTGTATTGATCATATTTTTTATTTTGATTTCCAGAAACTTTTTGTTTGCAATGGAACTACAAATAGTGACCTGAGGAAAATCATTAATGATTTTATGATAATAATTATTAGTCATCACTGTCATAAATAATACATTATTAACAGTAAATTTATTCTTTCAAAAGACTTAGATATAACTGATTGCAAATTTAATATTACACAGAATCGACAATCATTCTATATTAAATGGACACTTGATGATAGTTTCCACAAATTCTAATAAAGAAAATTTAAAACTTGTAGGCATGATAACAGTAAATGGAACCTATCACTGTCGAAATGAAAATGCCAACATTTTGAAAATGGGCAGATGAAATAAATGTAATGTAGACAACGCTGATATCTGTTAATACGAAGTGATATCTTCATATCTGTTATTATGAACAAAAAGAACCTGACCCTATTTTCCTGGAAAAGTATTTGTATGTGCATGGTAAAACTTGGCAGAACACAACAGTAGTATCTAGGGATGCATGCGTGACTTTTTGTAACTTGTAGAGGTCCACATTAGTTGTCCAGCAACTGTTGTGTATGTTAGTGTAAAAGGTGCACGTTACATTTTTATTTGGGTAAAAGGTGCATGTTACATTTTTATTTTTTGCATAATGACAGATGAACACTGTTACTGCATAATTTCAGCCAGAAGCTTGGTGATAAGATTAAGCAGGCTTTTGGTAATGATGCTGAGGGAATTTACACAAGGTAGAGTGACAACTGTTTTCAACATGACTAAAATTTTGTTGATCATGTCAGAACCATACCATGTTAATCAAACACCAGCATACCAGTAGGCCATCAGCAAGCTGAAATCCGAATGTCATTAAAGAGTGTGTCCAAATGCTGACCATCTGTGAAATTGCAATTGACATTGGTATTTTGCACACACGAATTTAACACTTTGACGCCAGGCCCTTAATATACTGGCCCTTCACCCATGCCAGGCCATTTTTGCATAATATATACAGTCATACCCTGCTTTGCGCGACCCCACATAACACGAATTCGCTATAACGCGTTTTTTTTTCTAAGAAAATATTTATTATACATATTAACAATTACATATACAGTACCAATAATATTGTATATATACGTATCATCGTAAATGTAATGAATATGTAAATTTTGAATTTAACAACTAAAGTTTGCGTATTTTATTTTGGAAATGACAAACACATACAGTACTGTAATTACATTACTGTACAGTATTATTTTTTAAGGAGTACGAACACTTCAGCCTACCAACACGTTTGGTGGAAACATAAAAACAGACAGCTGATTTGTACAGATAAATAAGAGGTTGCATTAGGTCAGACGTAGATCTGTAATAAGTGTCAGCCAAAACAGTAGTACGTTTTGTAAACGTACATGGCTGTGCCATTACACATTATAAATGTTATTTGACCTTGAATACTCTCGTTGGCGGGATTCTGATGAATGAGAAATTGTATCTCTGTGCTGTAGACCCGTGGTGACGCTGAATTGACACAACACATTTTCACTGCACACAGCAGTGGCTGACGTTTATTAACCATTTCTGAGTTCCCGATGCCACAACTCAGATTAAACTGTGCACAATGTTTGTAGAAAAGGCGGACGTGTGTGACGTAGGCATTAGTTTGCAAAATGCATCTTCCATTCCCGCCAGAAATGTATTCACGTTTCTTGTTTAACTTGTCTCAGCCAAATAAACATTACTGTACTGTATACGTACTAATTTACATTCTTGGAATGGTAGTTCGGGTTAATCCATCCTTTTTAAGGCCCCTTGTTGAACTTAAGTCTCGGCCAATTTTCTGGAAAACCATTCACTCCCCCCCCCCCGTTATTGTTTCTAAACATTGGGAATATGTTTTCCTTTCAGTTTAGTTTGAACATTCAATTAGAACGAATGCGCGATGATAAAATGTCGAAAATAACACATTTTGACAAGGAAAATCATATAAAAGCAATAAAAATTAAAACAACAATTAAAGCAAATTGGTCGGTAAAAAATAGGAAACCCCGCTTAGCCCGATTTTCGTTTTATGCGAATCGCCGAGGAACGTATCACTCGCGTTAAGCGGTGTATGACTGTACCATATTGGCCCGAATATAAGACGATTTTTTCAGCAATATATTATAAAACTGAGGAAAACCCACAATTACCTGCTTGGTGAAATGGCAAATGATGACCAAACAGCAGTGTTTTTCGATATGCTGTCAAGTGTTTACTGTGGACAGAAAGGATGCAAAATCAGTTATAATTAAATCTACAGGCAATGAATAGTCACACATTACTGTGATGCTAGGAGTAACTGCTGATGGAAGAAAACTTCCGCCGTACGTTATTAGGAAGATAAAAATGCTTCCGAAGGAACAGTTACCAGCTGGGATTGTTTTTAGAGCACAGGAAAATGGGTGGATGACTGAAGAACTTATGGCATATTGGCTTAAGGTTGTTTGGACACTTCAACCAAGCGCTTTACTAGGGCAGAGAGGTATTTAATTCTTGATGCTTTTCGTGGTCACACAAGTGAGAAAGTAAAGAAGCTGGTTGCAGAAATGAACACTGATCTTGTTATAATCGCAGGGGGAATGACTTCTCAGCTTCCAGTTTTAGATGTGGTTGTTAATAAACCATTTAAGGATTACTTACAGGAGAACTATAGTGACTGGTTAAGTAATGGAAACCATGCATTGACTCCGACAGGCAAGTTGAAGAAACCAAGCATACAGTTACTGGCCCAGTGGATAATCACAGCCTGGGGAAAAATAAAAAATGAACCCATTGTAAAGGGGTTTAAAAAAGGTTGTGTTTCTATTAACATGGATGGGAGTGAGGATGACAACATTTTGTGGAAAGACTCCAGTTATGAATCTGATTCCAGTACCAATTCTGAAGATGAACTTGGAGAAGAAGAAGAAAACTAGGATGATGACTGGAACTAAAAACAGTAAGGAAAAAACTTATAATTTCACCTTTAATGTAAAATGTTTATTGTGACTTCAAGGTATGATATTTAGACCATTTGATTTTCTTTCTAATACAACACCTCAAAAAATTCAGTGTCGTGTTTTATGCAGACCCTTTTTTTCATGTAAAACACCTTCAAGAATCTAGGGTTGTCTGATATGTGAGGCCGTTGTATATTCAGGTCAAACCGGTATTAAAATGCTTTAGCTTCTAAACTGTGTGGTACCTATATTTTTATCAAGATCTAAGTATCTTCTTTAAAATGGTGTATACTGTATGTCACTGTGTTGGTTATTTTCCATGAAATTGCTTTTCAAAAAGTGATGTTTTGGGGAGAAAAAAATTGGGCAAACACATGTTGTTACTAGAAACTCACAATTTTATTTTTATTTGTTAGAAATAGATTAAACAATATACAATATAATATTCAAATATTTCGTTTGTTGTCATTCATATACACCACTTGTCCAACATTTGACACCTAAGTTGTGTTTACCCAACTAACACAGCAGTTTTGTGCACTCTGTGTTATGTCAACTGTAGCTACAAAAGTGAACGCATATGTGATCTAGCAGGTGATTTGGGTACTACAAGGCCTGACATTGTTTCAAAACGGTTCCAATGACGTCTTTATACAAATGGAATCATACAAAAAAAAAGTGAAACTTCAGGACGTCCGTTGGCATTCTCGGAAGTTTTCAAAGGACATCAGTTGACGTCTCTCGGCGTCAGAGTGGTTAAACGATGATTTAACATCTATCGGCATGCGCAAAGTGGTCATTAAATTTGAGCCAAAGCTCTTTTCTCTTAAACAGAAAGAGATACACTTTTACATCGCACAAGGATATGCGAGAGTACATTCAATGGTGATCATGACTTCCTGAAGGCCATGGTAATGGGTGACAAATCTTAGGTGTGTAGGTTTGACCCAGAAAAAAGTATCATTCGTCACAGCGGAAGTGACCATCATTCTATAAGTGTGGAGCAAAACAAAAGTGATGCTTTTTGGCACAAGAGACCACACCTGTGGGAATCTTTTAAATGGCAGTTGCAGTACTGGATGCTGCATGTCCACTATTAGAATGAACACAGAGAAGAGAAGGAGTTTATTAGCACGTATAAACTTGCATGTTTTTATATGAATGTCATGTTTAAGAGCAAGAGTTGGGAGCACCCTTTGTGTCATAATTTAAATCATTATACCAAAACTCGTAAAATACTGACTACCTAGTAAATAATATTTTGAGTAGTTATGCCCTTATAGTGTAATTTCATTCTTGTGGGTAAAAAAGAAACTGGTTGTTTAGATAAAGAAAAATTAATATATATTTTTTAACCAAGTGAGAGCGAGAGAATAAAAACAAAACTCCTGATAAGAAAGCAATTGCATTGTAGCATTTCTGCGTTCTCTGTTTTATGTTCCTAGAACGTAGATTGTAAAATACAAATTTTGCTGCAAATTCTTATTAATTAAAATTGTTTCTTGTTTATATATTTTCCTCAAAATAAGTTTGATGTCCAAGTTCCTATTCCACGGAACATCTTCAATCCTATGACATATATTTTATAAGGGAAGCAAATATTTAGATTTGATTAAATATGCCTGTGGTTAATCTTGGGCAATAAAGAAATAGTTCATAATTATACAGTCATTGGTGATTTATTTTGTCTCGATCGTAGCTGCACCACATGTATACAAATGAGTACATTTTTTAAAGCTATATTAGTATACCTGTATGGTGTGGTTTCAAGGTCTTTTGATTCTACATTATGACGAGGGGGCCTAATACTGAAAGGGAGTCATTACTTCCAGTGGCGGTGTGTGGATTTTACTACAGTTCATGTGCTGAGACAGTACATGTCTGTATGTTTTTTACAGCACTGTCAATAACTGCCCCTTTATTAGCCCGGGGGGGGGGGGGTGCAAACCTAGATGTGGGCCTTTGTAACCTCCCATATGCCCTTCAAACCAGACAACAGTCTCCTCAACCTCTCTGCGCACATTCTATATAACATTGTCTTAAAGATATAGAAAAAAGTTATCCTTATCAAATCGAATATAAATCCGCCAAGTTAACTTGTATTTAGAGGTTGGAATTTTGTAGTGTGTCCCAGACTATATGAATCAGCTGCTTTGATAGGAATTTGTGTTCTAGTAATTTATATTTTTCATGGTGCTCTGCAACATGAGTTCTTACCGCATTGTGTCATTGATGTTGGCTGTGAAGTGTTTCAAATATTCTTGTTATGTTCTGATGGTTCCAAGTATCATCAGTTGTGAACAATGAGAGTCCAAAACCAAGTATATTGAGTGACTACGTCATCTGATGTGCCTAGAGAAACTGAATTGGTCAGAGATCAAGGCAGTTGTATGAAGTCTGCTATCCTGCACATGGGCGTAGCCAGCGAGGGGCAGGGGGGCCGTGGCCCCCCAAATTTGAAAATTTCCCAGGAGGGCGCTGAATTTTAGGCCGCCTATACGTTATAAATATGTCCCGACTCGGACATACTAGCACCACCTAAAGCTACCGAAGGTAACTACTACCTACTCCTAGTTTCTTCGGGGTCTGCTAGATGACGTTCACTGTGCAGTTATACACCACTTGAATGTTTTTGACATCTCCACTGGGGCACTGTAGATACAAGACCGTTGCAAAGATTGTGCTGGAAGTTTATATTATGCACTTCAATTTTACGAGTTTTGTTTTGTTTATTACGTGGACTCCGTTACAAATACAAATTGCCTCCAGTCAATTATTTTTAGTACTTACTGCAGAGTAACGTGTGTAGTGTTAAAATGGACATAAGAAAATTTTGTGGAAGTAAAGGTAAGCTATTTTTGTCTTTTTTATGAAGTTTGAAAAGTAAAACGTTTTATTTTTATTTTATTTTTTAAAATCTCTTTTAATAACACCTAGTTTTCGCCGTGATTAGGCAGTCCATCTTGTAAACGCAAGACTTCTTTTGTTTTTAAACATATTTTTTCAACTACTAGTAAGTTTAATTAAAAACTATGACAAACTATGTTTATGTGACATCTGACTTTAATTTTGCAAGAGATCCATATTTTAGAAAAATTAAAAATAATTTTTACATTTAGTAAATATAATTTCTACATTTATTAAAAATAAAATTATAGACCAAATTGGGTTTAAGATTTTTTTTCATTTTGTTTCTCTTGGAGAGGAGAATATACCTTTAGATAACAATCATGACTGGGTTAGAGTTTTGTTTACTTAACAAATTAAGCAACTCCACCATCTAGAATATGATGGATCTATTATTGTTTAGATTAATGTGTGTGACTGTCTCCCCTTAGTCTACTGTAGTGGCTAACTTGCATCCTATGCTGAATATGCTGAAGGATGCGAGTTCTAGTCTTGTGGACGTATATGTAGTACTGTATCATGATACCAAATGGCTGAGTAGCAATAATTGGCAGAGACGTTCAGAATCATGGCCGTTGATTAAGCACCAGGCTTGCTACCCATGCTTCCTGTAAAAAAGCTATCTGACAAGGCCTGATACAGACTGTCATACTAGGGCACTGTGATATTGTAAGGAACAGTTATCTATCGGAGTAAGATTTTTTGATGAAGAAAAAATGATGGTATGTGAAGAATTTCTTGGATTTGAAGAATTAAAAGCTATGGATGCTAAAACAATAGCGGATACAATCGACAAATTTCTAGAAAGAGAAGAACTAGATCCACAAAAATGTGTCGGACAAGGATACGATGGCTGTGCGACTATGGCAGGGAAAGATGGTGGTGTGCAAAAAATAATAAGAGGAAAATACAGGAAAGCTCCGTTTTTTCATTGTGCAAGCCATCGGTTAAACCTGGTAGTGAACGATCTGAATCGCGTCGCTGAAATTCGTAACACGGTGTCCACTATAAAGGACATTATAAACTTTTTCCGAGAATCCGTTTTAAGGAAAAAGTACGTTCCAAACATACCGACTCTGTGCGAGACAAGGTGGTCTCAGAAATACAGAAGCATTTCCATCTTCAAAAATAATTTTGTGGGAATTGTGCAGGGTCTGGAGAGACTGGCACAAGAAGGAAACACTGCTACAAGAAAGACAGCCTTTCAGCTGCACTGTGTTGCCACGAAACCTGTATTTATTATCTCTACCTGCATTATAGCCAAGTACTCCGCTTTACTAGAACCTATTGCAAATATTCTGCAGTCAACAAGTTTAGATCGTCTTCAATGTGCGAACCACATTAAGAAAATTCTGGCCGTAGTGAAAGCTCACCGCGAAACTGCTGATGCCATTATGGAAGATCTTCTCGTTTCTGCCCATGCCACTGCAGCGGAAATAACAGTAGAACTTCAGCCACCCAGAGTTGTCGAACGCCAGGAGCACCGTTCGAATCCTCCTGCAGCTTCACCTGCCGAGTACTGGAAACAATCGATACTTATTCCATACCTTGACTCGTTTACGTCAGCATTGGAGAACAGATTTTCTGAGGACAATGTACCGGCATTTTCCATACTATCTCTACATCCCTTCCTCATGCTAGATTCGACCATCGAAGATTTTAAACAGATAGCGAGTTGTTTTGCTGATTTTTACGAACTGGACGGGTATGAATCTGAAGCTGAATTGTGGTATAATGTGTGGAGCGAAAAAAACCTTGATCGGCAGGCGTTAAAAGACTTGGAAATAGTCGAAGTGATTAAAGAAGCCAACACATTCTTTCCTGCCATAAAAAATGCCCTAACAATCTCAATAGCGCAGCCTTGTTCCACGAGTACTATTGAAAGGTCATTTAGCACCTTAAGACGTGTTAAAACATGGTTGAGATCGACATTAACAGAAAACCGCTTAAACGGATTATGCTTAATGAGTGTCCATAAGAAATTGGTTTTGGAAAAGAAGAAAGAGTTGGAGATGGAAGTTATAGAAAGATTTTCCGAGAATCCAAGACGGCTAGTGTTATAAGTTTCAAAGTTTCAGTTTTTTTCATTTCATTTTTTAAGAGCAATTAATAAAGCGATTAAATGTGTCTGAATGTTTTTCATTGAGTACCTAAACCTAAAGGAGAAACAATGGTTATGCTGGGTTTAAATGAATAAATCAATGTTGTGTATGGCCCCCCCCTAACAAAATTTCTGCCTACGCCCATGATCCTGCATGCAACCCTTAGAAAAAAGCATTCTGCGTATGTACTATAACATTAACAGACATACTTGCACGCTTACACATCCATGCAGCAGATGTAATGGGGCAAATTAGAAGGGTTTTTTACTTCATTAATTTTGGTTTTCATCTTTTAAAATACTTTAAATTCATTTCATATATGTGTCCAGTCCTTGGTTGAATTTAACTCGCAGTCTAAACAATGCAAAGGTACACTGTAACTGTGTTGAAATATGTGAAAAGAATGCGTTGTCAACTGTAGCACACTTCCGAGAATTTTGCGGTTGTGTGACGTCCACTCACAAATGCACAAGCACCCACATCTGCGGAGCACCTAACTTTACATAAACGAAAGTAAAGGCAGTGAAATATCGTCGACGTACAGCACACGTAAAACCTGTGTGCCAGGTGTACAGCTACCAAAAACTTGGACAACTAAGGCTGTGTGCGGCGATGAAATTTGTTCGCCGGCAAGGCAGTGATGCCCGCCCGGATGTAACATCGAAAAATAAAGTTCTCTTCCCAGTCGAATAACACCTTCAGACCGCGCGGTCATAAAAAATCTTAGCTCGAGCCTATTAAGGTTGGCCGACCAAACAAGTGTACTAGAGATGTGTAAAGCACTATAAATTAATAATATATACAGTAAAATCAGTGCGAAGTTTAATACAAGTGAAACCACAATGTTTTGAACACCGAATTAGAGAACTTTGGGTGACACGCCATGCGGTCTGTAGAAAGGAAGCTGCACACGTAACTGTATCCATTCAAATATATTATTTTAAATTAAAAGGGGGTAATTTGTATGTGTGAGCAAACTGGGTAGCATTCTCTAAATTAAGAATTAGCATAAGTAATAATGTCTGAGTAAATTTTTTGTTGTGGTGTAGATTTGAAAAGAAAATTAATAAAATGACAGTAAAAGTTTGAATAGAAAATTTTGTGAAACAAGTAAAGTCAAAAGTAGTAAAAGGAAATAATAAATATAATGGTCTAATAAAATTTGAGTTGTTTTACATAAATGCAAGTTGAGTATGTTACTGAGTTAACCTTGAACCCTGCTTGTATTACGCCGTTCGTGCGATGGACTTTGGATTGGAAGGTGAGTTATCCTGGGTAAGCAAATATTTAAATGGTACAAGTCTCTTATTAATTTGAGTTAACACAGATGGCGCCCGAACAGGGACTCGATTTGTAAAATAATTATAAATCGGCACCTAAAAGCGAATACAAGTATGGTTGAAGGTTGAATAACGATACGGAAAAATTACATAAAGTACGCAAGACAATGAGTTAAGATTAGAGTAAATATAAGATGTAGAAATAAGTCTAAGAGCAGTATAGGTAAATTAAGAAAAGTAGTAAATTTATAATATAAAAATGGCAGACAATAATGAAGTCAGCTTCTCTGACAGTCAGACAGAAAGTCAAACAAATACCGACTCAGGTATTCAAACAGATTCACTGTCAATAGATGACCATAATGTAGAAGAGTCTGTAATTAGTACGCCGGGAGCGATTTCCACTCCCGTGACAATTAAGACAAAAGAAAAGGAATTGTCATTAGATGACATATTTGAGTTTATGAAAATCAATTTCAATAAACAAAGTAATGACTTTCATAAACGTTTTAACAGTAACGAGATAACATTGAATGAAATGAAAAGTGACTTTAACTGTAAATTAGAAGTACAGAATAACAAATTTAACGAATTAAATAATCGTTTTGACAATAATGATATAAAATTGAATGAAATTAAGACCGAAATTAAAAGTGAATTTAATTGTAAATTTGATGTACTTAAATTTGACATTGAGGAGGTAAAAATGAAATGCGAAAATAGTTGTAACGAATTGAAACAAGATATTGAGAAAATAGTATAGTCAGTAGGAGAACAGAGTAAAAGTAAAAATAAAAGTGATAATAAACACCTAACTAGTGAGAAAAATAACGTTGAAAATGAGAATATAATTAAAAATGTGGTAGTAGAGAGTAAGATAACAAATGTTAACAATGATATTGAAAGTGGTAATGTGATTGAAAGGGTGGTATCAGAGAGTGATACGTTGAAAATAGATAGTGAAACAGTGAGAGAGAGAGAGAGAGAGAGAGAGTTATATGTTGTAACGAAGTAGTAATTAGTGTTGATGAATTAGAAAAAGAATGGAAAGAAAGAGTAGATGAATATGGAGGGCAGAGGGTAAATTTTCCCCTTATTTGTGATGAACCAAGGTGTTCAAAAATGTTATTATTGGAGGGCAAGAGACCCTTATTAGTGAAAGATTTGAATTATTTCCCCTTTTTGTATAAGTTTGTACCCTCTGTGTGGAATAATGTGATATGGTGTTATGATGAGAGAGATTTAGAGAGAGAATTGTGTGTTGATAAAGAGATAGAATTATATAAACTAAAGAGAGACTATAATGAGTTGAAAGAGATGTTAAATGATATGAAATACTTACCTGTTAAAATAGAGAGTGAAGATTATTTTGATGATACAGTTTTAAATAATAATAACTTACCTTATGTTGTAATGAATGATAAAATAACTGACTTGACAATGAATATAATTACTAATGGAGACTGGACAGAAATAAATAATGTTGACCTGGTATATGATTATTATGGTAAAATGAGTAAACTGAAATTTTATGGTTACTATACACAAGATAACCGTATGTGGAATGCAAATAAAATTGAAAATTGTTATTTGAAACCAAGGCTAATTTTTGATGATGGAGGCTGAGCCTTAACTTCACAAATGGACAATTTTAAATAGTTTGTTTTATGGTTCTGACCCCGCAACCTTGGACAATGAAGTGTGATATAACTGAATAATGAATGATGAAGAATTGTAAATAAACTGATGTGTAATTAATTGTGTGTATTGTATGATGTTAGGTACACAATGTGTATGTAGTAGAAATTGTTGAGATAATAATAATAATATTTGGCAGTCTAAATAAAGGACAAAATAATTTGGAAGAAGATAATAAATAAATTGTAATTGGTGAGAGTAATTAAAAATGTTGTGTTTTCAATAATTAATTTAATTAAAATAATTTGAAATGTTTAAATATTCTGATTGATTTAAAGGCTGTATAATTGAATTTTCTAATGGATTTAAATTGTTTTATGAGATTTGATATGAATTAATAAATAAGTGTTAAATTGTTTGGTATGGAATAACATTGTTGTTAAAATGTTTCAGAGGTTACGAGGAGATATTGGTGTGTGTATGGTGTGTATTTTGCGTTCATGTCAGTAGGTAAACAATGTACTGTAAGTATAAAGTGTATAATACCAATGAGATAGAATAAAAGTTTTACGGGTGCGAAAAGATTTGGATTCAGTAATAAAAATGAATTGAGATAATGGTATTAAATAGAAACTGTAATTAAAAAGTAATAATAACTGAAAGGTGAATTAAAATTATATTTGGTTTGAACTGTAATAAATAAACTTTGACAAATATGTTATCATTAAAAGATTTATAGTAATTAGAAGTACAGGTAGTAGGGTGATGTAATTATGAATGTTGAAACTGAGAGTGTTTATAACACCAGTCTGGCAGACGACTGTTTATGTAAACAGGTGTGTTGAATGTTTTGACTAATGTGTATAGCCAGGTGTGGAAGCTGATAACTGTTGTAGCTTGATGAATCAGTATCTTGAGCAAAATCTTATTGTGACATAAAAGAATTGAAGTTAATTTTTTACAGACAAAATAATAATGAGGTAATTATTGCAACTTAGAGTTTGAAAAATTAAATATAATTCAATTATTTTGATAATGAAATTAGTTGGAAAGATGATTTTAATAATATATTCATATATATTCTGATTCAAATTTCAAATGTAATGGTTAAATAAATGGAATATGTACTTTACTTAAATTGGAACCAGAAGGAAATTTTGTGTGAATGCTATCAAAAATGTTTGGGAAACTTAGAGGTGTATATTACTGTTCACATAAATTTTATTAATGTCAACTTATGTTTATGTTTAACCGTAGATTCCCCACCTAAGTGCGGTCATGACCTCACCGGATCATGACCGTGAAAGTAGTTAATTGTAGCAAATCATAAATTTTACTTGATATAACCGGCTTGTGGTTTGTTTTATTTTGTTAACCCGGTGGTTTGTTAGACTTAGTAGGGGGGTTATTTTTTGGGGGGAATCTACCTAATTTTGGAACAGGGCTATTTTCACCCAGATAGGGGTGGTAGTCCATTAGGGGTGTATAAATCAAGAATAGTAGGTGTAATACCGAATTTTTATTGTAACGCCGAAGCAAGGAGGGGGGTGGAATAAAAGAAAAAATGTCCACCCCTTCCGCATCAGTCCTTGTGAAAGCAACTGGGTGCTACAGTCCAGGGGGGGAAATAGTGAGTGTGGATGGGCGGTGACCCAGTTACAGGTCACGAGGGAGATGTGGTTTACGGCTAGGATGAGGCTGGAAAAGGCCAAGAAGCCTAGCGCAGAACACAGTAATATGTAACGGGTATCAGGGGTTAAGGGATTAAAAGGGGGGTAGTAGAAAAAAAAAATAATATTTTTTGTGCCTGCCATCAAGTTGATGTTTTAAATTTTGATTGTATTATTGTTTGTGTGTACTAACAGTGTTATTGAATTATATTGTTTAGGATATATGTATAATCAAATGTTAGGATAAGGCAGTTCATGTTTTAATTAAATATTCAATTTATTTGTTTTTTTAATTAGTAATAATAACAAAGAGAAGTAATCTATTCAGATAAGAGATTTTTTTTTGGTTTTGATACAATCTGATTTTGAACTTAAAAGAATAGTGAATTTAAAGATGAATATTTTGTGATTTTAAAGGATGAGTTTGTTTAGAAAATATTATAGGTGTATGTATGCGCCCAATATTTGCCAAAGGCGACCCAGTGTGCATGAAAAGGGGAAACATCGGTTGAGGATCTGGCATGGTATAAGACCAGGGGTTGGATTTTGGGGCGGCATGTTAGAAGGTGAGGTGCGCTGTGGTGCGTGTCTGTTCGATTTTATGGTGTTGGGATCTCGTACAGAGAAGTCCAGTAATCTCGTTCAGATGCGGCCATAGTCGCCGAACCAGGGTGGTAGTTTACCCATGATGTATAAGAACAAATGGGGGGTTGCTGGCACCATATCCTCACCGGTCCTCTTAGGGGTTTAGCAATGAGATTTCTTCTGTTTCGACAGAAGATCTCTTATTGGGGGGGTATTGTAATGGGGCGAATTAGAAGGGTTTTTTACTTCATTAATTTTGGTTTTCATCTTTTAAAATACTTTAAATTCATTTCATATATGTGTCCAGTCCTTGGTTGAATTTAACTCGCAGTCTAAACAATGCAAAGGTACGCTGTAACTGTGTTGAAATATGTGAAAAGAATGCGTTGTCAGCTGTAGCACACTTCCGAGAACTTTGCGGTTGTGTGACGTCCACTCACAAATGCACAAGCACCCACATCTGCGGAGCGCCTAACTTTACATAAACGAAAGTAAAGGCAGTGAAATATCGTCGACGTACAGCACACGTAAAACCTGTGTGCCAGGTGTACAGCTACCAAAAACTTGGACAACTAAGGCTGTGTGCGGCGATGAAATTTGTTCGCCGGCAAGGCAGTGATGCCCGCCCGGATGTAACATCGAAAAATAAAGTTCTCTTCCCAGTCGAATAACACCTTCAGACCGCGCGGTCATAAAAAAATCTTAGCTCGAGCCTATTAAGGTCGGCCGACCAAACAAGTGTATAAATATTATTTGCCAGATCGTTAGGTACATTAATAAACTTAACCTATGCAAATTATGAACATTAAATTGTGTAAACTATGGAAGTTATGGCAAAATTTCACACGGTAGCTGAACGGTTCCCAATATCATAGACCTCTTAGTATTGAATTGTAGCGCCAGGAGCCAGCTGTTTTTCTACATATGTCTCTGATTCGTGTGACTTCTGGTTTTCGTTCAGCACTTAAAAAACTGTGTAAAATTTTCCACAAATGTATACATAATTCAACTTGTTCTTCATTTACACACTAACACACACACACAAACTGATACACATGCGGTTGCCTGTCGCCATGACGTCACAGCTGCCGGTCGAGGCTTGTTTCGTCTCCCTTCGCTGCGTTTAAAACCAACAGGGCTTTGCAATTCCATATGCATGTTCACTTACAATTATTTCCTTATTTAAAATTAATTAATACGTTTGTTTCTTTTATTTATGTCTTATACCTAACATTATTATATTATAACATTATTATATATGTCTTAATTATTACATTATTTTCATTATTTACAACTTTTACACGACTCATACGTGCGTTCGTATGTTCTCATACTGCAGTCAGGGGTTTATACGGAGACATATGCTAAACGTATCGTTGCAATATATATATATATATATATATATATATATATATATATATTATGTACTGCTGTTAAAATGCAACACAGTATATAATAGGGAAATAATACATTTTAAAAGAGAAAAGATACAAATTTAATATTAAATGGAACATATGTTTTAAAATGTAAACAAAAACATTGGGACTATCGACTCACCCAGTCAACATAGAGGTCGATTCCCATATGATATAAAACAATATTAAGTTATATGTTCTGAAAAGAATATATGAAATTGGAATGAATGTTATAATAAGAGTAAATAGTAATAAAATTATAATTTAATAAATACCAACTAGAATTACGAATATTAGAGATAAAATAAAGATGTTTAATAAGAAATAGAAAAGTGATATATGTTTTTAATAGGTATACGATAAACAAATATAATGACAGTAGGGAATAAAGGAAATGTTTTTAGTCTAAAAATATATCTAATAAGAGTAACATGAAGAGTCTAAATTCATATCTAAGAAAAGTAACATCGTTAGTCTAAATTCATATCTAAGAAAAGTAACATCATTAGTCTAAATTCATATGTAAGAAAAGTAACATCGTTAGTCTTCAATTATATCTAAGAAAAGTAACATCATGAGTCTTGAATTATATGGAATAAGAGTAGCATGAAGAGTTTAAATTCATAAAATAAAATTTGTACATCATCAAGTTTAATGTCATATGTAAAAGAAAATACAGTAAAGGAATTTAATTTGTTATACCAGAGTTTTGATTATAAAGTTAATAAAGTAAACAATCAGGAGGAGAGATTCAACATTCCTATTGAGTTTAGTAAAATAAACTAATATTCAATAAATAAATAATATTACAAGAAATATAAACATATCCTTAATAGAATGCCGATAGAAGAGGGAAATCCTGGACTGAAGAATAGTTTAAGTGGCCATAAAATATAATTATGTATTCCGAGGAGACATCTGTGTTGCAGTCGTCCTAGAAAACAACATTCAGCGGTGAAACCAATAAGAAATTTGTGTGAAGGAACGGATCGCCAAGCCTGATATTGCTTTTGAAAATAATAAACATCAACCAGAAGTGAACCCGTGGCAGCTGGAAGAATTCAGAATCAGTCAAGTTACATTAGTTTGGTATTTATTTTTTACATGGTTATTTCTCAAAATACTACATACTAACTGTATTTGGTTTGGTTTAAAGAAAAGAAAATATTATATACAATTGTAAATACGATCAAACAGCTTAATAATCATTAACCCTGAGAGAGTTTTTTTTCATGTACTGATAAACAAAAAATATAATAAAGGTAGTTACATATCATAATTACAATACCTGTTAAAATAAACGACAGTACAATTAATGACGCATCCAACGTGGTGCAAATACTAAATATATTATATCAGTAAAAAATAAACCAGTACATAATGGCGCCCATACGTGAAAGCAAAGATTTTCTATAAACCAGCACCAAATAACACAATTTTGTTAAATTTAATTAGCATAAAAATTTTTTTTCCTTGTAATTAAATTAAGTTAAAGATTGTAAAATGGCTAACAAACCAGAGGAACGATATGAATTAAGGAGTAATAGTGCTGAAGAGGAAGAAACTGAAATGGAAATAATAGTAAGGGATGCCCAAGGGGACCAACCAAAGAAACCAACCCAACCAATGGATGCAAATTTTCAGGAGATGATGAGAATTATAATGGAAGGGTATAACCAAATTAATGAAACATTGTAACAAAATAAGGAAGATTTAAATAAAAAAATTGATAGCAATAATGAAACACTGAATAAACAAATGAAGGAGGATATTGAAAAAATGGACAGTAACCAAGAAGAGTTTAAACATATGAAATTAGATAATGAAAATTTATTAAAACAAAATAAGGAGGAATTAAAGGAGACCATTCAACAACAAATAAATGGGGTGAATAATAAATTAGACCAGCAGAAGGATGAAATTGAGTTAATATTGAAAAATTATGAGGAAGGGAATGTCAGGCAATTTGCAGAGGTGAAAATGAGTAATGAAAACCAGTCAATAGAAACAACGATAGAAGATGACAAGCAAAATGTAGAAACATTGAATAAGATAACGGAGATAGAAGTAATACCAAACGATCAAATCAGGGAACCAGTAAATCAGAAAATAAAAGGTAGTAAAGAAATAGAAAATAAAAAAGACAAAAGTGTATTGTTATCTGAAAAGAAACATAGCAGAAACAAAGAGAACAATAAGTATGTGGAAAAGAAGACGAAGAAAATAGGTAAAAGAAGTCCCCAGAAACAGAAAAATTCACAGGAAGAATTAGATATGATTAGGAGTAGGCTGGTTAATGTACATAATCTCCCAATCGCTAATAACAGAGAAAGAACAGAATTAAAAAATCATAATAAAAACTTAAGGAAATTTATAATTAAAACGAATACATCAGAAAAAGAAAGGGATAATAAAATATCAGCTATATCATCAATAGTTGATATACCAGTGACATATTTGGTTAATGAACTAGATAATAAAGTGTAAAAGTAGGTGAAGATACCATTGAAAATTTGGTGTTCGAAAAATTGCAATACAGAGTGATCGAAAGATATGTCATTAGGACAGAATTGATTGGAAATTCAATAGTAGGTCTTGAAATGAGTGAAGACTTTGTAGCAGAAAAATCAGAATACAAGGTAGTAGTGATAAAGTTGACAAAGATAGAATTCATACTGAAAACAATAATAGTTCGGCCAAAAAGGACAACTTATGTATTTGACAATGGATGAACTACAGATGAAAATATGGAAAGAAGGGACTGATTTTCGGGGAATGGACTAAAGCAAACTAATGGAACAAAGATTGGATTAATTATTAATACAAATAACATAATATGGAAGTTATTACAAATAAAAAATTTTATTTTATGAATTAAAAGAAAGGAAAAAATACCCCAAATTTCTAAAATAAGTAAGATCATCTTACTATAAATATTTCAAGAGAAATTATTTTGAACTAATAATCATAAAAGAAGAGAAAGACGGTTAATAACCATAATAATTATTTGTATAACCAGATTAATCAGTATAATAACAATGATAAAAAAAAAAATTAATACTAGTTACTATTTAAGAAGGGTTAGAATGAGTTAGATGAAGATAGAATCTAAAATATTATTGATTGACAGCACCAAGATGGAAATAATACAACATGTAGGTTGAGTAAGGTTAACCAGTTACATGTGAAAGATAGAACATTAATTGAAGTGATAAAACACTAGATGTGAAATAGTCGTAGAATAAAAATGTGAATAGACCTCAAAGAAATAATGTAACAATCCCTGGAATATAAGTTTGTAGCGAAGGAGCTACCTTGTAGGTAATTATTATATGTATTGTGTTGTGATAGTGCAACTTTATTTTTTTCTGGACAGAGATGAAGTTCCTCTGATTTCAGATGATATATTTAGGGAAAACGGCGGAGTAATGGACGCCAGCCAATAGTGCCCCTCCGAATCCGAACCCATGTGTAGTATTTAATGTTAGGGAATTTTGGTATTTTAGGGATGATACAAACGACGAGGTAAAGAAATAAAAAATAAATATGACAATATGACTCAAGGTGTGAAAAGTATGAATAATCAATATCAAGCTTTAGGTGCTAAGTTACTATATAATATTTGTAAAAAAAATCAAGTTAGCCCATGTCAGGTATGAGGGAAGGTGGATAAATCATCAAGCAGTGAGAGCGTTAGAGCAAGTTTAGTTGACATTTGTGGACCATTCTCAACTAGTGGTAGGAAACATATTAAAAATATACTGATTATCATGGACAGTTATTAGGTTTACAAAGCATATCACATTATTAAAGCTGATACACATATTGTAATAAAAATAATTAAAATAAAAAAGATAATTCTGAAATGAAGAACGAATGAAATTAATGACCAGGATCGGGAAGGTGAGGTTTAAAAGAAAGATAATGTTTTAGTCATGTTTTTGAGTTTTTTAGCCATGAAATTAGGCACAATTATTATTTGTTATTTATTATTTTGATGTAAAACCAGTTGGTTTAATTAATGTTGTTTTAAGTCATAAATAAGTGTTTTAGATATCGTTATTCATGATAATGATGAACCATATTTGTAATATTAATAAAAGAAAAAACCAATTTGTTAAAAGAATTTTGTGAGGTACAAATAACTAATTAATCAGATGTTTTAAATATTAAGATTAGACTAAGTTGGTTATTTCAAAATTTCATCTAAAATTGTATCTGAAATTATGAAATAAGGGAAGGTATTATGTACTGCTGTTAAAATGCAACACAGTACATAATAGGGAAATAATAAATTTTAAAAGAGAAAAGATACAAATTTAATATTAAATGGAACATATGTTTCAAAATGTAAACAAAAACATTGGGACTATCGACTCACCCAGTCAACATAGAGGTCGATTCCCATATGATATAAAACAATATTAAGTTATATGTTCTGAAAAGAATATATGAAATTGGAATGAATGTTATAATAAGAGTAAATAGTAATAAAATTATAATTTAATAAATACCAACTAGAATTACGAATATTAGAGATAAAATAAAGATGTTTAATAAGAAATAGAAAAGTGATATATGTTTTTAATAGGTATATGATAAACAGATGTAATGAAAGTAGGGAATTATCAAAGTGGCAAATTTGTAAATTGTTAAAGATTGTATAATATAGAGATGAAAGGAAATGTTTTTAGTCTAAAAATATATCTAATAAGAGTAACATGAAGAGTCTAAATTCATATCTAAGAAAAGTAACATCGTTAGTCTTGAATTGTATGGAATAAGAGTAGCATGAAGAGTTTAAATTCATAAAATAAAATTTGTACATCATCAAATTTAATGTCATATGTAAAAGAAAATACAGTAAAGGAATGTAATTTGTTATACCAGAGTTTTGATTATAAAGTTAATAAAGTAAACAATCAGGAGGAGAGATTCAACATTCCTATTGAGTTTAGTAAAATAAACTAATATTCAATAAATAAATAATATTACAAGAAATATAAACATATCCTTAATAGAATGCCAATAGAAGAGGGAAATCCTGGACTGAAGAATAGTTTAAGTGGCCATAAAATATAATTAAGTATTCCGAGGAGACATCTGTGTTGCAGTCGTCCTAGAAAACAACATTCAGCGGTGAAACCAATAAGAAATTTGTGTGAAGGAACGCCAAGCCTGATATTGCTTTTGAAAATAATAAACATCAACCAGAAGTGAACCCGTGGCAGCTGGAAGAATTCAGAATCAGTCAAGTTACATTAGTTTGGTATTTATTTTTTACATGGTTATTTCTCAAAATGAGCCTCCAGGTGGTCTAGTGGCTAACGCGGGCGATTGATGCGCTCGTGGTCCCGGGTTCAATTCCCGGCGGAGGTTCCGTACGGCGTGCAGTCAGCGTCGTGAGGCAAACTGAGTAGGCGCTGAGATAACAGCGCCGCCTCCTGGCTGTGAATACCGCAACTAGCGGCTGGTGGCGCGTAGTACTAGCCATACACCATCACACTAACACAAAAGCCGCGCGGTACGCCTTGGTCCGTAATGGACTGTTGAGCGGAGGTTTATTTTATTTCTCAAAATACTACATACTAACTGTATTTGGTTTGGTTTAAAGAAAAGAAAATATTATATACAATTGTAAATACGATCAAACAGCTTAATAATCATTAATCCTGAGAGAGAGAGTTTCTTTTCATGCACTGATAAACAAAAAATATAATAAAGGTAGTTACATATAATTACAATACCTGTTAAAATAAACGACAGTACAATTAATGACGCATCCAACGTGGTGCAAATACGAAATATATTATATCAGTAAAAAATAAACGCAGTACATAATGGCGCCCATATGTGAAAGCAAAGATTTTCTTTAAACCAGCACCAAATAACATAATTTTGTTAAATATAATTAGCATAAAAAATTGTTTTCCTTGTAATTAAATTAAGTTAAAGATTGTAAAATGGCTAACAAACCAGAGAAACGATATGAATTAAGGAGTAATAGTGCTGAAGAGGAAGAAACTGAAATGGAAATAATAGTAAGGGATGCCCAAGGGGACCAACCAAAGAAACCAACCCAACCAATGGATGCAAATTTTCAGGAGATGATGAGAATTATAATGGAAGGGTATAACCAAATTAATGAAACATTGTAACAAAATAAAAAAAGATTTAAATAAAAAAATTGATAGCAATAATGAAACACTGAATAAACATATGAAGGAGGATATTGAAAAAATGGACAGTAACCAAGAAGAGTTTAAACGTATGAAATTAGATAATGAAAATTTATTAAAACAAAATAAGGAGGAATTAAAGGAGACCATTCAACAACAAATAAATGGGGTGAATAATAAATTAGACCAGCAGAAGGATGAAATTGAGTTAATATTGAAAAATTATGAGGAAGGGAATGTCAGGCAATTTGCAGAGGTGAAAATGAGTAATGAAAACCAGTCAATAGAAACAACGATAGAAGATGACAAGCAAAATGTAGAAACATTGAATAAGATAACGGAGATAGAAGTAATACCAAACGATCAAATCAGGGAACCAGTAAATCAGAAAATAAAAGGTAGTAAAGAAATAGAAAATAAAAAAGACAAAAGTGTATTGTTATCTGAAAAGAAACATAGCAGAAACAAAGAGAACAATAAGTATGTGGAAAAGAAGACGAAGAAAATAGGTAAAAGAAGTCCCCAGAAACAGAAAAATACACAGGAAGAATTAGATATGATTAGGAGTAGGCTGGTTAATGTACATAATCTCCCAATCGCTAATAACAGAGAAAGAACAGAATTAAAAAATCATAATAAAAACTTAAGGAAATTTATAATTAAAACGAATACATCAGAAAAAGAAAGGGATAATAAAATATCAGCTATATCATCAATAGTTGATATACCAGTGACATATTTGGTTAATGAACTAGATAATAAAGTGTAAAAGTAGGTGAAGATACCATTGAAAATTTGGTGTTCGAAAAATTGCAATACAGAGTGATCGAAAGATATGTCATTAGGACAGAATTGATTGGAAATTCAATAGTAGGTCTTGAAATGAGTGAAGACTTTGTAGCAGAAAAATCAGAATACAAGGTAGTAGTGATAAAGTTGACAAAGATAGAATTCATACTGAAAACAATAATAGTTCGGCCAAAAAGGACAACTTATGTATTTGACAATGGATGAACTACAGATGAAAATATGGAAAGAAGGGACTGATTTTCGGGGAATGGACTAAAGCAAACTAATGGAACAAAGATTGGATTAATTATTAATACAAATAACATAATATGGAAGTTATTACAAATAAAAAATTTTATTTTATGAATTAAAAGAAAGGAAAAAATACCCCAAATTTCTAAAATAAGTAAGATCATCTTACTATAAATATTTCAAGAGAAATTATTTTGAACTAATAATCATAAAAGAAGAGAAAGACGGTTAATAACCATAATAATTATTTGTATAACCAGATTAATCAGTATAATAACAATGATAAAAAAAAAAATTAATACTAGTTACTATTTAAGAAGGGTTAGAATGAGTTAGATGAAGATAGAATCTAAAATATTATTGATTGACAGCACCAAGATGGAAATAATACAACATGTAGGTTGAGTAAGGTTAACCAGTTACATGTGAAAGATAGAACATTAATTGAAGTGATAAAACACTAGATGTGAAATAGTCGTAGAATAAAAATGTGAATAGACCTCAAAGAAATAATGTAACAATCCCTGGAATATAAGTTTGTAGCGAAGGAGCTACCTTGTAGGTAATTATTATATGTATTGTGTTGTGATAGTGCAACTTTATTTTTTTCTGGACAGAGATGAAGTTCCTCTGATTTCAGATGATATATTTAGGGAAAACGGCGGAGTAATGGACGCCAGCCAATAGTGCCCCTCCGAATCCGAACCCATGTGTAGTATTTAATGTTAGGGAATTTTGGTATTTTAGGGATGATACAAACGACGAGGTAAAGAAATAAAAAATAAATATGACAATATGACTCGAGGTGTGAAAAGTATGAATAATCAATATCAAGTTTTAGGTGCTAAGTTACTATATAATATTTGTAAAAAAAATCAAGTTAGCCCATGTCAGGTATGAGGGAAGGTGGATAAATCATCAAGCAGTGAGAGCGTTAGAGCAAGTTTAGTTGACATTTGTGGACCATTCTCAACTAGTGGTAGGAAACATATTAAAAATATACTGATTATCATGGACAGTTATTAGGTTTACAAAGCATATCACATTATTAAAGCTGATACACATATTGTAATAAAAATAATTAAAATAAAAAAGATAATTCTGAAATGAAGAACGAATGAAATTAATGACCAGGATCGGGAAGGTGAGGTTTAAAAGAAAGATAATGTTTTAGTCATGTTTTTGAGTTTTTTAGCCATGAAATTAGGCACAATTATTATTTGTTATTTATTATTTTGATGTAAAACCAGTTGGTTTAATTAATGTTGTTTTAAGTCATAAATAAGTGTTTTAGATATCGTGATTCATGATAATGATGAACCATATTTGTAATATTAATAAAAGAAAAAACCAATTTGTTAAAAGAATTTTGTGAGGTACAAATAACTAATTAATCAGATGTTTTAAATATTAAGATTAGACTAAGTTGGTTATTTCAAAATTTCATCTAAAATTGTATCTGAAATTATGAAATAAGGGAAGGTATTATGTACTGCTGTTAAAATGCAACACAGTACATAATAGGGAAATAATAAATTTTAAAAGAGAAAAGATACAAATTTAATATTAAATGGAACATATGTTTCAAAATGTAAACAAAAACATTGGGACTATCGACTCACCCAGTCAACATAGAGGTCGATTCCCATATGATCTAAAACAATATTAAGTTATATGTTCTGAAAAGAATATATGAAATTGGAATGAATGTTATAATAAGAGTAAATAGTAATAAAATTATAATTTAATAAATACCAACTAGAATTACGAATATTAGAGATAAAATAAAGATGTTTAATAAGAAATAGAAAAGTGATATATGTTTTTAATAGGTATATGATAAACAGATGTAATGAAAGTAGGGAATTATCAAAGTGGCAAATTTGTAAATTGTTAAAGATTGTATAATATAGAGATGAAAGGAAATGTTTTTAGTCTAAAAATATATCTAATAAGAGTAACATGAAGAGTCTAAATTCATATCTAAGAAAAGTAACATCGTTAGTCTTGAATTGTATGGAATAAGAGTAGCATGAAGAGTTTAAATTCATAAAATAAAATTTGTACATCATCAAATTTAATGTCATATGTAAAAGAAAATACAGTAAAGGAATGTAATTTGTTATACCAGAGTTTTGATTATAAAGTTAATAAAGTAAACAATCAGGAGGAGAGATTCAACATTCCTATTGAGTTTAGTAAAATAAACTAATATTCAATAAATAAATAATATTACAAGAAATATAAACATATCCTTAATAGAATGCCAATAGAAGAGGGAAATCCTGGACTGAAGAATAGTTTAAGTGGCCATAAAATATAATTAAGTATTCCGAGGAGACATCTGTGTTGCAGTCGTCCTAGAAAACAACATTCAGCGGTGAAACCAATAAGAAATTTGTGTGAAGGAACGCCAAGCCTGATATTGCTTTTGAAAATAATAAACATCAACCAGAAGTGAACCCGTGGCAGCTGGAAGAATTCAGAATCAGTCAAGTTACATTAGTTTGGTATTTATTTTTTACATGGTTATTTCTCAAAATGAGCCTCCAGGTGGTCTAGTGGCTAACGCGGGCGATTGATGCGCTCGTGGTCCCGGGTTCAATTCCCGGCGGAGGTTCCGTACGGCGTGCAGTCAGCGTCGTCAGGCAAACTGAGTAGGCGCTGAGATAACAGCGCCGCCTCCTGGCTGTGAATACCGCAACTAGCGGCTGGTGGCGCGTAGTACTAGCCATACACCATCACACTAACACAAAAGCCGCGCGGTACGCCTTGGTCCGTAATGGACTGTTGAGCGGAGGTTTATTTTATTTCTCAAAATACTACATACTAACTGTATTTGGTTTGGTTTAAAGAAAAGAAAATATTATATACAATTGTAAATACGATCAAACAGCTTAATAATCATTAATCCTGAGAGAGAGAGTTTCTTTTCATGCACTGATAAACAAAAAATATAATAAAGGTAGTTACATATAATTACAATACCTGTTAAAATAAACGACAGTACAATTAATGACGCATCCAACGTGGTGCAAATACGAAATATATTATATCAGTAAAAAATAAACGCAGTACATAATGGCGCCCATATGTGAAAGCAAAGATTTTCTTTAAACCAGCACCAAATAACATAATTTTGTTAAATATAATTAGCATAAAAAATTGTTTTCCTTGTAATTAAATTAAGTTAAAGATTGTAAAATGGCTAACAAACCAGAGGAACGATATGAATTAAGGAGTAATAGTGCTGAAGAGGAAGAAACTGAAATGGAAATAATAGTAAGGGATGCCCAAGGGGACCAACCAAAGAAACCAACCCAACCAATGGATGCAAATTTTCAGGAGATGATGAGAATTATAATGGAAGGGTATAACCAAATTAATGAAACATTGTAACAAAATAAGGAAGATTTAAATAAAAAAATTGATAGCAATAATGAAACACTGAATAAACAAATGAAGGAGGATATTGAAAAAATGGACAGTAACCAAGAAGAGTTTAAACGTATGAAATTAGATAATGAAAATTTATTAAAACAAAATAAGGAGGAATTAAAGGAGACCATTCAACAACAAATAAATGGGGTGAATAATAAATTAGACCAGCAGAAGGATGAAATTGAGTTAATATTGAAAAATTATGAGGAAGGGAATGTCAGGCAATTTGCAGAGGTGAAAATGAGTAATGAAAACCAGTCAATAGAAACAACGATAGAAGATGACAAGCAAAATGTAGAAACATTGAATAAGATAACGGAGATAGAAGTAATACCAAACGATCAAATCAGGGAACCAGTAAATCAGAAAATAAAAGGTAGTAAAGAAATAGAAAATAAAAAAGACAAAAGTGTATTGTTATCTGAAAAGAAACATAGCAGAAACAAAGAGAACAATAAGTATGTGGAAAAGAAGACGAAGAAAATAGGTAAAAGAAGTCCCCAGAAACAGAAAAATTCACAGGAAGAATTAGATATGATTAGGAGTAGGCTGGTTAATGTACATAATCTCCCAATCGCTAATAACAGAGAAAGAACAGAATTAAAAAATCATAATAAAAACTTAAGGAAATTTATAATTAAAACGAATACATCAGAAAAAGAAAGGGATAATAAAATATCAGCTATATCATCAATAGTTGATATACCAGTGACATATTTGGTTAATGAACTAGATAATAAAGTGTAAGAGTAGGTGAAGATACCATTGAAAATTTGGTGTTCGAAAAATTGCAATACAGAGTGATCGAAAGATATGTCATTAGGACAGAATTGACTGGAAATTCAATAGTAGGTCTTGAAATGAGTGAAGACTTTGTAGCAGAAAAATCAGAATACAAGGTAGTAGTGATAAAGTTGACAAAGATAGAATTCATACTGAAAACAATAATAGTTCGGCCAAAAAGGACAACTTATGTATTTGACAACGGATGAACTACAGATGAAAATATGGAAAGAAGGGACTGATTTTCGGGGAATGGACTAAAGCAAACTAATGGAACAAAGATTGGATTAATTATTAATACAAATAACATAATATGGAAGTTATTACAAATAAAAAATTTTATTTTATGAATTAAAAGAAAGGAAAAAATACCCCAAATTTCTAAAATAAGTAAGATCATCTTACTATAAATATTTCAAGAGAAATTATTTTGAACTAATAATCATAAAAGAAGAGAAAGACGGTTAATAACCATAATAATTATTTGTATAACCAGATTAATCAGTATAATAACAATGATAAAAAAAAAAATTAATACTAGTTACTATTTAAGAAGGGTTAGAATGAGTTAGATGAAGATAGAATCTAAAATATTATTGATTGACAGCACCAAGATGGAAATAATACAACATGTAGGTTGAGTAAGGTTAACCAGTTACATGTGAAAGATAGAACATTAATTGAAGTGATAAAACACTAGATGTGAAACAGTCGTAGAATAAAAATGTGAATAGACCTCAAAGAAATAATGTAACAATCCCTGGAATATAAGTTTGTAGCGAAGGAGCTACCTTGTAGGTAATTATTATATGTATTGTGTTGTGATAGTGCAACTTTATTTTTTTCTGGACAGAGATGAAGTTCCTCTGATTTCAGATGATATATTTAGGGAAAACGGCGGAGTAATGGACGCCAGCCAATAGTGCCCCTCCGAATCCGAACCCATGTGTAGTATTTAATGTTAGGGAATTTTGGTATTTTAGGGATGATACAAACGACGAGGTAAAGAAATAAAAAATAAATATGACAATATGACTCGAGGTGTGAAAAGTATGAATAATCAATATCAAGTTTTAGGTGCTAAGTTACTATATAATATTTGTAAAAAAATCAAGTTAGCCCATGTCAGGTGTGAGGGAAGGTGGATAAATCATCAAGCAGTGAGAGCGTTAGAGCAAGTTTAGTTGACATTTGTGGACCATTCTCAACTAGTGGTAGGAAACATATTAAAAATATACTGATTATCATGGACAGTTATTAGGTTTACAAAGCATATCACATTATTAAAGCTGATACACATATTGTAATAAAAATAATTACAATAAAAAAGATAATTCTGAAATGAAGAACGAATGAAATTAATGACCAGGATCGGGAAGGTGAGGTTTAAAAGAAAGATAATGTTTTAGTCATGTTTTTGAGTTTTTTAGCCATGAAATTAGGCACAATTATTATTTGTTATTTATTATTTTGATGTAAAACCAGTTGGTTTAATTAATGTTGTTTTAAGTCATAAATAAGTGTTTAAGATATCGTGATTCATGATAATGATGAACCATATTTGTAATATTAATAAAAGAAAAAACCAATTTGTTAAAAGAATTTTGTGAGGTACAAATAACTAATTAATCAGATGTTTTAAATATTAAGATTAGACTATGTTGGTTATTTCAAAATTTCATCTAAAATTGTATCTGAAATTATGAAATAAGGGAAGGTATTATGTACTGCTGTTAAAATGCAACACAGTACATAATAGGGAAATAATAAATTTTAAAAGAGAAAAGATACAAATTTAATATTAAATGGAACATATGTTTCAAAATGTAAACAAAAACATTGGGACTATCGACTCACCCAGTCAACATAGAGGTCGAATCCCATATGATATAAAACAATATTAAGTTATATGTTCTGAAAAGAATATATGAAATTGGAATGAATGTTATAATAAGAGTAAATAGTAATAAAATTATAATTTAATAAATACCAACTAGAATTACGAATATTAGAGATAAAATAAAGATGTTTAATAAGAAATAGAAAAGTGATATATGTTTTTAATAGGTATATGATAAACAGATGTAATGAAAGTAGGGAATTATCAAAGTGGCAAATTTGTAAATTGTTAAAGATTGTATTGTATAGAGATGAAAGGAAATGTTTTTAGTCTAAAAATATATCTAATAAGAGTAACATGAAGAGTCTAAATTCATATATAAGAAAAGTAACATCGTTAGTCTTGAATTGTATGGAATAAGAGTAGCATGAAGAGTTTAAATTCATAAAATAAAATTTGTACATCATCAAATTTAATGTCATATGTAAAAGAAAATACAGTAAAGGAATGTAATTTGTTATACCAGAGTTTTGATTATAAAGTTAATAAAGTAAACAATCAGGAGGAGAGATTCAACATTCCTATTGAGTTTAGTAAAATAAACTAATATTCAATAAATAAATAATATTACAAGAAATATAAACACATCCTTAATAGAATGCCAATAGAAGAGGGAAATCCTGGACTGAAGAATAGTTTAAGTGGCCATAAAATATAATTAAGTATTCCGAGGAGACATCTGTGTTGCAGTCGTCCTAGAAAACAACATTCAGCGGTGAAACCAATAAGAAATTTGTGTGAAGGAACGCCAAGCCTGATATTGCTTTTGAAAATAATAAAAATCAACCAGAAGTGAACCCGTGGCAGCTGGAAGAATTCAGAATCAGTCAAGTTACATTAGTTTGGTATTTATTTTTTACATGGTTATTTCTCAAAATGAGCCTCCAGGTGGTCTAGTGGCTAACGCGGGCGATTGATGCGCTCGTGGTCCCGGGTTCAATTCCCGGCGGAGGTTCCGTACGGCGTGCAGTCAGCGTCGTCAGGCAAACTGAGTAGGCGCTGAGATAACAGCGCCGCCTCCTGGCTGTGAATACCGCAACTAGCGGCTGGTGGCGCGTAGTACTAGCCATACACCGTCACACTAACACAAAAGCCGCGCGGTACGCCTTGGTCCGTAATGGACTGTTGCTCGGAGGTTTATTTTATTTCTCAAAATACTACATACTAACTGTATTTGGTTTGGTTTAAAGAAAAGAAAATATTATATACAATTGTAAATACGATCAAACAGCTTAATAATCATTAATCCTGAGAGAGAGAGTTTCTTTTCATGCACTGATAAACAAAAAATATAATAAAGGTAGTTACATATAATTACAATACCTGTTAAAATAAACGACAGTACAATTAATGACGCATCCAACGTGGTGCAAATACGAAATATATTATATCAGTAAAAAATAAACGCAGTACATAATGGCGCCCATATGTGAAAGCAAAGATTTTCTTTAAACCAGCACCAAATAACATAATTTTGTTAAATTTAATTAGCATAAAAAATTGTTTTCCTTGTAATTAAATTAAGTTAAAGATTGTAAAATGGCTAACAAACCAGAGAAACGATATGAATTAAGGAGTAATAGTGCTGAAGAGGAAGAAACTGAAATGGAAATAATAGTAAGGGATGCCCAAGGGGACCAACCAAAGAAACCAACCCAACCAATGGATGCAAATTTTCAGGAGATGATGAGAATTATAATGGAAGGGTATAACCAAATTAATGAAACATTGTAACAAAATAAGGAAGATTTAAAGAAAAAAATTGATAGCAATAATGAAACACTGAATAAACAAATGAAGGAGGATAGTGAAAAAATTGACAGTAACCAAGAAGAGTTTAAACGTATGAAATTAGATAATGAAAATTTATTAAAACAAAATAAGGAGGAATTAAAGGAGACCATTCAACAACAAATAAATGGGGTGAATAATAATTAGACCAGCAGAAGGATGAAATTGAGTTAATATTGAAAAATTATGAGGAAGGGAATGTCAGGCAATTTGCAGAGGTGAAAATGAGTAATGAAAACCACTCAATAGAAACAACGATAGAAGATGACAAGCAAAATGTAGAAACATTGAATAAGATAACGGAGATAGAAGTAATACCAAACGATCAAATCAGGGAACCAGTAAATCAGAAAATAAAAGGTAGTAAAGAAATAGAAAATAAAAATGACAAAAGTGTATTGTTATCTGAAAAGAAACAGCAGAAACAAAGAGAACAATAAGTACAGTGGAACCCCGCAGGTCCGAACCCCGCTAGTCCGAAAACCTGCTTAATCCGAACCGGTAGTTTGAAAAAAGGGTCTAAAAATTGGACAAAGGAATAAAAAAATACGTCAAAATAACTGGAACATATCAATATATAATTTGTACATAAAAAGCTTAGATAAATACACACTAATGCATTTTTAGTGAAATTTTTATTAAAACTAAGTACGAGTATGTATTATTAAAACAATCGTACTTTAGATTGTTTTAAATATATGGCAAAATAAAGTTTTGAATTACGTTATCAACAAATTAGCGTCTGTAAAATGAATGGAAAAACATATTGGTACTTACAGTTTAGTGCCAGTAAAAGTATATAAAACACAAAAACTACAATAAATACACACTACATACCTAGACACTACTTAAGGTGGTGCACAAAATCAGTCATTTCTCTCTGATGCAAAGCTGTAAATTCAGCAAACGCCTCAAAAATAAGACGTATGCCGGTGTAGCATTGGGTGCTGCTCTACATAGGCTAACGGTAGTTGAAAAGCTCTCGCTGCTTCGGCGTGTGAGATCTGTGGCACAGGATCATCTGCTTCTTCATTTTCATCGGAATCGTCATCACGTGTTTGTCGTATCAAAGATACGATTTCTTCATCAGTCAAAACTTGATGGTCTTCGATGTCAGCTGCCAGCCATTCGTTGACGTCTGTGTCGTCTGCTAGTTGTTCAGTGTCGTTCATCGTATCACGTGTCGTTCAGTGTCACGTAGTGTATCGGAATTAACAGCAGCCAATGCAATATTTAACCGGTATTCACTGTATTTTTATAGTATAAAAGAGAGACTGCAAGTAGTAGGCTACAGTACTTTGATTGTAGGCACGAATGTGGTACTGTTTATACACGTTATACAATTTATATTGATAATATACAGTACTGTATAACCTATAACCCCGCTAATCCGAATTTATGCCAATCCGAACAGGACTTGGTCCCAATTAGTTCGGACCAGCGGAGTTCCACTGTATGTGGAAAAGAAGAAGAAGACGAAGAAAATAGGTAAAAGAAGTCCCCAGAAACAGAAAAATACACAGGAAGAATTAGATATGATTAGGAGTAGGCTGGTTAATGTACATAATCTCCCAATCGCTAATAACAGAGAAAGAACAGAATTAAAAAATCATAATAAAAACTTAAGGAAATTTATAATTAAAACGAATACATCAGAAAAAGAAAGGGATAATAAAATATCAGCTATATCATCAATAGTTGATATACCAGTGACATATTTGGTTAATGAACTAGATAATAAAGTGTAAAAGTAGGTGAAGATACCATTGAAAATTTGGTGTTCGAAAAATTGCAATACAGAGTGATCGAAAGATATGTCATTAGGACAGAATTGATTGGAAATTCAATAGTAGGTCTTGAAATGAGTGAAGACTTTGTAGCAGAAAAATCAGAATACAAGGTAGTAGGGATAAAGTTGACAAAGATAGAATTCATACTGAAAACAATAATAGTTCGGCCAAAAAGGACAACTTATGTATTTGACAATGGATGAACTACAGATGAAAATATGGAAAGAAGGGACTGATTTTCGGGGAATGGACTAAAGCAAACTAATGGAACAAAGATTGGATTAATTATTAATACAAATAACATAATATGGAAGTTATTACAAATAAAAAATTTTATTTTATGAATTAAAAGAAAGGAAAAAATACCCCAAATTTCTAAAATAAGTAAGACCATCTTACTATAAATATTTCAAGAGAAATTATTTTGAACTAATAATCATAAAAGAAGAGAAAGACGGTTAATAACCATAATAATTATTTGTATAACCAGATTAATCAGTATAATAACAATGATAAAAAAAAAATTAATACTAGTTACTATTTAAGAAGGGTTAGAATGAGTTAAATGAAGATAGAATCTAAAATATTATTGATTGACAGCACCAAGATGGAAATAATACAACATGGAGGTTGAGTAAGGTCAACCAGTTACATGTGAAAGATAGAACATTAATTGAAGTGATAAAACACTAGATGTGAAACAGTCGTAGAATAAAAATGTGAATAGACCTCAAAGAAATAATGTAACAATCCCTGGAATATAAGTTTGTAGCGAAGGAGCTACCTTGTAGGTAATTATTATATGTATTGTGTTGTGATAGTGCAACTTTATTTTTTTCTGGACAGAGATGAAGTTCCTCTGATTTCAGATGATATATTTAGGGAAAACGGCGGAGTAATGGACGCCAGCCAATAGTGCCCCTCCGAATCCGAACCCATGTGTAGTATTTAATGTTAGGGAATTTTGGTATTTTAGGGATGATACAAACGACGAGGTAAAGAAATAAAAAATAAATATGACAATATGACTCGAGGTGTGAAAAGTATGAATAATCAATATCAAGTTTTAGGTGCTAAGTTACTATATAATATTTGTAAAAAAATCAAATTAGCCCATGTCAGGTGTGAGGGAAGGTGGATAAATCATCAAGCAGTGAGAGCGTTAGAGCAAGTTTAGTTGACATTTGTGGACCATTCTCAACTAGTGGTAGGAAACATATTAAAAATATACTGATTATCATGGACAGTTATTAGGTTTACAAAGCATATCACATTATTAAAGCTGATACACATATTGTAATAAAAATAATTACAATAAAAAAGATAATTCTGAAATGAAGAACGAATGAAATTAATGACCAGGATCGGGAAGGTGAGGTTTAAAAGAAAGATAATGTTTTAGTCATGTTTTTGAGTTTTTTAGCCATGAAATTAGGCACAATTATTATTTGTTATTTATTATTTTGATGTAAAACCAGTTGGTTTAATTAATGTTGTTTTAAGTCATAAATAAGTGTTTAAGATATCGTGATTCATGATAATGATGAACCATATTTGTAATATTAATAAAAGAAAAAACCAATTTGTTAAAAGAATTTTGTGAGGTACAAATAACTAATTAATCAGATGTTTTAAATATTAAGATTAGACTATGTTGGTTATTTCAAAATTTCATCTAAAATTGTATCTGAAATTATGAAATAAGGGAAGGTATTATGTACTGCTGTTAAAATGCAACACAGTACATAATAGGGAAATAATAAATTTTAAAAGAGAAAAGATACAAATTTAATATTAAATGGAACATATGTTTCAAAATGTAAACAAAAACATTGGGACTATCGACTCACCCAGTCAACATAGAGGTCGATTCCCATATGATATAAAACAATATTAAGTTATATGTTCTGAAAAGAATATATGAAATTGGAATGAATGTTATAATAAGAGTAAATAGTAATAAAATTATAATTTCATAAATACCAACTAGAATTACGAATATTAGAGATAAAATAAAGATGTTTAATAAGAAATAGAAAAGTGATATATGTTTTTAATAGGTATATGATAAACAGATGTAATGAAAGTAGGGAATTATCAAAGTGGCAAATTTGTAAATTGTTAAAGATTGTATTGTATAGAGATGAAAGGAAATGTTTTTAGTCTAAAAATATATCTAATAAGAGTAACATGAAGAGTCTAAATTCATATCTAAGAAAAGTAACATCGTTAGTCTTGAATTGTATGGAATAAGAGTAGCATGAAGAGTTTAAATTCATAAAATAAAATTTGTACATCATCAAATTTAATGTCATATGTAAAAGAAAATACAGTAAAGGAATGTAATTTGTTATACCAGAGTTTTGATTATAAAGTTAATAAAGTAAACAATCAGGAGGAGAGATTCAACATTCCTATTGAGTTTAGTAAAATAAACTAATATTCAATAAATAAATAATATTACAAGAAATATAAACATATCCTTAATAGAATGCCAATAGAAGAGGGAAATCCTGGACTGAAGAATAGTTTAAGTGGCCATAAAATATAATTAAGTATTCCGAGGAGACATCTGTGTTGCAGTCGTCCTAGAAAACAACATTCAGCGGTGAAACCAATAAGAAATTTGTGTGAAGGAACGCCAAGCCTGATATTGCTTTTGAAAATAATAAACATCAACCAGAAGTGAACCCGTGGCAGCTGGAAGAATTCAGAATCAGTCAAGTTACATTAGTTTGGTATTTATTTTTTACATGGTTATTTCTCAAAATGAGCCTCCAGGTGGTCTAGTGGCTAACGCGGGCGATTGATGCGCTCGTGGTCCCGGGTTCAATTCCCGGCGGAGGTTCCGTACGGCGTGCAGTCAGCGTCGTCAGGCAAACTGAGTAGGCGCTGAGATAACAGCGCCGCCTCCTGGCTGTGAATACCGCAACTAGCGGCTGGTGGCGCGTAGTACTAGCCATACACCGTCACACTAACACAAAAGCCGCGCGGTACGCCTTGGTCCGTAATGGACTGTTGCTCGGAGGTTTATTTTATTTCTCAAAATACTACATACTAACTGTATTTGGTTTGGTTTAAAGAAAAGAAAATATTATATACAATTGTAAATACGATCAAACAGCTTAATAATCATTAATCCTGAGAGAGAGAGTTTCTTTTCATGCACTGATAAACAAAAAATATAATAAAGGTAGTTACATATAATTACAATACCTGTTAAAATAAACGACAGTACAATTAATGACGCATCCAACGTGGTGCAAATACGAAATATATTATATCAGTAAAAAATAAACGCAGTACATAATGGCGCCCATATGTGAAAGCAAAGATTTTCTTTAAACCAGCACCAAATAACATAATTTTGTTAAATTTAATTAGCATAAAAAATTGTTTTCCTTGTAATTAAATTAAGTTAAAGATTGTAAAATGGCTAACAAACCAGAGAAACGATATGAATTAAGGAGTAATAGTGCTGAAGAGGAAGAAACTGAAATGGAAATAATAGTAAGGGATGCCCAAGGGGACCAACCAAAGAAACCAACCCAACCAATGGATGCAAATTTTCAGGAGATGATGAGAATTATAATGGAAGGGTATAACCAAATTAATGAAACATTGTAACAAAATAAGGAAGATTTAAATAAAAAAATTGATAGCAATAATGAAACACTGAATAAACAAATGAAGGAGGATATTGAAAAAATTGACAGTAACCAAGAAGAGTTTAAACGTATGAAATTAGATAATGAAAATTTATTAAAACAAAATAAGGAGGAATTAAAGGAGACCATTCAACAACAAATAAATGGGGTGAATAATAAATTAGACCAGCAGAAGGATGAAATTGAGTTAATATTGAAAAATTATGAGGAAGGGAATGTCAGGCAATTTGCAGAGGTGAAAATGAGTAATGAAAACCAGTCAATAGAAACAACGATAGAAGATGACAAGCAAAATGTAGAAACATTGAATAAGATAACGGAGATAGAAGTAATACCAAACGATCAAATCAGGGAACCAGTAAATCAGAAAATAAAAGGTAGTAAAGAAATAGAAAATAAAAATGACAAAAGTGTATTGTTATCTGAAAAGAAACAGCAGAAACAAAGAGAACAATAAGTACAGTGGAACCCCGCAGGTCCGAACCCCGCTAGTCCGAAAACCTGCTTAATCCGAACCGGTAGTTTGAAAAAAGGGTCTAAAAATTGGACAAAGGAATAAAAAAATACATCAAAATAACTGGAACATATCAATATATAATTTGTACATAAAAAGCTTAGATAAATACACACTAATGCATTTTTAGTGAAATTTTTATTAAAACTAAGTACGAGTATGTATTATTAAAACAATCGTACTTTAGATTGTTTTAAATATATGGCAAAATAAAGTTTTGAATTACGTTATCAACAAATTAGCGTCTGTAAAATGAATGGAAAAACATATTGGTACTTACAGTTTAGTGCCAGTAAAAGTATATAAAACACAAAAACTACAATAAATACACACTACATACCTAGACACTACTTAAGGTGGTGCACAAAATCAGTCATTTCTCTCTGATGCAAAGCTGTAAATTCAGCAAACGCCTCAAAAATAAGACGTATGCCGGTGTAGCATTGGGGTGCTGCTCTACATAGGCTAACGGTAGTTGAAAAGCTCTCGCTGCTTCGGCGTGTGAGATCTGTGGCACAGGATCACCTGCTTCTTCATTTTCATCGGAATCGTCATCACGTGTTTGTCGTATCAAAGATACGATTTCTTCATCAGTCAAAACTTGATGGTCTTCGATGTCAGCTGCCAGCCATTCGTTGACGTCTGTGTCGTCTGCTAGTTGTTCAGTGTCGTTCATCGTATCACGTGTCGTTTAGTGTCACGTAGTGTATCGGAATTAACAGCAGCCAATGCAATATTTAACTGGTATTCACTGTATTTTTATAGTATAAAAGAGAGACTGCAAGTAGTAGGCTACAGTACTTTGATTGTAGGCACGAATGTGGTACTGTTTATACACGTTATACAATTTATATTGATAATATACAGTACTGTATAACCTATAACCCCGCTAATCCGAATTTATGCCAATCCGAACAGGACTTGGTCCCAATTAGTTTGGACCAGCGGAGTTCCACTGTATGTGGAAAAGAAGAGGAAGACGAAGAAAATAGGTAAAAGAAGTCCCCAGAAACAGAAAAATACACAGGAAGAATTAGATATGATTAGGAGTAGGCTGGTTAATGTACATAATCTCCCAATCGCTAATAACAGAGAAAGAACAGAATTAAAAAATCATAATAAAAACTTAAGGAAATTTATAATTAAAACGAATACATCAGAAAAAGAAAGGGATAATAAAATATCAGCTATATCATCAATAGTTGATATACCAGTGACATATTTGGTTAATGAACTAGATAATAAATTGTAAAAGCAGGTGAAGATACCATTGAAAATTTGCTGTTCGAAAAATTGCAAAGTGATCGAAAGATATGTCATTAGGACAGAATTGATTGGAAATTCAATAGTAGGTCTTGAAATGAGTGAAGACTTTGTAGCAGAAAAATCAGAATACAAGGTAGTAGTGATAAAGTTGACAAAGATAGAATTCATACTGAAAACAATAATAGTTCGGGCAAAAAGGACAACTTATGTATTTGACAATGGATGAACTACAGATGAAAATATGGAAAGAAGGGACTGATTTTCGGGGAATGGACTAAAGCAAACTAATGGAACAAAGATTGGATTAATTATTAATACAAATAACATAATATGGAAGTTATTACAAATAAAAAATTTTATTTTATGAATTAAAAGAAAGGAAAAAATACCCCAAATTTCTAAAATAAGTAAGATCATCTTACTATAAATATTTCAAGAGAAATTATTTTGAACTAATAATCATAAAAGAAGAGAAAGACGGTTAATAACCATAATAATTATTTGTATAACCAGATTAATCAGTATAATAACAATGATAAAAAAAAATTAATACTAGTTACTATTTAAGAAGGGTTAGAATGAGTTAGATGAAGATAGAATCTAAAATATTATTGATTGACAGCACCAAGATGGAAATAATACAACATGTAGGTTGAGTAAGGTCAACCAGTTACATGTGAAAGATAGAACATTAATTGAAGTGATAAAACACTAGATGTGAAACAGTCGTAGAATAAAAATGTGAATAGACCTCAAAGAAATAATGTAACAATCCCTGGAATATAAGTTTGTAGCGAAGGAGCTACCTTGTAGGTAATTATTATATGTATTGTGTTGTGATAGTGCAACTTTATTTTTTTCTGGACAGAGATGAAGTTCCTCTGATTTCAGATGATATATTTAGGGAAAACGGCGGAGTAATGGACGCCAGCCAATAGTGCCCCTCCGAATCCGAACCCATGTGTAGTATTTAATGTTAGGGAATTTTGGTATTTTAGGGATGATACAAACGACGAGGTAAAGAAATAAAAAATAAATATGACAATATGACTCGAGGTGTGAAAAGTATGAATAATCAATATCAAGTTTTAGGTGCTAAGTTACTATATAATATTTGTAAAAAAATCAAGTTAGCCCATGTCAGGTATGAGGGAAGGTGGATAAATCATCAAGCAGTGAGAGCGTTAGAGCAAGTTTAGTTGACATTTTAAAAATATTAAATGTTTAGAAACATATTAAAAATATACTGATTATCATGGACAGTTATTAGGTTTACAAAGCATATCACATTATTAAAGCTGATACACATATTGTAATAAAAATAATTACAATAAAAAAGATAATTCTGAAATGAAGAACGAATGAAATTAATGACCAGGATCGGGAAGGTGAGGTTTAAAAGAAAGATAATGTTTTAGTCATGTTTTTGAGTTTTTTAGCCATGAAATTAGGCACAATTATTATTTGTTTTTTATTATTTTGATGTAAAACCAGTTGGTTTAATTAATGTTGTTTTAAGTCATAAATAAGTGTTTAAGATATCGTGATTCATGATAATGATGAACCATATTTGTAATATTAATAAAAGAAAAAACCAATTTGTTAAAAGAATTTTGTGAGGTACAAATAACTAATTAATCAGATGTTTTAAATATTAAGATTAGACTATGTTGGTTATTTCAAAATTTCATCTAAAATTGTATCTGAAATTATGAAATAAGGGAAGGTATTATGTACTGCTGTTAAAATGCAACACAGTACATAATAGGGAAATAATAAATTTTAAAAGAGAAAAGATACAAATTTAATATTAAATGGAACATATGTTTCAAAATGTAAACAAAAACATTGGGACTATCGACTCACCCAGTCAACATAGAGGTCGATTCCCATATGATATAAAACAATATTAAGTTATATGTTCTGAAAAGAATATATGAAATTGGAATGAATGTTATAATAAGAGTAAATAGTAATAAAATTATAATTTAATAAATACCAACTAGAATTACGAATATTAGAGATAAAATAAAGATGTTTAATAAGAAATAGAAAAGTGATATATGTTTTTAATAGGTATATGATAAACAGATGTAATGAAAGTAGGGAATTATCAAAGTGGCAAATTTGTAAATTGTTAAAGATTGTATTGTATAGAGATGAAAGGAAATGTTTTTAGTCTAAAAATATATCTAATAAGAGTAACATGAAGAGTCTAAATTCATATCTAAGAAAAGTAACATCGTTAGTCTTGAATTGTATGGAATAAGAGTAGCATGAAGAGTTTAAATTCATAAAATAAAATTTGTACATCATCAAATTTAATGTCATATGTAAAAGAAAATACAGTAAAGGAATGTAATTTGTTATACCAGAGTTTTGATTATAAAGTTAATAAAGTAAACAATCAGGAGGAGAGATTCAACATTCCTATTGAGTTTAGTAAAATAAACTAATATTCAATAAATAAATAATATTACAAGAAATATAAACATATCCTTAATAGAATGCCAATAGAAGAGGGAAATCCTGGACTGAAGAATAGTTTAAGTGGCCATAAAATATAATTAAGTATTCCGAGGAGACATCTGTGTTGCAGTCGTCCTAGAAAACAACATTCAGCGGTGAAACCAATAAGAAATTTGTGTGAAGGAACGCCAAGCCTGATATTGCTTTTGAAAATAATAAACATCAACCAGAAGTGAACCCGTGGCAGCTGGAAGAATTCAGAATCAGTCAAGTTACATTAGTTTGGTATTTATTTTTTACATGGTTATTTCTCAAAATGAGCCTCCAGGTGGTCTAGTGGCTAACGCGGGCGATTGATGCGCTCGTGGTCCCGGGTTCAATTCCCGGCGGAGGTTCCGTACGGCGTGCAGTCAGCGTCGTCAGGCTAACTGAGTAGGCGCTGAGATAACAGCGCCGCCTCCTGGCTGTGAATACCGCAACTAGCGGCTGGTGGCGCGTAGTACTAGCCATACACCGTCACACTAACACAAAAGCCGCGCGGTACGCCTTGGTCAGTAATGGACTGTTGCTCGGAGGTTTATTTTATTTCTCAAAATACTACATACTAACTGTATTTGGTTTGGTTTAAAGAAAAGAAAATATTATATACAATTGTAAATACGATCAAACAGCTTAATAATCATTAATCCTGAGAGAGAGAGTTTCTTTTCATGCACTGATAAACAAAAAATATAATAAAGGTAGTTACATATAATTACAATACCTGTTAAAATAAACGACAGTACAATTAATGACGCATCCAACGTGGTGCAAATACTAAATATATTATATCAGTAAAAAATAAACGCAGTACATAATGGCGCCCATATGTGAAAGCAAAGATTTTCTTTAAACCAGCACCAAATAACATAATTTTGTTAAATTTAATTAGCATAAAAAATTGTTTTCCTTGTTGTAGCGTGACAGATGTATGCATAATATTGAATGGCAATTGATCATTAGAATAATGAAGTTATAATGTTTAAATTTGGAAGAAAGCATTAAGTTTAATATAAATTAATTAATTCATAGCAACTGTGGAAAGAAATCATTATTATAAAGAAAATACAAGTTAAAATAAAAGGAGTTACTAGTGATGAGTCATCCAAGACCAGTCTCATAACCAAAGGTTTTCAAGGTATAACCCAGGAAGGTAAAATAGTAAATAACAAAGCAGTACACAATATGACCAAACCCACAACGAGGGAGAATAAATAGAAGAGAAACCCTAAAATAAGCCAAGATCAACCAATACAGGTGGTGTATTTCTGTAATAAAGAAGAAGATGGAGAAGATCCCAAGAAACCTGATGGCATCAAGAAGAAGATGGAGAAGATACCAGTCCCAGAAGGCAGGAGAAAAGAAGACTGAAGAAAGAAGAAGAGGGCAGCATCCTGAAGAAGATGTCATGCTCTTATAAAAGACACCCAAATCCCTATATCCCCAAAATAAATATCTAAAAATAAAAGTATAACGAAATAAAAACCACATGTATATAAATTTAAGAGAGAGGAGTGTATAAAGTAAAAGTTTCCTGTGAACTAAGATGAAACAATAATATAGTACCCATGGAACAAATCTCCATTGAAAAAACGCTAACCAATTTATTATGTTGATAAGACTATACGACCATTTAGCATTAACATAATATATAAGTGAAAGTGAACCAGTGATAGTTTTGGGTATTATAAAAAATGAACCTTGTGTTTCATTCTTGGCAATCACAAACATTGGATGCAATGAAATATGCATTTTTCAATGACTTAAAATGTGTACGGTGACAATATGTTGTTCATAAGACATGAATCTGTTTAAAATAACATTTTTGTTTTACATGAAAAAAGAAAAACAGATGTCATAGTGCTTTTTGAACGGTTAATACTATTTATTTGTTAATGACAGGGTGCAATTACCCAAAGACAATGTATAAAAGACTGTATAAAAACTGTAGAATCCTACTTATAATAATAGTTAGAAATAAGAATATAAATATAAGGTTTTTTAATGTATATAGTACAAGAATGTTTAAAAATGTTTTAGATATAAGGCCATTTGTTTGGGTCTGAAACAACTAACATCAGAACTATAAAAATAGTTACCACTTGTAAATAGTAGAGAGTAATTAAGATGTTAGTTAGTAAAAAACCTTTTTCGTAAACCATGTTTCCATGTTGGAAATGGGAATTTTGTTGCAAAATGTCTGATTTGAAGACAACCATTTATTTAAAAAAAAAAGTTCTTTATTTGTTTTAACTATTGTTTGTATTGTAACCAATACTAATTGTTTTTGTGTAATCTAAAAACATGTTTAATTTATAATACTATTTGTAAAAGTCAGAGAGGGTATCACACATCATATATTGTTTGTAAATTATTTTGTAAGAAAAATTGTTAAAAAATCATAGGCCAAAAGAATGGAAACCAAACTTCATCAAAACAGAGAAATTACTAATTTAAAAGCAAATAAACAAAAGGGGTTTAGACAAAATAAACTTGAGATCATGCCATATAATTGCACATACCATTTAGAGAGATTTTAATAAATTATATTCAGAATTATAAATAAAAATGAGAATGACTCAACTCAGAAATTTGGACATGGGAGTAATATATTTCAGAATAATGTTTCAGAATACAACTAATTCAATTAATTACCAGAAAATAAGGGAATAGGAACCTTTTAATACAATATAGAATTATTAATATTAAATATAACTGATAAAATGGCTGAATTTATATAATGACAGGAAGTAAATTTTAATGTTTTGACTTCCAAACAGAGTATACCAAACTGAAAGTGAAATTACTATTTTTTGGACAGAAAACACTATAAAATGGCATTATTTAATCTGAAAATAACCAGAATGAACTGAAAGATTAATTTAAATCAAATCTAGTGAATAAAATTGACAAATAACCAAAGTTTAGGCATTCATATAGTGAAAATATAAAGTATTCACAGGATGTGAAAATATTTTTGAACAATGTTAAGGATAATATTATATGGGCTAAGAGTTTAATTGAAACTGAAGGAAACAGTTAGTTAATTATTGGTAGTTGAACGGTTAACATGACATACCTTTGATAACGTGGATAACCTAACCTATAATCGTCATACAAGCGAGTGTATAGTGAGTTATTGTGAAATCGCGAGTGACTTGTAAAATACTTCTGAAACTATCATATTATAACAGAAACGATCAAGTAACACTCCATAACACAGAACAATATAAATCTACTCCGAAAAACACCATAAAACACTAGAAAACTGTATAATACATTAAACCAAATTAGTGACGGAATCGGAGAAAGTGTTTGAACTAATAATTATACAGATACACTAAATACAACCCAGAATCACTACACCAGTCACTACACAACATATAACAAGAGATTTGCAGACACGAGAACAGAAATATTGCGTCAAAATACATTATTTGGAATGCAGCAGCAACGAGCAACATTTTCATCGACTTGACGGCAGCCATCTTTCTTTGACAATCCCAGTGCCTCTTCTTGGTTCAGCACAGCTGTTTGGTGAAAACAATTATTATATTTACAATTTATTATTCAATGTCTGTGTTTATTAATAACTATTAATTTGATTGTAACGTTATACTTTTTAAATATTAGCCCGATTTCTCTGACTTTGGTAATAACTGGCTGTTTAAAGAACCCTATATAATTTTTATAACATATACTTGTAACTTTTTTCGATATCCTGAGAATCGATACTAATCGATAAGAGTCAATATTGCTGTTACTTAATAAAACATTAATACTTTTCAATACTTAATAGTTCTTTATTTCTTCAATAATACTAATTACCAATAATATAATTCTAATTGATAATCTACAAGGACTTTACCACCCGTAAGTGAAGATAACCTAAAAAATAGAAAGGTAAACAAATATCGATTGGTTTACAGACAGTCTTATGAGTGGTGATAGATTATTTAAATTATACTAAAACTTTAATAAAAATTTGCAGAAGAGCATTACACTCTTTAAAACTTCACAGCCCTATATTAATTAATTGATCCTAATTAATTAATTAATAAAATTAAAATTTTTTTTTTTTTATTATTTTTTTTTATAAACATAATTTTTTTTTTTAATTTTCTTCAAAACAATAATTTTTGTTTTGAAACTTTCGGTGAAGCTGAGCATATATATTTCTTCATCAACTTTACGCTACTCGACCGGTCTTGCTACCATTGGGACTCGACCAGCTGGGAAACTTAAGGAAGTGTTTCAGGCCAGTAAGACGTCGAGAGCCACACCAACTACACACCAATTAAACATATTACATTGGACTTGATTACATCGGAGTCGCATACTCCACAATAGCTTATATCATCGACACACACATTATATTTATTTTATTACAAATTGGCGCACAACTTTAAGGGCTTTAATTAGCGATTGGAAGGCCAATACATTCTGCCCAATCACTAGTTGGAGCTAGGCAACAGCTACAAAGCCAGAGAATTTCAAGGGAAAATGCAACGACGTGCAACATCTAAGAAACGGGCGGCGGAGGCCGAGAAAGAAATAGAAGTTGACATGGACAACAAGGAGGCAACGCCAGTAGAGGTGGAAGAGGTATTACAATCGGTGTTGTCCAAACAAACTGAACAACCGGAGATACCCACACAGACAGGGGTAGTCAATGTTCCAGAAAAGGAAAGACCGTCGCAAACAGAGGACATGACAACACAAGAAATGTTCAGGCGGATGATGCAGGCAATGAATGAAAATAATAAGAACCTAGAATCCAAAATGGAGAGAATGATGAAGAAAATGGACGAAAATAGTAGGGAATTAAAAGAAGACTTGAGTCAGAAAATGGGGAGTGATAACCAGTCCTTGAAAGAAGAATTAAGTGAGATGAACAAGAACATGGAAGGGCTGAAGGAAGACAACCAGTCCCTGGGTAAGAAGATTGATGAAACCAATAAGAAACTGGAAGAGGACATTAAGGAAATAAGAGAGGACAGATTAAAAAGGGAAGAATTAAGGAAGGAGAAGACCGAAGAAATAGAATATGATAGCAAACCAGAACCAGAAGAAGTACCAAATGAGAAAACGCAGGAACAAGTAATGGTAATGCCTGAAATTGAAACTAACCGAAACCAGGAAGATATTAAACCAAGGAAAAGGAGAATGCATCCAAGAAACGTAATAACAACGAAGGAAGAGTTGGAGATGATGAAACATGGGTTAATTGATGGCAATAACATCCCAATTACCTATGACAAAGACATCATGAATTCCAGGAATTATAGGAGGAGAATCGAAGTAATTTCCAAAATAATTTACCACAAGACAGTAGTGTACCAATGGGAAAGGACCAGAGGTAAACAGAATACAACATGTGAACCAGATCAATTTCAGCGCAAGACTGGACAGTGGATTTCAGAAAGATGGAAATGTGATATCGTACCAAACTGTAATGATGACACAGATGAATCACCAGAATGTATTCCATTAGCGTGCCATCTAGGACAGTTCCAGGGTACGGTTAGACTAAAATATATTTCTTCAGAGTGGATATATGATGGTGAACCAGCTTATGGTGTTTCAGATAAACAAATAATAAGTGATAACCCAGATGAAGATCCTCACATATATTTGTCAGGTAACACAAAACATGGACCAGAGAAGTATTGGTGTATACAAAATGATGATAGAGGGAACCAGCCCAGTAATTACGACGGCCCTAACAACCCGCCGCGTAATGACCAGTTTAGCAGTTATTTTAACGGCATTAGGGATAACAACCCCTATCCATACAATAGAAACAATTTATACCAACATAATAATGTCCCATACAGTCAGAGAAATCCATATCCCAACAATAATGATGACAAACCTTACCAACCTAACCGAAATTATTATCATGATAAATTTAGTAATAAAAACAATAACAGTAATAATAACCGAGTGTCGCGCCCTAGGGTAAATTTTATAAGAGCAACTGAAATGATGGACCCTGGTTGACACAAATGCCACACGACATCAAGAAAAGGGACGGATCCTGATAACCGACTACGGCGAAAAACAATGTTGAAGGAGACGAAATAAATATCATTGAAAGGAAATGATATGAATAATAAAACATAGAAACAAAACTGGGTTTTTATGAATGAAGACTATTTAAGAAAATGCACATTATAAATAAATAAGAATATGAGCAATGGAACGACATAAAGAAAATCGTCCATCTTCCTGGGTATATAAAAGAAAATTTATGAGAAAAGAAAAAGTGGAGATCAACTTACAAAAGTATAAATAATGGGCCAGTGTAGAGTACAATATAACCATATGTTGTGGTAAATAATAAGCATAACAATACATATGAGTTGAAGGAAATCGTTTCAGGAAAAATCAAAGGAGTGTACAATCAAGCTTCTATGAAGAAATATTATGAAGAATGAGTTGTGAGTTTTAGAATTTTGAATTTAATTTGTTAAAAATTCGGAAATAATGTAAGTACATCTTACAACCTAATATTTTGAAAAGAACATTTTGGAGAATTATAAGAAGAAGGAATTTAGAATTTATATTTGAAAAAATTCAAAAATATGTAAGAACAACTTACAACCTAATAATTTTGGAACAAACTTTATGGAAGAAAGAGAAAGAGAGAGAATTTTGAACTTAATTTTACAAAAAATTTAAAAATAAAGTAAGACCAACTTACTATAACTAAGTTTATGAGAAAACTTTATGATAAATAATTAAGAAGAATTTGAATTTGGAGAAATACCAAAACATTCAGAAGTAATAGTAAAATCACAATACTATAAACAATTCTGAATGAAACAATTCTGGGAATAAATGAATTAAACAGAATTTGAATGTTGATAGAACGTCAGTCCTTTGAAACAAGATAAGATCAACATATTACAAGGATTTATGAGAAATATTTTTCAATTAAATAAAAAGAATAGTTTGAATTTTACATTAAAACCAACCAAGTTCCAAAAAATAATTATGTGTCAATTATAATTGAGAAGAAAAAATTTGGAAGCAAAGAGGCTAATTACCTATGAAACGATAATGAAAACAGTTAATTAAGAGCGAAGAAGAACAACTCATACCAAACAGATGGAGAAGATGATTTTGAACAAATGATAATAATAAGACCTATATGAAATGCAAAGAGAAGAAATACCACATGAAATATAATATAAATGAATTAATGTTAATGAATGCGAAGGCGGATTAATAACTTTCTAAGAGAAAGGAAAGAACCAAAATGTTTAAATAAAATGATCAATATAACAACCTGTATATCTAATGTAAAGATACAATGTTAAAAAATTAAATATAATATAATAAGACCATTCAAATAATGAATAAGAAAGACTATATATAGAGACCATGCTAATACTATGAATAACCAGAAGAAAGTATAAAGAGAATTCAGATGGAGAAGAAAGAGAGTTACATTGTAAACAGTAACCAGAATTATTAAAAGAAAGGTTTTCAACCATAATTAAAATAAATATATCAGACAAGTTAAGAGTTTTGAAAAAATATATATGTAATGAGTATAATAATGATTATGAAGATTTATTAAGATAGAAAATGTGAGATAATCTGAGAGACTACGAAGTGGAGAATCCAAAGATATTTTTATTAGTCGAAAATGAGACTACTTTTTATTTATTTATTCGATGACTGACTGAAGATAATTCCAGCAGCATTATGTTTTTTTGAGCAGGGATGGATATGCCCCTGTACTCAATTTATAGAAGTGGTGTATGGCCAGCAGAGAAGTAGTGTACAGTGCCCCTCTGATCTGCCCCAGCCCACGTGATAGGGAATGTTAGGGAATTAATATCCCAAGGATACAACACGAAGTTGATATAGAAAGAAAATGTATTACAATAATAATATATCTCAGAAGACACTAACTATCCGAAAAGGATCAGTAGTAAGACAAGTAACCATATATATAAAATTAATAAAACTCTAATTATAAAAAAGTCGATATAAAGATGGAGAAGAAAATGAATTATAAGAAATGATGAAATTATCATAAGAAATTATTTCATCCATAAACATGTCTGAAATAATTACTTCTGGAGGAGAGCAATCTGTAGCGTGACAGATGTATGCATAATATTGAATGGCAATTGATCATTAGAATAATGAAGTTATAATGTTTAAATTTGGAAGAAAGCATTAAGTTTAATATAAATTAATTAATTCATAGCAACTGTGGAAAGAAATCATTATTATAAAGAAAATACAAGTTAAAATAAAAGGAGTTACTAGTGATGAGTCATCCAAGACCAGTCTCATAACCAAAGGTTTTCAAGGTATAACCCAGGAAGGTAAAATAGTAAATAACAAAGCAGTACACAATATGACCAAACCCACAACGAGGGAGAATAAATAGAAGAGAAACCCTAAAATAAGCCAAGATCAACCAATACAGGTGGTGTATTTCTGTAATAAAGAAGAAGATGGAGAAGATCCCAAGAAACCTGATGGCATCAAGAAGAAGATGGAGAAGATACCAGTCCCAGAAGGCAGGAGAAAAGAAGACTGAAGAAAGAAGAAGAGGGCAGCATCCTGAAGAAGATGTCATGCTCTTATAAAAGACACCCAAATCCCTATATCCCCAAAATAAATATCTAAAAATAAAAGTATAACGAAATAAAAACCACATGTATATAAATTTAAGAGAGAGGAGTGTATAAAGTAAAAGTTTCCTGTGAACTAAGATGAAACAATAATATAGTACCCATGGAACAAATCTCCATTGAAAAAACGCTAACCAATTTATTATGTTGATAAGACTATACGACCATTTAGCATTAACATAATATATAAGTGAAAGTGAACCAGTGATAGTTTTGGGTATTATAAAAAATGAACCTTGTGTTTCATTCTTGGCAATCACAAACATTGGATGCAATGAAATATGCATTTTTCAATGACTTAAAATGTGTACGGTGACAATATGTTGTTCATAAGACATGAATCTGTTTAAAATAACATTTTTGTTTTACATGAAAAAAGAAAAACAGATGTCATAGTGCTTTTTGAACGGTTAATACTATTTATTTGTTAATGACAGGGTGCAATTACCCAAAGACAATGTATAAAAGACTGTATAAAAACTGTAGAATCCTACTTATAATAATAGTTAGAAATAAGAATATAAATATAAGGTTTTTTAATGTATATAGTACAAGAATGTTTAAAAATGTTTTAGATATAAGGCCATTTGTTTGGGTCTGAAACAACTAACATCAGAACTATAAAAATAGTTACCACTTGTAAATAGTAGAGAGTAATTAAGATGTTAGTTAGTAAAAAACCTTTTTCGTAAACCATGTTTCCATGTTGGAAATGGGAATTTTGTTGCAAAATGTCTGATTTGAAGACAACCATTTATTTAAAAAAAAATGTTCTTTATTTGTTTTAACTATTGTTTGTATTGTAACCAATACTAATTGTTTTTGTGTAATCTAAAAACATGTTTAATTTATAATACTATTTGTAAAAGTCAGAGAGGGTATCACACATCATATATTGTTTGTAAATTATTTTGTAAGAAAAATTGTTAAAAAATCATAGGCCAAAAGAATGGAAACCAAACTTCATCAAAACAGAGAAATTACTAATTTAAAAGCAAATAAACAAAAGGGGTTTAGACAAAATAAACTTGAGATCATGCCATATAATTGCACATACCATTTAGAGAGATTTTAATAAATTATATTCAGAATTATAAATAAAAATGAGAATGACTCAACTCAGAAATTTGGACATGGGAGTAATATATTTCAGAATAATGTTTCAGAATACAACTAATTCAATTAATTACCAGAAAATAAGGGAATAGGAACCTTTTAATACAATATAGAATTATTAATATTAAATATAACTGATAAAATGGCTGAATTTATATAATGACAGGAAGTAAATTTTAATGTTTTGACTTCCAAACAGAGTATACCAAACTGAAAGTGAAATTACTATTTTTTGGACAGAAAACACTATAAAATGGCATTATTTAATCTGAAAATAACCAGAATGAACTGAAAGATTAATTTAAATCAAATCTAGTGAATAAAATTGACAAATAACCAAAGTTTAGGCATTCATATAGTGAAAATATAAAGTATTCACAGGATGTGAAAATATTTTTGAACAATGTTAAGGATAATATTATATGGGCTAAGAGTTTAATTGAAACTGAAGGAAACAGTTAGTTAATTATTGGTAGTTGAACGGTTAACATGACATACCTTTGATAACGTGGATAACCTAACCTATAATCGTCATACAAGCGAGTGTATAGTGAGTTATTGTGAAATCGCGAGTGACTTGTAAAATACTTCTGAAACTATCATATTATAACAGAAACGATCAAGTAACACTCCATAACACAGAACAATATAAATCTACTCCGAAAAACACCATAAAACACTAGAAAACTGTATAATACATTAAACCAAATTAGTGACGGAATCGGAGAAAGTGTTTGAACTAATAATTATACAGATACACTAAATACAACCCAGAATCACTACACCAGTCACTACACAACATATAACAAGAGATTTGCAGACACGAGAACAGAAATATTGCGTCAAAATACATTATTTGGAATGCAGCAGCAACGAGCAACATTTTCATCGACTTGACGGCAGCCATCTTTCTTTGACAATCCCAGTGCCTCTTCTTGGTTCAGCACAGCTGTTTGGTGAAAACAATTATTATATTTACAATTTATTATTCAATGTCTGTGTTTATTAATAACTATTAATTTGATTGTAACGTTATACTTTTTAAATATTAGCCCGATTTCTCTGACTTTGGTAATAACTGGCTGTTTAAAGAACCCTATATAATTTTTATAACATATACTTGTAACTTTTTTCGATATCCTGAGAATCGATACTAATCGATAAGAGTCAATATTGCTGTTACTTAATAAAACATTAATACTTTTCAATACTTAATAGTTCTTTATTTCTTCAATAATACTAATTACCAATAATATAATTCTAATTGATAATCTACAAGGACTTTACCACCCGTAAGTGAAGATAACCTAAAAAATAGAAAGGTAAACAAATATCGATTGGTTTACAGACAGTCTTATGAGTGGTGATAGATTATTTAAATTATACTAAAACTTTAATAAAAATTTGCAGAAGAGCATTACACTCTTTAAAACTTCACAGCCCTATATTAATTAATTGATCCTAATTAATTAATTAATAAAATTAAAATTTTTTTTTTTTATTATTTTTTTTTATAAACATAATTTTTTTTTTTAATTTTCTTCAAAACAATAATTTTTGTTTTGAAACTTTCGGTGAAGCTGAGCATATATATTTCTTCATCAACTTTACGCTACTCGACCGGTCTTGCTACCATTGGGACTCGACCAGCTGGGAAACTTAAGGAAGTGTTTCAGGCCAGTAAGACGTCGAGAGCCACACCAACTACACACCAATTAAACATATTACATTGGACTTGATTACATCGGAGTCGCATACTCCACAATAGCTTATATCATCGACACACACATTATATTTATTTTATTACAAATTGGCGCACAACTTTAAGGGCTTTAATTAGCGATTGGAAGGCCAATACATTCTGCCCAATCACTAGTTGGAGCTAGGCAACAGCTACAAAGCCAGAGAATTTCAAGGGAAAATGCAACGACGTGCAACATCTAAGAAACGGGCGGCGGAGGCCGAGAAAGAAATAGAAGTTGACATGGACAACAAGGAGGCAACGCCAGTAGAGGTGGAAGAGGTATTACAATCGGTGTTGTCCAAACAAACTGAACAACCGGAGATACCCACACAGACAGGGGTAGTCAATGTTCCAGAAAAGGAAAGACCGTCGCAAACAGAGGACATGACAACACAAGAAATGTTCAGGCGGATGATGCAGGCAATGAATGAAAATAATAAGAACCTAGAATCCAAAATGGAGAGAATGATGAAGAAAATGGACGAAAATAGTAGGGAATTAAAAGAAGACTTGAGTCAGAAAATGGGGAGTGATAACCAGTCCTTGAAAGAAGAATTAAGTGAGATGAACAAGAACATGGAAGGGCTGAAGGAAGACAACCAGTCCCTGGGTAAGAAGATTGATGAAACCAATAAGAAACTGGAAGAGGACATTAAGGAAATAAGAGAGGACAGATTAAAAAGGGAAGAATTAAGGAAGGAGAAGACCGAAGAAATAGAATATGATAGCAAACCAGAACCAGAAGAAGTACCAAATGAGAAAACGCAGGAACAAGTAATGGTAATGCCTGAAATTGAAACTAACCGAAACCAGGAAGATATTAAACCAAGGAAAAGGAGAATGCATCCAAGAAACGTAATAACAACGAAGGAAGAGTTGGAGATGATGAAACATGGGTTAATTGATGGCAATAACATCCCAATTACCTATGACAAAGACATCATGAATTCCAGGAATTATAGGAGGAGAATCGAAGTAATTTCCAAAATAATTTACCACAAGACAGTAGTGTACCAATGGGAAAGGACCAGAGGTAAACAGAATACAACATGTGAACCAGATCAATTTCAGCGCAAGACTGGACAGTGGATTTCAGAAAGATGGAAATGTGATATCGTACCAAACTGTAATGATGACACAGATGAATCACCAGAATGTATTCCATTAGCGTGCCATCTAGGACAGTTCCAGGGTACGGTTAGACTAAAATATATTTCTTCAGAGTGGATATATGATGGTGAACCAGCTTATGGTGTTTCAGATAAACAAATAATAAGTGATAACCCAGATGAAGATCCTCACATATATTTGTCAGGTAACACAAAACATGGACCAGAGAAGTATTGGTGTATACAAAATGATGATAGAGGGAACCAGCCCAGTAATTACGACGGCCCTAACAACCCGCCGCGTAATGACCAGTTTAGCAGTTATTTTAACGGCATTAGGGATAACAACCCCTATCCATACAATAGAAACAATTTATACCAACATAATAATGTCCCATACAGTCAGAGAAATCCATATCCCAACAATAATGATGACAAACCTTACCAACCTAACCGAAATTATTATCATGATAAATTTAGTAATAAAAACAATAACAGTAATAATAACCGAGTGTCGCGCCCTAGGGTAAATTTTATAAGAGCAACTGAAATGATGGACCCTGGTTGACACAAATGCCACACGACATCAAGAAAAGGGACGGATCCTGATAACCGACTACGGCGAAAAACAATGTTGAAGGAGACGAAATAAATATCATTGAAAGGAAATGATATGAATAATAAAACATAGAAACAAAACTGGGTTTTTATGAATGAAGACTATTTAAGAAAATGCACATTATAAATAAATAAGAATATGAGCAATGGAACGACATAAAGAAAATCGTCCATCTTCCTGGGTATATAAAAGAAAATTTATGAGAAAAGAAAAAGTGGAGATCAACTTACAAAAGTATAAATAATGGGCCAGTGTAGAGTACAATATAACCATATGTTGTGGTAAATAATAAGCATAACAATACATATGAGTTGAAGGAAATCGTTTCAGGAAAAATCAAAGGAGTGTACAATCAAGCTTCTATGAAGAAATATTATGAAGAATGAGTTGTGAGTTTTAGAATTTTGAATTTAATTTGTTAAAAATTCGGAAATAATGTAAGTACATCTTACAACCTAATATTTTGAAAAGAACATTTTGGAGAATTATAAGAAGAAGGAATTTAGAATTTATATTTGAAAAAATTCAAAAATATGTAAGAACAACTTACAACCTAATAATTTTGGAACAAACTTTATGGAAGAAAGAGAAAGAGAGAGAATTTTGAACTTAATTTTACAAAAAATTTAAAAATAAAGTAAGACCAACTTACTATAACTAAGTTTATGAGAAAACTTTATGATAAATAATTAAGAAGAATTTGAATTTGGAGAAATACCAAAACATTCAGAAATAATAGTAAAATCACAATACTATAAACAATTCTGAATGAAACAATTCTGGGAATAAATGAATTAAACAGAATTTGAATGTTGATAGAACGTCAGTCCTTTGAAACAAGATAAGATCAACATATTACAAGGATTTATGAGAAATATTTTTCAATTAAATAAAAAGAATAGTTTGAATTTTACATTAAAACCAACCAAGTTCCAAAAAATAATTATGTGTCAATTATAATTGAGAAGAAAAAATTTGGAAGCAAAGAGGCTAATTACCTATGAAACGATAATGAAAACAGTTAATTAAGAGCGAAGAAGAACAACTCATACCAAACAGATGGAGAAGATGATTTTGAACAAATGATAATAATAAGACCTATATGAAATGCAAAGAGAAGAAATACCACATGAAATATAATATAAATGAATTAATGTTAATGAATGCGAAGGCGGATTAATAACTTTCTAAGAGAAAGGAAAGAACCAAAATGTTTAAATAAAATGATCAATATAACAACCTGTATATCTAATGTAAAGATACAATGTTACAAAATTAAATATAATATAATAAGACCATTCAAATAATGAATAAGAAAGACTATATATAGAGACCATGCTAATACTATGAATAACCAGAAGAAAGTATAAAGAGAATTCAGATGGAGAAGAAAGAGAGTTACATTGTAAACAGTAACCAGAATTATTAAAAGAAAGGTTTTCAACCATAATTAAAATAAATATATCAGACAAGTTAAGAGTTTTGAAAAAATATATATGTAATGAGTATAATAATGATTATGAAGATTTATTAAGATAGAAAATGTGAGATAATCTGAGAGACTACGAAGTGGAGAATCCAAAGATATTTTTATTAGTCGAAAATGAGACTACTTTTTATTTATTTATTCGATGACTGACTGAAGATAATTCCAGCAGCATTATGTTTTTTTGAGCAGGGATGGATATGCCCCTGTACTCAATTTATAGAAGTGGTGTATGGCCAGCAGAGAAGTAGCGTACAGTGCCCCTCTGATCTGCCCCAGCCCACGTGATAGGGAATGTTAGGGAATTAATATCCCAAGGATACAACACGAAGTTGATATAGAAAGAAAATGTATTACAATAATAATATATCTCAGAAGACACTAACTATCCGAAAAGGATCAGTAGTAAGACAAGTAACCATATATATAAAATTAATAAAACTCTAATTATAAAAAAGTCGATATAAAGATGGAGAAGAAAATGAATTATAAGAAATGATGAAATTATCATAAGAAATTATTTCATCCATAAACATGTCTGAAATAATTACTTCTGGAGGAGAGCAATCTGTAGCGTGACAGATGTATGCATAATATTGAATGGCAATTGATCATTAGAATAATGAAGTTATAATGTTTAAATTTGGAAGAAAGCATTAAGTTTAATATAAATTAATTAATTCATAGCAACTGTGGAAAGAAATCATTATTATAAAGAAAATACAAGTTAAAATAAAAGGAGTTACTAGTGATGAGTCATCCAAGACCAGTCTCATAACCAAAGGTTTTCAAGGTATAACCCAGGAAGGTAAAATAGTAAATAACAAAGCAGTACACAATATGACCAAACCCACAACGAGGGAGAATAAATAGAAGAGAAACCCTAAAATAAGCCAAGATCAACCAATACAGGTGGTGTATTTCTGTAATAAAGAAGAAGATGGAGAAGATCCCAAGAAACCTGATGGCATCAAGAAGAAGATGGAGAAGATACCAGTCCCAGAAGGCAGGAGAAAAGAAGACTGAAGAAAGAAGAAGAGGGCAGCATCCTGAAGAAGATGTCATGCTCTTATAAAAGACACCCAAATCCCTATATCCCCAAAATAAATATCTAAAAATAAAAGTATAACGAAATAAAAACCACATGTATATAAATTTAAGAGAGAGGAGTGTATAAAGTAAAAGTTTCCTGTGAACTAAGATGAAACAATAATATAGTACCCATGGAACAAATCTCCATTGAAAAAACGCTAACCAATTTATTATGTTGATAAGACTATACGACCATTTAGCATTAACATAATATATAAGTGAAAGTGAACCAGTGATAGTTTTGGGTATTATAAAAAATGAACCTTGTGTTTCATTCTTGGCAATCACAAACATTGGATGCAATGAAATATGCATTTTTCAATGACTTAAAATGTGTACGGTGACAATATGTTGTTCATAAGACATGAATCTGTTTAAAATAACATTTTTGTTTTACATGAAAAAAGAAAAACAGATGTCATAGTGCTTTTTGAACGGTTAATACTATTTATTTGTTAATGACAGGGTGCAATTACCCAAAGACAATGTATAAAAGACTGTATAAAAACTGTAGAATCCTACTTATAATAATAGTTAGAAATAAGAATATAAATATAAGGTTTTTTAATGTATATAGTACAAGAATGTTTAAAAATGTTTTAGATATAAGGCCATTTGTTTGGGTCTGAAACAACTAACATCAGAACTATAAAAATAGTTACCACTTGTAAATAGTAGAGAGTAATTAAGATGTTAGTTAGTAAAAAACCTTTTTCGTAAACCATGTTTCCATGTTGGAAATGGGAATTTTGTTGCAAAATGTCTGATTTGAAGACAACCATTTATTTAAAAAAAAAAGTTCTTTATTTGTTTTAACTATTGTTTGTATTGTAACCAATACTAATTGTTTTTGTGTAATCTAAAAACATGTTTAATTTATAATACTATTTGTAAAAGTCAGAGAGGGTATCACACATCATATATTGTTTGTAAATTATTTTGTAAGAAAAATTGTTAAAAAATCATAGGCCAAAAGAATGGAAACCAAACTTCATCAAAACAGAGAAATTACTAATTTAAAAGCAAATAAACAAAAGGGGTTTAGACAAAATAAACTTGAGATCATGCCATATAATTGCACATACCATTTAGAGAGATTTTAATAAATTATATTCAGAATTATAAATAAAAATGAGAATGACTCAACTCAGAAATTTGGACATGGGAGTAATATATTTCAGAATAATGTTTCAGAATACAACTAATTCAATTAATTACCAGAAAATAAGGGAATAGGAACCTTTTAATACAATATAGAATTATTAATATTAAATATAACTGATAAAATGGCTGAATTTATATAATGACAGGAAGTAAATTTTAATGTTTTGACTTCCAAACAGAGTATACCAAACTGAAAGTGAAATTACTATTTTTTGGACAGAAAACACTATAAAATGGCATTATTTAATCTGAAAATAACCAGAATGAACTGAAAGATTAATTTAAATCAAATCTAGTGAATAAAATTGACAAATAACCAAAGTTTAGGCATTCATATAGTGAAAATATAAAGTATTCACAGGATGTGAAAATATTTTTGAACAATGTTAAGGATAATATTATATGGGCTAAGAGTTTAATTGAAACTGAAGGAAACAGTTAGTTAATTATTGGTAGTTGAACGGTTAACATGACATACCTTTGATAACGTGGATAACCTAACCTATAATCGTCATACAAGCGAGTGTATAGTGAGTTATTGTGAAATCGCGAGTGACTTGTAAAATACTTCTGAAACTATCATATTATAACAGAAACGATCAAGTAACACTCCATAACACAGAACAATATAAATCTACTCCGAAAAACACCATAAAACACTAGAAAACTGTATAATACATTAAACCAAATTAGTGACGGAATCGGAGAAAGTGTTTGAACTAATAATTATACAGATACACTAAATACAACCCAGAATCACTACACCAGTCACTACACAACATATAACAAGAGATTTGCAGACACGTGAACAGAAATATTGCGTCAAAATACATTATTTGGAATGCAGCAGCAACGAGCAACATTTTCATCGACTTGACGGCAGCCATCTTTCTTTGACAATCCCAGTGCCTCTTCTTGGTTCAGCACAGCTGTTTGGTGAAAACAATTATTATATTTACAATTTATTATTCAATGTCTGTGTTTATTAATAACTATTAATTTGATTGTAACGGTATACTTTTTAAATATTAGCCCGATTTCTCTGACTTTGGTAATAACTGGCTGTTTAAAGAACCCTATATAATTTTTATAACATATACTTGTAACTTTTTTCGATATCCTGAGAATCGATACTAATCGATAAGAGTCAATATTGCTGTTACTTAATAAAACATTAATACTTTTCAATACTTAATAGTTCTTTATTTCTTCAATAATACTAATTACCAATAATATAATTCTAATTGATAATCTACAAGGACTTTACCACCCGTAAGTGAAGATAACCTAAAAAATAGAAAGGTAAACAAATATCGATTGGTTTACAGACAGTCTTATGAGTGGTGATAGATTATTTAAATTATACTAAAACTTTAATAAAAATTTGCAGAAGAGCATTACACTCTTTAAAACTTCACAGCCCTATATTAATTAATTGATCCTAATTAATTAATTAATAAAATTAAAATTTTTTTTTTTATTATTTTTTTTTATAAACATAATTTTTTTTTTTAATTTTCTTCAAAACAATAATTTTTGTTTTGAAACTTTCGGTGAAGCTGAGCATATATATTTCTTCATCAACTTTACGCTACTCGACCGGTCTTGCTACCATTGGGACTCGACCAGCTGGGAAACTTAAGGAAGTGTTTCAGGCCAGTAAGACGTCGAGAGCCACACCAACTACACACCAATTAAACATATTACATTGGACTTGATTACATCGGAGTCGCATACTCCACAATAGCTTATATCATCGACACACACATTATATTTATTTTATTACAAATTGGCGCACAACTTTAGGGGCTTTAATTAGCGATTGGAAGGCCAATACATTCTGCCCAATCACTAGTTGGAGCTAGGCAACAGCTACAAAGCCAGAGAATTTCAAGGGAAAATGCAACGACGTGCAACATCTAAGAAACGGGCGGCGGAGGCCGAGAAAGAAATAGAAGTTGACATGGACAACAAGGAGGCAACGCCAGTAGAGGTGGAAGAGGTATTACAATCGGTGTTGTCCAAACAAACTGAACAACCGGAGATACCCACACAGACAGGGGTAGTCAATGTTCCAGAAAAGGAAAGACCGTCGCAAACAGAGGACATGACAACACAAGAAATGTTCAGGCGGATGATGCAGGCAATGAATGAAAATAATAAGAACCTAGAATCCAAAATGGAGAGAATGATGAAGAAAATGGACGAAAATAGTAGGGAATTAAAAGAAGACTTGAGTCAGAAAATGGGGAGTGATAACCAGTCCTTGAAAGAAGAATTAAGTGAGATGAACAAGAACATGGAAGGGCTGAAGGAAGACAACCAGTCCCTGGGTAAGAAGATTGATGAAACCAATAAGAAACTGGAAGAGGACATTAAGGAAATAAGAGAGGACAGATTAAAAAGGGAAGAATTAAGGAAGGAGAAGACCGAAGAAATAGAATATGATAGCAAACCAGAACCAGAAGAAGTACCAAATGAGAAAACGCAGGAACAAGTAATGGTAATGCCTGAAATTGAAACTAACCGAAACCAGGAAGATATTAAACCAAGGAAAAGGAGAATGCATCCAAGAAACGTAATAACAACGAAGGAAGAGTTGGAGATGATGAAACATGGGTTAATTGATGGCAATAACATCCCAATTACCTATGACAAAGACATCATGAATTCCAGGAATTATAGGAGGAGAATCGAAGTAATTTCCAAAATAATTTACCACAAGACAGTAGTGTACCAATGGGAAAGGACCAGAGGTAAACAGAATACAACATGTGAACCAGATCAATTTCAGCGCAAGACTGGACAGTGGATTTCAGAAAGATGGAAATGTGATATCGTACCAAACTGTAATGATGACACAGATGAATCACCAGAATGTATTCCATTAGCGTGCCATCTAGGACAGTTCCAGGGTACGGTTAGACTAAAATATATTTCTTCAGAGTGGATATATGATGGTGAACCAGCTTATGGTGTTTCAGATAAACAAATAATAAGTGATAACCCAGATGAAGATCCTCACATATATTTGTCAGGTAACACAAAACATGGACCAGAGAAGTATTGGTGTATACAAAATGATGATAGAGGGAACCAGCCCAGTAATTACGACGGCCCTAACAACCCGCCGCGTAATGACCAGTTTAGCAGTTATTTTAACGGCATTAGGGATAACAACCCCTATCCATACAATAGAAACAATTTATACCAACATAATAATGTCCCATACAGTCAGAGAAATCCATATCCCAACAATAATGATGACAAACCTTACCAACCTAACCGAAATTATTATCATGATAAATTTAGTAATAAAAACAATAACAGTAATAATAACCGAGTGTCGCGCCCTAGGGTAAATTTTATAAGAGCAACTGAAATGATGGACCCTGGTTGACACAAATGCCACACGACATCAAGAAAAGGGACGGATCCTGATAACCGACTACGGCGAAAAACAATGTTGAAGGAGACGAAATAAATATCATTGAAAGGAAATGATATGAATAATAAAACATAGAAACAAAACTGGGTTTTTATGAATGAAGACTATTTAAGAAAATGCACATTATAAATAAATAAGAATATGAGCAATGGAACGACATAAAGAAAATCGTCCATCTTCCTGGGTATATAAAAGAAAATTTATGAGAAAAGAAAAAGTGGAGATCAACTTACAAAAGTATAAATAATGGGCCAGTGTAGAGTACAATATAACCATATGTTGTGGTAAATAATAAGCATAACAATACATATGAGTTGAAGGAAATCGTTTCAGGAAAAATCAAAGGAGTGTACAATCAAGCTTCTATGAAGAAATATTATGAAGAATGAGTTGTGAGTTTTAGAATTTTGAATTTAATTTGTTAAAAATTCGGAAATAATGTAAGTACATCTTACAACCTAATATTTTGAAAAGAACATTTTGGAGAATTATAAGAAGAAGGAATTTAGAATTTATATTTGAAAAAATTCAAAAATATGTAAGAACAACTTACAACCTAATAATTTTGGAACAAACTTTATGGAAGAAAGAGAAAGAGAGAGAATTTTGAACTTAATTTTACAAAAAATTTAAAAATAAAGTAAGACCAACTTACTATAACTAAGTTTATGAGAAAACTTTATGATAAATAATTAAGAAGAATTTGAATTTGGAGAAATACCAAAACATTCAGAAATAATAGTAAAATCACAATACTATAAACAATTCTGAATGAAACAATTCTGGGAATAAATGAATTAAACAGAATTTGAATGTTGATAGAACGTCAGTCCTTTGAAACAAGATAAGATCAACATATTACAAGGATTTATGAGAAATATTTTTCAATTAAATAAAAAGAATAGTTTGAATTTTACATTAAAACCAACCAAGTTCCAAAAAATAATTATGTGTCAATTATAATTGAGAAGAAAAAATTTGGAAGCAAAGAGGCTAATTACCTATGAAACGATAATGAAAACAGTTAATTAAGAGCGAAGAAGAACAACTCATACCAAACAGATGGAGAAGATGATTTTGAACAAATGATAATAATAAGACCTATATGAAATGCAAAGAGAAGAAATACCACATGAAATATAATATAAATGAATTAATGTTAATGAATGCGAAGGCGGATTAATAACTTTCTAAGAGAAAGGAAAGAACCAAAATGTTTAAATAAAATGATCAATATAACAACCTGTATATCTAATGTAAAGATACAATGTTACAAAATTAAATATAATATAATAAGACCATTCAAATAATGAATAAGAAAGACTATATATAGAGACCATGCTAATACTATGAATAACCAGAAGAAAGTATAAAGAGAATTCAGATGGAGAAGAAAGAGAGTTACATTGTAAACAGTAACCAGAATTATTAAAAGAAAGGTTTTCAACCATAATTAAAATAAATATATCAGACAAGTTAAGAGTTTTGAAAAAATATATATGTAATGAGTATAATAATGATTATGAAGATTTATTAAGATAGAAAATGTGAGATAATCTGAGAGACTACGAAGTGGAGAATCCAAAGATATTTTTATTAGTCGAAAATGAGACTACTTTTTATTTATTTATTCGATGACTGACTGAAGATAATTCCAGCAGCATTATGTTTTTTTGAGCAGGGATGGATATGCCCCTGTACTCAATTTATAGAAGTGGTGTATGGCCAGCAGAGAAGTAGCGTACAGTGCCCCTCTGATCTGCCCCAGCCCACGTGATAGGGAATGTTAGGGAATTAATATCCCAAGGATACAACACGAAGTTGATATAGAAAGAAAATGTATTACAATAATAATATATCTCAGAAGACACTAACTATCCGAAAAGGATCAGTAGTAAGACAAGTAACCATATATATAAAATTAATAAAACTCTAATTATAAAAAAGTCGATATAAAGATGGAGAAGAAAATGAATTATAAGAAATGATGAAATTATCATAAGAAATTATTTCATCCATAAACATGTCTGAAATAATTACTTCTGGAGGAGAGCAATCTGTAGCGTGACAGATGTATGCATAATATTGAATGGCAATTGATCATTAGAATAATGAAGTTATAATGTTTAAATTTGGAAGAAAGCATTAAGTTTAATATAAATTAATTAATTCATAGCAACTGTGGAAAGAAATCATTATTATAAAGAAAATACAAGTTAAAATAAAAGGAGTTACTAGTGATGAGTCATCCAAGACCAGTCTCATAACCAAAGGTTTTCAAGGTATAACCCAGGAAGGTAAAATAGTAAATAACAAAGCAGTACACAATATGACCAAACCCACAACGAGGGAGAATAAATAGAAGAGAAACCCTAAAATAAGCCAAGATCAACCAATACAGGTGGTGTATTTCTGTAATAAAGAAGAAGATGGAGAAGATCCCAAGAAACCTGATGGCATCAAGAAGAAGATGGAGAAGATACCAGTCCCAGAAGGCAGGAGAAAAGAAGACTGAAGAAAGAAGAAGAGGGCAGCATCCTGAAGAAGATGTCATGCTCTTATAAAAGACACCCAAATCCCTATATCCCCAAAATAAATATCTAAAAATAAAAGTATAACGAAATAAAAACCACATGTATATAAATTTAAGAGAGAGGAGTGTATAAAGTAAAAGTTTCCTGTGAACTAAGATGAAACAATAATATAGTACCCATGGAACAAATCTCCATTGAAAAAACGCTAACCAATTTATTATGTTGATAAGACTATACGACCATTTAGCATTAACATAATATATAAGTGAAAGTGAACCAGTGATAGTTTTGGGTATTATAAAAAATGAACCTTGTGTTTCATTCTTGGCAATCACAAACATTGGATGCAATGAAATATGCATTTTTCAATGACTTAAAATGTGTACGGTGACAATATGTTGTTCATAAGACATGAATCTGTTTAAAATAACATTTTTGTTTTACATGAAAAAAGAAAAACAGATGTCATAGTGCTTTTTGAACGGTTAATACTATTTATTTGTTAATGACAGGGTGCAATTACCCAAAGACAATGTATAAAAGACTGTATAAAAACTGTAGAATCCTACTTATAATAATAGTTAGAAATAAGAATATAAATATAAGGTTTTTTAATGTATATAGTACAAGAATGTTTAAAAATGTTTTAGATATAAGGCCATTTGTTTGGGTCTGAAACAACTAACATCAGAACTATAAAAATAGTTACCACTTGTAAATAGTAGAGAGTAATTAAGATGTTAGTTAGTAAAAAACCTTTTTCGTAAACCATGTTTCCATGTTGGAAATGGGAATTTTGTTGCAAAATGTCTGATTTGAAGACAACCATTTATTTAAAAAAAAAAGTTCTTTATTTGTTTTAACTATTGTTTGTATTGTAACCAATACTAATTGTTTTTGTGTAATCTAAAAACATGTTTAATTTATAATACTATTTGTAAAAGTCAGAGAGGGTATCACACATCATATATTGTTTGTAAATTATTTTGTAAGAAAAATTGTTAAAAAATCATAGGCCAAAAGAATGGAAACCAAACTTCATCAAAACAGAGAAATTACTAATTTAAAAGCAAATAAACAAAAGGGGTTTAGACAAAATAAACTTGAGATCATGCCATATAATTGCACATACCATTTAGAGAGATTTTAATAAATTATATTCAGAATTATAAATAAAAATGAGAATGACTCAACTCAGAAATTTGGACATGGGAGTAATATATTTCAGAATAATGTTTCAGAATACAACTAATTCAATTAATTACCAGAAAATAAGGGAATAGGAACCTTTTAATACAATATAGAATTATTAATATTAAATATAACTGATAAAATGGCTGAATTTATATAATGACAGGAAGTAAATTTTAATGTTTTGACTTCCAAACAGAGTATACCAAACTGAAAGTGAAATTACTATTTTTTGGACAGAAAACACTATAAAATGGCATTATTTAATCTGAAAATAACCAGAATGAACTGAAAGATTAATTTAAATCAAATCTAGTGAATAAAATTGACAAATAACCAAAGTTTAGGCATTCATATAGTGAAAATATAAAGTATTCACAGGATGTGAAAATATTTTTGAACAATGTTAAGGATAATATTATATGGGCTAAGAGTTTAATTGAAACTGAAGGAAACAGTTAGTTAATTATTGGTAGTTGAACGGTTAACATGACATACCTTTGATAACGTGGATAACCTAACCTATAATCGTCATACAAGCGAGTGTATAGTGAGTTATTGTGAAATCGCGAGTGACTTGTAAAATACTTCTGAAACTATCATATTATAACAGAAACGATCAAGTAACACTCCATAACACAGAACAATATAAATCTACTCCGAAAAACACCATAAAACACTAGAAAACTGTATAATACATTAAACCAAATTAGTGACGGAATCGGAGAAAGTGTTTGAACTAATAATTATACAGATACACTAAATACAACCCAGAATCACTACACCAGTCACTACACAACATATAACAAGAGATTTGCAGACACGAGAACAGAAATATTGCGTCAAAATACATTATTTGGAATGCAGCAGCAACGAGCAACATTTTCATCGACTTGACGGCAGCCATCTTTCTTTGACAATCCCAGTGCCTCTTCTTGGTTCAGCACAGCTGTTTGGTGAAAACAATTATTATATTTACAATTTATTATTCAATGTCTGTGTTTATTAATAACTATTAATTTGATTGTAACGTTATACTTTTTAAATATTAGCCCGATTTCTCTGACTTTGGTAATAACTGGCTGTTTAAAGAACCCTATATAATTTTTATAACATATACTTGTAACTTTTTTCGATATCCTGAGAATCGATACTAATCGATAAGAGTCAATATTGCTGTTACTTAATAAAACATTAATACTTTTCAATACTTAATAGTTCTTTATTTCTTCAATAATACTAATTACCAATAATATAATTCTAATTGATAATCTACAAGGACTTTACCACCCGTAAGTGAAGATAACCTAAAAAATAGAAAGGTAAACAAATATCGATTGGTTTACAGACAGTCTTATGAGTGGTGATAGATTATTTAAATTATACTAAAACTTTAATAAAAATTTGCAGAAGAGCATTACACTCTTTAAAACTTCACAGCCCTATATTAATTAATTGATCCTAATTAATTAATTAATAAAATTAAAATTTTTTTTTTTTATTATTTTTTTTTATAAACATAATTTTTTTTTTTAATTTTCTTCAAAACAATAATTTTTGTTTTGAAACTTTCGGTGAAGCTGAGCATATATATTTCTTCATCAACTTTACGCTACTCGACCGGTCTTGCTACCATTGGGACTCGACCAGCTGGGAAACTTAAGGAAGTGTTTCAGGCCAGTAAGACGTCGAGAGCCACACCAACTACACACCAATTAAACATATTACATTGGACTTGATTACATCGGAGTCGCATACTCCACAATAGCTTATATCATCGACACACACATTATATTTATTTTATTACATTGTAATTAAATTAAGTTAAAGATTGTAAAATGGCTAACAAACCAGAGAAACGATATGAATTAAGGAGTAATAGTGCTGAAGAGGAAGAAACTGAAATGGAAATAATAGTAAGGGATGCCCAAGGGGACCAACCCAACCAATGGATGCAAATTTTCAGGAGATGATGAGAATTATAATGGAAGGGTATAACCAAATTAATGAAACATTGTAACAAAATAAGGAAGATTTAAATAAAAAAATTGATAGCAATAATGAAACACTGAATAAACAAATGAAGGAGGATATTGAAAAAATTGACAGTAACCAAGAAGAGTTTAAACGTATGAAATTAGATAATGAAAATTTATTAAAACAAAATAAGGAGGAATTAAAGGAGACCATTCAACAACAAATAAATGGGGTGAATAATAAATTAGACCAGCAGAAGGATGAAATTGAGTTAATATTGAAAAATTATGAGGAAGGGAATGTCAGGCAATTTGCAGAGGTGAAAATGAGTAATGAAAACCAGTCAATAGAAACAACGATAGAAGATGACAAGCAAAATGTAGAAACATTGAATAAGATAACGGAGATAGAAGTAATACCAAACGATCAAATCAGGGAACCAGTAAATCAGAAAATAAAAGGTAGTAAAGAAATAGAAAATAAAAATGACAAAAGTGTATTGTTATCTGAAAAGAAACAGCAGAAACAAAGAGAACAATAAGTACAGTGGAACCCCGCAGGTCCGAACCCCGCTAGTCCGAAAACCTGCTTAATCCGAACCGGTAGTTTGAAAAAAGGGTCTAAAAATTGGACAAAGGAATAAAAAAATACATCAAAATAACTGGAACATATCAATATATAATTTGTACATAAAAAGCTTAGATAAATACACACTAATGCATTTTTAGTGAAATTTTTATTAAAACTAAGTACGAGTATGTATTATTAAAACAATCGTACTTTAGATTGTTTTAAATATATGGCAAAATAAAGTTTTGAATTACGTTATCAACAAATTAGCGTCTGTAAAATGAATGGAAAAACATATTGGTACTTACAGTTTAGTGCCAGTAAAAGTATATAAAACACAAAAACTACAATAAATACACACTACATACCTAGACACTACTTAAGGTGGTGCACAAAATCAGTCATTTCTCTCTGATGCAAAGCTGTAAATTCAGCAAACGCCTCAAAAATAAGACGTATGCCGGTGTAGCATTGGGGTGCTGCTCTACATAGGCTAACGGTAGTTGAAAAGCTCTCGCTGCTTCGGCGTGTGAGATCTGTGGCACAGGATCATCTGCTTCTTCATTTTCATCGGAATCGTCATCACGTGTTTGTCGTATCAAAGATACGATTTCTTCATCAGTCAAAACTTGATGGTCTTCGATGTCAGCTGCCAGCCATTCGTTGACGTCTGTGTCGTCTGCTAGTTGTTCAGTGTCGTTCATCGTATCACGTGTCGTTCAGTGTCACGTAGTGTATCGGAATTAACAGCAGCCAATGCAATATTTAACTGGTATTCACTGTATTTTTATAGTATAAAAGAGAGACTGCAAGTAGTAGGCTACAGTACTTTGATTGTAGGCACGAATGTGGTACTGTTTATACACGTTATACAATTTATATTGATAATATACAGTACTGTATAACCTATAACCCCGCTAATCCGAATTTATGCCAATCCGAACAGGACTTGGACCCAATTAGTTCGGACCAGCGGAGTTCCACTGTATGTGGAAAAGAAGAAGAAGACGAAGAAAATAGGTAAAAGAAGTCCCCAGAAACAGAAAAATACACAGGAAGAATTAGATATGATTAGGAGTAGGCTGGTTAATGTACATAATCTCCCAATCGCTAATAACAGAGAAAGAACAGAATTAAAAAATCATAATAAAAACTTAAGGAAATTTATAATTAAAACGAATACATCAGAAAAAGAAAGGGATAATAAAATATCAGCTATATCATCAATAGTTGATATACCAGTGACATATTTGGTTAATGAACTAGATAATAAAGTGTAAAAGTAGGTGAAGATACCATTGAAAATTTGGTGTTCGAAAAATTGCAATACAGAGTGATCGAAAGATATGTCATTAGGACAGAATTGATTGGAAATTCAATAGTAGGTCTTGAAATGAGTGAAGACTTTGTAGCAGAAAAATCAGAATACAAGGTAGTAGTGATAAAGTTGACAAAGATAGAATTCATACTGAAAACAATAATAGTTCGGGCAAAAAGGACAACTTATGTATTTGACAATGGATGAACTAAAGATGAAAATATGGAAAGAAGGGACTGATTTTCGGGGAATGGACTAAACCAAACTAATGGAACAAAGATTGGATTAATTATTAATACAAATAACATAATATGGAAGTTATTACAAATAAAAAATTTTATTTTATGAATTAAAAGAAAGGAAAAAATACCCCAAATTTCTAAAATAAGTAAGATCATCTTACTATAAATATTTCAAGAGAAATTATTTTGAACTAATAATCATAAAAGAAGAGAAAGACGGTTAATAACCATAATAATTATTTGTATAACCAGATTAATCAGTATAATAACAATGATAAAAAAAAAATTAATACTAGTTACAATTTAAGAAGGGTTAGAATGAGTTAGATGAAGATAGAATCTAAAATATTATTGATTGACAGCACCAAGATGGAAATAATACAACATGTAGGTTGAGTAAGGTTAACCAGTTACATGTGAAAGATAGAACATTAATTGAAGTGATAAAACACTAGATGTGAAACAGTCGTAGAATAAAAATGTGAATAGACCTCAAAGAAATAATGTAACAATCCCTGGAATATAAGTTTGTAGCGAAGGAGCTACCTTGTAGGTAATTATTATATGTATTGTGTTGTGATAGTGCAACTTTATTTTTTTCTGGACAGAGATGAAGTTCCTCTGATTTCAGATGATATATTTAGGGAAAACGGCGGAGTAATGGACGCCAGCCAATAGTGCCCCTCCGAATCCGAACTCATGTGTAGTATTTAATGTTAGGGAATTTTGGTATTTTAGGGATGATACAAACGACGAGGTAAAGAAATAAAAAATAAATATGACAATATGACTCGAGGTGTGAAAAGTATGAATAATCAATATCAAGTTTTAGGTGCTAAGTTACTATATAATATTTGTAAAAAAATCAAGTTAGCCCATGTCAGGTATGAGGGAAGGTGGATAAATCATCAAGCAGTGAGAGCGTTAGAGCAAGTTTAGTTGACATTTTAAAAATATTAAATGTTTAGAAACATATTAAAAATATACTGATTATCATGGACAGTTATTAGGTTTACAAAGCATATCACATTATTAAAGCTGATACACATATTGTAATAAAAATAATTACAATAAAAAAGATAATTCTGAAATGAAGAACGAATGAAATTAATGACCAGGATCGGGAAGGTGAGGTTTAAAAGAAAGATAATGTTTTAGTCATGTTTTTGAGTTTTTTAGCCATGAAATTAGGCACAATTATTATTTGTTATTTATTATTTTGATGTAAAGCCAGTTGGTTTAATTAATGTTGTTTTAAGTCATAAATAAGTGTTTAAGATATCGTGATTCATGATAATGATGAACCATATTTGTAATATTAATAAAAGAAAAAACCAATTTGTTAAAAGAATTTTGTGAGGTACAAATAACTAATTAATCAGATGTTTTAAATATTAAGATTAGACTATGTTGGTTATTTCAAAATTTCATCTAAAATTGTATCTGAAATTATGAAATAAGGGAAGGTATTATGTACTGCTGTTAAAATGCAACACAGTACATAATAGGGAAATAATAAATTTTAAAAGAGAAAAGATACAAATTTAATATTAAATGGAACATATGTTTCAAAATGTAAACAAAAACATTGGGACTATCAACTCACCCAGTCAACATAGAGGTCGATTCCCATATGATATAAAACAATATTAAGTTATATGTTCTGAAAAGAATATATGAAATTGGAATGAATGTTATAATAAGAGTAAATAGTAATAAAATTATAATTTAATAAATACCAACTAGAATTACGAATATTAGAGATAAAATAAAGATGTTTAATAAGAAATAGAAAAGTGATATATGTTTTTAATAGGTATATGATAAACAGATGTAATGAAAGTAGGGAATTATCAAAGTGGCAAATTTGTAAATTGTTAAAGATTGTATTGTATAGAGATGAAAGGAAATGTTTTTAGTCTAAAAATATATCTAATAAGAGTAACATGAAGAGTCTAAATTCATATATAAGAAAAGTAACATCGTTAGTCTTGAATTGTATGGAATAAGAGTAGCATGAAGAGTTTAAATTCATAAAATAAAATTTGTACATCATCAAATTTAATGTCATATGTAAAAGAAAATACAGTAAAGGAATGTAATTTGTTATACCAGAGTTTTGATTATAAAGTTAATAAAGTAAACAATCAGGAGGAGAGATTCAACATTCCTATTGAGTTTAGTAAAATAAACTAATATTCAATAAATAAATAATATTACAAGAAATATAAACATATCCTTAATAGAATGCCAATAGAAGAGGGAAATCCTGGACTGAAGAGTAGTTTAAGTGGCCATAAAATATAATTAAGTATTCCGAGGAGACATCTGTGTTGCAGTCGTCCTAGAAAACAACATTCAGCAGTGAAACCAATAAGAAATTTGCGTGAAGGAACGCCAAGCCTGATATTGCTTTTGAAAATAATAAACATCAACCAGAAGTGAACCCGTGGCAGCTGGAAGAATTCAGAATCAGTCAAGTTACATTAGTTTGGTATTTATTTTTTACATGGTTATTTCTCAAAATGAGCCTCCAGGTGGTCTAGTGGCTAACGCGGGCGATTGATGCGCTCGTGGTCCCGGGTTCAATTCCCGGCGGAGGTTCCGTACGGCGTGCAGTCAGCGTCGTGAGGCAAACTGAGTAGGCGCTGAGATAACAGCGCCGCCTCCTGGCTGTGAATACCGCAACTAGCGGCTGGTGGTGCGTAGTACTAGCCATACACCGTCACACTAACACAAAAGCCGCGCGGTACGCCTTGGTCCGTAATGGACTGTTGAGCGGAGGTTTATTTTATTTCTTAAAATACTACATACTAACTGTATTTGGTTTGGTTTAAAGAAAAGAAAATATTATATACAATTGTAAATACGATCAAACAGCTTAATAATCATTAATCCTGAGAGAGAGAGTTTCTTTTCATGCACTGATAAACAAAAAATATAATAAAGGTAGTTACATATAATTACAATACCTGTTAAAATAAACGACAGTACAATTAATGACGCATCCAACGTGGTGCAAATACTAAATATATTATATCAGTAAAAAATAAACGCAGTACATAATGGCGCCCATATGTGAAAGCAAAGATTTTCTTTAAACCAGCACCAAATAACATAATTTTGTTAAATTTAATTAGCATAAAAAATTGTTTTCCTTGTAATTAAATTAAGTTAAAGATTGTAAAATGGCTAACAAACCAGAGAAACGTTGTGAATTAAGGAGTAATAGTGCTGAAGAGGAAGAAACTGAAATGGAAATAATAGTAAGGGATGCCCAAGGGGACCAACCAAAGAAACCAACCCAAACAATGGATGCAAATTTTCAGGAGATGATGAGAATTATAATGGAAGGGTATAACCAAATTAATGAAACATTGTAACAAAATAAGGAAGATTTAAATAAAAAAATTGATGGCAATAATGAAACACTGAATAAACATATGAAGGAGGATATAGAAAAAAGGGACAGTAACCAAGAAGAGTTTAAACGTATGAAATTAGATAATGAAAATTTATTGAAACAAAATAAGGAGGAATTAAAGGAGACCATTCAACAACAAATAAATGGGGTGAATAATAAATTAGACCAGCAGAAGGATGAAATTGAGTTAATATTGAAAAATTATGAGGAAGGGAATGTCAGGCAATTTGCAGAGGTGAAAATGAGTAATGAAAAGCAGTCAATAGAAACAACGATAGAAGATGACAAGCAAAATGTAGAAACACTGAATAAGATAACGGAGATAGAAGTAATACCAAACGATCAAATCAGGGAACCAGTAAATCAGAAAATAAAAGGTAGTAAAGAAATAGAAAATAAAAAAGACAAAAGTGTATTGTTATCTAAAAAGAAACAAAGAGAACAATAAGTATGTGGAAAAGAAGACGAAGAAAATAGGTAAAAGAAGTCCCCAAAAACAGAAAAATACACAGGAAGAATTAGATATGATTAGGAGTAGGCTGGTTAACGTACATAATCTCCCAATCGCTAATAACAGAGAAAGAACAGAATTAAAAAATCATAATAAAAACTTAAGGAAATTTATAATTAAAACGAATACATCAGAAAAAGAAAGGGATAATAAAATATCAGCTATATCATCAATAGTTGATATACCAGTGACATATTTGGTTAATGAACTAGATAATAAAGTGTAAAAGTATGTGAAGATACCATTGAAAATTTGGTGTTCGAAAAATTGCAATACAGAGTGATCGAAAGATATGTCATTAGGACAGAATTGATTGGAAATTCAATAGTAGGTCTTGAAATGAGTGAAGACTTTGTAGCAGAAAAATCAGAATACAAGGTAGTAGTGATAAAGTTGACAAAGATAGAATTCATACTGAAAACAATAATAGTTCGGCCAAAAAGGACAACTTATGTATTTGACAATGGATGAACTACAGATGAAAATATGGAAAGAAGGGACTGATTTTCGGGGAATGGACTAAAGCAAACTAATGGAACAAAGATTGGATTAATTATTAATACAAATAACATAATATGGAAGTTATTACAAATAAAAAATTTTATTTTATGAATTAAAAGAAAGGAAAAAATACCCCAAATTTCTAAAATAAGTAAGATCATCTTACTATAAATATTTCAAGAGAAATTATTTTGAACTAATAATCATAAAAGAAGAGAAAGACGGTTAATAACCATAATAATTATTTGTATAACCAGATTAATCAGTATAATAACAATGATAAAAAAAAAAATAATACTAGATTACTATTTAAGAAGGGTTAGAATGAGTTAGATGAAGATAGAATCTATAATATTATTGATTGACAGCACCAAGATGGAAATAATACAACATGTAGGTTGAGTAAGGTTAACCAGTTACATGTGAAAGATAGAACATAAATTGAAGTGATAAAACACTAGATGTGAAACAGTCGTAGAATAAAAATGTGAATAGACCTCAAAGAAATAATGTAACAATTCCTGGAATATAAGTTTGTAGCGAAGGAGCTACCTTGTAGGTAATTATTATATGTATTGTGTTGTGATTGCAACTTTATTTTTTCTGGACAGAGATGAAGTTCCTCTGATTTCAGATGATATATTTAGGGAAAACGGCGGAGTAATGGACGCCAGCCAATAGTGCCCCTCCGAATCCGAACCCCATGTGTAGTATTTAATGTTAGGGAATTTTGGTATTTTAGGGATGATACAAACGACGAGGTAAAGAAATAAAAAATAAATATGACAATATGACTCGAGGTGTGAAAAGTATGAATAATCAATATCAAGTTTTAGGTGCTAAGTTACTATATAATATTTGTAAAAAAATCAAGTTAGCCCATGTCAGGTATGAGGGAAGGTGGATAAATCATCAAGCAGTGAGAGCGTTAGAGCAAGTTTAGTTGACATTTGTGGACCATTCTCAACTAGTGGTAGGAAACATATTAAAAATATACTGATTATCATGGACAGTTATTAGGTTTACAAAGCATATCACATTATTAAAGCTGATACACATATTGTAATAAAAATAATTACAATAAAAAAAGATAATTCTGAAATGAAGAACGAATGAAATTAATGACCAGGATCGGGAAGGTGAGGTTTAAAAGAAAGATAATGTTTTAGTCATGTTTTTGAGTTTTTTAGCCATGAAATTAGGCACAATTATTATTTGTTATTTATTATTTTGATGTAAAACCAGTTGGTTTAATTAATGTCGTTTTAAGTCATAAATAAGTGTTTAAGATATCGTGATTCATGATAATGATGAACCATATTTGTAATATTAATAAAAGAAAAAACCAATTTGTTAAAAGAATTTTGTGAGGTACAAATAACTAATTAATCAGATGTTTAAAATATTAAGATTAGACTATGTTGGTTATTTCAAAATTTCATCTAAAATTGTATCTGAAATTATGAAATAAGGGAAGGTATTATGTACTGCTGTTAAAATGCAACACAGTACATAATAGGGAAATAATAAATTTTAAAAGAGAAAAGATACAAATTTAATATTAAATGGAACATATGTTTCAAAATGTAAACAAAAACATTGGGACTATCGACTCACCCAGTCAACATAGAGGTCGATTCCCATATGATATAAAACAATATTAAGTTATATGTTCTGAAAAGAATATATGAAATTGGAATGAATGTTATAATAAGAGTAAATAGTAATAAAATTATAATTTAATAAATACCAACTAGAATTACGAATATTAGAGATAAAATAAAGATGTTTAATAAGAAATAGAAAAGTGATATATGTTTTTAATAGGTATATGATAAACAGATGTAATGAAAGTAGGGAATTATCAAAGTGGCAAATTTGTAAATTGTTAAAGATTGTATTGTATAGAGATGAAAGGAAATGTTTTTAGTCTAAAAATATATCTAATAAGAGTAACATGAAGAGTCTAAATTCATATCTAAGAAAAGTAACATCGTTAGTCTTGAATTGTATGGAATAAGAGTAGCATGAAGAGTTTAAATTCATAAAATAAAATTTGTACATCATCAAATTTAATGTCATATGTAAAAGAAAATACAGTAAAGGAATGTAATTTGTTATACCAGAGTTTTGATTATAAAGTTAATAAAGTAAACAATCAGGAGGAGAGATTCAACATTCCTATTGAGTTTAGTAAAATAAACTAATATTCAATAAATAAATAATATTACAAGAAATATAAACATATCCTTAATAGAATGCCAATAGAAGAGGGAAATCCTGGACTGAAGAATAGTTTAAGTGGCCATAAAATATAATTAAGTATTCCGAGGAGACATCTGTGTTGCAGTCGTCCTAGAAAACAACATTCAGCAGTGAAACCAATAAGAAATTTGCGTAAAGGAACGCCAAGCCTGATATTGCTTTTGAAAATAATAAACATCAACCAGAAGTGAACCCGTGGCAGCTGGAAGAATTCAGAATCAGTCAAGTTACATTAGTTTGGTATTTATTTTTTACATGGTTATTTCTCAAAATGAGCCTCCAGGTGGTCTAGTGGCTAACGCGGGCGATTGATGCGCTCGTGGTCCCGGGTTCAATTCCCGGCGGAGGTTCCGTACGGCGTGCAGTCAGCGTCGTGAGGCAAACTGAGTAGGCGCTGAGATAACAGCGCCGCCTCCTGGCTGTGAATACCGCAACTAGCGGCTGGTGGCGCGTAGTACTAGCCATACACCGTCACACTAACACAAAAGCCGCGCGGTACGCCTTGGTCCGTAATGGACTGTTGAGCGGAGGTTTATTTTATTTCTCAAAATACTACATACTAACTGTATTTGGTTTGGTTTAAAGAAAAGAAAATATTATATACAATTGTAAATACGATCAAACAGCTTAATAATCATTAATCCTGAGAGAGAGAGTTTCTTTTCATGCACTGATAAACAAAAAATATAATAAAGGTAGTTACATATAATTACAATACCTGTTAAAATAAACGACAGTACAATTAATGACGCATCCAACGTGGTGCAAATACGAAATATATTATATCAGTAAAAAATAAACGCAGTACATAATGGCGCCCATATGTGAAAGCAAAGATTTTCTTTAAACCAGCACCAAATAACATAATTTTGTTAAATTTAATTAGCATAAAAAATTGTTTTCTTGTAATTAAATTAAGTTAAAGATTGTAAAATGGCTAACAAACCAGAGAAACGATGTGAATTAAGGAGTAATAGTGCTGAAGAGGAAGAAACTGAAATGGAAATAATAGTAAGGGATGCCCAAGGGGACCAACCAAAGAAACCAACCCAAACAATGGATGCAAATTTTCAGGAGATGATGAGAATTATAATGGAAGGGTATAACCAAATTAATGAAACATTGTAACAAAATAAGGAAGATTTAAATAAAAAAATTGATGGCAATAATGAAACACTGAATAAACATATGAAGGAGGATATTGAAAAAATGGACAGTAACCAAGAAGAGTTTAAACGTATGAAATTAGATAATGAAAATTTATTAAAACAAAATAAGGAGGAATTAAAGGAGACCATTCAACAACAAATAAATGGGGTGAATAATAAATTAGACCAGCAGAAGGATGAAATTGAGTTAATATTGAAAAATTATGAGGAAGGGAATGTCAGGCAATTTGCAGAGGTGAAAATGAGTAATGAAAAGCAGTCAATAGAAACAACGATAGAAGATGACAAGCAAAATATAGAAACACTGAATAAGATAACGGAGATAGAAGTAATACCAAACGATCAAATCAGGGAACCAGTAAATCAGAAAATAAAAGGTAGTAAAGAAATAGAAAATAAAAAAGACAAAAGTGTATTGTTATCTGAAAAGAAACATAGCAGAAACAAAGAGAACAATAAGTATGTGGAAAAGAAGATGAAGAAAATAGGTAAAAGAAGTCCCCAGAAACAGAAAAATACACAGGAAGAATTAGATATGATTAGGAGTAGGCTGGTTAATGTACATAATCTCCCAATCGCTAATAACAGAGAAAGAACAGAATTAAAAAATCATAATAAAAACTTAAGGAAATTTATAATTAAAACGAATACATCAGAAAAAGAAAGGGATAATAAAATATCAGCTATATCATCAATAGTCGATATACCAGTGACATATTTGGTTAATGAACTAGATAATAAAGTGTAAAAGTAGGTGAAGATACCATTGAAAATTTGGTGTTCGAAAAATTGCAATACAGAGTGATCGAAAGATATGTCATTAGGACAGAATTGATTGGAAATTCAATAGTAGGTCTTGAAATGAGTGAAGACTTTGTAGCAGAAAAATCAGAATACAAGGTAGTAGTGATAAAGTTGACAAAGATAGAATTCATACTGAAAACAATAATAGTTCAGGCAAAAAGGACAACTTATGTATTTGACAATGGATGAACTAAAGATGAAAATATGGAAAGAAGGGACTGATTTTCGGGGAATGGACTAAAGCAAACTAATGGAACAAAGATTGGATTAATTATTAATACAAATAACATAATATGGAAGTTATTACAAATAAAAAATTTTATTTTATGAATTAAAAGAAAGGAAAAAATACCCCAAATTTCTAAAATAAGTAAGATCATCTTACTATAAATATTTCAAGAGAAATTATTTTGAACTAATAATCATAAAAGAAGAGAAAGACAGTTAATAACCATAATAATTATTTGTATAACCAGATTAATCAGTATAATAACAATGATAAAAAAAACAATTAATACTAGTTATTATTTAAGAAGGGTTAGAATGAGTTAGATGAAGATAGAATCTAAAATATTATTGATTGACAGCACCAAGATGGAAATAATACAACATGTAGGTTGAATAAGGTTAACCAGTTACATGTGAAAGATAGAACATTAATTGAAGTGATAAAACACTAGATGTGAAATAGTCGTAGAATAAAAATGTGAATAGACCTCAAAGAAATAATGTAACAATCCCTGGAATATAAGTTTGTAGCGAAGGAGCTACCTTGTAGGTAATTATTATATGTATTGTGTTGTGATAGTGCAACTTTATTTTTTTCTGGACAGAGATGAAGTTCCTCTGATTTCAGATGATATATTTAGGGAAAACGGCGGAGTAATGGACGCCAGCCAATAGTGCCCCTCCGAATCCGAACCCATGTGTAGTATTTAATGTTAGGGAATTTTGGTATTTTAGGGATGATACAAACGACGAGGTAAAGAAATAAAAAATAAATATGACAATATGACTCGAGGTGTGAAAAGTATGAATAATCAATATCAAGTTTTAGGTGCTAAGTTACTATATAATATTTGTAAAAAAATCAAGTTAGCCCATGTCAGGTATGAGGGAAGGTTGATAAATCAGCAAGCAGTGAGAGCGTTAGAGCAAGTTTAGTTGTCATTTGTGGACCATTCCCAACTAGTGGTAGGAAACATATTAAAAATATACTGATTATCATGGACAGTTATTAGGTTTACAAAGCATATCACATTATTAAAGCTGATACACATATTGTAATAAAAATAATTAAAATAAAAAAGATAATTCTGAAATGAAGAACGAATGAAATTAATGACCAGGATCGGGAAGGTGAGGTTTAAAAGAAAGATAGTGTTTTAGTCATGTTTTTGAGTTTTTTAGCCATGAAATTAGGCACAATTATTATTTGTTATTTAGTATTTTGATGTAAAACCGGTTGGTTTAATTAATGTTGTTTTAAGTCATAAATAAGTGTTTAAGATATCGTGATTCACGATAATGATGAACCATATTTGTAATATTAATAAAAGAAAAAAACAATTTGTATAAAGAATTTTGTGAGGTACAAATAACTAATTAATCAGATGTTTTAAATATTAAGATTAGACTATGTTGGTTATTTCAAAATTTAATCTAAAATTGTATCTGAAATTATGAAATAAGGGAAGGTATTATGTACTGCTGTTAAAATGCAACACAGTACATAATAGGGAAATAATACATTTTAAAAGAGAAAAGATACAAATTTAATATTGAATGGAACATATGTTTCAAAATGTAAACAAAAACATTGGGACTATCGACTCACCCAGTCAACATAGATGTCGATTCCCATATGATATAAAACAATATTAAGTTATATGTTCTGAAAAGAATATATGAAATTGGAATGAATGTTATAATAAGAGTAAATAGTAATAAAATTATAATTTAATAAATACCAACTAGAATTACGAATATTAGAGATAAAATAAAGATGTTTAATAAGAAATAGAAAAGTGATATATGTTTTTAATAGGTATATGATAAACAGATGTAATGAAAGTAGGGAATTATCAAAGTGGCAAATTTGTAAATTGTTAAAGATTGTATTGTATAGAGATGAAAGGAAATGTTTTTAGTCTAAAAATATATCTAATAAGAGTAACATGAAGAGTCTAAATTCATATCTAAGAAAAGTAACATCGTTAGTCTTGAATTATATGGAATAAGAGTAGCATGAAGAGTTTAAATTCATAAAATAAAATTTGTACATCATAAAATTTAATGTCATATGTAAAAGAAAATACAGTAAAGGAATGTGATTTGTTATACCAGAGTTTTGATTATAAAGTTAATAAAGTAAACAATCAGGAGGAGAGATTCAACATTCCTATTGAGTTTAGTAAAATAAACTAATATTCAATAAATAAATAATATTACAAGAAATATAAACATATCCTTAATAGAATGCCAATAGAAGAGGGAAATCCTGGACTGAAGAATAGTTTAAGTGGCCATAAAATATAATTAAGTATTCCGAGGAGACATCTGTGTTGCAGTCGTCCTAGAAAACAACATTCAGCGGTGAAACCAATAAGAAATTTGTGTGAAGGAACGCCAAGCCTGATATTGTTTTTGAAAATAATAAACATCAACCAGAAGTGAACCCGTGGCAGCTGGAAGAATTCAGAATCAGTCAAGTTACAGTAGTTTGGTATTTATTTTTAAATGGTTATTTCTCAAAATGAGCCTCCAGGTGGTCTAGTGGCTAACGCGGGCGATTGATGCGCTCGTGGTCCCGGGTTCAATTCCCAGCGGAGGTTCCGTACGGCGTGCAGTCAGCGTCGTGAGGCAAACTGAGTAGGCGCTGAGATAACAGCGCCGCCTCCTGGCTGTGAATACCGCAACTAGCGGCTGGTGGCGCGTAGTACTAGCCATACACCGTCACACTAACACAAAAGCCGCGCGGTACGCCTTGGTCCGTAACGGACTGTTGAGCGGAGGTTTATTTTATTTCTCAAAATACTACATACTAACTGTATTTGGTTTGGTTTAAAGAAAAGAAAATATTATATACAATTGTAAATACGATCAAACAGCTTAATAATCATTAATCCTGAGAGAGAGAGTTTCTTTTCATGTACTGATAAACAAAAAATATAATAAAGGTAGTTACATATCATAATTACAATACCTGTTAAAATAAACGACAGTACAATTAATGACGCATCCAACGTGGTGCAAATACTAAATATATTATATCAGTAAAAAATAAACGCAGTACATAATGGCGCCCATACGTGAAAGCAAAGATTTTCTTTAAACCAGCACCAAATAACATAATTTTGTTAAATTTAATTAGCATAAAAAAATTTTTTCCTTGTAATTAAATTAAGTTAAAGATTGTAAAATGGCTAACAAACCAGAGAAACGATATGAATTAAGGAGTAATAGTGCTGAAGAGGAAGAAACTGAAATGGAAATAATAGTAAGGGATGCCCAAGGGGACCAACCAAAGAAACCAACCCAACCAATGGATGCAAATTTTCAGGAGATGATGAGAATTATAATGGAAGCCTATAACCAAATTAATGAAACATTGTAACAAAATAAGGAAGATTTAAATAAAAAAATTGATAGCAATAATGAAACACTGAATAAACAAATGAAGGAGGATATTGAAAAAATGGACAGTAACCAAGAAGAGTTTAAACATATGAAATTAGATAATGAAAATTTATTAAAACAAAATAAGGAGGAATTAAAGGAGACCATTCAACAACAAATAAATGGGGTGAATAATAAATTAGACCAGCAGAAGGATGAAATTGAGTTAATATTGAAAAATTATGAGGAAGGGAATGTCAGGCAATTTGCAGAGGTGAAAATGAGTAATGAAAAGCAGTCAATAGAAACAACGATAGAAGATGACAAGCAAAATGTAGAAACATTGAATAAGATAACGGAGATAGAAGTAATACCAAACGATCAAATCAGGGAACCAGTAAATCAGAAAATAAAAGGTAGTAAAGAAATAGAAAATAAAAAAGACAAAAGTGTATAGTTATCTGAAAAGAAACATAGCAGAAACAAAGAGAACAATAAGTATGTGGAAAAGAAGACGAAGAAAATAGGTAAAAGAAGTCCCCAGAAACAGAAAAATACACAGGAAGAATTAGATATGATTAGGAGTAGGCTGGTTAATGTACATAATCTCGCAATCGCTAATAACAGAGAAAGAACAGAATTAAGAAATCATAATAAAAACTTAAGGAAATTTATAATTAAAACGAATACATCAGAAAAAGAAAGGGATAATAAAATATCAGCTATATCATCAATAGTCGATATACCAGTGACATATGTGGTTAATGAACTAGATAATAAAGTGTAAAAGTAGGTGAAGATACCATTGAAAATTTGGTGTTCGAAAAATTGCAATACAGAGTGATCGAAAGATATGTCATTAGGACAGAATTGATTGGAAATTCAATAGTAGGTCTTGAAATGAGTGAAGACTTTGTAGCAGAAAAATCAGAATACAAGGTAGTAGTGATAAAGTTGACAAAGATAGAATTCATACTGAAAACAATAATAGTTCGGGCAAAAAGGACAACTTATGTATTTGACAATGGATGAACTAAAGATGAAAATATGGAAAGAAGGGACTGATTTTCGGGGAATGGACTAAAGCAAACTAATGGAACAAAGATTGGATTAATTATTAATACAAATAACATAATATGGAAGTTATTACAAATAAAAAATTTTATTTTATGAATTAAAAGAAATGAAAAATACCCCAAATTTCTAAAATAAGTAAGATCATCTTACTATAAATATTTCAAGAGAAATTATTTTGAACTAATAATCATAAAAGAAGAGAAAGACGGTTAATAACCATAATAATTATTTGTATAACCAGATTAATCAGTATAATAACAATGATAAAAAAAAAATTAATACTAGTTACAATTTAAGAAGGGTTAGAATGAGTTAGATGAAGATAGAATCTAAAATATTATTGATTGACAGCACCAAGATGGAAATAATACAACATGTAGGTTGAGTAAGGTTAACCAGTTACATGTGAAAGATAGAACATTAATTGAAGTGATAAAACACTAGATGTGAAACAGTCGTAGAATAAAAATGTGAATAGACCTCAAAGAAATAATGTAACAATCCCTGGAATATAAGTTTGTAGCGAAGGAGCTACCTTGTAGGTAATTATTATATGTATTGTGTTGTGATAGTGCAACTTTATTTTTTTCTGGACAGAGATGAAGTTCCTCTGATTTCAGATGATATATTTAGGGAAAACGGCGGAGTAATGGACGCCAGCCAATAGTGCCCCTCCGAATCCGAACTCATGTGTAGTATTTAATGTTAGGGAATTTTGGTATTTTAGGGATGATACAAACGACGAGGTAAAGAAATAAAAAATAAATATGACAATATGACTCGAGGTGTGAAAAGTATGAATAATCAATATCAAGTTTTAGGTGCTAAGTTACTATATAATATTTGTAAAAAAATCAAGTTAGCCCATGTCAGGTATGAGGGAAGGTGGATAAATCATCAAGCAGTGAGAGCGTTAGAGCAAGTTTAGTTGACATTTTAAAAATATTAAATGTTTAGAAACATATTAAAAATATACTGATTATCATGGACAGTTATTAGGTTTACAAAGCATATCACATTATTAAAGCTGATACACATATTGTAATAAAAATAATTACAATAAAAAAGATAATTCTGAAATGAAGAACGAATGAAATTAATGACCAGGATCGGGAAGGTGAGGTTTAAAAGAAAGATAATGTTTTAGTCATGTTTTTGAGTTTTTTAGCCATGAAATTAGGCACAATTATTATTTGTTATTTATTATTTTGATGTAAAGCCAGTTGGTTTAATTAATGTTGTTTTAAGTCATAAATAAGTGTTTAAGATATCGTGATTCATGATAATGATGAACCATATTTGTAATATTAATAAAAGAAAAAACCAATTTGTTAAAAGAATTTTGTGAGGTACAAATAACTAATTAATCAGATGTTTTAAATATTAAGATTAGACTATGTTGGTTATTTCAAAATTTCATCTAAAATTGTATCTGAAATTATGAAATAAGGGAAGGTATTATGTACTGCTGTTAAAATGCAACACAGTACATAATAGGGAAATAATAAATTTTAAAAGAGAAAAGATACAAATTTAATATTAAATGGAACATATGTTTCAAAATGTAAACAAAAACATTGGGACTATCAACTCACCCAGTCAACATAGAGGTCGATTCCCATATGATATAAAACAATATTAAGTTATATGTTCTGAAAAGAATATATGAAATTGGAATGAATGTTATAATAAGAGTAAATAGTAATAAAATTATAATTTAATAAATACCAACTAGAATTACGAATATTAGAGATAAAATAAAGATGTTTAATAAGAAATAGAAAAGTGATATATGTTTTTAATAGGTATATGATAAACAGATGTAATGAAAGTAGGGAATTATCAAAGTGGCAAATTTGTAAATTGTTAAAGATTGTATTGTATAGAGATGAAAGGAAATGTTTTTAGTCTAAAAATATATCTAATAAGAGTAACATGAAGAGTCTAAATTCATATATAAGAAAAGTAACATCGTTAGTCTTGAATTGTATGGAATAAGAGTAGCATGAAGAGTTTAAATTCATAAAATAAAATTTGTACATCATCAAATTTAATGTCATATGTAAAAGAAAATACAGTAAAGGAATGTAATTTGTTATACCAGAGTTTTGATTATAAAGTTAATAAAGTAAACAATCAGGAGGAGAGATTCAACATTCCTATTGAGTTTAGTAAAATAAACTAATATTCAATAAATAAATAATATTACAAGAAATATAAACATATCCTTAATAGAATGCCAATAGAAGAGGGAAATCCTGGACTGAAGAGTAGTTTAAGTGGCCATAAAATATAATTAAGTATTCCGAGGAGACATCTGTGTTGCAGTCGTCCTAGAAAACAACATTCAGCAGTGAAACCAATAAGAAATTTGCGTGAAGGAACGCCAAGCCTGATATTGCTTTTGAAAATAATAAACATCAACCAGAAGTGAACCCGTGGCAGCTGGAAGAATTCAGAATCAGTCAAGTTACATTAGTTTGGTATTTATTTTTTACATGGTTATTTCTCAAAATGAGCCTCCAGGTGGTCTAGTGGCTAACGCGGGCGATTGATGCGCTCGTGGTCCCGGGTTCAATTCCCGGCGGAGGTTCCGTACGGCGTGCAGTCAGCGTCGTGAGGCAAACTGAGTAGGCGCTGAGATAACAGCGCCGCCTCCTGGCTGTGAATACCGCAACTAGCGGCTGGTGGCGCGTAGTACTAGCCATACACCGTCACACTAACACAAAAGCCGCGCGGTACGCCTTGGTCCGTAATGGACTGTTGAGCGGAGGTTTATTTTATTTCTTAAAATACTACATACTAACTGTATTTGGTTTGGTTTAAAGAAAAGAAAATATTATATACAATTGTAAATACGATCAAACAGCTTAATAATCATTAATCCTGAGAGAGAGAGTTTCTTTTCATGCACTGATAAACAAAAAATATAATAAAGGTAGTTACATATAATTACAATACCTGTTAAAATAAACGACAGTACAATTAATGACGCATCCAACGTGGTGCAAATACTAAATATATTATATCAGTAAAAAATAAACGCAGTACATAATGGCGCCCATATGTGAAAGCAAAGATTTTCTTTAAACCAGCACCAAATAACATAATTTTGTTAAATTTAATTAGCATAAAAAATTGTTTTCCTTGTAATTAAATTAAGTTAAAGATTGTAAAATGGCTAACAAACCAGAGAAACGTTGTGAATTAAGGAGTAATAGTGCTGAAGAGGAAGAAACTGAAATGGAAATAATAGTAAGGGATGCCCAAGGGGACCAACCAAAGAAACCAACCCAAACAATGGATGCAAATTTTCAGGAGATGATGAGAATTATAATGGAAGGGTATAACCAAATTAATGAAACATTGTAACAAAATAAGGAAGATTTAAATAAAAAAATTGATGGCAATAATGAAACACTGAATAAACATATGAAGGAGGATATAGAAAAAAGGGACAGTAACCAAGAAGAGTTTAAACGTATGAAATTAGATAATGAAAATTTATTGAAACAAAATAAGGAGGAATTAAAGGAGACCATTCAACAACAAATAAATGGGGTGAATAATAAATTAGACCAGCAGAAGGATGAAATTGAGTTAATATTGAAAAATTATGAGGAAGGGAATGTCAGGCAATTTGCAGAGGTGAAAATGAGTAATGAAAAGCAGTCAATAGAAACAACGATAGAAGATGACAAGCAAAATGTAGAAACACTGAATAAGATAACGGAGATAGAAGTAATACCAAACGATCAAATCAGGGAACCAGTAAATCAGAAAATAAAAGGTAGTAAAGAAATAGAAAATAAAAAAGACAAAAGTGTATTGTTATCTAAAAAGAAACAAAGAGAACAATAAGTATGTGGAAAAGAAGACGAAGAAAATAGGTAAAAGAAGTCCCCAAAAACAGAAAAATACACAGGAAGAATTAGATATGATTAGGAGTAGGCTGGTTAACGTACATAATCTCCCAATCGCTAATAACAGAGAAAGAACAGAATTAAAAAATCATAATAAAAACTTAAGGAAATTTATAATTAAAACGAATACATCAGAAAAAGAAAGGGATAATAAAATATCAGCTATATCATCAATAGTTGATATACCAGTGACATATTTGGTTAATGAACTAGATAATAAAGTGTAAAAGTATGTGAAGATACCATTGAAAATTTGGTGTTCGAAAAATTGCAATACAGAGTGATCGAAAGATATGTCATTAGGACAGAATTGATTGGAAATTCAATAGTAGGTCTTGAAATGAGTGAAGACTTTGTAGCAGAAAAATCAGAATACAAGGTAGTAGTGATAAAGTTGACAAAGATAGAATTCATACTGAAAACAATAATAGTTCGGCCAAAAAGGACAACTTATGTATTTGACAATGGATGAACTACAGATGAAAATATGGAAAGAAGGGACTGATTTTCGGGGAATGGACTAAAGCAAACTAATGGAACAAAGATTGGATTAATTATTAATACAAATAACATAATATGGAAGTTATTACAAATAAAAAATTTTATTTTATGAATTAAAAGAAAGGAAAAAATACCCCAAATTTCTAAAATAAGTAAGATCATCTTACTATAAATATTTCAAGAGAAATTATTTTGAACTAATAATCATAAAAGAAGAGAAAGACGGTTAATAACCATAATAATTATTTGTATAACCAGATTAATCAGTATAATAACAATGATAAAAAAAAAAATAATACTAGATTACTATTTAAGAAGGGTTAGAATGAGTTAGATGAAGATAGAATCTATAATATTATTGATTGACAGCACCAAGATGGAAATAATACAACATGTAGGTTGAGTAAGGTTAACCAGTTACATGTGAAAGATAGAACATAAATTGAAGTGATAAAACACTAGATGTGAAACAGTCGTAGAATAAAAATGTGAATAGACCTCAAAGAAATAATGTAACAATTCCTGGAATATAAGTTTGTAGCGAAGGAGCTACCTTGTAGGTAATTATTATATGTATTGTGTTGTGATAGTGCAACTTTATTTTTTCTGGACAGAGATGAAGTTCCTCTGATTTCAGATGATATATTTAGGGAAAACGGCGGAGTAATGGACGCCAGCCAATAGTGCCCCTCCGAATCCGAACCCATGTGTAGTATTTAATGTTAGGGAATTTTGGTATTTTAGGGATGATACAAACGACGAGGTAAAGAAATAAAAAATAAATATGACAATATGACTCGAGGTGTGAAAAGTATGAATAATCAATATCAAGTTTTAGGTGCTAAGTTACTATATAATATTTGTAAAAAAATCAAGTTAGCCCATGTCAGGTATGAGGGAAGGTGGATAAATCATCAAGCAGTGAGAGCGTTAGAGCAAGTTTAGTTGACATTTGTGGACCATTCTCAACTAGTGGTAGGAAACATATTAAAAATATACTGATTATCATGGACAGTTATTAGGTTTACAAAGCATATCACATTATTAAAGCTGATACACATATTGTAATAAAAATAATTACAATATAAAAGATAATTCTGAAATGAAGAACGAATGAAATTAATGACCAGGATCGGGAAGGTGAGGTTTAAAAGAAAGATAATGTTTTAGTCATGTTTTTGAGTTTTTTAGCCATGAAATTAGGCACAATTATTATTTGTTATTTATTATTTTGATGTAAAACCAGTTGGTTTAATTAATGTCGTTTTAAGTCATAAATAAGTGTTTAAGATATCGTGATTCATGATAATGATGAACCATATTTGTAATATTAATAAAAGAAAAAACCAATTTGTTAAAAGAATTTTGTGAGGTACAAATAACTAATTAATCAGATGTTTAAAATATTAAGATTAGACTATGTTGGTTATTTCAAAATTTCATCTAAAATTGTATCTGAAATTATGAAATAAGGGAAGGTATTATGTACTGCTGTTAAAATGCAACACAGTACATAATAGGGAAATAATAAATTTTAAAAGAGAAAAGATACAAATTTAATATTAAATGGAACATATGTTTCAAAATGTAAACAAAAACATTGGGACTATCGACTCACCCAGTCAACATAGAGGTCGATTCCCATATGATATAAAACAATATTAAGTTATATGTTCTGAAAAGAATATATGAAATTGGAATGAATGTTATAATAAGAGTAAATAGTAATAAAATTATAATTTAATAAATACCAACTAGAATTACGAATATTAGAGATAAAATAAAGATGTTTAATAAGAAATAGAAAAGTGATATATGTTTTTAATAGGTATATGATAAACAGATGTAATGAAAGTAGGGAATTATCAAAGTGGCAAATTTGTAAATTGTTAAAGATTGTATTGTATAGAGATGAAAGGAAATGTTTTTAGTCTAAAAATATATCTAATAAGAGTAACATGAAGAGTCTAAATTCATATCTAAGAAAAGTAACATCGTTAGTCTTGAATTGTATGGAATAAGAGTAGCATGAAGAGTTTAAATTCATAAAATAAAATTTGTACATCATCAAATTTAATGTCATATGTAAAAGAAAATACAGTAAAGGAATGTAATTTGTTATACCAGAGTTTTGATTATAAAGTTAATAAAGTAAACAATCAGGAGGAGAGATTCAACATTCCTATTGAGTTTAGTAAAATAAACTAATATTCAATAAATAAATAATATTACAAGAAATATAAACATATCCTTAATAGAATGCCAATAGAAGAGGGAAATCCTGGACTGAAGAATAGTTTAAGTGGCCATAAAATATAATTAAGTATTCCGAGGAGACATCTGTGTTGCAGTCGTCCTAGAAAACAACATTCAGCAGTGAAACCAATAAGAAATTTGCGTAAAGGAACGCCAAGCCTGATATTGCTTTTGAAAATAATAAACATCAACCAGAAGTGAACCCGTGGCAGCTGGAAGAATTCAGAATCAGTCAAGTTACATTAGTTTGGTATTTATTTTTTACATGGTTATTTCTCAAAATGAGCCTCCAGGTGGTCTAGTGGCTAACGTGGGCGATTGATGCGCTCGTGGTCCCGGGTTCAATTCCCGGCGGAGGTTCCGTACGGCGTGCAGTCAGCGTCGTGAGGCAAACTGAGTAGGCGCTGAGATAACAGCGCCGCCTCCTGGCTGTGAATACCGCAACTAGCGGCTGGTGGCGCGTAGTACTAGCCATACACCGTCACACTAACACAAAAGCCGCGCGGTACGCCTTGGTCCGTAATGGACTGTTGAGCGGAGGTTTATTTTATTTCTCAAAATACTACATACTAACTGTATTTGGTTTGGTTTAAAGAAAAGAAAATATTATATACAATTGTAAATACGATCAAACAGCTTAATAATCATTAATCCTGAGAGAGAGAGTTTCTTTTCATGCACTGATAAACAAAAAATATAATAAAGGTAGTTACATATAATTACAATACCTGTTAAAATAAACGACAGTACAATTAATGACGCATCCAACGTGGTGCAAATACGAAATATATTATATCAGTAAAAAATAAACGCAGTACATAATGGCGCCCATATGTGAAAGCAAAGATTTTCTTTAAACCAGCACCAAATAACATAATTTTGTTAAATTTAATTAGCATAAAAAATTGTTTTCCTTGTAATTAAATTAAGTTAAAGATTGTAAAATGGCTAACAAACCAGAGAAACGATGTGAATTAAGGAGTAATAGTGCTGAAGAGGAAGAAACTGAAATGGAAATAATAGTAAGGGATGCCCAAGGGGACCAACCAAAGAAACCAACCCAAACAATGGATGCAAATTTTCAGGAGATGATGAGAATTATAATGGAAGGGTATAACCAAATTAATGAAACATTGTAACAAAATAAGGAAGATTTAAATAAAAAAATTGATGGCAATAATGAAACACTGAATAAACATATGAAGGAGGATATTGAAAAAATGGACAGTAACCAAGAAGAGTTTAAACGTATGAAATTAGATAATGAAAATTTATTAAAACAAAATAAGGAGGAATTAAAGGAGACCATTCAACAACAAATAAATGGGGTGAATAATAAATTAGACCAGCAGAAGGATGAAATTGAGTTAATATTGAAAAATTATGAGGAAGGGAATGTCAGGCAATTTGCAGAGGTGAAAATGAGTAATGAAAAGCAGTCAATAGAAACAACGATAGAAGATGACAAGCAAAATATAGAAACACTGAATAAGATAACGGAGATAGAAGTAATACCAAACGATCAAATCAGGGAACCAGTAAATCAGAAAATAAAAGGTAGTAAAGAAATAGAAAATAAAAAAGACAAAAGTGTATTGTTATCTGAAAAGAAACATAGCAGAAACAAAGAGAACAATAAGTATGTGGAAAAGAAGATGAAGAAAATAGGTAAAAGAAGTCCCCAGAAACAGAAAAATACACAGGAAGAATTAGATATGATTAGGAGTAGGCTGGTTAATGTACATAATCTCCCAATCGCTAATAACAGAGAAAGAACAGAATTAAAAAATCATAATAAAAACTTAAGGAAATTTATAATTAAAACGAATACATCAGAAAAAGAAAGGGATAATAAAATATCAGCTATATCATCAATAGTCGATATACCAGTGACATATTTGGTTAATGAACTAGATAATAAAGTGTAAAAGTAGGTGAAGATACCATTGAAAATTTGGTGTTCGAAAAATTGCAATACAGAGTGATCGAAAGATATGTCATTAGGACAGAATTGATTGGAAATTCAATAGTAGGTCTTGAAATGAGTGAAGACTTTGTAGCAGAAAAATCAGAATACAAGGTAGTAGTGATAAAGTTGACAAAGATAGAATTCATACTGAAAACAATAATAGTTCAGGCAAAAAGGACAACTTATGTATTTGACAATGGATGAACTAAAGATGAAAATATGGAAAGAAGGGACTGATTTTCGGGGAATGGACTAAAGCAAACTAATGGAACAAAGATTGGATTAATTATTAATACAAATAACATAATATGGAAGTTATTACAAATAAAAAATTTTATTTTATGAATTAAAAGAAAGGAAAAAATACCCCAAATTTCTAAAATAAGTAAGATCATCTTACTATAAATATTTCAAGAGAAATTATTTTGAACTAATAATCATAAAAGAAGAGAAAGACAGTTAATAACCATAATAATTATTTGTATAACCAGATTAATCAGTATAATAACAATGATAAAAAAAACAATTAATACTAGTTATTATTTAAGAAGGGTTAGAATGAGTTAGATGAAGATAGAATCTAAAATATTATTGATTGACAGCACCAAGATGGAAATAATACAACATGTAGGTTGAGTAAGGTTAACCAGTTACATGTGAAAGATAGAACATTAATTGAAGTGATAAAACACTAGATGTGAAATAGTCGTAGAATAAAAATGTGAATAGACCTCAAAGAAATAATGTAACAATCCCTGGAATATAAGTTTGTAGCGAAGGAGCTACCTTGTAGGTAATTATTATATGTATTGTGTTGTGATAGTGCAACTTTATTTTTTTCTGGACAGAGATGAAGTTCCTCTGATTTCAGATGATATATTTAGGGAAAACGGCGGAGTAATGGACGCCAGCCAATAGTGCCCCTCCGAATCCGAACCCATGTGTAGTATTTAATGTTAGGGAATTTTGGTATTTTAGGGATGATACAAACGACGAGGTAAAGAAATAAAAAATAAATATGACAATATGACTCGAGGTGTGAAAAGTATGAATAATCAATATCAAGTTTTAGGTGCTAAGTTACTATATAATATTTGTAAAAAAATCAAGTTAGCCCATGTCAGGTATGAGGGAAGGTTGATAAATCAGCAAGCAGTGAGAGCGTTAGAGCAAGTTTAGTTGTCATTTGTGGACCATTCCCAACTAGTGGTAGGAAACATATTAAAAATATACTGATTATCATGGACAGTTATTAGGTTTACAAAGCATATCACATTATTAAAGCTGATACACATATTGTAATAAAAATAATTAAAATAAAAAAGATAATTCTGAAATGAAGAACGAATGAAATTAATGACCAGGATCGGGAAGGTGAGGTTTAAAAGAAAGATAGTGTTTTAGTCATGTTTTTGAGTTTTTTAGCCATGAAATTAGGCACAATTATTATTTGTTATTTAGTATTTTGATGTAAAACCGGTTGGTTTAATTAATGTTGTTTTAAGTCATAAATAAGTGTTTAAGATATCGTGATTCACGATAATGATGAACCATATTTGTAATATTAATAAAAGAAAAAACCAATTTGTATAAAGAATTTTGTGAGGTACAAATAACTAATTAATCAGATGTTTTAAATATTAAGATTAGACTATGTTGGTTATTTCAAAATTTAATCTAAAATTGTATCTGAAATTATGAAATAAGGGAAGGTATTATGTACTGCTGTTAAAATGCAACACAGTACATAATAGGGAAATAATACATTTTAAAAGAGAAAAGATACAAATTTAATATTGAATGGAACATATGTTTCAAATGTAAACAAAAACATTGGGACTATCGACTCACCCAGTCAACATAGATGTCGATTCCCATATGATATAAAACAATATTAAGTTATATGTTCTGAAAAGAATATATGAAATTGGAATGAATGTTATAATAAGAGTAAATAGTAATAAAATTATAATTTAATAAATACCAACTAGAATTACGAATATTAGAGATAAAATAAAGATGTTTAATAAGAAATAGAAAAGTGATATATGTTTTTAATAGGTATATGATAAACAGATGTAATGAAAGTAGGGAATTATCAAAGTGGCAAATTTGTAAATTGTTAAAGATTGTATTGTATAGAGATGAAAGGAAATGTTTTTAGTCTAAAAATATATCTAATAAGAGTAACATGAAGAGTCTAAATTCATATCTAAGAAAAGTAACATCGTTAGTCTTGAATTATATGGAATAAGAGTAGCATGAAGAGTTTAAATTCATAAAATAAAATTTGTACATCATAAAATTTAATGTCATATGTAAAAGAAAATACAGTAAAGGAATGTGATTTGTTATACCAGAGTTTTGATTATAAAGTTAATAAAGTAAACAATCAGGAGGAGAGATTCAACATTCCTATTGAGTTTAGTAAAATAAACTAATATTCAATAAATAAATAATATTACAAGAAATATAAACATATCCTTAATAGAATGCCAATAGAAGAGGGAAATCCTGGACTGAAGAATAGTTTAAGTGGCCATAAAATATAATTAAGTATTCCGAGGAGACATCTGTGTTGCAGTCGTCCTAGAAAACAACATTCAGCGGTGAAACCAATAAGAAATTTGTGTGAAGGAACGCCAAGCCTGATATTGTTTTTGAAAATAATAAACATCAACCAGAAGTGAACCCGTGGCAGCTGGAAGAATTCAGAATCAGTCAAGTTACAGTAGTTTGGTATTTATTTTTAAATGGTTATTTCTCAAAATGAGCCTCCAGGTGGTCTAGTGGCTAACGCGGGCGATTGATGCGCTCGTGGTCCCGGGTTCAATTCCCAGCGGAGGTTCCGTACGGCGTGCAGTCAGCGTCGTGAGGCAAACTGAGTAGGCGCTGAGATAACAGCGCCGCCTCCTGGCTGTGAATACCGCAACTAGCGGCTGGTGGCGCGTAGTACTAGCCATACACCGTCACACTAACACAAAAGCCGCGCGGTACGCCTTGGTCCGTAACGGACTGTTGAGCGGAGGTTTATTTTATTTCTCAAAATACTACATACTAACTGTATTTGGTTTGGTTTAAAGAAAAGAAAATATTATATACAATTGTAAATACGATCAAACAGCTTAATAATCATTAATCCTGAGAGAGAGAGTTTCTTTTCATGTACTGATAAACAAAAAATATAATAAAGGTAGTTACATATCATAATTACAATACCTGTTAAAATAAACGACAGTACAATTAATGACGCATCCAACGTGGTGCAAATACTAAATATATTATATCAGTAAAAAATAAACGCAGTACATAATGGCGCCCATACGTGAAAGCAAAGATTTTCTTTAAACCAGCACCAAATAACATAATTTTGTTAAATTTAATTAGCATAAAAAAATTTTTTCCTTGTAATTAAATTAAGTTAAAGATTGTAAAATGGCTAACAAACCAGAGAAACGATATGAATTAAGGAGTAATAGTGCTGAAGAGGAAGAAACTGAAATGGAAATAATAGTAAGGGATGCCCAAGGGGACCAACCAAAGAAACCAACCCAACCAATGGATGCAAATTTTCAGGAGATGATGAGAATTATAATGGAAGCCTATAACCAAATTAATGAAACATTGTAACAAAATAAGGAAGATTTAAATAAAAAAATTGATAGCAATAATGAAACACTGAATAAACAAATGAAGGAGGATATTGAAAAAATGGACAGTAACCAAGAAGAGTTTAAACATATGAAATTAGATAATGAAAATTTATTAAAACAAAATAAGGAGGAATTAAAGGAGACCATTCAACAACAAATAAATGGGGTGAATAATAAATTAGACCAGCAGAAGGATGAAATTGAGTTAATATTGAAAAATTATGAGGAAGGGAATGTCAGGCAATTTGCAGAGGTGAAAATGAGTAATGAAAAGCAGTCAATAGAAACAACGATAGAAGATGACAAGCAAAATGTAGAAACATTGAATAAGATAACGGAGATAGAAGTAATACCAAACGATCAAATCAGGGAACCAGTAAATCAGAAAATAAAAGGTAGTAAAGAAATAGAAAATAAAAAAGACAAAAGTGTATAGTTATCTGAAAAGAAACATAGCAGAAACAAAGAGAACAATAAGTATGTGGAAAAGAAGACGAAGAAAATAGGTAAAAGAAGTCCCCAGAAACAGAAAAATACACAGGAAGAATTAGATATGATTAGGAGTAGGCTGGTTAATGTACATAATCTCGCAATCGCTAATAACAGAGAAAGAACAGAATTAAGAAATCATAATAAAAACTTAAGGAAATTTATAATTAAAACGAATACATCAGAAAAAGAAAGGGATAATAAAATATCAGCTATATCATCAATAGTCGATATACCAGTGACATATGTGGTTAATGAACTAGATAATAAAGTGTAAAAGTAGGTGAAGATACCATTGAAAATTTGGTGTTCGAAAAATTGCAATACAGAGTGATCGAAAGATATGTCATTAGGACAGAATTGATTGGAAATTCAATAGTAGGTCTTGAAATGAGTGAAGACTTTGTAGCAGAAAAATCAGAATACAAGGTAGTAGTGATAAAGTTGACAAAGATAGAATTCATACTGAAAACAATAATAGTTCGGGCAAAAAGGACAACTTATGTATTTGACAATGGATGAACTAAAGATGAAAATATGGAAAGAAGGGACTGATTTTCGGGGAATGGACTAAAGCAAACTAATGGAACAAAGATTGGATTAATTATTAATACAAATAACATAATATGGAAGTTATTACAAATAAAAAATTTTATTTTATGAATTAAAAGAAAGGATAAAATACCCCAAATTTCTAAAATAAGTAAGATCATCTTACTATAAATATTTCAAGAGAAATTATTTTGAACTAATAATCATAAAAGAAGAGAAAGACGGTTAATAACCAAAATAATTATTTGTATAACCAGATTAATCAGTATAATAACAATGATAAAAAAAAAACAATTAATACTAGTTACTATTTAAGAAGGGTTAGAATGAGTTAGATGAAGATAGAATCTAAAATATTATTGATTGACAGCACCAAGATGGAAATAATACAACATGTAGGTTGAGTAAGGTTAACCAGTTACATGTGAAAGATAGAACATTAATTGAAGTGATAAAACACTAGATGTGAAATAGTTGTAGAATAAAAATGTGAATAGACCTCAAAGAAATATTGTAACAATCCCTGGAATATAAGTTTGTAGCGAAGGAGCTACCTTGTAGGTAATTATTATATGTATTGTGTTGTGATAGTGCAACTTTATTTTTTTCTGGACAGAGATGAAGTTCCTCTGATTTCAGATGATATATTTAGGGAAAACGGCGGAGTAATGGATGCCAGCCAATAGTGCCCCTCCGAATCCGAACCCATGTGTAGTATTTAATGTTAGGGGATTTTGGTATTTTAGGGATGATACAAACGACGAGGTAAAGAAATAAAAAATAAATATGACAATATGACTCGAGGTGTGAAAAGTATGAATAATCAATATCAAGTTTTAGGTGCTAAGTTACTATATAATATTTGTAAAAAAATCAAGTTAGCCCATGTCAGGTATGAGGGAAGGTGGATAAATCATCAAGCAGTGAGAGCGTTAGAGCAAGTTTAGTTGACATTTGTGGACCATTCTCAACTAGTGGTAGGAAACATATTAAAAATATACTGATTATCATGGACAGTTATTAGGTTTACAAAGCATATCACATTATTAAAGCTGATACACATATTGTAATAAAAATAATTAAAATAAAAAAGATAATTCTGAAATGAAGAACGAATGAAATTAATGACCAGGATCGGGAAGGTGAGGTTTAAAAGAAAGATAATGTTTTAGTCATGTTTTTGAGTTTTTTAGCCATGAAATTAGGCACAATTATTATTTGTTATTTATTATTTTGATGTAAAACCAGTTGGTTTAATTAATGTTGTTTTAAGTCATAAATAAGTGTTTAAGATATCGTGATTCATGATAATGATGAACCATATTTGTAATATTAATAAAAGAAAAAACCAATTTGTTAAAAGAATTTTGTGAGGTACAAATAACTAATTAATCAGATGTTTTAAATATTAAGATTAGACTATGTTGGTTATTTCAAAATTTCATCTAAAATTGTATCTGAAATTATGAAATAAGGGAAGGTATTATGTACTGCTGTTAAAATGCAACACGGTACATAATAGGGAAATAATAAATTTTAAAAGAGAAAAGATACAAATTTAATATTAAATGGAACATATGTTTCAAAATGTAAACAAAAACATTGGGACTATCGACTCACCCAGTCAACATAGAGGTCGATTCCCATATGATATAAAACAATATTAAGTTATATGTTCTGAAAAGAATATATGAAATTGGAATGAATGTTATAATAAGAGTAAATAGTAATAAAATTATAATTTAATAAATACCAACTAGAATTACGAATATTAGAGATAAAATAAAGATGTTTAATAAGAAATAGAAAAGTGATATATGTTTTTAATAGGTATATGATAAACAGATGTAATGAAAGTAGGGAATTATCAAAGTGGCAAATTTGTAAATTGTTAAAGATTGTATTGTATAGAGATGAAAGGAAATGTTTTTAGTCTAAAAATATATCTAATAAGAGTAACATGAAGAGTCTAAATTCATATCTAAGAAAAGTAACATCGTTAGTCTTGAATTATATGGAATAAGAGTAGCATGAAGAGTTTAAATTCATAAAATAAAATTTGTACATCATCAAATTTAATGTCATATGTAAAAGAAAATACAGTAAAGGAATGTGATTTGTTATACCAGAGTTTTGATTATAAAGTTAATAAAGTAAACAATCAGGAGGAGAGATTCAACATTCCTATTGAGTTTAGTAAAATAAACTAATATTCAATAAATAAATAATATTACAAGAAATATAAACATATCCTTAATAGAATGCCAATAGAAGAGGGAAATCCTGGACTGAAGAATAGTTGTCTTGATTGTTGATCTCTTCTTTCACAGCACTATCACTTTACTAAAAATGAACTTTATCTTGTGAAAAACTTACTTTTTTCGTCGGACGCGTTTCGGCTTAAGTATCCGCCTTCTTCAGCTTTTAGTCAGACTGCCATCATTTCGTAACGGTTTTTGTGTGGAAGGTGTAGTGGGGTGTGGAGGAAGGGGATTGGTGCAGGGATTCAACTTGATGTTTGTTTTTTGTAAAATTGTGTCAAAAAGTGTATGTGATTTATATTGTAGTTGATCGTTGAGTATGTTGTTTGGTTGTGTTGTGTGGTGTTTATATATTTCGTATTGTTCAGTTGTGTTGAGTTTTCGGCCTTTAGGTAAGTAATGCAATCTCGAAATTTTACATTACTTACCTAAAGGCCGAAAACTCAACAGAACTGAACAATACGAAATATATAAACACCACACAACACAACCAAACATCATACTCAACGATCAACTACAATATAAATCACATACACTTTTTGACACAATTTTACAAAAAACAAACATCAAGTTGAATCCCTGCACCAATCCCCTTCCTCCACATCCCACTTCACCTTCCACACAAAAACCGTTACGAAATGATGGCAGTCTGACTAAAAGCTGAAGAAGGCGGATACTTAAGCCGAAACGCGTCCGACGAAAAAAGTAAGTTTTTCACAAGATAATGTTCACTTTTAGTAAAGTGTTAGTAAACTGAAGAATAGTTTAAGTGGCCATAAAATATAATTAAGTATTCCGAGGAGACATCTGTGTTGCAGTCGTCCTAGAAAACAACATTCAGCGGTGAAACCAATAAGAAATTTGTGTGAAGGAACGCCAAGCCTGATATTGCTTTTGAAAATAATAAACATCAACCAGAAGTGAACCCGTGGCAGCTGGAAGAATTCAGAATCAGTCAAGTTACATTAGTTTGGTATTTATTTTTTACATGGTTATTTCTCAAAATGAGCCTCCAGGTGGTCTAGTGATAACGCGGGCGATTGATGCGCTCGTGGTCCCGGGTTCAATTCCCGGCGGAGGTTCCGTACGGCGTGCAGTCAGCGTCGTGAGGCAAACTGAGTAGGCGCTGAGATAACAGCGCCGCCTCCTGGCTGTGAATACCGCAACTAGCGGCTGGTGGCGCGTAGTACTAGCCATACACCGTCTCACTAAAACAAAAGCCGCGCGGTACGCCTTGGTCCGTAACGGACTGTTGAGCGGAGGTTTATTTTATTTCTCAAAATACTACATACTAACTGTATTTGGTTTGGTTTAAAGAAAAGAAAATATTATATACAATTGTAAATACGATCAAACAGCTTAATAATCATTAATCCTGAGAGAGAGAGTTTCTTTTCATGTACTGATAAACAAAAAATATAATAAAGGTAGTTACATATCATAATTACAATACCTGTTAAAATAAATGACAGTACAATTAATAATGCATCCAACGTGGTGCAAATACTAAATATATTATATCAGTAAAAAATAAACGCAGTACATAATGGCGCCCATACGTGAAAGCAAAGATTTTCTTTAAACCAGCACCAAATAACATAATTTTGTTAAATTTAATTAGCATAAAAAATTGTTTTCCTTGTAATTAAATTAAGTTAAAGATTGTAAAATGGCTAACAAACCAGAGAAACGATATGAATTAAGGAGTAATAGTGCTGAAGAGGAAGAAACTGAAATGGAAATAATAGTAAGGGATGCCCAAGGGGACCAACCAAAGAAACCAACCCAACCAATGGATGCAAATTTTCAGGAGATGATGAGAATTATAATGGAAGGGTATAACCAAATTAATGAAACATTGTAACAAAATAAGGAAGATTTAAATAAAAAAATTGATAGCAATAATGAAACACTGAATAAACAAATGAAGGAGGATATTGAAAAAATGGACAGTAACCAAGAAGAGTTTAAACATTGTAACAGTACCAAAAATATGGTAGTTACATAATATAAACGAATGTAACGTCAAGTATGAGAAAAAACATGGGAATATATCTAGATAAACAAAGCTAAGTGTATATAAGTGTGTATCTACAAAAGTATTAATAAAAAAAAAAAAATCCAACAATGAAGAAGAGAATACGAATATATCAACATTAATTACAAAATGAAGAAAGAAAATGCCACAAGCCCAAAACAAAATATCAGTAAATAGACCCAATAGGATCCAACAGTGAGGGGAATCAACGAAACAAGGATCAACAAGCTCCAACAACAATGGAGATAAATAAAAATAGCAACTACGAGGAAAATATAGAATAAAGAAGAAAGAAGAAGGACCAGGAAGAGCACCAAGAAGAAGAAAGAAGATGGACAGAAGATATAAGGACTCAATATAAACCACATGTACTAAAAACAGTGTAAGTGACAACTGAAATGATTATAAGTGTGACAAGAAAACCAGTGTGAAACATTTAAGGAACCACAAACAATTACAGTGTGTACTTAATACCAATGTGAAACCGGTGAATAACTAACTATTTCAACTGAATAAACCACACAAACAATTACAGTGATGAAGTTTACAGTGTGAAAAATATGTTAATTTCATGATGAAGCAACAAAAATTAAAAATAGTCAAATGAACACAGACAATGAGTGTGACTGATTTAATAAGGTTGTAACCAACACACATAATCATAAGACCACCAGATTAGAACAAAATAAAACAATGATATTATTGTTCATAAAGAACTGACAACAAATAAAAGACATTTGTTAAGTATCAAACATAACAGGAATTAAATTCCACCATTGACCAGAAAAACATTGCATATAATACAAGAAAGATTTGTGTTAGTGTATAAGAAGGAATTGTATAAACATGTGTAACAAATTAGTTAAAGTATTATGTTAATATACCATAATGAAGTCAGTTTAGTAGTAGAAAAATACTGCACTAAAACAGATGGTACATTGTTACACAACCCACAAGGAAGAGACCTATTACAACAGAAAATGATACATATTAGTATAAATATCTGATCACCAAATATGTTATCAAATGAGAATTTATTATAAGTAATAATAATAAATATTAAGAAACAATGTAATATAATGCAAAGCAATGTAAATACAACAAGTCAAACATAATGACATAGGGAATAACAGAAATGAGAAAAGTATACCAGTTTAGTTAAGAAAAATACAGTATCAAAACCAACGTAAATGTTTATAAGAGTATTACCAGTAGTGAGATAAATATCTGATAATACATTGAGAACAGATTTTGAACATGATAAGAACAGTATTATAACTAAATTATTGTAAACCAATTAACCATGTACATATGACCAGATGTAAGCTAAACCATTGTATAGCAAGTTAGTTAAGAAAAATACTGTATCAAATATTGAGCACAGATTGTTACAATTATTACCAGTAGCAAGAGGAAATCCCAAAGCTACTTTGAGAACAGATAATGACCATAAAAGCAGTCATATTATATACAAACATTTGAAAATCAAATGACCATTATGAAAAAAACCAAATGTAAACAAACAATGACCAACCAGTTATTTATGAAAAATATAGCATATGAACTTATGTAAAAGTAATTGGAAACATTACCAAAAGTTAGAACAATATCTAATGCTACTTTGGGAATCCAAACCAAATAGGACAATAACAATTTAGTTGTTGTATTAGAAAAAATAAAAAATGACTATTATGACATGACAACATGAACAGAGCCATTACTGAATGATTAGAAAGTTCTGAGCTCATTAAAAGGTAACCATTATATATAATAGATTAGGTACTATGTATGTACACAAATTACAATCATTAAATGATATGATTTATATGAAGAGACTAAAAAATAAGATGAAAAATTTGTATAAGAACCATATGAGAGGTTTGAACTTATGTAAATATTAACTTAACCACAGTCATACATAAATATTATAGTGGAAAATTGTGTAAATAAACATTACTAATAATATTAGATAGTAATATAACCATTTGAGATAAGAAAATTAGTTATAAGCAGATTTATAAAAAATCTAACATGGACGCTTAATGACGCCATAGCGAGATTTGTGTAGGAAACAGTTTTTCCCAAATTGTAAATTAAACCGACTGAGATACAGACTCAAAGTGTTTAGATAAGAAGTGTTTTATTATATTTAACTAAAATATGGTGTAACGAACTTATAAAAATAAGATGCACCAAAAATAAATAATAAAATCGTTATTGTAATAGTAATAATGAACGAAAAATAAGCGTTTTTGGACTTATTTTGACAAGCAAAACGCCCTGAATTCATTGATATCAACTAATTAACGATAGGACATAAGATAAGAAAGTTATGATAGTTTTAAACTTTCAAGTTAAATTTTTGTACCAATGATGACGTAAAAACGCCTCAAACCCAAACTCAATTTTGGCAAAAAATTAAATATTTTAATAAAACGAAGGCTTTCGGGTTAGAGAGTATGATGAATCCAGCCAATGGAATGAATGACTTTCAGCAGACTACTGGGAGACGTCTCAGAGGTACCAAACAGTCTACGATCAATCACCAAGCATACAGGTCACGCCGCTCTAGTCAAGGAAGATATAATTTATATTTAAAACTGTGCGCGCCATGTTATGTCAATACACAACATACGGTTAACCTAAATACAACATTCATACATACGAGTGAAAAAGTGCGGAATTGTGTTAATTGAACAAGTAGGTCAGTGTATAATAACGACCATACTTGCGAGTGAAGTTTTAAATAGGAAACAGGGAGTACAGTTTTATTTAAACAATATTTAAACGAAATTAATAATTTTATGAATATCTGACTTTCAATACTACGCAAGTCGTACAATGCTGAGTATCGAAAAAACTGTAATTAAATTATCAGAATTGAGAAAAGATTTAAATCGACATTATTAAAATATTAGAAAAATATTTTAATTAATTATAGTAATTTAAAATAAAATGTTTGAAAATAATTGTTAATAAATACGAGAGTATTTAGTCACTCGTTTGACTAAACGTATTTTTCTTGAATTTTTCTATGTTTTAAAATCTACTTTATTAATTTTCATACAATCGGAATAAATGTAATTCTGATAATTATATATTAAAAACTATTATGAATAATGTGTTTACATGTATAGTATAAGAAATATTAGCTAATAAGGAATACTTATCCTTTGTAACCACACCGATTAATTCTAACCTCAGAAAGTGTGGCGGTAACTTGAAAATTTCAACATTACCGATCTGTTCTCAAGTAACAATCAAATGAAATAGAATTGCTAACAAGAGTTTTTTGAGAAATTTTTCTCTTGTGAATAAATGATTTTTGAAGCTAATTATTAAACGAACGTAATACATTTTAAATACTGTACAAGTCAGACAGCTTGACAATAACACACGAGTATTAGAGATGCATGCGCATACCCGCGTACGATAATTTTATAAATACCAGACATATGGTACCAAATTTTGATTTTTTATATTTGTTCAATTATTATTCACTATTGTTAATTCAATATAGTTATTTGTATTACATCTTGTAACTGGTATCATGTTACCTCAAAGAACCTAACGATATATGGTAATTCTCTGAATCAAAGTAACATAACCTATGTAGATAAATTATTGTACTAACAACAGGTCTACCAGCCTTGAGGAATTAGACAGAGTCTTATTGAATTTTATTGTAATCAGTAATTTAAAGGTTGTTAATTGTTGTTTTTAATTGTTAAAGCTTTTATCACTTATCAAATTGTTAATAAACCTCCAATTTTATTACCACAAAAGGAGTATCATTTCTAGTGAAAGTAAATTCATTTAATTTTAATCAGTTCTGACAGGTGGCGGAAGAATTTAAAAAGTGTTAGCATAACTCAGAATATTCGTCAGATATTGCTTCACTTATTATTGTGTGTGATGATATATTAACTATTCAATCTGAATATTTTGTTGTTGTATTTGAAGTGCCTGTATTTCAGAAGGAACATCACAGAACTGAATTGAAGCATTCAAGTGTGGTAAGTAAGTGAGATACACAACAAAGTGCGCGGATCATATTAATATAAAAAGGAGTGAACTATTACTGCATACCCACAAAAAAAAAAACAATACATTAACACCAATAACCTCTACGATTACGATCACACCTTTAGATACACAACATTATAGTAGATACCGGTGCGTGTCTACAACCATACGAACACACCAAATCACTTACATCTATATCTAATACAATCTAGTATCTATAATTTACATTATAGATTGGCGCCCAACGTCTGAGCACGATTTAAAGGGAAGTTACACTATAACTAGTTACCCAATAATCCCAATTCGTGAAAAAGACAGCAGGTACATTACCAGGACAGCAAGATGTACACCAACAGGTTAAAATCAAGATCATAATCACGATCAACGTCAAGGAAGAGGGCGACCGAAAAGGAAAAGGAGACCAGAAGAGAAGAAAAAGAGGCCATGTCTACGGAAGATGTAGAAGAAGTTGTACTGGAAACGAAGGAAAAAACAATTGAACCGGCGGAGGAGGTTCAGCAGCCTATGGAGGAACCGGAAGTAATGATTCAAGAAGCTCCACCAGAACCAAGCAGGCCTGAACAGACGACATCACTAGGAGAGCCCACATTCCAAGAGTGGATGAGAAAGATGATGGAGTCGTTTAAAGAAAGCCAGAAGTCCACAGACCAGAAGATGGACAAATCAATAGAGTCATTGAAAGCAGACTTAAATAGAATGGAAGAAAGCCAGAAGTCCACCGACCAGAAGATGGAAATAATAAATAAAAAGATGGACGAAAGTAGCCAATCCAATAGGGAGACCAACCAATCCATAGAATCACTGAAAGCGGAATTAAATAGTAAAATAGAAGAGACCAGTCGATCCACAAACCAAAAAATAGAGGAAGGCCAGAAGGATAACCAGAAACACATAGAACTGTTAAAAGAAGAATTTCATAACCAAATAAGTGAGACAAACAGAAGAATGGAAGAGGGTCAACGGAAAACCGAAGAATTATTGGAAAAGAGAATGGCCATCATGAAAGAAGAATTATCAGCAGAGTTGGGAGAGAAGAGTGATCAAACTAACCAGAAAATTGATGGGATCAACGCCAAACTGAATCGAGATGTTGAGACTATACAAGCCGATCATGAAAATATATGGCTACAAATAAGTGTCAACAATAATAAAATGGAAGAGACCGCTAAGGAGACGGCAGAAATGGTTGAGAGAAGATTAGGAGAAAGCGTCGAAGAAATTGAGAAGCAAATGGCCATACTGACGACCGAAGTTAATGTAGAAATATCTGAAGTGCGTAAAGAAGGGGAAAGTACCAACTTAAAACTAATCCAGACGGAATTGGACCTTAACCAACGTATTAATGAGGTGAAGAAAACTCACGATACCCAACTAGATACAATAACACAAGAACAAACAAGGATGAAGGCAGCACAGTCCACATTAAAGGATAAGTGTGAAGAAGTTGCTGGAAAAGTAGACGCAATCAAACAGCAAGTACACGATGATAAAACACAATTCACAGAGCGCCAACGAAGAGAATTGGACGACCTCCGAGACGAAATGCATCGTATACTAACCATACCGAATTTCCTGTCTGGTTTGAATCATTTAGAGGGAAGAGATCAGATTGACTTCAGGACCTATTCGAAAAACCCTTTGGAGTTCCTAGAGCGAATGGAAGAAATCGTACAAAGGAATCGTGAGAGCAGATGGACTGTCATAAAAGGTATGTTAGACGAATCCTTTAAGCACACGTTTGACAACTGGTGGACAGCGACCCGACACGAAGTAGGTAATTATGACACCTTCAAGACAGCATTCAAGCAAAAATATTGGTCGGAGGCCACTCAGAATATCATAAGGGACGATATAACCAACGGAAGGTTCGACGTAAATGGAAGGCAGTCCATGACCACATACTTTTTAGGAAAGATTTGCCTGGCAAGGAATCTGGAACCGGCAATCCCAGAAGAATGCCTGGTCACGAAATTGGCTTACCATTTCAATCAGGGTATCTCCCAAGGAAGACTCAATGCACAAATCAAAACAATGCAAGGAATGTGCGACCTACTTGAAAGTCACGAGAGGGAACGATACTATCAGCGGAGTCGACAGGTACCAAGCCAGACATACGATCGAGGAGGGCCTGGAAACAATAACCCTACTATTCAAAACAATGGTAATAACCAAGGAAGGAATTTTCATAACCCCCCGAGATTCCAGAATCAACCCACACCGCGTCAAGATGGAGGTGGAAATAATATAAATAGAGGGAACCAAAATAACCATCATCCTGGTGGTTACCAACGAAATACGAATTACCAAAGAGGTAATCACTATTACAGACCGTATCAGAATCAGTCCCCTAATCACCAACCAAGACAAGGTAATGGTCATAATAATAATAACAATCAATTTTGAAGAGTCTATTATACCCATGCCAGTCGGGGTGGAAACCACAGAAATTATTATCAAGGAAGAAGGAGCTTCCCACACCAGCACCATCATTCCAATAATAGCGACAGGGATGAAAGAGAATCTGGATATCGGTCAAACGGAAGTGACAGCAGTGGAAGTCCCAGAGCAACCACACAAACTACAGAGGTATACCACAACGGACATGGACCGGGAAATCAGGAGCCAGTAGCTTCGACGTCTCAGGACCGACGCGAAAATGGTGACATGAATTTAAACACCAACCGGCAGTGAAAAACCCAAGATCACCCTCACTGAACCGGCCTATTGGGTCAAATGTTTTGGCAAAATCATCAAAGCATCGAAATGTGTATAACAACAATTACTTAAAAAATATAAGGAAAGATTTGATGGAAGAAAGGAAAATACTATCGGCGATACAAGCAATAGTGAAATTGCATACATATCCGTTAAAGTAAACAACACCGACGCCACAGCCATGATTGACACTGGCGCAAACGTATCACTAATAGACAAGTTGGAACTGGACAGAATTCAATCGGAGAACAAAGCCACAATACCCACATTGCCCATTAGCAATATAATTCTCATCGGTGCTACCGGACGTCAAAATAAGACTATCCGACAGCAAGTACAATTAGATGTGTCCAGCAATGCGAAGACAATACAGATGGTATTCCTAGTAGCCAGTGGGCTTCCGTTCACTCTACTAATCGGGTGTGATATTTTAAGAAAATACACCGCAGTCATCAATATGGATAATAATACAGTGAGGATGAAAACAGAAGAAATAGAATGGACAGCCAATTTGACAGAATACAGGAAGGCACCCTCGGAGCATGTAATATACTACATCAGAGAAGGCTGTGAACTCCAAGAAGGCGCCATCAACCAAGGAATACAAGACAGTCCAGAGGAAGCTTTGTGGTTGGAGAAAATCAATAGCATCCGAGAATTTAAAACCAGCCAGAATAGCCAAGAAATTACTTGGGAACAACGGGAACGATTAATAGAAATATACTACCAGTATCGCCACGTATTTTCAGATACACCTGGGAAAATCAAAAATTTTCAATGCGAACTGAAGTTCAAAGACCATACAGAGTTCAAGAGGAAATCATATCCTATCGCCTTTTCACTAAAAGAAGCTGTAAGAGAGGAGATTCAGCATTTAATAGAGAATGACATAATAGAGATAAGCAATTCACCATATACCAACCCTATTGTCGCTGTACCAAAAAAGAATGGTGCAGTACGAATTTGTTTAGATGCTCGTGAGCTTAACAAAACCATAATTAATGACAGGACATCGCCTGGAGAAATCGATGAAATATTAAAGAAATTTTATGGTACAAAATTTTACAGTATATGGGATACGGTATGTGGATATTGGCAGGTTGAGCTGCATCCTAACAGTAGAAAATATACTGCTTTTGTCTTTGAAGGCCGAAACTACCATTTTAAAAGGCTACCATTCGGTCTAGTAAACTCAGTAGCAATATTCGTCAAATGCATGGACGAGATACTGGGCCATAACACACTACAGTTCACAACAGTGTATGTGGATGATCTCCTAATAGCCTCTAACAATTGGGAGGAACACTGTGACCGGGTGGCACAAGTACTGAAAAAACTAGAAGACAACAACATCACTTTAAAGCTAGATAAATCTCAACTAATTGCGAAGGAAGTGCAATTCTTGGGGTTTAACCTATCTGAATACGGAATTACACCATCCCAGGAGAAGATGGAGGCAATTCAGCGTTTTCCCGTCCCGAAGAACAAAAAACAACTGCAATCATTCCTCGGAATATGCAATTATTATTGGAAATTTCAAAGTAATTATTCCGAATTGACAGCTCGATTCTCAGCACAGCTATCATCAAAAGAAAAATGGAAATGGGAAGCAGAGCAAGACTCCACATTTGAATTGATTAAAGTAAAGTTCCTAGAAACCGTTATGCTGCATCACCCCAATTTTAACAAACAGTTCTTCATGAATTGTGACGCTAGCGACCTAAGTCTTGGTTCAGTACTCTATCAAGAAGACCAAGAAGGGCATCATCAAGTGATTAGTTTCGCCAGCCGTACATTAAACAAGTGCGAACGTAACTACCATACCACAGAAAAAGAATTATTGAGTATAGTGTTTGCATGCGAAAAATTCAGAACATTTATTTTAGGATACACAGTAACAGTGAGGACAGATCACAAATCCATTTCATTTCTAAAAAACTGCAAATTAAAACACGGAAGATTGACAAGATGGACCCTTACACTTCAAGAATACAATATACAATGGGAGTACATACCCGGAAAAAGCAACACAGCTGCAGACGTGTTGTCCCGGATAAACATTGACGCCCAAACATTTGAAGGAGAGAGGGAAACCATTGCAAGAGTATACCACTTATTGAAGAGTAAATCCGAACTCACTAATATATTATCTGACATCATCAATCATCAACAACAAGATCCTAAAATATCATTAATTATCAAAAAACTAACCGACAATGATACAAACCTAAACCAGTATTACTGTACTCACAATCAGTTGGTATTCACCAAACACAATAAAGGTGATGAGAGATGGAAGGTAGTTATTCCCAAAGCCCTAGAAAAAGAATTGACCATAGACTACCACATACGTTATGGTCATATGGGCGCAGTGAAGGTCATAAAAGCTTTGCAAGAGCATGTGCATTTCAAGGACATGAGTAGAAAGGTCAGGAAATATGTCCAGAGTTGTAATATCTGTCAACTAGCAAAATGCAGCAACGAAAAGCGAGAAGGAGTCATGATACCAATCACATCAACTGCAAGACTAGAAAAAGTTTTCTTGGACATTTGTGGACCTTTTCCACGGAGTGGTGGGAGACACCAGTACAAATATATCATAATAATATTTGATCATTACACCAAATATACTAAGCTGTACCCACTCAATCGAGCGACAACCAGTAAAATATTAGAAATAGTCATGAATAAATATATACCCGAAGTGGGTAAACCGTCGATGATAATTACAGATCACGGAACGCAATTCCGAGGACGAAAGTGGCGGGAAACACTGATCCATCTGGGAGTCAAAACATACAAGACATCGGTGTATCACCCCAACAGCAACCCTGCTGAGAGAGTGTTGAGAGAAGTAGGAAGGATTTTAAGAACCTACTGTCACAGCCAGCAGAGGAAGTGGGAGGAGTATTTATCCCCAGCTGAAGACTTCCTAAATCTAGCCTACCACCAGTCAACTGAGGAAACACCATACATGGCAATGTACGAGAAGAAACCACCCCGGGAGATAACAGAGATAATTAATTTTCCAATCAGTGCCGAAATTAAATTTGACAAAACCCGATTCTATAATAATGCAGTTGAGAGAGCGAATAAATTAAGGCTCAAGTACAAAAAGTTACAGCCCAAAATTGTCAATTATGAAGTGGGAGACCAAGTGCTTATAAAAAATCGAGAGCTCCCTAGTACTATTGAAGGCATTGCAAAGAAGCTATTACTGCTATATACCGGACCATATACTGTGACAAAAAACAATCTAAACAACACATATGAATTGCAGAACCCTATTACAAAGAAGATAAAAGGTACCTATAATCAAACCTCAATGAAAAAATATATTGAAAATTAAATTATGGGACCAAAAGGTGAAAAGATAGCGATAAGGATTATTTTATTATTGATAATGTGAAAGATGAAAATATTTGTTGTGAAAAATGAAGATATAATTATGTGTATAACTGTTGACTATATCAAGATGAAAAATAAAAAGTGGCTATGAAGATTATTGTTATTTAAAAATGAAAATATGATTATAAAAATCGATGTTGACTACAGAAAAAGGGATGTATTACTATTATGAAAATTATTATGTGTGTATATTAAATGAGAAGCAACTGTATAATTATGTATTGAACATTGAATATATTGTAATTTTATAATGTGAGAAAACATACTTCAAGAGAATTAATGTAAAGGATTCAGAACATTGTATTGTTAATAATAAAGTACTATTAAAATGAATATACTAATAATCATAGAAGAGTATAAAAATACGAGACTGACGCATTACATCCTAGGCACATATGAATTCCAAGAGCCAAGTCAACAAGTAATTTCAACATCTTACCTGTACTATTAAAATGAACGTACTAATATAGAAGAAGAGTATGAATATACAAGGCCGACACACAACATCAATGGCATCAATATTTCCAAGAGCCTAGTCAACCAGTAATTATAACATCTTACCCGTACTAACTATAGAAGAAGAGTATGAATATACGAGAACGACAAACACCATCCATGGCACAAAATATTTCCAAGAGCCACGTCAACAAGTAATTGTAACATCCTACCCGTACTATTAAAAGAAGGAACAAATACCAAGTTGGAAAAATGAAACCAAAATAAGGTATTAATGTAGACAAACCACCACACACAACCACATTGTTTATGATGTATATTACTAGCGAAGAAACCAATACCACATGGAGTATAAATACCAAATACAAACCATGAAGAAGAAGAAAAACAAATGTACTTGTAAATTATATCTAGAAGAATGAAACCTGAGATGAAGAATATGATGAGACGACATTCAAAGTGAAGAACAAAATGAAGAGATTGATCAAGAATAATGAAGAATGAAAAAATAATATAATAACGAAGACAATCATGAGAGTATACCAGTGAGGAAGTGTAAAACAAACTATCCCTATAATATGTGAAGAATATAGTTAAGTTGAATCAAGAAAAGAGAGAATAACAATGTATAAACCGCAGATGCGTGAATTAATCCCAAGGATATTTATTATTTGTCGGAAGAACACCACTATTATTATTTTGATGATTTAAAATGAATTGACTGAAGAGTAATGCCAGCAATCATTTATTATTATTGAAGGAGATGATTTGCCTCCATATTTATTGAAATTAGTATGGCCAGTAGAGTTGAATAGCCAAAGTGAGCCGCTCTAAACTGCCCCAGCTAAACTTATGTTAGGGAATTAGGGAACTATATAGACAAGGGAGATAATTACATAGAGAAGATAAATACGATTCAAATAGAAGAAAGTGAAGGGATATATGGAAAAAACATGTGAATCAACATGGAATGTACAACAATTGATGAATTCTTCAATGAAAAATATATTATAATAATTCAGAATTAATCAATTCTTATAGGAAGGCATATGTAACAGTACCAAAAATATGGTAGTTACATAATATAAACGAATGTAACGTCAAGTATGAGAAAAAACATGGGAATATATCTAGATAAACAAAGCTAAGTGTATATAAGTGTGTATCTACAAAAGTATTAATAAAAAAAAAAAAATCCAACAATGAAGAAGAGGATACGAATATATCAACATTAATTACAAAATGAAGAAAGAAAATGCCACAAGCCCAAAACAAAATATCAGTAAATAGACCCAATAGGATCCAACAGTGAGGGGAATCAACGAAACAAGGATCAACAAGCTCCAACAACAATGGAGATAAATAAAAATAGCAACTACGAGGAAAATATAGAATAAAGAAGAAAGAAGAAGGACCAGGAAGAGCACCAAGAAGAAGAAAGAAGATGGACAGAAGATATAAGGACTCAATATAAACCACATGTACTAAAAACAGTGTAAGTGACAAATGAAATGATTATAAGTGTGACAAGAAAACCAGTGTGAAACATTTAAGGAACCACAAACAATTACAGTGTGTACTTAATACCAATGTGAAACCGGTGAATAACTAACTATTTCAACTGAATAAACCACACAAACAATTACAGTGATGAAGTTTACAGTGTGAAAAATATGTTAATTTCATGATGAAGCAACAAAAATTAAAAATAGTCAAATGAACACAGACAATGAGTGTGACTGATTTAATAAAGTTGTAACCAACACACATAATCATAAGACCACCAGATTAGAACAAAATAAAACAATGATATTATTGTTCATAAAGAACTGACAACAAATAAAAGACATTTGTTAAGTATCAAACATAACAGGAATTAAATTCCACCATTGACCAGAAAAACATTGCATATAATACAAGAAAGATTTGTGTTAGTGTATAAGAAGGAATTGTATAAACATGTGTAACAAATTAGTTAAAGTATTATGTTAATATACCATAATGAAGTCAGTTTAGTAGTAGAAAAATACTGCACTAAAACAGATGGTACATTGTTACACAACCCACAAGGAAGAGACCTATTACAACAGAAAATGATACATATTAGTATAAATATCTGATCACCAAATATGTTATCAAATGAGAATTTATTATAAGTAATAATAATAAATATTAAGAAACAATGTAATATAATGCAAAGCAATGTAAATACAACAAGTCAAACATAATGACATAGGGAATAACAGAAATGAGAAAAGTATACCAGTTTAGTTAAGAAAAATACAGTATCAAAACCAACGTAAATGTTTATAAGAGTATTACCAGTAGTGAGATAAATATCTGATAATACATTGAGAACAGATTTTGAACATGATAAGAACAGTATTATAACTAAATTATTGTAAACCAATTAACCATGTACATATGACCAGATGTAAGCTAAACCATTGTATAGCAAGTTAGTTAAGAAAAATACTGTATCAAATATTGAGCACAGATTGTTACAATTATTACCAGTAGCAAGAGGAAATCCCAAAGCTACTTTGAGAACAGATAATGACCATAAAAGCAGTCATATTATATACAAACATTTGAAAATCAAATGACCATTATGAAAAAAACCAAATGTAAACAAACAATGACCAACCAGTTATTTATGAAAAATATAGCATATGAACTTATGTAAAAGTAATTGGAAACATTACCAAAAGTTAGAACAATATCTAATGCTACTTTGGGAATCCAAACCAAATAGGACAATAACAATTTAGTTGTTGTATTAGAAAAAATAAAAAATGACTATTATGACATGACAACATGAACAGAGCCATTACTGAATGATTAGAAAGTTCTGAGCTCATTAAAAGGTAACCATTATATATAATAGATTAGGTACTATGTATGTACACAAATTACAATCATTAAATGATATGATTTATATGAAGAGACTAAAAAATAAGATGAAAAATTTGTATAAGAACCATATGAGAGGTTTGAACTTATGTAAATATTAATTTAACCACAGTCATACATAAATATTATAGTGGAAAATTGTGTAAATAAACATTACTAATAATATTAGATAGTAATATAACCATTTGAGATAAGAAAATTAGTTATAAGCAGATTTATAAAAAATCTAACATGGACGCTTAATGACGCCATAGCGAGATTTGTGTAGGAAACAGTTTTTCCCAAATTGTAAATTAAACCGACTGAGATACAGACTCAAAGTGTTTAGATAAGAAGTGTTTTATTATATTTAACTAAAATATGGTGTAACGAACTTATAAAAATAAGATGCACCAAAAATAAATAATAAAATCGTTATTGTAATAGTAATAATGAACGAAAAATAAGCGTTTTTGGACTTATTTTGACAAGCAAAACGCCCTGAATTCATTGATATCAACTAATTAACGATAGGACATAAGATAAGAAAGTTATGATAGTTTTAAACTTTCAAGTTAAATTTTTGTACCAATGATGACGTAAAAACGCCTCAAACCCAAACTCAATTTTGGCAAAAAATTAAATATTTTAATAAAACGAAGGCTTTCGGGTTAGAGAGTATGATGAATCCAGCCAATGGAATGAATGACTTTCAGCAGACTACTGGGAGACGTCTCAGAGGTACCAAACAGTCTACGATCAATCACCAAGCATACAGGTCACGCCGCTCTAGTCAAGGAAGATATAATTTATATTTAAAACTGTGCGCGCCATGTTATGTCAATACACAACATACGGTTAACCTAAATACAACATTCATACATACGAGTGAAAAAGTGCGGAATTGTGTTAATTGAACAAGTAGGTCAGTGTATAATAACGACCATACTTGCGAGTGAAGTTTTAAATAGGAAACAGAGAGTACAGTTTTATTTAAACAATATTTAAACGAAATTAATAATTTTATGAATATCTGACTTTCAATACTACGCAAGTCGTACAATGCTGAGTATCGAAAAAACTGTAATTAAATTATCAGAATTGAGAAAAGATTTAAATCGACATTATTAAAATATTAGAAAAATATTTTAATTAATTATAGTAATTTAAAATAAAATGTTTGAAAATAATTGTTAATAAATACGAGAGTATTTAGTCACTCGTTTGACTAAACGTATTTTTCTTGAATTTTTCTATGTTTAAAAATCTACTTTATTAATTTTCATACAATCGGAATAAATGTAATTCTGATAATTATATATTAAAAACTATTATGAATAATGTGTTTACATGTATAGTATAAGAAATATTAGCTAATAAGGAATACTTATCCTTTGTAACCACACCGATTAATTCTAACCTCAGAAAGTGTGGCGGTAACTTGAAAATTTCAACATTACCGATCTGTTCTCAAGTAACAATCAAATGAAATAGAATTGCTAACAAGAGTTTTTTGAGAAATTTTTCTCTTGTGAATAAATGATTTTTGAAGCTAATTATTAAACGAACGTAATACATTTTAAATACTGTACAAGTCAGACAGCTTGACAATAACACACGAGTATTAGAGATGCATGCGCATACCCGCGTACGATAATTTTATAAATACCAGACATATGGTACCAAATTTTGATTTTTTATATTTGTTCAATTATTATTCACTATTGTTAATTCAATATAGTTATTTGTATTACATCTTGTAACTGGTATCATGTTACCTCAAAGAACCTAACGATATATGGTAATTCTCTGAATCAAAGTAACATAACCTATGTAGATAAATTATTGTACTAACAACAGGTCTACCAGCCTTGAGGAATTAGACAGAGTCTTATTGAATTTTATTGTAATCAGTAATTTAAAGGTTGTTAATTGTTGTTTTTAATTGTTAAAGCTTTTATCACTTATCAAATTGTTAATAAACCTCCAATTTTATTACCACAAAAGGAGTATCATTTCTAGTGAAAGTAAATTCATTTAATTTTAATCAGTTCTGACAGGTGGCGGAAGAATTTAAAAAGTGTTAGCATAACTCAGAATATTCGTCAGATATTGCTTCACTTATTATTGTGTGTGATGATATATTAACTATTCAATCTGAATATTTTGTTGTTGTATTTGAAGTGCCTGTATTTCAGAAGGAACATCACAGAACTGAATTGAAGCATTCAAGTGTGGTAAGTAAGTGAGATACACAACAAAGTGCGCGGATCATATTAATATAAAAAGGAGTGAACTATTACTGCATACCCACAAAAAAAAAAAACAATACATTAACACCAATAACCTCTACGATTACGATCACACCTTTAGATACACAACATTATAGTAGATACCGGTGCGTGTCTACAACCATACGAACACACCAAATCACTTACATCTATATCTAATACAATCTAGTATCTATAATTTACATTATAGATTGGCGCCCAACGTCTGAGCACGATTTAAAGGGAAGTTACACTATAACTAGTTACCCAATAATCCCAATTCGTGAAAAAGACAGCAGGTACATTACCAGGACAGCAAGATGTACACCAACAGGTTAAAATCAAGATCATAATCACGATCAACGTCAAGGAAGAGGGCGACCGAAAAGGAAAAGGAGACCAGAAGAGAAGAAAAAGAGGCCATGTCTACGGAAGATGTAGAAGAAGTTGTACTGGAAACGAAGGAAAAAACAATTGAACCGGCGGAGGAGGTTCAGCAGCCTATGGAGGAACCGGAAGTAATGATTCAAGAAGCTCCACCAGAACCAAGCAGGCCTGAACAGACGACATCACTAGGAGAGCCCACATTCCAAGAGTGGATGAGAAAGATGATGGAGTCGTTTAAAGAAAGCCAGAAGTCCACAGACCAGAAGATGGAAATAATAAATAAAAAGATGGACGAAAGTAGCCAATCCAATAGGGAGACCAACCAATCCATAGAATCACTGAAAGCGGAATTAAATAGTAAAATAGAAGAGACCAGTCGATCCACAAACCAAAAAATAGAGGAAGGCCAGAAGGATAACCAGAAACACATAGAACTGTTAAAAGAAGAATTTCATAACCAAATAAGTGAGACAAACAGAAGAATGGAAGAGGGTCAACGGAAAACCGAAGAATTATTGGAAAAGAGAATGGCCATCATGAAAGAAGAATTATCAGCAGAGTTGGGAGAGAAGAGTGATCAAACTAACCAGAAAATTGATGGGATCAACGCCAAACTGAATCGAGATGTTGAGACTATACAAGCCGATCATGAAAATATATGGCTACAAATAAGTGTCAACAATAATAAAATGGAAGAGACCGCTAAGGAGACGGCAGAAATGGTTGAGAGAAGATTAGGAGAAAGCGTCGAAGAAATTGAGAAGCAAATGGCCATACTGACGACCGAAGTTAATGTAGAAATATCTGAAGTGCGTAAAGAAGGGGAAAGTACCAACTTAAAACTAATCCAGACGGAATTGGACCTTAACCAACGTATTAATGAGGTGAAGAAAACTCACGATACCCAACTAGATACAATAACACAAGAACAAACAAGGATGAAGGCAGCACAGTCCACATTAAAGGATAAGTGTGAAGAAGTTGCTGGAAAAGTAGACGCAATCAAACAGCAAGTACACGATGATAAAACACAATTCACAGAGCGCCAACGAAGAGAATTGGACGACCTCCGAGACGAAATGCATCGTATACTAACCATACCGAATTTCCTGTCTGGTTTGAATCATTTAGAGGGAAGAGATCAGATTGACTTCAGGACCTATTCGAAAAACCCTTTGGAGTTCCTAGAGCGAATGGAAGAAATCGTACAAAGGAATCGTGAGAGCAGATGGACTGTCATAAAAGGTATGTTAGACGAATCCTTTAAGCACACGTTTGACAACTGGTGGACAGCGACCCGACACGAAGTAGGTAATTATGACACCTTCAAGACAGCATTCAAGCAAAAATATTGGTCGGAGGCCACTCAGAATATCATAAGGGACGATATAACCAACGGAAGGTTCGACGTAAATGGAAGGCAGTCCATGACCACATACTTTTTAGGAAAGATTTGCCTGGCAAGGAATCTGGAACCGGCAATCCCAGAAGAATGCCTGGTCACGAAATTGGCTTACCATTTCAATCAGGGTATCTCCCAAGGAAGACTCAATGCACAAATCAAAACAATGCAAGGAATGTGCGACCTACTTGAAAGTCACGAGAGGGAACGATACTATCAGCGGAGTCGACAGGTACCAAGCCAGACATACGATCGAGGAGGGCCTGGAAACAATAACCCTACTATTCAAAACAATGGTAATAACCAAGGAAGGAATTTTCATAACCCCCCGAGATTCCAGAATCAACCCACACCGCGTCAAGATGGAGGTGGAAATAATATAAATAGAGGGAACCAAAATAACCATCATCCTGGTGGTTACCAACGAAATACGAATTACCAAAGAGGTAATCACTATTACAGACCGTATCAGAATCAGTCCCCTAATCACCAACCAAGACAAGGTAATGGTCATAATAATAATAACAATCAATTTTGAAGAGTCTATTATACCCATGCCAGTCGGGGTGGAAACCACAGAAATTATTATCAAGGAAGAAGGAGCTTCCCACACCAGCACCATCATTCCAATAATAGCGACAGGGATGAAAGAGAATCTGGATATCGGTCAAACGGAAGTGACAGCAGTGGAAGTCCCAGAGCAACCACACAAACTACAGAGGTATACCACAACGGACATGGACCGGGAAATCAGGAGCCAGTAGCTTCGACGTCTCAGGACCGACGCGAAAATGGTGACATGAATTTAAACACCAACCGGCAGTGAAAAACCCAAGATCACCCTCACTGAACCAGCCTATTGGGTCAAATGTTTTGGCAAAATCATCAAAGCATCGAAATGTGTATAACAACAATTACTTAAAAAATATAAGGAAAGATTTGATGGAAGAAAAGGAAAATACTATCGGCGATACAAGTAATAGTGAAATTGCATACATATCCGTTAAAGTAAACAACACCGACGCCACAGCCATGATTGACACTGGCGCAAACGTATCACTAATAGACAAGTTGGAACTGGACAGAATTCAATCGGAGAACAAAGCCACAATACCCACATTGCCCATTAGCAATATAATTCTCATCGGTGCTACCGGACGTCAAAATAAGACTATCCGACAGCAAGTACAATTAGATGTGTCCAGCAATGGGAAGACAATACAGATGGTATTCCTAGTAGCCAGTGGGCTTCCGTTCACTCTACTAATCGGGTGTGATATTTTAAGAAAATACACCGCAGTCATCAATATGGATAATAATACAGTGAGGATGAAAACAGAAGAAATAGAATGGACAGCCAATTTGACAGAATACAGGAAGGCACCCTCGGAGCATGTAATATACTACATCAGAGAAGGCTGTGAACTCCAAGAAGGCGCCATCAACCAAGGAATACAAGACAGTCCAGAGGAAGCTTTGTGGTTGGAGAAAATCAATAGCATCCGAGAATTTAAAACCAGCCAGAATAGCCAAGAAATTACTTGGGAACAACGGGAACGATTAATAGAAATATACTACCAGTATCGCCACGTATTTTCAGATACACCTGGGAAAATCAAAAATTTTCAATGCGAACTGAAGTTCAAAGACCATACAGAGTTCAAGAGGAAATCATATCCTATCGCCTTTTCACTAAAAGAAGCTGTAAGAGAGGAGATTCAGCATTTAATAGAGAATGACATAATAGAGATAAGCAATTCACCATATACCAACCCTATTGTCGCTGTACCAAAAAAGAATGGTGCAGTACGAATTTGTTTAGATGCTCGTGAGCTTAACAAAACCATAATTAATGACAGGACATCGCCTGGAGAAATCGATGAAATATTAAAGAAATTTTATGGTACAAAATTTTACAGTATATGGGATACGGTATGTGGATATTGGCAGGTTGAGCTGCATCCTAACAGTAGAAAATATACTGCTTTTGTCTTTGAAGGCCGAAACTACCATTTTAAAAGGCTACCATTCGGTCTAGTAAACTCAGTAGCAATATTCGTCAAATGCATGGACGAGATACTGGGCCATAACACACTACAGTTCACAACAGTGTATGTGGATGATCTCCTAATAGCCTCTAACAATTGGGAGGAACACTGTGACCGGGTGGCACAAGTACTGAAAAAACTAGAAGACAACAACATCACTTTAAAGCTAGATAAATCTCAACTAATTGCGAAGGAAGTGCAATTCTTGGGGTTTAACCTATCTGAATACGGAATTACACCATCCCAGGAGAAGATGGAGGCAATTCAGCGTTTTCCCGTCCCGAAGAACAAAAAACAACTGCAATCATTCCTCGGAATATGCAATTATTATTGGAAATTTCAAAGTAATTATTCCGAATTGACAGCTCGATTCTCAGCACAGCTATCATCAAAAGAAAAATGGAAATGGGAAGCAGAGCAAGACTCCACATTTGAATTGATTAAAGTAAAGTTCCTAGAAACCGTTATGCTGCATCACCCCAATTTTAACAAACAGTTCTTCATGAATTGTGACGCTAGCGACCTAAGTCTTGGTTCAGTACTCTATCAAGAAGACCAAGAAGGGCATCATCAAGTGATTAGTTTCGCCAGCCGTACATTAAACAAGTGCGAACGTAACTACCATACCACAGAAAAAGAATTATTGAGTATAGTGTTTGCATGCGAAAAATTCAGAACATTTATTTTAGGATACACAGTAACAGTGAGGACAGATCACAAATCCATTTCATTTCTAAAAAACTGCAAATTAAAACACGGAAGATTGACAAGATGGACCCTTACACTTCAAGAATACAATATACAATGGGAGTACATACCCGGAAAAAGCAACACAGCTGCAGACGTGTTGTCCCGGATAAACATTGACGCCCAAACATTTGAAGGAGAGAGGGAAACCATTGCAAGAGTATACCACTTATTGAAGAGTAAATCCGAACTCACTAATATATTATCTGACATCATCAATCATCAACAACAAGATCCTAAAATATCATTAATTATCAAAAAACTAACCGACAATGATGCAAACCTAAACCAGTATTACTGTACTCACAATCAGTTGGTATTCACCAAACACAATAAAGGTGATGAGAGATGGAAGGTAGTTATTCCCAAAGCCCTAGAAAAAGAATTGACCATAGACTACCACATACGTTATGGTCATATGGGCGCAGTGAAGGTCATAAAAGCTTTGCAAGAGCATGTGCATTTCAAGGACATGAGTAGAAAGGTCAGGAAATATGTCCAGAGTTGTAATATCTGTCAACTAGCAAAATGCAGCAACGAAAAGCGAGAAGGAGTCATGATACCAATCACATCAACTGCAAGACTAGAAAAAGTTTTCTTGGACATTTGTGGACCTTTTCCACGGAGTGGTGGGAGACACCAGTACAAATATATCATAATAATATTTGATCATTACACCAAATATACTAAGCTGTACCCACTCAATCGAGCGACAACCAGTAAAATATTAGAAATAGTCATGAATAAATATATACCCGAAGTGGGTAAACCGTCGATGATAATTACAGATCACGGAACGCAATTCCGAGGACGAAAGTGGCGGGAAACACTGATCCATCTGGGAGTCAAAACATACAAGACATCGGTGTATCACCCCAACAGCAACCCTGCTGAGAGAGTGTTGAGAGAAGTAGGAAGGATTTTAAGAACCTACTGTCACAGCCAGCAGAGGAAGTGGGAGGAGTATTTATCCCCAGCTGAAGACTTCCTAAATCTAGCCTACCACCAGTCAACTGAGGAAACACCATACATGGCAATGTACGAGAAGAAACCACCCCGGGAGATAACAGAGATAATTAATTTTCCAATCAGTGCCGAAATTAAATTTGACAAAACCCGATTCTATAATAATGCAGTTGAGAGAGCGAATAAATTAAGGCTCAAGTACAAAAAGTTACAGCCCAAAATTGTCAATTATGAAGTGGGAGACCAAGTGCTTATAAAAATCGAGAGCTCCCTAGTACTATTGAAGGCATTGCAAAGAAGCTATTACTGCTATATACCGGACCATATACTGTGACAAAAAACAATCTAAACAACACATATGAATTGCAGAACCCTATTACAAAGAAGATAAAAGGTACCTATAATCAAACCTCAATGAAAAAATATATTGAAAATTAAATTATGGGACCAAAAGGTGAAAAGATAGCGATAAGGATTATTTTATTATTGATAATGTGAAAGATGAAAATATTTGTTGTGAAAAATGAAGATATAATTATGTGTATAACTGTTGACTATATCAAGATGAAAAATAAAAAGTGGCTATGAAGATTATTGTTATTTAAAAATGAAAATATGATTATAAAAATCGATGTTGACTACAGAAAAAGGGATGTATTACTATTATGAAAATTATTATGTGTGTATATTAAATGAGAAGCAACTGTATAATTATGTATTGAACATTGAATATATTGTAATTTTATAATGTGAGAAAACATACTTCAAGAGAATTAATGTAAAGGATTCAGAACATTGTATTGTTAATAATAAAGTACTATTAAAATGAATATACTAATAATCATAGAAGAGTATAAAAATACGAGACTGACGCATTACATCCTAGGCACATATGAATTCCAAGAGCCAAGTCAACAAGTAATTTCAACATCTTACCTGTACTATTAAAATGAACGTACTAATATAGAAGAAGAGTATGAATATACAAGGCCGACACACAACATCAATGGCATCAATATTTCCAAGAGCCTAGTCAACCAGTAATTATAACATCTTACCCGTACTAACTATAGAAGAAGAGTATGAATATACGAGAACGACAAACACCATCCATGGCACAAAATATTTCCAAGAGCCACGTCAACAAGTAATTGTAACATCCTACCCGTACTATTAAAAGAAGGAACAAATACCAAGTTGGAAAAATGAAACCAAAATAAGGTATTAATGTAGACAAACCACCACACACAACCACATTGTTTATGATGTATATTACTAGCGAAGAAACCAATACCACATGGAGTATAAATACCAAATACAAACCATGAAGAAGAAGAAAAACAAATGTACTTGTAAATTATATCTAGAAGAATGAAACCTGAGATGAAGAATATGATGAGACGACATTCAAAGTGAAGAACAAAATGAAGAGATTGATCAAGAATAATGAAGAATGAAAAAATAATATAATAACGAAGACAATCATGAGAGTATACCAGTGAGGAAGTGTAAAACAAACTATCCCTATAATATGTGAAGAATATAGTTAAGTTGAATCAAGAAAAGAGAGAATAACAATGTATAAACCGCAGATGCGTGAATTAATCCCAAGGATATTTATTATTTGTCGGAAGAACACCACTATTATTATTTTGATGATTTAAAATGAATTGACTGAAGAGTAATGCCAGCAATCATTTATTATTATTGAAGGAGATGATTTGCCTCCATATTTATTGAAATTAGTATGGCCAGTAGAGTTGAATAGCCAAAGTGAGCCGCTCTAAACTGCCCCAGCTAAACTTATGTTAGGGAATTAGGGAACTATATAGACAAGGGAGATAATTACATAGAGAAGATAAATACGATTCAAATAGAAGAAAGTGAAGGGATATATGGAAAAAACATGTGAATCAACATGGAATGTACAACAATTGATGAATTCTTCAATGAAAAATATATTATAATAATTCAGAATTAATCAATTCTTATAGGAAGGCATATGTAACAGTACCAAAAATATGGTAGTTACATAATATAAACGAATGTAACGTCAAGTATGAGAAAAAACATGGGAATATATCTAGATAAACAAAGCTAAGTGTATATAAGTGTGTATCTACAAAAGTATTAATAAAAAAAAAAAAATCCAACAATGAAGAAGAGGATACGAATATATCAACATTAATTACAAAATGAAGAAAGAAAATGCCACAAGCCCAAAACAAAATATCAGTAAATAGACCCAATAGGATCCAACAGTGAGGGGAATCAACGAAACAAGGATCAACAAGCTCCAACAACAATGGAGATAAATAAAAATAGCAACTACGAGGAAAATATAGAATAAAGAAGAAAGAAGAAGGACCAGGAAGAGCACCAAGAAGAAGAAAGAAGATGGACAGAAGATATAAGGACTCAATATAAACCACATGTACTAAAAACAGTGTAAGTGACAAATGAAATGATTATAAGTGTGACAAGAAAACCAGTGTGAAACATTTAAGGAACCACAAACAATTACAGTGTGTACTTAATACCAATGTGAAACCGGTGAATAACTAACTATTTCAACTGAATAAACCACACAAACAATTACAGTGATGAAGTTTACAGTGTGAAAAATATGTTAATTTCATGATGAAGCAACAAAAATTAAAAATAGTCAAATGAACACAGACAATGAGTGTGACTGATTTAATAAAGTTGTAACCAACACACATAATCATAAGACCACCAGATTAGAACAAAATAAAACAATGATATTATTGTTCATAAAGAACTGACAACAAATAAAAGACATTTGTTAAGTATCAAACATAACAGGAATTAAATTCCACCATTGACCAGAAAAACATTGCATATAATACAAGAAAGATTTGTGTTAGTGTATAAGAAGGAATTGTATAAACATGTGTAACAAATTAGTTAAAGTATTATGTTAATATACCATAATGAAGTCAGTTTAGTAGTAGAAAAATACTGCACTAAAACAGATGGTACATTGTTACACAACCCACAAGGAAGAGACCTATTACAACAGAAAATGATACATATTAGTATAAATATCTGATCACCAAATATGTTATCAAATGAGAATTTATTATAAGTAATAATAATAAATATTAAGAAACAATGTAATATAATGCAAAGCAATGTAAATACAACAAGTCAAACATAATGACATAGGGAATAACAGAAATGAGAAAAGTATACCAGTTTAGTTAAGAAAAATACAGTATCAAAACCAACGTAAATGTTTATAAGAGTATTACCAGTAGTGAGATAAATATCTGATAATACATTGAGAACAGATTTTGAACATGATAAGAACAGTATTATAACTAAATTATTGTAAACCAATTAACCATGTACATATGACCAGATGTAAGCTAAACCATTGTATAGCAAGTTAGTTAAGAAAAATACTGTATCAAATATTGAGCACAGATTGTTACAATTATTACCAGTAGCAAGAGGAAATCCCAAAGCTACTTTGAGAACAGATAATGACCATAAAAGCAGTCATATTATATACAAACATTTGAAAATCAAATGACCATTATGAAAAAAACCAAATGTAAACAAACAATGACCAACCAGTTATTTATGAAAAATATAGCATATGAACTTATGTAAAAGTAATTGGAAACATTACCAAAAGTTAGAACAATATCTAATGCTACTTTGGGAATCCAAACCAAATAGGACAATAACAATTTAGTTGTTGTATTAGAAAAAATAAAAAATGACTATTATGACATGACAACATGAACAGAGCCATTACTGAATGATTAGAAAGTTCTGAGCTCATTAAAAGGTAACCATTATATATAATAGATTAGGTACTATGTATGTACACAAATTACAATCATTAAATGATATGATTTATATGAAGAGACTAAAAAATAAGATGAAAAATTTGTATAAGAACCATATGAGAGGTTTGAACTTATGTAAATATTAATTTAACCACAGTCATACATAAATATTATAGTGGAAAATTGTGTAAATAAACATTACTAATAATATTAGATAGTAATATAACCATTTGAGATAAGAAAATTAGTTATAAGCAGATTTATAAAAAATCTAACATGGACGCTTAATGACGCCATAGCGAGATTTGTGTAGGAAACAGTTTTTCCCAAATTGTAAATTAAACCGACTGAGATACAGACTCAAAGTGTTTAGATAAGAAGTGTTTTATTATATTTAACTAAAATATGGTGTAACGAACTTATAAAAATAAGATGCACCAAAAATAAATAATAAAATCGTTATTGTAATAGTAATAATGAACGAAAAATAAGCGTTTTTGGACTTATTTTGACAAGCAAAACGCCCTGAATTCATTGATATCAACTAATTAACGATAGGACATAAGATAAGAAAGTTATGATAGTTTTAAACTTTCAAGTTAAATTTTTGTACCAATGATGACGTAAAAACGCCTCAAACCCAAACTCAATTTTGGCAAAAAATTAAATATTTTAATAAAACGAAGGCTTTCGGGTTAGAGAGTATGATGAATCCAGCCAATGGAATGAATGACTTTCAGCAGACTACTGGGAGACGTCTCAGAGGTACCAAACAGTCTACGATCAATCACCAAGCATACAGGTCACGCCGCTCTAGTCAAGGAAGATATAATTTATATTTAAAACTGTGCGCGCCATGTTATGTCAATACACAACATACGGTTAACCTAAATACAACATTCATACATACGAGTGAAAAAGTGCGGAATTGTGTTAATTGAACAAGTAGGTCAGTGTATAATAACGACCATACTTGCGAGTGAAGTTTTAAATAGGAAACAGAGAGTACAGTTTTATTTAAACAATATTTAAACGAAATTAATAATTTTATGAATATCTGACTTTCAATACTACGCAAGTCGTACAATGCTGAGTATCGAAAAAACTGTAATTAAATTATCAGAATTGAGAAAAGATTTAAATCGACATTATTAAAATATTAGAAAAATATTTTAATTAATTATAGTAATTTAAAATAAAATGTTTGAAAATAATTGTTAATAAATACGAGAGTATTTAGTCACTCGTTTGACTAAACGTATTTTTCTTGAATTTTTCTATGTTTAAAAATCTACTTTATTAATTTTCATACAATCGGAATAAATGTAATTCTGATAATTATATATTAAAAACTATTATGAATAATGTGTTTACATGTATAGTATAAGAAATATTAGCTAATAAGGAATACTTATCCTTTGTAACCACACCGATTAATTCTAACCTCAGAAAGTGTGGCGGTAACTTGAAAATTTCAACATTACCGATCTGTTCTCAAGTAACAATCAAATGAAATAGAATTGCTAACAAGAGTTTTTTGAGAAATTTTTCTCTTGTGAATAAATGATTTTTGAAGCTAATTATTAAACGAACGTAATACATTTTAAATACTGTACAAGTCAGACAGCTTGACAATAACACACGAGTATTAGAGATGCATGCGCATACCCGCGTACGATAATTTTATAAATACCAGACATATGGTACCAAATTTTGATTTTTTATATTTGTTCAATTATTATTCACTATTGTTAATTCAATATAGTTATTTGTATTACATCTTGTAACTGGTATCATGTTACCTCAAAGAACCTAACGATATATGGTAATTCTCTGAATCAAAGTAACATAACCTATGTAGATAAATTATTGTACTAACAACAGGTCTACCAGCCTTGAGGAATTAGACAGAGTCTTATTGAATTTTATTGTAATCAGTAATTTAAAGGTTGTTAATTGTTGTTTTTAATTGTTAAAGCTTTTATCACTTATCAAATTGTTAATAAACCTCCAATTTTATTACCACAAAAGGAGTATCATTTCTAGTGAAAGTAAATTCATTTAATTTTAATCAGTTCTGACAGGTGGCGGAAGAATTTAAAAAGTGTTAGCATAACTCAGAATATTCGTCAGATATTGCTTCACTTATTATTGTGTGTGATGATATATTAACTATTCAATCTGAATATTTTGTTGTTGTATTTGAAGTGCCTGTATTTCAGAAGGAACATCACAGAACTGAATTGAAGCATTCAAGTGTGGTAAGTAAGTGAGATACACAACAAAGTGCGCGGATCATATTAATATAAAAAGGAGTGAACTATTACTGCATACCCACAAAAAAAAAAAACAATACATTAACACCAATAACCTCTACGATTACGATCACACCTTTAGATACACAACATTATAGTAGATACCGGTGCGTGTCTACAACCATACGAACACACCAAATCACTTACATCTATATCTAATACAATCTAGTATCTATAATTTACATTATAGATTGGCGCCCAACGTCTGAGCACGATTTAAAGGGAAGTTACACTATAACTAGTTACCCAATAATCCCAATTCGTGAAAAAGACAGCAGGTACATTACCAGGACAGCAAGATGTACACCAACAGGTTAAAATCAAGATCATAATCACGATCAACGTCAAGGAAGAGGGCGACCGAAAAGGAAAAGGAGACCAGAAGAGAAGAAAAAGAGGCCATGTCTACGGAAGATGTAGAAGAAGTTGTACTGGAAACGAAGGAAAAAACAATTGAACCGGCGGAGGAGGTTCAGCAGCCTATGGAGGAACCGGAAGTAATGATTCAAGAAGCTCCACCAGAACCAAGCAGGCCTGAACAGACGACATCACTAGGAGAGCCCACATTCCAAGAGTGGATGAGAAAGATGATGGAGTCGTTTAAAGAAAGCCAGAAGTCCACAGACCAGAAGATGGAAATAATAAATAAAAAGATGGACGAAAGTAGCCAATCCAATAGGGAGACCAACCAATCCATAGAATCACTGAAAGCGGAATTAAATAGTAAAATAGAAGAGACCAGTCGATCCACAAACCAAAAAATAGAGGAAGGCCAGAAGGATAACCAGAAACACATAGAACTGTTAAAAGAAGAATTTCATAACCAAATAAGTGAGACAAACAGAAGAATGGAAGAGGGTCAACGGAAAACCGAAGAATTATTGGAAAAGAGAATGGCCATCATGAAAGAAGAATTATCAGCAGAGTTGGGAGAGAAGAGTGATCAAACTAACCAGAAAATTGATGGGATCAACGCCAAACTGAATCGAGATGTTGAGACTATACAAGCCGATCATGAAAATATATGGCTACAAATAAGTGTCAACAATAATAAAATGGAAGAGACCGCTAAGGAGACGGCAGAAATGGTTGAGAGAAGATTAGGAGAAAGCGTCGAAGAAATTGAGAAGCAAATGGCCATACTGACGACCGAAGTTAATGTAGAAATATCTGAAGTGCGTAAAGAAGGGGAAAGTACCAACTTAAAACTAATCCAGACGGAATTGGACCTTAACCAACGTATTAATGAGGTGAAGAAAACTCACGATACCCAACTAGATACAATAACACAAGAACAAACAAGGATGAAGGCAGCACAGTCCACATTAAAGGATAAGTGTGAAGAAGTTGCTGGAAAAGTAGACGCAATCAAACAGCAAGTACACGATGATAAAACACAATTCACAGAGCGCCAACGAAGAGAATTGGACGACCTCCGAGACGAAATGCATCGTATACTAACCATACCGAATTTCCTGTCTGGTTTGAATCATTTAGAGGGAAGAGATCAGATTGACTTCAGGACCTATTCGAAAAACCCTTTGGAGTTCCTAGAGCGAATGGAAGAAATCGTACAAAGGAATCGTGAGAGCAGATGGACTGTCATAAAAGGTATGTTAGACGAATCCTTTAAGCACACGTTTGACAACTGGTGGACAGCGACCCGACACGAAGTAGGTAATTATGACACCTTCAAGACAGCATTCAAGCAAAAATATTGGTCGGAGGCCACTCAGAATATCATAAGGGACGATATAACCAACGGAAGGTTCGACGTAAATGGAAGGCAGTCCATGACCACATACTTTTTAGGAAAGATTTGCCTGGCAAGGAATCTGGAACCGGCAATCCCAGAAGAATGCCTGGTCACGAAATTGGCTTACCATTTCAATCAGGGTATCTCCCAAGGAAGACTCAATGCACAAATCAAAACAATGCAAGGAATGTGCGACCTACTTGAAAGTCACGAGAGGGAACGATACTATCAGCGGAGTCGACAGGTACCAAGCCAGACATACGATCGAGGAGGGCCTGGAAACAATAACCCTACTATTCAAAACAATGGTAATAACCAAGGAAGGAATTTTCATAACCCCCCGAGATTCCAGAATCAACCCACACCGCGTCAAGATGGAGGTGGAAATAATATAAATAGAGGGAACCAAAATAACCATCATCCTGGTGGTTACCAACGAAATACGAATTACCAAAGAGGTAATCACTATTACAGACCGTATCAGAATCAGTCCCCTAATCACCAACCAAGACAAGGTAATGGTCATAATAATAATAACAATCAATTTTGAAGAGTCTATTATACCCATGCCAGTCGGGGTGGAAACCACAGAAATTATTATCAAGGAAGAAGGAGCTTCCCACACCAGCACCATCATTCCAATAATAGCGACAGGGATGAAAGAGAATCTGGATATCGGTCAAACGGAAGTGACAGCAGTGGAAGTCCCAGAGCAACCACACAAACTACAGAGGTATACCACAACGGACATGGACCGGGAAATCAGGAGCCAGTAGCTTCGACGTCTCAGGACCGACGCGAAAATGGTGACATGAATTTAAACACCAACCGGCAGTGAAAAACCCAAGATCACCCTCACTGAACCAGCCTATTGGGTCAAATGTTTTGGCAAAATCATCAAAGCATCGAAATGTGTATAACAACAATTACTTAAAAAATATAAGGAAAGATTTGATGGAAGAAAAGGAAAATACTATCGGCGATACAAGTAATAGTGAAATTGCATACATATCCGTTAAAGTAAACAACACCGACGCCACAGCCATGATTGACACTGGCGCAAACGTATCACTAATAGACAAGTTGGAACTGGACAGAATTCAATCGGAGAACAAAGCCACAATACCCACATTGCCCATTAGCAATATAATTCTCATCGGTGCTACCGGACGTCAAAATAAGACTATCCGACAGCAAGTACAATTAGATGTGTCCAGCAATGGGAAGACAATACAGATGGTATTCCTAGTAGCCAGTGGGCTTCCGTTCACTCTACTAATCGGGTGTGATATTTTAAGAAAATACACCGCAGTCATCAATATGGATAATAATACAGTGAGGATGAAAACAGAAGAAATAGAATGGACAGCCAATTTGACAGAATACAGGAAGGCACCCTCGGAGCATGTAATATACTACATCAGAGAAGGCTGTGAACTCCAAGAAGGCGCCATCAACCAAGGAATACAAGACAGTCCAGAGGAAGCTTTGTGGTTGGAGAAAATCAATAGCATCCGAGAATTTAAAACCAGCCAGAATAGCCAAGAAATTACTTGGGAACAACGGGAACGATTAATAGAAATATACTACCAGTATCGCCACGTATTTTCAGATACACCTGGGAAAATCAAAAATTTTCAATGCGAACTGAAGTTCAAAGACCATACAGAGTTCAAGAGGAAATCATATCCTATCGCCTTTTCACTAAAAGAAGCTGTAAGAGAGGAGATTCAGCATTTAATAGAGAATGACATAATAGAGATAAGCAATTCACCATATACCAACCCTATTGTCGCTGTACCAAAAAAGAATGGTGCAGTACGAATTTGTTTAGATGCTCGTGAGCTTAACAAAACCATAATTAATGACAGGACATCGCCTGGAGAAATCGATGAAATATTAAAGAAATTTTATGGTACAAAATTTTACAGTATATGGGATACGGTATGTGGATATTGGCAGGTTGAGCTGCATCCTAACAGTAGAAAATATACTGCTTTTGTCTTTGAAGGCCGAAACTACCATTTTAAAAGGCTACCATTCGGTCTAGTAAACTCAGTAGCAATATTCGTCAAATGCATGGACGAGATACTGGGCCATAACACACTACAGTTCACAACAGTGTATGTGGATGATCTCCTAATAGCCTCTAACAATTGGGAGGAACACTGTGACCGGGTGGCACAAGTACTGAAAAAACTAGAAGACAACAACATCACTTTAAAGCTAGATAAATCTCAACTAATTGCGAAGGAAGTGCAATTCTTGGGGTTTAACCTATCTGAATACGGAATTACACCATCCCAGGAGAAGATGGAGGCAATTCAGCGTTTTCCCGTCCCGAAGAACAAAAAACAACTGCAATCATTCCTCGGAATATGCAATTATTATTGGAAATTTCAAAGTAATTATTCCGAATTGACAGCTCGATTCTCAGCACAGCTATCATCAAAAGAAAAATGGAAATGGGAAGCAGAGCAAGACTCCACATTTGAATTGATTAAAGTAAAGTTCCTAGAAACCGTTATGCTGCATCACCCCAATTTTAACAAACAGTTCTTCATGAATTGTGACGCTAGCGACCTAAGTCTTGGTTCAGTACTCTATCAAGAAGACCAAGAAGGGCATCATCAAGTGATTAGTTTCGCCAGCCGTACATTAAACAAGTGCGAACGTAACTACCATACCACAGAAAAAGAATTATTGAGTATAGTGTTTGCATGCGAAAAATTCAGAACATTTATTTTAGGATACACAGTAACAGTGAGGACAGATCACAAATCCATTTCATTTCTAAAAAACTGCAAATTAAAACACGGAAGATTGACAAGATGGACCCTTACACTTCAAGAATACAATATACAATGGGAGTACATACCCGGAAAAAGCAACACAGCTGCAGACGTGTTGTCCCGGATAAACATTGACGCCCAAACATTTGAAGGAGAGAGGGAAACCATTGCAAGAGTATACCACTTATTGAAGAGTAAATCCGAACTCACTAATATATTATCTGACATCATCAATCATCAACAACAAGATCCTAAAATATCATTAATTATCAAAAAACTAACCGACAATGATGCAAACCTAAACCAGTATTACTGTACTCACAATCAGTTGGTATTCACCAAACACAATAAAGGTGATGAGAGATGGAAGGTAGTTATTCCCAAAGCCCTAGAAAAAGAATTGACCATAGACTACCACATACGTTATGGTCATATGGGCGCAGTGAAGGTCATAAAAGCTTTGCAAGAGCATGTGCATTTCAAGGACATGAGTAGAAAGGTCAGGAAATATGTCCAGAGTTGTAATATCTGTCAACTAGCAAAATGCAGCAACGAAAAGCGAGAAGGAGTCATGATACCAATCACATCAACTGCAAGACTAGAAAAAGTTTTCTTGGACATTTGTGGACCTTTTCCACGGAGTGGTGGGAGACACCAGTACAAATATATCATAATAATATTTGATCATTACACCAAATATACTAAGCTGTACCCACTCAATCGAGCGACAACCAGTAAAATATTAGAAATAGTCATGAATAAATATATACCCGAAGTGGGTAAACCGTCGATGATAATTACAGATCACGGAACGCAATTCCGAGGACGAAAGTGGCGGGAAACACTGATCCATCTGGGAGTCAAAACATACAAGACATCGGTGTATCACCCCAACAGCAACCCTGCTGAGAGAGTGTTGAGAGAAGTAGGAAGGATTTTAAGAACCTACTGTCACAGCCAGCAGAGGAAGTGGGAGGAGTATTTATCCCCAGCTGAAGACTTCCTAAATCTAGCCTACCACCAGTCAACTGAGGAAACACCATACATGGCAATGTACGAGAAGAAACCACCCCGGGAGATAACAGAGATAATTAATTTTCCAATCAGTGCCGAAATTAAATTTGACAAAACCCGATTCTATAATAATGCAGTTGAGAGAGCGAATAAATTAAGGCTCAAGTACAAAAAGTTACAGCCCAAAATTGTCAATTATGAAGTGGGAGACCAAGTGCTTATAAAAAATCGAGAGCTCCCTAGTACTATTGAAGGCATTGCAAAGAAGCTATTACTGCTATATACCGGACCATATACTGTGACAAAAAACAATCTAAACAACACATATGAATTGCAGAACCCTATTACAAAGAAGATAAAAGGTACCTATAATCAAACCTCAATGAAAAAATATATTGAAAATTAAATTATGGGACCAAAAGGTGAAAAGATAGCGATAAGGATTATTTTATTATTGATAATGTGAAAGATGAAAATATTTGTTGTGAAAAATGAAGATATAATTATGTGTATAACTGTTGACTATATCAAGATGAAAAATAAAAAGTGGCTATGAAGATTATTGTTATTTAAAAATGAAAATATGATTATAAAAATCGATGTTGACTACAGAAAAAGGGATGTATTACTATTATGAAAATTATTATGTGTGTATATTAAATGAGAAGCAACTGTATAATTATGTATTGAACATTGAATATATTGTAATTTTATAATGTGAGAAAACATACTTCAAGAGAATTAATGTAAAGGATTCAGAACATTGTATTGTTAATAATAAAGTACTATTAAAATGAATATACTAATAATCATAGAAGAGTATAAAAATACGAGACTGACGCATTACATCCTAGGCACATATGAATTCCAAGAGCCAAGTCAACAAGTAATTTCAACATCTTACCTGTACTATTAAAATGAACGTACTAATATAGAAGAAGAGTATGAATATACAAGGCCGACACACAACATCAATGGCATCAATATTTCCAAGAGCCTAGTCAACCAGTAATTATAACATCTTACCCGTACTAACTATAGAAGAAGAGTATGAATATACGAGAACGACAAACACCATCCATGGCACAAAATATTTCCAAGAGCCACGTCAACAAGTAATTGTAACATCCTACCCGTACTATTAAAAGAAGGAACAAATACCAAGTTGGAAAAATGAAACCAAAATAAGGTATTAATGTAGACAAACCACCACACACAACCACATTGTTTATGATGTATATTACTAGCGAAGAAACCAATACCACATGGAGTATAAATACCAAATACAAACCATGAAGAAGAAGAAAAACAAATGTACTTGTAAATTATATCTAGAAGAATGAAACCTGAGATGAAGAATATGATGAGACGACATTCAAAGTGAAGAACAAAATGAAGAGATTGATCAAGAATAATGAAGAATGAAAAAATAATATAATAACGAAGACAATCATGAGAGTATACCAGTGAGGAAGTGTAAAACAAACTATCCCTATAATATGTGAAGAATATAGTTAAGTTGAATCAAGAAAAGAGAGAATAACAATGTATAAACCGCAGATGCGTGAATTAATCCCAAGGATATTTATTATTTGTCGGAAGAACACCACTATTATTATTTTGATGATTTAAAATGAATTGACTGAAGAGTAATGCCAGCAATCATTTATTATTATTGAAGGAGATGATTTGCCTCCATATTTATTGAAATTAGTATGGCCAGTAGAGTTGAATAGCCAAAGTGAGCCGCTCTAAACTGCCCCAGCTAAACTTATGTTAGGGAATTAGGGAACTATATAGACAAGGGAGATAATTACATAGAGAAGATAAATACGATTCAAATAGAAGAAAGTGAAGGGATATATGGAAAAAACATGTGAATCAACATGGAATGTACAACAATTGATGAATTCTTCAATGAAAAATATATTATAATAATTCAGAATTAATCAATTCTTATAGGAAGGCATATGTAACAGTACCAAAAATATGGTAGTTACATAATATAAACGAATGTAACGTCAAGTATGAGAAAAAACATGGGAATATATCTAGATAAACAAAGCTAAGTGTATATAAGTGTGTATCTACAAAAGTATTAATAAAAAAAAAAAAATCCAACAATGAAGAAGAGGATACGAATATATCAACATTAATTACAAAATGAAGAAAGAAAATGCCACAAGCCCAAAACAAAATATCAGTAAATAGACCCAATAGGATCCAACAGTGAGGGGAATCAACGAAACAAGGATCAACAAGCGCCAACAACAATGGAGATAAATAAAAATAGCAACTACGAGGAAAATATAGAATAAAGAAGAAAGAAGAAGGACCAGGAAGAGCACCAAGAAGAAGAAAGAAGATGGACAGAAGATATAAGGACTCAATATAAACCACATGTACTAAAAACAGTGTAAGTGACAAATGAAATGATTATAAGTGTGACAAGAAAACCAGTGTGAAACATTTAAGGAACCACAAACAATTACAGTGTGTACTTAATACCAATGTGAAACCGGTGAATAACTAACTATTTCAACTGAATAAACCACACAAACAATTACAGTGATGAAGTTTACAGTGTGAAAAATATGTTAATTTCATGATGAAGCAACAAAAATTAAAAATAGTCAAATGAACACAGACAATGAGTGTGACTGATTTAATAAAGTTGTAACCAACACACATAATCATAAGACCACCAGATTAGAACAAAATAAAACAATGATATTATTGTTCATAAAGAACTGACAACAAATAAAAGACATTTGTTAAGTATCAAACATAACAGGAATTAAATTCCACCATTGACCAGAAAAACATTGCATATAATACAAGAAAGATTTGTGTTAGTGTATAAGAAGGAATTGTATAAACATGTGTAACAAATTAGTTAAAGTATTATGTTAATATACCATAATGAAGTCAGTTTAGTAGTAGAAAAATACTGCACTAAAACAGATGGTACATTGTTACACAACCCACAAGGAAGAGACCTATTACAACAGAAAATGATACATATTAGTATAAATATCTGATCACCAAATATGTTATCAAATGAGAATTTATTATAAGTAATAATAATAAATATTAAGAAACAATGTAATATAATGCAAAGCAATGTAAATACAACAAGTCAAACATAATGACATAGGGAATAACAGAAATGAGAAAAGTATACCAGTTTAGTTAAGAAAAATACAGTATCAAAACCAACGTAAATGTTTATAAGAGTATTACCAGTAGTGAGATAAATATCTGATAATACATTGAGAACAGATTTTGAACATGATAAGAACAGTATTATAACTAAATTATTGTAAACCAATTAACCATGTACATATGACCAGATGTAAGCTAAACCATTGTATAGCAAGTTAGTTAAGAAAAATACTGTATCAAATATTGAGCACAGATTGTTACAATTATTACCAGTAGCAAGAGGAAATCCCAAAGCTACTTTGAGAACAGATAATGACCATAAAAGCAGTCATATTATATACAAACATTTGAAAATCAAATGACCATTATGAAAAAAACCAAATGTAAACAAACAATGACCAACCAGTTATTTATGAAAAATATAGCATATGAACTTATGTAAAAGTAATTGGAAACATTACCAAAAGTTAGAACAATATCTAATGCTACTTTGGGAATCCAAACCAAATAGGACAATAACAATTTAGTTGTTGTATTAGAAAAAATAAAAAATGACTATTATGACATGACAACATGAACAGAGCCATTACTGAATGATTAGAAAGTTCTGAGCTCATTAAAAGGTAACCATTATATATAATAGATTAGGTACTATGTATGTACACAAATTACAATCATTAAATGATATGATTTATATGAAGAGACTAAAAAATAAGATGAAAAATTTGTATAAGAACCATATGAGAGGTTTGAACTTATGTAAATATTAACTTAACCACAGTCATACATAAATATTATAGTGGAAAATTGTGTAAATAAACATTACTAATAATATTAGATAGTAATATAACCATTTGAGATAAGAAAAATTAGTTATAAGCAGATTTATAAAAAATCTAACATGGACGCTTAATGACGCCATAGCGAGATTTGTGTAGGAAACAGTTTTTCCCAAATTGTAAATTAAACCGACTGAGATACAGACTCAAAGTGTTTAGATAAGAAGTGTTTTATTATATTTAACTAAAATATGGTGTAACGAACTTATAAAAATAAGATGCACCAAAAATAAATAATAAAATCGTTATTGTAATAGTAATAATGAACGAAAAATAAGCGTTTTTGGACTTATTTTGACAAGCAAAATGCCCTGAATTCATTGATATCAACTAATTAACGATAGGACATAAGATAAGAAAGTTATGATAGTTTTAAACTTTCAAGTTAAATTTTTGTACCAATGATGACGTAAAAACGCCTCAAACCCAAACTCAATTTTGGCAAAAAATTAAATATTTTAATAAAACGAAGGCTTTCGGGTTAGAGAGTATGACGAATCCAGCCAATGGAATGAATGACTTTCAGCAGACTACTGGGAGACGTCTCAGAGGTACCAAACAGTCTACGATCAATCACCAAGCATACAGGTCACGCCGCTCTAGTCAAGGAAGATATAATTTATATTTAAAACTGTGCGCGCCATGTTCCGTCAATACACAACATACGGTTAACCTAAATACAACATTCATACATACGAGTGAAAAAGTGCGGAATTGTGTTAATTGAACAAGTAGGTCAGTGTATAATAACGACCATACTTGCGAGTGAAGTTTTAAATAGGAAACAGGGAGTACAGTTTTATTTAAACAATATTTAAACGAAATTAATAATTTTATGAATATCTTACTTTCAATACTACGCAAGTCGTACAATGCTGAGTATCGAAAAAACTGTAATTAAATTATCAGAATTGAGAAAAGATTTAAATCGACATTATTAAAATATTAGAAAAATATTTTAATTAATTATAGTAATTTAAAATAAAATGTTTGAAAATAATTGTTAATAAATACGAGAGTATTTAGTCACTCGTTTGACTAAACGTATTTTTCTTGAATTTTTCTATGTTTTAAAATCTACTTTATTAATTTTCATACAATCGGAATAAATGTAATTCTGATAATTATATATTAAAAACTATTATGAATAATGTGTTTACATGTATAGTATAAGAAATATTAGCTAATAAGGAATACTTATCCTTTGTAACCACACCGATTAATTCTAACCTCAGAAAGTGTGGCGGTAACTTGATAATTTCAACATTACCGATCTGTTCTCAAGTAACAATCAAATGAAATAGAATTGCTAACAAGAGTTTTTTGAGAAATTTTTCTCTTGTGAATAAATGATTTTTGAAGCTAATTATTAAACGAACGTAATACATTTTAAATACTGTACAAGTCAGACAGCTTGACAATAACACACAAGTATTAGAGATGCGTGCGCATACCCGCGTACGATAATTTTATAAATACCAGACATATGGTACCAAATTTTGATTTTTTATATTTGTTCAATTATTATTCACTATTGTTAATTCAATATAGTTATTTTTATTACATCTTGTAACTGGTATCATGTTACCTCAAAGAACCTAACGATATATGGTAATTCTCTGAATCAAAGTAACATAACCTATGTAGATAAATTATTGTACTAACAACAGGTCTACCAGCCTTGAGGAATTAGACAGAGTCTTATTGAATTTTATTGTAATCAGTAATTTAAAGGTTGTTAATTGTTGTTTTTAATTGTTAAAGCTTTTATCACTTATCAAATTGTTAATAAACCTCCAATTTTATTACCACAAAAGGAGTATCATTTCTAGTGAAAGTAAATTCATTTAATTTTAATCAGTTCTGACAGGTGGCGGAAGAATTTAAAAAGTGTTAGCATAACTCAGAATATTCGTCAGATATTGCTTCACTTATTATTGTGTGTGATGATATATTAACTATTCAATCTGAATATTTTGTTGTTGTATTTGAAGTGCCTGTATTTCAGAAGGAACATCACAGAACTGAATTGAAGCATTCAAGTGTGATAAGTAAGTGAGATACACAACAAAGTGCGCGGATCATATTAATATAAAAAGGAGTGAACTATTACTGCGTACCCACAAAAAAAAAACAATACATTAACACCAATAACCTCTACGATTACGATCACACTTTTAGATACACAACATTATAGTAGATACCGGTGCGTGTCTACAACCATACGAACACACCAAATCACTTACATCTATATCTAATACAATCTAGTATCTATAATTTACATTATAACATATGAAATTAGATAATGAAAATTTATTAAAACAAAATAAGGAGGAATTAAAGGAGACCATTCAACAACAAATAAATGGGGTGAATAATAAATTAGACCAGCAGAAGGATGAAATTGAGTTAATATTGAAAAATTATGAGGAAGGGAATGTCAGGCAATTTGCAGAGCTGAAAATGAGTAATGAAAAGCAGTCAATATAAACAACAATAGAAGATGACAAGCAAAATGTAGAAACATTGAATAAGATAACGGAGATAGAAGTAATACCAAACGATCAAATCAGGGAACCAGTAAATCAGAAAATAAAAGGTAGTAAAGAAATAGAAAATAAAAAAGACAAAAGTGTATTGTTATCTGAAAAGAAACATAGCAGAAACAAAGAGAACAATAAGTATGTGAAAAAGAAGACGAAGAAAATAGGTAAAAGAAGTCCCCAGAAACAGAAAAATACACAGGAAGAATTAGATATGATTAGGAGTAGGCTGGTTAATGTACATAATCTCCCAATCGCTAATAACAGAGAAAGAACAGAATTAAAAAATCATAATAAAAACTTAAGGAAATTTATAATTAAAACGAATGCATCAGAAAAAGAAAGGGATAATAAAATATCAGCTATATCATCAATAGTCGATATACCAGTGACATATTTGGTTATTGAACTAGATAATAAAGTCTAAAAGTAGGTGAAGATACCATTGAAAATTTGGTGTTCGAAAAATTGCAATACAGAGTGATCGAAAGATATGTCATTAGGACAGAATTGATTGGAAATTCAATAGTAGGTCTTGAAATGAGTGAAGACTTTGTAGCAGAAAAATCGGAATACAAGGTAGTAGTGATAAAGTTGACAAAGATAGAATTCATACTGAAAACAATAATAGTTCGGGCAAAAAGGACAACTTATGTATTTGACAATGGATGAACTAAAGATGAAAATATGGAAAGAAGGGACTGATTTTCGGGGAATGGACTAAAACAAACTAATGGAACAAAGATTGGATTAATTATAAAGACAAATAACGTAATATGGAAGTTATTACAAATAAAAAATTTTATTTTATGAATTAAAAGAAAGGAAAAAATACCCCAAATTTCTAAAATAAGTAAGATCATCTTACTATAAATATTTCAAGAGAAATTATTTTGAACTAATAATCATAAAAGAAGAGAAAGACGGTTAATAACCATAATAATTATTTGTATAACCAGATTAATCAGTATAATTACAATGATAAAAAAAAACAATTAATACTAGTTACTATTTAAGAAGGGTTAGAATGAGTTAGATGAAGATAGAATCTAAAATATTATTGATTGACAGCACCAATATGGAAATAATACAACATGTAGGTTGAGTAAGGTTAACCAGTTACATGTGAAAGATAGAACATTAATTGAAGTGATAAAACACTAGATGTGAAATAGTCGTAGAATAAAAATGTGAATAGACCTCAAAGAAATAATGTAACAATCCCTGGAATATAAGTTTGTAGCGAAGGAGCTACCTTGTAGGTAATTATTATATGTATTGTGTTGTGATAGTGCAACTTTATTTTTTTCTGGACGGAGATGAAGTTCCTCTGATTTCAGATGATATATTTAGGGAAAACGGCGGAGTAATGGACGCCAGCCAATAGTGCCCCTCCGAATCCGAACCCATGTGTAGTATTTAATGTTAGGGAATTTTGGTATTTTAGGGATGATACAAACGACGAGGTAAAGAAATAAAAAATAAATATGACAATATGACTCGAGGTGTGAAAAGTATGAATAATCAATATCAAGTTTCAGGTGCTAAGTTACTATATAATATTTGTAAAAAAATCAAGTTAGCCCATGTCAGGTATGAGGGAAGGTGGATAAATCATCAAGCAGTGAGAGCGTTAGAGCAAGTTTAGTTGATATTTGTGGACCATTCTCAACTAGTGGTAGGAAACATATTAAAAATATACTGATTATCATGGACAGTTATTAGGTTTACAAAGCATATCACATTATTAAAGCTGATACACATATTGTAATAAAAATAATTAAAATAAAAAAGATAATTCTGAAATGAAGAACGAATGAAATTAATGACCAGGATCGGGAAGGTGAGGTTTAAAAGAAAGATAATGTTTTAGTCATGTTTTTGAGTTTTTTAGCCATGAAATTAGGCACAATTATTATTTGTTATTTATTATTTTGATGTAAAACCAGTTGGTTTAATTAATGTTGTTTTAAGTCATAAATAAGTGTTTAAGATATCGTGATTCATGATAATGATGAACCATATTTGTAATATTAATAAAAGAAAAAACCAATTTGTTAAAAGAATTTTGTGAGGTACAAATAACTTAATTAATCAGATGTTTTAAATATTAAGATTAGACTATGTTGGTTATTTCAAAATTTCATCTAAAATTGTATCTGAAATTATGAAATAAGGGAAGGTATTATGTACTGCTGTTAAAATGCAACACGGTACATAATAGGGAAATAATAAATTTTAAAAGAGAAAAGATACAAATTTAATATTAAATGGAACATATGTTTCAAAATGTAAACAAAAACATTGGGACTATCGACTCACCCAGTCAACATAGAGGTCGATTCCCATATGATATAAAACAATATTAAGTTATATGTTCTGAAAAGAATATATGAAATTGGAATGAATGTTATAATAAGAGTAAATAGTAATAAAATTATAATTTAATAAATACCAACTAGAATTACGAATATTAGAGATAAAATAAAGATGTTTAATAAGAAATAGAAAAGTGATATATGTTTTTAATAGGTATATGATAAACAGATGTAATGAAAGTAGGGAATTATCAAAGTGGCAAATTTGTAAATTGTTAAAGATTGTATTGTATAGAGATGAAAGGAAATGTTTTTAGTCTAAAAATATATCTAATAAGAGTAACATGAAGAGTCTAAATTCATATCTAAGAAAAGTTACAACGTTAGTCTTGAATTATATGGAATAAGAGTAGCATGAAGAGTTTAAATTCATAAAATAAAATTTTTACATCATCAAATTTAATGTCATATGTAAAAGAAAATACAGTAAAGGAATATAATTTTTTATACCAGAGTTTTGATTATAAAGTTAATAAAGTAAACAATCAGGAGGAGAGATTCAACATTCCTATTGAGTTTAGTAAAATAAACTAATATTCAATAAATAAATAATATTACAAGAAATATAAACATATCCTTAAAAGAATGCCAATAGAAGAGGGAAATCCTGGACTGAAGAATAGTTTAAGTGGCCATAAAATATAATTAAGTATTCCGAGGAGACATCTGTGTTGCAGTCGTCCTAGAAAACAACATTCAGCGGTGAAACCAATAAGAAATTTGTGTGAAGGAACGCCAAGCCTGATATTGCTTTTGAAAATAATAAACGTCAACCAGAAGTGAACCCGTGGCAGCTGGAAGAATTCAGAATCAGTCAAGTTACATTAGTTTGGTATTTATTTTTTACATGGTTATTTCTCAAAATGAGCCTCCAGGTGGTCTAGTGGCTAACGCGGGCGATTGATGCGCTCGTGGTCCCGGGTTCAATTCCCGGCGGAGGTTCCGTACGGCGTGCAGTCAGCGTCGTGAGGCAAACTGAGTAGGCGCTGAGATAACAGCGCCGCCTCCTGGCTGTGAATACCGCAACTAGCGGCTGGTGGTGCGTAGTACTAGCCATACACCGTCACACTAACACAAAAGCCGCGCGGTACGCCTTGGTCCGTAACGGACTGTTGAGCGGAGGTTTATTTTATTTCTCAAAATACTACATACTAACTGTATTTGGTTTGGTTTAAAGAAAAGAAAATATTATATACAATTGTAAATACGATCAAACAGCTTAATAATCATTAATCCTGAGAGAGAGAGTTTCTTTTCATGTACTGATAAACAAAAAATATAATAAAGGTAGTTACATATCATAATTACAATACCTGTTAAAATAAACGACAGTACAATTAATGACGCATCCAACGTGGTGCAAATACTAAATATATTATATCAGTAAAAAATAAACGCAGTACATAATGGCGCCCATACGTGAAATCAAAGATTTTCTTTAAACCAGCACCAAATAACATAATTTTGTTAAATTTAATTAGCATAAAAAATTTTTTTCCTTGTAATTAAATTAAGTTAAAGATTGTAAAATGGCTAACAAACCAGAGAAACGATATGAATTAAGGAGTAATAGTGCTGAAGAGGAAGAAACTGAAATGGAAATAATAGTAAGGGATGCCCAAGGGGACCAACCAAAGAAACCAACCCAACCAATGGATGCAAATTTTCAGGAGATGATGAGAATTATAATGGAAGGGTATAACCAAATTAATGAAACATTGTAACAAAATAAGGAAGATTTAAATAAAAAAATTGATAGCAATAATGAAACACTGAATAAACAAATGAAGGAGGATATTGAAAAAATGGACAGTAACCAAGAAGAGTTTAAACATATGAAATTAGATAATGAAAATTTATTAAAACAAAATAAGGAGGAATTAAAGGAGACCATTCAACAACAAATAAATGGGGTGAATAATAAATTAGACCAGCAGAAGGATGAAATTGAGTTAATATTGAAAAATTATGAGGAAGGGAATGTCAGGCAATTTGCAGAGGTGAAAATGAGTAATGAAAACCAGTCAATAGAAACAACGATAGAAGATGACAAGCAAAATGTAGAAACATTGAATAAGATAACGGAGATAGAAGTAATACCAAACGATCAAATCAGGGAACCAGTAAATCAGATAATAAAAGGTAGTAAAGAAATAGAAAATAAAAAAGACAAAAGTGTATTGTTATCTGAAAAGAAACAAAGAGAACAATAAGTATGTGGAAAGAAGACGAAGAAAATAGGTAAAAGAAGTCCCCAGAAACAGAAAAATACACATGAAAAATTAGGTATGATTAGGAGTAGGCTGGTTAATGTACATAATCTCCCAATCGATAATAACAGAGAAAGAACAGAATTAAAAAATCATAATAAAAACTTAAGTAAATTTATAATTAAAACGAATACATCAGAAATAGAAAGGGATAATAAAATATCAGCTATATCATCAATAGTCGATATACCAGTGACATATTTGGTTATTGAACTAGATAATAAAGTCTAAAAGTAGGTGAAGATACCATTGAAAATTTGGTGTTCGAAAAACTGCAATACAGAGTGATCGAAAGATATGTCATTAGGACAGAATTGATTGGAAATTCAATAGTAGGTCTTGAAATGAGTGAAGACTTTGTAGCAGAAAAATCGGAATACAAGGTAGTAGTGATAAAGTTGACAAAGATAGAATTCATACTGAAAACAATAATAGTTCAGGCAAAAAGGACAACTTATGTATTTGACAATGGATGAACTAAAGATGAAAATATGGAAAGAAGGGACTGATTTTTGGGGAATGGACTAAAACAAACTAATGGAACAAAGATTGGATTAATTATAAAGACAAATAACATAATATGGAAGTTATTACAAATAAAAAATTTTATTTTATGAATTAAAAGAAAGGAAAAAATACCCCAAATTTCTAAAATAAGTAAGATCATCTTACTATAAATATTTCAAGAGAAATTATTTTGAACTAATAATCATAAAAGAAGAGAAAGACGGTTAATAACCATAATAATTATTTGTATAACCAGATTAATCAGTATAATAACAATGTTAAAAAAAACATTTAATACTAGTTACTATTTAAGAAGGGTTAGAATGAGTTAGATGAAGATAGAATCTAAAATATTATTGATTGACAGCACCAAGATGGAAATAATACAACATGTAGGTTGAGTAAGGTTAACCAGTTACATGTGAAAGATAGAACATTAATTGAAGTGATAAAACACTAGATGTGAAATAGTCGTAGAATAAAAATGTGAATAGACCTCAAAGAAATAATGTAACAATCCCTGGAATATAAGTTTGTAGCGAAGGAGCTACCTTGTAGGTAATTATTATATGTATTGTGTTGTGATAGTGCAACTTTATTTTTTTCTGGACGGAGATGAAGTTCCTCTGATTTCAGATGATATATTTAGGGAAAACGGCGGAGTAATGGACGCCAGCCAATAGTGCCCCTCCGAATCCGAACCCATGTGTAGTATTTAATGTTAGGGAATTTTGGTATTTTAGGGATGATACAAACGACGAGGTAAAGAAATAAAAAATAAATATGACAATATGACTCGAGGTGTGAAAAGTATGAATAATCAGTATCAAGTTTTAGGTGCTAAGTTACTATATAATATTTGTAAAAAAATCAAGTTAGCCCATGTCAGGTATGAGGGAAGGTGGATAAATCATCAAGCAGTGAGAGCGTTAGAGCAAGTTTAGTTGACATTTGTGGACCATTCTCAACTAGTGGTAGGAAACATATTAAAAATATACTGATTATCATGGACAGTTATTAGGTTTACAAAGCATATCACATTATTAAAGCTGATACACATATTGTAATAAAAATAATTAAAATAAAAAAGATAATTCTGAAATGAAGAACGAATGAAATTAATGACCAGGATCGGGAATGTGAGGTTTAAAAGAAAGATAATGTTTTAGTCATGTTTTTGAGTTTTTTAGCCATGAAATTAGGCACAATTATTATCTGTTATTTATTATTTTGATGTAAAACCAGTTGGTTTAATTAATGTTGTTTTAAGTCATAAATAAGTGTTTAAGATATCGTGATTCATGATAATGATGAACCATATTTGTAATATTAATAAAAGAAAAAACCAATTTGTTAAAAGAATTTTGTGAGGTACAAATAACTAATTAATCAGATGTTTTAAATATTAAGATTAGACTATGTTGGTTATTTCAAAATTTCATCTAAAATTGTATCTGAAATTATGAAATAAGGGAAGGTATTATGTACTGCTGTTAAAATGCAACACAGTACATAATAGGGAAATAATAAATTTTAAAAGAGAAAAGATACAAATTTAATATTAAATGGAACATATGTTTGAAAATGTAAACAAAAACATTGGGACTATCGACTCACCCAGTCAACATAGAGGTCGATTCCCATATGATATAAAACAATATTAAGTTATATGTTCTGAAAAGAATATATGAAATTGGAATGAATGTTATAATAAGAGTAAATAGTAATAAAATTATAATTTAATAAATACCAACTAGAATTACGAATATTAGAGATAAAATAAAGATGTTTAATAAGAAATAGAAAAGTGATATATGTTTTTAATAGGTATATGATAAACAGATGTAATGAAAGTAGGGAATTATCAAAGTGGCAAATTTGTAAATTGTTAAAGATTGTATTGTATAGAGATGAAAGGAAATGTTTTTAGTCTAAAAATATATCTAATAAGAGTAACATGAAGATTCTAAATTCATATCTAAGAAAAGTAACATCGTTAGTCTTGAATTATATGGAATAAGAGTAGCATGAAGAGTTTAAATTCATAAAATAAAATTTGTACATCATCAAATTTAATGTCATATGTAAAAGAAAATACAGTAAAGGAATGTAATTTGTTATACCAGAGTTTTGATTATAAAGTTAATAAAGTAAACAATCAGGAGGAGAGACTCAACATTCCTATTGAGTTTAGTAAAATAAACTAATATTCAATAAATAAATAATATTACAAGAAATATAAACATATCCTTAATAGAATGCCAATAGAAGAGGGAAATCCTGGACTGAAGAATAGTTTAAGTGGCCATAAAATATAATTAAGTATTCCGAGGAGACATCTGTGTTGCAGTCGTCCTAGAAAACAACATTCAGCGGTGAAACCAATAAGAAATTTGTGTGAAGGAACGCCAAGCCTGATATTGCTTTTGAAAATAATAAACATCAACCAGAAGTGAACCCGTGGCAGCTGGAAGAATTCAGAATCAGTCAAGTTACATTAGTTTGGTATTTATTTTTTACATGGTTATTTCTCAAAATGAGCCTCTAGGTGGTCTAGTGGCTAACGCGGGCCATTGATGCGCTCGTGGTCCCGGGTTCAATTCCCGGCGGAGGTTCCGTACGGCGTGCAGTCAGCATCGTGAGGCAAACTGAGTAGGCGCTGAGATAACAGCGCCGCCTCCTGGCTGTGAATACCGCAACTAGCGGCTGGTGGCGCGTAGTACTAGCCATACACCGTCACACTAACACAAAAGCCGCGCGGTACGCCTTGGTCCGTAACGGACTGTTGAGCGGAGGTTTATTTTATTTCTCAAAATACTACATACTAACTGTATTTGGTTTGGTTTAAAGAAAAGAAAATATTATATACAATTGTAAATACGATCAAACAGCTTAATAATCATTAATCCTGAGAGAGAGAGTTTCTTTTCATGTACTGCTAAACAAAAAATATAATAAAGGTAGTTACATATCATAATTACAATACCTGTTAAAATAAACGACAGTACAATTAATGACGCATCCAACGTGGTGCAAATACTAAATATATTATATCAGTAAAAAATAAACGCAGTACATAATGGCGCCCATACGTGAAAGCAAAGATTTTCTTTAAACCAGCACCAAATAACATAATTTTGTTAAATTTAATTAGCATAAAAAATTTTTTTCCTTGTAATTAAATTAAGTTAAAGATTGTAAAATGGCTAACAAACCAGAGAAACGATATGAATTAAGGAGTAATAGTGCTGAAGAGGAAGAAACTGAAATGGAAATAATAGTAAGGGATGCCCAAGGGGACCAACCAAAGAAACCAACCCAACCAATGGATGCAAATTTTCAGGAGATGATGAGAATTATAATGGAAGGGTATAACCAAATTAATGAAACATTGTAACAAAATAAGGAAGATTTAAATAAAAAAATTGATAGCAATAATGAAACACTGAATAAACAAATGAAGGAGGATATTGAAAAAATGGACAGTAACCAAGAAGAGTTTAAACATATGAAATTAGATAATGAAAATTTATTAAAACAAAATAAGGAGGAATTAAAGGAGACCATTCAACAACAAATAAATGGGGTGAATAATAAATTAGACCAGCAGAAGTATGAAATTGAGTTAATATTGAAAAATTAAGTGGAAGGGAATGTCAGGCAATTTGCAGAGGTGAAAATGAGTAATGAAAACCAGTCAATAGAAACAACGATAGAAGATGACAAGCAAAATGTAGAAACATTGAATAAGATAACGGAGATAGAAGTAATACCAAACGATCAAATCAGGGAACCAGTAAATCAGAAAATAAAAGGTAGTAAAGAAATAGAAAATAAAAAAGACAAAAGTGTATCGTTATCTGAAAAGAAACATAGCAGAAACAAAGAGAACAATAAGTATGTGGAAAAGAAGACGAAGAAAATAGGTAAAAGAAGTCCCCAGAAACAGAAAAATACACAGGAAGAATTAGATATGATTAGGAGTAGGCTGGTTAATGTACATAATCTCCCAATCGCTAATAACAGAGAAAGAACAGAATTAAAAATCATAATAAAAACTTAAGGAAATTTATAATTAAAACGAATACATCAGAAAAAGAAAGGATAATAAAATATCAGCTATATCATCAATAGTCGATATACCAGTGACATATTTGGTTATTGAACTAGATAATAAAGTCTAAAAGTAGGTGAAGATACCATTGAAAATTTGGTGTTCGAAAAATTGCAATACAGAGTGATCGAAAGATATGTCATTAGGACAGAATTGATTGGAAATTCAATAGTAGGTCTTGAAATGAGTGAAGACTTTGTAGCAGAAAAATCAGAATACAAGGCAGTAGTGATAAAGTTGACAAAGATAGAATTCATACTGAAAACAATAATAGTTCAGGCAAAAAGGACAACTTATGTATTTGACAATGGATGAACTAAAGATGAAAATATGGAAAGAAGGGACTGATTTTCGGGGAATGGACTAAAGCAAACTAATGGAACAAAGATTGGATTAATTATTAATACAAAAAAAAATAATATGGAAGTTATTACAAATAAAAAATTTTATTTTATGAATTAAAAGAAAGGAAAAAATACCCCAAATTTCTAAAATAAGTAAGATCATCTTACTATAAATATTTCAAGAGAAATTATTTTGAACTAATAATCATAAAAGAAGAGAAAGACGGTTAATAACCATAATAATTATTTGTATAACCAGATTAATCAGTATAATAACAATGTTAAAAAAAACATTTAATACTAGTTACTATTTAAGAAGGGTTAGAATGAGTTAGATGAAGATAGAATCTAAAATATTATTGATTGACAGCACCAAGATGGAAATAATACAACATGTAGGTTGAGTAAGGTTAACCAGTTACATGTGAAAGATAGAACATTAATTGAAGTGATAAAACACTAGATGTGAAATAGTCGTAGAATAAAAATGTGAATAGACCTCAAAGAAATAATGTAACAATCCCTGGAATATAAGTTTGTAGCGAAGGAGCTACCTTGTAGGTAATTATTATATGTATTGTGTTGTGATAGTGCAACTTTATTTTTTTCTGGACGGAGATGAAGTTCCTCTGATTTCAGATGATATATTTAGGGAAAACGGCGGAGTAATGGACGCCAGCCAATAGTGCCCCTCCGAATCCGAACCCATGTGTAGTATTTAATGTTAGGGAATTTTGGTATTTTAGGGATGATACAAACGACGAGGTAAAGAAATAAAAAATAAATATGACAATATGACTCGAGGTGTGAAAAGTATGAATAATCAGTATCAAGTTTTAGGTGCTAAGTTACTATATAATATTTGTAAAAAAATCAAGTTAGCCCATGTCAGGTATGAGGGAAGGTGGATAAATCATCAAGCAGTGAGAGCGTTAGAGCAAGTTTAGTTGACATTTGTGGACCATTCTCAACTAGTGGTAGGAAACATATTAAAAATATACTGATTATCATGGACAGTTATTAGGTTTACAAAGCATATCACATTATTAAAGCTGATACACATATTGTAATAAAAATAATTAAAATAAAAAAGATAATTCTGAAATGAAGAACGAATGAAATTAATGACCAGGATCGGGAATGTGAGGTTTAAAAGAAAGATAATGTTTTAGTCATGTTTTTGAGTTTTTTAGCCATGAAATTAGGCACAATTATTATCTGTTATTTATTATTTTGATGTAAAACCAGTTGGTTTAATTAATGTTGTTTTAAGTCATAAATAAGTGTTTAAGATATCGTGATTCATGATAATGATGAACCATATTTGTAATATTAATAAAAGAAAAAACCAATTTGTTAAAAGAATTTTGTGAGGTACAAATAACTTAATTAATCAGATGTTTTAAATATTAAGATTAGACTATGTTGGTTATTTCAAAATTTCTTCTAAAATTGTATCTGAAATTATGAAATAAGGGAAGGTATTATGTACTGCTGTTAAAATGCAACACAGTACATAATAGGGAAATAATAAATTTTAAAAGAGAAAAGATACAAATTTAATATTAAATGGAACATATGTTTGAAAATGTAAACAAAAACATTGGGACTATCGACTCACCCAGTCAACATAGAGGTCGATTCCCATATGATATAAAACAATATTAAGTTATATGTTCTGAAAAGAATATATGAAATTGGAATGAATGTTATAATAAGAGTAAATAGTAATAAAATTATAATTTAATAAATACCAACTAGAATTACGAATATTAGAGATAAAATAAAGATGTTTAATAAGAAATAGAAAAGTGATATATGTTTTTAATAGGTATATGATAAACAGATGTAATGAAAGTAGGGAATTATCAAAGTGGCAAATTTGTAAATTGTTAAAGATTGTATTGTATAGAGATGAAAGGAAATGTTTTTAGTCTAAAAATATATCTAATAAGAGTAACATGAAGATTCTAAATTCATATCTAAGAAAAGTAACATCGTTAGTCTTGAATTATATGGAATAAGAGTAGCATGAAGAGTTTAAATTCATAAAATAAAATTTGTACATCATCAAATTTAATGTCATATGTAAAAGAAAATACAGTAAAGGAATGTAATTTGTTATACCAGAGTTTTGATTATAAAGTTAATAAAGTAAACAATCAGGAGGAGAGACTCAACATTCCTATTGAGTTTAGTAAAATAAACTAATATTCAATAAATAAATAATATTACAAGAAATATAAACATATCCTTAATAGAATGCCAATAGAAGAGGGAAATCCTGGACTGAAGAATAGTTTAAGTGGCCATAAAATATAATTAAGTATTCCGAGGAGACATCTGTGTTGCAGTCGTCCTAGAAAACAACATTCAGCGGTGAAACCAATAAGAAATTTGTGTGAAGGAACGCCAAGCCTGATATTGCTTTTGAAAATAATAAACATCAACCAGAAGTGAACCCGTGGCAGCTGGAAGAATTCAGAATCAGTCAAGTTACATTAGTTTGGTATTTATTTTTTACATGGTTATTTCTCAAAATGAGCCTCTAGGTGGTCTAGTGGCTAACGCGGGCCATTGATGCGCTCGTGGTCCCGGGTTCAATTCCCGGCGGAGGTTCCGTACGGCGTGCAGTCAGCATCGTGAGGCAAACTGAGTAGGCGCTGAGATAACAGCGCCGCCTCCTGGCTGTGAATACCGCAACTAGCGGCTGGTGGCGCGTAGTACTAGCCATACACCGTCACACTAACACAAAAGCCGCGCGGTACGCCTTGGTCCGTAACGGACTGTTGAGCGGAGGTTTATTTTATTTCTCAAAATACTACATACTAACTGTATTTGGTTTGGTTTAAAGAAAAGAAAATATTATATACAATTGTAAATACGATCAAACAGCTTAATAATCATTAATCCTGAGAGAGAGAGTTTCTTTTCATGTACTGCTAAACAAAAAATATAATAAAGGTAGTTACATATCATAATTACAATACCTGTTAAAATAAACGACAGTACAATTAATGACGCATCCAACGTGGTGCAAATACTAAATATATTATATCAGTAAAAAATAATCGCAGTACATAATGGCGCCCATACGTGAAAGCAAAGATTTTCTTTAAAACAGCACCAAATAACATAATTTTGTTAAATTTAATTAGCATAAAAAATTTTTTTCCTTGTAATTAAATTAAGTTAAAGATTGTAAAATGGCTAACAAACCAGAGAAACGATATGAATTAAGGAGTAATAGTGCTGAAGAGGAAGAAACTGAAATGGAAATAATAGTAAGGGATGCCCAAGGGGACCAACCAAAGAAACCAACCCAACCAATGGATGCAAATTTTCAGGAGATGATGAGAATTATAATGGAAGGGTATAACCAAATTAATGAAACATTGTAACAAAATAAGGAAGATTTAAATAAAACAATTGATAGCAATAATGAAACACTGAATAAACAAATGAAGGAGGATATTGAAAAAATGGACAGTAACCAAGAAGAGTTTAAACATATGAAATTAGATAATGAAAATTTATTAAAACAAAATAAGGAGGAATTAAAGGAGACCATTCAACAACAAATAAATGGGGTGAATAATAAATTAGACCAGCAGAAGTATGAAATTGAGTTAATATTGAAAAATTAAGTGGAAGGGAATGTCAGGCAATTTGCAGAGGTGAAAATGAGTAATGAAAACCAGTCAATAGAAACAACGATAGAAGATGACAAGCAAAATGTAGAAACATTGAATAAGATAACGGAGATAGAAGTAATACCAAACGATCAAATCAGGGAACCAGTAAATCAGAAAATAAAAGGTAGTAAAGAAATAGAAAATAAAAAAGACAAAAGTGTATCGTTATCTGAAAAGAAACATAGCAGAAACAAAGAGAACAATAAGTATGTGGAAAAGAAGACGAAGAAAATAGGTAAAAGAAGTCCCCAGAAACAGAAAAATAGACAGGAAGAATTAGATATGATTAGGAGTAGGCTGGTTAATGTACATAATCTCCCAATCGCTAATAACAGAGAAAGAACAGAATTAAAAAATCATAATAAAAACTTAAGGAAATTTATAATTAAAACGAATACATCAGAAAAAGAAAGGGATAATAAAATATCAGCTATATCATCAATAGTCGATATACCAGTGACATATTTGGTTATTGAACTAGATAATAAAGTGTAAAAGTAGGTGAAGATACCATTGAAAATTTGGTGTTCGAAAAATTGCAATACAGAGTGATCGAAAGATATGTCATTAGGACAGAATTGATTGGAAATTCAATAGTAGGTCTTGAAATGAGTGAAGACTTTGTAGCAGAAAAATCGGAATACAAGGTAGTAGTGATAAAGTTGACAAAGATAGAATTCATACTGAAAACAATAATAGTTCGGGCAAAAAGGACAACTTATGTATTTGACAATGGATGAACTAAAGATGAAAATATGGAAAGAAGGGACTGATTTTCGGGGAATGGACTAAAACAAACTAATGGAACAAAGATTGGATTAATTATAAAGACAAATAACGTAATATGGAAGTTATTACAAATAAAAAATTTTATTTTATGAATTAAAAGAAAGGAAAAAATACCCCAAATTTCTAAAATAAGTAAGATCATCTTACTATAAATATTTCAAGAGAAATTATTTTGAACTAATAATCATAAAAGAAGAGAAAGACGGTTAATAACCATAATAATTATTTGTATAACCAGATTAATCAGTATAATTACAATGATAAAAAAAAACAATTAATACTAGTTACTATTTAAGAAGGGTTAGAATGAGTTAGATGAAGATAGAATCTAAAATATTATTGATTGACAGCACCAATATGGAAATAATACAACATGTAGGTTGAGTAAGGTTAACCAGTTACATGTGAAAGATAGAACATTAATTGAAGTGATAAAACACTAGATGTGAAATAGTCGTAGAATAAAAATGTGAATAGACCTCAAAGAAATAATGTAACAATCCCTGGAATATAAGTTTGTAGCGAAGGAGCTACCTTGTAGGTAATTATTATATGTATTGTGTTGTGATAGTGCAACTTTATTTTTTTCTGGACGGAGATGAAGTTCCTCTGATTTCAGATGATATATTTAGGGAAAACGGCGGAGTAATGGACGCCAGCCAATAGTGCCCCTCCGAATCCGAACCCATGTGTAGTATTTAATGTTAGGGAATTTTGGTATTTTAGGGATGATACAAACGACGAGGTAAAGAAATAAAAAATAAATATGACAATATGACTCGAGGTGTGAAAAGTATGAATAATCAATATCAAGTTTCAGGTGCTAAGTTACTATATAATATTTGTAAAAAAATCAAGTTAGCCCATGTCAGGTATGAGGGAAGGTGGATAAATCATCAAGCAGTGAGAGCGTTAGAGCAAGTTTAGTTGATATTTGTGGACCATTCTCAACTAGTGGTAGGAAACATATTAAAAATATACTGATTATCATGGACAGTTATTAGGTTTACAAAGCATATCACATTATTAAAGCTGATACACATATTGTAATAAAAATAATTAAAATAAAAAAGATAATTCTGAAATGAAGAACGAATGAAATTAATGACCAGGATCGGGAAGGTGAGGTTTAAAAGAAAGATAATGTTTTAGTCATGTTTTTGAGTTTTTTAGCCATGAAATTAGGCACAATTATTATTTGTTATTTATTATTTTGATGTAAAACCAGTTGGTTTAATTAATGTTGTTTTAAGTCATAAATAAGTGTTTAAGATATCGTGATTCATGATAATGATGAACCATATTTGTAATATTAATAAAAGAAAAAACCAATTTGTTAAAAGAATTTTGTGAGGTACAAATAACTTAATTAATCAGATGTTTTAAATATTAAGATTAGACTATGTTGGTTATTTCAAAATTTCATCTAAAATTGTATCTGAAATTATGAAATAAGGGAAGGTATTATGTACTGCTGTTAAAATGCAACACGGTACATAATAGGGAAATAATAAATTTTAAAAGAGAAAAGATACAAATTTAATATTAAATGGAACATATGTTTCAAAATGTAAACAAAAACATTGGGACTATCGACTCACCCAGTCAACATAGAGGTCGATTCCCATATGATATAAAACAATATTAAGTTATATGTTCTGAAAAGAATATATGAAATTGGAATGAATGTTATAATAAGAGTAAATAGTAATAAAATTATAATTTAATAAATACCAACTAGAATTACGAATATTAGAGATAAAATAAAGATGTTTAATAAGAAATAGAAAAGTGATATATGTTTTTAATAGGTATATGATAAACAGATGTAATGAAAGTAGGGAATTATCAAAGTGGCAAATTTGTAAATTGTTAAAGATTGTATTGTATAGAGATGAAAGGAAATGTTTTTAGTCTAAAAATATATCTAATAAGAGTAACATGAAGAGTCTAAATTCATATCTAAGAAAAGTTACAACGTTAGTCTTGAATTATATGGAATAAGAGTAGCATGAAGAGTTTAAATTCATAAAATAAAATTTTTACATCATCAAATTTAATGTCATATGTAAAAGAAAATACAGTAAAGGAATATAATTTTTTATACCAGAGTTTTGATTATAAAGTTAATAAAGTAAACAATCAGGAGGAGAGATTCAACATTCCTATTGAGTTTAGTAAAATAAACTAATATTCAATAAATAAATAATATTACAAGAAATATAAACATATCCTTAAAAGAATGCCAATAGAAGAGGGAAATCCTGGACTGAAGAATAGTTTAAGTGGCCATAAAATATAATTAAGTATTCCGAGGAGACATCTGTGTTGCAGTCGTCCTAGAAAACAACATTCAGCGGTGAAACCAATAAGAAATTTGTGTGAAGGAACGCCAAGCCTGATATTGCTTTTGAAAATAATAAACGTCAACCAGAAGTGAACCCGTGGCAGCTGGAAGAATTCAGAATCAGTCAAGTTACATTAGTTTGGTATTTATTTTTTACATGGTTATTTCTCAAAATGAGCCTCCAGGTGGTCTAGTGGCTAACGCGGGCGATTGATGCGCTCGTGGTCCCGGGTTCAATTCCCGGCGGAGGTTCCGTACGGCGTGCAGTCAGCGTCGTGAGGCAAACTGAGTAGGCGCTGAGATAACAGCGCCGCCTCCTGGCTGTGAATACCGCAACTAGCGGCTGGTGGTGCGTAGTACTAGCCATACACCGTCACACTAACACAAAAGCCGCGCGGTACGCCTTGGTCCGTAACGGACTGTTGAGCGGAGGTTTATTTTATTTCTCAAAATACTACATACTAACTGTATTTGGTTTGGTTTAAAGAAAAGAAAATATTATATACAATTGTAAATACGATCAAACAGCTTAATAATCATTAATCCTGAGAGAGAGAGTTTCTTTTCATGTACTGATAAACAAAAAATATAATAAAGGTAGTTACATATCATAATTACAATACCTGTTAAAATAAACGACAGTACAATTAATGACGCATCCAACGTGGTGCAAATACTAAATATATTATATCAGTAAAAAATAAACGCAGTACATAATGGCGCCCATACGTGAAATCAAAGATTTTCTTTAAACCAGCACCAAATAACATAATTTTGTTAAATTTAATTAGCATAAAAAATTTTTTTCCTTGTAATTAAATTAAGTTAAAGATTGTAAAATGGCTAACAAACCAGAGAAACGATATGAATTAAGGAGTAATAGTGCTGAAGAGGAAGAAACTGAAATGGAAATAATAGTAAGGGATGCCCAAGGGGACCAACCAAAGAAACCAACCCAACCAATGGATGCAAATTTTCAGGAGATGATGAGAATTATAATGGAAGGGTATAACCAAATTAATGAAACATTGTAACAAAATAAGGAAGATTTAAATAAAAAAATTGATAGCAATAATGAAACACTGAATAAACAAATGAAGGAGGATATTGAAAAAATGGACAGTAACCAAGAAGAGTTTAAACATATGAAATTAGATAATGAAAATTTATTAAAACAAAATAAGGAGGAATTAAAGGAGACCATTCAACAACAAATAAATGGGGTGAATAATAAATTAGACCAGCAGAAGGATGAAATTGAGTTAATATTGAAAAATTATGAGGAAGGGAATGTCAGGCAATTTGCAGAGGTGAAAATGAGTAATGAAAACCAGTCAATAGAAACAACGATAGAAGATGACAAGCAAAATGTAGAAACATTGAATAAGATAACGGAGATAGAAGTAATACCAAACGATCAAATCAGGGAACCAGTAAATCAGATAATAAAAGGTAGTAAAGAAATAGAAAATAAAAAAGACAAAAGTGTATTGTTATCTGAAAAGAAACAAAGAGAACAATAAGTATGTGGAAAGAAGACGAAGAAAATAGGTAAAAGAAGTCCCCAGAAACAGAAAAATACACATGAAAAATTAGGTATGATTAGGAGTAGGCTGGTTAATGTACATAATCTCCCAATCGATAATAACAGAGAAAGAACAGAATTAAAAAATCATAATAAAAACTTAAGTAAATTTATAATTAAAACGAATACATCAGAAATAGAAAGGGATAATAAAATATCAGCTATATCATCAATAGTCGATATACCAGTGACATATTTGGTTATTGAACTAGATAATAAAGTCTAAAAGTAGGTGAAGATACCATTGAAAATTTGGTGTTCGAAAAACTGCAATACAGAGTGATCGAAAGATATGTCATTAGGACAGAATTGATTGGAAATTCAATAGTAGGTCTTGAAATGAGTGAAGACTTTGTAGCAGAAAAATCGGAATACAAGGTAGTAGTGATAAAGTTGACAAAGATAGAATTCATACTGAAAACAATAATAGTTCAGGCAAAAAGGACAACTTATGTATTTGACAATGGATGAACTAAAGATGAAAATATGGAAAGAAGGGACTGATTTTTGGGGAATGGACTAAAACAAACTAATGGAACAAAGATTGGATTAATTATAAAGACAAATAACATAATATGGAAGTTATTACAAATAAAAAATTTTATTTTATGAATTAAAAGAAAGGAAAAAATACCCCAAATTTCTAAAATAAGTAAGATCATCTTACTATAAATATTTCAAGAGAAATTATTTTGAACTAATAATCATAAAAGAAGAGAAAGACGGTTAATAACCATAATAATTATTTGTATAACCAGATTAATCAGTATAATAACAATGTTAAAAAAAACATTTAATACTAGTTACTATTTAAGAAGGGTTAGAATGAGTTAGATGAAGATAGAATCTAAAATATTATTGATTGACAGCACCAAGATGGAAATAATACAACATGTAGGTTGAGTAAGGTTAACCAGTTACATGTGAAAGATAGAACATTAATTGAAGTGATAAAACACTAGATGTGAAATAGTCGTAGAATAAAAATGTGAATAGACCTCAAAGAAATAATGTAACAATCCCTGGAATATAAGTTTGTAGCGAAGGAGCTACCTTGTAGGTAATTATTATATGTATTGTGTTGTGATAGTGCAACTTTATTTTTTTCTGGACGGAGATGAAGTTCCTCTGATTTCAGATGATATATTTAGGGAAAACGGCGGAGTAATGGACGCCAGCCAATAGTGCCCCTCCGAATCCGAACCCATGTGTAGTATTTAATGTTAGGGAATTTTGGTATTTTAGGGATGATACAAACGACGAGGTAAAGAAATAAAAAATAAATATGACAATATGACTCGAGGTGTGAAAAGTATGAATAATCAGTATCAAGTTTTAGGTGCTAAGTTACTATATAATATTTGTAAAAAAATCAAGTTAGCCCATGTCAGGTATGAGGGAAGGTGGATAAATCATCAAGCAGTGAGAGCGTTAGAGCAAGTTTAGTTGACATTTGTGGACCATTCTCAACTAGTGGTAGGAAACATATTAAAAATATACTGATTATCATGGACAGTTATTAGGTTTACAAAGCATATCACATTATTAAAGCTGATACACATATTGTAATAAAAATAATTAAAATAAAAAAGATAATTCTGAAATGAAGAACGAATGAAATTAATGACCAGGATCGGGAATGTGAGGTTTAAAAGAAAGATAATGTTTTAGTCATGTTTTTGAGTTTTTTAGCCATGAAATTAGGCACAATTATTATCTGTTATTTATTATTTTGATGTAAAACCAGTTGGTTTAATTAATGTTGTTTTAAGTCATAAATAAGTGTTTAAGATATCGTGATTCATGATAATGATGAACCATATTTGTAATATTAATAAAAGAAAAAACCAATTTGTTAAAAGAATTTTGTGAGGTACAAATAACTAATTAATCAGATGTTTTAAATATTAAGATTAGACTATGTTGGTTATTTCAAAATTTCATCTAAAATTGTATCTGAAATTATGAAATAAGGGAAGGTATTATGTACTGCTGTTAAAATGCAACACAGTACATAAATAGGGAAATAATAAATTTTAAAAGAGAAAAGATACAAATTTAATATTAAATGGAACATATGTTTCAAAATGTAAACAAAAACATTGGGACTATAGACTCACCCAGACAACATAGAGGTCGATTCCCATATGATATAAAACAATATTAAGTTATATGTTCTGAAAAGAATATATGAAATTGGAATGAATGTTATAATAAGAGTAAATAGTAATAAAATTATAATTTAATAAATACCAACTAGAATTACGAATATTAGAGATAAAATAAAGATGTTTAATAAGAAATAGAAAAGTGATATATGTTTTTAATAGGTATATGATAAACAGATGTAATGAAAGTAGGGAATTATCAAAGTGGCAAATTTGTAAATTGTTAAAGATTGTATTGTATAGAGATGAAAGGAAATGTTTTTAGTCTAAAAATATATCTAATAAGAGTAACATGAAGAGTCTAAATTCATATCTAAGAAAAGTAACATCGTTAGTCTTGAATTATATGGAATAAGAGTAGCATGAAGAGTTTAAATTCATAAAATAAAACTTGTACATCATCAAATTTAATGTCATATGTAAAAGAAAATACAGTAAAGGAATGTAATTGTTATACCAGAGTTTTGATTATAAAGTTAATAAAGTAAACAATCAGGAGGAGAGATTCAACATTCCTATTGAGTTTAGTAAAATAAACTAATATTCAATAAATAAATAATATTACAAGAAATATAAACATATCCTTAATAGAATGCCAATAGAAGAGGGAAATCCTGGACTGAAGAATAGTTTAAGTGCCCATAAAATATAATTAAGTATTCCGAGGAGACATCTGTGTTGCAGTCGTCCTAGAAAACAACATTCAGCGGTGAAACCAATAAGAAATTTGTGTGAAGGAACGCCAAGCCTGATATTGCTTTTGAAAATAATAAACATCAACCAGAAGTGAACCCGTGGCAGCTGGAAGAATTCAGAATCAGTCAAGTTACATTAGATTGGTATTTATTTTTTACATGGTTATTTCTCAAAATGAGCCTCCAGGTGGTCTAGTGGCTAACGCGGGCGATTGATGCGCTCGTGGTCCCGGGTTCAATTCCCGGCGGAGGTTCCATACGGCGTGCAGTCAGCGTCGTGAGGCAAACTGAGTAGGCGCTGAGATAACAGCGCCGCCTCCTGGCTGTGAATACCGCAACTAGCGGCTGGTGGCGCGTAGTACTAGCCATACACCGTCACACTAACACAAAAGCCGCGCGGTACGCCTTGGTCCGTAACGGACTGTTGAGCGGAGGTTTATTTTATTTCTCAAAATACTACATACTAACTGTATTTGGTTTGGTTTAAAGAAAAGAAAATATTATATACAATTGTAAATACGATGAAACAGCTTAATAATCATTAATCCTGAGAGAGAGAGTTTCTTTTCATGTACTGCTAAACAAAAAATATAATAAAGGTAGTTACATATCATAATTACAATACCTGTTAAAATAAACGACAGTACAATTAATGACGCATCCAACGTGGTGCAAATACTAAATATATTATATCAGTAAAAAATAAAAGCAGTACATAATGGCGCCCATACGTGAAAGCAAAGATTTTCTTTAAACCAGCACCAAATAACATAATTTTGTTAAATTTAATTAGCATAAAAAATTTTTTTCCTTGTAATTAAATTAAGTTAAAGATTGTAAAATGGCTAACAAACCAGAGAAACAATATGAATTAAGGAGTAATAGTGCTGAAGAGGAAGAAACTGAAATGGAAATAATAGTAAGGGATGCCCAAGGGGACCAACCAAAGAAACCAACCCAACCAATGGATGCAAATTTTCAGGAGATGATGAGAATTATAATGGAAGGGTATAACCAAATTAATGATACATTGTAACAAAATAAGGAAGATTTAAATAAAAAAATTGATAGCAATAATGAAACACTGAATAAACAAATGAAGGAGGATATTGAAAAAATGGACAGTAACCAAGAAGAGTTTAAACATATGAAATTAGATAATGAAAATTTATTAAAACAAAATAAGGAGGAATTAAAGGAGACCATTCAACAACAAATAAATGGGGTGAATAATAAATTAGACCAGCAGAAGTATGAAATTGAGTTAATATTGAAAAATTAAGTGGAAGGGAATGTCAGGCAATTTGCAGAGGTGAAAATGAGTAATGAAAACCAGTCAATAGAAACAACGATAGAAGATGACAAGCAAAATGTAGAAACATTGAATAAGATAACGGAGATAGAAGTAATACCAAACGATCAAATCAGGGAACCAGTAAATCAGAAAATAAAAGGTAGTAAAGAAATAGAAAATAAAAAAGACAAAAGTGTATCGTTATCTGAAAAGAAACATAGCAGAAACAAAGAGAACAATAAGTATGTGGAAAAGAAGACGAAGAAAATAGGTAAAAGAAGTCCCCAGAAACAGAAAAATACACAGGAAGAATTAGATATGATTAGGAGTAGGCTGGTTAATGTACATAATCTCCCAATCGCTAATAACAGAGAAAGAACAGAATTAAAAAATCATAATAAAAACTTAAGGAAATTTATAATTAAAACGAATACATCAGAAAAAGAAAGGGATAATAAAATATCAGCTATATCATCAATAGTCGATATACCAGTGACATATTTGGTTATTGAACTAGATAATAAAGTCTAAAAGTAGGTGAAGATACCATTGAAAATTTGGTGTTCGAAAAATTGCAATACAGAGTGATCGAAAGATATGTCATTAGGACAGAATTGATTGGAAATTCAATAGTAGGTCTTGAAATGAGTGAAGACTTTGTAGCAGAAAAATCAGAATACAAGGTAGTAGTGATAAAGTTGACAAAGATAGAATTCATACTGAAAACAATAATAGTTCAGGCAAAAAGGACAACTTATGTATTTGACAATGGATGAACTAAAGATGAAAATATGGAAAGAAGGGACTGATTTTCGGGGAATGGACTAAAGCAAACTAATGGAACAAAGATTGGATTAATTATTAATACAAAAAAAAATAATATGGAAGTTATTACAAATAAAAAATTTTATTTTATGAATTAAAAGAAAGGAAAAAATACCCCAAATTTCTAAAATAAGTAAGATCATCTTACTATAAATATTTCAAGAGAAATTATTTTGAACTAATAATCATAAAAGAAGAGAAAGACGGTTAATAACCATAATAATTATTTGTATAACCAGATTAATCAGTATAATAACAATGATAAAAAAAAAAATTAATACTAGTTACTATTTAAGAAGGGTTAGAATGAGTTAGATGAAGATAGAATCTAAAATATTATTGATTGACAGCACCAAGATGGAAATAATACAACATGTAGGTTGAGTAAGGTTAACCAGTTACATGTGAAAGATAGAACATTAATTGAAGTGATAAAACACTAGATGTGAAATAGTCGTAGAATAAAAATGTGAATAGACCTCAAAGAAATAATGTAACAATCCCTGGAATATTAGTTTGTAGCGAAGGAGCTACCTTGTAGGTAATTATTATATGTATTGTGTTGTGATAGTGCAACTTTATTTTTTTCTGGACAGAGATGAAGTTCCTCTGATTTGAGATGATATATTTAGGGAAAACGGCGGAGTAATGGACGCCAGCCAATAGTGCCCCTCCGAATCCGAACCCATGTGTAGTATTTAATGTTAGGGAATTTTGGTATTTTAGGGATGATACAAACGACGAGGTAAAGAAATAAAAAATAAATATGACAATATGACTCGAGGTGTGAAAAGTATGAATAATCAGTATCAAGTTTTAGGTGCTAAGTTACTATATAATATTTGTAAAAAAATCAAGTTAGCCCATGTCAGGTATGAGGGAAGGTGGATAAATCATCAAGCAGTGAGAGCGTTAGAGCAAGGTTAGTTGACATTTGTGGACCATTCTCAACTAGTGGTAGGAAACATATTAAAAATATACTGATTATCATGGACAGTTATTAGGTTTACAAAGCATATCACATTATTAAAGCTGATACACATATTGTAATAAAAATAATTAAAATAAAAAAGATAATTCTGAAATGAAGAACGAATGAAATTAATGACCAGGATCGGGAAGGTGAGGTTTAAAAGAAAGATAATGTTTTAGTCATGTTTTTGAGTTTTTTAGCCATGAAATTAGGCACAATTATTATTTGTTATTTATTATTTTGATGTAAAACCGGTTGGTTTAATTAATGTTGTTTTAAGTCATAAATAAGTGTTTAAGATATCGTGATTCATGATAATGATGAACCATATTTGTAATATTAAGAAAAGAAAAAACCAATTTGTTAAAAGAATTTTGTGAGGTACAAATAACTAATTAATCAGATGTTTTAAATATTAAGATTAGACTATGTTGGTTATTTCAAAATTTCATCTAAAATTGTATCTGAAATTATGAAATAAGGGAAGGTATTATGTACTGCTGTTAAAATGCAACACAGTACATAATAGGGAAATAATAAATTTTAAAAGAGAAAAGATACAAATTTAATATTAAATGGAACATATGTTTCAAAATGTAAACAAAAACATTGGGACTATAGACTCACCCAGACAACATAGAGGTCGATTCCCATATGATATAAAACAATATTAAGTTATATGTTCTGAAAAGAATATATGAAATTGGAATGAATGTTATAATAAGAGTAAATAGTAATAAAATTATAATTTAATAAATACCAACTAGAATTACGAATATTAGAGATAAAATAAAGATGTTTAATAAGAAATAGAAAAGTGATATATGTTTTTAATAGGTATATGATAAACAGATGTAATGAAAGTAGGGAATTATCAAAGTGGCAAATTTGTAAATTGTTAAAGATTGTATTGTATAGAGATGAAAGGAAATGTTTTTAGTCTAAAAATATATCTAATAAGAGTAACATGAAGAGTCTAAATTCATATCTAAGAAAAGTAACATCGTTAGTCTTGAATTATATGGAATAAGAGTAGCATGAAGAGTTTAAATTCATAAAATAAAATTTGTACATCATCAAATTTAATGTCATATGTAAAAGAAAATACAGTAAAGGAATGTAATTGTTATACCAGAGTTTTGATTATAAAGTTAATAAAGTAAACAATCAGGAGGAGAGATTCAACATTCCTATTGAGTTTAGTAAAATAAACTAATATTCAATAAATAAATAATATTACAAGAAATATAAACATATCCTTAATAGAATGCCAATAGAAGAGGGAAATCCTGGACTGAAGAATAGTTTAAGTGCCCATAAAATATAATTAAGTATTCCGAGGAGACATCTGTGTTGCAGTCGTCCTAGAAAACAACATTCAGCGGTGAAACCAATAAGAAATTTGTGTGAAGGAACGCCAAGCCTGATATTGCTTTTGAAAATAATAAACATCAACCAGAAGTGAACCCGTGGCAGCTGGAAGAATTCAGAATCAGTCAAGTTACATTAGATTGGTATTTATTTTTTACATGGTTATTTCTCAAAATGAGCCTCCAGGTGGTCTAGTGGCTAACGCGGGCGATTGATGCGCTCGTGGTCCCGGGTTCAATTCCCGGCGGAGGTTCCATACGGCGTGCAGTCAGCGTCGTGAGGCAAACTGAGTAGGCGCTGAGATAACAGCGCCGCCTCCTGGCTGTGAATACCGCAACTAGCGGCTGGTGGCGCGTAGTACTAGCCATACACCGTCACACTAACACAAAAGCCGCGCGGTACGCCTTGGTCCGTAACGGACTGTTGAGCGGAGGTTTATTTTATTTCTCAAAATACTACATACTAACTGTATTTGGTTTGGTTTAAAGAAAAGAAAATATTATATACAATTGTAAATACGATCAAACAGCTTAATAATCATTAATCCTGAGAGAGAGAGTTTCTTTTCATGTACTGCTAAACAAAAAATATAATAAAGGTAGTTACATATCATAATTACAATACCTGTTAAAATAAACGACAGTACAATTAATGACGCATCCAACGTGGTGCAAATACTAAATATATTATATCAGTAAAAAATAAAAGCAGTACATAATGGCGCCCATACGTGAAAGCAAAGATTTTCTTTAAACCAGCACCAAATAACATAATTTTGTTAAATTTAATTAGCATAAAAAATTTTTTTCCTTGTAATTAAATTAAGTTAAAGATTGTAAAATGGCTAACAAACCAGAGAAACAATATGAATTAAGGAGTAATAGTGCTGAAGAGGAAGAAACTGAAATGGAAATAATAGTAAGGGATGCCCAAGGGGACCAACCAAAGAAACCAACCCAACCAATGGATGCAAATTTTCAGGAGATGATGAGAATTATAATGGAAGGGTATAACCAAATTAATGATACATTGTAACAAAATAAGGAAGATTTAAATAAAAAAATTGATAGCAATAATGAAACACTGAATAAACAAATGAAGGAGGATATTGAAAAAATGAACAAGAAAATGGACAGTAACCAAGAAGAGTTGAAACATATGAAATTAGATAATGAAAATTTATTAAAACAAAATAAGTAGGAATTGAAGGAGACCATTCAACAACTAATAAATGGGGTGAATAATAAATTAGACCAGCAGAAGGATGAAATTGAGTTAATATTGAAAAATTATGAGGAAGGGAATGTCAGGCAATTTGCAGAGGTGAAAATGAGTAATGAAAACCAGTCAATAGAAGCAACGATAGAAGATGACAAGCAAAATGTAGAAACATTGAATAAGATAACGGAGATAGAAGTAATACCAAACGATCAAATCAGGGAACCAGTAAATCAGAAAATAAAAGGTAGTAAAGAAATAGAAAATAAAAAAGACAAAAGTGTATTGTTATCTGAAAAGAAACATAGCAGAAACAAAGAGAACAATAAGTATGTGGAAAAGAAGACGAAGAAAATAGGTAAAAGAAGTCCCCAGAAACAGAAAAATACACAGGAAGAATTAGATATGATTAGGAGTAGGCTGGTTAATGTTGTAACGCAACAGAAATGCCAGCATTCATGTTACATAAAAATAAGGTTCACCGAATAATAAATAAGTCAATGTTTAACACCATAATAGAACAAAGATCCTATAATTACAAAGATAATCATAGATAAAATTAAATAAGGATGCAAGGTAGTGTTAACAAGAATAAACGAACCTGTAAGTTAAATAATAGCTGATGATATATGTTGAATGAAAAGCAAACAAACAATGAAACAATGCTTTAATTTATAGTAATAACAAATAAGAATTTTGAGTTAAGAAGTATTATTTTATGACAACAAATGTTATGATAAAGTTTATGTTATGTTATACCAAATATGTGTTGAGTTAATGAAAGATAATGAAACAAGTTGTATTATTCAATGACTGTTGTAGAATGAAGTGTGAAGCAGTTAATCAATGTTCATAGATTCGAATTTTGTTATATGTGATCAATAGATCAAGATAAAATTGTTATTAGATATAGAAAAATAATTGTTTATATAAATGTTAATAGTTAAGATTTGATTGTATGTATGAATTTATGTAAAAGGGGCTATAGATATTTAATAGCTATAAACACAGGTAGATCAGTTTACAATAAAAGGCCTAACAGCCAAACTACTATATAAACACTCATAACATAAAGATTAGGTACATCAATTAATAATAATTAATAAATACGATTTGAAGAGCTAGAAAAAACATTAAATTGATAATAATATATAATAAAATTTATACAAATTATGATAATACCATAATGCCATGAGATCGATTAGTAACATATAATATCGAAAGTGGATTAAATATAAAAAAAGGAAAAAGACCGGCTTATATAAAAAAACCAGCAGAATATGTGTAGAAAATAATAAACCAACTATCGGTAAAGTTACATTCCAATAGGATAGCAAATTGATAAAGAATAGACAAAAAATATATGAAATAAACACTATATATTTAAAACATGTGGAAGGAAGGAATTATGTGTTGCTAGGGACGACAAAAAGGAGAAGAAGTTGTTGATTTTGACAAGAATTGCGTGGATGAACTAAATGTGATGAGATTAAAAAACCCAAGAATAATCTATTTAATCGTAATATTCGAAATTACCAGATACGATTATAAAAATACAAAATTTTAATGACAATATTTATGTCTATCACCAATACAGATTAACCAAATAACAATACAATATGAGATCATAATAGAGAGTAAATAACTGAAGTCTACAAGAAAGAACTTGAACTGTCCCATATCCGAAGGGAATTGATGAGATATTAATCAAATAGAAAGAATTAACAGTAACACAATTAATAATATTCACTACACTAGAAATTATAACCTTCCAATTACACGGAACAACACTAATTGCTTCAACCGAAAGAAGAACTTATTTGGATCCTGGCGTTCCAGAAGAAACATCAATCGGGCTGTAAATCAATCCAGAAAGCTGTATTCCGAAGTGGACAGGACAAGAATTACTTTTATTAAACCGAAGAAAGAAAACCGTACTGCATAATCGTCCAGAACAGTAAATTTAGCGATCAACCGCCTACACGATTTGCTTCGTTCGAGTCTGGTAAATTATATTATAATAATCATACTAACTACACAACACTTCAAATTTGTAAATCTTGCATTCTTATCTATGTATTTTTAATCTTCCCCACAGTTACAAGAACCTTCACACCCTGAATTAAAATAATTACAAATCAAAACACACTATATAAATAAATTTAAATAAAGGATTAGAATAATCAACAATCGATTCATGAAGTCTGTAGTCCAAGCATGTGTTAATTAGAACATATCTTATCCAATGTGAATTAAGTAAACAAATAAAGAACCTTTATATATTTGTAAAATCTTGTTATTTGGAGTATGGTTTAATGAGCTGGGAACAAAAACGTAACTGAATAAGTATAGAATAATTGGTTAAGATAAACATCGAAATAACCTATAAGTTTCGTTGAGCCGATACTACAGCGCTTATAGCGGAATTATCTGACACCAAAGAGGGAGCGTAAAAATACAAAATTAGACATAACTCTCTTCAAGGTATAATAGGGTTGGATGAAATTGTAGAATAACGCTTAAGTTGTTTAAGTTTTAGGCACACTAACACTGATATTTCTTAAAGAGATAAGTTACTATTAATTAATTACATCAATATAGCCCACAACTCCAAATATCTCCGAGATTTACATAATTAAAGTATTTCAAAACAAATTGACAAACCCAACAGTGGGGTTTAAAGGAGAAGGATACCGTTCCGTAACAATGTACATAATCTCCCAATCGCTAATAACAGAGAAAGAACAGAATTAAAAAATCATAATAAAAACTTAAGGAAATTTATAATTAAAACGAATACATCAGAAAAAGAAAGGGATAATAAAGTATCAGCTATATCATCAATAGTTGATATACCAGTGACATATTTGGTTAATGAACTAGATAATAAAGTGTAAAAGTAGGCGAAGATACCATTGAAAATTTGGTGTTCGAAAAATTGCAATACAGAATGATCGAAAGATATGTCATTAGGACAGAATTGATTGGAAATTCAATAGTAGGTCTTGAAATGAGTGAAGACTTCGCAGCAGAAAAATCAGAATAAAAGGTAGTAGTGATAAAGTTGACAAAGATAGAATTCATACTGAAAACAATAATAGTTCGGGCAAAAAGGACAACTTATGTATTTGACAATGGATGAACTAAAGATGAAAATATGGAAAGAAGGGACTGATTTTCGGGGAATGGACTAAAGCAAACTAATGGAACAAAGATTGGATTAATTATTAACACAAATAACATAATATGGAAGTTATTACAAATACAAAATTTTATTTTATGAATTAAAAGAAAGGAAAAAATACCCCAAATTTCTAAAATAAGTAAGATCATCTTACTATAAATATTTCAAGAGAAATTATTTTGAACTAATAATCATAAAAGAAGAGAAAGACGGTTAATAACCATAATAATTATTTGTATAACCAGATTAATCAGTATAATAACAATGATTAAAAAAAAACAATTAATACTAGTTACTATTTAAGAAGGGTTAGAATGAGTTAGATGAAGATAGAATCTAAAATATTATTGATTGACAGCATCAAGATGGAAATAATACAACATGTAGGTTGAGTAAGGTTAACCAGTTACATGTGAAAGATAGAACATTAATTGAAGTGATAAAACACTAGATGTGAAATAGTCGTAGAATAAAAATGTGAATAGACCTCAAAGAAATAATGTAACAATCCCTGGAATATAAGTTTGTAGCGAAGGAGCTACCTTGTAGGTAATTATTATATGTATTGTGTTGTGATAGTGCAACTTTATTTTTTTCTGGACAGAGATGAAGTTCCTCTGATTTCAGATGATATATTTAGGGAAAACGGCGGAATAATGGACACCAGCCAATAGCGCCCCTCCGAATCCGAACCCATGTGTAGTAATTAATGTTAGGGAATTATGGTATTTTAGGGATGATACAAACGACGAGGTAAAGAAATAAAAAATAAATATGACTCGAGGTGTGAAAAGTATGAATAATCAATATCAAGTTTTAGGTGCTAAGTTACTATATAATATTTGTAAAAAAATCAAGTTAGCCCATATCAGGTATGAGGGAAGGTGGATAAATCATCAAGCAGTGAGAGCGTTAGAGCAAGTTTAGTTGATATTTGTGGACCATTCTCAACTAGTGGTAGGAAACATATTAAAAATATACTGATTATCATGGACAGTTATTAGGTTTACAAAGCATATCACATTATTAAAGCTGATACACATATTGCAATAAAAATAATTAAAATAAAAAAGATAATTCTGAAATGAAGAACAAATGAAATTAATGACCAGGATCGGGAAGGTGAGGTTTAAAAGAAAGATAATGTTTTAGTCATGTTTTTGAGTTTTTTAGCCATGAAATTAGGCACAATTATTATTTGTTATTTATTATTTTGATGTAAAACCGGTTGGTTTAATTAATGTTGTTTTAAGTCATAAATAAGTGTTTAAGATATCGTGATTCATGATAATGATGAACCTTATTTGTAATATTAATAAAAGAAAAAACCAATTTGTTAAAAGAATTTTGTGAGGTACAAATAACTAATTAATCAGATGTTTTAAATATTAAGATTAGACTATGTTGGTTATTTCAAAATTTCATCTAAAATTGTATCTGAAATTATGAAATAAGGGAAGGTATTATGTACTGCTGTTAAAATGCAACACAGTACATAATAGGGAAATAATAAATTTTAAAAGAGAAAAGATACAAATTTAATATTAAATGGAACATATGTTTCAAAATGTAAACAAAAACATTGGGACTATCGACTCACCCAGTCAACATAGAGGTCGATTCCCATATGATATAAAACAATATTAAGTTATATGTTCTGAAAAGAATATATGAAATTGGAATGAATGTTATAATAAGAGTAAATAGTAATAAAATTATAATTTAATAAATACCAACTAGAATTACGAATATTAGAGATAAAATAAAGATGTTTAATAAGAAATAGAAAAGTGATATATGTTTTTAATAGGTATATGATAAACAGATGTAATGAAAGTAGGGAATTATCAAAGTGGCAAATTTGTAAATTGTTAAAGATTGTATTGTATAGAGATGAAAGGAAATGGTTTTAGTCAAAAAATATATCTAATAAGAGTAACATGAAGAGTCTAAATTCATATCTAAGAAAAGTAACATCGTTAGTCTTGAATTATAGGGAATAAGAGTAGCATGAAGAGTTTAAATTCATAAAATAAAATTTGTACATCATCAAGTTTAATGTCATATGTAAAAGAAAATACAGGAAAGGAATTTAATTTGTTATACCAGAGTTTTGATTATAAAGTTAATAAAGTAAACAATCAGGAGGAGAGATTCAACATTCCTATTGAGTTTAGTAAAATAAACTAATATTCAATAAATAAATAATATTACAAGAAATATAAACATATCCTTAATAGAATGCCGATAGAAGAGGGAAATCCTGGACTGAAGAATAGTTTAAGTGGCCATAAAATATAATTAAGCATTCCGAGGAGACATCTGTGTTGCAGTCGTCCTAGAAAACAACATTCAGCGGTGAAACCAATAAGAAATTTGCGTGAAGGAATGGATCGCCAAGCCTGATATTGCTTTTGAAAATAATAAACATCAACCAGAAGTGAACCCGTGGCAGCTGGAAGAAATCAGAATCAGTCAAGTTACATTAGTTTGGTATTTATTTTTTACATGGTTATTTCTCAAAATGAGCCTCCAGGTGGTCTAGTGGCTAACGCGGGCGATTGATGCGCTTGTGGTCCCGGGTTCAATTCCCGGCGGAGGTTCCGTACGGCGTGCAGTCAGCGTCGTGAGGCAAACTGAGTAGGCGCTGAGATAACAGCGCCGCCTCCTGGCTGTGAATACCGCAACTAGCGGCTGGTGGTGCGTAGTACTAGCCACACACCGTCACACTAACACAAAAGTCGCGCGGTACGCCTTGGTCCTTAACGGACTGTTGAACGGAGGTTTATTTTATTTCTCAAAATACTACATACTAACTGTATTTGGTTTGGTTTAAAGAAAAGAAAATATTATATACAATTGTAAATACGATCAAACAGCTTAATAATCATTAATCCTGAGAGAGAGAGTTTCTTTTCATGTACTGCTAAACAAAAAATATAATAAAGGTAGTTACATATCATAATTACAATACCTGTTAAAATAAACGACAGTACAATTAATGACGCATCCAACGTGGTGCAAATACTAAATATATTATATCAGTAAAAAATAAACGCAGTACATAATGGCGCCCATACGTGAAAGCAAAGATTTTCTTTAAACCAGCACCAAATAACATAATTTTGTTAAATTTAATTAGCATAAAAAATTTTTTTCCTTGTAATTAAATTAAGTTAAAGATTGTAAAAAAGCTAACAAACCAGAGAAACGATATGAATTAAGGAGTAATAGTGCTGAAGAGGAAGAAACTGAAATGGAAATAATAGTAAGGGATGCCCAAGGGGACCAACCAAAGAAACCAACCCAACCAATGGATGCAAATTTTCAGGAGATGATGAGAATTATAATGGAAGGGTATAACCAAATTAATGAAACATTGTAACAAAATAAGGAAGATTTAAATAAAAAAATTGATAGCAATAATGAAACACTGAATAAACAAATGAAGGAGGATATTGAAAAAATGAACAAGAAAATGGACAGTAACCAAGAAGAGTTGAAACATATGAAATTAGATAATGAAAATTTATTAAAACAAAAAAGTAGGAATTGAAGGAGACCATTCAACAACTAATAAATGGGGTGAATAATAAATTAGACCAGCAGAAGGATGAAATTGAGTTAATATTGAAAAATTATGAGGAAGGGAATGTCAGGCAATTTGCAGAGGTGAAAATGAGTAATGAAAACCAGTCAATAGAAGCAACGATAGAAGATGACAAGCAAAATGTAGAAACATTGAATAAGATAACGGAGATAGAAGTAATACCAAACGATCAAATCAGGGAACCAGTAAATCAGAAAATAAAAGGTAGTAAAGAAATAGAAAATAAAAAAGACAAAAGTGTATTGTTATCTGAAAAGAAACATAGCAGAAACAAAGAGAACAATAAGTATGTGGAAAAGAAGACGAAGAAAATAGGTAAAAGAAGTCCCCAGAAACAGAAAAATAGACAGGAAGAATTAGATATGATTAGGAGTAGGCTGGTTAATGTACATAATCTCCCAATCGCTAATAACAGAGAAAGAACAGAATTAAAAAATCATAATAAAAACTTAAGGAAATTTATAATTAAAAAGAATACATCAGAAAAAGAAAGGGATAATAAAATATCAGCTATATCATCAATAGTTGATATACCAGTGACATATTTGGTTAATGAACTATATAATAAAGTGTAAAAGTAGGCGAAGATACCATTGAAAATTTGGTGTTCGAAAAATTGCAATACAGAGTGATCGAAAGATATGTCATTAGGACAGAATTGATTGGAAATTCAATAGTAGGTCTTGAAATGAGTGAAGACTTCGCAGCAGAAAAATCAGAATACAAGGTAGTAGTGATAAAGTTGACAAAGATAGAATTCATACTGAAAACAATAATAGTTCGGGCAAAAAGGACAACTTATGTATTTGACAATGGATGAACTAAAGATGAAAATATGGAAAGAAGGGACTGATTTTCGGGGAATGGAAAAAAGCAAACTAATGGAACAAAGATTGGATTAATTATTAATACAAATAACATAATATGGAAGTTATTACAAATAAAAAATTTTATTTTATGAATTAAAAGAAAGGAAAAAATACCCAAAATTTCTAAAATAAGTAAGATCATCTTACTATAAATATTTCAAGAGAAATTATTTTGAACTAATAATCATAAAAGAAGAGAAAGACGGTTAATAACCATAATAATTATTTGTATAACCAGATTAATCAGTATAATAACAATGGAAAAAAAAACATTTAATACTAGTTACTATTTAAGAAGGGTTAGAATGAGTTAGATGAAGATAGAATCTAAAATATTATTGATTGACAACACCAAGATGGAAATAATACAACATGTAGGTTGAGTAAGGTTAACCAGTTACATGTGAAAGATAGAACATTAATTGAAGTGATAAAACACTAGATGTGAAATAGTCGTAGAATAAAAATGTGAATAGACCTCAAAGAAATAATGTAACAATCCCTGGAATATAAGTTTGTAGCGAAGGAGCTACCTTGTAGGTAATTATTATATGTATTGTGTTGTGATAGTGCAACTTTATTTTCTTCTGGACAGAGATGAAGTTCCTCTGATTTCAGATGATATATTTAGGGAAAACGGCGGAATAATGGACACCAGCCAATAGTGCCCCTCCGAATCCGAACCCATGTGTAGTATTTAATGTTAGGGAATTATGGTATTTTAGGGATGATACAAACGACGAGGTAAAGAAATAAAAAATAAATATGACTCGAGGTGTGAAAAGTATGAATAATCAATATCAAGTTTTAGGTGCTAAGTTACTATATAATATTTGTAAAAAAATCAAGTTAGCCCATGTCAGGTATGAGGGAAGGTGGATAAATCATCAAGCAGTGAGAGCGTTAGAGCAAGTTTAGTTGACATTTGTGGACCATTCTCAACTAGTGGTAGGAAACATATTAAAAATATACTGATTATCATGGACAGTTATTAGGTTTACAAAGCATATCACATTATTAAAGCTGATACACATATTGTAATAAAAATAATAAAAATAAAAAAGATAATTCTGAAATGAAGAACAAATGAAATTAATGACCAGGATCGGGAAGGTGAGGTTTAAAAGAAAGATAATGTTTTAGTCATGTTTTTGAGTTTTTTAGCCATGAAATTAGGCACAATTATTATTTGTTATTTATTATTTTGATGTGAAACCGGTTGGTTTAATTAATGTTGTTTTAAGTCATAAATAAGTGTTTAAGATATCGTGATTCATGATAATGATGAACCTTATTTGTAATATTAATAAAAGAAAAAACCAATTTGTTAAAAGAATTTTGTGAGGTACAAATAACTAATTAATCAGATGTTTTAAATATTAAGATTAGACTATGTTGGTTATTTCAAAATTTCATCTAAAATTGTATCTGAAATTATGAAATAAGGGAAGGTATTATGTACTGCTGTTAAAATGCAACACAGTACATAATAGGGAAATAATAAATTTTAAAAGAGAAAGGATACAAATTTAATATTAAATGTAACATATGTTTGAAAATGTAAACAAAAACATTGGGACTATTGACTCACCCAGTCAACATAGAGGTCGATTCCCATATGATATAAAACAATATTAAGTTATATGTTCTGAAAAGAATATATGAAATTGGAATGAATGTTATAATAAGAGTAAATAGTAATAAAATTATAATTTAATAAATAACAACTAGAATTACGAATATTAGAGATAAAATAAAGATGTTTAATAAGAAATAGAAAAGTGATATATGTTTTTAATAGGTATATGATAAACAGATGTAATGAAAGTAGGGAATTATCAAAGTGGCAAATTTGTAAATTGTTAAAGATTGTATTGTATAGAGATGAAAGGAAATGGTTTTAGTCAAAAAATATATCTAATAAGAGTAACATGAAGAGTCTAAATTCATATCTAAGAAAAGTAACATCGTTAGTCTTGAATTATATGGAATAAGAGTAGCATGAAGAGTTTAAATTCATAAAATAAAATTTGTACATCATCAAGTTTAATGTCATATGTAAAAGAAAATACAGTAAAGGAATTTAATTTGTTATACCAGGGTTTTGATTATAAAGTTAATAAAGTAAACAATCAGGAGGAGAGATTCAACATTCCTATTGAGATTAGTAAAATAAACTAATATTCAATAAATAAATAATATTACAAGAAATATAAACATATCCTTAATAGAATGCCGATAGAAGAGGGAAATCCTGGACTGAAGAATAGTTTAAGTGGCCATAAAATATAATTAAGTATTCCGAGGAGACATCTGTGTTGCAGTCGTCCTAGAAAACAACATTCAGCGGTGAAACCAATAAGAAATTTGCGTGAAGGAATGGATCGCCAAGCCTGATATTGCTTTTGAAAATAATAAACATCAACCAGAAGTGAACCCGTGGCAGCTGGAAGAAATCAGAATCAGTCAAGTTACATTAGTTTGGTATTTATTTTTTACATGGTTATTTCTCAAAATGAGCCTCCAGGTGGTCTAGTGGCTAACGCGGGCGATTGATGCGCTCGTGGTCCCGGGTTCAATTCCCGGCGGAGGTTCCGTACGGCGTGCAGTCAGCGTCGTGAGGCAAACTGAGTAGGCGCTGAGATAACAGCGCCGCCTCCTGGCTGTGAATACCGCAACTAGCGGCTGGTGGCGCGTAGTACTAGCCATACACCGTCACACTAACACAAAAGCCGCGCGGTACGCCTTGGTCCTTAACGGACTGTTGAACGGAGGTTTATTTTATTTCTCAAAATACTACATACTAACTGTATTTGGTTTGGTTTAAAGAAAAGAAAATATTATATACAATTGTAAATACGATCAAACAGCTTAATAATCATTAATCCTGAGAGAGAGAGTTTCTTTTCATGTACTGATAAACAAAAAATATAATAAAGGTAGTTACATATCATAATTACAATACCTGTTAAAATAAACGACAGTACAATTAATGACGCATCCAACGTGGTGCAAATACTAAATATATTATATCAGTAAAAAATAAAAGCAGTACATAATGGCGCGCATACGTGAAAGCAAAGATTTTCTTTAAACCAGCACCAAATAACATAATTTTGTTAAATTTAATTAGCATAAAAAATTTTTCTTCCTCGTAATTAAATTAAGTTAAAGATTGTAAAATGGCTAACAAACCAGATAAACGATATGAATTAAGGAGTAATAGTGCTGAAGAGGAAGAAACTGAAATGGAAATAATAGTAAGGGATGCCCAAGGGGACCAACCAAAGAAACCAACCCAACCAATGGATGCAAATTTTCAGGAGATGATGAGAATTATAATGGAAGGGTATAACCAAATTAATGAAACATTGTAACAAAATAAGGAAGATTTAAATAAAAAAATTGATAGCAATAATGAAAAAATGAATAAACAAATGAAGGAGGATATTGAAAAAATGGACAAGAAAATGGACAGTAACCAAGAAGAGTTTAAACATATGAAATTAGATAATGAAAATTTATTAAAACAAAATAAGGAGGAATTAAAGGAGACCATTCAACAACAAATAAATGGGGTGAATAATAAATTAGACCAGCAGAAGGATGAAATTGAGTTAATATTGAAAAATTATGAGGAAGGGAATGTCAGGCAATTTGCAGAGGTGAAAATGAGTAATGAAAAGCAGTCAATAGAAACAACGATAGAAGATGAGAAGCAAAATGTAGAAACATTGAATAAGATAACGGAGATAGAAGTAATACCAAACGATCAAATCAGGGAACCAGTAAATCAGAAAATAAAAGGTAGTAAAGAAATAGAAAATAAAAAAGACAAAAGTGTATTGTTATCTGAAAAGAAACATAGCAGAAACAAAGAGAACAATAAGTATGTGGAAAAGAAGACGAAGAAAATAGGTAAAAGAAGTCCCCAGAAACAGAAAAATACACAGGAAGAATTAGATATGATTAGGAGTAGGCTGGTTAATGTACATAATCTCCCAATCGCTAATAACAGAGAAAGAACAGAATTAAAAAATCATAATAAAAACTTAAGGAAATTTATAATTAAAAAGAATACATCAGAAAAAGAAAGGGATAATAAAATATCAGCTATATCATCAATAGTTGATATACCAGTGACATATTTGGTTAATGAACTATATAATAAAGTGTAAAAGTAGGCGAAGATACCATTGAAAATTTGGTGTTCGAAAAATTGCAATACAGAGTGATCGAAAGATATGTCATTAGGACAGAATTGATTGGAAATTCAATAGTAGGTCTTGAAATGAGTGAAGACTTCGTAGCAGAAAAATCAGAATACAAGGTAGTAGTGATAAAGTTGACAAAGATAGAATTCATACTGAAAACAATAATAGTTCGGGCAAAAAGGACAACTTATGTATTTGACAATGGATGAACTAAAGATGAAAATATGGAAAGAAGGGACTGATTTTCGGGGAATGGAAAAAAGCAAACTAATGGAACAAAGATTGGATTAATTATTAATACAAATAACATAATATGGAAGTTATTACAAATAAAAAATTTTATTTTATGAATTAAAAGAAAGGAAAAAATACCCAAAATTTCTAAAATAAGTAAGATCATCTTACTATAAATATTTCAAGAGAAATTATTTTGAACTAATAATCATAAAAGAAGAGAAAGACGGTTAATAACCATAATAATTATTTGTATAACCAGATTAATCAGTATAATAACAATGGAAAAAAAAACATTTAATACTAGTTACTATTTAAGAAGGGTTAGAATGAGTTAGATGAAGATAGAATCTAAAATATTATTGATTGACAACACCAAGATGGAAATAATACAACATGTAGGTTGAGTAAGGTTAACCAGTTACATGTGAAAGATAGAACATTAATTGAAGTGATAAAACACTAGATGTGAAATAGTCGTAGAATAAAAATGTGAATAGACCTCAAAGAAATAATGTAACAATCCCTGGAATATAAGTTTGTAGCGAAGGAGCTACCTTGTAGGTAATTATTATATGTATTGTGTTGTGATAGTGCAACTTTATTTTCTTCTGGACAGAGATGAAGTTCCTCTGATTTCAGATGATATATTTAGGGAAAACGGCGGAATAATGGACACCAGCCAATAGTGCCCCTCCGAATCCGAACCCATGTGTAGTATTTAATGTTAGGGAATTATGGTATTTTAGGGATGATACAAACGACGAGGTAAAGAAATAAAAAATAAATATGACTCGAGGTGTGAAAAGTATGAATAATCAATATCAAGTTTTAGGTGCTAAGTTACTATATAATATTTGTAAAAAAATCAAGTTAGCCCATGTCAGGTATGAGGGAAGGTGGATAAATCATCAAGCAGTGAGAGCGTTAGAGCAAGTTTAGTTGACATTTGTGGACCATTCTCAACTAGTGGTAGGAAACATATTAAAAATATACTGATTATCATGGACAGTTATTAGGTTTACAAAGCATATCACATTATTAAAGCTGATACACATATTGTAATAAAAATAATAAAAATAAAAAAGATAATTCTGAAATGAAGAACAAATGAAATTAATGACCAGGATCGGGAAGGTGAGGTTTAAAAGAAAGATAATGTTTTAGTCATGTTTTTGAGTTTTTTAGCCATGAAATTAGGCACAATTATTATTTGTTATTTATTATTTTGATGTGAAACCGGTTGGTTTAATTAATGTTGTTTTAAGTCATAAATAAGTGTTTAAGATATCGTGATTCATGATAATGATGAACCTTATTTGTAATATTAATAAAAGAAAAAACCAATTTGTTAAAAGAATTTTGTGAGGTACAAATAACTAATTAATCAGATGTTTTAAATATTAAGATTAGACTATGTTGGTTATTTCAAAATTTCATCTAAAATTGTATCTGAAATTATGAAATAAGGGAAGGTATTATGTACTGCTGTTAAAATGCAACACAGTACATAATAGGGAAATAATAAATTTTAAAAGAGAAAGGATACAAATTTAATATTAAATGTAACATATGTTTGAAAATGTAAACAAAAACATTGGGACTATTGACTCACCCAGTCAACATAGAGGTCGATTCCCATATGATATAAAACAATATTAAGTTATATGTTCTGAAAAGAATATATGAAATTGGAATGAATGTTATAATAAGAGTAAATAGTAATAAAATTATAATTTAATAAATAACAACTAGAATTACGAATATTAGAGATAAAATAAAGATGTTTAATAAGAAATAGAAAAGTGATATATGTTTTTAATAGGTATATGATAAACAGATGTAATGAAAGTAGGGAATTATCAAAGTGGCAAATTTGTAAATTGTTAAAGATTGTATTGTATAGAGATGAAAGGAAATGGTTTTAGTCAAAAAATATATCTAATAAGAGTAACATGAAGAGTCTAAATTCATATCTAAGAAAAGTAACATCGTTAGTCTTGAATTATATGGAATAAGAGTAGCATGAAGAGTTTAAATTCATAAAATAAAATTTGTACATCATCAAGTTTAATGTCATATGTAAAAGAAAATACAGTAAAGGAATTTAATTTGTTATACCAGGGTTTTGATTATAAAGTTAATAAAGTAAACAATCAGGAGGAGAGATTCAACATTCCTATTGAGATTAGTAAAATAAACTAATATTCAATAAATAAATAATATTACAAGAAATATAAACATATCCTTAATAGAATGCCGATAGAAGAGGGAAATCCTGGACTGAAGAATAGTTTAAGTGGCCATAAAATATAATTAAGTATTCCGAGGAGACATCTGTGTTGCAGTCGTCCTAGAAAACAACATTCAGCGGTGAAACCAATAAGAAATTTGCGTGAAGGAATGGATCGCCAAGCCTGATATTGCTTTTGAAAATAATAAACATCAACCAGAAGTGAACCCGTGGCAGCTGGAAGAAATCAGAATCAGTCAAGTTACATTAGTTTGGTATTTATTTTTTACATGGTTATTTCTCAAAATGAGCCTCCAGGTGGTCTAGTGGCTAACGCGGGCGATTGATGCGCTCGTGGTCCCGGGTTCAATTCCCGGCGGAGGTTCCGTACGGCGTGCAGTCAGCGTCGTGAGGCAAACTGAGTAGGCGCTGAGATAACAGCGCCGCCTCCTGGCTGTGAATACCGCAACTAGCGGCTGGTGGCGCGTAGTACTAGCCATACACCGTCACACTAACACAAAAGCCGCGCGGTACGCCTTGGTCCTTAACGGACTGTTGAACGGAGGTTTATTTTATTTCTCAAAATACTACATACTAACTGTATTTGGTTTGGTTTAAAGAAAAGAAAATATTATATACAATTGTAAATACGATCAAACAGCTTAATAATCATTAATCCTGAGAGAGAGAGTTTCTTTTCATGTACTGATAAACAAAAAATATAATAAAGGTAGTTACATATCATAATTACAATACCTGTTAAAATAAACGACAGTACAATTAATGACGCATCCAACGTGGTGCAAATACTAAATATATTATATCAGTAAAAAATAAAAGCAGTACATAATGGCGCGCATACGTGAAAGCAAAGATTTTCTTTAAACCAGCACCAAATAACATAATTTTGTTAAATTTAATTAGCATAAAAAATTTTTCTTCCTCGTAATTAAATTAAGTTAAAGATTGTAAAATGGCTAACAAACCAGATAAACGATATGAATTAAGGAGTAATAGTGCTGAAGAGGAAGAAACTGAAATGGAAATAATAGTAAGGGATGCCCAAGGGGACCAACCAAAGAAACCAACCCAACCAATGGATGCAAATTTTCAGGAGATGATGAGAATTATAATGGAAGGGTATAACCAAATTAATGAAACATTGTAACAAAATAAGGAAGATTTAAATAAAAAAATTGATAGCAATAATGAAAAAATGAATAAACAAATGAAGGAGGATATTGAAAAAATGGACAAGAAAATGGACAGTAACCAAGAAGAGTTTAAACATATGAAATTAGATAATGAAAATTTATTAAAACAAAATAAGGAGGAATTAAAGGAGACCATTCAACAACAAATAAATGGGGTGAATAATAAATTAGACCAGCAGAAGGATGAAATTGAGTTAATATTGAAAAATTATGAGGAAGGGAATGTCAGGCAATTTGCAGAGGTGAAAATGAGTAATGAAAAGCAGTCAATAGAAACAACGATAGAAGATGAGAAGCAAAATGTAGAAACATTGAATAAGATAACGGAGATAGAAGTAATACCAAACGATCAAATCAGGGAACCAGTAAATCAGAAAATAAAAGGTAGTAAAGAAATAGAAAATAAAAAAGACAAAAGTGTATTGTTATCTGAAAAGAAACATAGCAGAAACAAAGAGAACAATAAGTATGTGGAAAAGAAGACGAAGAAAATAGGTAAAAGAAGTCCCCAGAAACAGAAAAATACACAGGAAGAATTAGATATGATTAGGAGTAGGCTGGTTAATGTACATAATCTCCCAATCGCTAATAACAGAGAAAGAACAGAATTAAAAAATCATAATAAAAACTTAAGGAAATTTATAATTAAAAAGAATACATCAGAAAAAGAAAGGGATAATAAAATATCAGCTATATCATCAATAGTTGATATACCAGTGACATATTTGGTTAATGAACTATATAATAAAGTGTAAAAGTAGGCGAAGATACCATTGAAAATTTGGTGTTCGAAAAATTGCAATACAGAGTGATCGAAAGATATGTCATTAGGACAGAATTGATTGGAAATTCAATAGTAGGTCTTGAAATGAGTGAAGACTTCGTAGCAGAAAAATCAGAATACAAGGTAGTAGTGATAAAGTTGACAAAGATAGAATTCATACTGAAAACAATAATAGTTCGGGCAAAAAGGACAACTTATGTATTTGACAATGGATGAACTAAAGATGAAAATATGGAAAGAAGGGACTGATTTTCGGGGAATGGAAAAAAGCAAACTAATGGAACAAAGATTGGATTAATTATTAATACAAATAACATAATATGGAAGTTATTACAAATAAAAAATTTTATTTTATGAATTAAAAGAAAGGAAAAAATACCCAAAATTTCTAAAATAAGTAAGATCATCTTACTATAAATATTTCAAGAGAAATTATTTTGAACTAATAATCATAAAAGAAGAGAAAGACGGTTAATAACCATAATAATTATTTGTATAACCAGATTAATCAGTATAATAACAATGGAAAAAAAAACATTTAATACTAGTTACTATTTAAGAAGGGTTAGAATGAGTTAGATGAAGATAGAATCTAAAATATTATTGATTGACAACACCAAGATGGAAATAATACAACATGTAGGTTGAGTAAGGTTAACCAGTTACATGTGAAAGATAGAACATTAATTGAAGTGATAAAACACTAGATGTGAAATAGTCGTAGAATAAAAATGTGAATAGACCTCAAAGAAATAATGTAACAATCCCTGGAATATAAGTTTGTAGCGAAGGAGCTACCTTGTAGGTAATTATTATATGTATTGTGTTGTGATAGTGCAACTTTATTTTCTTCTGGACAGAGATGAAGTTCCTCTGATTTCAGATGATATATTTAGGGAAAACGGCGGAATAATGGACACCAGCCAATAGTGCCCCTCCGAATCCGAACCCATGTGTAGTATTTAATGTTAGGGAATTATGGTATTTTAGGGATGATACAAACGACGAGGTAAAGAAATAAAAAATAAATATGACTCGAGGTGTGAAAAGTATGAATAATCAATATCAAGTTTTAGGTGCTAAGTTACTATATAATATTTGTAAAAAAATCAAGTTAGCCCATGTCAGGTATGAGGGAAGGTGGATAAATCATCAAGCAGTGAGAGCGTTAGAGCAAGTTTAGTTGACATTTGTGGACCATTCTCAACTAGTGGTAGGAAACATATTAAAAATATACTGATTATCATGGACAGTTATTAGGTTTACAAAGCATATCACATTATTAAAGCTGATACACATATTGTAATAAAAATAATAAAAATAAAAAAGATAATTCTGAAATGAAGAACAAATGAAATTAATGACCAGGATCGGGAAGGTGAGGTTTAAAAGAAAGATAATGTTTTAGTCATGTTTTTGAGTTTTTTAGCCATGAAATTAGGCACAATTATTATTTGTTATTTATTATTTTGATGTGAAACCGGTTGGTTTAATTAATGTTGTTTTAAGTCATAAATAAGTGTTTAAGATATCGTGATTCATGATAATGATGAACCTTATTTGTAATATTAATAAAAGAAAAAACCAATTTGTTAAAAGAATTTTGTGAGGTACAAATAACTAATTAATCAGATGTTTTAAATATTAAGATTAGACTATGTTGGTTATTTCAAAATTTCATCTAAAATTGTATCTGAAATTATGAAATAAGGGAAGGTATTATGTACTGCTGTTAAAATGCAACACAGTACATAATAGGGAAATAATAAATTTTAAAAGAGAAAGGATACAAATTTAATATTAAATGTAACATATGTTTGAAAATGTAAACAAAAACATTGGGACTATTGACTCACCCAGTCAACATAGAGGTCGATTCCCATATGATATAAAACAATATTAAGTTATATGTTCTGAAAAGAATATATGAAATTGGAATGAATGTTATAATAAGAGTAAATAGTAATAAAATTATAATTTAATAAATAACAACTAGAATTACGAATATTAGAGATAAAATAAAGATGTTTAATAAGAAATAGAAAAGTGATATATGTTTTTAATAGGTATATGATAAACAGATGTAATGAAAGTAGGGAATTATCAAAGTGGCAAATTTGTAAATTGTTAAAGATTGTATTGTATAGAGATGAAAGGAAATGGTTTTAGTCAAAAAATATATCTAATAAGAGTAACATGAAGAGTCTAAATTCATATCTAAGAAAAGTAACATCGTTAGTCTTGAATTATATGGAATAAGAGTAGCATGAAGAGTTTAAATTCATAAAATAAAATTTGTACATCATCAAGTTTAATGTCATATGTAAAAGAAAATACAGTAAAGGAATTTAATTTGTTATACCAGGGTTTTGATTATAAAGTTAATAAAGTAAACAATCAGGAGGAGAGATTCAACATTCCTATTGAGATTAGTAAAATAAACTAATATTCAATAAATAAATAATATTACAAGAAATATAAACATATCCTTAATAGAATGCCGATAGAAGAGGGAAATCCTGGACTGAAGAATAGTTTAAGTGGCCATAAAATATAATTAAGTATTCCGAGGAGACATCTGTGTTGCAGTCGTCCTAGAAAACAACATTCAGCGGTGAAACCAATAAGAAATTTGCGTGAAGGAATGGATCGCCAAGCCTGATATTGCTTTTGAAAATAATAAACATCAACCAGAAGTGAACCCGTGGCAGCTGGAAGAAATCAGAATCAGTCAAGTTACATTAGTTTGGTATTTATTTTTTACATGGTTATTTCTCAAAATGAGCCTCCAGGTGGTCTAGTGGCTAACGCGGGCGATTGATGCGCTCGTGGTCCCGGGTTCAATTCCCGGCGGAGGTTCCGTACGGCGTGCAGTCAGCGTCGTGAGGCAAACTGAGTAGGCGCTGAGATAACAGCGCCGCCTCCTGGCTGTGAATACCGCAACTAGCGGCTGGTGGCGCGTAGTACTAGCCATACACCGTCACACTAACACAAAAGCCGCGCGGTACGCCTTGGTCCTTAACGGACTGTTGAACGGAGGTTTATTTTATTTCTCAAAATACTACATACTAACTGTATTTGGTTTGGTTTAAAGAAAAGAAAATATTATATACAATTGTAAATACGATCAAACAGCTTAATAATCATTAATCCTGAGAGAGAGAGTTTCTTTTCATGTACTGATAAACAAAAAATATAATAAAGGTAGTTACATATCATAATTACAATACCTGTTAAAATAAACGACAGTACAATTAATGACGCATCCAACGTGGTGCAAATACTAAATATATTATATCAGTAAAAAATAAAAGCAGTACATAATGGCGCGCATACGTGAAAGCAAAGATTTTCTTTAAACCAGCACCAAATAACATAATTTTGTTAAATTTAATTAGCATAAAAAATTTTTCTTCCTCGTAATTAAATTAAGTTAAAGATTGTAAAATGGCTAACAAACCAGATAAACGATATGAATTAAGGAGTAATAGTGCTGAAGAGGAAGAAACTGAAATGGAAATAATAGTAAGGGATGCCCAAGGGGACCAACCAAAGAAACCAACCCAACCAATGGATGCAAATTTTCAGGAGATGATGAGAATTATAATGGAAGGGTATAACCAAATTAATGAAACATTGTAACAAAATAAGGAAGATTTAAATAAAAAAATTGATAGCAATAATGAAAAAATGAATAAACAAATGAAGGAGGATATTGAAAAAATGGACAAGAAAATGGACAGTAACCAAGAAGAATTTAAACATATGAAATTAGATAATGAAAATTTATTAAAACAAAATAAGGAGGAATTAAAGGAGACCATTCAACAACAAATAAATGGGGTGAATAATAAATTAGACCAGCAGAAGGATGAAATTGAGTTAATATTGAAAAATTATGAGGAAGGGAATGTCAGGCAATTTGCAGAGGTGAAAATGAGTAATGAAAAGCAGTCAATAGAAACAACGATAGAAGATGAGAAGCAAAATGTAGAAACATTGAATAAGATAACGGAGATAGAAGTAATACCAAACGATCAAATCAGGGAACCAGTAAATCAGAAAATAAAAGGTAGTAAAGAAATAGAAAATAAAAAAGACAAAAGTGTATTGTTATCTGAAAAGAAACATAGCAGAAACAAAGAGAACAATAAGTATGTGGAAAAGAAGACGAAGAAAATAGGTAAAAGAAGTCCCCAGAAACAGAAAAATACACAGGAAGAATTAGATATGATTAGGAGTAGGCTGGTTAATGTACATAATCTCCCAATCGCTAATAACAGAGAAAGAACAGAATTAAAAAATCATAATAAAAACTTAAGGAAATTTATAATTAAAAAGAATACATCAGAAAAAGAAAGGGATAATAAAATATCAGCTATATCATCAATAGTTGATATACCAGTGACATATTTGGTTAATGAACTATATAATAAAGTGTAAAAGTAGGCGAAGATACCATTGAAAATTTGGTGTTCGAAAAATTGCAATACAGAGTGATCGAAAGATATGTCATTAGGACAGAATTGATTGGAAATTCAATAGTAGGTCTTGAAATGAGTGAAGACTTCGTAGCAGAAAAATCAGAATACAAGGTAGTAGTGATAAAGTTGACAAAGATAGAATTCATACTGAAAACAATAATAGTTCGGGCAAAAAGGACAACTTATGTATTTGACAATGGATGAACTAAAGATGAAAATATGGAAAGAAGGGACTGATTTTCGGGGAATGGAAAAAAGCAAACTAATGGAACAAAGATTGGATTAATTATTAATACAAATAACATAATATGGAAGTTATTACAAATAAAAAATTTTATTTTATGAATTAAAAGAAAGGAAAAAATACCCAAAATTTCTAAAATAAGTAAGATCATCTTACTATAAATATTTCAAGAGAAATTATTTTGAACTAATAATCATAAAAGAAGAGAAAGACGGTTAATAACCATAATAATTATTTGTATAACCAGATTAATCAGTATAATAACAATGGAAAAAAAAACAATTAATACTAGTTACTATTTAAGAAGGGTTAGAATGAGTTAGATGAAGATAGAATCTAAAATATTATTGATTGACAACACCAAGATGGAAATAATACAACATGTAGGTTGAGTAAGGTTAACCAGTTACATGTGAAAGATAGAACATTAATTGAAGTGATAAAACACTAGATGTGAAATAGTCGTAGAATAAAAATGTGAATAGACCTCAAAGAAATAATGTAACAATCCCTGGAATATAAGTTTGTAGCGAAGGAGCTACCTTGTAGGTAATTATTATATGTATTGTGTTGTGATAGTGCAACTTTATTTTTTTCTGGACAGAGATGAAGTTCCTCTGATTTCAGATGATATATTTAGGGAAAACGGCGGAATAATGGACGCCAGCCAATAGTGCCCCTCCGAATCCGAACCCATGTGTAGTAATTAATGTTAGGGAATTATGGTATTTTAGGGATGATACAAACGACGAGGTAAAGAAATAAAAAATAAATATGACTCGAGGTGTGAAAAGTATGAATAATCAATATCAAGTTTTAGGTGCTAAGTTACTATATAATATTTGTAAAAAAATCAAGTTAGCCCATGTCAGGTATGAGGGAAGGTGGATAAATCATCAAGCAGTGAGAGCGTTAGAGCAAGTTTAGTTGACATTTGTGGACCATTCTCAACTAGTGGTAGGAAACATTAAAAATATACTGATTATCATGGACAGTTATTAGGTTTACAAAGCATATCACATTATTAAAGCTGATACACATATTGTAATAAAAATAATAAAAATAAAAAAGATAATTCTGAAATGAAGAACAAATGAAATTAATGACCAGGATCGGGAAGGTGAGGTTTAAAAGAAAGATAATGTTTTAGTCATGTTTTTGAGTTTTTTAGCCATGAAATTAGGCACAATTATTATTTGTTATTTATTATTTTGATGTAAAACCGGTTGTTTTAATTAATGTTGTTTTAAGTCATAAATAAGTGTTTAAGATATCGTGATTCATGATAATGATGAACCTTATTTGTAATATTAATAAAAGAAAAAACCAATTTGTTAAAAGAATTTTGTGAGGTACAAATAACTAATTAATCAGATGTTTTAAATATTAAGATTAGACTATGTTGGTTATTTCAAAATTTCATCTAAAATTGTATCTGAAATTATGAAATAAGGGAAGGTATTATGTACTGCTGTTAAAATGCAACACAGTACATAATAGGGAAATAATAAATTTTAAAAGAGAAAAGATACAAATTTAATATTAAATGGAACATATGTTTCAAAATGTAAACAAAAACATTGGGACTATTGACTCACCCAGTCAACATAGAGGTCGATTCCCATATGATATAAAACAATATTAAGTTATATGTTCTGAAAAGAATATATGAAATTGGAATGAATGTTATAATAAGAGTAAATAGTAATAAAATTATAATTTAATAAATACCAACTAGAATTACGAATATTAGAGATAAAATAAGGATGTTTAATAAGAAATAGAAAAGTGATATATGTTTTTAATAGGTATATGATAAACAGATGTAATGAAAGTAGGGAATTATCAAAGTGGCAAATTTGTAAATTGTTAAAGATTGTATTGTATAGAGATGAAAGGAAATGGTTTTAGTCAAAAAATATATCTAATAAGAGTAACATGAAGAGTCTAAATTCATATCTAAGAAAAGTAACATCGTTAGTCTTGAATTATATGGAATAAGAGTAGCATGAAGAGTTTAAATTCATAAAATAAAATTTGTACATCACCAAGTTTAATGTCATATGTAAAAGAAAATACAGTAAAGGAATTTAATTTGTTATACCAGAGTTTTGATTATAAAGTTAATAAAGTAAACAATCAGGAGGAGAGATTCAACATTCCTATTGAGATTAGTAAAATAAACTAATATTCAATAAATAAATAATATTACAAGAAATATAAACATATCCTTAATAGAATGCCGATAGAAGAGGGAAATCCTGGACTGAAGAATAGTTTAAGCGGCCATAAAATATAATTAAGTATTCCGAGGAGACATCTGTGTTGCAGTCGTCCTAGAAAACAACATTCAGCGGTGAAACCAATAAGAAATTTGCATGAAGGAATGGATCGCCAAGCCTGATATTGCTTTTGAAAATAATAAACATCAACCAGAAGTGAACCCGTGGCAGCTGGAAGAAATCAGAATCAGTCAAGTTACATTAGTTTGGTATTTATTTTTTACATGGTTATTTCTCAAAATGAGCCTCCAGGTGGTCTAGTGGCTAACGCGGGCGATTGATGCGCTCGTGGTCCCGGGTTCAATTCCCGGCGGAGGTTCCGTACGGCGTGCAGTCAGCGTCGTGAGGCAAACTGAGTAGGCGCTGAGATAACAGCGCCACCTCCTGGCTATGAATACCGCAACTAGCGGCTGGTGGCGCGTAGTTCTAGCCATACACCGTCACACTAACACAAAAGCCGCGCGGTACGCCTTGGTCCTTAACGGACTGTTGAACGGAGGTTTATTTTATTTCTCAAAATACTACATACTAACTGTATTTGGTTTGGTTTAAAGAAAAGAAAATATTATATACAATTGTAAATACGATCAAACAGCTTAATAATCATTAAACCTGAGAGAGAGAGTTTCTTTTCATGTACTGATAAACAAAAAATATAATAAAGGTAGTTACATATCATAATTACAATACCTGTTAAAATAAACGACAGTACAATTAATGACGCATCCAACGTGGTGCAAATACTAAATATATTATATCAGTAAAAAATAAACGCAGTACATAATGGCGCGCATACGTGAAAGCAAAGATTTTCTTTAAACCAGCACCAAATAACATAATTTTGTTAAATTTAATTAGCATAAAAAATTTTTCTTCCTCGTAATTAAATTAAGTTAAAGATTGTAAAATGGCTAACAAACCAGATAAACGATATGAATTAAGGAGTAATAGTGCTGAAGAGGAAGAAACTGAAATGGAAATAATAGTAAGGGATGCCCAAGGGGACCAACCAAAGAAACCAACCCAACCAATGGATGCAAATTTTCAGGAGATGATGAGAATTATAATGGAAGGGTATAACCAAATTAATGAAACATTGTAACAAAATAAGGAAGATTTAAATAAAAAAATTGATAGCAATAATGAAACACTGAATAAACAAATGAAGGAGGATATTGAAAAAATGGACAAGAAAATGGACAGTAACCAAGAAGAGTTTAAACAAATGAAATTAGATAATGAAAATTTATTAAAACAAAATAAGGAGGAATTAAAGGAGACCATTCAACAACAAATAAATGGGGTGAATAATAAATTAGACCAGCAGAAGGATGAAATTGAGTTAATATTGAAAAATTATGAGGAAGGGAATGTCAGGCAATTTGCAGAGGTGAAAATGAGTAATGAAAAGCAGTCAATAGAAACAACGATAGAAGATGACAAGCAAAATGTAGAAACATTGAATAAGATAACGGAGATAGAAGTAATACCAAACGATCAAATCAGGGAACCAGTAAATCAGAAAATAAAAGGTAGTAAAGAAATAGAAAATAAAAAAGACAAAAGTGTATTGTTATCTGAAAAGAAACATAGCAGAAACAAGAGAACAATAAGTATGTGGAAAAGAAGACGAAGAAAATAGGTAAAAGAAGTCCCCAGAAACAGAAAAATAGACAGGAAGAATTAGATATGATTAGGAGTAGGCTGGATAATGTACATAATCTCCCAATCGCTAATAACAGAGAAAGAACAGAATTAAAAAATCATAATAAAAACTTAAGGAAATTTATAATTAAAACGAATACTTCAGAAAAAGAAAGGGATAATAAAATATCAGCTATATCATCAATAGTTGATATACCAGTGACATATTTGGTTAATGAACTAGATAATAAAGTGTAAAAGTAGGGGAAGATACCATTGAAAATTTGGTGTTCGAAAAATTGCAATACAGAGTGATCGAAAGATATGTCATTAGGACAGAATTGATTGGAAATTCAATAGTAGGTCTTGAAATGTGTGAAGACTTCGCAGCAGAAAAATTAGAATACAAGGTAGTAGTGATAAAGTTGACAAAGATAGAATTCATACTGAAAACAATAATAGTTCGGGCAAAAAGGACAACTTATGTATTTGACAATGGATGAACTAAAGATGAAAATATGGAAAGAAGGGACTGATTTTCGGGGAATGGACTAAAGCAAACTAATGGAACAAAGATTGGATTAATTATTAATACAAATAACATAATATGGAAGTTATTACAAATAAAAAATTTTATTTTATGAATTAAAAGAAATGTAAAATACCCCAAATTTCTAAAATAAGTAAGATCATCTTACTATAAATATTTCAAGAGAAATTATTTTGAACTAATAATCATAAAAGAAGAGAAAGACGGTTAATAACCATAATAATTATTTGTATAAGCAGATTAATCAGTATAATAACAATGATAAAAAAAAAAAATTAATACTAGTTACTATTTAAGAAGGGTTAGAATGAGTTAGATGAAGATAGAATCTAAAATATTATTGATTGACAGCACCAAGATGGAAATAATACAACATGTAGGTTGAGTAAGGTTAACCAGTTACATGTGAAAGATAGAACATTAATTGAAGTGATAAAACACTAGATGTGAAATAGTCGTAGAATAAAAATGTGAATAGACCTCAAAGAAATAATGTAACAATCCCTGGAATATAAGTTTGTAGCGAAGGAGCTACCTTGTAGGTAATTATTATATGTATTGTGTTGTGATAGTGCAACTTTATTTTCTTCTGGACAGAGATGAAGTTCCTCTGATTTCAGATGATATATTTAGGGAAAACGGCGGAATAATGGACACCAGCCAATAGTGCCCCTCCGAATCCGAACCCATGTGTAGTATTTAATGTTAGGGAATTATGGTATTTTAGGGATGATACAAACGACGAGGTAAAGAAATAAAAAATAAATATGACTCGAGGTGTGAAAAGTATGAATAATCAATATCAAGTTTTAGGTGCTAAGTTACTATATAATATTTGTAAAAAAATCAAGTTAGCCCATGTCAGGTATGAGGGAAGGTGGATAAATCATCAAGCAGTGAGAGCGTTAGAGCAAGTTTAGTTGACATTTGTGGACCATTCTCAACTAGTGGTAGGAAACATATTAAAAATATACTGATTATCATGGACAGTTATTAGGTTTACAAAGCATATCACATTATTAAAGCTGATACACATATTGTAATAAAAATAATAAAAATAAAAAAGATAATTCTGAAATGAAGAACAAATGAAATTAATGACCAGGATCGGGAAGGTGAGGTTTAAAAGAAAGATAATGTTTTAGTCATGTTTTTGAGTTTTTTAGCCATGAAATTAGGCACAATTATTATTTGTTATTTATTATTTTGATGTGAAACCGGTTGGTTTAATTAATGTTGTTTTAAGTCATAAATAAGTGTTTAAGATATCGTGATTCATGATAATGATGAACCTTATTTGTAATATTAATAAAAGAAAAAACCAATTTGTTAAAAGAATTTTGTGAGGTACAAATAACTAATTAATCAGATGTTTTAAATATTAAGATTAGACTATGTTGGTTATTTCAAAATTTCATCTAAAATTGTATCTGAAATTATGAAATAAGGGAAGGTATTATGTACTGCTGTTAAAATGCAACACAGTACATAATAGGGAAATAATAAATTTTAAAAGAGAAAGGATACAAATTTAATATTAAATGTAACATATGTTTGAAAATGTAAACAAAAACATTGGGACTATTGACTCACCCAGTCAACATAGAGGTCGATTCCCATATGATATAAAACAATATTAAGTTATATGTTCTGAAAAGAATATATGAAATTGGAATGAATGTTATAATAAGAGTAAATAGTAATAAAATTATAATTTAATAAATAACAACTAGAATTACGAATATTAGAGATAAAATAAAGATGTTTAATAAGAAATAGAAAAGTGATATATGTTTTTAATAGGTATATGATAAACAGATGTAATGAAAGTAGGGAATTATCAAAGTGGCAAATTTGTAAATTGTTAAAGATTGTATTGTATAGAGATGAAAGGAAATGGTTTTAGTCAAAAAATATATCTAATAAGAGTAACATGAAGAGTCTAAATTCATATCTAAGAAAAGTAACATCGTTAGTCTTGAATTATATGGAATAAGAGTAGCATGAAGAGTTTAAATTCATAAAATAAAATTTGTACATCATCAAGTTTAATGTCATATGTAAAAGAAAATACAGTAAAGGAATTTAATTTGTTATACCAGGGTTTTGATTATAAAGTTAATAAAGTAAACAATCAGGAGGAGAGATTCAACATTCCTATTGAGATTAGTAAAATAAACTAATATTCAATAAATAAATAATATTACAAGAAATATAAACATATCCTTAATAGAATGCCGATAGAAGAGGGAAATCCTGGACTGAAGAATAGTTTAAGTGGCCATAAAATATAATTAAGTATTCCGAGGAGACATCTGTGTTGCAGTCGTCCTAGAAAACAACATTCAGCGGTGAAACCAATAAGAAATTTGCGTGAAGGAATGGATCGCCAAGCCTGATATTGCTTTTGAAAATAATAAACATCAACCAGAAGTGAACCCGTGGCAGCTGGAAGAAATCAGAATCAGTCAAGTTACATTAGTTTGGTATTTATTTTTTACATGGTTATTTCTCAAAATGAGCCTCCAGGTGGTCTAGTGGCTACCGCGGGCGATTGATGCGCTCGTGGTCCCGGGTTCAATTCCCGGCGGAGGTTCCGTACGGCGTGCAGTCAGCGTCGTGAGGCAAACTGAGTAGGCGCTGAGATAACAGCGCCGCCTCCTGGCTGTGAATACCGCAACTAGCGGCTGGTGGCGCGTAGTACTAGCCATACACCGTCACACTAACACAAAAGCCGCGCGGTACGCCTTGGTCCTTAACGGACTGTTGAACGGAGGTTTATTTTATTTCTCAAAATACTACATACTAACTGTATTTGGTTTGGTTTAAAGAAAAGAAAATATTATATACAATTGTAAATACGATCAAACAGCTTAATAATCATTAATCCTGAGAGAGAGAGTTTCTTTCATGTACTGATAAACAAAAAATATAATAAAGGTAGTTACATATCATAATTACAATACCTGTTAAAATAAACGACAGTACAATTAATGACGCATCCAACGTGGTGCAAATACTAAATATATTATATCAGTAAAAAATAAAAGCAGTACATAATGGCGCGCATACGTGAAAGCAAAGATTTTCTTTAAACCAGCACCAAATAACATAATTTTGTTAAATTTAATTAGCATAAAAAATTTGTCTTCCTCGTAATTAAATTAAGTTAAAGATTGTAAAATGGCTAACAAACCAGATAAACGATATGAATTAAGGAGTAATAGTGCTGAAGAGGAAGAAACTGAAATGGAAATAATAGTAAGGGATGCCCAAGGGGACCAACCAAAGAAACCAACCCAACCAATGGATGCAAATTTTCAGGAGATGATGAGAATTATAATGGAAGGGTATAACCAAATTAATGAAACATTGTAACAAAATAAGGAAGATTTAAATAAAAAAATTGATAGCAATAATGAAAAAATGAATAAACAAATGAAGGAGGATATTGAAAAAATGGACAAGAAAATGGACAGTAACCAAGAAGAGTTTAAACATATGAAATTAGATAATGAAAATTTATTAAAACAAAATAAGGAGGAATTAAAGGAGACCATTCAACAACAAATAAATGGGGTGAATAATAAATTAGACCAGCAGAAGGATGAAATTGAGTTAATATTGAAAAATTATGAGGAAGGGAATGTCAGGCAATTTGCAGAGGTGAAAATGAGTAATGAAAAGCAGTCAATAGAAACAACGATAGAAGATGACAAGCAAAATGTAGAAACATTGAATAAGATAACGGAGATAGAAGTAATACCAAACGTTCAAATCAGGGAACCAGTAAATCAGAAAATAAAAGGTAGTAAAGAAATAGAAAATAAAAAAGACAAAAGTGTATTGTTATCTGAAAAGAAACATAGCAGAAACAAAGAGAACAATAAGTATGTGGAAAAGAAGACGAAGAAAATAGGTAAAAGAAGTCCCCAGAAACAGAAAAATAGACAGGAAGAATTAGATATGATTAGGAGTAGGCTGGTTAATGTACATAATCTCCCAATCGCTAATAACAGAGAAAGAACAGAATTAAAAAATCATAATAAAAACTTAAGGAAATTTATAATTAAAACGAATACATCAGAAAAAGAAAGGGATAATAAAATATCAGCTATATCATCAATAGTTGATATACCAGTGACATATTTGGTTAATGAACTAGATAATAAAGTGTAAAAGTAGGCGAAGATACCATTGAAAATTTGGTGTTCGAAAAATTGCAATACAGAGTGATCGAAAGATATGTCATTAGGACAGAATTGATTGGAAATTCAATAGTAGGTCTTCAAATGAGTGAAGACTTCGCAGCAGAAAAATCCGAATACAAGGTAGTAGTGATAAAGTTGACAAAGATAGAATTCATACTGAAAACAATAATAGTTCGGGCAAAAAGGACAACTTATGTATTTGACAATGGATGAACTAAAGATGAAAATATGGAAAGAAGGGACTGATTTTCGGGGAATGGAAAAAAGCAAACTAATGGAACAAAGATTGGATTAATTATTAATACAAATAACATAATATGGAAGTTATTACAAATAAAAAATTTTATTTTATGTATTAAAAGAAAGGAAAAAATACCCCAAATTTCTAAAATAAGTAAGATCATCTTACTATAAATATTTCAAGAGAAATTATTTTGAAGTAATAATCATAAAAGAAGAGAAAGACGGTTAATAACCATAATAATTATTTGTATAACCAGATTAATCAGTATAATAACAATGATAAAAAAAACAATTAATACTAGTTACTATTTAAGAAGGGTTAGAATGAGTTAGATGAAGATAGAATCTAAAATATTATTGATTGAAAACACCAAGATGGAAATAATACAACATGTAGGTTGAGTAAGGTTAACCAGTTACATGTGAAAGATAGAACATTAATTGAAGTGATAAAACACTAGATGTGAAATAGTCGTAGAATAAAAATGTGAATAGACCTCAAAGAAATAATGTAACAATCCCTGGAATATAAGTTTGTAGCGAAGGAGCTACCTTGTAGGTAATTATTATATGTATTGTGTTGTGATAGTGCAACTTTATTTTTTTCTGGACAGAGATGAAGTTCCTCTGATTTCAGATGATATATTTAGGGAAAACGGCGGAATAATGGACGCCAGCCAATAGTGCCCCTCCGAATCCGAACCCATGTGTAGTAATTAATGTTAGGGAATTATGGTATTTTAGGGATGATACAAACGACAAGGTAAAGAAATAAAAAATAAATATGACTCGAGGTGTGAAAAGTATGAATAATCAATATCAAGTTTTAGGTGCTAAGTTACTATATAATATTTGTAAAAAAATCAAGTTAGCCCATGTCAGGTATGAGGGAAGGTGGATAAATCATCAAGCAGTGAGGGCGTTAGAGCAAGTTTAGTTGACATTTGTGGACCATTCTCAACTAGTGGTAGGAAACATATTAAAAATATACTGATTATCATGGACAGTTATTAGGTTTACAAAGCTTATCACATTATTAAAGCTGATACACATATTGTAATAAAAATAATAAAAATAAAAAAGATAATTCTGAAATGAAGAACAAATGAAATTAATGACCAGGATCGGGAAGGTGAGGTTTAAAAGAAAGATAATGTTTTAGTCATGTTTTTGAGTTTTTTAGCCATGAAATTAGGCACAATTATTATTTGTTATTTATTATTTTGATGTAAAACCAGTTGGTTTAATTAATGTTGTTTTAAGTCATAAATAAGTGTTTAAGATATCGTGATTCATGATAATGATGAACCTTATTTGTAATATTAATAAAAGAAAAAACCAATTTGTTAAAAGAATTTTGTGAGGTACAAATAACTAATTAATCAGATGTTTTAAATATTAAGATTAGACTATGTTGGTTATTTCAAAATTTCATCTAAAATTGTATCTGAAATTATGAAATAAGGGAAGGTATTATGTACTGCTGTTAAAATGCAACACAGTACATAATAGGGAAATAATAAATTTTAAAAGAGAAAAGATACAAATTTAATATTAAATGGAACATATGTTTGAAAATGTAAACAAAAACATTGGGACTATTGACTCACCCAGTCAACATAGAGGTCGATTCCCATATGATATAAAACAATATTAAGTTATATGTTCTGAAAAGAATATATGAAATTGGAATGAATGTTATAATAAGAGTAAATAGTAATAAAATTATAATTTAATAAATACCAACTAGAATTACGAATATTAGAGATAAAATAAAGATGTTTAATAAGAAATAGAAAAGTGATATATGTTTTTAATAGGTATATGATAAACAGATGTAATGAAAGTAGGGAATTATCAAAGTGGCAAATTTGTAAATTGTTAAAGATTGTATTGTATAGAGATGAAAGGAAATGGTTTTAGTCAAAAAATATATCTAATAAGAGTAACATGAAGAGTCTAAATTCATATCTAAGAAAAGTAACATCGTTAGTCTTGAATTATATGGAATAAGAGTAGCATGAAGAGTTTAAATTCATAAAATAAAATTTGTACATCATCAAGTTTAATGTCATATGTAAAAGAAAATACAGTAAAGGAATTTAATTTGTTATACCAGAGTTTTGATTATAAAGTTAATAAAGTAAACAATCAGGAGGAGAGATTCAACATTCCTATTGAGATTAGTAAAATAAACTAATATTCAATAAATAAATAATATTACAAGAAATATAAACATATCCTTAATAGAATGCCGATAGAAGAGGGAAATCCTGGACTGAAGAATAGTTTAAGTGGCCATAAAATATAATTAAGTATTCCGAGGAGACATCTGTGTTGCAGTCGTCCTAGAAAACAACATTCAGCGGTGAAACCAATAAGAAATTTGCGTGAAGGAATGGATCGCCAAGCCTGATATTGCTTTTGAAAATAATAAACATCAACCAGAAGTGAACCCGTGGCAGCTGGAAGAAATCAGAATCAGTCAAGTTACATTAGTTTGGTATTTATTTTTTACATGGTTATTTCTCAAAATGAGCCTCCAGGTGGTCTAGTGGCTAACGCGGGCGATTGATGCGCTCGTGGTCCCGGGTTCAATTCCCGGCGGAGGTTCCGTACGGCGTGCAGTCAGCGTCGTGAGGCAAACTGAGTAGGCGCTGAGATAACAGCGCCGCCTCCTGGCTGTGAATACCGCAACTAGCGGCTGGTGGCGCGTAGTACTAGCCATACACCGCCACACTAACACAAAAGCCGCGCGGTACGCCTTGGTCCTTAACGGACTGTTGAACGGAGGTTTATTTTATTTCTCAAAATACTACATACTAACTGTATTTGGTTTGGTTTAAAGAAAAGAAAATATTATATACAATTGTAAATACGATCAAACAGCTTAATAATCATTAATCCTGAGAGAGAGAGTTTCTTTTCATGTACTGATAAACAAAAAATATAATAAAGGTAGTTACATATCATAATTACAATACCTGTTAAAATAAACGACAGTACAATTAATGACGCATCCAACGTGGTGCAAATACTAAATATATTATATCAGTAAAAAATAAACGCAGTACATAATGGCGCCCATACGTGAAAGCAAAGATTTTCTTTAAACCAGCACCAAATAACATAATTTTGTTCAATTTAATTAGCATAAAAAATTTTTTTCCTCGTAATTAAATTAAGTTAAAGATTGTAAAATGGCTAACAAACCAGAGAAACGATATGAATTAAGGAGTAATAGTGCTGAAGAGGAAGAAACTGAAATGGAAATAATAGTAAGGGATGCCCAAGGGGACCAACCAAAGAAACCAACCCAACCAATGGATGCAAATTTTCAGGAGATGATGAGAATTATAATGGAAGGGTATAACCAAATTAATGAAACATTGTAACAAAATAAGGAAGATTTAAATAAAAAAATTGATAGCAATAATGAAAAAATGAATAAACAAATGAAGGAGGATATAGAAAAAATGGACAAGAAAATGGACAGTAACCAAGAAGAGTTTAAACATATGAAATTAGATAATGAAAATTTATTAAAACAAAATAAGGAGGAATTAAAGGAGACCATTCAACAACAAATAAATGGGGTGAATAATAAATTAGACCAGCAGAAGGATGAAATTGAGTTAATATTGAAAAATTATGAGGAAGGGAATGTCAGGCAATTTGCAGAGGTGAAAATGAGTAATGAAAAGCAGTCAATAGAAGCAACGATAGAAGATGAGAAGCAAAATGTAGAAACATTGAATAAGATAACGGAGATAGAAGTAATACCAAACGATCAAATCAGGGAACCAGTAAATCAGAAAATAAAAGGTAGTAAAGAAATAGAAAATAAAAAAGACAAAAGTGTATTGTTATCTGAAAAGAAACATAGCAGAAACAAAGAGAACAATAAGTATGTGGAAAAGAAGACGAAGAAAATAGGTAAAAGAAGTCCCCAGAAACAGAAAAATACACAGGAAGAATTAGATATGATTAGGAGTAGGCTGGTTAATGTACATAATCTCCCAATCGCTAATAACAGAGAAAGAACAGAATTAAAAAATCATAATAAAAACTTAAGGAAATTTATAATTAAAACGAATACATCAGAAAAAGAAAGGGATAATAAAATATCAGCTATATCATCAATAGTTGATATACCAGTGACATATTTGGTTAATGAACTAGATAATAAAGTGTAAAAGTTGGCGAAGATACCATTGAAAATTTGGTGTTCGAAAAATTGCAATATAGAGTGATCGAAAGATATGTCATTAGGACAGAATTGATTGGAAATTCAATAGTAGGTCTTGAAATGAGTGAAGACTTCGCAGCAGAAAAATCAGAATACAAGGTAGTAGTGATAAAGTTGACAAAGATAGAATTCATACTGAAAACAATAATAGTTCGGGCAAAAAGGACAACTTATGTATTTGACAATGGATGAACTAAAGATGAAAATATGGAAAGAAGGGACTGATTTTCGGGGAATGGAAAAAGCAAACTAATGGAACAAAGATTGGATTAATTATTAATACAAATAACATAATATGGAAGTTATTACAAATAAAAAATTTTATTTTATGAATTAAAAGAAAGGAAAAAATACCCAAAATTTCTAAAATAAGTAAGATCATCTTACTATAAATATTTCAAGAGAAATTATTTTGAAGTAATAATCATAAAAGAAGAGAAAGACGGTTAATAACCATAATAATTATTTGTATAAACAGATTAATCAGTATAATAACAATGAAAAAAAAAACAATTAATACTAGTTACTATTTAAGAAGGGTTAGAATGAGTTAGATGAAGATAGAATCTAAAATATTATTGATTGACAACACCAAGATGGAAATAATACAACATGTAGGTTGAGTAAGGTTAACCAGTTACATGTGAAAGATAGAACATTAATTGAAGTGATAAAACACTAGATGTGAAATAGTCGTAGAATAAAAATGTGAATAGACCTCAAAGAAATAATGTAACAATCCCTGGAATATAAGTTTGTAGCGAAGGAGCTACCTTGTAGGTAATTATTATATGTATTGTGTTGTGATAGTGCAACTTTATTTTTTTCTGGACAGAGATGAAGTTCCTCTGATTTCAGATGATATATTTAGGGAAAACGGCGGAATAATGGACGCCAGCCAATAGTGCCCCTCCGAATCCGAACCCATGTGTAGTAATTAATGTTAGGGAATTATGGTATTTTAGGGATGATACAAACGACGAGGTAAAGAAATAAAAAATAAATATGACTCGAGGTGTGAAAAGTATGAATAATCAATATCAAGTTTTAGGTGCTAAGTTACTATATAATATTTGTAAAAAAATCAAGTTAGCCCATGTCAGGTATGAGGGAAGGTGGATAAATCATCAAGCAGTGAGAGCGTTAGAGCAAGTTTAGTTGACATTTGTGGACCATTCTCAACTAGTGGTAGGAAACATATTAAAAATATACTGATTATCATGTACAGTTATTAGGTTTACAAAGCATATCACATTATTAAAGCTGATACACATATTGTAATAAAAATAATAAAAATAAAAAAGATAATTCTGAAATGAAGAACAAATGAAATTAATGACCAGGATCGGGAAGGTGAGGTTTAAAAGAAAGATAATGTTTTAGTCATGTTTTTGAGTTTTTTAGCCATGAAATTAGGCACAATTATTATTTGTTATTTATTATTTTGATGTAAAACCAGTTGGTTTAATTAATGTTGTTTTAAGTCATAAATAAGTGTTTAAGATATCGTGATTCATGATAATGATGAACCTTATTTGTAATATTAATAAAAGAAAAAACCAATTTGTTAAAAGAATTTTGTGAGGTACAAATAACTAATTAATCAGATGTTTTAAATATTAAGATTAGACTATGTTGGTTATTTCAAAATTTCATCTAAAATTGTATCTGAAATTATGAAATAAGGGAAGGTATTATGTACTGCTGTTAAAATGCAACACAGTACATAATAGGGAAATAATAAATTTTAAAAGAGAAAAGATACAAATTTAATATTAAATGGAACATATGTTTGAAAATGTAAACAAAAACATTGGGACTATTGACTCACCCAGTCAACATAGAGGTCGATTCCCATATGATATAAAACAATATTAAGTTATATGTTCTGAAAAGAATATATGAAATTGGAATGAATGTTATAATAAGAGTAAATAGTAATAAAATTATAATTTAATAAATACCAACTAGAATTACGAATATTAGAGATAAAATAAAGATGTTTAATAAGAAATAGAAAAGTGATATATGTTTTTAATAGGTATATGATAAACAGATGTAATGAAAGTAGGGAATTATCAAAGTGGCAAATTTGTAAATTGTTAAAGATTGTATTGTATAGAGATGAAAGGAAATGGTTTTAGTCAAAAAATATATCTAATAAGAGTAACATGAAGAGTCTAAATTCATATCTAAGAAAAGTAACATCGTTAGTCTTGAATTATATGGAATAAGAGTAGCATGAAGAGTTTAAATTCATAAAATAAAATTTGTACATCATCAAGTTTAATGTCATATGTAAAAGAAAATACAGTAAAGGAATTTAATTTGTTATACCAGAGTTTTGATTATAAAGTTAATAAAGTAAACAATCAGGAGGAGAGATTCAACATTCCTATTGAGATTAGTAAAATAAACTAATATTCAATAAATAAATAATATTACAAGAAATATAAACATATCCTTAATAGAATGCCGATAGAAGAGGGAAATCCTGGACTGAAGAATAGTTTAAGTGGCCATAAAATATAATTAAGTATTCCGAGGAGACATCTGTGTTGCAGTCGTCCTAGAAAACAACATTCAGCGGTGAAACCAATAAGAAATTTGCGTGAAGGAATGGATCGCCAAGCCTGATATTGCTTTTGAAAATAATAAACATCAACCAGAAGTGAACCCGTGGCAGCTGGAAGAAATCAGAATCAGTCAAGTTACATTAGTTTGGTATTTATTTTTTACATGGTTATTTCTCAAAATGAGCCTCCAGGTGGTCTAGTGGCTAACGCGGGCGATTGATGCGCTCGTGGTCCCGGGTTCAATTCCCGGCGGAGGTTCCGTACGGCGTGCAGTCAGCGTCGTGAGGCAAACTGAGTAGGCGCTGAGATAACAGCGCCGCCTCCTGGCTGTGAATACCGCAACTAGCGGCTGGTGGCGCGTAGTACTAACCATACACCGCCACACTAACACAAAAGCCGCGCGGTACGCCTTGGTCCTTAACGGACTGTTGAACGGAGGTTTATTTTATTTCTCAAAATACTACATACTAACTGTATTTGGTTTGGTTTAAAGAAAAGAAAATATTATATACAATTGTAAATACGATCAAACAGCTTAATAATCATTAATCCTGAGAGAGAGAGTTTCTTTTCATGTACTGATAAACAAAAAATATAATAAAGGTAGTTACATATCATAATTACAATACCTGTTAAAATAAACGACAGTACAATTAATGACGCATCCAACGTGGTGCAAATACTAAATATATTATATCAGTAAAAAATAAACGCAGTACATAATGGCGCCCATACGTGAAAGCAAAGATTTTCTTTAAACCAGCACCAAATAACATAATTTTGTTAAATTTAATTAGCATAAAAAATTTTTTTCCTCGTAATTAAATTAAGTTAAAGATTGTAAAATGGCTAACAAACCAGAGAAACGATATGAATTAAGGAGTAATAGTGCTGAAGAGGAAGAAACTGAAATGGAAATAATAGTAAGGGATGCCCAAGGGGACCAACCAAAGAAACCAACCCAACCAATGGATGCAAATTTTCAGGAGATGATGAGAATTATAATGGAAGGGTATAACCAAATTAATGAAACATTGTAACAAAATAAGGAAGATTTAAATAAAAAAATTGATAGCAATAATGAAACACTGAATAAACAAATGAAGGAGGATATTGAAAAAATGGACAAGAAAATGGACAGTAACCAAGAAGAGTTTAAACATATGAAATTAGATAATGAAAATTTATTAAAACAAAATAAGGAGGAATTAAAGGAGACCATTCAACAACAAATAAATGGGGTGAATAATAAATTAGACCAGCAGAAGGATGAAATTGAGTTAATATTGAAAAATTATGAGGAAGGGAATGTCAGGCAATTTGCAGAGGTGAAAATGAGTAATGAAAAGCAGTCAATAGAAACAACGATAGAAGATGACAAGCAAAATGTAGAAACATTGAATAAGATAACGGAGATAGAAGTAATACCAAACGATCAAATCAGGGAACCAGTAAATCAGAAAATAAAAGGTAGTAAAGAAATAGAAAATAAAAAAGACAAAAGTGTATTGTTAGCAGAAAAGAAAAATTACACAGAACAATAAGTATATGTTTATTAGCAGAAACAAAGAGAACAATAAGTATGTGGAAAAGAAGACGAAGAAAATAGGTAAAAGAAGTCCCCAGAAACAGAAAAATACACAGGAAGAATTAGATATGATTAGGAGTAGGCTGGTTAATGTACATAATCTCCCAATCACTAATAACAGAGAAAGAACAGAATTAAAAAATCATAATAAAAACTTAAGGAAATTTATAATTAAAACGAATACATCAGAAAAAGAAAGGGATAATAAAATATCAGCTATATCATCAATAGTTGATATACCAGTGACATATTTGGTTAATGAACTAGATAATAAAGTGTAAAAGTAGGCGAAGATACCATTGAAAATTTGGTGTTCGAAAAATTGCAATACAGAGTGATCGAAAGATATGTCATTAGGACAGAATTGATTGGAAATTCAATAGTAGGTCTTGAAACGTGTGAAGACTTCGCAGCAGAAAAATCAGAATACAAGGTAGTAGTGATAAAGTTGACAAAGATAGAATTCATACTGAAAACAATAATAGTTCGGGCAAAAAGGACAACTTATGTATTTGACAATGGATGAACTAAAGATGAAAATATGGAAAGAAGGGACTGATTTTCGGGGAATGGACTAAAGCAAACTAATGGAACAAAGATTGGATTAATTATTAATACAAATAACATAATATGGAAGTTATTACAAATAAAAAATTTTATTTTATGAATTAAAAGAAAGGAAAAAATACCCCAAATTTCTAAAATAAGTAAGATCATCTTACTATAAATATTTCAAGAGTAATTATTTTGAACTAATAATCATAAAAGAAGAGAAAGACGGTTAATAACCATAATAATTATTTGTATAAGCAGATTAATCTGTATAATAACAATGATAAAAAAAAACAATTAATACTAGTTACTATTTAAGAAGGGTTAGAATGAGTTAGATGAAGATAGAATCTAAAATATTATTGATTGACAGCACCAAGATGGAAATAATACAACATGTAGGTTGAGTAAGGTTAACCAGTTACATGTGAAAGATAGAACATTAATTGAAGTGATAAAACACTAGATGTGAAATAGTCGTAGAATAAAAATGTGAATAGACCTCAAAGAAATAATGTAACAATCCCTGGAATATAAGTTTGTAGCGAAGGAGCTACCTTGTAGGTAATTATTATATGTATTGTGTTGTGATAGTGCAACTTTAATTTTTTCTGGACAGAGATGAAGTTCCTCTGATTTCAGATGATATATTTAGGGAAAACGGCGGAATAATGGACGCCAGCCAATAGTGCCCCTCTGAATCCGAACCCATGTGTAGTAATTAATGTTAGGGAATTATGGTATTTTAGGGATGATACAAACGACGAGGTAAAGAAATAAAAAATAAATATGACTCGAGGTGTGAAAAGTATGAATAATCAATATCAAGTTTTAGGTGCTAAGTTACTATATAATATTTGTAAAAAAATCAAGTTAGCCCATGTCAGGTATGAGGGAAGGTGGATAAATCATCAAGCCGTGAGAGCGTTAGAGCAAGTTTAGTTGACATTTGTGGACCATTCTCAACTAGTGGTAGGAAACATATTAAAAATATACTGATTATCATGGACAGTTATTAGGTTTACAAAGCATATCACATTATTAAAGCTGATACACATATTGTAATAAAAATAATAAAAATAAAAAAGATAATTCTGAAATGAAGAACAAATGAAATTAATGACCAGGATCGGGAAGGTGAGGTTTAAAAGAAAGATAATGTTTTAGTCATGTTTTTGAGTTTTTTAGCCATGAAATTAGGCAAAATTATTATTTGTTATTTATTATTTTGATGTAAAACCGGTTGGTTTAATTAATGTTGTTTTAAGTCATAAATAAGTGTTTAAGATATCGTGATGCATGATAATGATGAACCTTATTTTTAATATTAATAAAAGAAAAAACCAATTTGTTAAAAGAATTTTGTGAGGTACAAATAACTAATTAATCAGATGTTTTAAATATTAAGATTAGACTATGTTGGTTATTTCAAAATTTCATCTAAAATTGTATCTGAAATTATGAAATAAGGGAAGGTATTATGTACTGCTGTTAAAATGCAACACAGTACATAATAGGGAAATAATAAATTTTAAAAGAGAAAAGATACAAATTTAATATTAAATGGAACATATGTTTGAAAATGTAAACAAAAACATTGGGACTATTGACTCACCCAGTCAACATAGAGGTCGATTCCCATATGATATAAAACAATATTAAGTTATATGTTCTGAAAAGAATATATGAAATTGGAATGAATGTTATAATAAGAGTAAATAGTAATAAAATTATAATTTAATAAATACCAACTAGAATTACGAATATTAGAGATAAAATAAAGATGTTTAATAAGAAATAGAAAAGTGATATATGTTTTTAATAGGTATATGATAAACAGATGTAATGAAAGTAGGGAATTATCAAAGTGGCAAATTTGTAAATTGTTAAAGATTGTATTGTATAGAGATGAAAGGAAATGGTTTTAGTCAAAAAATATATCTAATAAGAGTAACATGAAGAGTCTAAATTCATATCTAAGAAAAGTAACATCGTTAGTCTTGAATTATATGGAATAAGAGTAGCATGAAGAGTTTAAATTCATAAAATAAAATTTGTACATCATCAAGTTTAATGTCATATGTAAAAGAAAATACAGTAAAGGAATTTAATTTGTTATACCAGAGTTTTGATTATAAAGTTAATAAAGTAAACAATCAGGAGGAGAGATTCAACATTCCTATTGAGATTAGTAAAATAAACTAATATTCAATAAATAAATAATATTACAAGAAATATAAACATATCCTTAATAGAATGCCGATAGAAGAGGGAAATCCTGGACTGAAGAATAGTTTAAGTGGCCATAAAATATAATTAAGTATTCCGAGGAGACATCTGTGTTGCAGTCGTCCTAGAAAACAACATTCAGCGGTGAAACCAATAAGAAATTTGCGTGAAGGAATGGATCGCCAAGCCTGATATTGCTTTTGAAAATAATAAACATCAACCAGAAGTGAACCCGTGGCAGCTGGAAGAAATCAGAATCAGTCAAGTTACATTAGTTTGGTATTTATTTTTTACATGGTTATTTCTCAAAATGAGCCTCCAGGTGGTCTAGTGGCTAACGCGGGCGATTGATGTGCTCGTGGTCCCGGGTTCAATTCCCGGCGGAGGTTCCGTACGGCGTGCAGTCAGCGTCGTGAGGCAAACTGAGTAGGCGCTGAGATAACAGCGCCGCCTCCTGGCTGTGAATACCGCAACTAGCGGCTGGTGGCGCGTAGTACTAACCATACACCGTCACACTAACACAAAAGCCGCGCGGTACGCCTTGGTCCTTAACGGACTTTTGAACGGAGGTTTATTTTATTTCTCAAAATACTACAAACTAACTGTATTTGGTTTGGTTTAAAGAAAAGAAAATATTATATACAATTGTAAATACGATCAAACAGCTTAATAATCATTAATCCTGAGAGAGAGAGTTTCTTTTCATGTACTGATAAACAAAAAATATAATAAAGGTAGTTACATATCATAATTACAATACCTGTTAAAATAAACGACAGTACAATTAATGACGCATCCAACGTGGTGCAAATACTACATATATTATATCAGTAAAAAATAAACGCAGTACATAATGGCGCCCATACGTGAAAGCAAAGATTTTCTTTAAACCAGCACCAAATAACATAATTTTGTTAAATTTAATTAGCATAAAAAATTTTTTTCCTCGTAATTAAATTAAGTTAAAGATTGTAAAATGGCTAACAAACCAGAGAAACGATATGAATTAAGGAGTAATAGTGCTGAAGAGGAAGAAACTGAAATGGAAATAATAGTAAGGGATGCTCAAGGGGACCAACCAAAGAAACCAACCCAACCAATGGATGCAAATTTTCACGAGATGATGAGAATTATAATGGAAGGGTATAACCAAATTAATGAAACATTGTAACAAAATAAGGAAGATTTAAATAAAAAAATTGATAGCAATAATGAAACACTGAATAAACAAATGAAGGAGGATATTGAAAAAATGGACAAGAAAATGGACAGTAACCAAGAAGAGTTTAAACATATGAAATTAGATAATGAAAATTTATTAAAACAAAATAAGGAGGAATTAAAGGAGACCATTCAACAACAAATAAATGGGGTGAATAATAAATTAGACCAGCAGAAGGATGAAATTGAGTTAATATTGAAAAATTATGAGGAAGGGAATGTCAGGCAATTTGCAGAGGTGAAAATGAGTAATGAAAACCAGTCAATAGAAGCAACGATAGAAGATGACAAGCAAAATGTAGAAACATTGAATAAGATAACGGAGATAGAAGTAATACCAAACGATCAAATCAGGGAACCAGTAAATCAGAAAATAAAAGGTAGTAAAGAAATAGAAAATAAAAAAGACAAAAGTGTATTGTTATCTGAAAAGAAACATTACACAGAACAATAAGTATATGTTTATTAGCAGAAACAAAGAGAACAATAAGTATGTGGAAAAGAAGACGAAGAAAATATGTAAAAGAAGTCCCCAGAAACAGAAAAATACACAGGAAGAATTAGATATGATTAGGAGTAGGCTGGTTAATGTACATAATCTCCCAATCGCTAATAACAGAGAAAGAACAGAATTAAAAAATCATAATAAAAACTTAAGGAAATTTATAATTAAAAAGAATACATCAGAAAAAAAAGGGATAATAAAATATCAGCTATATCATCAATAGTTGATATACCAGTGACATATTTGGTTAATGAACTATATAATAAAGTGTAAAAGTAGGCGAAGATACCATTGAAAATTTGGTGTTCGAAAAATTGCAATACAGAGTGATCGAAAGATATGTCATTAGGACAGAATTGATTGGAAATTCAATAGTAGGTCTTGAAATGAGTGAAGACTTCGCAGCAGAAAAATCAGAATACAAGGTAGTAGTGATAAAGTTGACAAAGATAGAATTCATACTGAAAACAATAATAGTTCGGGCAAAAAGGACAACTTATGTATTTGACAATGGATGAACTAAAGATGAAAATATGGAAAGAAGGGACTGATTTTCGGGGAATGGACTAAAGCAAACTAATGGAACAAAGATTGGATTAATTATTAATATAAATAACATAATATGGAAGTTATTACAAATAAAAAATTTTATTTTATGAATTAAAAGAAAGGAAAAAATACCCCAAATTTCTAAAATAAGTAAGATCATCTTACTATAAATATTTCAAGAGAAATTATTTTGAACTAATAATCATAAAAGAAGAGAAAGACGGTTAATAAACATAATAATTATTTGTATAACCAGATTAATCAGTATAATAACAATGATTAAAAAAAAACAATTAATACTAGTTACTATTTAAGAAGGGTTAGAATGAGTTAGATGAAGATAGAATCTAAAATATTATTGATTGACAGCACCAAGATGGAAATAATACAACATGTAGGTTGAGTAAGGTTAACCAGTTACATGTGAAAGATAGAACATTAATTGAAGTGTAAAAACACTAGATGTGAAATAGTCGTAGAATAAAAATGTGAATAGACCTCAAAGAAATAATGTAACAATCCCTGGAATATAAGTTTGTAGCGAAAGAGCTACCTTGTAGGTAATTATTATATGTATTGTGTTGTGATAGTGCAACTTTATTTTTTTCTGAACAGAGATGAAGTTCCTCTGATTTCAGATGATATATTTAGGGAAAACGGCGGAATAATGGACGCCAGCCAATAGTGCCCCTCCGAATCCGAACCCATGTGTAGTATTTAATGTTAGGGAATTATGGTATTTTAGGGATGATACAAACGACAAGGTAAAGAAATAAAAAATAAATATGACAATATGACTCGAGGTGTGAAAAGTATGAATAATCAATATCAAGTTTTAGGTGCTAAGTTACTATATAATATTTGTAAAAAAATCAAGTTAGCCCATGTCAGGTATGAGGGAAGGTGGATAAATCATCAAGCAGTGATAGCGTTAGAGCAAGTTTAGTTGACATTTGTGGACCATTCTCAACTAGTGGTAGGAAACATATTAAAAATATACTGATTATCATGGACAGTTATTAGGTTTACAAAGCATATCACATTATTAAAGCTGATACACATATTGTAATAAAAATAATAAAAATAAAAAAGATAATTCTGAAATGAAGAACAAATGAAATTAATGACCAGGATCGGGAAGGTGAGGTTTAAAAGAAAGATAATGTTTTAGTCATGTTTTTGAGTTTTTTAGCCACGAAATTAGGCACAATTATTATTTGTTATTTATTATTTTGATGTAAAACCGGTTGGTTTAATTAATGTTGTTTTAAGTCATAAATAAGTGTTTAAGATATCGTGATTCATGATAATGATGAACCTTATTTGTAATATTAATAAAAGAAAAAACCAATTTGTTAAAAGAATTTTGTGAGGTACAAATAACTAATTAATCAGATGTTTTAAATATTAAGATTAGACTATGTTGGTTATTTCAAAATTTCATCTAAAATTGTATCTGAAATTATGAAATAAGGGAAGGTATTATGTACTGCTGTTAAAATGCAACACAGTACATAATAGGGAAATAATAAATTTTAAAAGAGAAAAGATACAAATTTAATATTAAATGGAACATATGTTTCAAAATGTAAACAAAAACATTGGGACTATTGACTCACCCAGTCAACATAGAGGTCGATTCCCATATGATATAAAACAATATTAAGTTATATGTTCTGAAAAGAATATATGAAATTGGAATGAATGTTATAATAAGAGTAAATAGTAATAAAATTATAATTTAATAAATACCAACTAGAATTACGAATATTAGAGATAAAATAAAGATGTTTAATAAGAAATAGAAAAGTGATATATGTTTTTAATAGGTATATGATAAACAGATGTAATGAAAGTAGGGAATTATCAAAGTGGCAAATTTGTAAATTGTTAAAGATTGTATTGTATAGAGATGAAAGGAAAAGTTTTTAGTCTAAAAATATATCTAATAAGAGTAACATGAAGAGTCTAAATTCATATCTAAGAAAAGTAACATCGTTAGTCTTGAATTATATGGAGTAAGAGTAGCATGAAGAGTTTAAATTCATAAAATAATATTTGTACATCATCAAGTTTAATGTCATATGTAAAAGAAAATACAGTAAAGGAATTTAATTTGTTATACCAGAGTTTTGATTATAAAGTTAATAAAGTAAACAATCAGGAGGAGAGATTCAACATTCCTATTGAGTTTAGTAAAATAAACTAATATTCAATAAATAAATAATATTACAAGAAATATAAACATATCCTTAATAGAATGCCGATAGAAGAGGGAAATCCTGGACTGAAGAATAGTTTAAGTGGCCATAAAATATAATTAAGTATTCCGAGGAGACATCTGTGTTGCAGTCGTCCTAGAAAACAACATTCAGCGGTGAAACCAATAAGAAATTTGTGTGAAGGAACGGATCGCCAAGCCTGATATTGCTTTTGAAAATAATAAACATCAACCAGAAGTGAACCTGTGGCAGCTGGAAGAATTCAGAATCAGTCAAGTTACATTAGTTTGGTATTTATTTTTTACATGGTTATTTCTCAAAATGAGCCTCCAGGTGGTCTAGTGGCTAACGCGGGCGATTGATGCGCTCGTGGTCCCGGGTTCAATTCCCGGCGGAGGTTCCGTACGGCGTGCAGTCAGCGTCGTGAGGCAAACTGAGTAGGCGCTGAGATAACAGCGCCGCCTCCTGGCTGTGAATACCGCAACTAGCGGCTGGTGGCGCGTAGTACAAGCCATACACCGTCACACTAACACAAAAGCCGCGCGGTATGCCATGGTCCTTAACGGACTGTTGAACGGAGGTTTATTTTATTTCTCAAAATACTACATACTAACTGTATTTGGTTTGGTTTAAAGAAAAGAAAATATTATATACAATTGTAAATACGATCAAACAGCTTAATAATCATTAATCCTGAGAGAGAGAGTTTCTTTTCATGTACTGATAAACAAAAAATATAATAAAGGTAGTTACATATCATAATTACAATACCTGTTAAAATAAACGACAGTACAATTAATGACGCATCCAACGTGGTGCAAATACTAAATATATTATATCAGTAAAAAATAAACGCAGTACATAATGGCGCCCATACGTGAAAGCAAAGATTTTCTTTAAACCAGCACCAAATAACATAATTTTGTTAAATTTAATTAGCATAAAAAATTTTTTTCCTCGTAATTAAATTAAGTTAAAGATTGTAAAATGGCTAACAAACCAGAGAAACGATATGAATTAAGGAGTAATAGTGCTGAAGAGGAAGAAACTGAAATGGAAATAATAGTAAGGGATGCCCAAGGGGACCAACCAAAGAAACCAACCCAACCAATGGATGCAAATTTTCAGGAGATGATGAGAATTATAATGGAAGGGTATAACCAAATTAATGAAACATTGTAACAAAATAAGGAAGATTTAAATAAAAAAATTGATAGCAATAATGAAACACTGAATAAACAAATGAAGGAGGATATTGAAAAAATGGACAGTAACCAAGAAGAGTTTAAACATATGAAATTAGATAATGAAAATTTATTAAAACAAAATAAGGAGGAATTAAAGGAGACCATTCAACAACAAATAAATGGGGTGAATAATAAATTAGACCAGCAGAAGGATGAAATTGAGTTAATATTGAAAAATTATGAGGAAGGGAATGTCAGGCAATTTGCAGAGGTGAAAATGAGTAATGAAAACCAGTCAATAGAAGCAACGATAGAAGATGACAAGCAAAATGTAGAAACATTGAATAAGATAACGGAGATAGAAGTAATACCAAACGATCAAATCAGGGAACCAGTAAATCAGAAAATAAAAGGTAGTAAAGAAATAGAAAATAAAAAAGACAAAAGTGTATTGTTATCTGAAAAGAAACATAGCAGAAACAAAGAGAACAATAAGTATGTGGAAAAGAAGACGAAGAAAATAGGTAAAAGAAGTCCCCAGAAACAGAAAAATACACAGGAAGAATTAGATATGATTAGGAGTAGGCTGGTTAATGTACATAATCTCCCAATCGCTAATAACAGAGAAAGAACAGAATTAAAAAATCATAATAAAAACTTAAGGAAATTTATAATTAAAACGAATACATCAGAAAAAGAAAGGGATAATAAAATATCAGCTATATCATCAATAGTTGATATACCAGTGACATATTTGGTTAATGAACTAGATAATAAAGTGTAAAAGTAGGTGAAGATACCATTGAAAATTTGGTGTTCGAAAAATTGCAATACAGAGTGATCGAAAGATATGTCATTAGGACAGAATTGATTGGAAATTCAATAGTAGGTCTTGAAATGAGTGAAGACTTCGCAGCAGAAAAATCAGAATACAAGGTAGTAGTGATAAAGTTGACAAAGATAGAATTCATACTGAAAACAATAATAGTTCGGGCAAAAAGGACAACTTATGTATTTGACAATGGATGAACTAAAGATGAAAATATGGAAAGAAGGGACTGATTTTCGGGGAATGGACTAAAGCGAACTAATGGAACAAAGATTGGATTAATTATTAATATAAATAACATAATATGGAAGTTATTACAAATAAAAAATTTTATTTTATGAATTAAAAGAAAGGAAAAAATACCCCAAATTTCTAAAAAAAGTAAGATCATCTTACTATAAATATTTCAAGAGAAATTATTTTGAACTAATAATCATAAAAGAAGAGAAAGACGGTTAATAACCATAATAATTATTTGTATAACCAGATTAATCAGTATAATAACAATGATAAAAAAAAACAATTAATACTAGTTACTATTTAAGAAGGGTTAGAATGAGTTAGATGAAGATAGAATCTAAAATATTATTGATTGACAGCACCAAGATGGAAATAATACAACATATAGGTTGAGTAAGGTTAACCAGTTACATGTGAAAGATAGAACATTAACTGAAGTGATAAAACACTAGATGTGAAATAGTTGTAGAATAAAAATGTGAATAGACCTCAAAGAAATAATGTAACAATCCCTGGAATATAAGTTTGTAGCGAAGGAGCTACCTTGTAGGTAATTATTATATGTATTGTGTTGTGATAGTGCAACTTTATTTTTTTCTGGACAGAGATGAAGTTCCTCTGATTTCAGATGATATATTTAGGGAAAACGGCGGAGTAATGGACGCCAGCCAATAGTGCCCCTCCGAATCCGAACCCATGTGTAGTATTTAATGTTAGGGAATTATGGTATTTTAGGGATGATACAAACGACAAGGTAAAGAAATAAAAAATAAATATGACAATATGACTCGAGGTGTGAAAAGTATGAATAATCAATATCAAGTTTTAGGTGCTAAGTTACTATATAATATTTGTAAAAAAATCAAGTTAGCCCATGTCAGGTATGAGGGAAGGTGGATAAATCATCAAGCAGTGAGAGCGTTAGAGCAAGTTTAGTTGACATTTGTGGACCATTATCAACTAGTGGTAGGAAACATATTAAAAATATACTGATTATCATGGACAGTTATTAGGTTTACAAAGCATATCACATTATTAAAGCTGATACACATATTGTGATAAAAATAATTAAAATAAAAAAGATAATTTGAAATGAAGAACAAATGAAATTAATGACCAGGATCGGGAAGGTGAGGTTTAAAAGAAAGATAATGTTTTAGTCATGTTTTTGAGTTTTTTAGCCATGAAATTAGGCACAATTATTATTTGTTATTTATTATTTTGATGTAAAACCGGTTGTTTTAATTAATGTTGTTTTAAGTCATAAATAAGTGTTTAAGATATCGTGATTCATGATAATGATGAACCATATTTGTAATATTAATAAAAGAAAAAAGCAATTTGTTAAAAGAATTTTGTGAGGTACAAATAACTAATTAATCAGATGTTTTAAATATTAAGATTAGACTATGTTGGTTATTTCAAAATTTCATCTAAAATTGTATCTGAAATTATGAAATAAGGGAAGGTATTATGTACTGCTGTTAAAATGCAACACAGTACATAATAGGGAAATAATAAATTTTAAAAGAGAAAAGATACAAATTTAATATAAATGGAACATATGTTTCAAAATGTAAACAAAAACATTGGGACTATCGACTCACCCAGTCAACATAGAGGTCGATTCCCATATGATATAAAACAATATTAAGTTATATGTTCTGAAAAGAATATATGAAATTAGAATGAATGTTATAATAAGAGTAAATAGTAATAAAATTATAATTTAATAAATACCAACTAGAATTACGAATATTAGAGATAAAATAAAGATGTTTAATAAGAAATAGAAAAGTGATATATGTTTTTAATAGGTATATGATAAACAGATGTAATGAAAGTAGGGAATTATCAAAGTGGCAAATTTGTAAATTGTTAAAGATTGTATTGTATAGAGATGAAAGGAAATGTTTTTAGTCTAAAAATATATCTAATAAGAGTAACATGAAGAGTCTAAATTCATATATAAGAAAAGTAACATCATTAGTCTAAATTCATATCTAAGAAAAGTAACATCATGAATCTTGAATTATATGGAATAAGAGTAGCATGAAGAGTTTAAATTCATAAAATAAAATTTGTACATCATCAAGTTTAATGTCATATGTAAAAGAAAATACAGTAAAGGAATTTAATTTGTTATACCAGAGTTTTGATTATAAAGTTAATAAAGTAAACAATCAGGAGGAGAGATTCAACATTCCTATTGAGTTTAGTAAAATAAACTAATATTCAATAAATAAATAATATTACAAGAAATATAAACATATCCTTAATAGAATGCCGATAGAAGAGGGAAATCCTGGACTGAAGAATAGTTTAAGTGGCCATAAAATATAATTAAGTATTCCGAGGAGACATCTGTGTTGCAGTCGTCTTAGAAAACAACATTCAGCGGTGAAACCAATAAGAAATTTGTGTGAAGGAACGGATCGCCAAGCCTGATATTGCTTTTGAAAATAATAAACATCTACCAGAAGTGAACCCGTGGCAGCTGGAAGAATTCAGAATCAGTCAAGTTACATTAGTTTGGTATTTATTTTTTACATGGTTATTTCTCAAAATGAGCCTCCAGGTGGTCTAGTGGCTAACGCGGGCGATTGATGCGCTCGTGGTCCCGGGTTCAATTCCCGGCGGAGGTTCCGTACGGCATGCAGTCAGCGTCTTGAGGCAAACTGAGTAGGCGCTGAGATAACAGCGCCGTCTCCTGGCTGTGAATACCGCAACTAGCGGCTGGTGGCGCGTAGTACTAGCCATACACCGTCACACTAACACAAAAGCCGCGCGGTACGCCTTGGTCCTTAACGGACTGTTGAGCGGAGGTTTATTTTATTTCTCAAAATACTACATACTAACTGTATTTGGTTTGGTTTAAAGAAAAGAAAATATTATATACAATTGTAAATATGATCAAACAGCTTAATAATCATTAATCCTGAGAGAGAGAGTTTCTTTTCATGTACTGATAAACAAAAAATATAATAAAGGTAGTTACATATCATAATTACAATACCTGTTAAAATAAACGATAGTACAATTAATGACGCATCCAACGTGGTGCAAATACTAAATATATTATATCAGTAAAAAATAAACGCAGTACATAATGGCGCCCATACGTGAAAGCAAAGATTTTTTTTAAATCAGCACCAAATAACATAATTTTGTTAAATTTAATTAGCATAAAAATTTTTTTTCCTTGTAATTAAATTAAGTTAAAGGTTGTAAAATGGCTAACAAACCAGAGAAACGATATGAATTAAGGAGTAATAGTGCTGAAGAGGAAGAAACTGAAATGGAAATAATAGTAAGGGATGCCCAAGGGGACCAACCAAAGAAACCAACCCAACCAATGGATGCAAATTTTCAGGAGATGATGAGAATTATAATGGAAGGGTATAACCAAATTAATGAAACATTGTAACAAAATAAGGAAGAATTAAATAAAAAAATTGATAGCAATAATGAAACACTGAATAAACAAATGAAGGAGGATATTGAAAAAATGGACAAGAAAATGGACAGTAACCAAGAAGAGTTTAAACATATGAAATTAGATAATGAAAATTTATTAAAACAAAATAAGGAGGAATTAAAGGAGACCATTCAACAACAAATAAATGGGGTGAATAATAAATTAGACCAGCAGAAGGATGAAATTGAGTTAATATTGAAAAATTATGAGGAAGGGAATGTCAGGCAATTTGCAGAGGTGAAAATGAGTAATGAAAACCAGTCAATAGAAGGAACGATAGAAGATGACAAGCAAAATGTAGAAACATTGAATAAGATAACGGAGATAGAAGTAATACCAAACGATCAAATCAGGGAATCAGTAAATCAGAAAATAAAAGGTAGTAAAGAAATAGAAAATAAAAAAGACAAAAGTGTATTGTTATCTGAAAAGAAACATAGCAGAAACGAAGAGAACAATAAGTATGTGGAAAAGAAGACGAAGAAAATAGGTAAAAGAAGTCCCCAGAAACAGAAAAATACACAGGAAGAATTAGATATGATTAGGAGTAGGCTGGTTAATGTACATAATCTCCCAATCGCTAATAACAGAGAAAGAACAGAATTAAAAAATCATAAAAAAACTTAAGAAAATTTATAATTAAAACGAATACATCAGAAAAAGAAAGGGATAATAAAATATCAGCTATATCATCAATAGTTGATATACCAGTGACATATTTGGTTAATGAACTAGATAATAAAGTGTAAAAGTAGGCGAAGATACCATTGAAAATTTGGTGTTCGAAAAATTGCAATACAGAGTGATCGAAAGATATGTCATTAGGACAGAATTGATTGGAAATTCAATAGTAGGTCTTGAAATGAGTGAAGACTTCGCAGCAGAAAATATCGGTATGGAGAACCATACATGACTTCCAAGTTCTAAGATTTATGTTTAAAATCATATTCGAAATGAAATATTTCCATAGAAACTATGTCTTTCTACTTATTGCTTCAGCATTAACCACAGTACTGTGGTCACTAACGTATACCAGCTCACGTTTTTGCACTCGATTTTCACTGATGATGGCAGTCGATGCCACTGCCGAAAAGTCTGGTTTTGCAGAAAACATTGGACTACGGCTAAACAGCCCGGGAAGCAGTGTTAACAAAAAACAACTTCTTTGTTGCCGATAACGTAGTACAGATATAAAAAATTCTCACCTCCATTTTCAACTATAATTTTTAATAATAGAAAATTACCCCCTCCCCGTTCACCTATCTTCTTCATTTATAGATATTTCATCTGCGTTTCTACAGTGGATTACTATGAGCTTCTTATCAGGATACTTTATTTATAAAAATTAAGTACTTTACTCTTGTTAAATCATAAAATGTTCCTGGTAAACTACCCCTTTCTCTTAACCGATCTTCTCCAAAATCAACAGACCTTCCGTCCTCTACAATTCAGGGAAGCATGCAAAAAAATATTTGATTCTGTTTGAATGTGCGGCGGTTATCGTTCGCCATGGAAACATTTCTCTTGTTACAACATAAAATGTTGCAGGTAAACTACCCCTTTCCTTAACCGATCTTCGCCAAAATCAATAGACCTTGAGCTCTCTGCAACTCAGGAAAGGGTGCAAAACTTATTTGATTCTCATTGAATTTTCGGCAGTTATCGTTCATCATAAAAAAATTACTCTTTTTAAAACATAAAAAGTTGCTGATAAACTAACCCTTCCCTTAACCGATCTTCAACAAAATCAACAGACCTTGAGTTCTCTTTAGTTCAAAAAGGTATGCAAAAACCAAGTCGATTCTGTTTGAATTTACGGCAGTAATCGTTCGTCATATAAAAAATTACCCTTGTTATAACATAAAATGTTGCTGGTAAACTACCCCTTTCCCTTAACCGATCTTCACCAACACCAATAGGTATTGAGAACTCTACAATACAGGGCTGTATGCAAAACATTAGTTGATTCTCTTTGAATTTACGGCAGGTATCGTTCGTCATAGAAAAAATACCCTTGTTAAAACACAAAACATTGCAGGTAAACTACCCTTTCCCCTTAACCGATCTTCAACAAAATCAACAGATCTTGAGTTCTGTATAATTCAAAAAGGTATGCAGGAGAGTAGTTGATTCTGTTTTAATGTAGGGCAGTTATCGTTCGTCATAAAAAAAAATTACCCTTGATAAAACATAAAATGTTGCTGGTAAACAACCCTATTCCCTTAACCGATCTTAACCAAAACCAACAGGTCTTGAGAACTCTACATTTCAGGGCTGTATGCAAATATTATATGATTCTCTTTGAATTTACGGCAGTTATCGTTCGTCATAGAAAAAATACCCTTGTTAAAACACTAAACATTGCAGGTAAACTACCACTTCCCCTTAACCGATCTTCAACAAAATCAACAGACCTTGAGTTCTGTATAATTCAAAAAGGTATGCAGGAGAGTAGTCGATTCTGTTTGAATTTACGGCAGTTATCGTTCGTCATATAAAAAATTACCATTGTTATAACATAAAATGTTGCTGGTAAACTACCCCTTTCCCTTAACCGATCTTCACCAACACTAATAGGTATTGAGAACTCTACAATACAGGGCTGTATGCACAACATCATTTGATTCTGTTTGAATTTGCGGCTGTTACCGTTTACTATAGAAAAAAATTACCCTTGATAAAAAACCGTTACAGGTAAACTACCCCTTTCCCTTAACCGATCTTCACCAAAAACGACAGGTCTTGGGTACTCTACAATTCAGGCCTGTATGCAAACAATTATTTAATTCTGTTTGAATTTGCGGCTGTTATCGTTTGCCATGGAAAACACCCTTGATAAAACATAAAACGTTGCTGGTAAACTACCCTATTCCATTAACCGATCTTCACCAATAACAATAGGTCTTGAGAACTCTACAATTCAGGACTGTATCAAAACATTAGTTGATTCTCTTTGAATTTACGGCAGTTATCGTTCGTCATAGAAAAAATACCCTTGTTAAAACACTAAACGTTGCAGGTAAACTACCCATTCCCCTTAACCGATCTTCAACAAAATCAACAGACCTTGAGTTCTGTATAATTCAAAAAGGTATGCAGGAGAGTAGTTGATTCTGTTTTAATGTACGGCAGTTATCGTTCGTCATAAAAAAAAATTACCCTTGATAAAACATAAAATGTTGCTGGTAAACAACCCTATTCCCTTAACCGATCTTCACCAAAACCAACAGGTCTTGAGAACTCTACATTTCAGGGCTGTATGCAAAATATTATATGATTCTGTTAGAATTTGCGGCTGTTATTGTTTGCCATATAAAATACCCTTTTAAAACATAAAACGTTGCAGGTAAACTACCCCTTTCCCTTAACCGATCTTCACCAACACCAATAGGTATTGAGAACTCTACAATATAGGGCTGTATGCAAAACATCATTTGATTCTGTTTGAATTTGCCGCTGTTATCGTTTACCATAGAAAAAAATTACCCTTGATAAAAATCGTTGCTGGTAAACTACCCCTTTCCCTAAACCGATCTTCACCAAAAACGATAGGTCTTGAGAACTCTACAATTCAGGGCTGTATGCAAAATATTATATGATTTTGTTTGAATTTGCGGCTGTTATCGTTTGCCATACAAAATACCCTTGATAAAACAAAAAATGTGGTAGGTAAACTACCCCTTTCCCTTAAACGATCTTCACCAAAAACAATAGGTCTTTAGTACTCAAGAAATCAGGGCTGTATGCAAAAACGTATTTCATTCTGTTTGAATTTGCGGCTGTTATCGTTTGCCATAGAAAATGCCCTTGTTAAAACATAAAACGTTGCCAGTAAACTACCCCTTTCCCTTAACCGATCTTTACCAAAATCAATAGGTCTTGATAGCTCTACAATTCAGGGCTGTATGCAAAATATTATATGATTTTGTTTGAATTTGCGGCTGTTATCGTTTGCCATACAAAATACCCTTGATAAAACAAAAAACGTGGTATTTAAACTACCCCTTTCCCTTAAACGATCTTCACCAAAAACAATAGGTCTTTAGTACTCAAAAAATCAGGGCTGTATGCAAAAACGTATTTGATTCTGTTTGAATTTGCGGCTGTTATCGTTTGCCATAGAAAATACCCTTGTTAAAACATAAAACGTTGCCGGTAAACTACCCTATTCCATTAACCGATGTTCACCAAAAACAATAGGTCTTGAGAACTCTACAATTCAGGACTGTATGCAAAACATTAGTTGATTCTCTTTGAATTTACGGCAGTTATCGTTCGTCATAGAAAAAATACCCTTGTTAAAACACTAAACGTTGCAGGTAAACTACCCCTTCCCCTTAACCGATCTTCAACAAAATCAACAGACCTTGAGTTCTGTATAATTCAAAAAGGTATGCAGGAGAGTAGTTGATTCTGTTTTAATGTACGGCAGTTATCGTTCGTCATAAAAAAAATTACCCTTGATAAAACATAAAATGTTGCTGGTAAACAACCCTATTCCCTTAACCGATCTTCACCAAAACCAACAGGTCTTGAGAACTCTACATTTCAGGGCTGTATGCAAAATATTATATGATTCTGTGTGAATTTGCGGCTGTTATCATTTGCCATATAAAATACCCTTTTAAAACACAAAACGTTGCAGGTAAACTACCCCTTTCCCTTAACCGATCTTCACCAACACCAATAGGTATTGAGAACTCTACAATATAGGGCTGTATGCAAAACATCATTTGATTCTGTTTGAATTTGCGGCTGTTATCGTTTGCCATACAAAATACCCTTGATAAAACAAAAAACGTAGTAGGTAAACTACCCCTTTCCCTTAAACGATCTTCACCAAAAACAATAGGTTTTTAGTACTCAAGAAATCAGGGCTGTATGCAAAAACGTATTTGATTCTGTTTGAATTTGCGGCTGTTATCGTTTGCCATAGAAAATACCCTTGTTAAAACATAAAACGTTGCCGGTAAACTACACCTTTCCCTTAACCGATCTTTACCAAAATCAATAGATCTAGAGAACTCTACAATTCAGGGCTGTATGCGAAATATTATTGTATTCTGTTTGAATTTGCGGCTGTTATCGTTTGCCAAACAAACAAAATTACCCTTGATAAAAAAAAAACCACAATCAGAATGATCACAGTTGCACACCACTATATAAAAATTATCCCGATTAGCGCTTTCAAGCCTCACAGCCCATCGTCAGATCGGAATAGGCAGAAATTATTTTAAAAACAAACCCTTCACCCCTCTCCCTCACCCTGCTCACACACAACAAGCTATAATATAAATGACCCTTCCCCACCCCCTAAACCCTGTCCCACACCATCTGTACATTTACATATTTTTCTAGCAAATTCCTTGTGTTTCAGTGTTGTGTGTGTGTGTGTGTGTGTGTGTGTGTGTGTGTGTGTGTGTGTGTGTGTGTGTGTGTGTGTGTGTGTGCATCCTTTTAAACTTACCCTACTTCCTCTCCACACACATGGGTCAGTCACACACCCTTATTTTAACCATCCAATTAGTACTATGCAAATAATTCTTAATCTTATCTATCTGTCCTCTATCATTTACTTCTTAATCATGTTATAAAATATTTCTTCATTATCAAATTTAATTTTAATATTAATTAAATTGTCTAACCCTTTTTCTCTTTCTTTTAATATTTCTAACTCCTCTCTAAGCTTCCTTTCAACTGTGTTATTTACTACTTTTACAATTTCGTATTCTTCCAAAGGATTAACAAACTTATGGTTGCCTTCTATGAAATGTCTTGCATATAACGAATTGGTTGTTCTATTACCTTCTCCACGTTTGTGGTCAGACAACCTGCATACGAATTTTCGTCCTGTCTCACCTAGGTACACTTTGTTGCAGTCTTTACATTTTAATTTATAAATTCCGCTTTTCTGTAATACTGGAATTTTTTCTATATTCTTATTCCTTATCTTATCAAATACCGTTTCACATTTTTTAATAGCTATATCTACTCCATATTTATTAAAACATTTTATAATTTTTCTAGTATGTGAACCTATGTATGTCAATGACCCTGCATAATTCTTTTGTTCTGGTTCTATTTTAGCTTTTTGTATGTTAACCCTTTTCATAACTTTATCCACTATGTTGGTGTTATAATTATTATTCCTTACAATTCCCTTTATCGTTTTTAACTCCCTATCTTTTGATTCGGTCTCTTTTAAACACTTCTGAGCTCTGTAACAAAATGTATTGATTGCCGCCATTTTATATCTATATGGGTGGTAAGACTCTCTTGGTATAATTATATCAGAATACGACTCTTTCCTAAATATCCCAAACTGTAGTTTCTCATTATCCTTAATTTCTATGTTCAAATCTAAGTAATTTATTTTCTTACCTCCTATCTCTTCTTTAAATTGTAAGTTTTTATCCTTATTATTTACCTCATTTATAAACTCATGCACTTCTTCTATGCTTCCTTCCCAAATTACTAATACATCATCAACGTATCTAGACCATAATTTTATATTGTCTTTATACTTAGTGGAAGTTATTAATTCCTTTTCAAAATCATTCATGTATATTTCAGCAAGAATAGGGGATAATGAAGACCCCATAGGTAAACCTTTTTTCTGTATATAAAACCTGTTATTAAACCTAAAATAGTTCTGATTTACACATTCTTTAATTACTTTCCTCAACTGCTTTTTATACCTGTATTCTCCCATATTATTATCGTTTATTAACTTAATAACTTTATTTACTGTGATATTGGTAAACATGTCCTTAACATCCAGTGATATCAATTTTGTATTTACATTAATCCTAATATTTTCTAATTTTTCTATCAATTTTACATTATTCTCTATGTTGTATTTTGTCCCAAATTCATATTTCTCTCTCAGTACTCTGCTAACTTCCTTTGATAATTTATAAATAGGTGCATTAATAAAAGAAACAATCGGTCTAATTGGTTTTCCTTCTTTATGTATCTTAACCTGACTTTTAAAAGTTGGTGCTGTTGGATTACTTTCCAATAAATACTTTTTCTTATTTTCTTCTATAAATGTTATCTGTTTCATCATTTGTTTTATCCTTGACTGGTACTTACTTGTATAATCATACTTTATTTCCTCGTATGGTCCTTCCCTTATAAATTCTTCCGTTTTCTTTATGTATTCGTCCTTTCTCATTAGTACCATTGTATTTCCTTTGTCCGCCTTCGTAACTATAATATCATTTTTCTTTATTTTATTCTTTAGTTTAGTTACAGTTGATTTGATTTTTTGTTCATTTTTTGAATTATACACACTTTTCTTAAATATTTTATCTACTACATTCCCTACTTCCCACCTTATTCTTTTTTTATCATTTTCATTTCCTAGTTTTTGTATTATGCTTTCGCATTCAATAATCGTTTTTTCTTGATTTAATTCTGGTGGCGGTGCGTATTTTAAGCCTTTTGCTAACATTTCTTTTTCTTCTGTATTGAAATTCACCTCTGTAAGGTTTATTACTCTTTTTTCATAGTTATTCTTAGAGAGGTGTTCCTTTTTTACTTCGTTCTTTCTTATTAATTTATTTAACTTATCTACCATTTTTTTATTTTTCTTTTCCAATTTCTTTTCTACGTACCCCAAACCAAAATTATATAATATTTCTTCTAACTCTACATACGAGTATATTCTTAACAATTCTATGTGTCTGTCATATAATTCCCTATTATATCTATTGATTAAGCCGTAGAGTGACCTTATTTCCAGTTTTATCCAGAACTTGTCGCTTTGTTCTTTTACTTTTTTGGCTACACTGTTCTTATTTTTAATTTTAACTTGAGCGTACTTTGGGATGACATTATTATCCAGACATTGTTTATTAAACCATATTTTACTTAAAACCCTCTTCAATTTAACTTTTAACTTAAGATATTTAAAAACTTTACTTACCTTATTGTTGTCGTTTATTACCTCATTGTTGTTGCCCATTACCTGTAGTCGATTGCACATCTTAACAGACGTTTAATGAAGAAATTTGTGTTAGTGGTTGAAATCACAATCAGAATGATCACAGTTGCACACCACTATATAAAAATTATCCCGATTAGCGCTTTCAAGCCTCACAGCCCATCGTCAGATCGGAATAGGCAGAAATTATTTTAAAAACAAACCCTTCACCCCTCTCCCTCACCCTGCTCACACACAACAAGCTATAATATAAATGACCCTTCCCCACCCCCTAAACCCTGTCCCACACCATCTGTACAGTTACATATTTTTCTAGCAAATTCCTTGTGTTTCAGTGTTGTGTGTGTGTGTATGTGTGTGTGTGTGTGTGTGTATGTGTGTGTGTGTGCATCCTTTTAAACTTACCCTACTTCCTCTCCACACACATGGGTCAGTCACACACCCTTATTTTAACCATCCAATTAGTACTATGCAAATAATTCTTAATCTTATCTATCTGTCCTCTATCATTTACTTCTTAATCATGTTATAAAATATTTCTTCATTATCAAATTTAATTTTAATATTAATTAAATTGTCTAACCCTTTTTCTCTTTCTTTTAATATTTCTAACTCCTCTCTAAGCTTCCTTTCAACTGTGTTATTTACTACTTTTACAATTTCGTATTCTTCCAAAGGATTAACAAACTTATGGTTGTCTTCTATGAAATGTCTTGCATATAACGAATTGGTTGTTCTATTACCTTCTCCACGTTTGTGGTCAGACAACCTGCATACGAATTTTCGTCCTGTCTCACCTAGGTACACTTTGTTGCAGTCTTTACATTTTAATTTATAAATTCCGCTTTTCTGTAATACTGGAATTTTTTCTATATTCTTATTCCTTATCTTATCAAATACCGTTTCACATTTTTTAATAGCTATATCTACTCCATATTTATTAAAACATTTTATAATTTTTCTAGTATGTGAACCTATGTATGTCAATGACCCTGCATAATTCTTTTGTTCTGGTTCTATTTTAGCTTTTTGTATGTTAACCCTTTTCATAACTTTATCCACTATGTTGGTGTTATAATTATTATTCCTTACAATTCCCTTTATCGTTTTTAACTCCCTATCTTTTGATTCGGTCTCTTTTAAACACTTCTGAGCTCTGTAACAAAATGTATTGATTGCCGCCATTTTATATCTATATGGGTGGTAAGACTCTCTTGGTATAATTATATCAGAATACGACTCTTTCCTAAATATCCCAAACTGTAGTTTCTCATTATCCTTAATTTCTATGTTCAAATCTAAGTAATTTATTTTCTTACCTCCTATCTCTTCTTTAAATTGTAAGTTTTTATCCTTATTATTTACCTCATTTATAAACTCATGCACTTCTTCTATGCTTCCTTCCCAAATTACTAATACATCATCAACGTATCTAGACCATAATTTTATATTGTCTTTATACTTAGTGGAAGTTATTAATTCCTTTTCAAAATCATTCATGTATATTTCAGCAAGAATAGGGGATAATGAAGACCCCATAGGTAAACCTTTTTTCTGTATATAAAACCTGTTATTAAACCTAAAATAGTTCTGATTTACACATTCTTTAATTACTTTCCTCAACTGCTTTTTATACCTGTATTCTCCCATATTATTATCGTTTATTAACTTAATAACTTTATTTACTGTGATATTGGTAAACATGTCCTTAACATCCAGTGATATCAATTTTGTATTTACATTAATCCTAATATTTTCTAATTTTTCTATCAATTTTACATTATTCTCTATGTTGTATTTTGTCCCAAATTCATATTTCTCTCTCAGTACTCTGCTAACTTCCTTTGATAATTTATAAATAGGTGCATTAATAAAAGAAACAATCGGTCTAATTGGTTTTCCTTCTTTATGTATCTTAACCTGACTTTTAAAAGTTGGTGCTGTTGGATTACTTTCCAATAAATACTTTTTCTTATTTTCTTCTATAAATGTTATCTGTTTCATCATTTGTTTTATCCTTGACTGGTACTTACTTGTATAATCATACTTTATTTCCTCGTATGGTCCTTCCCTTATAAATTCTTCCGTTTTCTTTATGTATTCGTCCTTTCTCATTAGTACCATTGTATTTCCTTTGTCCGCCTTCGTAACTATAATATCATTTTTCTTTATTTTATTCTTTAGTTTAGTTACAGTTGATTTGATTTTTTGTTCATTTTTTGAATTATACACACTTTTCTTAAATATTTTATCTACTACATTCCCTACTTCCCACCTTATTCTTTTTTTATCATTTTCATTTCCTAGTTTTTGTATTATGCTTTCGCATTCAATAATCGTTTTTTCTTGATTTAATTCTGGTGGCGGTGCGTATTTTAAGCCTTTTGCTAACATTTCTTTTTCTTCTGTATTGAAATTCACCTCTGTAAGGTTTATTACTCTTTTTTCATAGTTATTCTTAGAGAGGTGTTCCTTTTTTACTTCGTTCTTTCTTATTAATTTATTTAACTTATCTACCATTTTTTTATTTTTCTTTTCCAATTTCTTTTCTACGTACCCCAAACCAAAATTATATAATATTTCTTCTAACTCTACATACGAGTATATTCTTAACAATTCTATGTGTCTGTCATATAATTCCCTATTATATCTATTGATTAAGCCGTAGAGTGACCTTATTTCCAGTTTTATCCAGAACTTGTCGCTTTGTTCTTTTACTTTTTTGGCTACACTGTTCTTATTTTTAATTTTAACTTGAGCGTACTTTGGGATGACATTATTATCCAGACATTGTTTATTAAACCATATTTTACTTAAAACCCTCTTCAATTTAACTTTTAACTTAAGATATTTAAAAACTTTACTTACCTTATTGTTGTCGTTTATTACCTCATTGTTGTTGCCCATTACCTGTAGTCGATTGCACATCTTAACAGACGTTTAATGAAGAAATTTGTGTTAGTGGTTGAAATCACAATCAGAATGATCACAGTTGCACACCACTATATAAAAATTATCCCGATTAGCGCTTTCAAGCCTCACAGCCCATCGTCAGATCGGAATAGGCAGAAATTATTTTAAAAACAAACCCTTCACCCCTCTCCCTCACCCTGCTCACACACAACAAGCTATAATATAAATGACCCTTCCCCACCCCCTAAACCCTGTCCCACACCATCTGTACAGTTACATATTTTTCTAGCAAATTCCTTGTGTTTCAGTGTTGTGTGTGTGTGTGTGTGTGTGTGTGTGTGTGTGTGTGCATCCTTTTAAACTTACCCTACTTCCTCTCCACACACATGGGTCAGTCACACACCCTTATTTTAACCATCCAATTAGTACTATGCAAATAATTCTTAATCTTATCTATCTGTCCTCTATCATTTACTTCTTAATCATGTTATAAAATATTTCTTCATTATCAAATTTAATTTTAATATTAATTAAATTGTCTAACCCTTTTTCTCTTTCTTTTAATATTTCTAACTCCTCTCTAAGCTTCCTTTCAACTGTGTTATTTACTACTTTTACAATTTCGTATTCTTCCAAAGGATTAACAAACTTATGGTTGTCTTCTATGAAATGTCTTGCATATAACGAATTGGTTGTTCTATTACCTTCTCCACGTTTGTGGTCAGACAACCTGCATACGAATTTTCGTCCTGTCTCACCTAGGTACACTTTGTTGCAGTCTTTACATTTTAATTTATAAATTCCGCTTTTCTGTAATACTGGAATTTTTTCTATATTCTTATTCCTTATCTTATCAAATACCGTTTCACATTTTTTAATAGCTATATCTACTCCATATTTATTAAAACATTTTATAATTTTTCTAGTATGTGAACCTATGTATGTCAATGACCCTGCATAATTCTTTTGTTCTGGTTCTATTTTAGCTTTTTGTATGTTAACCCTTTTCATAACTTTATCCACTATGTTGGTGTTATAATTATTATTCCTTACAATTCCCTTTATCGTTTTTAACTCCCTATCTTTTGATTCGGTCTCTTTTAAACACTTCTGAGCTCTGTAACAAAATGTATTGATTGCCGCCATTTTATATCTATATGGGTGGTAAGACTCTCTTGGTATAATTATATCAGAATACGACTCTTTCCTAAATATCCCAAACTGTAGTTTCTCATTATCCTTAATTTCTATGTTCAAATCTAAGTAATTTATTTTCTTACCTCCTATCTCTTCTTTAAATTGTAAGTTTTTATCCTTATTATTTACCTCATTTATAAACTCATGCACTTCTTCTATGCTTCCTTCCCAAATTACTAATACATCATCAACGTATCTAGACCATAATTTTATATTGTCTTTATACTTAGTGGAAGTTATTAATTCCTTTTCAAAATCATTCATGTATATTTCAGCAAGAATAGGGGATAATGAAGACCCCATAGGTAAACCTTTTTTCTGTATATAAAACCTGTTATTAAACCTAAAATAGTTCTGATTTACACATTCTTTAATTACTTTCCTCAACTGCTTTTTATACCTGTATTCTCCCATATTATTATCGTTTATTAACTTAATAACTTTATTTACTGTGATATTGGTAAACATGTCCTTAACATCCAGTGATATCAATTTTGTATTTACATTAATCCTAATATTTTCTAATTTTTCTATCAATTTTACATTATTCTCTATGTTGTATTTTGTCCCAAATTCATATTTCTCTCTCAGTACTCTGCTAACTTCCTTTGATAATTTATAAATAGGTGCATTAATAAAAGAAACAATCGGTCTAATTGGTTTTCCTTCTTTATGTATCTTAACCTGACTTTTAAAAGTTGGTGCTGTTGGATTACTTTCCAATAAATACTTTTTCTTATTTTCTTCTATAAATGTTATCTGTTTCATCATTTGTTTTATCCTTGACTGGTACTTACTTGTATAATCATACTTTATTTCCTCGTATGGTCCTTCCCTTATAAATTCTTCCGTTTTCTTTATGTATTCGTCCTTTCTCATTAGTACCATTGTATTTCCTTTGTCCGCCTTCGTAACTATAATATCATTTTTCTTTATTTTATTCTTTAGTTTAGTTACAGTTGATTTGATTTTTTGTTCATTTTTTGAATTATACACACTTTTCTTAAATATTTTATCTACTACATTCCCTACTTCCCACCTTATTCTTTTTTTATCATTTTCATTTCCTAGTTTTTGTATTATGCTTTCGCATTCAATAATCGTTTTTTCTTGATTTAATTCTGGTGGCGGTGCGTATTTTAAGCCTTTTGCTAACATTTCTTTTTCTTCTGTATTGAAATTCACCTCTGTAAGGTTTATTACTCTTTTTTCATAGTTATTCTTAGAGAGGTGTTCCTTTTTTACTTCGTTCTTTCTTATTAATTTATTTAACTTATCTACCATTTTTTTATTTTTCTTTTCCAATTTCTTTTCTACGTACGCCAAACCAAAATTATATAATATTTCTTCTAACTCTACATACGAGTATATTCTTAACAATTCTATGTGTCTGTCATATAATTCCCTATTATATCTATTGATTAAGCCGTAGAGTGACCTTATTTCCAGTTTTATCCAGAACTTGTCGCTTTGTTCTTTTACTTTTTTGGCTACACTGTTCTTATTTTTAATTTTAACTTGAGCGTACTTTGGGATGACATTATTATCCAGACATTGTTTATTAAACCATATTTTACTTAAAACCCTCTTCAATTTAACTTTTAACTTAAGATATTTAAAAACTTTACTTACCTTATTGTTGTCGTTTATTACCTCATTGTTGTTGCCCATTACCTGTAGTCGATTGCACATCTTAACAGACGTTTAATGAAGAAATTTGTGTTAGTGGTTGAAATCACAATCAGAATGATCACAGTTGCACACCACTATATAAAAATTATCCCGATTAGCGCTTTCAAGCCTCACAGCCCATCGTCAGATCGGAATAGGCAGAAATTATTTTAAAAACAAACCCTTCACCCCTCTCCCCCACCCTGCTCACACACAACAAGCTATAATATAAATGACCCTTCCCCACCCCCTAAACCCTGTCCCACACCATCTGTACAGTTACATATTTTTCTAGCAAATTCCTTGTGTTTCAGTGTTGTGTGTGTGTGTGTGTGTGTGTGTGTGTGTGTGCATCCTTTTAAACTTACCCTACTTCCTCTCCACACACATGGGTCAGTCACACACCCTTATTTTAACCATCCAATTAGTACTATGCAAATAATTCTTAATCTTATCTATCTGTCCTCTATCATTTACTTCTTAATCATGTTATAAAATATTTCTTCATTATCAAATTTAATTTTAATATTAATTAAATTGTCTAACCCTTTTTCTCTTTCTTTTAATATTTCTAACTCCTCTCTAAGCTTCCTTTCAACTGTGTTATTTACTTCTTTTACAATTTCGTATTCTTCCAAAGGATTAACAAACTTATGGTTGTCTTCTATGAAATGTCTTGCATATAACGAATTGGTTGTTCTATTACCTTCTCCATGTTTGTGGTCAGACAACCTGCATACGAATTTTCGTCCTGTCTCACCTAGGTACACTTTGTTGCAGTCTTTACATTTTAATTTATAAATTCCGCTTTTCTGTAATACTGGAATTTTTTCTATATTCTTATTCCTTATCTTATCAAATACCGTTTCACATTTTTTAATAGCTATATCTACTCCATATTTATTAAAACATTTTATAATTTTTCTAGTATGTGAACCTATGTATGTCAATGACCCTGCATAATTCTTTTGTTCTGGTTCTATTTTAGCTTTTTGTATGTTAACCCTTTTCATAACTTTATCCACTATGTTGGTGTTATAATTATTATTCCTTACAATTCCCTTTATCGTTTTTAACTCCCTATCTTTTGATTCGGTCTCTTTTAAACACTTCTGAGCTCTGTAACAAAATGTATTGATTGCCGCCATTTTATATCTATATGGGTGGTAAGACTCTCTTGGTATAATTATATCAGAATACGACTCTTTCCTAAATATCCCAAACTGTAGTTTCTCATTATCCTTAATTTCTATGTTCAAATCTAAGTAATTTATTTTCTTACCTCCTATCTCTTCTTTAAATTGTAAGTTTTTATCCTTATTATTTACCTCATTTATAAACTCATGCACTTCTTCTATGCTTCCTTCCCAAATTACTAATACATCATCAACGTATCTAGACCATAATTTTATATTGTCTTTATACTTAGTGGAAGTTATTAATTCCTTTTCAAAATCATTCATGTATATTTCAGCAAGAATAGGGGATAATGAAGACCCCATAGGTAAACCTTTTTTCTGTATATAAAACCTGTTATTAAACCTAAAATAGTTCTGATTTACACATTCTTTAATTACTTTCCTCAACTGCTTTTTATACCTGTATTCTCCCATATTATTATCGTTTATTAACTTAATAACTTTATTTACTGTGATATTGGTAAACATGTCCTTAACATCCAGTGATATCAATTTTGTATTTACATTAATCCTAATATTTTCTAATTTTTCTATCAATTTTACATTATTCTCTATGTTGTATTTTGTCCCAAATTCATATTTCTCTCTCAGTACTCTGCTAACTTCCTTTGATAATTTATAAATAGGTGCATTAATAAAAGAAACAATCGGTCTAATTGGTTTTCCTTCTTTATGTATCTTAACCTGACTTTTAAAAGTTGGTGCTGTTGGATTACTTTCCAATAAATACTTTTTCTTATTTTCTTCTATAAATGTTATCTGTTTCATCATTTGTTTTATCCTTGACTGGTACTTACGTGTATAATCATACTTTATTTCCTCGTATGGTCCTTCCCTTATAAATTCTTCCGTTTTCTTTATGTATTCGTCCTTTCTCATTAGTACCATTGTATTTCCTTTGTCCGCCTTCGTAACTATAATATCATTTTTCTTTATTTTATTCTTTAGTTTAGTTACAGTTGATTTGATTTTTTGTTCATTTTTTGAATTATACACACTTTTCTTAAATATTTTATCTACTACATTCCCTACTTCCCACCTTATTCTTTTTTTATCATTTTCATTTCCTAGTTTTTGTATTATGCTTTCGCATTCAATAATCGTTTTTTCTTGATTTAATTCTGGTGGCGGTGCGTATTTTAAGCCTTTTGCTAACATTTCTTTTTCTTCTGTATTGAAATTCACCTCTGTAAGGTTTATTACTCTTTTTTCATAGTTATTCTTAGAGAGGTGTTCCTTTTTTACTTCGTTCTTTCTTATTAATTTATTTAACTTATCTACCATTTTTTTATTTTTCTTTTCCAATTTCTTTTCTACGTACCCCAAACCAAAATTATATAATATTTCTTCTAACTCTACATACGAGTATATTCTTAACAATTCTATGTGTCTGTCATATAATTCCCTATTATATCTATTGATTAAGCCGTAGAGTGACCTTATTTCCAGTTTTATCCAGAACTTGTCGCTTTGTTCTTTTACTTTTTTGGCTACACTGTTCTTATTTTTAATTTTAACTTGAGCGTACTTTGGGATGGCATTATTATCCAGACATTGTTTATTAAACCATATTTTACTTAAAACCCTCTTCAATTTAACTTTTAACTTAAGATATTTAAAAACTTTACTTACCTTATTGTTGTCGTTTATTACCTCATTGTTGTTGCCCATTACCTGTAGTCGATTGCACATCTTAACAGACGTTTAATGAAGAAATTTGTGTTAGTGGTTGAAATCACAATCAGAATGATCACAGTTGCACACCACTATATAAAAATTATCCCGATTAGCGCTTTCAAGCCTCACAGCCCATCGTCAGATCGGAATAGGCAGAAATTATTTTAAAAACAAACCCTTCACCCCTCTCCCCCACCCTGCTCACACACAACAAGCTATAATATAAATGACCCTTCCCCACCCCCTAAACCCTGTCCCACACCATCTGTACAGTTACATATTTTTCTAGCAAATTCCTTGTGTTTCAGTGTTGTGTGTGTGTGTGTGTGTGTGTGTGTGTGTGTGTGTGTGTGTGCATCCTTTTAAACTTACCCTACTTCCTCTCCACACACATGGGTCAGTCACACACCCTTATTTTAACCATCCAATTAGTACTATGCAAATAATTCTTAATCTTATCTATCTGTCCTCTATCATTTACTTCTTAATCATGTTATAAAATATTTCTTCATTATCAAATTTAATTTTAATATTAATTAAATTGTCTAACCCTTTTTCTCTTTCTTTTAATATTTCTAACTCCTCTCTAAGCTTCCTTTCAACTGTGTTATTTACTTCTTTTACAATTTCGTATTCTTCCAAAGGATTAACAAACTTATGGTTGTCTTCTATGAAATGTCTTGCATATAACGAATTGGTTGTTCTATTACCTTCTCCATGTTTGTGGTCAGACAACCTGCATACGAATTTTCGTCCTGTCTCACCTAGGTACACTTTGTTGCAGTCTTTACATTTTAATTTATAAATTCCGCTTTTCTGTAATACTGGAATTTTTTCTATATTCTTATTCCTTATCTTATCAAATACCGTTTCACATTTTTTAATAGCTATATCTACTCCATATTTATTAAAACATTTTATAATTTTTCTAGTATGTGAACCTATGTATGTCAATGACCCTGCATAATTCTTTTGTTCTGGTTCTATTTTAGCTTTTTGTATGTTAACCCTTTTCATAACTTTATCCACTATGTTGGTGTTATAATTATTATTCCTTACAATTCCCTTTATCGTTTTTAACTCCCTATCTTTTGATTCGGTCTCTTTTAAACACTTCTGAGCTCTGTAACAAAATGTATTGATTGCCGCCATTTTATATCTATATGGGTGGTAAGACTCTCTTGGTATAATTATATCAGAATACGACTCTTTCCTAAATATCCCAAACTGTAGTTTCTCATTATCCTTAATTTCTATGTTCAAATCTAAGTAATTTATTTTCTTACCTCCTATCTCTTCTTTAAATTGTAAGTTTTTATCCTTATTATTTACCTCATTTATAAACTCATGCACTTCTTCTATGCTTCCTTCCCAAATTACTAATACATCATCAACGTATCTAGACCATAATTTTATATTGTCTTTATACTTAGTGGAAGTTATTAATTCCTTTTCAAAATCATTCATGTATATTTCAGCAAGAATAGGGGATAATGAAGACCCCATAGGTAAACCTTTTTTCTGTATATAAAACCTGTTATTAAACCTAAAATAGTTCTGATTTACACATTCTTTAATTACTTTCCTCAACTGCTTTTTATACCTGTATTCTCCCATATTATTATCGTTTATTAACTTAATAACTTTATTTACTGTGATATTGGTAAACATGTCCTTAACATCCAGTGATATCAATTTTGTATTTACATTAATCCTAATATTTTCTAATTTTTCTATCAATTTTACATTATTCTCTATGTTGTATTTTGTCCCAAATTCATATTTCTCTCTCAGTACTCTGCTAACTTCCTTTGATAATTTATAAATAGGTGCATTAATAAAAGAAACAATCGGTCTAATTGGTTTTCCTTCTTTATGTATCTTAACCTGACTTTTAAAAGTTGGTGCTGTTGGATTACTTTCCAATAAATACTTTTTCTTATTTTCTTCTATAAATGTTATCTGTTTCATCATTTGTTTTATCCTTGACTGGTACTTACTTGTATAATCATACTTTATTTCCTCGTATGGTCCTTCCCTTATAAATTCTTCCGTTTTCTTTATGTATTCGTCCTTTCTCATTAGTACCATTGTATTTCCTTTGTCCGCCTTCGTAACTATAATATCATTTTTCTTTATTTTATTCTTTAGTTTAGTTACAGTTGATTTGATTTTTTGTTCATTTTTTGAATTATACACACTTTTCTTAAATATTTTATCTACTACATTCCCTACTTCCCACCTTATTCTTTTTTTATCATTTTCATTTCCTAGTTTTTGTATTATGCTTTCGCATTCAATAATCGTTTTTTCTTGATTTAATTCTGGTGGCGGTGCGTATTTTAAGCCTTTTGCTAACATTTCTTTTTCTTCTGTATTGAAATTCACCTCTGTAAGGTTTATTACTCTTTTTTCATAGTTATTCTTAGAGAGGTGTTCCTTTTTTACTTCGTTCTTTCTTATTAATTTATTTAACTTATCTACCATTTTTTTATTTTTCTTTTCCAATTTCTTTTCTACGTACGCCAAACCAAAATTATATAATATTTCTTCTAACTCTACATACGAGTATATTCTTAACAATTCTATGTGTCTGTCATATAATTCCCTATTATATCTATTGATTAAGCCGTAGAGTGACCTTATTTCCAGTTTTATCCAGAACTTGTCGCTTTGTTCTTTTACTTTTTTGGCTACACTGTTCTTATTTTTAATTTTAACTTGAGCGTACTTTGGGATGACATTATTATCCAGACATTGTTTATTAAACCATATTTTACTTAAAACCCTCTTCAATTTAACTTTTAACTTAAGATATTTAAAAACTTTACTTACCTTATTGTTGTCGTTTATTACCTCATTGTTGTTGCCCATTACCTGTAGTCGATTGCACATCTTAACAGACGTTTAATGAAGAAATTTGTGTTAGTGGTTGAAATCACAATCAGAATGATCACAGTTGCACACCACTATATAAAAATTATCCCGATTAGCGCTTTCAAGCCTCACAGCCCATCGTCAGATCGGAATAGGCAGAAATTATTTTAAAAACAAACCCTTCACCCCTCTCCCCCACCCTGCTCACACACAACAAGCTATAATATAAATGACCCTTCCCCACCCCCTAAACCCTGTCCCACACCATCTGTACAGTTACATATTTTTCTAGCAAATTCCTTGTGTTTCAGTGTTGTGTGTGTGTGTGTGTGTGTGTGTGTGTGTGTGCATCCTTTTAAACTTACCCTACTTCCTCTCCACACACATGGGTCAGTCACACACCCTTATTTTAACCATCCAATTAGTACTATGCAAATAATTCTTAATCTTATCTATCTGTCCTCTATCATTTACTTCTTAATCATGTTATAAAATATTTCTTCATTATCAAATTTAATTTTAATATTAATTAAATTGTCTAACCCTTTTTCTCTTTCTTTTAATATTTCTAACTCCTCTCTAAGCTTCCTTTCAACTGTGTTATTTACTTCTTTTACAATTTCGTATTCTTCCAAAGGATTAACAAACTTATGGTTGTCTTCTATGAAATGTCTTGCATATAACGAATTGGTTGTTCTATTACCTTCTCCATGTTTGTGGTCAGACAACCTGCATACGAATTTTCGTCCTGTCTCACCTAGGTACACTTTGTTGCAGTCTTTACATTTTAATTTATAAATTCCGCTTTTCTGTAATACTGGAATTTTTTCTATATTCTTATTCCTTATCTTATCAAATACCGTTTCACATTTTTTAATAGCTATATCTACTCCATATTTATTAAAACATTTTATAATTTTTCTAGTATGTGAACCTATGTATGTCAATGACCCTGCATAATTCTTTTGTTCTGGTTCTATTTTAGCTTTTTGTATGTTAACCCTTTTCATAACTTTATCCACTATGTTGGTGATATAATTATTATTCCTTACAATTCCCTTTATCGTTTTTAACTCCCTATCTTTTGATTCGGTCTCTTTTAAACACTTCTGAGCTCTGTAACAAAATGTATTGATTGCCGCCATTTTATATCTATATGGGTGGTAAGACTCTCTTGGTATAATTATATCAGAATACGACTCTTTCCTAAATATCCCAAACTGTAGTTTCTCATTATCCTTAATTTCTATGTTCAAATCTAAGTAATTTATTTTCTTACCTCCTATCTCTTCTTTAAATTGTAAGTTTTTATCCTTATTATTTACCTCATTTATAAACTCATGCACTTCTTCTATGCTTCCTTCCCAAATTACTAATACATCATCAACGTATCTAGACCATAATTTTATATTGTCTTTATACTTAGTGGAAGTTATTAATTCCTTTTCAAAATCATTCATGTATATTTCAGCAAGAATAGGGGATAATGAAGACCCCATAGGTAAACCTTTTTTCTGTATATAAAACCTGTTATTAAACCTAAAATAGTTCTGATTTACACATTCTTTAATTAATTTCCTCAACTGCTTTTTATACCTGTATTCTCCCATATTATTATCGTTTATTAACTTAATAACTTTATTTACTGTGATATTGGTAAACATGTCCTTAACATCCAGTGATATCAATTTTGTATTTACATTAATCCTAATATTTTCTAATTTTTCTATCAATTTTACATTATTCTCTATGTTGTATTTTGTCCCAAATTCATATTTCTCTCTCAGTACTCTGCTAACTTCCTTTGATAATTTATAAATAGGTGCATTAATAAAAGAAACAATCGGTCTAATTGGTTTTCCTTCTTTATGTATCTTAACCTGACTTTTAAAAGTTGGTGCTGTTGGATTACTTTCCAATAAATACTTTTTCTTATTTTCTTCTATAAATGTTATCTGTTTCATCATTTGTTTTATCCTTGACTGGTACTTACGTGTATAATCATACTTTATTTCCTCGTATGGTCCTTCCCTTATAAATTCTTCCGTTTTCTTTATGTATTCGTCCTTTCTCATTAGTACCATTGTATTTCCTTTGTCCGCCTTCGTAACTATAATATCATTTTTCTTTATTTTATTCTTTAGTTTAGTTACAGTTGATTTGATTTTTTGTTCATTTTTTGAATTATACACACTTTTCTTAAATATTTTATCTACTACATTCCCTACTTCCCACCTTATTCTTTTTTTATCATTTTCATTTCCTAGTTTTTGTATTATGCTTTCGCATTCAATAATCGTTTTTTCTTGATTTAATTCTGGTGGCGGTGCGTATTTTAAGCCTTTTGCTAACATTTCTTTTTCTTCTGTATTGAAATTCACCTCTGTAAGGTTTATTACTCTTTTTTCATAGTTATTCTTAGAGAGGTGTTCCTTTTTTACTTCGTTCTTTCTTATTAATTTATTTAACTTATCTACCATTTTTTTATTTTTCTTTTCCAATTTCTTTTCTACGTACCCCAAACCAAAATTATATAATATTTCTTCTAACTCTACATACGAGTATATTCTTAACAATTCTATGTGTCTGTCATATAATTCCCTATTATATCTATTGATTAAGCCGTAGAGTGACCTTATTTCCAGTTTTATCCAGAACTTGTCGCTTTGTTCTTTTACTTTTTTGGCTACACTGTTCTTATTTTTAATTTTAACTTGAGCGTACTTTGGGATGGCATTATTATCCAGACATTGTTTATTAAACCATATTTTACTTAAAACCCTCTTCAATTTAACTTTTAACTTAAGATATTTAAAAACTTTACTTACCTTATTGTTGTCGTTTATTACCTCATTGTTGTTGCCCATTACCTGTAGTCGATTGCACATCTTAACAGACGTTTAATGAAGAAATTTGTGTTAGTGGTTGAAATCACAATCAGAATGATCACAGTTGCACACCACTATATAAAAATTATCCCGATTAGCGCTTTCAAGCCTCACAGCCCATCGTCAGATCGGAATAGGCAGAAATTATTTTAAAAACAAACCCTTCACCCCTCTCCCCCACCCTGCTCACACACAACAAGCTATAATATAAATGACCCTTCCCCACCCCCTAAACCCTGTCCCACACCATCTGTACAGTTACATATTTTTCTAGCAAATTCCTTGTGTTTCAGTGTTGTGTGTGTGTGTGTGTGTGTGTGTGTGTGTGTGTGTGTGTGTGTGTGTGCATCCTTTTAAACTTACCCTACTTCCTCTCCACACACATGGGTCAGTCACACACCCTTATTTTAACCATCCAATTAGTACTATGCAAATAATTCTTAATCTTATCTATCTGTCCTCTATCATTTACTTCTTAATCATGTTATAAAATATTTCTTCATTATCAAATTTAATTTTAATATTAATTAAATTGTCTAACCCTTTTTCTCTTTCTTTTAATATTTCTAACTCCTCTCTAAGCTTCCTTTCAACTGTGTTATTTACTTCTTTTACAATTTCGTATTCTTCCAAAGGATTAACAAACTTATGGTTGTCTTCTATGAAATGTCTTGCATATAACGAATTGGTTGTTCTATTACCTTCTCCATGTTTGTGGTCAGACAACCTGCATACGAATTTTCGTCCTGTCTCACCTAGGTACACTTTGTTGCAGTCTTTACATTTTAATTTATAAATTCCGCTTTTCTGTAATACTGGAATTTTTTCTATATTCTTATTCCTTATCTTATCAAATACCGTTTCACATTTTTTAATAGCTATATCTACTCCATATTTATTAAAACATTTTATAATTTTTCTAGTATGTGAACCTATGTATGTCAATGACCCTGCATAATTCTTTTGTTCTGGTTCTATTTTAGCTTTTTGTATGTTAACCCTTTTCATAACTTTATCCACTATGTTGGTGTTATAATTATTATTCCTTACAATTCCCTTTATCGTTTTTAACTCCCTATCTTTTGATTCGGTCTCTTTTAAACACTTCTGAGCTCTGTAACAAAATGTATTGATTGCCGCCATTTTATATCTATATGGGTGGTAAGACTCTCTTGGTATAATTATATCAGAATACGACTCTTTCCTAAATATCCCAAACTGTAGTTTCTCATTATCCTTAATTTCTATGTTCAAATCTAAGTAATTTATTTTCTTACCTCCTATCTCTTCTTTAAATTGTAAGTTTTTATCCTTATTATTTACCTCATTTATAAACTCATGCACTTCTTCTATGCTTCCTTCCCAAATTACTAATACATCATCAACGTATCTAGACCATAATTTTATATTGTCTTTATACTTAGTGGAAGTTATTAATTCCTTTTCAAAATCATTCATGTATATTTCAGCAAGAATAGGGGATAATGAAGACCCCATAGGTAAACCTTTTTTCTGTATATAAAACCTGTTATTAAACCTAAAATAGTTCTGATTTACACATTCTTTAATTACTTTCCTCAACTGCTTTTTATACCTGTATTCTCCCATATTATTATCGTTTATTAACTTAATAACTTTATTTACTGTGATATTGGTAAACATGTCCTTAACATCCAGTGATATCAATTTTGTATTTACATTAATCCTAATATTTTCTAATTTTTCTATCAATTTTACATTATTCTCTATGTTGTATTTTGTCCCAAATTCATATTTCTCTCTCAGTACTCTGCTAACTTCCTTTGATAATTTATAAATAGGTGCATTAATAAAAGAAACAATCGGTCTAATTGGTTTTCCTTCTTTATGTATCTTAACCTGACTTTTAAAAGTTGGTGCTGTTGGATTACTTTCCAATAAATACTTTTTCTTATTTTCTTCTATAAATGTTATCTGTTTCATCATTTGTTTTATCCTTGACTGGTACTTACTTGTATAATCATACTTTATTTCCTCGTATGGTCCTTCCCTTATAAATTCTTCCGTTTTCTTTATGTATTCGTCCTTTCTCATTAGTACCATTGTATTTCCTTTGTCCGCCTTCGTAACTATAATATCATTTTTCTTTATTTTATTCTTTAGTTTAGTTACAGTTGATTTGATTTTTTGTTCATTTTTTGAATTATACACACTTTTCTTAAATATTTTATCTACTACATTCCCTACTTCCCACCTTATTCTTTTTTTATCATTTTCATTTCCTAGTTTTTGTATTATGCTTTCGCATTCAATAATCGTTTTTTCTTGATTTAATTCTGGTGGCGGTGCGTATTTTAAGCCTTTTGCTAACATTTCTTTTTCTTCTGTATTGAAATTCACCTCTGTAAGGTTTATTACTCTTTTTTCATAGTTATTCTTAGAGAGGTGTTCCTTTTTTACTTCGTTCTTTCTTATTAATTTATTTAACTTATCTACCATTTTTTTATTTTTCTTTTCCAATTTCTTTTCTACGTACGCCAAACCAAAATTATATAATATTTCTTCTAACTCTACATACGAGTATATTCTTAACAATTCTATGTGTCTGTCATATAATTCCCTATTATATCTATTGATTAAGCCGTAGAGTGACCTTATTTCCAGTTTTATCCAGAACTTGTCGCTTTGTTCTTTTACTTTTTTGGCTACACTGTTCTTATTTTTAATTTTAACTTGAGCGTACTTTGGGATGACATTATTATCCAGACATTGTTTATTAAACCATATTTTACTTAAAACCCTCTTCAATTTAACTTTTAACTTAAGATATTTAAAAACTTTACTTACCTTATTGTTGTCGTTTATTACCTCATTGTTGTTGCCCATTACCTGTAGTCGATTGCACATCTTAACAGACGTTTAATGAAGAAATTTGTGTTAGTGGTTGAAATCACAATCAGAATGATCACAGTTGCACACCACTATATAAAAATTATCCCGATTAGCGCTTTCAAGCCTCACAGCCCATCGTCAGATCGGAATAGGCAGAAATTATTTTAAAAACAAACCCTTCACCCCTCTCCCCCACCCTGCTCACACACAACAAGCTATAATATAAATGACCCTTCCCCACCCCCTAAACCCTGTCCCACACCATCTGTACAGTTACATATTTTTCTAGCAAATTCCTTGTGTTTCAGTGTTGTGTGTGTGTGTGTGTGTGTGTGTGTGTGTGTGCATCCTTTTAAACTTACCCTACTTCCTCTCCACACACATGGGTCAGTCACACACCCTTATTTTAACCATCCAATTAGTACTATGCAAATAATTCTTAATCTTATCTATCTGTCCTCTATCATTTACTTCTTAATCATGTTATAAAATATTTCTTCATTATCAAATTTAATTTTAATATTAATTAAATTGTCTAACCCTTTTTCTCTTTCTTTTAATATTTCTAACTCCTCTCTAAGCTTCCTTTCAACTGTGTTATTTACTTCTTTTACAATTTCGTATTCTTCCAAAGGATTAACAAACTTATGGTTGTCTTCTATGAAATGTCTTGCATATAACGAATTGGTTGTTCTATTACCTTCTCCATGTTTGTGGTCAGACAACCTGCATACGAATTTTCGTCCTGTCTCACCTAGGTACACTTTGTTGCAGTCTTTACATTTTAATTTATAAATTCCGCTTTTCTGTAATACTGGAATTTTTTCTATATTCTTATTCCTTATCTTATCAAATACCGTTTCACATTTTTTAATAGCTATATCTACTCCATATTTATTAAAACATTTTATAATTTTTCTAGTATGTGAACCTATGTATGTCAATGACCCTGCATAATTCTTTTGTTCTGGTTCTATTTTAGCTTTTTGTATGTTAACCCTTTTCATAACTTTATCCACTATGTTGGTGTTATAATTATTATTCCTTACAATTCCCTTTATCGTTTTTAACTCCCTATCTTTTGATTCGGTCTCTTTTAAACACTTCTGAGCTCTGTAACAAAATGTATTGATTGCCGCCATTTTATATCTATATGGGTGGTAAGACTCTCTTGGTATAATTATATCAGAATACGACTCTTTCCTAAATATCCCAAACTGTAGTTTCTCATTATCCTTAATTTCTATGTTCAAATCTAAGTAATTTATTTTCTTACCTCCTATCTCTTCTTTAAATTGTAAGTTTTTATCCTTATTATTTACCTCATTTATAAACTCATGCACTTCTTCTATGCTTCCTTCCCAAATTACTAATACATCATCAACGTATCTAGACCATAATTTTATATTGTCTTTATACTTAGTGGAAGTTATTAATTCCTTTTCAAAATCATTCATGTATATTTCAGCAAGAATAGGGGATAATGAAGACCCCATAGGTAAACCTTTTTTCTGTATATAAAACCTGTTATTAAACCTAAAATAGTTCTGATTTACACATTCTTTAATTACTTTCCTCAACTGCTTTTTATACCTGTATTCTCCCATATTATTATCGTTTATTAACTTAATAACTTTATTTACTGTGATATTGGTAAACATGTCCTTAACATCCAGTGATATCAATTTTGTATTTACATTAATCCTAATATTTTCTAATTTTTCTATCAATTTTACATTATTCTCTATGTTGTATTTTGTCCCAAATTCATATTTCTCTCTCAGTACTCTGCTAACTTCCTTTGATAATTTATAAATAGGTGCATTAATAAAAGAAACAATCGGTCTAATTGGTTTTCCTTCTTTATGTATCTTAACCTGACTTTTAAAAGTTGGTGCTGTTGGATTACTTTCCAATAAATACTTTTTCTTATTTTCTTCTATAAATGTTATCTGTTTCATCATTTGTTTTATCCTTGACTGGTACTTACGTGTATAATCATACTTTATTTCCTCGTATGGTCCTTCCCTTATAAATTCTTCCGTTTTCTTTATGTATTCGTCCTTTCTCATTAGTACCATTGTATTTCCTTTGTCCGCCTTCGTAACTATAATATCATTTTTCTTTATTTTATTCTTTAGTTTAGTTACAGTTGATTTGATTTTTTGTTCATTTTTTGAATTATACACACTTTTCTTAAATATTTTATCTACTACATTCCCTACTTCCCACCTTATTCTTTTTTTATCATTTTCATTTCCTAGTTTTTGTATTATGCTTTCGCATTCAATAATCGTTTTTTCTTGATTTAATTCTGGTGGCGGTGCGTATTTTAAGCCTTTTGCTAACATTTCTTTTTCTTCTGTATTGAAATTCACCTCTGTAAGGTTTATTACTCTTTTTTCATAGTTATTCTTAGAGAGGTGTTCCTTTTTTACTTCGTTCTTTCTTATTAATTTATTTAACTTATCTACCATTTTTTTATTTTTCTTTTCCAATTTCTTTTCTACGTACCCCAAACCAAAATTATATAATATTTCTTCTAACTCTACATACGAGTATATTCTTAACAATTCTATGTGTCTGTCATATAATTCCCTATTATATCTATTGATTAAGCCGTAGAGTGACCTTATTTCCAGTTTTATCCAGAACTTGTCGCTTTGTTCTTTTACTTTTTTGGCTACACTGTTCTTATTTTTAATTTTAACTTGAGCGTACTTTGGGATGGCATTATTATCCAGACATTGTTTATTAAACCATATTTTACTTAAAACCCTCTTCAATTTAACTTTTAACTTAAGATATTTAAAAACTTTACTTACCTTATTGTTGTCGTTTATTACCTCATTGTTGTTGCCCATTACCTGTAGTCGATTGCACATCTTAACAGACGTTTAATGAAGAAATTTGTGTTAGTGGTTGAAATCACAATCAGAATGATCACAGTTGCACACCACTATATAAAAATTATCCCGATTAGCGCTTTCAAGCCTCACAGCCCATCGTCAGATCGGAATAGGCAGAAATTATTTTAAAAACAAACCCTTCACCCCTCTCCCCCACCCTGCTCACACACAACAAGCTATAATATAAATGACCCTTCCCCACCCCCTAAACCCTGTCCCACACCATCTGTACAGTTACATATTTTTCTAGCAAATTCCTTGTGTTTCAGTGTTGTGTGTGTGTGTGTGTGTGTGTGTGTGTGTGTGTGTGTGTGTGTGTGCATCCTTTTAAACTTACCCTACTTCCTCTCCACACACATGGGTCAGTCACACACCCTTATTTTAACCATCCAATTAGTACTATGCAAATAATTCTTAATCTTATCTATCTGTCCTCTATCATTTACTTCTTAATCATGTTATAAAATATTTCTTCATTATCAAATTTAATTTTAATATTAATTAAATTGTCTAACCCTTTTTCTCTTTCTTTTAATATTTCTAACTCCTCTCTAAGCTTCCTTTCAACTGTGTTATTTACTACTTTTACAATTTCGTATTCTTCCAAAGGATTAACAAACTTATGGTTGTCTTCTATGAAATGTCTTGCATATAACGAATTGGTTGTTCTATTACCTTCTCCACGTTTGTGGTCAGACAACCTGCATACGAATTTTCGTCCTGTCTCACCTAGGTACACTTTGTTGCAGTCTTTACATTTTAATTTATAAATTCCGCTTTTCTGTAATACTGGAATTTTTTCTATATTCTTATTCCTTATCTTATCAAATACCGTTTCACATTTTTTAATAGCTATATCTACTCCATATTTATTAAAACATTTTATAATTTTTCTAGTATGTGAACCTATGTATGTCAATGACCCTGCATAATTCTTTTGTTCTGGTTCTATTTTAGCTTTTTGTATGTTAACCCTTTTCATAACTTTATCCACTATGTTGGTGTTATAATTATTATTCCTTACAATTCCCTTTATCGTTTTTAACTCCCTATCTTTTGATTCGGTCTCTTTTAAACACTTCTGAGCTCTGTAACAAAATGTATTGATTGCCGCCATTTTATATCTATATGGGTGGTAAGACTCTCTTGGTATAATTATATCAGAATACGACTCTTTCCTAAATATCCCAAACTGTAGTTTCTCATTATCCTTAATTTCTATGTTCAAATCTAAGTAATTTATTTTCTTACCTCCTATCTCTTCTTTAAATTGTAAGTTTTTATCCTTATTATTTACCTCATTTATAAACTCATGCACTTCTTCTATGCTTCCTTCCCAAATTACTAATACATCATCAACGTATCTAGACCATAATTTTATATTGTCTTTATACTTAGTGGAAGTTATTAATTCCTTTTCAAAATCATTCATGTATATTTCAGCAAGAATAGGGGATAATGAAGACCCCATAGGTAAACCTTTTTTCTGTATATAAAACCTGTTATTAAACCTAAAATAGTTCTGATTTACACATTCTTTAATTACTTTCCTCAACTGCTTTTTATACCTGTATTCTCCCATATTATTATCGTTTATTAACTTAATAACTTTATTTACTGTGATATTGGTAAACATGTCCTTAACATCCAGTGATATCAATTTTGTATTTACATTAATCCTAATATTTTCTAATTTTTCTATCAATTTTACATTATTCTCTATGTTGTATTTTGTCCCAAATTCATATTTCTCTCTCAGTACTCTGCTAACTTCCTTTGATAATTTATAAATAGGTGCATTAATAAAAGAAACAATCGGTCTAATTGGTTTTCCTTCTTTATGTATCTTAACCTGACTTTTAAAAGTTGGTGCTGTTGGATTACTTTCCAATAAATACTTTTTCTTATTTTCTTCTATAAATGTTATCTGTTTCATCATTTGTTTTATCCTTGACTGGTACTTACGTGTATAATCATACTTTATTTCCTCGTATGGTCCTTCCCTTATAAATTCTTCCGTTTTCTTTATGTATTCGTCCTTTCTCATTAGTACCATTGTATTTCCTTTGTCCGCCTTCGTAACTATAATATCATTTTTCTTTATTTTATTCTTTAGTTTAGTTACAGTTGATTTGATTTTTTGTTCATTTTTTGAATTATACACACTTTTCTTAAATATTTTATCTACTACATTCCCTACTTCCCACCTTATTCTTTTTTTATCATTTTCATTTCCTAGTTTTTGTATTATGCTTTCGCATTCAATAATCGTTTTTTCTTGATTTAATTCTGGTGGCGGTGCGTATTTTAAGCCTTTTGCTAACATTTCTTTTTCTTCTGTATTGAAATTCACCTCTGTAAGGTTTATTACTCTTTTTTCATAGTTATTCTTAGAGAGGTGTTCCTTTTTTACTTCGTTCTTTCTTATTAATTTATTTAACTTATCTACCATTTTTTTATTTTTCTTTTCCAATTTCTTTTCTACGTACCCCAAACCAAAATTATATAATATTTCTTCTAACTCTACATACGAGTATATTCTTAACAATTCTATGTGTCTGTCATATAATTCCCTATTATATCTATTGATTAAGCCGTAGAGTGACCTTATTTCCAGTTTTATCCAGAACTTGTCGCTTTGTTCTTTTACTTTTTTGGCTACACTGTTCTTATTTTTAATTTTAACTTGAGCGTACTTTGGGATGACATTATTATCCAGACATTGTTTATTAAACCATATTTTACTTAAAACCCTCTTCAATTTAACTTTTAACTTAAGATATTTAAAAACTTTACTTACCTTATTGTTGTCGTTTATTACCTCATTGTTGTTGCCCATTACCTGTAGTCGATTGCACATCTTAACAGACGTTTAATGAAGAAATTTGTGTTAGTGGTTGAAATCACAATCAGAATGATCACAGTTGCACACCACTATATAAAAATTATCCCGATTAGCGCTTTCAAGCCTCACAGCCCATCGTCAGATCGGAATAGGCAGAAATTATTTTAAAAACAAACCCTTCACCCCTCTCCCCCACCCTGCTCACACACAACAAGCTATAATATAAATGACCCTTCCCCACCCCCTAAACCCTGTCCCACACCATCTGTACAGTTACATATTTTTCTAGCAAATTCCTTGTGTTTCAGTGTTGTGTGTGTGTGTGTGTGTGTGTGTGTGTGTGTGTGCATCCTTTTAAACTTACCCTACTTCCTCTCCACACACATGGGTCAGTCACACACCCTTATTTTAACCATCCAATTAGTACTATGCAAATAATTCTTAATCTTATCTATCTGTCCTCTATCATTTACTTCTTAATCATGTTATAAAATATTTCTTCATTATCAAATTTAATTTTAATATTAATTAAATTGTCTAACCCTTTTTCTCTTTCTTTTAATATTTCTAACTCCTCTCTAAGCTTCCTTTCAACTGTGTTATTTACTTCTTTTACAATTTCGTATTCTTCCAAAGGATTAACAAACTTATGGTTGTCTTCTATGAAATGTCTTGCATATAACGAATTGGTTGTTCTATTACCTTCTCCATGTTTGTGGTCAGACAACCTGCATACGAATTTTCGTCCTGTCTCACCTAGGTACACTTTGTTGCAGTCTTTACATTTTAATTTATAAATTCCGCTTTTCTGTAATACTGGAATTTTTTCTATATTCTTATTCCTTATCTTATCAAATACCGTTTCACATTTTTTAATAGCTATATCTACTCCATATTTATTAAAACATTTTATAATTTTTCTAGTATGTGAACCTATGTATGTCAATGACCCTGCATAATTCTTTTGTTCTGGTTCTATTTTAGCTTTTTGTATGTTAACCCTTTTCATAACTTTATCCACTATGTTGGTGTTATAATTATTATTCCTTACAATTCCCTTTATCGTTTTTAACTCCCTATCTTTTGATTCGGTCTCTTTTAAACACTTCTGAGCTCTGTAACAAAATGTATTGATTGCCGCCATTTTATATCTATATGGGTGGTAAGACTCTCTTGGTATAATTATATCAGAATACGACTCTTTCCTAAATATCCCAAACTGTAGTTTCTCATTATCCTTAATTTCTATGTTCAAATCTAAGTAATTTATTTTCTTACCTCCTATCTCTTCTTTAAATTGTAAGTTTTTATCCTTATTATTTACCTCATTTATAAACTCATGCACTTCTTCTATGCTTCCTTCCCAAATTACTAATACATCATCAACGTATCTAGACCATAATTTTATATTGTCTTTATACTTAGTGGAAGTTATTAATTCCTTTTCAAAATCATTCATGTATATTTCAGCAAGAATAGGGGATAATGAAGACCCCATAGGTAAACCTTTTTTCTGTATATAAAACCTGTTATTAAACCTAAAATAGTTCTGATTTACACATTCTTTAATTACTTTCCTCAACTGCTTTTTATACCTGTATTCTCCCATATTATTATCGTTTATTAACTTAATAACTTTATTTACTGTGATATTGGTAAACATGTCCTTAACATCCAGTGATATCAATTTTGTATTTACATTAATCCTAATATTTTCTAATTTTTCTATCAATTTTACATTATTCTCTATGTTGTATTTTGTCCCAAATTCAAAAAACAATTAATACTAGTTACTATTTAAGAAGGGTTAGAATGAGTTAGATGAAGATAGAATCTAAAATATTATTGATTGACAGCACCAAGATGGAAATAATACAACATGTAGGTTGAGTATGGTTAACCAGTTACATGTGAAAGATAGAACATTAATTGAAGTGATAAAACACTAGATGTGAAATAGTCGTAGAATAAAAATGTGAATAGACCTTAATGAAATAATGTAACAATCCCTGGAATATAAGTTTGTAGCGAAGGAGCTACCTTGTAGGTAATTATTATATGTATTGTGTTGTGATAGTGCAACTTTATTTTTTTCTGGACAGAGATGAAGTTCCTCTGATTTCAGATGATATATTTAGGGAAAACGGCGAAGTAATGGACGCCAGCCAATAGTGCCCCTCCGAATCCGAACCCATGTGTAGTATTTAATATTAGGGAATTATGGTATTTTAGGGATGATACAAACGACGAGGTAAAGAAATAAAAAATAAATATGACAATATGACTCGAGGTGTGAAAAGTATGAATAATCAATATCAAGTTTTAGGTGCTAAGTTACTATATAATATTTGTAAAAAATCAAGTTAGCCCATGTCAGGTATGAGGGAAGGTGGATAAATCATCAAGCAGTGAGAGCGTTAGAGCAAGTTTAGTTGACATTTGTGGACCATTCTCAACTAGTGGTAGGAAACATTAAAAATATACTGATTATCATGGACAGTTATTAGGTTTACAAAGCATATCACATTATTAAAGCTGATACACATATTGTAATAAAAATAATTAAAATAAAAAGATAATTCTGAAATGAAGAACAAATGAAATTAATGACCAGGATCGGGAAGGTGAGGTTTAAAAGAAAGATAATGTTTTAGTCATGTTTTTGAGTTTTTTAGCCATGAAATTAGGCACAATTATTATTTGTTATTTATTATTTTGATGTACAACCAGTTGGTTTAATTAATGTTGTTTTAAGTCATAAATAAGTGTTTAAGATATCGTGATTCATGATAATGATGAACCATATTTGTAATATTAATAAAAGAAAAAACCAATTTGTTAAAAGAATTTTGTGAGGTACAAATAACTAATTAATCAGATGTTTTAAATATTAAGATTAGACTATGTTGGTTATTTCAAAATTTCATCTAAAATTGTATCTGAAATTATGAAATAAGGGAAGATATTATGTACTGCTGTTAAAATGCAACACAGTACATAATAGGGAAATAATAAATTTTAAAAGAGAAAAGATACAAATTTAATATTAAATGGAACATATGTTTCAAAATGTAAACAAAAACATTGGGACTATCGACTCACCCAGTTAACATAGAGGTCGATTCCCATATGATATAAAACAATATTAAGTTATATGTTCTGAAAAGAATATATGAAATTGGAATGAATGTTGTAATAAGAGTAAATAGTAATAAAATTATAATTTAATAAATACCAACTAGAATTACGAATATTAGAGATAATAAAGATGTTTAATAAGAAATAGAAAAGTGATATATGTGTTTAATAGGTATATGATAAACAGATGTAATGAAAGTAGGGAATTATCAAAGTGGCAAATTTGTAAATTGTTAAAGATTGTATTGTATAGAGATGAAAGGAAATGTTTTTAGTCTAAAAATATATCTAATAAGAGTAACATGAAGAGTCTAAATTCATATCTAAGAAAAGTAACATCGTTAGTCTAAATTCATATCTAAGAAAAGTAACATCATTAGTCTAAATTCATATATAAGAAAAGTAACATCATTAGTCTTGTAACGTGTCAAAATTGGGTCATTTCATTTATTGCGGGTATGGGGTATTTGTATTTTTATTTATTTCATTTTTTGGGGGTTTTGTAAAAAATATTGTGCAAACGTTATTTCCATGTAACAGACCACATGGCAAGAGAACAGTTAGAACAAAGGCAAGACGCAGTTTCTGTTGTGTAACCAAGCCAGGAATTTGTACCACCCTCGAATTCTCAGAACTCTGTATAAGTGTGACGATGCATACACTCAACGACTCAAGCATGCGCGCTGATGGGACGCCGAGAGAAACAAACGACGCTGTAAAAAATGGCGCATGAGTGAACAGTTTGTAAAACCAACCAGCCAAGCTACAGGAAACGGAGCTAAGGACTGCCTCCGTGTTAATGACGTCAGTCTAGCAGCGCCTAATATCATCAGCCAACACTAGGAAAAAACACACTATGTGTTATATTCATAGCTAATAAGCCACAGCAATTCAGCTATGAACGACAATGAGATCTGATGGCCATGGAACACTGTTTCCTCCACCCGCCAAGGCAGTTGCGCAGTTGTTCACTGACTAGACCGGCGCCGGTACTGAGCCGAGTGGGCTCCTCGCAAAATTTCACAATATAACAGTAAAATGAGTTAACAGTGTAAAAAACCAAGTGACGGTGATGTCTGACAACGAGACAACAACAAAACACAATAGTTTTTTTTTTTGATTCGGGACAATTCAGAACTTAAAACGGGGCGACCACGCGGTCGACGAGTGAACACATGGCTGGCTGGGGCTTTATATAATGGGTTTTAATTCATAAGGGTGAAGGGAAATGTTGTTTTAAGAATTTGAGGGCGTATGTAAAGCAGGCTGGGCTACCTTAAGATTGTAAGTAATAATATGTAAGTTTAAAAATAAGTTATAAGCAAGAATTACACCATATTCGAAAAACATGTAAGTGACTGTATTTGATAAACAAAATTTTAAATTAGCAATAATTGATAATTAAAACTAATTATTTCTCTTCATAACAATGTGTCGAATCAGTTATTTCGATAACCTTAACATATGTTTGTATCTGATGTTCATGTGATTGGATCCTGGACCGTAATAGAATCTTGGCAGGTAGGTGGAAATTATATAATTTTGTATTTAATATATTTAAATTGGAGTAGAGTATAACAAATGGTGCCCGTGACAGGCACGAATTTAAAGTAATTAATTAAATTCCACATCTACGAGGATGCAAACATGTGTTAGGTTACGCAAAGTTAATATGAGAAAGTAATATAGAAAGTACATTACAAAAAATTAATTAAATTAATTAATTGGATTAATTAAAATATTTGAATATCAATTATAAAAAAAATGTCAGATAACGAGAATAAAGTAAATGAAAATAGCGTCGAAAATTTTGACGACTCAAACATGAGCAATTCTGAGATACATTCGACTCCAAGTGCGAGTAAAGATAAAACAGAATTAAATATGAGTGACCAGAGTAATGTAACTGAAGATTTGGGGGTGCAGATAACCCCGACCTCAACAAAATGTAATAGGTCCGATAACGATATAATGAGTATCATACTCAGTCAATTAGAGAGAATGAATAGTAAATTTGATAGTCGTTTTGACAAGAACGAAACAATTTTTGAGACCAAATTCAATATAATAAGTAGCGACATGAATAGTCGTTTTGACATAAATGATGCTAAATTTGACGTAGTAACTAAGTCACTGTGTAGTATTGAGAGTAAGTTAAGCAAAATATGTAGTGAAGCAAAAAGAGAAAAATAAAACAAATGAAAATTGTAGTGACAAGTGTAAAAATATGATATTAGAGAAAGAGCTAACAAATGATGACGATGATATAATTGAAAATGTAGTATCTGAGAGTACTGATGAGTTTGTAAAATGTGATTATGAGATGTTAATGTGTGTTAATGAGTTAGAGAGAGCGCGGAAAAATAATGTTGTGGTAGAATGGGGACAGAGGGTAAATTTTCCCTTTATTATTTATGATGTTTATGATGATTTAATGTGTTCACAAGTGTTGTTTAAGAAGGGCAAGAGTCCCGTGTTGGTAGATGAATTGAAGTATTTATTTTTATTGTATAATTTTGTACCCTCTGTCTGGAGTAATTTTAAGAGTGTGATTGGGTGTTATAATGAGAGAGATTTAAGTAGAGAATTGTATGTGGAGAAAGTAACAGAATTGTATGCATTGAATAGAGAGTATGATGAATGGAAAGAAAGTTTAGAAGTATATTTGAATAATAATGACTATAATGATTTGACTAAAGTAATTAACCCGATCATGAATGTATTTACCGATGGAGACTTAACAAATGTACTAAACGTTGACTGGTTTTATGATTATTTTGGTAAGATGAATGAATTTGGTTTTTTTGGTTACAACACACAAAACAGTCATTTGTGTATGAAGGAAATTGAACAATGTTATATAAAACCAAGATTAATCTGGGACGATGGAGGTTAGAGTATAAAACAATAAAAGACAGTTATAAGCATTTTGTTTTGTGGTTTTGACATGGCAGATTTGGACAATGAAGTGCGGAAAAACTGAACAGTTAATAACAAAAGTTTGTAAATAAAAATATAGTGAATTTATTTGTGTGCATTGTAGAATGTTAAGTAAATAATGTGTGTACGTAAGATGATTGTTGTAATAATAATATTGAAATATTTGCAATTTAAATAAATAAACAGAATAAATTTTGAAAACAGTAATCAGAGAATTGCAATTGTGTTGATGGGAATGAATTCGGTATTGTTAATAATTAAATTAATTAAATAATCTGAGGTGTTTGAAATGTTTGGATTGACTATTTAAATGTTATGTAATTAAATTGTCTAATGAATTCAAATTATTTTATGAGGTGAATTTGGTAATTAAATGATAAATTGGTTGATTTAAATTAATGTTTGTGTTAAATGTTTCAGAGGTAAGGTGAAAGTAATATGGTATGGTGAAGATGTTTTGTGTATATCATGTTAAATGGACTGTAAGTATAGAACTTTTACAATATGAATCATGTATAATAAAAATGTTTACAGGTGTAATGGAGATGTTAATTCAGTAATGAGATGTTTTGAAATAATTGCGTTCGATAAAAATGATAATTAAAATTCTAATAACAACTGAAAAATGATATATACTAATTATTAATAATAAATTTTGAAAATTTTAAGAAAGTCCAATGGTAGAAAGTTATGAATGAGTTAAATGATTATTGATGAAAATATTATATTAGAATGTATATAAAAATTTAATTAGTTAGTTATTAAGTTGCTATTGCGGGGGTGGCCTGTGCTCCCGTAGATAGTGAAATGGGTTGGGGGTAACAGAGAGTGTTACCTCCATCGGAGGCCAAAGGGCGAAAATGTGCGATACACCTTTTCGTGCAAATTAAATTTGCACACTGATAGACGATCGTGTCGCACATACTAATGATGAAGTAGAGCAGGCAATGAAATGAAGTTAGATTTCCCCGACTTTTCGGGCGATTACTGCCTTACCAGCACTAATCGTGGATTTGGCTAGCGGCCAGCTATGGTCATATCAAGTCCCGTGACCATAGCTGACTTGAAATTGGTATATAGTAGAAATTAAATGGGGGGTGAAATTTAGGGGAAATCCAGGTACTAGGGAACAGCGGCTACCACTCTGTTCGAGTAGGAACAGCAAGGCCAGGTGGTAGACCCGTTTAAGGGCGTTTAATTATAGACAAGAATATGTTGATATTCATAGAGTTAAAATGTAACTGCCAAAGCAAAGACACGGAGAGGTCAAACTACTCCAAAATATGCCGTCTTTGTGGAAGCGAGGAGGCGCCACAGCCTTACATAATTTGCAATAGAGTGTGTGGATGGGAGGTGACTCAGGTGAGTCACGAATTTAAATCTGATAATATAAAGATTGCTAACGAAAATTTTGATCCAATAAAAATGCTTGTGCTCTGTTTAAAAAACTAGCTGCTCATACATTCATTATAAGGTGTTCATTGTATAATTTTTTAAAGGCAATACTGTAGTTTAGCAGGTTAGATATAAGAGTTGATATAAAGTATATGTTTTATATAATTTGTGTATGTTTGCAACTAAGTAAATGATTAAACTGACTGGCAGGCGGTTAACATAAATTATCAGAATCAGAAAAAGGGGAAACAAGGAGTTGAGAAGTAAGGATAAATAAATATATATATATTTCATGTAATTTGTTCAATTTTGAGATGTGTTTTCATTGTGTTAAGGAGGTCAGCTGATCAGCAATAAAATGTCACTGGTATATTGGTTGTAATTGTTCCAGGTAATTAATGTTTAATGTAGTGTTTCAATGTATTACAGATGCTATTTAAAGTGAGAAATAAAGTAATAATTGTGAAAGCTAATAAAAGATAAGTTTGGGGTGATTAATATTTTGTGGAACAAGTAGATCTGTCCAAGTTGAAGTCAAAGTTAAAGTTGAAATAGTAGAGATGAAGATAATGTAATGTTGTTTTGAAGTAATGGATATTATAGAGTTTTGAGAAGTATTGATGTTGACACAGTAGTTATGTGGAGAATATATGTAGAGTTTTGAATGATATATTGATGTTTATAATTAATGATGTTATTTTGTTGTAATTGTAGTGAGGTAATGAGATTGAGATTTTTTGGGGATGGCAATTTTGTAGTATGTGGTAGTGTAATGTAGGAGTCCGCAACATAATGATAGTTGGGACGGGATGGGATCGATTTAGTGGGAAAGGGGTCGCCTCAGGTAGAATCCAGGGACCAGATAATGGGAAATGAGTTTTTGGGGGGGGGAAACACGTATCCTAAGTACAAAGGGTTAGAGAGTATTTTTTTTTTATATCGAGAGAAGGTGGCGATTTGAGTTTAATGGTAAGTTGGGTTTAGGGATCGGGTGATAGATGTTTTGATAGAGATGGGTGTCTCTATATTAGTTGAAGTTGATGAATATTAGAGTCAGAGGGAGAAAGATTATATATGTATACAGATCAAGTGGTAAATTAAATTGTTATAAGTATTTAAATCACCCAAAGTAATGGAGAATAAGATTGTTAAATAAAGAGAGAGATTTATAATAAAGATATAAAATTTTTATTTTGAAACCAGTGACAGAATTTTGATAGAATTTGGAAATAATATAAAATTAAGAATTGTTTATTTGAATAATTTAAATGTCAATTTGCTTATTATTTATAATAATATTTTGTTTATTGTTAATGTTTTATTTTATGATATTTTGTGTTTTAAGACTGATTGTTACAGATGTTAAATGTATTTTCAGATAGAAATTGTACATAACGTATGTGGGTCAAGGTTGTGGACTTGACCTAGTTTTGATCAGCTGAGAGTGAGGTCATGTAAGTTAATAGTAAGGAAGTCAATTCAACTGTTGTTTTTTGATCAATTCAAACAAATTTTAAATAATTTCTGTATGTAAAGGAAATATTTTAATAAATTTAAATTTTTCTTTGAATTTAAAAATTTTTGGAGAATATTTTTTTTTTTGGAAAAAAAAATGATTTTGCGCCTGCCAGCTAATGAATATTTTAAGAATTGATTATTTTCTTGTTTGTGTGCTAACCATGTTTATTTTATTGATTTATTGTATTGAATTGTATTGTTAGACTCTAAGTATTCACATGTTAGGTTAAGGATGCTCTTAATTATAAGAAATGTTTAAATCAATTTATTTTAAATAAAAATAGAAACCAATGAAGAGAATAATTTAAAATTTATACAAAATTTATGAATCAATTTTACCTGAAAACAACCAATGGGTTGTAATCTAAATAACTTGTGAAAAATTTTTCAATTTTATGATATGTAATGTCAGTATGTAATGTGAGTGTGTGTGAGCCCAGTATCTGCTAAAGGCAGCCCAGCTTGCATACAAGGGGAAACATATCGGTGGAGGATCTGGCATAATCTAAGCCAGGGATTGAGGATTTTGGGGGGTAGCATGTTAGAAGGTGAGGTGTGCCGTGGTGCATGTCTGATCGATTTTTTGGTGTTGGGATCTCTTACGGAGAAGTCCAGTGATCTCGTTCAGATGCGTCCATAGTCGCCAAGCCAGGCAGGTCGTGTACCCATGAAGAGTAAGAACCAGGGGGTTGGCACCAGTTCCTCACCGGTCCTCTTAGGGGTTTTATCAATGAGATTTCTTCTGTTCTGGACAGCAGAATTCTCATTGGGGGGGTATTGTAACGTGTCAAAATTGGGTCATTTCATTTATTGCGGGTATGGGGTATTTGTATTTTTATTTATTTCATTTTTTGGGGGTTTTGTAAAAAATATTGTGCAAACGTTATTTCCATTGTAACAGACCACGTGGCAAGAGAACAGTTAGAACAAAGGCAAGACGCAGTTTCTGTTGTGTAACCAAGCCAGGAATTTGTACCATCCTCGAATTCTCAGAACTCTGTATAAGTGTGACGATGCACGCACTCAACGACTCAAGCATGCGCGCTGTTGGGACGCCGAGAGAAACAAACGACGCTGTAAAAAATGGCGCATGAGCGAACAGTTTGTAAAACCAACCAGCCAAGCTACAGGAAATGGAGCTAAGGACTGCCTCCGTGTTAATGACGTCAGTCTAGCAGCACCTAATATCATCACCCAACACTAGGAAAAAACACACTATGTGTTATATTCATAGCTAATAAGCCACAGCAATTCAGCTATGAACGACAACGAGATCTGATGGCCATGGAACACTGTTTCCTCCCGCCCGCCAAGGCAGTTGCGCAGTTGTTCACTGACTAGACCGGCGCCGGTACTGAGCCGAGTGGGCTCCTCGCAAAATTTCACAATATAACAGTAAAATGAGTTAACAGTGTAAAAAACCAAGTGACGGTGATGTCTGACAACGAGACAACAATAAAACACAATAGTTTTTTTTTGGGATTCGGGACAATTCAGAACTTAAAACGGGGCGACCACGCGGTCGAAGAGTGAACACATGGCTGGCTGGGGCTTTATATAATGGGTTTTAATTCATAAGGGTGAAGGGAAATGTTGTCTTAAGAATGTGAGTGCGTATGTAAAGCAGGCTGGGCTACCTTAAGATTGTAAGTAATAATATGTAAGTTTAAAAATAAGTTATAAGCAAGAATTACACCATATTCGAAAAACATGTAAGTGACTGTATTTGATAAACAAAATTTTAAATTAGCAATAATTGATAATTAAAACTAATTATTTCTCTTCATAACAATGTGTCGAATCAGTTATTTCGATAACCTTAACATATGTTTGTATCTGATGTTCATGTGATTGGATCCTGGACCGTAATAGAATCTTGGCAGGTAGGTGGAAATTATATAATTTTGTATTTAATATATTTAAATTGGAGTAGAGTATAACAGTCTAAATTCATATCTAAGAAAAGTAACAGCATTAGTCTTCAATTATATCTAAGAAAAGTAACATCATGAGTCTTGAATTATATGGAATAAGAGTAGTATGAGTTTAAATTCATAAAATAAAATTTGTACATCATCAAGTTTAATGTCATATGTAAAAGAAAATACAGTAAAGGAATTTAATTTGTTATACCAGAGTTTTGATTATAAAGTTAATAAAGTAAACAATCAGGAGGAGAGATTCAACATTCCTATTGAGTTTAGTAAAATAAACTAATATTCAATAAATAAATAATATTACAAGAAATATAAACATATCCTTAATAGAACGCCGATAGAAGAGGGAAATCCTGGACTGAAGAATAGTTTAAGTGGCGATAAAATATAATTAAGTATTCCGAGGAGACATCTGTGTTGCAGTCGTCCTAGAAAACAACATTCAGCGGTGAAACCAATAAGAAATTTGTGTGAAGGAACGGATCGCCAAGCCTGATATTGCTTTTGAAAATAATGAACATCAACCAGAAGTGAACCTGTGGCAGCTGGAAGAATTCAGAATCAGTCAAGTTACATTAGATTGGTATTTATTTTTTACATGCTTATTTCTCAAAATACTACATACTAACTCTATTTGGTTTGGTTTAAAGAAAAGAAAATATTATATACAATTGTAAATACGATCAAACAGCTTAATAATCATTAACCCTGAGAGAGAGATAGTTTCTTTTCATGTACTGATAAACAAAAAATATAATAAAGGTAGTTACATCTCATAATTACAATACCTGTTAAAATAAACGACAGTACAATTAATGACGCATCCAACGTGGTGCAAATACTAAATATATTATATCAGTAAAAAATAAACGCAGTATAATATATATATATATATTGTAACAGTACATATGTCACCACATCCACCTAAGTACTGAAAATTAATTTAAAGGCCACCACTAGAAAAAATACATTAAAAGGTCTAGAATACCACCAAGTATACTAAAGAAAGGTACCATAAGTTTGAATAAGTGAAGCATCATTGAAAGGAATTCACTAGTAAATGCACCAAGAAAGAAGAAAAGAAGAATAAAGACGAGACGACCGACATACTATACCCAATAGATCAGTAAGAAGGACACAACACAACAAAAGAAAAAAGAAAAATCAGTGAGAAGGACACAAGACAACAAAAGAAGAAAGAAGAGTCAGGGAGAAGGATACAACAAGGACAACTTCAAGAAAGAAGAAGGAAGAAACAGTGTGAAGAAGACAAGTGAAAACCTCATCATGTATAAAATGAACAATAGTGAGGAGGAGATCAGTGAAGAAAGAAGAAAGAAGAAGGAAGATAACCAGACCAAACACAAGAATAAGGGAAGAAAATTGAAGTATAACAAACTAACATAAACATTGAAAGAATAATTGTATTAAGAAGAAGGAAGAAGTGTTAAATAATTACGTGATATAAATCCCTAAGCTGTATAGTAAAGTCAACACTGACAACAACTCATTTAATGAACACATTTATTGTTTATGTGAAACACATTATAGTAAATAAGGATTAAATATTGTAAATAAAGAGTCACAAGCAACCTGAATGAGGACAAGATGAGTTTATGATAGCTAAATGATGTGTAGTTATAGAATAAACAGAGGAATATGCAACCAAAATAGTGAATGACCAATTGTACAGTGGGAATGATGTACATACAAACTCACTAATTAACAACAAATAAGATAATACAGGAGTAAACTAAATGTGAACTATTGATAACCAATAACCAATGTACAAACATGAAACGAAAACCAGTCGAATAGACTAAGATAGAAATACACAGCCATAAACAACACACTAATGTTTACTGAACCTATGACATAACCTAATCTGGGCATTCAGTTTCCAATAAAACTTGATAAAAAATGAATCAAAACAATGTTAGACCAAAATGTAATGAGCTAGGAAGTAAATAGAGCATATAAGGAATGTTTTGTACACGATAGCTAATAGTATAACAGGATATAAAAGCTATATTTATGTAATACAAGTATGACCAAATGCTGGTAATGGCAAAGTGACACTATGCAACCAAAATTATGTAATAAACACATTGTACAAAGAAAGTAACCCAATTAATGATTTTATGTCTGACAGAATATTATTCATATGAGCAATTGCAACCAAAATAACCATTTAAATCGTTTATATAAATGTAATTATAACTAAACCATTATGACAAGTAGCTGCAAGTAAAGTTTACAGCAACCAAACTTTGCTAATAACAGAGTCAAATGCAGAGTGAACTGCATCACAATAACGATAAGGTCCTAGTGACTATTTCAGTTATCAATTAGAAAACAATACAACTAAAATGTCTATGATATTAAGCATACTACCAAGTAACGCCATATAGGCATAACAAGCCTGATTCATAAGTGATAGTTAAGGCATTAAACAAATAATGTAGGGAAAAAGAACACTGTCAGTAGTGACTTAACCCATCAATATTTAATTACAACCTGACAAAAGCTAATTAAATACTCTTATTACTGAGAAATAAGCAAAACAAAAATGTATGACAATAAGTTTAAGTGTGAATCTATGAAAACGGACATAGTATTAATATTAGGACATAGTTTTAAGGGAAAATTGTACAGTAGCTTAAGAATGAGACATTACAATAGAAAATAAAATAAAACCCATGAAATATTAATAATTAATGGTTTAATGGACAGTAAGCATAAATGCTAAGTGCTAAGTCAGCTAACCCTAATCAGAAATACATGATAAGGGGACTCAAATTAATCGTCTTTCAAAAACACGAACAATGAGAGTAAGCACAACATCCTCAGTACAATTATAAGAAAGATATTAGACTTTTAAAAATAATTGTATTGTGCTTAGCCCTTCCGCGTGGGCGTGTGAACCAGAATTTGTTAATCTTGTTCCCAAAGACTGACGCTTATGATAGCGTCTATTTTGACGAAGTCTACCGTAAATAAACGAATTAGAAAAAACTGACCCAGAGCCTATAAAAAATCCGAACTTCATCATTCCAACCGAGGAACCACACACAGTCTTTCAACAAGAACGAAGCGGACTGCACGCTCGCCGACGCCTCAGAAAAACGTGCGTTTGACAGCAACACAGCGTCAACCATATTAACCTCAAAGTGAGACATAAATTACCTACATTGAAGAATCAGTGCAGTATATTTACAAGTGTACTCTATTCGGAGTTTATGCGCATAGGAGTGTGTGCAGTGTTGTGATCAAAGTTAAATAATTAATTAATAAATTTTAATTAATTAAAAAAGTGTTTGTAATCAAAATGGTGTAACCCTTCGAACGACGAGAGACGCAAGTATTCATAACCACAAATATAATGTTATGATTAGTGTATAAGCATAATAACTGAACGCTAAGAGCGATAAAAATTGAAATATAGAACCAATTAAATTCCCTATCCTTAACAGAAAGGAACTGATAAAATACAAATGAACAATGTTGAAATTGAACGTTCTGAGTAATGACAGTTTTAACTATTTGTATACAATAAATACCTAGGATAAGTAAAGACATTGTAACATCAATGAAGAGTATATGTGCTCTTATGCTATCAGTAGACTAGAGTATGAAATATTTTGTTCCTAAATTCAATTAATAGTTTTCGCCGGAGTGCGATAACTATAATGAATAAATTACCATTACCTGAAATAGGAATATCCAATTTCACAGATGATTATAGTACCTGATACTGGATTATCACCATTACTATTAATTAATAATAAATAATTTACTACTTTTAACCAAATCAGGTTGCACTAAACAATATGTAAAGCATGTGCCTAACTATGAACAGTAGTTCATATTTTATCTTTTTTCATTAATAATCATTGAATTTTTATTTTATATGTTTGTTCTAACCGTAGCTATTATTTCAAATAAGTGTATTTTGCAGTCTAAAAGAACCTACTACTTTTATTATTATAATCATTATTCAATTTTAAAGTCGAACATTACGACATAACCTATATGTTGGTCAAAACACATTGTATTACTAACCAGAGGCAGTCATGCCAACTAGAGCTCATCATTTGTTTTAGAGTTCATGTTCACTTTTAAAATATTAATTGTTAACCAAAAAGAAGAGCAAAACGCCTTATTGTATTGAATTTCACAGTGTGTTATTTGAATAAATTACCATTATTATTTCTTACCGGTGAAAGAGTTGACTTTTATTGTATCAGTAAAAATACAGCTTAGAGGAGAAAAACGAGGCGGTTGGTACCATGCTGAGGATGCGAATTATTCAAATTGAATGATTCCATGTTTTGTTTATAACCGCTCAGATCAATATATTTACAATCTTATACAATAATACTATACATGAGTTATTATGTGTACCATGCCTATGTTTGTGTATGTTAGTGTATAGGAAGAAACAACTGATCTCCTCACAACCGCTGATCAACAAAGTGTCAACGGAACGTCAAGTGGACATCCTAACAGTGAATATAATACATAAAATTAAACTATTTAAACAGACAGCTAATACGACGAAAAAACAAAGAGTAAGTACCGACTTATTCAATCCTGGATTCAACAATAGGTTGAATTGAGGGGAATAAGTCCCTAAACGGTGAAATAATAATAAAATTTGATATTGAACAATAACGATTAGCCAAGAGCAAGACCCATTAACAGTAAAAGAACCCTGAGACTACTTAATAATAATAATAATCAAACTATAAACTATAGACGCATACTCGTCTTATAATAAATTGGCGCACAACGTTCGAGCGAAATTAGGCGGAAAAAATATCCAACCTAATTTACAAAGTAATTATCAACCTAATTTTCGAGGCAGCTGCAATACACAGGACCAAAAATGCAACGGAGAGCAACCTCTAAGAGACGTGCGGTGGAAGCAGATAAAGAAATAGACATGGATGATAAGGAGGCGACGCCGGTCGAAGATCTAGAAGAAATATTACCTCCTACAGAGCTCAGCCGACCTGTACAACAAGAGGAACCAATGGAGAGACCCACGCAAACGAGGGACATAGACCTGTTAGAAACGATGAAGAGAATGATGGGCGAATTCAACGAAACATTGAAAAATAATAACAAGGAGTTAAAAGAAGAATTTAATGAGAAATTAATTAAAAATAATGAGTCTTTGGAATCATTAAAAGAAGAATTGAAGGAAGACAGCCAGAAGAATATTGCGTTATTAAAAGAAGATTTTAACAAGAAATTAATTAAAAATAACGAGTCTTTGACCAAAAATATGGAGTCGATTCACAAGAAGATGGATGACAACCAGAAAAATAATGAATTGTTAACCAAAAATATAGAATCGTTGAAGGAGGATTTCAAAGGGGAGTTAATCAAGAAGACGGAAGAAACAAATAAAATCATAGCTTCATTGAAAGAAGACACCCAAGAGTTGAGCAAGAAGATTGATGACAGCATAGAAGATAGTAATAAGAAGATCGAAATTATCAGCCAGAGACTCGAAGACAGTCACGAAAAATTGAATACGAAAATAGGAGAGGAAGTAACCGAAGTCAGACGGGAAATTTCTGAAATCGGCGAGAGGTGCGGAGAAAACCAGCAAGAAATACAGAGAACGAAGGAGACACTTCAGACCCAAGTAAATAACATCGAAGAATCCCATTTAAATAAATTCGAAGTCTTGACTAAGAAACAAGAAGACTTGGGAACGAGATGTGAAGAAATCACCACCACCGTGAATGATGTTCGGGAGCAAGTACACACTGACAAGGAGAGGATGGCTGAACTTCAACGGCGAGAACTCAATAATTTCAGGGAAGAAATTAATTTATTCCGTAGTCAACCAATCCAAGTGACCGGAATAACGAACATAGAAAATCGTGAACTGATAAATTTCCAACATTATAAAAGGAATCCAATGGAGTTCATCGAAAGAGTGGAAGAAAATATCGCCCGTACACGCAAAACTAGATGGTCGACTATCAGAAACATGTTAGACGAGTACTTTAAGGACGTGCGGGATAACTGGTGGACGGCTACCCGACATGATATACAGAATTATGCGGAGTTCAAAGCGCTGTTTAAAACGAAATACTGGTCCGAATCGGCACAGAACATAGTGCGGGACGACATCTGCAACGGGAAGTATGACCGCAGCAAAGGGGCATCACTCACCGCATACTTCTTAGGCAAGGTGTGTATGGCCAGAAATCTTGAGCCAAAGATACCTGAAGAATGCCTCGTCACGAAATTGGCGTATCACTTCGAAGAGGGCGTGGCCAGAGCGAGACTGAACGGACAAATACGAACAATCCAAACTATGTCCGCACTATTATAAAACTATGAGCAGGAGAAGTATTATCGGAGGAGTCGGCAGGGACCAGACCCATACTTTGATAGAAACGGTCAGGCCAGATACCGAAATAATTATCGAGGTAATTATAATAAATCAAACCAAGATAATGCTGACCAGAATCCGAGGCCTAATAGTAACGGGAATAATCATCTGCCAGATAGGAATAGCACGAGCTATAGGCCAAATTATAATAATAATTATAATCAGAATCCTCCTAATAACAACCACCGTCCTAATTATAACAGTGGAAATCAACATAGGCCAAATAATGGTAACCACCCCTACTGTCCAAATAATAACAATCGCCAGTACCGACCGAACAACGGGAATAACCACAACCCGAGCAACTTCAGAAGAGCTAATTACGTTCGTGCTGACGACAGAAACGGGGGAGACGCTTCTATCAGGGATGTCGAAGCTTCAATGAAGATAATAACCCGTATAGTCAGGACGTAAGGAGTAGCGAATCCCGGTACGACACACGAAGGAGCCGCAGTAGCGAGGATATAAACAGAAATAATAATAGCGGACGTCAGTACAACAATCCGACTAGACCAGAAGAACGGGAGAATAGAAACCCCAACACTAATGAAAGGAGCGGAGAAGAAAACGCTACCTCTTTAAACGGACAACGGCAGTGACAACTCACCTAGAACCCTCACTGATCCGATCTATTGGGTACGACGAACTACGACGACGGACAAACAATCCAGCGACATTTACAATCATACACAATCACTACCTGAAGGACATCAGAAAAGATCTGATGGAAGAAGAAATCACAAAAAACAAGAAATATAATCATCCAGAAAAAGTGAAAACCACCATCACTTGAAGGATTAGAGAAGAAGAATAACAAAGAGAGTAAAAAGAAAGAAGGATATTATTATGGAAAGAAGAGGAAAAGAAAAATGTTTATTAAATGAATAATGTAACCCCGAGAATGTCTATAAAATCAAATTTTAATATGTTGTTATTATGTCATCACATTATATCATAACTATCAAATATTGTATACCCAATAACTCACCAACAGAAGAAGAGGCTATTCTTATGGAAAGAAGAAAAAGAAAAATGTTTATTAAGTGAATATTGTATATAAAAGAAGAAATTTTATTAATCAAATATTATATTAAATATTGAACAAAAAATGTTTGTCAAATGAATGTTATATGTAACACAAGAAAAAGAAGACTAGTATCTGATGACTAAACCATAACGAAAACAAGCAACTAGTGAACACACTTAAGATATTTTAAACAATGTTTACTATCACTTTGAGAAAAATTGTGTACTATTCAAAATAAAATGTTAAAAAATTATGACATTTGCTAGAGGAGAAAAGGAGACCATTAATGAGAATATTATGTAGAAAAGATAGTGAAAAGGAGAATTTACCAAGAAAAAAGAAGAAAGAACCAATCAATGTGAAGAACAATTTTGTCACGATAAGGAGAGAAGAAAAAATGAAGAATATTTACAAATGCTATTTGTCAACAACATTAACTAATGAAGATCTGCAGAAGTGAAGAAGGAATCCAGAAGAGAGTGTATAATAAAATATAAAAGGCAAGAAAATGAATAACCCCAAGAGTGTTTATTATTATTAGTCGAAAGAGACTGCTTATGAGTATTATTATTTGATGAATTGACTGTAGAAAAGTTCCAGCAATCATTTAACTGGGCAGGGATGAGGTACCCCTGATCTCAGAAAGAATGTAGTTATGGACGACGGAGTTAGGTAAGCCATAGAGCCCACCCGAATCGATTCCAGCTACCAAGTTAGGGAAAAATGTTAGGGAAATTAAATATTTAAGGGAAAAAACATGGCAAGCCAAGAATATAATTAAACAAGATTCCAAGAGTATGAAGAAGAAGGAGATGTAGAGAATATAGTGAACTGAAGACAAGTGTAAGAGTAAATACAAGATATGAAAACATTATATGTGACTTAAGAGTGAAATAAAAAATTGATAATTTCTTCAATCATAAAAAGAAGATATCAGAAATGATCAATTCTAATAAGGAGGCAATATGTAACAGTACATATGTCACCACATCCACCTAAGTACTGAAAATTAATTTAAAGGCCACCACTAGAAAAAATACATTAAAAGGTCTAGAATACCACCAAGTATACTAAAGAAAGGTACCATAAGTTTGAATAAGTGAAGCATCATTGAAAGGAATTCACTAGTAAATGCACCAAGAAAGAAGAAAAGAAGAATAAAGACGAGACGACCGACATACTATACCCAATAGATCAGTAAGAAGGACACAACACAACAAAAGAAAAAAGAAAAATCAGTGAGAAGGACACAAGACAACAAAAGAAGAAAGAAGAGTCAGGGAGAAGGATACAACAAGGACAACTTCAAGAAAGAAGAAGGAAGAAACAGTGTGAAGAAGACAAGTGAAAACCTCATCATGTATAAAATGAACAATAGTGAGGAGGAGATCAGTGAAGAAAGAAGAAAGAAGAAGGAAGATAACCAGACCAAACACAAGAATAAGGGAAGAAAATTGAAGTATAACAAACTAACATAAACATTGAAAGAATAATTGTATTAAGAAGAAGGAAGAAGTGTTAAATAATTACGTGATATAAATCCCTAAGCTGTATAGTAAAGTCGACACTGACAACAACTCATTTAATGAACACATTTATTGTTTATGTGAAACACATTATAGTAAATAAGGATTAAATATTGTAAATAAAGAGTCACAAGCAACCTGAATGAGGACAAGATGAGTTTATGATAGCTAAATGATGTGTAGTTATAGAATAAACAGAGGAATATGCAACCAAAATAGTGAATGACCAATTGTACAGTGGGAATGATGTACATACAAACTCACTAATTAACAACAAATAAGATAATACAGGAGTAAACTAAATGTGAACTATTGATAACCAATAACCAATGTACAAACATGAAACGAAAACCAGTCGAATAGACTAAGATAGAAATACACAGCCATAAACAACACACTAATGTTTACTGAACCTATGACATAACCTAATCTGGGCATTCAGTTTCCAATAAAACTTGATAAAAAATGAATCAAAACAATGTTAGACCAAAATGTAATGAGCTAGGAAGTAAATAGAGCATATAAGGAATGTTTTGTACACGATAGCTAATAGTATAACAGGATATAAAAGCTATATTTATGTAATACAAGTATGACCAAATGCTGGTAATGGCAAAGTGACACTATGCAACCAAAATTATGTAATAAACACATTGTACAAAGAAAGTAACCCAATTAATGATTTTATGTCTGACAGAATATTATTCATATGAGCAATTGCAACCAAAATAACCATTTAAATCGTTTATATAAATGTAATTATAACTAAACCATTATGACAAGTAGCTGCAAGTAAAGTTTACAGCAACCAAACTTTGCTAATAACAGAGTCAAATGCAGAGTGAACTGCATCACAATAACGATAAGGTCCTAGTGACTATTTCAGTTATCAATTAGAAAACAATACAACTAAAATGTCTATGATATTAAGCATACTACCAAGTAACGCCATATAGGCATAACAAGCCTGATTCATAAGTGATAGTTAAGGCATTAAACAAATAATGTAGGGAAAAAGAACACTGTCAGTAGTGACTTAACCCATCAATATTTAATTACAACCTGACAAAAGCTAATTAAATACTCTTATTACTGAGAAATAAGCAAAACAAAAATGTATGACAATAAGTTTAAGTGTGAATCTATGAAAACGGACATAGTATTAATATTAGGACATAGTTTTAAGGGAAAATTGTACAGTAGCTTAAGAATGAGACATTACAATAGAAAATAAAATAAAACCCATGAAATATTAATAATTAATGGTTTAATGGACAGTAAGCATAAATGCTAAGTGCTAAGTCAGCTAACCCTAATCAGAAATACATGATAGGGGACTCAAATTAATCGTCTTTCAAAAACACGAACAATGAGAGTAAGCACAACATCCTCAGTACAATTATAAGAAAGATATTAGACTTTTAAAAATAATTGTATTGTGCTTAGCCCTTCCGCGTGGGCGTGTGAACCAGAATTTGTTAATCTTGTTCCCAAAGACTGACGCTTATGATAGCGTCTATTTTGACGAAGTCTACCGTAAATAAATGAATTGGAAAAAACTGACCAATCAGAGCCTATAAAAAATCCGAAATTCATCATTCCAACCGAGGAACCACACACAGTCTTTCAACAAGAACGAAGCGGACTGCACGCTCGCCGACGCCTCAGAAAAACATGCATTTGACAGCAACACAGCGTCAACCATATTAACCTCAAAGTGAGACATAAATTACCTACATTGAAGAATCAGTGCAGTATATTTACAAGTGTACTCTATTCGGAGTTTATGCGCATAGGAGTGTGTGCAGTGTTGTGATCAAAGTTAAATAATTAATTAATAAATTTTAATTAATTAAAAAAGTGTTTGTAATCAAAATGGTGTAACCCTTCGAACGACGAGAGACGCAAGTATTCATAACCACAAATATAATGTTATGATTAGTGTATAAGCATAATAACTGAACGCTAAGAGCGATAAAAATTGAAATATAGAACCAATTAAATTCCCTATCCTTAACAGAAAGGAACTGATAAAATACAAATGAACAATGTTGAAATTGAACGTTCTGAGTAATGACAGTTTTAACTATTTGTATACAATAAATACCTAGGATAAGTAAAGACATTGTAACATCAATGAAGAGTATATGTGCTCTTATGCTATCAGTAGACTAGAGTATGAAATATTTTGTTCCTAAATTCAATTAATAGTTTTCGCCGGAGTGCGATAACTATAATGAATAAATTACCATTACCTGAAATAGGAATATCCAATTTCACAGATGATTATAGTACCTGATACTGGATTATCACCATTACTATTAATTAATAATAAATAATTTACTACTTTTAACCAAATCAGGTTGCACTAAACAATATGTAAAGCATGTGCCTAACTATGAACAGTAGTTCATATTTTATCTTTTTTCATTAATAATCATTGAATTTTTATTTTATATGTTTGTTCTAACCGTAGCTATTATTTCAAATAAGTGTATTTTGCAGTCTAAAAGAACCTACTACTTTTATTATTATAATCATTATTCAATTTTAAAGTCGAACATTACGACATAACCTATATGTTGGTCAAAACACATTGTATTACTAACCAGAGGCAGTCATGCCAACTAGAGCTCATCATTTGTTTTAGAGTTCATGTTCACTTTTAAAATATTAATTGTTAACCAAAAAGAAGAGCAAAACGCCTTATTGTATTGAATTTCACAGTGTGTTATTTGAATAAATTACCATTATTATTTCTTACCGGTGAAAGAGTTGACTTTTATTGTATCAGTAAAAATACAGCTTAGAGGAGAAAAACGAGGCGGTTGGTACCATGCTGAGGATGCGAATTATTCAAATTGAATGATTCCATGTTTTGTTTATAACCGCTCAGATCAATATATTTACAATCTTATACAATAATACTATACATGAGTTATTATGTGTACCATGCCTATGTTTGTGTATGTTAGTGTATAGGAAGAAACAACTGATCTCCTCACAACCGCTGATCAACAAAGTGTCAACGGAACGTCAAGTGGACATCCTAACAGTGAATATAATACATAAAATTAAACTATTTAAACAGACAGCTAATACGACGAAAAAACAAAGAGTAAGTACCGACTTATTCAATCCTGGATTCAACAATAGGTTGAATTGAGGGGAATAAGTCCCTAAACGGTAAAATAATAATAAAATTTGATATTGAACAATAACGATTAGCCAAGAGCAAGACCCATTAACAGTAAAAGAACCCTGAGACTACTTAATAATAATAATAATCAAACTATAAACTATAGACGCATACTCGTCTTATAATAAATTGGCGCACAACGTTCGAGCGAAATTAGGCGGAAAAAATATCCAACCTAATTTACAAAGTAATTATCAACCTAATTTTCGAGGCAGCTGCAATACACAGGACCAAAAATGCAACGGAGAGCAACCTCTAAGAGACGTGCGGTGGAAGCAGATAAAGAAATAGACATGGATGATAAGGAGGCGACGCCGGTCGAAGATCTAGAAGAAATATTACCTCCTACAGAGCTCAGCCGACCTGTACAACAAGAGGAACCAATGGAGAGACCCACGCAAACGAGGGACATAGACCTGTTAGAAACGATGAAGAGAATGATGGGCGAATTCAACGAAACATTGAAAAATAATAACAAGGAGTTAAAAGAAGAATTTAATGAGAAATTAATTAAAAATAATGAGTCTTTGGAATCATTAAAAGAAGAATTGAAGGAAGACAGCCAGAAGAATATTGCGTTATTAAAAGAAGATTTTAACAAGAAATTAATTAAAAATAACGAGTCTTTGACCAAAAATATGGAGTCGATTCACAAGAAGATGGATGACAACCAGAAAAATAATGAATTGTTAACCAAAAATATAGAATCGTTGAAGGAGGATTTCAAAGGGGAGTTAATCAAGAAGACGGAAGAAACAAATAAAATCATAGCTTCATTGAAAGAAGACACCCAAGAGTTGAGCAAGAAGATTGATGACAGCATAGAAGATAGTAATAAGAAGATCGAAATTATCAGCCAGAGACTCGAAGACAGTCACGAAAAATTGAATACGAAAATAGGAGAGGAAGTAACCGAAGTCAGACGGGAAATTTCTGAAATCGGCGAGAGGTGCGGAGAAAACCAGCAAGAAATACAGAGAACGAAGGAGACACTTCAGACCCAAGTAAATAACATCGAAGAATCCCATTTAAATAAATTCGAAGTCTTGACTAAGAAACAAGAAGACTTGGGAACGAGATGTGAAGAAATCACCACCACCGTGAATGATGTTCGGGAGCAAGTACACACTGACAAGGAGAGGATGGCTGAACTTCAACGGCGAGAACTCAATAATTTCAGGGAAGAAATTAATTTATTCCGTAGTCAACCAATCCAAGTGACCGGAATAACGAACATAGAAAATCGTGAACTGATAAATTTCCAACATTATAAAAGGAATCCAATGGAGTTCATCGAAAGAGTGGAAGAAAATATCGCCCGTACACGCGAAACTAGATGGTCGACTATCAGAAACATGTTAGACGAGTACTTTAAGGACGTGCGGGATAACTGGTGGACGGCTACCCGACATGATATACAGAATTATGCGGAGTTCAAAGCGCTGTTTAAAACGAAATACTGGTCCGAATCGGCACAGAACATAGTGCGGGACGACATCTGCAACGGGAAGTATGACCGCAGCAAAGGGGCATCACTCACCGCATACTTCTTAGGCAAGGTGTGTATGGCCAGAAATCTTGAGCCAAAGATACCTGAAGAATGCCTCGTCACGAAATTGGCGTATCACTTCGAAGAGGGCGTGGCCAGAGCGAGACTGAACGGACAAATACGAACAATCCAAACTATGTCCGCACTATTATAAAACTATGAGCAGGAGAAGTATTATCGGAGGAGTCGGCAGGGACCAGACCCATACTTTGATAGAAACGGTCAGGCCAGATACCGAAATAATTATCGAGGTAATTATAATAAATCAAACCAAGATAATGCTGACCAGAATCCGAGGCCTAATAGTAACGGGAATAATCATCTGCCAGATAGGAATAGCACGAGCTATAGGCCAAATTATAATAATAATTATAATCAGAATCCTCCTAATAACAACCACCGTCCTAATTATAACAGTGGAAATCAACATAGGCCAAATAATGGTAACCACCCCTACTGTCCAAATAATAACAATCGCCAGTACCGACCGAACAACGGGAATAACCACAACCCGAGCAACTTCAGAAGAGCTAATTACGTTCGTGCTGACGACAGAAACGGGGGAGACGCTTCTATCAGGGATGTCGAAGCTTCAATGAAGATAATAACCCGTATAGTCAGGACGTAAGGAGTAGCGAATCCCGGTACGACACACGAAGGAGCCGCAGTAGCGAGGATATAAACAGAAATAATAATAGCGGACGTCAGTACAACAATCCGACTAGACCAGAAGAACGGGAGAATAGAAACCCCAACACTAATGAAAGGAGCGGAGAAGAAAACGCTACCTCTTTAAACGGACAACGGCAGTGACAACTCACCTAGAACCCTCACTGATCCGATCTATTGGGTACGACGAACTACGACGACGGACAAACAATCCAGCGACATTTACAATCATACACAATCACTACCTGAAGGACATCAGAAAAGATCTGATGGAAGAAGAAATCACAAAAAACAAGAAATATAATCATCCAGAAAAAGTGAAAACCACCATCACTTGAAGGATTAGAGAAGAAGAATAACAAAGAGAGTAAAAAGAAAGAAGGATATTATTATGGAAAGAAGAGGAAAAGAAAAATGTTTATTAAATGAATAATGTAACCCCGAGAATGTCTATAAAATCAAATTTTAATATGTTGTTATTATGTCATCACATTATATCATAACTATCAAATATTGTATACCCAATAACTCACCAACAGAAGAAGAGGCTATTCTTATGGAAAGAAGAAAAAGAAAAATGTTTATTAAGTGAATATTGTATATAAAAGAAGAAATTTTATTAATCAAATATTATATTAAATATTGAACAAAAAATGTTTGTCAAATGAATGTTATATGTAACACAAGAAAAAGAAGACTAGTATCTGATGACTAAACCATAACGAAAACAAGCAACTAGTGAACACACTTAAGATATTTTAAACAATGTTTACTATCACTTTGAGAAAAATTGTGTACTATTCAAAATAAAATGTTAAAAAATTATGACATTTGCTAGAGGAGAAAAGGAGACCATTAATGAGAATATTATGTAGAAAAGATAGTGAAAAGGAGAATTGACCAAGAAAAAAGAAGAAAGAACCAATCAATGTGAAGAACAATTTTGTCACGATAAGGAGAGAAGAAAAAATGAAGAATATTTACAAATGCTATTTGTCAACAACATTAACTAATGAAGATCTGCAGAAGTGAAGAAGGAATCCAGAAGAGAGTGTATAATAAAATATAAAAGGCAAGAAAATGAATAACCCCAAGAGTGTTTATTATTATTAGTCGAAAGAGACTGCTTATGAGTATTATTATTTGATGAATTGACTGTAGAAAAGTTCCAGCAATCATTTAACTGGGCAGGGATGAGGTACCCCTGATCTCAGAAAGAATGTAGTTATGGACGACGGAGTTAGGTAAGCCATAGAGCCCACCCGAATCGATTCCAGCTACCAAGTTAGGGAAAAATGTTAGGGAAATTAAATATTTAAGGGAAAAAACATGGCAAGCCAAGAATATAATTAAACAAGATTCCAAGAGTATGAAGAAGAAGGAGATGTAGAGAATATAGTGAACTGAAGACAAGTGTAAGAGTAAATACAAGATATGAAAACATTATATGTGACTTAAGAGTGAAATAAAAAATTGATAATTTCTTCAATCATAAAAAGAAGATATCAGAAATGATCAATTCTAATAAGGAGGCAATATGTAACAGTACATATGTCACCACATCCACCTAAGTACTGAAAATTAATTTAAAGGCCACCACTAGAAAAAATACATTAAAAGGTCTAGAATACCACCAAGTATACTAAAGAAAGGTACCATAAGTTTGAATAAGTGAAGCATCATTGAAAGGAATTCACTAGTAAATGCACCAAGAAAGAAGAAAAGAAGAATAAAGACGAGACGACCGACATACTATACCCAATAGATCAGTAAGAAGGACACAACACAACAAAAGAAAAAAGAAAAATCAGTGAGAAGGACACAAGACAACAAAAGAAGAAAGAAGAGTCAGGGAGAAGGATACAACAAGGACAACTTCAAGAAAGAAGAAGGAAGAAACAGTGTGAAGAAGACAAGTGAAAACCTCATCATGTATAAAATGAACAATAGTGAGGAGGAGATCAGTGAAGAAAGAAGAAAGAAGAAGGAAGATAACCAGACCAAACACAAGAATAAGGGAAGAAAATTGAAGTATAACAAACTAACATAAACATTGAAAGAATAATTGTATTAAGAAGAAGGAAGAAGTGTTAAATAATTACGTGATATAAATCCCTAAGCTGTATAGTAAAGTCGACACTGACAACAACTCATTTAATGAACACATTTATTGTTTATGTGAAACACATTATAGTAAATAAGGATTAAATATTGTAAATAAAGAGTCACAAGCAACCTGAATGAGGACAAGATGAGTTTATGATAGCTAAATGATGTGTAGTTATAGAATAAACAGAGGAATATGCAACCAAAATAGTGAATGACCAATTGTACAGTGGGAATGATGTACATACAAACTCACTAATTAACAACAAATAAGATAATACAGGAGTAAACTAAATGTGAACTATTGATAACCAATAACCAATGTACAAACATGAAACGAAAACCAGTCGAATAGACTAAGATAGAAATACACAGCCATAAACAACACACTAATGTTTACTGAACCTATGACATAACCTAATCTGGGCATTCAGTTTCCAATAAAACTTGATAAAAAATGAATCAAAACAATGTTAGACCAAAATGTAATGAGCTAGGAAGTAAATAGAGCATATAAGGAATGTTTTGTACACGATAGCTAATAGTATAACAGGATATAAAAGCTATATTTATGTAATACAAGTATGACCAAATGCTGGTAATGGCAAAGTGACACTATGCAACCAAAATTATGTAATAAACACATTGTACAAAGAAAGTAACCCAATTAATGATTTTATGTCTGACAGAATATTATTCATATGAGCAATTGCAACCAAAATAACCATTTAAATCGTTTATATAAATGTAATTATAACTAAACCATTATGACAAGTAGCTGCAAGTAAAGTTTACAGCAACCAAACTTTGCTAATAACAGAGTCAAATGCAGAGTGAACTGCATCACAATAACGATAAGGTCCTAGTGACTATTTCAGTTATCAATTAGAAAACAATACAACTAAAATGTCTATGATATTAAGCATACTACCAAGTAACGCCATATAGGCATAACAAGCCTGATTCATAAGTGATAGTTAAGGCATTAAACAAATAATGTAGGGAAAAAGAACACTGTCAGTAGTGACTTAACCCATCAATATTTAATTACAACCTGACAAAAGCTAATTAAATACTCTTATTACTGAGAAATAAGCAAAACAAAAATGTATGACAATAAGTTTAAGTGTGAATCTATGAAAACGGACATAGTATTAATATTAGGACATAGTTTTAAGGGAAAATTGTACAGTAGCTTAAGAATGAGACATTACAATAGAAAATAAAATAAAACCCATGAAATATTAATAATTAATGGTTTAATGGACAGTAAGCATAAATGCTAAGTGCTAAGTCAGCTAACCCTAATCAGAAATACATGATAGGGGACTCAAATTAATCGTCTTTCAAAAACACGAACAATGAGAGTAAGCACAACATCCTCAGTACAATTATAAGAAAGATATTAGACTTTTAAAAATAATTGTATTGTGCTTAGCCCTTCCGCGTGGGCGTGTGAACCAGAATTTGTTAATCTTGTTCCCAAAGACTGACGCTTATGATAGCGTCTATTTTGACGAAGTCTACCGTAAATAAACGAATTGGAAAAAACTGACCAATCAGAGCCTATAAAAAATCCGAAATTCATCATTCCAACCGAGGAACCACACACAGTCTTTCAACAAGAACGAAGCGGACTGCACGCTCGCCGACGCCTCAGAAAAACATGCATTTGACAGCAACACAGCGTCAACCATATTAACCTCAAAGTGAGACATAAATTACCTACATTGAAGAATCAGTGCAGTATATTTACAAGTGTACTCTATTCGGAGTTTATGCGCATAGGAGTGTGTGCAGTGTTGTGATCAAAGTTAAATAATTAATTAATAAATTTTAATTAATTAAAAAAGTGTTTGTAATCAAAATGGTGTAAACCTTCGAACGACGAGAAACGCAAGTATTCATAACCACAAATATAATGTTATGATTAGTGTATAAGCATAATAACTGAACGCTAAGAGCGATAAAAATTGAAATATAGAACCAATTAAATTCCCTATCCTTAACAGAAGGGAACTGATAAAATACAAATGAACAATGTTGAAATTGAACGTTCTGAGTAATGACAGTTTTAACTATTTGTATACAATAAATACCTAGGATAAGTAAAGACATTGTAACATCAATGAAGAGTATATGTGCTCTTATGCTATCAGTAGACTAGAGTATGAAATATTTTGTTCCTAAATTCAATTAATAGTTTTTGCCGGAGTGCGATAACTATAATGAATAAATTACCATTACCTGAAATAGGAATATCCAATTTCACAGATGATTATAGTACCTGATACTGGATTATCACCATTACTATTAATTAATAATAAATAATTTACTACTTTTAACCAAATCAGGTTGCACTAAACAATATGTAAAGCATGTGCCTAACTATGAACAGTAGTTCATATTTTATCTTTTTTCATTAATAATCATTGAATTTTTATTTTATATGTTTGTTCTAACCGTAGCTATTATTTCAAATAAGTGTATTTTGCAGTCTAAAAGAACCTACTACTTTTATTATTATAATCATTATTCAATTTTAAAGTCGAACATTACGACATAACCTATATGTTGGTCAAAACACATTGTATTACTAACCAGAGGCAGTCATGCCAACTAGAGCTCATCATTTGTTTTAGAGTTCATGTTCACTTTTAAAATATTAATTGTTAACCAAAAAGAAGAGCAAAACGCCTTATTGTATTGAATATCACTGTGTGTTATTTGAATAAATTACCATTATTATTTCTTACCGGTGAAAGAGTTGACTTTATTGTATCAGTAAAAATACAGCTTAGAGGAGAAAAACGAGGCGGTTGGTACCATGCTGAGGATGCGAATTATTCAAATTGAATGATTCCATGTTTTGTTTACAACCGCTCAGATCAATATATTTACAATCTTATACAATAATACTATACATGAGTTATTATGTGTACCATGCCTATGTTTGTGTATGTTAGTGTATAGGAAGAAACAACTGATCTCCTCACAACCGCTGATCAACAAAGTGTCAACTGAACGTCAAGTGGACATCCTAACAGTGAATATAATACATAAAATTAAACTATTTAAACAGACAGCTAATACGACGAAAAAACAAAGAGTAAGTACCGACTTATTCAATCCTGGATTCAACAATAGGTTGAATTGAGGGGAATAAGTCCCTAAACGGTAAAATAATAATAAAATTTGATATTGAACAATAACGATTAGCCAAGAGCAAGACCCATTAACAGTAAAAGAACCCTGAGACTACTTAATAATAATAATAATCAAACTATAAACTATAGACGCATACTCGTCTTATAATAATATATATATATATATTGTAACGAGACGAAATGTGTACGGTTTATTTATATCCGTTAATGAGGTTGAGATTGAACCTAATTAATCGTCTCAAACGTTGTTCACCATTTTGTTGGACACCGAGATGTCGTCTCGTAGAATTTTGTTATAAAGTATTATTTTGGTATTAGTTTTTTGGTTTAGTGATTTATTCAATCCAATTCAACTTTTTTCGTATTGAATCCAATATAAATAAATCTGTTCACTTACTCTTGAAGTTGTTTATTAAATATGTTTAGATTTTTTATAATTTTTGTTCAATGTCTTGAGTTCGTATTTGAATAGTTTGCGTTGACTTTTCTGCCATTAGCTGAGGTGAGTCGCTTGGTGCATTCTTGTACTGAAATTAACATAAGCACAACATTTATATAATACTTACTAGCCGTTGTAGAATGCTAATGATATGAGATAATATTGCTGGTGAGAATCATTAGATTTAAATTCTCGCTCTGGCTCCTGGTACCAACCGTCTCTTGTTGCTCACCTAAGCTGTAATTCTATTCTTTTCAATTAATGTCAACACTTTAATTTGTTCGTGAAATAATAGTTATTTATTTAACTCAATTTGAAAGATTGTTGTTACAATTCTATTATTTATTTTCTAAAAAAAATAATTAAAGTTGAGTATGGACTCTTAAAATTATTAAACTCTCAGGGTGGTAAGACTGCATTTTGAAAATCGATTATGTCTGTTTGTAAATAATGTGGTTATTATGCTTTATAAAATTAGCAGGTTCTTTGAGTCTGCAAGATACACTTCAACAATAAAATGCACTACTGTGATAATGAGTAGGCGGAGAATAAAAATATTAATTGTTGCTTTAACATAACTCAAAATATGAACGATTGTTCATTGTTTATAATTGAGGTTAACCTTACTTATTTGAAATTAATGAATGGATGCTTCCTTGAAGCCATTACTTATTTTGTACATCATTATTATGTATTAAATTCAGTGTTATTTTTCTGAATGATCTCCAAAATTGGATATAAACAAAACAGGTAATTCAAATGAATTCACTACTACTAGAGTTCACTCATGTGTGACCTTGAGTTAATGTACTACAATTAAATACAATAATATCTTAAAATTATTAATTGTTAGGGTTCATTGTTCCCTCATTGATTATTCAACGTCTCTTCTTAAACTATTACAATTAATTTCAATCTAGAAAGTTACAATTGTCATTAGCAACATCTTTCATTTGATTATTGTTTATGTTATTTTTCAAAGTCCCCTTCCTTGTGGAAATCGGGTTATTTGTTATTTAATTTAAACAAATTAAATCAGCTATTGGCGTTCTTTAATTGATTAATGATTTATTATATAATATAATGATTATTTGCACTGATACTTGCGTATTCTGTTGAGTCGAAGAATTAACACTTTTTAATTTTTAATAATTAATTAATATTTTAATTAATTTTTATTAATTCACATCACACACTGCCTATACGCATGAACTCTGTTATAGAACACTTTGAAAATAGACTTCACTGTCCTTTTGGTCCAACCTAACCTCAACTCAAAGTTTCGAGGTTAGTTGTGCATTATCAGCTGTCGGCTGTCAATTCAATGTTATGATGGTCGCTCTGCTAACGTGGAATGTCTCTCCATTGCCGGTGATGAACTGATTGATTTTACCTGGTCGGGATTCGGCACTTTGTATTTTTTAATGAGCTCTGATTGGCTAATTGTTTTTATGTCGTGTACTCTCGGCGAGGTTCGTCAAAATAGAAGCTTAAACTAGCGTCAGTGTCTGGGTCCAAGGCTATGATTTACTGGTTACACGACCACGCGCACGGGCTTGTCATTTATTAATTTTTCTTATAAGTCAAATATCTTATCTATAATTACACTGACAATATTTTTATAACTCCCATCATTTCTATCTTTTGATTACGAGTAATTTGCATACCCTCATCATATAGTTCTGATATGGGGTTGATAAAACCGCACTTGGTACAAATTAATAATACTTCTTAAGTTACCTAATACCTTAAATATATTGTTTTTATCCCGTGTGTTCATGGTGATAACATATTATTACAGTATTATGCACTTTTCACGTCTGGTCATGTACTAATGATTATAAAATATCCATTTTCCTAGGTTCAAATCCAAGGCCTATTGTCACATACATTGTTTATCAATAATATTACAATAATAGTTGTTGATAATACCATTTTATTATGACCTATGCATAATGCATTGGTCATTATCACTTCTGATAGTGTCCTTTTTATTTATCACTGGGTTTTATTATCTTAATCATAGTCTTTTAGGTGAGTTTTCTATACTCTTGAAAGTTACATTTTTTCGTGAGTTGTAATTCTTTCACATTAATCTCATTATTGTTTTATTATCTATTATCAGTATTCTGATAACACTGTTAGTACTGTGCAGTAGTTAATTCTGCATTTACATTGACAATTACTTTGGTTTGAAGTTACTCTGACTACTTGCATCTAGCTGTTACTAGGGTTTACTTATTATTTGTGTTATTATTGTTAATTAGGTGGATATAATCCTTGAATTTACTTATTTAAATGTTATTCTGCCTTATTCAGTGTTATTGGTTGAGTTCCTACTCTTTTATTACAAGTTTACTAGATAATTTTGCTGTCTCATGCAACCATTCTATGTTATGCACATGGTTATATTAAATTACATCAATTCAGCCTTTATGTTTCCTTAACACATTATTTGTGGTACATTAAATGTTCCTTATATTATCTATTTATGTTATACTACAACACATTTTAGTTTAACATTGCTTTAGTCTTATTTTTCTATGGTTTTGTTGAAAACTAGTTGGCCAGATTAGGTTATGTTATAATTTAGTTATTCAGCAATGGTTGATTGTCAGTTTTGAATTTCTATGTTACACCTGATTTATTTAACTTTATATAGCACTGGTATATTATTGTTTATCACTAGATTTCAATTTGTTTATTTTCACAGTCTTTATCATTGATAATTAGTGGTTATTTACAATTTCAATTCCACTTTACAATCTGTTATTAGTGTTTTGGACATAGTCCTTTTTTTAATGTTTACACATCATTTAGCTATGAAATTATCATACTGTTACTCATTCTCTTTATTAACTTCTGTTTTCAATAATTAACTTTTATTGAATTCTGTTTGTATTGTATTGTTAAGGAAGGTATTTGATTAATAAGTTTAGGTCGGTGTCAATTTACAGCTTAGGGATTTAAATCATGTTGTTTGTCTCACTTATACTTTCTTTTTCTATAATAATACTTTTATCTGCATATGTTAATTCTTCTCATTTATATTATCTCCCTTTGGTGTTTGACCTGCTTATGTTTTCTTCTTATCTGCACTGATTCCTTCCTCACTCTTAATAAGTTTCTTCTTGATGTTGTTGTCACTAGTTTCTTTCTCACTGTTTGATCTATTGGGTAATTAGGTATGTTGTCTCGTCGTTAGTCTTGTTTTATTTTCTTCAGTTGTACATTTACTGATAATTCATTATTTATTTTATTCCCCTATTTTGGCTTATAATACTTCCTTTATTCATGATTGTAGGTTCAACTTTGTAGATAATTTTATTTGTAGTGGCTTTCAATTCATTTGTGATACGTTGGTGTTGGATGTGTTATATGTACCATTACAATATATATTGTTACATGACACTTTTACCATGCCCTTTTAAAATAAATATACTTTGATTATATTAAATAAAAAGTACCAAGAAACATAAGATTTTTAAGAAATCAGTCATGAAAGACTTGATTGAATATGGTGTATTTTAATTGTTTAATGTATGTTAACAAAGACTGTGATAGTTGTGTTTATCATAGTTAAAATGATGTCAATGATGATAAGTAAGAAGGACAATGTTTATGAACTTACTTATGGAATTTTGTTTTATTTGTGCAGACTGTAAATTTATAAATACAGTCAGTTAAGTGGAATATTATAATATTTTACTAATAGTTATTAGTAATTAGTTTGGGTCACATTAATTAATGTTATATATGATAGTGTTAATAACACTAATGTTTTTCTTAACAAGAAAGTACCAAAATAATAGTCATAGATTTTTGTAAAACTAGGCATATTGAGCTTAGACTGTTAAGTTATATGAATAAGAATTTCTATTAAAATAATCATGAAACAATGTCAGGTTATGTTAAAGGATTACTAAATGTGTAAAATAAATTTAAGAAAGTGAAAAGTACAAAAAGAAATAATAATAAATAAATTTGGAACAAATAGAATAAAAAGTGTAAATTAGAAATATAGAACAGAAGATAGTCAAAAGTGGTGTCAAAACGATCAGTGTTTCATCAGAAGATCAAAGAAACAAATAAGGTGAAGATCAGAGCTCTTATAAAAATGGTATATCATTTTAAAAGAAAATGACATCTAAAATAGTAAAAGTTTGTTTATGTTATTACTATGATGTCACCAGGGTGACATAAAAATGTTACATTGGAAACCAATAAGATAGCTGGTATAGGCCTTAGCAACTAATATATTATAATAAATGAGAGAGAATTGTCTTTTCATTGGATCTGAATGAAGAAAGGTTGATTTAAACACCACATAGTGACAAAATTAAATTATGAGACATTTTATATCAGTGGATCTAAATAAAACAATTAAATAATTATCCTCAACAAGACTAAAATAGTCCTCAAGAAGGAAGTGCTGCAGGACTCTAAAGAATTAAAACAGTATATCTCTGAAGAAATTGAATCAATTGACACAGGAAGAGAAGTATTTTTGATATAAAATTAATCTGAATCATTCCCTGTTAAGCCTAGACTATAGGTTTCAAAGACATTGATTACACTTTTCATAAAAACCATTTTTGAACTTCCACTGAGAACAATATTAATGAATAGTATTACCATAAGTATAAAAACCCATTGATGTATAGTGTTACTATAATCTAAAGCGAATTAAGTCTAAAAAACATTTTACTAACATAACCTAAACACTGAACTTTGTTACACTATTTATATAATCCTGTTAAGGGACATTGTAACTATTTATAATCACATGTATTTTGGTACTTTCCCTATAAAAACTGTTGTTTATATCATAGTCAAAAGGACCTAACTTAACACATTATATTTGTATTTTATTCATTAAAGATAAAATATGAAATGTTTATGCCCTGAGGTATAAGAGTTACTATTGCTACTGCTGCCACTCTGAGCATATTAAAATACAGCTGGCCAAACTTTGTTAAGAATTATATATGACTTTTAAAACAAGTTAAAGAATAAATAAAGGATTTGAGTTTCATAAATACAGATAAAAGGTTATTCGTTTCTTTATTTCATGAATACAAAATGGGTATGATATACCAAACAAGATATCTGGCACTGTGAATTGACTTCAGTAATTAGATTAAGTTGGCAACACTCCTCAATTGAAAGTCATGGGAGATTTTTCAAATCTGTTTTGATGAGCATAAGTTATCACATTCATTGCTGAAAGAAAAGATTAAAAGAGATTTAATTACAGCTGATAAAGAAACCATATAATATATTTTTTTAATAAAAATTTATAATTGATATTTTACAAATAAATTTTATTTGCAACTGGTGATTGCAAATTGGCGCTCAACAAACATTCCCCTGAACAGATACTCATCCTTATAAACTAATAACAAAGTATACACCTTAAATAACCTGGAGTACACTTTTTAAACGATACAGAATTGATGCCAACAACGTGAGGCTAAATGTCCCGTAAGTTATTTGAGTCGTTACAGAATTGGCGATCCCAACAGTGAGGCTAAATAACATACAATTTAGAAAGTACGATTTTATGTGTCGTTACAATATATACATATATATTGCGACGCATCAAAACAAACCTTTATTTACAACAATCCCAATGACAGAATAAAAACAAAACTAAATAAAACTTAACAGAATCAAATCCGGAAGCGCCTAAATTTAAATGTCAGATAAAATTGCACAAAAAAACACCCAGTTAGGCCAATAATATCGTTTATTGGAGCACCAGCATATAAGTTATCAAAAGAATGTAGTAAGATACTAAAAGTGTATTATGACTTAGAGAAAAAACATAGTATAGAAAATAACAAAAAGTTAATAGAAACACTGAAAGAAGAAGTACAAGTAAAATAAAGTTCAAGGTTAATATCGCTTGATGTAGTAGATATTCCGGTTGAAAAAACGTTAAAACTAATTGAAAAGAACAATCCCAATGAGGTCATGCAATGATGACGTCATGCAGCGTGATGGTAAATAAAATGTTACAGAAAGTTTCAAACAATGTCCAGCTAAAAGACATTATCGTGTCAATAAAACCTTAACCGATATGTAATAAGATATTACACTTTGTCCGTTTTCTCCAGTGTAGTCGAGTACAAATTTGAAAATTGTTTAATATCTGCGTACAATTAAATCTCGTTGCAATGTATACGTTGTGATTAGTAATGTTGATTATTCAAGTAGTTGATGAATAATTCAACACAGCGGAAACGTGAATTCAAAGTGGAAACTCATCTTACCAATCGGTGCACAGAGATAGTGTCGGGAAGTGCCACGCAATTAAAAAACCATTATATCAAATGTTATCCTTCTGGCCGACTATACGAGGGTCAGTTGAAAAGTTTGCGGAGCGACATCTGTAGCTTAGCGGTAGAACTAAAAGTTTTCGTGTGTTGTAAGATTTACATTTTCAATGAACATCTGTTAAATTACAAATCTTTCTGCCAATTTATTTACTGTTTATCCACTGTTAGAAATTTAAGTGTGGCAATATTAATATTTATCACATACCAATTCTCAGCAACAGGATGTCACACTTACTTTAGTGTACCGACTCTTAAGAATTATCCCAGGGCGCCAGTAATAAATAAACACAATTTGATTGTTATTAATTAAGTTTTTTAATAACGATTTGCATTCACATATTACAAAATTTATAAGTCAGTACTTTAATAAATTTACTATAAAATTTGTTCGTGCTTATTTCTTGGCAATGGATTCTTAGACTTATTGAGTCACCAAATATGATTGACATACATTTAAAATTAATAAGCAATAGTAAAATGAGTGTTCATTTTATTATTTACGTGTATGTTGAATTCACTCTGCGATGCGATGTCATCAATTCTGCGGGTTACAGGCTGGTCGTCCGACGTTGATCGTTGAACAGTTATCCCTGTTAGTTTGCACTATTTACACTGGTTTCACAGGTATTACACAATTCACTTAAATAACTTAGTGGCAATTACACAGGTGCCGTATACTAATACACTTGTTGCATACTCAGTATATCCTTATTAAAGCTAAGTGCGTCCAACATCGGATTGATAACTAATCTCAACCGACTGTCCCGTACTGTGATGTTGACACATTAAATTTTGCTATGTATTTCGACATTCAACGATTGATGTTGTACTAAGTAAAACTTGGATATATTACTCGATTTAATTTATCTTCTCTGATTACTCTGAAAATTATTCTTGTCAACGCTTATTAAGTGTTTATGATACGTAACTTTCACAAGGCTTAATATCGCATTACCGTACCTGACTTTTCATTACGATTGAAATATTTTATTTAATTTACCGACATATTTCTTAATACACTAAATACGAGTCTTTGAATTGTAATCTCCCCGTAGACTAACTTAACTTACTACACTTTGTTTTTCATACATTGCTTCGAACTACCCTCACCAACTATCTACAAAATACACGCTGATTGGTCTGACGTACCGGTAATTTCAAATTTACCCAATCTGTCTAGTGAACACGTCCCACGTAAAAAATGACGCTTTCCGTTATTCGTCAACTATTTGCGTGTGAAAACGTAGTGGGAAAACATAGCGTCTCTCTCTCCATCTCGCTCTTATCGCTCTCTGTCTAACCTAACGGTTCTTTTGTTAGATGCACTTAACTTTTTACAATCTTAGGGAAGTCTTCTGACACCCTTGAAAATAATACAGTTTTATGACGGTTCGTCCGCTATGTTACTTTTTCAGTTTTTAGCCGATTTACAGGCGTCAACTCAAGGTCGTCTTTATGAACAACTACCGCACCTTACTACAACATTTTAATATTCCTTACTTTGAAGTACCACCGCTCTAATCGGTAGTTTTAGTTTTATTTTCTCCCGCTTTCTACAAATTTATGTTTCTCCCTGGGTACAATATGACTTTGTCCCCATAAAATTGTTGAGAGTGCAATTTTTACGTTATAAGTGTCATGCGTGTTTTGAAAAATGGGCAAGTCAAACGTTGTGCTGTGATTGAATTGTTTGTTGAAAAAAGGTCTAGCACCAATTGAAGTTAACAACTAAATGGTCAGTTGTTAACTTCCATTAATAGGCAATGCTGAGCTTTCAAAAACAATGGTTTTTACGTGGGCACTCGAGTTTAAAGTGGTCATACCATCATTGAAAATGAAGCCCCCAATTGACGCCAAAAAGTGCAACAACTCCAAATATCATTAAAGAAATGTCATAACCGTGTTGGAAGACTGGCGATTGTGAGGGATGATTATGTTTCTGAGACAACAGGGATCTCAAATGAGTGTTTGTATCCTATTTTAACTCAAGAACTTGTGAAAATACTTTGTGGAAGCTGGGTGTTGCATTTTTGGGGCGCCACACTGTGCGCATCATCTTTAGTCTTCATACGGCTACGGTTAAACTCGAGCACCCACTTACAAACCATTGTTTTTAAAGATGCAGCATCTCCTGTCGCATTTACTATTTCGTTGTGAATTTCCATTTACGCTTTAACAAAGAATGGTTGATTTTGTCCATTTCTGCAAAAATTGTGCCACATAAATTTCGTGCACTCGGTAAACAATGAATAAATTGGCAGGCAGATTTGGAAATTAACAGGAGTTTACATGAAGTGTAAATCCTACAACACACGAAAAATTTTAGTTCTGCTGCTTAGCTATAGATGTTGCTCTGACAACTTTTCAACTGGCCCTCATATATATATATATATATATATATATATATATGCATACGTATAAAATCTAACAAGTACCACTGATTAGCAGATCACGAAATATCGGAAACTGCAAGGCCTACAATCATGAAATATGGTTCAAAAATTGCTCTTAGGTCGTAGGTGCGTATTAAGAAATCTTACTTCTAAGAAAGGTTCGGAGAGATTCTCCCCCCCCTTTACACAATATAAAATATCGGTATGGAGAACCATACATGACTTCCATATTCTAGATTTATATTTAAAATCATTTATGAAATGAAATGTTTCCATAGAAACTACTTCTTTCCACTTATTGCTTCAGCCTTAACCAGTACTGTGGTCACTAACGTATACCACCACACGTTATCGCACTCGATTTTCACTGATGGCAGTCCCGGCACTGCCGAAACGTCTGGTTTTGCAGAAAACATTGGACTACGGCCAAACAGCCTGGGAAGGAATTTTAACAACAAACCACTACTTTGTTGCAGATGTAGTACATATAAAAATTATCCCCTCCCCCTTCAACTATAATTTTCATTTATAGAAAATTACCCCCACCCCGTTCAACTAGCCTCTTCATTTATAGATATTTCATCTATGTTTCTACAGTGGATTATTAAGATCTTCTTATCAGGATACTTTATTTATCAAAACTAAGTACTTTACTCTTGTTACAACAAAAAATGTTTCTGGTAAACTGCCCTTTCCCCTTAAACGATCTTCACCAAAATCAATAGGCCTTCAGTCCTCTACAATTCAGGGATGCATGCAAAACATTATTTGATTCTGTTTGAATGTGCGGCAGTTATCGTTCGTCATAGAAAAAATTACCCTTGTTAAAACATAAAATGTGGCAGGTAAACTACCCCTTTCCCTTAACCGATCTTCAACAAAATCAACAGGCCTTGATTCTCTATAATTCAAAAAGGTATTCAAAAAAGTATTTGATTCTGTTTGAATTTTCGGCTGTTATTGTTTGCCATAGAAAAATATCGGTATGGAGAACCATACATGACTTCCATGTTCTATGATTTATATTTAAAATAATTTACGAAATGAAATGTTTCCATAGAATCTACCTCTTTCCACTTATTGCTTCAGCCTTAACCACAGTACTGTGGTCACTAATGTATTACCACCACACGTTATCGCACTCGATTTTCACTGATGATGGCAGACGACGGCACTGGGGAAACGTCTGGTTTTGCAGAAAACATTGGAATACGGCCAAAAAGCCCGGAAAGGAATTTTAACTGCTAACTACTACTTTGTTGCTGATAACGTAGTACACGTATAAAATTATCCCCTCCCCCTTCAACTATAATTTTCATTTATAGAAAATTACCCCCACCCCGTTCAACTAGCCTCTTCATTTATAGATATAGCATCTACGTTTCTACAGTGGATTATTAAGATCTTCTTATCAGGATACTTTATTTATCAAAATTAAGTACTTTACTCCTGTTACAACAAAAAATGTTTAAGGTAAACTGGCCTTACCCCGTAACCGATCTTCACTCAAATCAGCAGGCCTTGAGTTCTCTACAATTGAGGGACGCATGCAAAACATTATTTGATTCTGTTTGAATGTGCGGCAGTTATCGTTCGTCATAGAAACAATTACTCTTGTTAAAACATTTAAAGTGGCAGGTAAACTACCCCTTTCGCTTAACCGATCTTAACCAAAATCAATAGACCTTCAGTCCTCTACAATGCAGGGAGGCATGCAAAAAAATATTTGATTCTGTTTGAATTTACGGCATTTATCGTTCGCCATAAAAAAATTACCCTTGTTAAAACATAAAATGTTGCTGGTAAACTACCCCTTTCCCTTAACCGATCTTCACCAACACCAACAGGTCTTGAGAACTCTACAATTCAGGGCTGTATGCAAAACATTACTTGATTCTGTTTGAATTTGCAGCTGTTATCGTGTGCCATATAAAAAAGTAAATATCGGTATTGAGAACCATACATGACTTCCATGTTCTAAGATTTATATTTAAAATAATTTACAAAATGAAATGTTTCCATAGAAACTACCTCTGTCCACTTGTTGCTTCAGCCTTAACCACAGTACTATGGTCACTAACGTATACCATCTCACGTTTTCGCACTCGATTTTCACTGACGATGGCAGTCGATGGCATTGCCGAAACGTCTGGTTTTGCAGAAAACATTGGACTACGGCTAAACAGCCCGGGAAGGAATTTTAACAAAGAACTACTTCTTTGTTGCCGATAATGTAGTACACAAACAAAATTCTCCCCTCCCCCTTCAACTATAATTTTCATTTATAGAAAATTACCCCCACCCCGTTCACCTAACCTCTTCATTTATAGATATTTCATCTAGGTTTCTACAGTGGATTATTATGAGCTTCTTATCAAGATACTTTATTTAACAAAATTAAATACTTTACTCTTGTTAAAACATAAACGTTGCAGGTAAACTACCTGTTTCTCTAAACCGATCTTCACCAAAATCAATAAACCTTCAGTCCTCTACAATGCAGGGACGCATGCAAAAAAATATTTGATTCTGTTTCAATTTGTGGCAGTTATCGTTCGTCATGAAAACATTTCTCTGTTACAACATAACATGTTCCAGGTAAACTACTCCTTTCCCTTTACCGATCTTCACCAAAATCAACAGGCCTTGAGCTCTCTGCAATTTAGGAAGTTATGCAAAAAAATATTTGATTTTTTTTGAATTTACGAGAGTTATCGTTCGTCATAGAAAAAATTACCCTTGTTAAAACATAAAACGTTGCAGGTAAACTACCCCTTTCTCTAAACCGATATTCACCAAAATCAAAAAACATTCAGTCCTCTACAATTCAGGGCGGTATGCAAAACATTATTTGATTCTGTTTGAATTTGCGGCTGTTATCGTTTGCCATAGAAAAAATATTATCCTTGATAAAAAAAACGTTGCTGGTAAACTACCCCTTTCCCTTAACCGATCTTCACCAAAAACAATAGGTCTTGAGTACTCTACAACTGAGGGCTCTATGAAAAAATTATTTGATTCTGTTGAATTTGCGTGTCTTATCGTTTGCCATAATAAATACCCTTGTTAAAATATAAAACGTTGCAGGTAAACTACTCCTTTCCCTTAACCGATCTTCAACAACATCAACAGATCTTGAGTTCTGTATAACTCAAAAAGGTATGCAAAAGAGTAAGTGATTCTGTTTGAATTTACGGCAGTTATCGTTCTTCATAGAAAACATTACCCTTGTTAAAACATAAAAGGTTGCCGGTAAACTACCCCTTTCCATTAACCGATCTTCACCAAAAACAATAGGTCTTGTGTACTCTACAAATCAATGCTGTATGCAAAAAATTGTTCGATTCTGTTTGAATTTGCGGCTGTTATCGTTTGCCATAAAAAAAATTACTCTTGATAAGAAAAATGTTGCAGGTAAACTACCCCTTCCCGTTAACCGATCTTCACCAAAAACATCAGATCTTGAGTACTCTACAAATCAGACCTGTATGCAAAAAAGTATTGGTTTTTGTTTGAATTTGCGACTCTTATCGTTTGCCATAGAAAATACCCTTTTAAATCATAAAACGTTGCAGGTTAAAGTACCCCTTTCCATTAACCGATCTTCACCAAAACCTATAGGTATTGAGAACTCTATACTTCAGGGCTGTGGCAGAAGAGTAGTTGATTCTGTTTGAATTTACGGCTGTTTTTCGTTTGCCATAGAAAAAAAATCTATAGACAGACGGACACACAGTCAGACAGACACACACACAGACACTTTTTGAAAAATGACTTTTTTTCATGTTTTGAGTGTAGTACAATCAGAATCTGCAATAATCTCGAATACGATTTTTTTTGCCATCACCATACTTCCATTTCCTTAAGGAACATGGAAGTAAATATCGGTATGGAGAACCATACATGACTTCCATATTCTAAGATTTATATTTAAAATCATTTTCATCCAAACAGCCAGGCTGTGTCTTACCTGCCTTTTTATTGCTGTATTAAATGAAAAATATTATATTACATTAAAATGAAAAAAATATAATTTTATTGCCTGGCAACAAAATTATTTTATTTTTAACAATTACCATTGTTTCAAAAAGTTTAAATAAATTTTCAAGTACTTTACTCTTGTTAAAACGTAAAAGGTTGCAGGTAAACTACCCCTTCCCCTTAACCGATCTTCACCAAAATCGAAAGTCATTGAGACCTCTACAATTCAGGGACGTATGCACAAAATTATTTGATTCTGTTTGAATTTGCGGCTGTTATCGTTTGCCATAGAAAATACGCTTGATAAAAAAACGTTGCAGGTAAACTACCCCTTCCCCTTAACCGATCTTCACCAAAAACAATAGGTCTTGAGTACTCTACAAATCAGGGCTGTATGCAAAACATTATTTGATTCTGTTTGAACTTGCGGCTGTTATCGTTTGCCATAGAAAATACCCTTGTTAAAAAAACGTTGCAGGTAAACTACCCCTTTCCCTCAACCGATCTTCACCAAAAACAATAGGTCTTGAGAACTCTACAATTTAGGGCTGTATGCAAATAATCTTTTGATTCTGTTTGAATTTGCGGCTGTTATCGTTTGCCATAGGAAATACCCTTGTTAAAACATAAAACGTTACAGGTAAACTACCCCTTTCCCTTAACCGATCTTCACTAAAATCAACAGATCTTGAGAACTCTACAACTCAGGGCTGTATGCGAAATATTATTTGATTCTGTTTGAATTTGCGGCTGTTATCGTTTGCCAAACAAACAAAATTACCCTTGCTAAAAAAAAACCGTTGCAGGTAAACTACCCCTTTCCCTCAACCGATCTTCACCAAAAACAATAGGTCGCGAGTACTCTGCAAATCAGGACTGCATGCAAAAAATTATTTGATTCTGTTTGAATTTGCGGCAGTTATCGTTTGCCATAGAAAAAAAATCTACAGACAGACAGACACACAGACAGACAGACAGACAGACAGACAGACAGACAGACAGACAGACAGACAGACAGACACACAGACACTTTTCGGAAAACGACTTTTTTTCATGTTTTGAGTGTAGTACAATCAGAATCTGCAATAATCTCGAACACGATTTTTTTTGCCATCACCATACTTCCATTCCTTAAGGAATATGGAAGTAAAAATTACCCTTGATAAAAAAATGTTGCACGTAAACTACCCCTTTCCCTTAACCGATCTTCACCAAAATCAACAGGCCTTGAGTTCTCTATAATTCAAAAAGGTGTGCAAAATAGTAGTTGATTCTGTTTGAATTTACGGCAGTTATCGTTCATCATAGAAAAAATTACCCTTTTTAAAACATAAAAGTTGCAGGTAAACTACCTCTTTCCCTTAACCGATCTTCACTAAAAACAATAGGCCTTGAGAACTTTACAAGTCTGGACTGTATGTGAAACATTATTTGATTCTGTTCGAATTTGTGGCTGTTATCGTTTGCCATAGAAAAATATCGGTATGGAGAACCATACATGACTTCCATGTTCTAAGATTTATATTTAAAATAATTTATGAAATGAAATGTTTCCATAGAAACTACCTCCTTCCACTTATTGCTTCAGCCTTAACCACAGTACTCTGGTCACTAACGTATTACCACCACACGTTATCGCACTCGATTTTCACTGTTGATGGCAGTCGACGGCACTGAGGAAACGTCTGGTTTTGCAGAAAACATTGGACTACGGCCAAAAAGCCCAAAAAGGAATTTTAACAGCAAACTACTACTTTGTTGCCGATAACGTAGTGCACATAAAAATTATCCGTTCCCCCTTCAACTATAATTTTCATTTATAGAAAATTACCCCCACCCCGTTCAACTAGCCTCTTAATTTATAGATATTGCATCTACGTTTCTACAGTGGATTATTAAGATCTTCTTATCAGGATACTTTATTTATCAAAATTAAGTACTTTACTCTTGTTACAACAAAAAATGTTTCAGGTAAACTGGCCTTTCCCCGTAACCGACCTTCACTCAAATCAGCAGGCCTTGAATTCTCTACAATTCAGGGATGCATGCAAAACATTATTTGATTCTGTTTGAATGTGCGGCAGTTATCGTTCATCATAGAAACAATTACTCTTGTTAAAACATTTAAAGTGGCAGGTAAACTACCCCCTTCTCTTAACTGATCTTCACCAAAATCAATAGACCTTCAGTCCTCTACAATGCAGGGAGGCATTCAAACAAATATTTGATTCTGTTTGAATGTGCGGCAGTTATCGTTCACCATAAAAAAATTACCCTTGTTAAAACATAAAATGTTGCAGGTAAACTACCCCTTTCCCTTAACCGATCTTCAACAACACCAACAGGTCTTGAGAACTCTACAATTCAGGGCTGTATGCAAAACATTACTTGATTCTGTTTAAATTTGCAGCTGTTATTGTTAGCCATATAAAAAAGTAAATATCGGTATGGAGAACCATACATGACTTCCATATTCTAGATTTATATTTAAAATCATTTATGAAATGAAATGTTTCCATAGAAACTACTTCTTTCCACTTATTGCTTCAGCCTTAACCAGTACTGTGGTCACTAACGTATACCACCACACGTTATCGCACTCGATTTTCACTGATGGCAGTCCCGGCACTGCCGAAACGTCTGGTTTTGCAGAAAACATTGGACTAGGGCCAAACAGCCTGGGAAGGAATTTTAACTACAAACCACTACTTTGTTGCAGATGTAGTACATATAAAAATTATCCCCTCCCCCTTCAACTATAATTTTCATTTATAGAAAATTACCCCCACCCCGTTCAACTAGCCTCTTCATTTATAGATATTTCATCTATGTTTCTACAGTGGATTATTAAGATCTTCTTATCAGGATACTTTATTTATCAAAACTAAGTACTTTACTCTTGTTACAACAAAAAATGTTTCTGGTAAACTGCCCTTTCCCCTTAAACGATCTTCACCAAAATCAATAGGCCTTCAGTCCTCTACAATTCAGGGATGCATGCAAAACATTATTTGATTCTGTTTGAATGTGCGGCAGTTATCGTTCGTCATAGAAAAAATTACCCTTGTTAAAACATAAAATGTGGCTGGTAAACTACCCCTTTCCCTTAACCGATCTTCAACAAAATCAACAGGCCTTGAGTTCTCTATAATTCAAAAAGGTATTCAAAAAAGTATTTGATTCTGTTTGAATTTGCGGCTGATATCGTTTGCCATAAAAAAATATCGGTATGGAGAACCATACATGACTTCCATGTTCTATGATTTATATTTAAAATAATTTACGAAATGAAATGTTTCCATAGAAACTACCTCTTTCCACTTATTGCTTCAGCCTTAACCACAGTACTGTGGTCACTAATGTATACCACCACACGTTATCGCACTCGATTTTTACTGATGATGGCAGTCGATGGCACTGCGGAAACGTCTGGTTTTGCAGAAAACATTGGACTATGGCCAAAAAGCCCGGAAAGGAATTTTAACAGCAAACTACTACTTTATTGCTGATAACGTAGTACACGTATAAAATTATCCCCTCCCCATTCAACTATAATTTTCATTTATAGAAAATTACCCCCACACCGTTCAACTAGCCTCTTCATTTATAGATATTGCATCTACGTTTCTACAGTAGATTATTAAGATCTTCTTATCAGGATACTTTATTTATCAAAATTAAGTACTTTACTCTTGTTACAACAAAAAATGTTTCAGGTAAACTGGCCTTTCCCCGTAACCGATCTTTACTCAAATCAGCAGGCCTTGAGTTCTCTACAATTCAGGGATGCATGCAAAACATTATTTAATTCTGTTTGAATGTGCGGCAGTTATCGTTCGTCATAAAAACAATTACTCTTGTTAAAACATGAAAAGTTGCAGGTAAACTATCCCTTTCCCTTAAATGATATTCACTAAAATCCACAGGCCTTCTGATCTTTACAATTCAGGAATATATGCAAAAATTATTTGATTCTCTTTGAATTTATGGTAGTTATCATTCGTCATAAAAATTACCCTTGTTAAAACATAAAATGTTGCAGGTAAACTACCCCTTTCCCTTAACCGATCTTCACCACCACCAACAGGTCTTGAGAACTCTACAATTCAGGGCTGTATGCAAAACATTACTTGATTCTGTTTGAATTTGCGGCTGTTATCGTTTGCCATAGAAAAATATCGGTATTGAGAACCATACATGACTTCCATGTTCTAAGATTTATATTTAAAATAATTTACAAAATGAAATGTTTCCATAGAAACTACCTCTGTCCACTTGTTGCTTCAGCCTTAACCACAGTACTATGGTCACTAACGTATACCACCACACGTTATCACACTCGATTTTCACTGATGATAGCAGTCGACGGCACTGCGGAAACGTCTGGTTTTGCAGAAAACATTGGACTACGGCCAAACAGCCTGGGAAGGAATTTTAACAGCAAACTACTACTTTGTTGCCGATAATGTAGTACACATATAAAAATTATCCCCTCTCCCTTCAACAATAATTTTCATTTATAGAAAATTACCCCCACCCCGTTCAACTAGCCTCTTCATTTATAGATATTGCATCTACGTTTCTACAGTGGATTATTAAGATCTTCTTATCAGGATACTTTATTTTACTCTTGTTACAACAAAAAATGTTTCAGGTAAACTGGCCTTTCTCCGTACCCGATCTTCACTCAAATCAGTAGGTCTTGAGTACTCTACGGTTTAGGGCTGTATGCAAAACATTATTTGATTCTGTTTGAATTTGTGGCTGTTAGCGTTTACCAAGAAAATACCCTTGTTAAAACATAAAATGTTGCAGGTAAACTACCCCTTTCCCTTAACCGATCTTCACAAAAAACAACAGGTTTTGAGAACTCTACAATTTAGGGCTGTATGAAAAACATTATTTGATTCTGTTTGAATTTGCGGCTATCGTTTGCCATAGAAAAAAATTACCCTTGATTAAAAAAAAAACCTTGGAGGTAAACTACCCCTTTCCCTTAACCGATCTTCACCAAAAACAATAGGCCTTCAGTCCTCAACAATTCAGGGATGCATGCAAAACATTATTTGATTCTGTTTGAATGTGCGGCAGTTATCGTTCGTCATAGAAAAAATTACCCTTGTTAAAACATAAAATGTGGCAGGTAAACTACCCCTTTCCCTTAACCGATCTTCAACAAAATCAACAGGCCTTGATTCTCTATAATTCAAAAAGGTATTCAAAAAAGTATTTGATTCTGTTTGAATTTTCGGCTGTTATCGTTTGCCATAGAAAAATATCGGTATGGAGAACCATACATGACTTCCATGTTCTATGATTTATATTTAAAATAATTTACGAAATGAAATGTTTCCATAGAATCTACCTCTTTCCACTTATTGCTTCAGCCTTAACCACAGTACTGTGGTCACTAATGTATTACCACCACACGTTATCGCACTCGATTTTCACTGATGATGGCAGACGACGGCACTGGGGAAACGTCTGGTTTAGCAGAAAACATTGGAATACGGCCAAAAAGCCCGGAAAGGAATTTTAACTGCTAACTACTACTTTGTTGCTGATAACGTAGTACACGTATAAAATTATCCCCTCCCCCTTCAACTATAATTTTCATTTATAGAAGTTCATAGCATAAAAGTTGCAGGTAAACTACCTCTTTCCCTTAACCGATCTTCACTAAAAACAATAGGCCTTGAGAACTTTACAAGTCTGGACTGTATGTGAAACATTATTTGATTCTGTTCGAATTTGTGGCTGTTATCGTTTGCCATAGAAAAATATCGGTATGGAGAACCATACATGACTTCCATGTTCTAAGATTTATATTTAAAATAATTTATGAAATGAAATGTTTCCATAGAAACTACCTCCTTCCACTTATTGCTTCAGCCTTAACCACAGTACTCTGGTCACTAACGTATTACCACCACACGTTATCGCACTCGATTTTCACTGTTGATGGCAGTCGACGGCACTGCGGAAACGTCTGGTTTTGCAGAAAACATTGGACTACGGCCAAAAAGCCCAAAAAGGAATTTTAACAGCAAACTACTACTTTGTTGCCGATAACGTAGTGCACATAAAAATTATCCGTTCCCCCTTCAACTATAATTTTCATTTATAGAAAATTACCCCCACCCCGTTCAACTAGCCTCTTAATTTATAGATATTGCATCTACGTTTCTACAGTGGATTATTAAGATCTTCTTATCAGGATACTTTATTTATCAAAATTAAGTACTTTACTCTTGTTACAACAAAAAATGTTTCAGGTAAACTGGCCTTTCCCCGTAACCGTCCTTCACTCAAATCAGCAGGCCTTGAATTCTCTACAATTCAGGGATGCATGCAAAACATTATTTGATTCTGTTTGAATGTGCGGCAGTTATCGTTCGTCATAGAAACAATTACTCTTGTTAAAACATTTAAAGTGGCAGGTAAACTACCCCCTTCTCTTAACTGATCTTCACCAAAATCAATAGACCTTCAGTCCTCTACAATGCAGGGAGGCATTCAAACAAATATTTGATTCTGTTTGAATGTGCGGCAGTTATCGTTCACCATAAAAAAATTACCCTTGTTAAAACATAAAATGTTGCAGGTAAACTACCCCTTTCCCTTAACCGATCTTCAACAACACCAACAGGTCTTGAGAACTCTACAATTCAGGGCTGTATGCAAAACATTACTTGATTCTGTTTAAATTTGCAGCTGTTATTGTTAGCCATATAAAAAAGTAAATATCGGTATGGAGATCCATACATGACTTCCATGTTCTAAGATTTATATTTAAAATCATATTCGAATTGAAATATTTCTATAGAAACTACTTCTTTCCACTTATTGCTTCAGCCTTAACCACAGTACTGTGGTCACTAACGTATACCATCTCACGTTTTCGCACTCGATTTTCACTGATGATGGCAGTCGATGGGATTGCCGAAACGTCTGGTTTTGCAGAAAACATTAGACTACGGCTAAACAGCCCGGGAAGGAATTTTAACAAAGAACTACTTCTTTGTTGCCGATAATGTAGTACACATACAAAATTCTCCCCTCCCCCTTCAACTATAATTTTCATTTTTAGAAAATTACCCCCACCCCGTTCACCTAACCTCTTCATTTATAGATATTTCATCTACGTTTCTACAGTGGATTATTATAAGCTTCTTATCAAGATACTTTATTTAACAAAATTAAATACTTTACTCTTGTTAAAACATAAAAGTTGCAGGTAAACTACCTGTTTCTCTAAACCGATCTTCACCAAAATCATTAAACCTTCAGTCCTCTACAATGCAGGGATGCATGCAAAAAAATATTTGATTCTGTTTCAATTTGCGGCAGTTATCGTTCGTCATGAAAATATTTCTCTTGTTACAACATAACATGTTCCAGGTAAACTACCCTTTCCCTTTACCGATCTTCACCAAAATCAACAGGCCTTGAGCTCTCTACAATATAGGAAGGTATGCAAAAAAATATTTGTTTTTTTTTTTGAATTTACGACAGTTATCGTTCGTCATAAAAAAATTACCCTTGTTAAAACATAAAACGCTGCAGGTAAACTACACCTTTCTCTAAACCGATCTTCACCAAAATCAAAAAACCTTCAGTCCTTTACAATTCAGGTCAGTATGCAAAAAAGTATTCGATTTTGTTTGAATTTGCGACTCTTATCGTTTGCCATAGAAAATACGCTTTTAAATCATAAAACGTTGCAGGTTAAAGTACCCCTTTCCATTAACCGATCTTCACCAAAACCTATAGGTATTGAGAACTCTATACTTCAGGGCTGTGTGCAGAAGAGTAGTTGATTCTGTTTGAATTTACGGCTGTTATCGTTTGCCATAGAAAAAAAATCTATAGACAGACGGACACACAGTCAGACAGACACACACACACAGACACTTTTCGAAAAATGACTTTTTTTCATGTTTTGAGTGTAGTACAATCAGAATCTGCAATAATCTCGAACACGATTTTTTTTGCCATCACCATACTTCCATTTCCTTAAGGAACATGGAAGTAAAATATCGGTATGGAGAACCATACATGACTTCCATGTTCTAAGATTTATATTTAAAATCATATTCGAAATGAAATATTTCCATAGAAACTAAGTCTTTCTACTTATTGCTTCAGCATTAACCATAGTACTGTGGTCACTAACGTATACCAGCTCACGTTTTCGCACTCGATTTTCACTGATGATGGCAGTCGATGCCACTGCCGAAAAGTCTGGTTTTGCAGAAAACATTGGACTACGGCTAAACAGCCCGGGAAGCAGTGCTAACAAAAAACTACTTCTTTGTTGCCGATAACGTAGTACACATATAAAAAATTCTCACCTCCATTTTCAACTATAATTTTTAATAATAGAAAATTACCCCCACCCCGTTCACCTAACTTCTTCATTTATAGATATTTCATCTGCGTTTCTACAGTGGATTACTATGAGCTTCTTATCAGGATACTTTATTTATAAAAATTAAGTACTTTACTCTTGTTAAATCGTAAAATGTTCCAGGTAAACTACCCCTTTCTCTTAACTGATCTTCTCCAAAATCAACAGACCTTCCGTCCTCTACAATTCAGGGAAGCATGCAAAAAAATATTTGATTCTGTTTGAATGTGCGGCAGTTATCGTTCGCCATGGAAACATTTTTCTTGTTACAACATAAAATGTTGCAGGTAAACTACCCCTTTCCCTTAACCGATCTTCACCAAAATCAATAGACCTTGAGCTCTCTGCAACTCAGGAAAGAGTGCAAAAACTTATTTTATTCTCATTGAATTTTCGGCAGTTATCGTTCGTCATAAAAAAATTACCCTTTTTAAAACATAAAAACTTGCTGATAAACTACCCCTTCCCTTAACCGATCTTCAACAAAATCAACAGACCTTGAGTTCTCTTTAGTTCAAAGAGGTATGCAAAAACCAAGTCGATTCTGTTTGAATTTACGGCAGTTATCGTTCGTCATATAAAAAATTACCCTTGTTATAAAATAAAATGTTCCTGGTAAACTACCCCTTTCCCTTAACCGATCTTCACCAACACCAATAGGTATTGAGAACTCTACAATACAGGGCTGTATGCAAAACATCATTTGATTCTGTTTGAATTTGCGGCTGTTATCGTTTGCCATAGAAAAACCCTTGTTAAAACATAAAATGTTGCAGGTAAACTACCCCTTTCCCTTAACCGATCTTCACCAAAACCAATAGGTCTTTAGTACTCAACAAAACAGGGCTGTATGCAAAAACGTATTTGATTCGGTTTGAATTTGCGGGTCTTATCGTTTGCCATAGAAAATACACTTTTAAAACATAAAACGTTGCTGGTAAACTACCCCTTTCCCTTAACCGATCTTCACCAACACCAATAGGTATTGAGAACTCTACAATACAGGGCTGTATGCAAAACATCATTTGATTCTGTTTGAATTTGCGGCTGTTATCGTTTACCATAGAAAAACATTACCCGATAAAAAACCGTTGCAGGTAAACTACCCCTTTCCCAAAACCGATCTTCACCAAAAATGATAGGTCTTGAGAACTCTACAATTCAGTGCTGTGTGCAAAATATTATATGATTTTGTTTGAATTTGCGGCTGTTATCGTTTGCCATACAAAATACCCTTGATAAAACAAAAAACGTGGTAGGTAAACTACCCCTTTCCCTTAAACGACCTTCACCAAAAACAATAGGTCTTTAGTACTCAAGAAATCAGGAATGTATGCAAAAACGTATTTGATTCTGTTTGAATTTGCGGCTCTTATCATTTGCAATAGAAAGTACCCTTTTAAAACATAAAAGTTGCAGGTAAACTATCCCTTTCCGTTAACCGATCTTCACCAAAAACAATAGGCCTTGAGAACTCTACAAGTCTGGACTGTATGTGAAACATTATTTGATTCTGTTTGAATTTGTGGCTGTTATCGTTTGCCATAGAAAAATATCGGTATGGAGAACCATCCATGACTTCCATGTTCTAAGATTTATATTTAAAATAATTTATGAAATGAAATGTTTCCATAGAAACTACCTCTTTCCACTTATTGCTTCAGCCTTAACCACAGTACTGTGGCCACTAACTTATTACCACCACACGTTATCGCACTCGATTTTCACTGTTGATGGCAGTCGACGGCACTGCGGAAACGTCTGGTTTTGCAGAAAACATTGGACTACGGCCAAAAAGCCCGGAAAGGAATTTTAACAGCTAACTACTACTTTGTTGCTGATAACGTAGTACACGTTGTAACGTCACAGAACGTTCCATAAAGGAAATCATTTACATAGCAATTTATCATAAGAGGAGAGTGAGGTGGACAGTATCGAACCCAAGTAGCCCTAAAAAATGTTATAATATTGTCTAATAATTATTACTACTAACATGAAAAAACGACCAGACTGTGACTAAGACACAAACCCCATATATATATATTATTAAAGTAAATAACAGTGAAAAAACCATAAGATACTATGAGAGAGACAAATAATATCAGGATCAACCAAAATGAAGTCATTAATTATTGAGTTTAGTAAATCTGAATAGAGTATAAAGAACTATTTATTGTGAATGAATGGACATGATCCATTATTATATTATATAATGTAAATAAAATAAATGTGTTAAATGACTTAAATACATTATTAGAAAGAATTTAAGTTAAATTAAAAATTATATAATTGTTATGACAAAAAATATTAATGTGTTGGATTTGAGACCAAACGCTCAGATTTCATGTAAAAATTAATTATTATCAAATTGAAATAAAAACTATATGTAATTGTCAAGCAGACAAAAATGAACAATTTATCTTAGATAAAGAAAGCTGTCAAATGAATAAAGGTCAGTCAAAATAGCCAAAAACAGTATTAACTAAAAACATGTGGTAGGCATATAATATTGTATGATTTATGGATTTAATGTTGCCAAAATGCAACCAAATTGCATTAGAAAGTTGAAATATAATATAAAGCGACTATACTAATATATTTGACTAACTTTGACATTGTAATAGTCGAGTTAGCAAAATGTTTACCTATACCATGTATGGCTGGGGCCAATCAACCAGTACAAAAATAGTCATATCTGGCTAAATATTTACAAAATGTTGGCAAAAATAAAAGAGAATGGTACAATACTTCAGTATACCTTAAAAACGAACAAACTCAGTTGAAAATAAGATCAATTATGAAAGAATTTAACTTATAAGAGTGAGATTTGTCACACTTTGAAAAAGAACATCTCAGACCAACCAATATGATGCTATGTTATCCTGTAATAAAGATAATATGTGTAAAGAGTAACCAGGTATCACAAAAGACAGACAATATAATAAACTCTGAGTGTACACTACTGAAATACTATATATGTTAAAGAAAGAGACTAATTATTGTGTCATAACATTGACAACAACATAGGCCATGGGCATGGGCCATGTAAAATTAAAATTATCTGTGTATTATATATGTTAAAATTTGTTTGTTTTGTTATAGGAAGATAGTAATATTATGTGTTCATGTTATGGAAGAAACATAATACTTTCACAACAATTTTTTGTTCTAAAAAAAATTGAATTTCAATGACAACAACCCAAGGTGAGAGTTGTATATTGTGTTACTTATTAGAGTTAATTTATGTAAAAACCAATCACAATTAGTATCACTAGATGCAGTTGAAAACAAAGAATCTAAATGTAATAATGGCATGCAAATTGTGAGTACTAATGTAAAACTGTTTGACAAATACCAGAGTAATTTTTGAAATATCCTTAGTGTGAAGAATAAGAAATTTGTTCTAAAAGCTTCGACGGAAATTAAATTTGTTCCATGACGTTCCATTTCTTAATTCTCGAACATTCTAGAAGGAATTTTTACACAAATATACCGGAAGTTCATGATCTCAATCAGCCTGAATTAGTATAAAAGAGAGACCAAATTCGACCCAAAAAACACTTGAAGCTTGAACTCAAGAACAGATGCATCACCCACGACACTGATCAACGCAACCAAGGCGAAACCGAAGGCGAGAAAATGACACAAGACACGAAGAAAGGCTTTTCCCGTACATTGACAAATAGACTGACTTAACCTCTACAAGAATCTACGCCAATGTGTTGCTGAAATAGAGCAGCAACACGGCAAATTTTAATAGAAATCACGCAGCCAGAACGTCTACGGCCCAGAAGGGACCAAAATTTTAAATAGAGAACCAATTCTGCTGTGTTCGCAAAGACAAACTGACTTGACAATAACTCCCTTAACGTAAACAAACAAACACCAAGCCTTTCTCTCGACTACATGGGAATCAGCGCTGTGGCGGCCAATTTGGGAATCAACGCGAAGCAACTGATTTGTAGCGGTGGGGTTTGAACGAAAATCTACTGCCAAACTGTTTCACAAAAAGTGCGGAAATTGTAAATGATCGCATTTTTGACTTAAAATAAATTCAGTGCACACGTGAAGAGGCGAGATTGAAAAACTACCGGAGAGGAGTGTCCAGTGCGAGATTAATTAACCATTGGAACGTGAGTTACCAAAATGAAAGTCATTTTTTTTACCTGGTTACATTTGTCACACAGTTGTACTACACATGCCACACACACCTTCAAATCACTTAATTTTTCTTGTAAAGCATCTTATTGATATGTCTTGGTAGTTCAAAGGAGTCACGTCCTGAGAGTAAAGATTTTTCTTCACGAATTAAACTCATGCTTTTCAACTGAGTAAAAAAATTGAAAATACTAGCCGATACTTGATTGGATAAATAAAATTGTCAATAATAATAATAATAACTTATGAATTTTTTCTTTTGTAACTCGGCAATTTTATAATTTTTTCATGAATGTTAGTCCTTCAGACGATTTGTTTTTGAAGAATCATTAAACTTACCTTATTTTTTCAAACTAAACTGACTTGTTTACATTTTTTCATAGAAGTAAGATTTTAAAATTTTTTTAATTTTTTTAATAATCACATTTCTTTCTTGGAACAAACGATTCCAAGTGGCGCCCACAAAAAAACATAGTATTAAGTTGTGTTACAGGACTACATCACCGCAGAGGATCCAGTCATCGGTAAGTAACAAAAAGTGCGGGGAGGTAACGCCCGACAGCATACAACACGAACAAACACTTTTACACTTTTTTCTTTTTGTTATAAATTGGCAGCCCAACTAGTGAGGCTTGAAAAAACGGAACAAGCCCGGCAACTACCAACAGATCAAAATGCCGCAACCTAAGGGAAAAAAGGTGAAGAAGAATGTGGAACCCGAGTTAAGTGTGGAAGACGGAGAGGCAGTACAAATGGAGGAAATAGAGTTAGAACCGCCCACACTAGAAATGGAAAGACCGGTACAAACGGCAGAGGAAATAGAGGAACAAACGGGAGAAGAACCCACGCAAATGGTAGAACAAACAGAGAAACCCGTCCCAGAAAAAATAACAGGGAGTGTTGACGTGAATATACTAATGATGATGCTCCATGAAATGAAGGAGGATATGAACGAAAATACTAAAAAAAGTAATGAGCAAATGTTCCAAAGGATGGAAGAAAATATGAACACAAATATAGAATCCCTGAATAAAAATAGACGGGAAGATAAGGAGGAGAATAATAAAAATATGGGGAAATTAGACAAAAACATAGAATCTTTAAGGAAGGATATAACCGAGAAAATAGATGACAATGGGAAAAAACTGGAGATATTTCAGGAGGAGAATAAAAAATGTATAGAGTCCCTGAAAAAAGAAATTAGCATAAAGTACGAAACAGTAAACAAAAAGATCGATGATAATAAAATCAATAGTGACAGGAAGGTCGAAAACATGGAGAAACAATTGGAAAAATTACAGGAGGGAAATAATACCCGTTTCGAAAATATAGAGGAACAAACAGTAGAGACCAAACAAGATGTTAGAAATCTCGAAAACAAAGTAAGGCAGAACCAAGACGCCATCATGCAGGAGGTGGGAGAAGTCCAGAAAGACGTTAGCGAGAGGATGCAGAGAACATATGACATCGCTAACAGGCTGGACGAACAAATAAAAACTAACAAAAATAGCATACAGGAAATAGACCAGAGAGAGAAAAACCTGCAAGAAAGATTGGAGGCGCTGAGAGACGCACCTATATTAAATACTCATACGTGTCATGGTGAAAACAGGGAAGTAATCAACTTCCAAAACTATCGACGAAACCCAATGGAATTTTTAGAGAGAATGGAGGAGTTTATTGGGAGAAATAGAGAAACAAGGTGGGACAGGATAAGGGAGATGGTTGACGAGACGTTTAAAAACACTAGGGATAACTGGTGGATAGCGGTACGACCCGAAATCACGAATTTAGACGAGTTTAAACGCCAGTTTAAGGAAAAGTATTGGTCGGAGACTGCACAAAACAGGGTAAGGATGGACACATTCTATGGCAAATACGATGCGTCAAATGGACAATCCCCGACGTCTTATTTCCTAGGAAAGGTATGTTTGGCACGGAAGTTGATACTGCCAATCCCGGAGGAATGTTTGGTAAGGCAGTTAGCTGGACATTACAGCTATGGTATCAAAGATGCCCAATTATACAAACAGCTCAGTAAAATAGCCGATCTGGCCAAATTATTAGAAAATTGTGAATCCACTGGAAGGTTTCAGGATTACCAACCCCCCAATCGTAAGGTAGAATACAATAGCAACAATAACGGACCAAACCGGAATGGAGGTGGAAACGGTAACAACCTAAACACAAATAATCAGAATAATAATACCCCACCAAATGGCCGAAGTAATAACACTCAGGGTCCAAATATCCGCAACTATACGGGACCAAACAGAAGTAATTACCCCGAGAATAATTACGGTAGCAACTACCATCAGGGAAACAGTTATCGCGGAAATAACTATAGGGGAAATAATTATGATCAACGTAATAATTATTGTAACGGTGGCAACCAAGGAGGAGGCGATAGGAGAAATCAAGAATATAGGCCCCAGGTAAATTATATGATGGCCGATAATCGACGACCATATCCACCCAATTTACCAAGTTACGGGTATATGACTCAACAGACGCGAGGTAACCAGGGTGATACGGCGAATAACCGTCATCAGTTTTTAGAGGGTAGGAGTAACGAACCACCCAGAAACGAAAATAACAACCAACAGGAGCCAAACGCTGACCAAAATAATAATGAGAATTGGGTAACAGTCCACGAAAATCCGGGTTTTTTATTGCAGCATAATCAGGCAAGTAATGACGAAAGACCCCGAGCAGCTCAGGTAAACCATGTATTGGCAGAAACTAGCCAAGAACCAAATAATAACCCCAGAAATGAAAGTGAAATAGAGGAGGAATTCCGCTATGCAGAAAAGATATGGTCCAAACATGTGGTGAGATGGTAATGCCATGGATTAATCATCCAGAATAAATGTCATAGACCAGGCATTTGAAGGAGTAGAGGAGCTAAACAACGAAAAGTCGGATATTGAGAAGAGAGGGAATTAACGAGGAATGGGAATGATAAATAATGACATAATATAAGGATCACACAACCAAAAGGAGTTGAAATAATCAAAGTAATTAACCCAAACTGACAAAATATAAACCCAAATATTATCAAACATAAAAACAATACTTACGAGGTAACTGACACGGTTAGCAACAAAGTAAAAGGTACGTATAACCAAACATCTTTGAAAAAGTACCATGATTAAAAATCACAAGTCAAATATGCAATCAGTGAGCAAGTACCATGACCAAAAACCCAAGTCAAATACAGCATCATTGAGAAGGTACCTTGACTAAACATGTTAACGTGATTTTTCTAACTTACCCATAATTAGAAAGGAGGTAGAGATTATTAAATAAATATAAAAATTATTATACAAGTAAATATTATTAATAAATATTACGAGATGGACACATTCCACCATAGGCAAGATTTATTTCCAATAGCCATGTCAACGTATATTTACCAGCTTACCCGTACTTAGTAAAGGAGAAGAAAAAAAAGGAGAAATACTGTCATATATTTTATACTAGATGGAAATGATAAATGAAAAAAAGGAAAACAGTGTGGTACATAAGGAGGTAATGATGAATGAATATAGCTATTAACATTGAATGATTTTAAACGATAATTTTACCTGCGGAGAACGATATATTAATATAATTGTGAAATAATCAGAAGAGTTTAAGAAAGGGAATTTATGTGTAGGAGCCTATGATCTTTGAATATTATATTTTATTATTATTATTATTTGTTGCGAAGGTGCAATTATTATTTTCTGGACAGGGATGTGTTGCCTCTGATTTCAGTAGTTATAGATAGGGAAGGGCAGAGAATGTATGGCATAGCGAGCCACTCTGACTCCCAACCCTCTATGAAAGTTAGGGAATTGATAGGGAATTATATCAAAGATTAAATAATTAACATCAAGGTAAAAATGAAAGGAATAGGTGATACGACAAAGAACGAACTAGGAATATTGAGTTGGATTAATATATTAAAGGAGTAGTACAGGAATTTAATTATAAGATAAAAGAATGAAATATAAAGAAGCTAATAAAAGGTTAATATAGAGATGATAATTTCATCAAAACCAAAGATATGTTTTTCAAAAATTATCAATTTTAACGGTGAGGCATATGTAACGTCACAGAACGTTCCATAAAGGAAATCATTTACATAGCAATTTATCATAAGAGGAGAGTGAGGTGGACAGTATCGAACCCAAGTAGCCCTAAAAAATGTTATAATATTGTCTAATAATTATTACTACTAACATGAAAAAACGACCAGACTGTGACTAAGACACAAACCCCATATATATATATTATTAAAGTGAATAACAGTGAAAAAACCATAAGATACTATGAGAGAGACAAATAATATCAGGATCAACCAAAATGAAGTCATTAATTATTGAGTTTAGTAAATCTGAATAGAGTATAAAGAACTATTTATTGTGAATGAATGGACATGATCCATTATTATATTATGTAATGTAAATAAAATAAATGTGTTAAATGACTTAAATACATTATTAGAAAGAATCTAAGTTAAATTAAAAATTATATAATTGTTATGACAAAAAATATTAATGTGTTGGATTTGAGACCAAACACTCGTATTTCATGTAAAAATTAATTATTATCAAATTGAAATAAAAACTATATGTAATTGTCAAGCAGACAAAAATGAACAATTTATCTTAGATAAAGAAAGCTGTCAAATGAATAAAGGCCAGTCAAAATAGCCAAAAACAGTATTAACTAAAAACATGTGGTAGGCATATAATATTGTATGATTTATGGATTTAATGTTGCCAAAATGCAACCAAATTGCATTAGAAAGTTGAAATATAATATAAAGCGACTATACTAATATATTTGACTAACTTTGACATTGTAATAGTCGAGTTAGCAAAATATTTACCTATACCATGTATGGCTGGGGCCAATCAACCAGTACAAAAATAGTCATATCTGGCTAAATATTTACAAAATGTTGGCAAAAATAAAAGAGAATGGTACAATACTTCAGTATACCTTAAAAACGAACAAACTCAGTTGAAAATAAGATCAATTATGAAAGAATTTAACTTATAAGAGTGAGATTTGTCACACTTTGAAAAAGAACATCTCAGACCAACCAATATGATGCTATGTTATCCTGTAATAAAGATAATATGTGTAAAGAGTAACCAGGTATCACAAAAGACAGACAATATAATAAACTCTGAGTGTACACTACTGAAATACTATATATGTTAAAGAAAGAGACTAATTATTGTGTCATAACATTGACAACAACATAGGCCATGGGCATGGGCCATGTAAAATTGAAATTATCTGTGTATTATATATGTTAAAATTTGTTTGTTTTGTTATAGGAAGATAGTAATATTATGTGTTCATGTTATGGAAGAAACATAATACTTTCACAACAATTTTTTGTTCTAAAAAAAATTGAATTTCAATGACAACAACCCAAGGTGAGAGTTGTATATTGTGTTACTTATTAGAGTTAATTTATGTAAAAACCAATCATAATTAGTATCACTAGATCCAGTTGAAAACAGAGAATCTAAATGTAATAATGGCATGCAAATTGTGAGTACTAATGTAAAACTGTTTGACAAATACCAGAGTAATTTTTGAAATATCCTTAGTGTGAAGAATAAGAAATTTGTTCTAAAAGCTTCGACGGAAATTAAATTTGTTCCATGACGTTCCATTTCTTTTTTCTCGAACAATCTAGAAGGAATTGTTACACAAATATACCGGAAGTTCATGATCTCAATCAGCCTGAATTAGTATAAAAGAGAGACCAAATTCGACCCAAAAAACACTTGAAGCTTGAACTCCAGAACAGATGCATCACCCACGACACTGATCAACGCAACCAAGGCGAAACCGAAGGCGAGAAAATGACACAAGACACGAAGAAAGGCTTTTCCCGTACATTGACAAATAGACTGACTTAACCTCTACAAGAATCTACGCCAATGTGTTGCTGAAATAGAGCAGCAACACGGCAAATTTTAATAGAAATCATGCAGCCAGAACGTCAACAGCCCAGGAGGGACCAAAATTTTAAATAGAGAACCAATTCTGCTGTGTTCGCAAAGACAAACTGACTTGACAATAACTCCCTTAACGTAAACAAACAAACACCAAGCCTTTCTCTCGACTACATGGGAATCAGCGCTGTGGCGGCCAATTTGGGAATCAACGCGAAGCAACTGATTTGTAGCGGTGGGGTTTGAACGAAAATCTACTGCCAAACTGTTTCACAAAAAGTGCGGAAATTGTAAATGATCGCATTTTTGACTTAAAATAAATTCAGTGCACACGTGAAGAGGCGAGATTGAAAAACTACCCGAGAGGAGTGTCCAGTGTGAGATTAATTAACCATTGGAACGTGAGTTACCAAAATGAAAGTCATTTTTTTTACCTGGTTACATTTGTCACACAGTTGTACTACACATGCCACACACACCTTCAAATCACTTAATTTTTCTTGTAAAGCATCTTATTGATATGTCTTGGTAGTTCAAAGGAGTCACGTCCTGAGAGTAAAGATTTTTTTTCACGTATTAAACTCATGCTTTTCAACTGAGTAAAAAAATTGAAAATACTAGCCGATACTTGATTGGATAAATAAAATTGTCAATAATAATAATAATAACTTATGAATTTTTTCTTTTGTAACTCTGAAATTTTATAATTTTTTCATGAATGTTAGTCCTTCAGACGATTTGTTTTTGAAGAATCATTAAACTTACCTTATTTTTTCAAACTAAACTGACTTGTTTACATTTTTTCATAGAAGTAAGATTTAAAAATTTTTTTAATAATCACATTTCTTTCTTGGAACAAACGATTCCAAGTGGCGCCCACAAAAAAACATAGTATTAAGTTGTGTTACAGGACTACATCACCGCAGAGGATCCAGTCATCGGTAAGTAACAAAAAGTGCGGGGAGGTAACGCCCGACAGCATACAACACGAACAAACACTTTTACACTTTTTTCTTTTTGTTATAAATTGGCAGCCCAACTAGTGAGGCTTGAAAAAATGGAACAAGCCCGGCAACTACCAACAGATCAAAATGCCGCAACCTAAGGGAAAAAAGGTGAAGAAGAATGTGGAACCCGAGTTAAGTGTGGAAGACGGAGAGGCAGTACAAATGGAGGAAATAGAGTTAGAACCGCCCACACTAGAAATGGAAAGACCGGTACAAACGGCAGAGGAAATAGAGGAACAAACGGGAGAAGAACCCATGCAAATGGTAGAACAAACAGAGAAACCCGTCCCAGAAAAAATAACAGGGAGTGTTGACGTGAATATACTAATGATGATGCTCCATGAAATGAAGGAGGATATGAACGAAAATACTAAAAAAAGTAATGAGCAAATGTTCCAAAGGATGGAAGAAAATATGAACACAAATATAGAATCCCTGAATAAAAATAGACGTGAAGATAAGGAGGAGAATAATAAAAATATGGGGAAATTAGACAAAAACATAGAATCTTTAAGGAAGGATATAACTGAGAAAATAGATGACAATGGGAAAAAACTGGAGATATTTCAGGAGGAGAATAAAAAATGTATAGAGTCCCTGAAAAAAGAAATTAGCATAAAGTACGAAACAGTAAACAAAAAGATCGATGATAATAAAATCAATAGTGACAGGAAGGTCGAAAACATGGAGAAACAATTGGAAAAATTACAGGAGGGAAATAATACCCGTTTCGAAAATATAGAGGAACAAACAGTAGAGACCAAACAAGATGTTAGAAATCTCGAAAACAAAGTAAGGCAGAACCAAGACGCCATCATGCAGGAGGTGGGAGAAGTCCAGAAAGACGTTAGCGAGAGGATGCAGAGAACATATGACATCGCTAACAGGCTGGACGAACAAATAAAAACTAACAAAAATAGCATACAGGAAATAGACCAGAGAGAGAAAAACCTGCAAGAAAGATTGGAGGCGCTGAGAGACGCACCTATATTAAATACTCATACGTGTCATGGTGAAAACAGGGAAGTAATCAACTTCCAAAACTATCGACGAAACCCAATGGAATTTTTAGAGAGAATGGAGGAGTTTATTGGGAGAAATAGAGAAACAAGGTGGGACAGGATAAGGGAGATGGTTGACGAGACGTTTAAAAACACTAGGGATAACTGGTGGATAGCGGTACGACCCGAAATCACGAATTTAGCCGAGTTTAAACGCCAGTTTAAGGAAAAGTATTGGTCGGAGACTGCACAAAACAGGGTAAGGATGGACATATTCTATGACAAATACGACGCGTCAAATGGACAATCCCCGACGTCTTATTTCCTAGGAAAGGTATGTTTGGCACGGAAGTTGATACTGCCAATCCCGGAGGAATGTTTGGTAAGGCAGTTAGCTGGACATTACAGCTATGGTATCAAAGATGCCCAATTATACCAACAGCTCAGTAAAATAGCCGATCTGGCCAAATTATTAGAAAATTGTGAATCCACTGGAAGGTTCCAGGATTACCAACCCCCCAATCGTAAGGTAGAATACAATAGCAACAATAACGGACCAAACCGGAATGGAGGTGGAAACGGTAACAACCTAAACACAAATAATCAGAATAATAATACCCCACCAAATGGCCGAAGTAATAACACTCAGGGTCCAAATAACCACAACTATACGGGACCAAACAGAAGTAATTACCCCGAGAATAATTACGGTAGCAACTACCATCAGGGAAACAGTTATCGCGGAAATAACTATAGGGGAAATAATTATGATCAACGTAATAATTATTGTAACGGTGGCAACCAAGGAGGAGGCGATAGGAGAAATCAAGAATATAGGCCCCAGGTAAATTATATGATGGCCGATAATCGACGACCATATCCACCCAATTTACCAAGTTACGGGTATATGACTCAACAGACGCGAGGTAACCAGGGTGATACGGCGAATAACCGTCATCAGTTTTTAGAGGGTAGGAGTAACGAACCACCCAGAAACGAAAATAACAACCAACAGGAGCCAAACGCTAACCAAAATAATAATGAGAATTGGGTAACAGTCCACGAAAATCCGGGTTTTTTATTGCAGCATAATCAGGCAAGTAATGACGAAAGACCCCGAGCAGCTCAGGTAAACCATGTATTGGCAGAAACTAGCCAAGAACCAAATAATAACCCCAGAAATGAAAGTGAAATAGAGGAGGAATTCCGCTATGCAGAAAAGATATTGTCCAAACATGTGGTGAGATGGTAATGCCATGGATTAATCATCCAGAATAAATGTCATAGACCAGGCATTTGAAGGAGTAGAGGAGCTAAACAACGAAAAGTCGGATATTGAGAAGAGAGGGAATTAACGAGGAATGGGAATGATAAATAATGACATAATATAAGGATCACACAACCAAAAGGAGTTGAAATAATCAAAGTAATTAACCCAAACTGACAAAATATAAACCCAAATATTATCAAACATAAAAACAATACTTACGAGGTAACTGACACGGTTAGCAACAAAGTAAAAGGTACGTATAACCAAACATCTTTGAAAAAGTACCATGATTAAAAATCACAAGTCAAATATGCAATCAGTGAGCAAGTACCATGACCAAAAACCCAAGTCAAATACAGCATCATTGAGAAGGTACCTTGACTAAACATGTTAACGTGATTTTTCTAACTTACCCATAATTAGAAAGGAGGTAGAGATTATTAAATAAATATAAAAATTATTATACAAGTAAATATTATTAATAAATATTACGAGATGGACACATTCCACCATAGGCAAGATTTATTTCCAATAGCCATGTCAACGTATATTTACCAGCTTACCCGTACTTAGTAAAGGAGAAGAAAAAAAGGAGAAATACTGTCATATATTTTATACTAGATGGAAATGAAAAATGAAAAAAAGGAAAACAGTGTGGTACATAAGGAGGTAATGATGAATGAATATAGCTATTAACATTGAATGATTTTAAACGATAATTTTACCTGCGGAGAACGATATATTAATATAATTGTGAAATAATCAGAAGAGTTTAAGAAAGGGAATTTATGTGTAGGAGCCTATGATCTTTGAATATTATATTTTATTATTATTATTATTTGTTGCGAAGGTGCAATTATTATTTTCTGGACAGGGATGTGTTGCCTCTGATTTCAGTAGTTATAGATAGGGAAGGGCAGAGAATGTATGCCATAGCGAGCCACTCTGACTCCCAACCCTCTATGAAAGTTAGGGAATTGATAGGGAATTATATCAAAGATTAAATAATTAACATCAAGGTAAAAATGAAAGGAATAGGTGATACGACAAAGAACGAACTAGGAATATTGAGTTGGATTAATATATTAAAGGAGTAGTACAGGAATTTAATTATAAGATAAAAGAATGAAATATAAAGAAGCTAATAAAAGGTTAATATAGAGATGATAATTTCATCAAAACCAAAGATATGTTTTTCAAAAATTATCAATTTTAACGGTGAGGCATATGTAACGTCACAGAACGTTCCATAAAGGAAATCATTTACATAGCAATTTATCATAAGAGGAGAGTGAGGTGGACAGTATCGAACCCAAGTAGCCCTAAAAAATGTTATAATATTGTCTAATAATTATTACTACTAACATGAAAAAACGACCAGACTGTGACTAAGACACAAACCCCATATATATATATTATTAAAGTGAATAACAGTGAAAAAACCATAAGATACTATGAGAGAGACAAATAATATCAGGATCAACCAAAATGAAGTCATTAATTATTGAGTTTAGTAAATCTGAATAGAGTATAAAGAACTATTTATTGTGAATGAATGGACATGATCCATTATTATATTATGTAATGTAAATAAAATAAATGTGTTAAATGACTTAAATACATTATTAGAAAGAATCTAAGTTAAATTAAAAATTATATAATTGTTATGACAAAAAATATTAATGTGTTGGATTTGAGACCAAACACTCGTATTTCATGTAAAAATTAATTATTATCAAATTGAAATAAAAACTATATGTAATTGTCAAGCGACAAAAATGAACAATTTATCTTAGATAAAGAAAGCTGTCAAATGAATAAAGGCCAGTCAAAATAGCCAAAAACAGTATTAACTAAAAACATGTGGTAGGCATATAATATTGTATGATTTATGGATTTAATGTTGTCAAAATGCAACCAAATTGCATTAGAAAGTTGAAATATAATATAAAGCGACTATACTAATATATTTGACTAACTTTGACATTGTAATAGTCGAGTTAGCAAAATATTTACCTATACCATGTATGGCTGGGGCCAATCAACCAGTACAAAAATAGTCATATCTGGCTAAATATTTACAAAATGTTGGCAAAAATAAAAGAGAATGGTACAATACTTCAGTATACCTTAAAAACGAACAAACTCAGTTGAAAATAAGATCAATTATGAAAGAATTTAACTTATAAGAGTGAGGTTTGTCACACTTTGAAAAAGAACATCTCAGACCAACCAATATGATGCTATGTTATCCTGTAATAAAGATAATATGTGTAAAGAGTAACCAGGTATCACAAAAGACAGACAATATAATAAACTCTGAGTGTACACTACTGAAATACTATATATGTTAAAGAAAGAGACTAATTATTGTGTCATAACATTGACAACAACATAGGCCATGGGCATGGGCCATGTAAAATTGAAATTATCTGTGTATTATATATGTTAAAATTTGTTTGTTTTGTTATAGGAAGATAGTAATATTATGTGTTCATGTTATGGAAGAAACATAATACTTTCACAACAATTTTTTGTTCTAAAAAAAATTGAATTTCAATGACAACAACCCAAGGTGAGAGTTGTATATTGTGTTACTTATTAGAGTTAATTTATGTAAAAACCAATCATAATTAGTATCACTAGATCCAGTTGAAAACAGAGAATCTAAATGTAATAATGGCATGCAAATTGTGAGTACTAATGTAAAACTGTTTGACAAATACCAGAGTAATTTTTGAAATATCCTTAGTGTGAAGAATAAGAAATTTGTTCTAAAAGCTTCGACGGAAATTAAATTTGTTCCATGACGTTCCATTTCTTTTTTCTCGAACAATCTAGAAGGAATTGTTACACAAATATACCGGAAGTTCATGATCTCAATCAGCCTGAATTAGTATAAAAGAGAGACCAAATTCGACCCAAAAAACACTTGAAGCTTGAACTCCAGAACAGATGCATCACCCACGACACTGATCAACGCAACCAAGGCGAAACCGAAGGCGAGAAAATGACACAAGACACGAAGAAAGGCTTTTCCCGTACATTGACAAATAGACTGACTTAACCTCTACAAGAATCTACGCCAATGTGTTGCTGAAATAGAGCAGCAACACGGCAAATTTTAATAGAAATCACGCAGCCAGAACGTCAACGGCCCAGAAGGGACCAAAATTTTAAATAGAGAACCAATTCTGCTGTGTTCGCAAAGACAAACTGACTTGACAATAACTCCCTTAACGTAAACAAACAAACACCAAGCCTTTCTCTCGACTACATGGGAATCAGCGCTGTGGCGGCCAATTTGGGAATCAACGAGAAGCAACTGATTTGTAGCGGTGGGGTTTGAACGAAAATCTACTGCCAAACTGTTTCACAAAAAGTGCGGAAATTGTAAATGATCGCATTTTTGACTTAAAATAAATTCAGTGCACACGTGAAGAGGCGAGATTGAAAAACTACCCGAGAGGAGTGTCCAGTGCGAGATTAATTAACCATTGGAACGTGAGTTACCAAAATGAAAGTCATTTTTTTTACCTGGTTACATTTGTCACACAGTTGTACTACACATGCCACACACACCTTCAAATCACTTAATTTTTCTTGTAAAGCATCTTATTGATATGTCTTGGTAGTTCAAAGGAGTCACGTCCTGAGAGTAAAGATTTTTTTTCACGTATTAAACTCATGCTTTTAAACTGAGTAAAAAAATTGAAAATACTAGCCGATACTTGATTGGATAAATAAAATTGTCAATAATAATAATAATAATAACTTATGAATTTTTTCTTTTGTAACTCTGCAATTTTATAATTTTTTCATGAATGTTAGTCCTTCAGACGATTTGTTTTTGAAGAATCATTAAACTTACCTTATTTTTTCAAACTAAACTGACTTGTTTACATTTTTTCATAGAAGTAAGATTTTAAAATTTTTTTAATTTTTTTAATAATCACATTTCTTTCTTGGAACAAACGATTCCAAGTGGCGCCCACAAAAAAACATAGTATTAAGTTGTGTTACAGGACTACATCACCGCAGAGGATCCAGTCATCGGTAAGTAACAAAAAGTGCGCGGAGGTAACGCCCGACAGCATACAACACAAACAAACACTTTTACACTTTTTTCTTTTTGTTATAAATTGGCAGCCCAACTAGTGAGGCTTGAAAAAACGGAACAAGCCCGGCAACTACCAACAGATCAAAATGCCGCAACCTAAGGGAAAAAAGGTGAAGAAGAATGTGGAACCCGAGTTAAGTGTGGAAGACGGAGAGGCAGTACAAATGGAGGAAATAGAGTTAGAACCGCCCACACTAGAAATGGAAAGACCGGTACAAACGGCAGAGGAAATAGAGGAACAAACGGGAGAAGAACCCATGCAAATGGTAGAACAAACAGAGAAACCCGAACCAGAAAAAATAACAGGGAGTGTTGACGTGAATATACTAATGATGATGCTCCATGAAATGAAGGAGGATATGAACGAAAATACTAAAAAAAGTAATGAGCAAATGTTCCAAAGGATGGAAGAAAATATGAACACAAATATAGAATCCCTGAATAAAAATAGACGGGAAGATAAGGAGGAGAATAATAAAAATATGGGGAAATTAGACAAAAACATAGAATCTTTAAGGAAGGATATAACCGAGAAAATAGATGACAATGGGAAAAAACTGGAGATATTTCAGGAGGAGAATAAAAAATGTATAGAGTCCCTGAAAAAAGAAATTAGCATAAAGTACGAAACAGTAAACAAAAAGATCGATGATAATAAAATCGATAGTGACAGGAAGGTCGAAAACATGGAGAAACAATTGGAAAAATTACAGGAGGGAAATAATACCCGTTTCGAAAATATAGAGGAACAAACAGTAGAGACCAAACAAGATGTTAGAAATCTCGAAAACAAAGTAAGGCAGAACCAAGACGCCATCATGCAGGAGGTGGGAGAAGTCCAGAAAGACGTTAGCGAGAGGATGCAGAGAACATATGACATCGCTAACAGGCTGGACGAACAAATAAAAACTAACAAAAATAGCATACAGGAAATAGACCAGAGAGAGAAAAACCTGCAAGAAAGATTGGAGGCGCTGAGAGATGCACCTATATTAAATACTCATACGTGTCATGGTGAAAACAGGGAAGTAATCAACTTCCAAAACTATCGACGAAACCCAATGGAATTTTTAGAGAGAATGGAGGAGTTTATTGGGAGAAATAGAGAAACAAGGTGGGACAGGATAAGGGAGATGGTTGACGAGACGTTTAAAAACACTAGGGATAACTGGTGGATAGCGGTACGACCCGAAATCATGAATTTAGCCGAGTTTAAACGCCAGTTTAAGGAAAAGTATTGGTCGGAGACTGCACAAAACAGGGTAAGGATGGACATATTCTATGGCAAATACGACGCGTCAAATGGACAATCCCCGACGTCTTATTTCCTAGGAAAGGTATGTTTGGCACGGAAGTTGATACTGCCAATCCCGGAGGAATGTTTGGTAAGGCAGTTAGCTGGACATTACAGCTATGGTATCAAAGATGCCCAATTATACCAACAGCTCAGTAAAATACCCGATCTGGCCAAATTATTAGAAAATTGTGAATCCACTGGAAGGTTCCAGGATTACCAACCCCCCAATCGTAAGGTAGAATACAATAGCAACAATAACGGACCAAACCGGAATGGAGGTGGAAACGGTAACAACCTAAACACAAATAATCAGAATAATAATACCCCACCAAATGGCCGAAGTAATAACACTCAGGGTCCAAATAACCGCAACTATACGGGACCAAACAGAAGTAATTACCCCGAGAATAATTACGGTAGCAACTACCATCAGGGAAACAGTTATCGCGGAAATAACTATAGGGGAAATAATTATGATCAACGTAATAATTATTGTAACGGTGGCAACCAAGGAGGAGGCGATAGGAGAAATCAAGAATATAGGCCCCAGGTAAATTGTATGATGGCCGATAATCGACGACCATATCCACCCAATTTACCAAGTTTCGGGTATATGACTCAACAGACGCGAGGTAACCAGGGTGATACGGCGAATAACCGTCATCAGTTTTTAGAGGGTAGTAGTAACGAACCACCCAGAAACGAAAATGACAACCAACAGGAGCCAAACGCTAAGCAAAATAATAATGAGAATTGGGTAACAGTCCACGAAAATCCGGGTTCTTTATTGCAGCATAATCAGGCAAGTAATGACGAAAGACCCCGAGCAGCTCAGGTAAACCATGTATTGGCAGAAACTAGCCAAGAACCAAATAATAACCCCAGAAATGAAAGTGAAATAGAGGAGGAATTCCGCTATGCAGAAAAGATATGGTCCAAACATGTGGTGAGATGGTAATGCCATGGATTAATCATCCAGAATAAATGTCATAGACCAGGCATTTGAAGGAGTAGAGGAGCTAAACAACGAAAAGTCGGATATTGAGAAGAGAGGGAATTAACGAGGAATGGGAATGATAAATAATGACATAATATAAGGATCACACAACCAAAAGGAGTTGAAATAATCAAAGTAATTAACCCAAACTGACAAAATATAAACCCAAATATTATCAAACATAAAAACAATACTTACGAGGTAACTGACACGGTTAGTAACAAAGTAAAAGGTACTTATAACCAAACATCATTGAAAAAGTACCATGATTAAAAATCACAAGTCAAATACGCAATCAGTGAGCAAGTACCATGACCAAAAACCCAAGTCAAATACAGCATCATTGAGAAGGTACCTTGACTAAACATGTTAACGTGATTTTTCTAACTTACCCATAATTAGAAAGGAGGTAGAGATTATTAAATAAATATAAAAATAATTATACAAGTAAATATTATTAATAAATATTACGAGATGGACACATTCCACCATAGGCAAGATTTATTTCCAATAGCCATGTCAACGTATATTTACCAGCTTACCCGTACTTAGTAAAGGAGAAGAAAAAAAGGAGAAATACTGTCATATATTTTATACTAGATGGAAATGATAAATGAAAAAAAGGAAAACAGTGTGGTACATAAGGAGGTAATGATGAATGAATATAGCTATTAACATTGAATGATTTTAAACGATAATTTTACCTGCGGAGAACGATATATTAATATAATTGTGAAATAATCAGAAGAGTTTAAGAAAGGGAATTTATGTGTAGGAGCCTATGATCTTTGAATATTATATTTTATTATTATTATTATTTGTTGCGAAGGTGCAATTATTATTTTCTGGACAGGGATGTGTTGCCTCTGATTTCAGTAGTTATAGATAGGGAAGGGCAGAGAATGTATGCCATAGCGAGCCACTCTGACTCCCAACCCTCTATGAAAGTTAGGGAATTGATAGGGAATTATATCAAAGATTAAATAATTAACATCAAGGTAAAAATGAAAGGAATAGGTGATACGACAAAGAACGAACTAGGAATATTGAGTTGGATTAATATATTAAAGGAGTAGTACAGGAATTTAATTATAAGATAAAAGAATGAAATATAAAGAAGCTAATAAAAGGTTAATATAGAGATGATAATTTAATCAAAACCAAAGATATGTTTTTCAAAAATTATCAATTTTAACGGTGAGGCATATGTAACGTCACAGAACGTTCCATAAAGGAAATCATTTACATAGCAATTTATCATAAGAGGAGAGTAAGGTGGACAGTATCGAACCCAAGTAGCCCTAAAAAATTTTATAATATTGTCTAATAATTATTACTACTAACATGAAAAAACGACCAGACTGTGACTAAGACACAAACCCCATATATATATTATTAAAGTGAATAACAGTGAAAATACCATAAGATACTATGAGAGAGACAAATAATATCAGGATCAACCAAAATGAAGTCATTAATTATTGAGTTTAGTAAATCTGAATAGAGTATAAAGAACTATTTATTGTGAATGAATGGACATGATCCATTATTATATTATGTAATGTAAATAAAATAAATGTGTTAAATGACTTAAATACATTACTAGAAAGAATCTAAGTTAAATTAAAAATTATATAATTCTTATGACAAAAAATATTAATGTGTTGGATTTGAGACCAAACACTCGGATTTCATGTAAAAATTAATTATTATCAAATTGAAATAAAAACTATATGTAATTGTCAAGCAGACAAAAATGAACAATTTATCTTAGATAAAGAAAGCTGTCAAATGAATAAAGGCCAGTCAAAATAGCCAAAAACAGTATTAACTAAAAACATGTGGTAGGCATATAATATTGTATGATTTATGGATTTAATGTTGCCAAAATGCAACCAAATTGCATTAGAAAGTTGAAATATAATATAAAGCGACTATACTAATATATTTGACTAACTTTGACATTGTAATAGTCGAGTTAGCAAAATATTTACCTATACCATGTATGGCTGGGGCCAATCAACCAGTACAAAAATAGTCATATCTGGCTAAATATTTACAAAATGTTGGCAAAAATAAAAGAGAATGGTACAATACTTCAGTATACCTTAAAAACGAACAAACTCAGTTGAAAATAAGATCAATTATGAAAGAATTTAACTTATAAGAGTGAGATTTGTCACACTTTGAAAAAGAACATCTCAGACCAACCAATATGATGCTATGTTATCCTGTAATAAAGATAATATGTGTAAAGAGTAACCAGGTATCACAAAAGACAGACAATATAATAAACTCTGAGTGTACACTACTGAAATACTATATATGTTAAAGAAAGAGACTAATTATTGTGTCATAACATTGACAACAACATAGGCCATGGGCATGGGCCATGTAAAATTGAAATTATCTGTGTATTATATATGTTAAAATTTGTTTGTTTTGTTATAGGAAGATAGTAATATTATGTGTTCATGTTATGGAAGAAACATAATACTTTCACAACAATTTTTTGTTCTAAAAAAAATTGAATTTCAATGACAACAACCCAAGGTGAGAGTTGTATATTGTGTTACTTATTAGAGTTAATTTATGTAAAAACCAATCATAATTAGTATCACTAGATCCAGTTGAAAACAGAGAATCTAAATGTAATAATGGCATGCAAATTGTGAGTACTAATGTAAAACTGTTTGACAAATACCAGAGTAATTTTTGAAATATCCTTAGTGTGAAGAATAAGAAATTTGTTCTAAAAGCTTCGACGGAAATTAAATTTGTTCCATGACGTTCCATTTCTTTTTTCTCGAACAATCTAGAAGGAATTGTTACACAAATATACCGGAAGTTCATGATCTCAATCAGCCTGAATTAGTATAAAAGAGAGACCAAATTCGACCCAAAAAACACTTGAAGCTTGAACTCCAGAACAGATGCATCACCCACGACACTGATCAACGCAACCAAGGTGAAACCGAAGGCGAGAAAATGACACAAGACACGAAGAAAGGCTTTTCCCGTACATTGACAAATAGGCTGACTTAACCTCTACAAGAATCTACGCCAATGTGTTGCTGAAATAGAGCAGCAACACGGCAAATTTTAATAGAAATCACGCAGCCAGAACGTCAACGGCCCAGGAGGGACCAAAATTTTAAATAGAGAACCAATTCTGCTGTGTTCGCAAAGACAAACTGACTTGACAATAACTCCCTTAATGTAAACAAACAAACACCAAGCCTTTCTCTCGACTACATGGGAATCAGCGCTGTGGCGGCCAATTTGGGAATCAACGCGAAGCAACTGATTTGTAGCGGTGTGGTATGAACGAAAATCTACTGCCAAACTGTTTCACAAAAAGTGCGGAAATTGTAAATGATCGCGTTTTTGACTTAAAATAAATTCAGTGCACACGTGAAGAGGCGAGATTGAAAAACTACCGGAGAGGAGTGTCCAGTGCGAGATTAATTAACCATTGGAACGTGAGTTACCAAAATGAAAGTCATTTTTTTTACCTGGTTACATTTGTCACACAGTTGTACTACACATGCCACACACACCTTCAAATCACTTAATTTTTCTTGTAAAGCATCTTATTGATATATCTTGGTAGTTCAAAGGAGTCACGTCCTGAGAGTAAAGATTTTTTCACGAATTAAACCCATGCTTTTCAACTGAGTAAAAAATTGAAAATACTAGCCGATACTTGATTGGATAAATAAAATTGTCAATAATAATAATAATAACTAATGAATTTTTTCTTTTGTAACTCTGCAATTTTATAATTTTTTCATGAATGTTAGTCCTTCAGACGATTTGTTTTTGAAGAATCATTAAACTTACCTTATTTTTTCAAACTAAACTGACTTGTTTACATTTTTTCATAGAAGTAAGATTTAAAAATTTTTTTAATTTTTTTAATAATCACATTTCTTTCTTGGAACAAACGATTCCAAGTGGCGCCCAATAAAAAACATAGTATTAAGTTGTGTTACAGGACTACATCACCGCAGAGGATCCAGTCATCGGTAAGTAACAAAAAGTGCGCGGAGGTAACGCCCGACAGCATACAACACGAACAAACACTTTTACACTTTTTTCTTTTTGTTATAAATTGGCAGCCCAACTAGTGAGGCTTGAAAAAACGGAACAAGCCCGGCAACTACCAACAGATCAAAATGCCGCAACCTAAGGGAAAAAAGGTGAAGAAGAATGTGGAACCCGAGTTAAGTGTGGAAGACGGAGAGGCAGTACAAATGGAGGAAATAGAGTTAGAACCGCCCACACTAGAAATGGAAAGACCGGTACAAACGGCAGAGGAAATAGAGGAACAAACGGGAGAAGACCCATGCAAATGGTAGAACAAACAGAGAAACCCGAACCAGAAAAAATAACAGGGAGTGTTGATGTGAATATACTAATGATGATACTCCATGAAATGAAGGAGGATATGAACGAAAATACTAAAAAAAGTAATGAGCAAATGTTCCAAAGGATGGAAGAAAAAATGAACACAAATATAGAATCCCTGAATAAAAATAGACAGGAAGATAAGGAGGAGAATAATAAAAATATGGGGAAATTAGACAAAAACATAGAATCTTTAAGGAAGGATATAACCGAGAAAATAGATGACAATGGGAAAAAACTGGAGATATTTCAGGAGGAGAATAAAAAATGTATAGAGTCCCTGAAAAAAGAAATTAGCATAAAGTACGAAACAGTAAACAAAACGATCGATGATAATAAAACCGATAGCGACAGGAAGGTCGAAAACATGGAGAAACAATTGGAAAAATTACAGGAGGGAAATAATACCCATTTCGAAAATATAGAGGAACAAACAGAAGAGACCAAACAAGATGTTAGAAATCTCGAAAACAAAGTAAGGCAGAACCAAGACGTCATCATGCAGGAGGTGGGAGAAGTCCAGAAAGACGTTAGCGAGAGGATGCAGAGAACATATGACATCGCTAACAGGCTGGACGAACAAATAAAAACTAACAAAAATAGCATACAGGAAATAGACCAGAGAGAGAAAAACCTGCAAGAAAGATTGGAGGCGCTGAGAGACGCACCTATATTAAATACTCATACGTGTCATGGTGAAAACAGGGAAGTAATCAACTTCCAAAACTATCGACGAAACCCAATGGAATTTTTAGAGAGAATGGTGGAGTTTATTGGGAGAAATAGAGAAACAAGGTGGGACAGGATAAGGGATATGGTTGACGAGACGTTTAAAAACACTAGGGATAACTGGTGGATAGCGGTACGACCCGAAATCACGAATTTAGCCGAGTTTAAACGCCAGTTTAAGGAAAAGTATTGGTCGGAGACTGCACAAAACAGGGTAAGGATGGACATATTCTATGGCAAATACGACGCGTCAAATGGACAATCCCCGACGTCTTATTTCCTAGGAAAGGTATGTTTGGCATGGAAGTTGATACCGCCAATCCCGGAGGAATGTTTGGTAAGGCAGTTAGCTGGACATTACAGCTATGGTATCAAAGATGCCCAATTATACCAACAGCTCAGTAAAATACCCGATCTGGCCAAATTATTAAAAAATTGTGAATCCACTGGAAGGTTCCAGGATTACCAACCCCCCAATCGTAAGGTAGAATACAATAGCAACAATAACGGACCAAACCAGAATGGAGGTGGAAACGGTAACAACCTAAACACAAATAATCAGAACAATAATACCCCACCAAATGGCCGAAGTAATAACACTCAGGGTCCAAATAACCGCAACTATACGGGACCAAACAGAAGTAATTACCCCGAGAATAATTACGGTAGCAACTACCATCAGGGAAACAGTTATCGCGGAAATAACTATAGGGGAAATAATTACGATCAACGTAATAATTATTGTAACGGTGGCAACCAAGGAGGAGGCGATAGGAGAAATCAAGAATATAGGCCCCAGGTAAATTATATGATGGTCGATAATCGACGACCATATCCACCCAATTTACCAAGTTATGGGTATATGACTCTACAGACGCGAGGTAACCAGGGTGATACGGCGAATAACCGTCATCAGTTTTTAGAGGGTAGGAGTAACGAACCACCCAGAAACGAAAATAACAACCAACAGGAGCCAAACGCTAACCAAAATAATAATGAGAAGGGTAACAGTCCACGAAAATCCGGGTTTTTCATTGCAGCATAATCAGGCAAGTAATGACGAAAGACCCCGAGCAGCTAAGGTAAACCATGTATTGGCAGAAACTAGCCAAGAACCAAATAATAACCCCAGAAATGAAAGTGAAATAGAGGAGGAATTCCGCTATGCAGAAAAGATATGGTCCAAACATGTGGTGAGATGGTAATGCCATGGATTAATCATCCAGAATAAATGTCATAGACCAGGCATTTGAAGGAGTAGAGGAGCTAAACAACGAAAAGTCGGATATTGAGAAGAGAGGGAATTAACGAGGAATGGGAATGATAAATAATGACATAATATAAGGATCACACAACCAAAAGGAGTTGAAATAATCAAAGTAATTAACCCAAACTGACAAAATATAAACCCAAATATTATCAAACATAAAAACAATACTTACGAGGTAACTGACACGGTTAGTAACAAAGTAAAAGTACGTATAACCAAACATCATTGAAAAAGTACCATGATTAAAAATCACAAGTCAAATACGCAATCAGTGAGCAAGTACCATGACCAAAAACCCAAGTCAAATACAGCATCATTGAGAAGGTACCTTGACTAAACATGTTAACGTGACTTTTCTAACTTACCCATAATTAGAAAGGAGGTAGAGATTATTAAATAAATATAAAAATATTTATACAAGTAAATATTATTAATAAATATTACGAGATGGACACATTCCACCATAGGCAAGATTTATTTCCAATAGCCATGTCAACGTATATTTACCAGCTTACCCGTACTTAGTAAAGGAGAAGAAAAAAAGGAGAAATACTGTCATATATTTTATACTAGATGGAAATGATAAATGAAAAAAAAGGAAAACAGTGTGGTACATACGGAGGTAATGATGAATGAATATAGCTATTAACATTGAATGATTTTAAACGATAATTTTACCTGCGGAGAACGATATATTAATATAATTGTGAAATAATCGGAAGAGTTTAAGAAAGGGAATTTATGTGTAGGAGCCTATGATCTTTGAATATTATATTGTATTATTATTATTATTATTATTTGTTGCGAAGGTGCAATTATTATTTTCTGGACAGGGATGTGTTGCCTCTGATTTCAGTAGTTATAGATAGGGAAGGGCAGAGAATGTATGCCATAGCGAGCCACTCTGACTCCCAACCCTCTATGAAAGTTAGGGAATTGATAGGGAATTATATCAAAGATTAAATAATTAACATCAAGGTAAAAATGAAAGGAATAGGTGATACGACAAAGAACGAACTAGGAATATTGAGTTGGATTAATATATTAAAGGAGTAGTACAGGAATTTAATTATAAGATAAAAGAATGAAATATAAAGAAGCTAATAAAAGGTTAATATAGAGATGATAATTTCATCAAAACCAAAGATATGTTTTTCAAAAATTATCAATTTTAACGGGAGGCATATGTAACGTCACAGAACGTTCCATAAAGGAAATCATTTACATAGCAATTTATCATAAGAGGAGAGTGAGGTGGACAGTATCGAACCCAAGTAGCCCTAAAAAATTTTATAATATTGTCTAATAATTATTACTACTAACATGAAAAAACGACCAGACTGTGACTAAGACACAAACCCCATATATATTATTAAAGTGTATAACAGTGAAAATACCATAAGATACTATGAGAGAGACAAATAATATCAGGATCAACCAAAATGAAGTCATTAATTATTGAGATTAATAAATCTGAATAGAGTATAAAGAACTATTTATTGTGAATGAATGGACATGATCCATTATTATATTATGTAATGTAAATAAAATAAATGTGTTAAATGACTTAAATACATTATTAGAAAGAATCTAAGTTAAATTAAAAATTATATAATTGTTATGACAAAAAATATTAATGTGTTGGATTTGAGACCAAACACTCAGATTTCATGTAAAAATTAATTATAATCAAATTGAAATAAAAACTATATGTAATTGTCAAGCAGACAAAAATGAACAATTTATCTTAGATAAAGAAAGCTGTCAAATGAATAAAGGTCAGTCAAAATAGCCAAAAACAGTATTAACTAAAAACATGTGGTAGGCATATAATATTGTATGATTTATGGATTTAATGTTGCCAAAATGCAACCAAATTGCATTAGAAAGTTGAAATATAATATAAAGCGACTATACTAATATATTTGACTAACTTTGACATTGTAATAGTCGAGTTAGCAAAATATTTACCTATACCATGTATGGCTGGGGCCAATCAACCAGTACAAAAATAGTCATATCTGGCTAAATATTTACAAAATGTTGGCGAAAATAAAAGAGAATGGTACAATACTTCAGTATACCTTAAAAACGAACAAACTCAGTTGAAAATAAGATCAATTATGAAAGAATTTAACTTATAAGAGTGAGATTTGTCACACTTTGAAAAAGAACATCTCAGACCAACCAATATGATGCTATGTTATCCTGTAATAAAGATAATATGTGTAAAGAGTAACCAGGTATCACAAAAGACAGACAATATAATAAACTCTGAGTGTACACTACTGAAATACTATATATGTTAAAGAAAGAGACTAATTATTGTGTCATAACATTGACAACAACATAGGCCATGGGCATGGGCCATGTAAAATTGAAATTATCTGTGTATTATATATGTTAAAATTTGTTTGTTTTGTTATAGGAAGATAGTAATATTATGTGTTCATGTTATGGAAGAAACATAATACTTTCACAACAATTTTTTGTTCTAAAAAAAATTGAATTTCAATGACAACAACCCAAGGTGAGAGTTGTATATTGTGTTACTTATTAGAGTTAATTTATGTAAAAACCAATCATAATTAGTATCATTAGATCCAGTTGAAAACAGAGAATCTAAATGTAATAATGGCATGCAAATTGTGAGTACTAATGTAAAACTGTTTGACAAATACCAGAGTAATTTTTGAAATATCCTTAGTGTGAAGAATAAGAAATTTGTTCTAAAAGCTTCGACGGAAATTAAATTTGTTCCATGACGTTCCATTTCTTTTTTCTCGAACAATCTAGAAGGAATTTTTACACAAATATACCGGAAGTTCATGATCTCAATCAGCCTGACTTAGTATAAAAGAGAGACCAATTTCGACCGAAAAACACTTGAAGCTTGAACTCCAGAACAGATGCATCACCCACGAAACTGATCAATGCAACCAAGGCGAAACCGAAGGCGAGAAAACGACACAAGACACGAAGAAAGGCTTTTCCCGTACATTGACAAACAGACTGACTTAACCTCTACAAGAATCTACGCCAATGTGTTGCTGAAATAGAGCAGCAACACGGCACATTTAATAGAAATCATGCAGCCAGGAGGGACCAAAACTTTAAATAGAGAACCAATTCTGCTGTGTTCGCATAGACAAACTGACTTGACAGTAACTCCCTTAACGTAAACAAACAAACACAAAGCCTTTTTCTCGACTACATGGGAATCAGCGCTGTGGCGGCCAATTTGGGAATCAACAGCTGATTTGTAGCGGCGGGGTTTGAACGAAAATCTACTGCCAAACTGTTTCACAAAAAGTGCGGAAATTGTAAATGATCGCATTTTTGACTTAAAATAAATTCAGTGCACACGTGAAGAGGCGAGTTTGAAAAACTACCCTAGAGGAGTGTCCAGTGCGAGATTAATTGGAACGTGAGTTACCAAAATTAAAGTCATTTTTTACCTGGTTACATTTGTCATACAGTTGTACTACACATGCCACACACACCTTCAAATCACTTAATTTTTCTTGTAAGGCATCTTATTGATATGTCTTGGTAGTTCACAGGAGTACGTCCTGAGAGTAAAGATTTTTTCACGAATTAAACTCATGCTTTTCAACTGAGTAAAAAATTGAAAATACTAGCCGATACTTGATTGGATAAATAAAATTGTCAATAATAATATTAATAACTTATGAATTTTTTCTTTTGTAACTCTGCAATTTTATAATTTTTTCATGAATGTTAGTCCTTCAGACGATTTGTTTTTGAAGAATCATTAAACTTACCTTATTTTTTCAAACTAAACTGACTTGTTTACATTTTTTCATAGAAGTAAGATTTAAAAATTTTAATTTTTTTAATAATCACATTTCTTTCTTGGAACAAACGATTCCAAGTGGCGCTCACAAAAAACATAGTATTAAGTTGTGTTACAGAACTACATCACCGCAGAGGATCCAGTCATCGGTAAGTAACAAAAAGTGCGCGGAGGTAACGCCCGACAGCATACAACACGAACAAACACTTTTACACTTTTTTCTTTTTGTTATAACGTATAAAATTATCCCCTCCCCCTTCAACTATAATTTCATTTATAGAAAATTACCCCCACCCCGTTCAACTAACCTCTTCATTTATAGCTATTGCATCTACGTTTCTACAGTGGATTATTAAGATCTTCTTATCAGGATACTTTATTTATCAAAATTAAGTACTTTACTCTTGTTACAACAAAAAATGTTTCAGGTAAACTGGCCTTTCCCCGTAACCGATCTTCACTCAAATCAGCAGGCCTTGAGTTCTCTACAATTCAGGGATGCATGCAAAACATTATTTGATTCTGTTTGAATGTGCGGCAGTTATCGTTCGTCATAGAAACAATTACTCTTGTTAAAACATTTAAAGTGGCAGGTAAACTACCCCTTTCTCTTAACCGATCTTCACCAAAATCAACAGACCTTCAGTCCTCTACAATGCAGGGAGGCATGCAAACAAATATTTGATTCTGTTTGAATGTGCGGCAGTTATCGTTGGTCATAAAAACAATTACTCTTTTTGAAACATGAAAAGTGGCAGGTAAACTATCCCTTTCCCTCAACCAATATTCACTAAATCAACAGGCCTTCAGATCTTTACAATTCAGGAAAATTTGCAAAAAATTATTTGATTCTGTTTGAATTTACGGCATTTATCATTTACCATAAAAAAATTACCCTTGTTAAAACATAAAATGTTGCAGGTAAACTACCCCTTTCCCTTAACCGATCTTCAACAAAATCAACAGTCCTTGAGTTCTCTATAATTAAAAAAGGTATGCAAAAATGTAGTTGATTCTGTTTGAATTTACGGCATTTATCGTTCGTCATAAAAAAATTACCCTTGTTAAAACATAAAGCGTTGCAGGTAAACTACATCTTTCTCTAAACCGATCTTCACCAAAATCAAAAAACCTTGAGTCCTTTACAATTCAGGTCAGTATGCAAAAAAGTATTCGATTTTGTTTGAATTTGCGACTCTTATCGTTTGCCATAGAAAATACCCTTTTAAATCATAAAACGTTGCAGGTTAAAGTACCCCTTTCCATTAACCGATCTTCACCAAAACCAATAGGTATTGAGAACTCTATACTTCAGGGCTGTGTGCAGAAGAGTAGTTGATTCTGTTTGAATTTACGGCTGTTATCGTTTGCCATAGAAAAAAAATCTATAGACAGACGGACACACAATCAGACAGACACACATACAGACAATTTTTGAAAAATGACTTTTTTTCATGTTTTGAGTGTAGTACAATCAGAATCTGCAATAATCTCGAACACGATTTTTTTTGCCATCACCATACTTCCATTTCCTTAAGGAACATGGAAGTAAAATATCGGTATGGAGAACCATACATGACTTCCATGTTCTAAGATTTATATTTAAAATCATATTCGAAATGAAATATTTCCATAGAAACTACGTCTTTCTACTTATTGCTTCAGCATTAACCATAGTACTGTGGTCACTAACGTATACCAGCTCACGTTTTCGCACTCGATTTTCACTGATGATGGCAGTCGATGCCACTGCCGAAAAGTCTGGTTTTGCAGAAAACATTGGACTACGGCTAAACAGCCCGGGAAGCAGTGCTAACAAAAAACTACTTCTTTGTTGCCGATAACGTAGTACACATATAAAAAATTCTCACCTCCATTTTCAACTATAATTTTTAATAATAGAAAATTAACCCCACCCCGTTCACCTAACTTCTTCATTTATAGATATTTCATCTGCGTTTCTACAGTGGATTACTATGAGCTTCTTATCAGGATACTTTATTTATAAAAATTAAGTACTTTACTCTTGTTAAATCATAAAATGTTCCAGGTAAACTGCCCCTTTCTCTTAACCGATCTTCTCCAAAATCAACAGACCTTCCGTCCTCTACAATTCAGGGAAGCATGCAAAAAAATATTTGATTCTGTTTGAATGTGCGGCAGTTATCGTTCGCCATGGAAACATTTCTCTTGTTACAACATAAAATGTTGCAGGTAAACTACCCCTTTCCCTTAACCGATCTTCACCAAAATCAATAGACCTTGAGCTCTCTGCAACTCAGGAAAGGGTGCAAAAACTTATTTTATTCTCATTGAATTTTCGGCAGTTATCGTTCGTCATAAAAAAATTACCCTTTTTAAAACATAAAAACTTGCTGATAAACTACCCCTTCCCTTAACCGATCTTCAACAAAATCAACAGACCTTGAGTTCTCTTTAGTTCAAAAAGGTATGCAAAAACCAAGTCGATTCTGTTTGAATTTACGGCAGTTATCGTTCGTCATATAAAAAATTACCCTTGTTATAACATAAAATGTTCCTGGTAAACTACCCCTTTCCCTTAACCGATCTTCACCAACACCAATAGGTATTGAGAACTCTACAATACAGGGCTGTATGCAAAACATCATTTGATTCTGTTTGAATTTGCGGCTGTTATCGTTTGCCATAGAAAAACCCTTGTTAAAACATAAAACGTTGCAGGTAAACTACCCCCTTCCCTTAACCGATCTTCACCAAAACCAACAGGTCTTGGGAACTCTACATTTCAGGGCTGTATGCAAAATATTATATGATTCTGTTTGAATTTGCGGCTGTTATCGTTTGCCATATAAAATACCCTTGATAAAACAAAAAACGTGTCAGGTAAACTACCCCTTTTCCTTAACCGATCTTCACCAAAAACAATAGGTCTTTAGTACTCAACAAAACAGGGCTGTATGCAAAAACGTATTTGATTCTGTTTGAATTTGCGGGTCTTATCGTTTGCCATATAAAATACCCTTTTAAAACATAAAAAGTTGCTGGTAAACTACCCCTTTCCATTAACCGATCTTCACCAACACCAATAGGTATTGAGAAATCTACAATACAGGGCTGTATGCAAAGCATCATTTGATTCTGTTTGAATTTGCGGCTGTTATCGTTTACCATAGAAAAATATCGGTATGGAGAACCATACATGACTTCCATATTCTAAGATTTATATTTAAAATCATTTTCAGCCAAACAGCCAGGCTGTGTCTTACCTGCCTTTTTATTGCTGTATTAAATGAAAAATATTATATTACATTAAAATGAAAAAATTATAATTTTATTGCCTGGCAACAAAATTATTTTATTTTTAACAATTACCATTGTTTCAAAAAGTTTAAATAAATTTTCAAGTACTTTACTCTTGTTAAAACGTAAAAGGTTGCAGGTAAACTACCCCTTCCCCTTAACCGATCTTCACCAAAATCGAAAGTCATTGAGACCTCTACAATTCAGGGACGTATGCAAACAATTATTTGATTCTGTTTGAATTTGCGGCTGTTATCGTTTGCCATAGAAAATACGCTTGATAAAAAAACGTTGCAGGTAAACTACCCCTTCCCCTTAACCGATCTTCACCAAAAACAATAGGTCTTGAGTACTCTACAAATCAGGGCTGTATGCAAAACATTATTTGATTCTGTTTGAATTTGCGGCTGTTATCGTTTGCCATAGAAAATACTCTTGTTAAAAAAACGTTGCAGGTAAACTACCCCTTTCCCTCAACCGATCTTCACCAAAAACAATAGGTCTTGAGAACTCTACAATTTAGGGCTGCATGCAAATAATCTTTTGATTCTGTTTGAATTTGCGGCTGTTATCGTTTGCCATAGGAAATATCCTTGTTAAAACATAAAACGTTACAGGTAAACTACCCCTTTCCCTTAACCGATCTTCACCAAAAACAATAGGTCTTGAGTACTCTACAAATCAGGGCTGTATGCAAAACATTATTTGATTCTGTTTGAATTTGCGGCTGTTATCGTTTGCCATAGAAAATACCCTTGTTAAAAAAACGTTGCAGGTAAACTACCCCTTTCCCTCAACCGAACTTCACCAAAAACAATAGGTCTTGAGAACTCTACAATTTAGGGCTGTATGCAAATAATCTTTTGATTCTGTTTGAATATGCGGCTGTTATCGTTTGCCATAGGAAATACCCTTGTTAAAACATAAAACGTTACAGGTAAACTACCCCTTTCCCTTAACCGAACTTCACCAAAAACAACAGATCTTGAGAACTCTACAATTCAGGGCTGTATGCGAAACATTATTTGATTCTGTTTGAATTTGCGGCTGTTATCGTTTGCCAAACAAACAAAATTACCCTTGCTAAAAAAAACCGTTGCAGGTAAACTACCCCTTTCCCTCAACCGATCTTCACCAAAAACAATAGGTCGCGAGTACTCTGCAAATCAGAGCTGCATGCAAAAAATTATTTGATTCTGTTTGAATTTGCGGCAGTTATCGTTTGCCATAGTAAAAAAATCTACAGACACACAGACACACAGACAGACAGACACACAGACAGACAGACACACACACAGACACTTTTCGGAAAACGACTTTTTTTCATGTTTTGAGTGTAGTAGAATGAGAATCTGCAATAATCTCGAACACGATTTTTTTTGCCATCACCATACTTCCATTCCTTAAGGAATATGGAAGTAAATATCGGTATGGAGAACCATACATGACTTCCATATTCTAAGATTTATATTTAAAATCATTTTCAGCCAAACAGCCAAGGAAGGAATTTTAACAAAAAAATACTTCTTTCTTGCCAATAACGTAGTACACATATAAAAAATATTATCCCCTCCCCCTTCAACTATAATTTTGATTTATAGAAAATTACCCCCAGCCCGTTCAACTAGCCTCTTCATTTATAGATATTTCATCTACGTTTCTACAGTGGATTATTAAGATCTTATCAGGATACTTTATCAATATTAAGTACTTTACTCATGTTACAACAAAAAATGTTTCTGGTAAACTGCCCTTTCCCCGTAACCGATCTTCACCAAAATCAACAGACATTGAGTTCTCTATAGCTCAGGCACATATGTACAAAATTATTTGATTCTGTTTGAATTTACGGCAGTTATGGTTCGTCATATAAAAAATTACCCATGTTAAAACATAAAACATGAGATTTATAAAACATATCTAAGATTTATATTTAAAATCATTTTTGAAATAAAATATTTTCATAGAACCTACTAACGCTGGGGAAATCTGAGGAGCCAATCAGAGTTGGGCCTACCTGTCACTCTGCTGAATTTGGTGGAAAGCCCTGTCACTGTCGTCAAAGTATCAGCCTTGACAGGGTCCTCTTTTTCTGCAAAATGGGAGAGGAGGCTTGAGATGGAGTGAGTGACATGGTCCCCCCACCTCAATGAAGAACCCATTGTTTTATAAAAATATATTTAAATTTTGAAAACTGAAAATTCTTTTCTTGTTGTAAATATTTATATTTTATAATCAAAATGACTTTATCAAAAAACAAACATTATTTTTTTATAATAAGTACTTACATATGTTTCTTAATATGCTTACTTTTTCTTCAATGTTGATGATCATTTCCAAACATTCTGACAAAATTGTATCTACAGAACAGTTAACATTCCCCAGGTTTCCATTTCTGCTAATTTCTCATTACACCTTCCACTGACGTATTATTAACCATTTCATAAACTATCGTATAATCTTTTCAGATTTTGTGGTACAAAATCTGAAATTTTCAGATTGCATGGCAACAAAATTATTTTATTTTCAACAATTACCATTGTTTGAAAAAGTTTAAATGAATTTTCAAGTACTTTACTCTTGTTAAAACGTAAAAGGTTGCAGGTAAACTACCCCTTCCCCTTAACTGATCTTCACCAAAATCTAAAGGCCTTGAGTCCTCTACAATTCACTGACGTATGCAAAAAATTATTTGATTCTGTTTGAATTTGCGGCAGTTATCGTTTGCCATAGAAAATACGCTTGATAAAAAACGTTGCAGGTAAACTACCCCTTCCCCTCAACCGATCTTCACCAAAAACAAAACGTCTTGAGTACTCTACAAATCAGGGCTGCATGCAGAAAATTATTTGATTCTGTTTGAATTTGCGGCGGTCATCGTTTGCCATAAAAAATACCCTTGTTAAAAAAACGTTGTAGGTAAACTACCCCTTCCCCTTAACCGATCTTCACCAAAAACAATAGGTCTTGAGAACTCTACAATTCAGGGCTGTATGCGAAACATTATTTGATTCTGTTTGAATTTGCGGCTGTTATCGTTTGCCAAAAAAAAAATTTCCCTTTATAAAAAAAACCGTTGCAGGTAAACTACCCCTTCCCCTCAACCGATCTTCACCAAAAACAATAGGTCGCGAGTACTCTACAAATCAGGGCTGTATGCAAAAAATTATTTGATTCTGTTTGAATTTGCGGCAGTTATCGTTTGCCATACAAAATACGCTTGATAAAAAACGTTGCCGGTAAACTACCCCTTTCCCTTAACCGATCTTCACCAAAAACAATAGGTCTTGAGTACTCTATAAATCAGGGCTGTATGCAGAAAATTATTTGATTCTGTTTGAATTTCCGGCTGTTATCGTTTGCCATAGGAAATACCCTTGTTAAAACATAAAACGTTACAGGTAAACTACCCCTTTCCCTTAACCGATCTTCAACAAAAACAATAGGTCTTGAGAACTCTACAATTCAGGGTTGTATGCGAAACATTATTTGATTCTGTTTGAATTTACGGCTGTTATCGTTTGCAAAAAAAAAAAATTTCCCTTGATAAAAAAAAACCGTTGCAGGTAAACTACCCCTTTCCCTCAACCGATCTTCACCAAAAACAATAGGTCGCGAGTCCTCTACAAATCAGAGCTGTATGCAAAAAATTATTTGATTCTGTTTGAATTTGCGGCTGTTATCGTTTGCCATAGAAAAAAAATGTACAGACACAGATAGAGAGACAGACAGACACACAGACAGACACACAGACAGACAGACACACACACAGACACTTTTCGGAAAACGACTTTTTTCATGTTTTGAGTGTAGTAGAATCAGAATCTGCAATAATCTCGAACACGATTTTTTTTGCCATCACCATACTTCCATTCCTTAAGGAATATGGAAGTAAAATTACCCTTGATAAAAAACCGTTGTAGGTCTTGAGTACTCTACAAATAAGGGCTGTATGCAAAACATTATTTGATTCTGTTTGAATTTGCGGCTGTTATCGTTTGCCATAGAAAATACCCTTGTTAAAAAAACGTTGCAGGTAAACTACCCCTTTCCCTCAACCGAACTTCACCAAAAACAATAGGTCTTGAGAACTCTACAATTTAGGGCTGTATGCAAATAATCTTTTGATTCTGTTTGAATTTGCGGCTGTTATCGTTTGCCATAGGAAATACCCTTGTTAAAACATAAAACGTTACAGGTAAACTACCCCTTTCCCTTAACCGATCTTCACCAAAATCAACAGATCTTGAGAACTCTACAATTCAGGGCTGTATGCGAAACATTATTTGATTCTGTTTGAATTTGCGGCTGTTATCGTTTGCCAAACAAACAAAATTACCCTTGCTAAAAAAAAACCGTTGCAGGTAAACTACCACTTTCCCTCAACCGATCTTCAACAAAAACAATAGGTCGCGAGTACTCTGCAAATCAGGGCTGTATGCAAAAAATTATTTGATTCTGTTTGAATTTGCGGCAGTTATCGTTTGCCATAGAAAAAAAATCTACAGACACACAGACACACAGACAGACAGACAGACAGACACACAGACAGACACACAGACAGACACACACACAGACACTTTTCGGAAAACAACTTTTTTTCATGTTTTGAGTGTAGTAGAATCAGAATCTGCAATAATCTCGAACACGATTTTTTTTGCCATCACCATACTTCCATTCCTTAAGGAATATGGAAGTAAATACTTCCATTCCTTAAGGAATATGGAAGTAAAAATTACCCGATAAAAAACCGTTGCAGGTAAACTACCCCTTTCCCTAAACCGATCTTCACCAAAAACGATAGGTCTTGAGAACTCTACAATTCAGTGCTGTGTGCAAAATATTATATGATTTTGTTTGAATTTGCGGCTGTTATCGTTTGCCATACAAAATACCCTTGATAAAACAAAAAACGTGGTAGGTAAACTACCCCTTTCCCTTAAACGACCTTCACCAAAAACAATAGGTCTTTAGTACTCAAGAAATCAGGACTGTATGCAAAAACGTATTTGATTCTGTTTGAATTTGCGGCTCTTATCATTTGCAATAGTAAATACCCTTTTAAAACATAAAAGTTGCAGGTAAACTACCCCTTTCCCTTAACCGATCTTCACCAAAAACAATAGGCCTTGAGAACTCTACAAGTCTGGACTGTATGTGAAAGATTATTAGATTCTGTTTGAATTTGTGGCTGTTATCGTTTGCCAAAAAAAATATCGGTATGGAGAACCATACATGACTTCCATGTTCTAAGATTTATGTTTAAAATAATTTATGAAATGAAATGTTTCCATAGAAACTACCTCTTTCCACTTATTGCTTCAGCCTTAACCACAGTACTGTGGTCACTAACTTATTACCACCACACGTTATCGCACTCGATTTTCACTGTTGATGGCAGTCGACGGCACTGCGGAAACGTCTGGTTTTGCAGAAAACATTGGACTACGGCCAAAAAGCCCGGAAAGGAATTTTAACAGCTAACTACTCCTTTGTTGCTGATAACGTAGTACACGTTGTAACGTCACAGAACGTTCCATAAAGGAAATCATTTACATAGCAATTTATCATAAGAGGAGAGTGAGGTGGACAGTATCGAACCCAAGTAGCCCTAAAAAATTTTATAATATTGTCTAATAATTATTACTACTAACATGAAAAAACGACCAGACTGTGACTAAGACACAAACCCCATATATATTATTAAAGTGAATAACAGTGAAAAAACCATAAGATACTATGAGAGAGACAAATAATATCAGGATCAACCAAAATGAAGTCATTAATTATTGAGTTTAGTAAATCTGAATAGAGTATAAAGAACTATTTATTGTGAATGAATGGACATGATCCATTATTATATTATGTAATGTAAATAAAATAAAGGTAATTATTTACGATACTACGTAACCCCAAATTGCGGTGAAATATTTTTTTTCCTAATCTTCTACACTATATAAACACGAGAAAAATAATTTTAAACGGCGGCCGAACCTATTCACGGAGAAAAAAAATTAAATAATTACTCCCATAAGCACACATGTAAAATGAATGACCGCCATGTTAACTCAGCAACGGCGCACGGATACACAGCGAATGACGAGTTATGACGTCATTGCGCGGAGAACTCGGCGCTGTACTTCCTAAGTTCACGCGGCAAATAACGCGTCGTTTTTTGCCGTCTTACGGGATAAATTATTTAATTTTTTTCTCCGTAAATAGGTTCGACCGCCGTTTAAAATTATTTTTCTCGTGTTTATATAGTATAGAAGAATAGGAAAAGAAATATTTCACAGCAATTTGAATATTTCACACACGCGCGCGCGCACACACACACACACACACACACGGCTATATGGAATCCATGCATATAATTATGAAAAGATGAAAACCTTACCTTAGTGTGCCGGGGGATACAACTCCGCTGCGGCTCTGAAAAAGGAGTGCACGCGATGGCCGTCGTATAGCGGGTACCGGCGCTTGAACATGAATTCCGCCAGGTATCCAACGAAATGATCTTCTCTCCGCCCGAATCGTGGGATACCATGGCGGACTTCTCTCCATGCCCTCTCCACGGTGTTAGTATGAGCGCCGGTTGCGGGGTCCACGAAGTTTAGCTGGTGATTCACACGGTGGTGAATGAACCCCGCTTCTTCCAGGCAATCATATGATTTCCAGCAATCGCTCATGATAGTTGTGCCTGGAAGAATCCACTCCTCAATGATCTCGAGCAGAGTAGTGGAATCCCGGCGCTCCACCGGTACCATAAAACACTTTCCAGAACCGCGTTCCACCCCCCCGAACACCCACTGCCCTTTAATGAGCCTGCCCCGATTATACTTCCGGCGTCCAAATTTGGCCTCGTCGACTTCTACAGTCTTTCCAGGGCCCCCAGTTTGGCTGAGGAGCGCTGGGCGTCGAAAACAAATACCTCCCGACAAAAACTGTACCAGTCGACGATGAAGCGGGAGGTCACACCACAGTTCCACATGAGAAAGCGTTGGCTAGGCGGTTTGGTATGTAGGAAATGGCAGACCAGGTTGAAGTAGGTTGAGACAGGATGGCGGGTATTCGAAAGGAAACTCCCTTTTCGTGCGGAATACGTGATGTTACACCTCCTTTTTTTTTTTTAGCTACCACTTCTCGCAAATTCTGACACCGAAATAATAATGTCTGTCTATTCAATTCAAGCAAGGAGCCACATGAAGGACAATTTATTGACCCTTTAATAACTTCGTGGGCTATTAAAAAGTCAATAACCTCGGATTCACTCATCCGAATGCATTCGTCTGGCTTCTTCTCGCAAGGAACAGCTGAGCAGGCCATTGTGTGGATAAAAATGTTAGGTATCACACCAAATTGACAATGTTACAGGTATAGTAAATAACCCTAAACAGAAATAATTAAACCATAATTAATAACACATAAATAAAACACAAACACAAACTAAAGCACTAAAAATCACAAAAACATCCACGCACCAGACTACCTAACGCGGCAACAGTACACAATATTAATAATTAGAAATACCAATTAGAAAGAAGAGATTACAAAATTTTAAACCCAGCCGTTGATTGTTGTCTAAGCACCAACCATAAGCCAGCATTACATCAGCCTTTGGTAAGTTTTGTCCGGATTTCAGCAATACAGCCCAATTTTCGCAAGAATTATCTTCGGGCCGCCCCTCCGAACCTAACCGGCAGGTACCGGGACAATGAACTATATCCCGCGGCCCGGAAAATGGTTCGCTTTAATTTTTGCAAGAATTATCTGGAACAATGAACTATATCCCGCGGCCCTTCGGGCCGCCCATCCGAACCTAACCGGCAGGTATCGGCTCAACTCGCTTGTAAATGTTTGGAGAATGGTTCGGCTTAATTTTCGCAAGAATTATCTGGAACAATGAACTATATCCCGCGGCCCTTCGGGCCGCCTCTCCGAACCTAACCGGCAGGTATCGGCTCAACTCGCTTGTGAATGTTTGGAAAATGGTTCGCCTTAATTTTTGCAAGAATTATCTGAAACAATAAACTATATCCCGCGGCCCTTGGGGCCGCCTCTCCGAACCTAAACGGCAGGCATCGGCTCAACTCGCTTTTCATCCAACTCGCTTGTAAATGTTTGGAAAATGGTTAGCCTTCATTTTTGCAAGAATTATCTGGAACAATAAACTATATCCCGCGGCCCTTTGGGCCGCCTCTCCGAACCTAACCGGCAGGTATCGGCTCAACTCGCTTTTCATCCAACTCGCTTGTAAATGTTTGGAAACTGGTTCGCATCCATTTTTGCAAGAATTATATACATCCCAAAGTCCAATTTGGAGTGACAGCTGATGTGCAAGTGGTGACGTCACGCGCCGTTGTACCGGTGTAAACATTACATCAAGACATTACGTAGTCTGAAAATGGCGTTCACCGGCTGTTGCAACCGTTCTTATGTGAGTAATTATTTAATTTTTTTTCTCCGTAAATAGGTTCGACCGCCGTTTGAAATTATTTTTTTCGTGTTTATATAGTATAGAAGAATAGGAAAAGAAATATTTCGCCGCAATTTGAACTTACGTAGTATCGTAAACAATTACCAAAATAAATGTGTTAAATGACTTAAATACATTATTAGAAAGAATCTAAGTTAAATTAAAAATTATATAATTGTTATGACAAAAAATATTAATGTGTTGGATTTGAGACCAAACACTCAGATTTCATGTAAAAATTAATTATTATCAAATTGAAATAAAAACTATATGTAATTATCAAGCAGACAAAAATGAACAATTTATCTTAGATAAAGAAAGCTGTCAAATGAATAAAGGTCAGTCAAAATAGACAAAAACAGTATTAACTAAAAACATGTGGTAGGCATATAATATTGTATGATTTATGGATTTAATGTTGCCAAAATGCAACCAAATTGCATTAGAAAGTTGAAATATAATATAAAGCGACTATACTAATATATTTGACTAACTTTGACATTGTAATAGTCGAGTTAGCAAAATATTTACCTATACCATGTATGGCTGGGGCCAATCAACCAGTACAAAAATAGTCATATCTGGCTAAATATTTACAAAATGTTGGCAAAAATAAAAGAGAATGGTACAATACTTCAGTATACCTTAAAAACGAACAAACTCAGTTGAAAATAAGATCAATTATGAAAGAATTTAACTTATAAGAGTGAGATTTGTCACACTTTGAAAAAGAACATCTCAGACCAACCAATATGATGCTATGTTATCCTGTATTAAAGATAATATGTGTAAAGAGTAACCAGGTGTCACAAAAGACAGACAATATAATAAACTCTAAGTGTACACTAGTGAAATACTATATATGTTAAAGAAAGAGACTAATTATTGTGTCATAACATTGACAACAACATAGGCCATGGGCATGGGCCATGTAAAATTGAAATTATCTGTGTATTATATATGTTAAAATTTGTTTGTTTTGTTATAGGAAGATAGTAATATTATGTGTTCATGTTATGGAAGAAACATAATACTTTCACAACAATTTTTTGTTCTAAAAAAAATTGAATTACAATGACAACAACCCAAGGTGAGAGTTGTATATTGTGTTACTTATTAGAGTTAATTTATGTAAAAACCAAAAATAATTAGTATCACTAGATCCAGTTGAAAACAGAGAATCTAAATGTAATAATGGCATGCAAATTGTGAGTACTAATGTAAAACTGTTTGACAAATACCAGAGTAATTTTTGAAATATCCTTAGTGTGAAGAATAAGAAATTTGTTCTAAAAGCTTCGATGGAAATTAAATTTGTTCCATGACGTTCCATTTCTTTTTTCTCGAACATTCTAGAAGGAATTTTTACACAAATATACTGGAAGTTCATGATCTCAATCAGCCTGAATTAGTATAAAAGAGAGACCAAATTCGACCCAAAAAACACTTGAAGCTTGAACTCCAGAACAGATGCATCACCCACGACACTGATCAATGCAACCAAGGCGAAACCGAAGGCGAGAAAATGACACAAGACACGAAGAAAGGCTTTTCCCGTACATTGACAAATAGACTGACTTAACCTCTACAAGAATCTACGCCAATGTGTTGCTGAAATAGAGCAGCAACACGGCAAATTTTAATAGAAATCACGCAGCCAGAACGTCAACGGCCCAGGAGGGACCAAAATTTTAAATAGAGAACCAATTCTGCTGTGTTCGCAAAGACAAACTGACTTGACAATAACTCCCTTAATGTAAACAAACAAACACCAAGCCTTTCTCTTGACTACATGGGAATCAGTGCTGTGGCGGCCAATTTGGGAATCAACGCGAAGCAACTGATTTGTAGTGGTGGGGTCTGAACGAAAATCTACTGCCAAACTGTTTCACAAAAAGTGCGGAAATTGTAAATGATCGCATTTTTGACTTAAAATAAATTCAGTGCACACGTGAAGAGGCGAGATTGAAAAACTACCCGAGAGGAGTGTCCAGTGCGAGATTAATTAACCATTGGAACGTGAGTTACCAAAATGAAAGTCATTTTTTTTACCTGGTTACATTTGTCACACAGTTGTACTACACATGCCACACACACCTTCAAATCACTTAATTTTTCTTGTAAAGCATCTTATTGATATGTCTTGGTAGTTCAAAGGAGTCACGTCCTGAGAGTAAAGATTTTTTTTCACGTATTAAACTCATGCTTTTCAACTGAGTAAAAAAATTGAAAATACTAGCCGATACTTGATTGGATAAATAAAATTGTCAATAATAATAATAATAACTTATGAATTTTTTCTTTTGTAACTCTGCAATTTTATAATTTTTTCATGAATGTTAGTCCTTCAGACGATTTGTTTTTGAAGAATCATTAAACTTACCTTATTTTTTCAAACTAAACTGACTTGTTTACATTTTTTCATAGAAGTAAGATTTAAAAATTTTAATTTTTTTAATAATCACATTTCTTTCTTGGAACAAACGATTCCAAGTGGCGCCCACAAAAAAAAACATAGTATTAAGTTGTGTTACAGGACTACATCACCGCAGAGGATCCAGTCATCGGTAAGTAACAAAAAGTGCGCGGAGGTAACGCCCGACAGCATACAACACGAACAAACACTTTTACACTTTTTTCTTTTTGTTATAAATTGGCAGCCCAACTAGTGAGGCTTGAAAAAACGGAACAAGCCCGGCAACTACCAACAGATCAAAATGCCGCAACCTAAGGGAAAAAAGGTGAAGAAGAATGTGGAACCCGAGTTAAGTGTGGAAGACGGAGAGGCAGTACAAATGGAGGAAATAGAGTTAGAACCGCCCACACTAGAAATGGAAAGACCGGTACAAACGGCAGAGGAAATAGAGGAACAAACGGGAGAAGAACCCATGCAAATGGTAGAACAAACAGAGAAACCCGAACCAGAAAAAATAACAGGGAGAGTTGACGTGAATATACTAATGATGATGCTCCATGAAATGAAGGAGGATATGAACGAAAATACTAAAAAAAGTAATGAGCAAATGTTCCAAAGGATGGAAGAAAATATGAACAGAAATATAGAATCCCTGAATAAAAATTGACGGGAAGATAAGGAGGAGAATAATAAAAATATGGGGAAATTAGACAAAAACATAGAATCTTTAAGGAAGGATATAACCGAGAAAATAGATTACAATAGGAAAAAACTGGAGATATTTCAGGAGGAGAATAAAAAAATGTATAGAGTCCCTGAAAAAAGAAATTAGCATAAAGTACGAAACAGTAAACAAAAAGATCGATGATAATAAAATCGATAGTGACAGGAAGGTCGAAAACATGGAGAAACAATTGGAAAAATTACAGGAGGGAAATAATACCCGTTTCGAAAATATAGAGAGGAACAAACAGTAGAGACCAAACAAGATGTTAGAAATCTCAAAAACAAAGTAAGGCAGAACCAAGACGCCATCATGCAGGAGGTGGGAGAAGTCCAGAAAGACGTTAGCGAGAGGATGCAGAGAACATATGACATCGCTAACAGGCTGGACGAACAAATAAAAACTAACAAAAATAGCATACAGGAAATAGACCAGAGAGAGAAAAACCTGCAAGAAAGATTGGAGGCGCTGAGAGACGCACCTATATTAAATACTCATACGTGTCATGGTGAAAACAGGGAAGTAATCAACTTCCAAAACTATCGACGAAACCCAATGGAATTTTTAGAGAGAATGGAGGAGTTTATTGGGAGAAATAGAGAAACAAGGTGGGACAGGATAAGGGAGATGCTTGACGAGACGTTTAAAAACACTAGGGATAACTGGTGGATAGCGGTACGACCCGAAATCACGAATTTAGCTGAGTTTAAACGCCAGTTTAAGGAAAAGTATTGGTCGGAGACTGCACAAAACAGGGTAAGGATGGACATATTCTATGGCAAATACGACGCGTCAAATGGACAATCCCCGAAGTCTTATTTCCTAGGAAAGGTATGTTTGGCACGGAAGTTGATACCGCCAATCCCGGAGGAATGTTTGGTAAGGCAGTTAGCTGGACATTACAGCTATGGTATCAAAGATGCCCAATTATACCAACAGCTCAGTAAAATAGCCGATCTGGCCAAATTATTAGAAAATTGTGAATCCACTGGAAGGTTCCAGGATTACCAACCCCCAACGTAAGGTAGAATACAATAGCAACAATAACGGACCAAACCGGAATGGAGGTGGAAATGGTAACAACCTAAACACAAATAATCAGAACAATAATACCCCACCAAATGGCCGAAGTAATAACACTCAGGGTCCAAATAACCGCAACTATACGGGACCAAACAGAAGTAATTACCCCGAGAATAATTACGGTAGCAACTACCATCAGGGAAACAGTTATCGCGGAAATAACTATAGGGGAAATAATTACGATCAACGTAATAATTATTGTAACGGTGGCAACCAAGGAGGAGGCGATAGGAGAAATCAAGAATATAGGCCCCAGGTAAATTATATGATGGCCGATAATCGACGACCATATCCACCCAATTTACCAAGTTACGGGTATATGACTCAACAGACGCGAGGTAACCAGGGTGATACGGCGAATAACCATCATCAGTTTTTAGAGGGTAGGAGTAACGAACCACCCAGAAACGAAAATAACAACCAACAGGAGCCAAACGCTAACCAAAATAATAATGAGAAGGGTAACAGTCCACGAAAATCCGGGTTTTTCATTGCAGCATAATCAGGCAAGTAATGATGAAAGACCCCGAGCAGCTCAGGTAAACCATGTATTGGCAGAAACTAGCCAAGAACCAAATAATAACCCCAGAAATGAAAGTGAAATAGAGGAGGAATTCTGCTATGCAGAAAAGATATGGTCCAAACATGTGGTGAGATGGTAATGCCATGGATTAATCATCCAGAATAAATGTGGCATTTGAAGGAGTTAAACAACGAAAAGTCGGATATTGAGAAGAGAGGGAATTAACGAGGAATGGGAATGATAAATAATGACATAATATAAGGATCACACAACCAAAAGGAGTTGAAATAATCAAAGTAATTAACCCAAACTGACAAAATATAAACCCAAATATTATCAAACATAAAAACAATACTTACGAGGTAACTGACACGGTTAGTAACAAAGTAAAAGGTACGTATAACCAAACATCATTGAAAAAGTACCATGATTAAAAATCACAAGTCAAATACGCAATCAGTGAGCAAGTACCATGACCAAAAACCCAAGTCAAATACAGCATCATTGAGAAGGTACCTTGACTAAACATGTTAACGTGATTTTTCTAACTTACCCATAATTAGAAAGGAGGTAGAGATTATTAAATAAATATAAAAATAATTATACAAGTAAATATTATTAATAAATATTACGAGATGGACACATTCCACCATAGGCAAGATTTATTTCCAATAGCCATGTCAACGTATATTTACCAGCTTACCCGTACTTAGTAAAGGAGAAGAAAAAAAGGAGAAATACTGTCATATATTTTATACTAGATGGAAATGATAAATGAAAAAAAAAACAGTGTGGTACATAAGGAGGTAATGATGAATGAATATTGCTATTAACATTGAATGATTTTAAACGATAATTTTACCTGCGGAGAACGATATATTAATATAATTGTGAAATAATCAGAAGAGTTTAAGAAAGGGAATTTATGTGTAGGAGCCTATGATCTTTAAATATTATATTTTATTATTATTATTATTATTTGTTGCGAAGGTGCAATTATTATTTTCTGGACAGGGATGTGTTGCCTCTGATTTCAGTAGTTATAGATAGGGAAGGGCAGAGAATGTATGCCATAGCGAGCCACTCTGACTCCCAACCCTCTATGAAAGTTAGGGAATTGATAGGGAATTATATCAAAGATTAAATAATTAACATCAAGGTAAAAATGAAAGGAATAGGTGATACGACAAAGAACGAACTAGGAATATTGAGTTGGATTAATATATTAAAGGAGTAGTACAGGAATTTAATTATAAGATAAAAGAATGAAATATAAAGAAGCTAATAAAAGGTTAATATAGAGATGATAATTTCATCAAAACCAAAGATATTTTTTTCAAAAATTATCAATTTTAACAGTGAGGCATATGTAACGTCACAGAACGTTCCATAAAGGAAATCATTTACATAGCAATTTATCATAAGAGGAGAGTGAGGTGGACAGTATCGAACCCAAGTAGCCCTAAAAAATTTTATAATATTGTCTAATAATTATTACTACTAACATGAAAAAACGACCAGACTGTGACTAAGACACAAACCCCATATATATTATTAAAGTGAATAACAGTGAAAAAACCATAAGATACTATGAGAGAGACAAATAATATCAGGATCAATCAAAATGAAGTCATTAATTATTGAGTTTAGTAAATCTGAATAGAGTATAAAGAACTATTTATTGTGAATGAATGGACATGATCCATTATTATATTATGTAATGTAAATAAAATAAAGGAAATTATTTACGATACTACGTAACCCCAAATTGCGGTGAAATATTTTTTTTCCTATTCTTCTACACTATATAAACACGAGAAAAATAATTTTAAACAGCGGCCGAACCTATTCACGGAGAAAAAAAATTAAATAATTACTCCCATAAGCACACATGTAAAATGAATGACCGCCATGTTAACTCAGCAACGGCGCACGGATACACAGCGAATGACGAGTTATGACGTCATTGCGCGGAGTACTCGGCGCTGTACTTCCTAAGTTCACGCGGCAAATAACGCGTCGTTTTTTGCCGTCTTACGGGATAAATTATTTAATTTTTTTCTCCGTAAATAGGTTCGACCGCCGTTTAAAATTATTTTTCTCGTGTTTATATAGTATAGAAGAATAGGAAAAGAAATATTTCACAGCAATTTGAATATTTCACACACACACACACACACACACACACACACACACACACACACACACACACACACACACACACACACACACACACACACACACACACACACACACACACACACACACACACACACACACACACACACACACACAGCGACATGGAATCCATGCATATAATTATGAAAAGATTAAAACCTTACTTAGTGTGCCGGGGGATACAACTCCGCTGCGGCTCTGAAAAGGGCGTGCACGCGATGGCCGTCGTATAGCGGGTACCGGCGCTTGAACATGAATTCCGCCAGGTATCCAACGAAATGATCTTCTCTCAGCCCGAATCGTGGGATACCATGGCGGACTTCTCTCCATGCCCTCTTCACGGTGTTAGTATGAGCGCCGGTTGCGGGGTCCACGAAGTTTAGCTGGTGATTCACACGGTGGTGAATGAACCCCGCTTCTTCCAGGCAATCATATGATTTCCAGCAATCGCTCATGATAGTTGTGCCTGGAAGAATCCACTCCTCAATGATCTCGAGCAGAGTAGTGGAATCCCGGCGCTCCACCGGTACCATAAAACACTTTCCAGAACCGCGTTCCACCCCCCCGAACACCCACTGCCCTTTAATGAGCCTGCCCCGATTATACTTCCGGCGTCCAAATTTGGCCTCGTCGACTTCTACAGTCTTTCCAGGGCCCCCAGTTTGGCTGAGGAGCGCTGGGCGTCGAAAACAAATACCTCCCGACAAAAACTGTACCAGTCGACGATGAAGCGGGAGGTCACACCACAGTTCCACATGAGAAAGCGTTGGCGAGGCGGTTTGGTATGTAGGAAATGGCAGACCAGGTTGAAGTAGGTTGAGACAGGATGTCCTTTTTTTTTTTAGCTACCACTTCTCGCAAATTCTGACACCGAAATAATAATGTCTGTCTATTCAATTCAAGCAAGGAGCCACATGAAGGACAATTTATTGACCCTTTAATAACTTCGTGGGCTATTAAAAAGTCAATAACCTCGGATTCACTCATCCGAATGCATTCGTCTGGCTTCTTCTCGCAAGGAACAGCTGAGCAGGCCATTGTGTGGATAAAAATGTTAGGTATCACACCAAATTGACAATGTTACAGGTATAGTAAATAACCCTAAACAGAAATAATTAAACCTTAATTAATAACACATAAATAAAACACAAACACAAACTAAAGCACTAAAAATCACAAAAACATCCACGCACCAGACTACCTAACGCGGCAACAGTACACAATATTAATAATTAGAAATACCAATTAGAAATAAGAGATTACAAAATTTTAAACCCAGCCGTTGATTGTTGTCTAAGCACCAACCATAAGCCAGCATTACATCAGCCTTTGGTAAGTTTTGTCCGGATTTCAGCAATACAGCCCAATTTTCGCAAGAATTATCTTCGGGCCGCCCCTCCGAACCTAACCGGCAGGTACCGGGACAATGAACTATATCCCGTCCCGCGGCCCTTCGGGCCGCCCTTCCGAACCTAACCGGCAGGTATCGGCTCAACTCGCTTTTCAACCAACTCGCTTGTAAATGTTTGGAAAATGGTTCGCTTTAATTTTTGCAAGAATTATCTGGAACAATGAACTATATCCCGCGGCCCTTCGGGCCGCCTCTCCGAACCTAACCGGCAGGTATCGGCTCAACTCGCTTGTGAATGTTTGGAAAATGGTTCGCCTTAATTTTTGCAAGAATTATCTGGAACAATAAACTGTATCCCGCGGCCCTTCGGGCCGCCTCTCCGAACCTAACCGGCAGGCATCGGCTCAACTCGCTTGTAAATGTTTGGAAAATGGTTAGCCTTCATTTTTGCAAGAATTATCTGGAACAATAAACTATATCCCGCGGCCCTTTGGGCCGCCTCTCCGAACCTAACCGGCAGGTATCGGCTCAACTCGCTTTTCATCCAACTCGCTTGTAAATGTTTGGAAAATGGTTCGCATCCATTTTTGCAAGAATTATATACATCCCAAAGTCCAATTTGGAGTGACAGCTGATGTGCAAGCGGTGACGTCACGCGCCGTTGTACCGGTGTAAACATTACATCAAGACATTACGTAGTCTGAAAATGGCGTTCACCGGCTGTTGCAACCGTTCTTATGTGAGTAATTATTTAATTTTTTTTCTCCGTAAATAGGTTCGACCGCCGTTTGAAATTATTTTTTTCGTGTTTATATAGTATAGAAGAATAGGAAAAGAAATATTTCGCCGCAATTTGAATTAACGTAGTATCGTAAACAATTACCAAAATAAATGTGTTAAATGACTTAAATACATTATTAGAAAGAATCTAAGTTAAATTAAAAATTATATAATTGTTATGACAAAAAATATTAATGTGTTGGATTTGAGACCAAACACTCAGATTTCATGTAAAAATTAATTATTATCAAATTGAAATAAAAACTATATGTAATTGTCAATCAGACAAAAATGAACAATTTATCTTAGATAAAGAAAGCTGTCAAATGAATAAAGGTCAGTCAAAATAGACAAAAACAGTATTAACTAAAAACATGTGGTAGGCATATAATATTGTATGATTTATGGATTTAATGTTGCCAAAATGCAACCAAATTGCATTAGAAAGTTGAAATATAATATAAAGCGACTATACTAATATATTTGACTAACTTTGACATTGTAATAGTCGAGTTAGCAAAATATTTACCTATACCATGTATGGCTCGGGCCAATCAACCAGTACAAAAATAGTCATATCTGGCTAAATATTTACAAAATGTTGGCAAAAATAAAAGAGTATGGTACAATACTTCAGTATACCTTAAAAACGAACAAACTCAGTTGAAAATAAGATCAATTATGAAAGAATTTAACTTATAAGAGTGAGATTTGTCACACTTTGAAAAAGAACATCTCAGACCAACCAATATGATGCTATGTTATCCTGTAATAAAGATAATATGTGTAAAGAGTAACCAGGTATCACAAAAGACAGACAATATAATAAACTCTGAGTGTACACTAGTGAAATACTATATATGTTAAAGAAAGAGACTAATTATTGTGTCATAACATTGACAACAACATAGGCCATGGGCATGGGCCATGTAAAATTGAAATTATCTGTGTATTATATATGTTAAAATTTGTTTGTTTTGTTATAGGAAGATAGTAATATTATGTGTTCATGTTATGGAAGAAACATAATACTTTCACAACAATTTTTTGTTCTAAAAAAAATTGAATTTCAATTACAACAACCCAAGGTGAGAGTTGTATATTGTGTTACTTATTAGAGTTAATTTATGTAAAAACCAATCATAATTAGTATCACTAGATCCAGTTGAAAACAGAGAATCTAAATGTAATAATGGCATGCAAATTGTGAGTACTAATGTAAAACTGTTTGACAAATACCAGAGTAATTTTTGAAATATCCTTAGTGTGAAGAATAAGAAATTTGTTCTAAAAGCTTCGACGGAAATTAAATTTGTTCCATGACGTTCCATTTCTTAATTCTCGAACATTCTAGAAGGAATTTTTATACAAATATACCGGAAGTTCATGATCTCAATCAGCCTGAATTAGTATAAAAGAGAGACCAAATTCGACCCAAAAAACACTTGAAGCTTGAACTCCAGAACAGATGTATCACCCACGACACTGATCAATGCAACCAAGGCGAAACTGAAGGCGAGAAAATGACACAAGACACGAAGAAAGGCTTTTCCCGTACATTGACAAATAGACTGACTTAACCTCTACAAGAATCTACGCCAATGTGTTGCTGAAATAGAGCAGCAACACGGCAAATTTTAATAGAAATCACGCAGCCAGAACGTCAACGGCCCAGGAGGGACCAAAATTTTAAATAGAGAACCAATTCTGCTGTGTTCGCAAAGACAAACTGACTTGACAATAACTCCCTTAATGTAAACAAACAAACACCAAGCCTTTCTCTTGACTACATGGGAATCAGCGCTGTGGCGGCCAATTTGGGAATCAACGCGAAGCAACTGATTTGTAGCGGTGGGGTCTGAACGAAAATCTACTGCCAAACTGTTTCACAAAAAGTGCGGAAATTGTAAATGATCGCATTTTTGACTTAAAATAAATTCAGTGCACACGTGAAGAGACGAGATTGAAAAACTACCCGAGAGGAGTGTCCAGTGCGAGATTAATTAACCATTGGAACGTGAGTTACCAAAATGAAAGTCATTTTTTTTACCTGGTTACATTTGTCACACAGTTGTACTACACATGCCACACACACCTTCAAATCACTTAATTTTTCTTGTAAAGCATCTTATTGATATGTCTTGGTAGTTCAAAGGAGTCACGTCCTGAGAGTAAAGATTTTTTTTCACGTATTAAACTCATGCTTTTCAACTGAGTAAAAAAATTGAAAATACTAGCCGATACTTGATTGGATAAATAAAATTGTCAATAATAATAATAATAACTTATGAATTTTTTCTTTTGTAACTCTGAAATTTTATAATTTTTTCATGAATGTTAGTCCTTCAGACGATTTGTTTTTGAAGAATCATTAAACTTACCTTATTTTTTCAAACTAAACTGACTTGTTTACATTTTTTCATAGAAGTAAGATTTAAAAATTTTTTTAATTTTTTTAATAATCACATTTCTTTCTTGGAACAAACGATTCCAAGTGGCGCCCACAAAAAAAACATAGTATTAAGTTGTGTTACAGGACTACATCACCGCAGAGGATCCAGTCATCGGTAAGTAACAAAAAGTGTGCGGAGGTAACGCCCGACAGCATACAACACGAACAAACACTTTTACACTTTTTCTTTTTGTTATAAATTGGCAGCCCAACTAGTGAGGCTTGAAAAAACGGAACAAGCCCGGCAACTACCAACAGATCAAAATGCCGCAACCTAAGGGAAAAAAAGTGAAGAAGAATGTGGAATCCGAGTGAAGTGTGGAAGACGGAGAGGCAGTACAAATGGAGGAAATAGAGTTAGAACCGCCCACACTAGAAATGGAAAGACCGGTACAAACGGCAGAGGAAATAGAGGAACAAACGGGAGAAGAACCCATGCAAATGGTAGAACAAACAGAGAAACCCGAACCAAAAAAAATAACAGGGAGTGTTGACGTGAATATACTAATGATGATGCTCCATGAAATGAAGGAGGATATGAACGAAAATACTAAAAAAAGTAATGAGCAAATATTCCAAAGGATGGAAGAAAATATGAACACAAATATAGAATCCCTGAATAAAAATAGACGGGAAGATAAGGAGGAGAATAATAAAAATATGGGGAAATTAGACAAAAACATAGAATCTTTAAGGAAGGATATAACCGAGAAAATAGATGACAATGGGAAAAAACTGGAGATATTTCAGGAGGAGAATAAAAAATGTATTGAGTCCCTGAAAAAAGAAATTAGCATAAAGTACGAAACAGTAAACAAAAAGATCGATGATAATAAAATCGATAGTGACAGGAAGGTCAAAAACATGGAGAAACAATTGGAAAAATTACAGGAGGGAAATAATACCCATTTCGAAAATATAGAGGAACAAACAGTAGAGACCAAACAAGATGTTAGAAATCTCGAAAACAAAGTAAGGCAGAACCAAGACGCCATCATGCAGGAGGTGGGAGAAGTCCAGAAAGACGTTAGCGAGAGGATGCAGAGAACATATGACATCGCTAACAGGCTGGACAAACAAATAAAAACTAACAAAAATAGCATACAGGAAATAGACCAGAGAGAGAAAAACCTGCAAGAAAGATTGGAGGCGCTGAGAGACGCACCTATATTAAATACTCATACGTGTCATGGTGAAAACAGGGAAGTAATCAACTTCCAAAACTATCGACGAAACCCAATGGAATTTTTAGAGAGAATGGAGGAGTTTATTGGGAGAAATAGAGAAACAAGGTGGGACAGGATAAGGGAGATGCTTGACGAGACGTTTAAAAACACTAGGGATAACTGGTGGATAGCGGTACGACCCGAAATCACGAATTTAGCTGAGTTTAAACGCCAGTTTAAGGAAAAGTATTGGTTGGAGACTGCACAAAACAGGGTAAGGATGGACATATTCTATGGCAAATACGACGCGTCAAATGGACAATCCCCGACGTCTTATTTCCTAGGAAAGGTGTGTTTGGCACGGAAGTTGATACCGCCAATCCCGGAGGAATGTTTGGTAAGGCAGTTAGCTGGACATTACAGCTATGGTATCAAAGATGCCCAATTATACCAACAGCTCAGTAAAATAGCCGATCTGGCCAAATTATTAGAAAATTGTGAATCCACTGGAAGGTTCCAGGATTACCAACCCCCCAATCGTAAGGTAGAATACAATAGCAACAATAACGGACCAAACCGGAATGGAGGTGGAAACGGTAACAACCTAAACACAAATAATCAGAACAATAATACCCCACCAAATGGCAGAAGTAATAACACTCAGGGTCCAAATAACCGCAACTATACGGGACAAACAGAAGTAATTACCCCGAGAATAATTACGGTAGCAACTACCATCAGGGAAACAGTTATCGCGGAAATAACTATAGGGGAAATAATTACGATCAACGTAATAATTATTGTAACGGTGGCAACCAAGGAGGAGGCGATAGGAGAAATCAAGAATATAGGCCCCAGGTAAATTATATGATGGCCGATAATCGACGACCATATCCACCCAATTTACCAAGTTACGGGTATATGACTCAACAGACGCGAGGTAACCAGGGTGATACGGCGAATAACCGTCATCAGTTTTTAGAGGGTAGGAGTAACGAACCACCCAGAAACGAAAATAACAACCAACAGGAGCCAAACGCTAACCAAAATAATAATGAGAAGGGTAACAGTCCACGAAAATCCGGGTTTTTCATTGCAGCATAATCAGGCAAGTAATGACGAAAGACCCCGAGCAGCTCAGGTAAACCATGTATTGGCAGAAACTAGCCAAGAACCAAATAATAACCCCAGAAATGAAAGTGAAATAGAGGAGGAATTCCGCTATGCAGAAAAGATATGGTCCAAACATGTGGTGAGATGGTAATGCTATGGATTAATCATCCAGAATAAATGTGGCATTTGAAGGAGTTAAACAACGAAAAGTCGGATATTGAGAAGAGAGGGAATTAACGAGGAATGGGAATGATAAATAATGACATAATATAAGGATCACACAACCAAAAGGAGTTGAAATATTCAAAGTAATTAACCCAAACTGACAAAATATAAACCCAAATATTATCAAACATAAAAACAATACTTACGAGGTAACTGACACGGTTAGTAACAAAGTAAAAGGTACGTATAACCAAACATCATTGAAAAAGTACCATGATTAAAAATCACAAGTCAAATACGCAATCAGTGAGCAAGTACCATGACCAAAAACCCAAGTCAAATACAGCATCATTGAGAAGGTACCTTGACTAAACATGTTAACGTGATTTTTCTAACTTACCCATAATTAGAAAGGAGGTAGAGATTATTAAATAAATATAAAAATAATTATACAAGTAAATATTATTAATAAATATTACGAGATGGACACATTCCACCATAGCCAAGATTTATTTCCAATAGCCATGTCAACGTATATTTACCAGCTTACCCGTACTTAGTAAAGGAGAAGAAAAAAAGGAGAAATACTGTCATATATTTTATACTAGATGGAAATGATAAATGAAAAAAAAGGAAAACAGTGTGGTTCATAAGGAGGTAATGATGAATGAATATAGCTATTAACATTGAATGATTTTAAACGATAATTTTACCTGCGGAGAACGATATATTAATATAATTGTGAAATAATCAGAAGAGTTTAAGAAAGGGAATTTATGTGTAGGAGCCTATGATCTTTGAATATTATATTTTATTATTATTATTATTATTTGTTGCAAAGGTGCAATTATTATTTTCTGGACAGGGATGTGTTGCCTCTGATTTCAGTAGTTATAGATAGGGAAGGGCAGAGAATGTATGCCATAGCGAGCCACTCTGACTCCCAACCCTCTATGAAAGTTAGGGAATTGATAGGGAATTATATCAAAGATTAAATAATTAACATCAAGGTAAAAATGAAAGGAATAGGTGATACGACAAAGAACGAACTAGGAATATTGAGTTGGATTAATATATTAAAGGAGTAGTACAGGAATTTAATTATAAGATAAAAGAATGAAATATAAAGAAGCTAATAAAAGGTTAATATAGAGATGATAATTTCATCAAAACCAAAGATATGTTTTTCAAAAATTATCAATTTTAACAGTGAGGCATATGTAACGTCACAGAACCTTCCATAAAGGAAATCATTTACATAGCAATTTATCATAAGAGGAGAGTGAGGTGGACAGTATCGAACCCAAGTAGCCCTAAAAATTTTTATAATATTGTCTAATAATTATTACTACTAACATGAAAAAACGACCAGACTGTGACTAAGACACAAACCCCATATATATTATTAAAGTGAATAACAGTGAAAAAACCATAAGATACTATGGGAGAGACAAATAATATCAGGATCAACCAAAATGAAGTCATTAATTATTGAGTTTAGTAAATCTGAATAGAGTATAAAGAACTATTTATTGTGAATGAATGGACATGATCCATTATTATATTATGTAATGTAACTAAATAAATGTGTTAAATGACTTAAATACATTATTAGAAAGAATCTAAGTTAAATTAAAAATTATATAATTGTTATGACAAAAAATATTAATGTGTTGGATTTGAGACCAAACACTCAGATTTCATGTAAAAATTAATTATTATCAAATTGAAATAAAAACTATATGTAATTGTCAATCAGACAAAAATGAACAATTTATCTTAGATAAAGAAAGCTGTCAAATGAATAAAGGTCAGTCAAAATAGACAAAAACAGTATTAACTAAAAACATGTGGTAGGCATATAATATTGTATGATTTATGGATTTAATGTTGCCAAAATGCAACCAAATTGCATTAGAAAGTTGAAATATAATATAAAGCGACTATACTAATATATTTGACTAACTTTGACATTGTAATAGTCGAGTTAGCAAAATATTTACCTATACCATGTATGGCTCGGGCCAATCAACCAGTACAAAAATAGTCATATCTGGCTAAATATTTACAAAATGTTGGCAAAAATAAAAGAGAATGGTACAATACTTCAGTATACCTTAAAAACGAACAAACTCAGTTGAAAATAAGATCAATTATGAAAGAATTTAACTTATAAGAGTGAGATTTGTCACACTTTGAAAAAGAACATCTCAGACCAACCAATATGATGCTATGTTATCCTGTAATAAAGATAATATGTGTAAAGAGTAACCAGGTATCACAAAAGACAGACAATATAATAAACTCTGAGTGTACACTAGTAAAATACTATATATGTTAAAGAAAGAGACTAATTATTGTGTCATAACATTGACAACAACATAGGCCATGGGCATGGGCCATGTAAAATTGAAATTATCTGTGTATTATATATGTTAAAATTTGTTTGTTTTGTTATAGGAAGATAGTAATATTATGTGTTCATGTTATGGAAGAAACATAATACTTTCACAACAATTTTTTGTTCTAAAAAAAATTGAATTTCAATTACAACAACCCAAGGTGAGAGTTGTATATTGTGTTACTTATTAGAGTTAATTTATGTAAAAACCAATCATAATTAGTATCACTAGATCCAGTTGAAAACAGAGAATCTAAATGTAATAATGGCATGCAAATTGTGAGTACTAATGTAAAACTGTTTGACAAATACCAGAGTAATTTTTGAAATATCCTTAGTGTGAAGAATAAGAAATTTGTTCTAAAAGCTTCGACGGAAATTAAATTTGTTCCATGACGTTCCATTTCTTAATTCTCGAACATTCTAGAAGGAATTTTTATACAAATATACCGGAAGTTCATGATCTCAATCAGCCTGAATTAGTACAAAAGAGAGACCAAATTCGACCCAAAAAACACTTGAAGCTTGAACTCCAGAACAGATGCATCACCCATGACACTGATCAACGCAACCAAGGTGAAACCGAAGGCGAGAAAACGACACAAGACACGAAGAAAGGCTTTTCCCGTACATTGACAAACAGACTGACTTAACCTCTACAAGAATCTACGCCAATGTGTTGCTGAAATAGAGCAGCAACACGGCAAATTTTAATAGAAATCACGCAGCCAGAACGTCAACGGCCCAGGAGGGACCAAAACTTTAAATAGAGAACCAATTCTGCTGTGTTCGCGTAGACAAACTGACTTGACAATAACTCCCTTAACGTAAACAAACAAACACAAAGCTTTTCTCTCGACTACATGGGAATCAGCGCTGTGGCGGCCAATTTGGGAATCAACAGCTGATTTGTAGCGGCGGGGTTTGAACGAAAATCTACTGCCAAACTGTTTCACAAAAAGTGCGGAAATTGTAAATGATCGCATTTTTGACTTAAAATAAATTCAGTGCACACGTGAAGAGGCGAGATTGAAAAACTACCCGAGAGGAGTGTCCAGTGCGAGATTAATTGGAACGTGAGTTACCAAAATTAAAGTCATTTTTTACCTGGTTACATTTGTCATACAGTTGTACTACACATGCCACACACACCTTCAAATCACTTAATTTTTCTTGTAAGGCATCTTATTGATATGTCTTGGTAGTTCACAGGAGTCACGTCCTGAGAGTAAAGATTTTTTCACATATTAAACTCATGCTTTTCAACTGAGTAAAAAATTGAAAATACTAGCCGATACTTGATTGGATAAATAAAATTGTCAATAATAATAATAATAACTTATGAATTTTTTCTTTTGTAACTCGGCAATTTTATAATTTTTTCATGAATGTTAGTCCTTCAGACGATTTGTTTTTGAAGAATCATTAAACTTACCTTATTTTTTCAAACTAAACTGACTTGTTTATATTTTTTCATAGAAGTAAGATTTAAAAATTTTAATTTTTTTTTAATAATCACATTTCTTTCTTGGAACAAACGATTCCAAGTGGCGCCCACAAAAAACATAGTATTAAGTTGTGTTACAGGACTACATCACCGCAGAGGATCCAGTCATCGGTAAGTAACAAAAAGTGCGCGGAGGTAACGCCCGACAGCATACAACACGAACAATCACTTTTACACTTTTTTCTTTTTGTTATAACGTATCAAATTATCCCCTCCCCCTTCAACTATAATTTCATTTATAGAAAATTACCCCCACCCCGTTCAACTAGCCTCTTCATTTATAGCTATTGCATCTACGTTTCTACAGTGGATTATTAAGATCTTCTTATCAGGATACTTTATTTATCAAAATTAAGTACTTTACTCTTGTTACAACAAAAAATGTTTCAGGTAAACTGGCCTTTCCCCGTAACCGATCTTCACTCAAATCAGCAGGCCTTGAGTTCTCTACAATTCAGGGATGCTTGCAAAACATTATTTGATTCTGTTTGAATGGGCGGCAGTTATCGTTCGTCATAGAAACAATTACTCTTGTTAAAACATTTAAAGTGGCAGGTAAACTACCCCTTTCTCTTAACCGATCTTCACCAAAATCAATAGACCTTCAGTCCTCTACAATGCAGGGAGGCATGCAAACAAATATTTGATTCTGTTTGAACGTGCGGCAGTTATCGTTCGTCATAAAAACAATTACTCTTTTTGAAACATGAAAAGTAGCAGGTAAACTATCCCTTTCCCTTAACCAATATTCACTAAAATCAACAGGCCTTCAGATCTTTACAATTCAGGAAAATATGCAAAAAATTATTTGATTCTGTTTGAATTTACGGCATTTATCATTCGCCATAAAAAAATTACCCTTGTTAAAACATAAAATGTTGCAGGTAAACTACCCCTTTCCCTTAACCGATCTTCAACAAAATCAACAGTCCTTGAGTTCTCTATAATTAAAAAAGGTATGCAAAAATGTAGTTGATTCTGTTTGAATTTACGGCATTTATCGTTCGTCATAGAAAAAATTACCCTTGTCAAAACATAAAATGTTGCCGGTAAACTACCCCGTTCCCTTAACCGATCTTCACCAACACCAACAGGTCTTGAGAACTCTACAATTCAGGGCTGTATGCAAAACATTACTTGATTCTGTTTGAATTTGCAGCTGTTATCGTTTGCCATATAAAAAAGTAAATATCGGTATGGAGATCCATACATGACTTCCATGTTCTAAGATTTATATTTAAAATCATATTCGAATTCAAATATTTCTATAGAAACTACTTCTTTCTACTTATTGCTTCAGCCTTAACCACAGTACTGTGGTCACTAACGTATACCATCTCACTTGCATCTTTTTGCACTTGATTTTTACTGATGATGGCAGTCGATGGCATTGCCGAAACGTCTGGTTTTGCAGAAAACATTGGACTACGGCTTAACAGCTCGGGAAGGAATTTTAACAAAGAACTACTTCTTTGTTGCCGATAATGTAGTACACATACAAAATTCTCCCCTCCCCCTTTAACTATAATTTTCATTTATAGAAAATTACCCCCACCCCGTTCACCTAACCTCTTCATTTATAGATATTTCATCTACGTTTCTACAGTGGATTATTATGAGCTTCTTATCGAGATACTTTATTTAACAAAATTAAATACTTTACTCTTGTTAAAACATAAACGTTGCAGGTAAACTACCTGTTTCTCTAAACCGATCTTCACAAAAATCAATAAACCTTCAGTCCTCTACAATGCAGGGATGCATGCAAAAAAATATTTGAATCTGTTTCAATTTGCGGCAGTTATCGTTCGTCATGAAAACATTTCTCTTGTTACAACATAACATGTTCCAGGTAAACTACTCCTTTCCCTTTACCGATCTTCACCAAAATCAACAGGCCTTGAGCTCTCTACAATATAGGAAGGTATGCAAAAAAATATTTGTTTTTTTTTTTAAATTTACGACAGTTATCGTTCGTCATAGAAAAAATTACCCTTGTTAAAACATAAAATGTTGCAGGTAAACTACACCTTTCTCTAAACCGATCTTCACCAAAATCAAAAAACCTTCAGTCCTCTACAATTCAGGGCTGTATGCAAAACATTATTTGATTCTGTTTGAATTTGCGGCTGTTATCGTTTGCCATAGAAAAAATATTATCCTTGATAAAAAAATGTTGCTGGTAAACTACCCCTTTCCCTTAACCGTTCTTCACCAAAAACAATATGTCTTGAGTACTCTACAACTCAGGGCTGTATGCAAAAAATTATTTGATTCTGTTTGAATTTGCGTGTCTTATCGTTTGCCATAATAAATACCCTTGTTAAAATATAGAAAACATTGCAGGTAAACTACTCCTTTCCCTTAACCGATCTTCAACAAAATCAACACACCTTGAGTTCGGTATAATTAAAAAAGGTATGGAAAAGACTAGTTGATTCTGTTTGAATTTGCGGCTGTTATCGTTTGCCATAGGAAAAAAGTACCCTTGATAAAAACAAATGTTGCCGGTAAACTACCCCTTTCCCTTAACCTATCTTCACCAAAAACAATAGGTCTTGTGTACTCTACAAATCAATGCTGTATGCAAAAAATTATTTGATTTTGTTTGAATTTGCGACTCTTATCGTTTACCATAGAAAATACCCTTTTAAATCACAAAACGTTGCAGGTAAACTACCCCTTTCCATTAACCGATCTTCACCAAAAACAATATGTCTTGAGTACTCTACAAATCAGGGCTGTATGCAGAAAATTGTTCGATTCTGTTTGAATTTGCGGCTGTTATCGTTTGCCATAGAAAAAAATGACTCTTGATAAGAAAAACGTTGCAGGTAAACTACCCCTTCCCGTTAACCGATCTTCACCAAAAACATCAGATCTTGAGTACTCTACAAATCAGACCTGTATGCAAAAAGTTATTTGATTTTGTTTGAATTTGCGACTCTTATCGTTTGCCATAGAAAATACCCTTTTAAATCATAAAACGTTGCAGGTTAAAGTAGCCCTTTCCATTAACCGATCTTAACCAAAAACAATAGGTCTTGAGTACTCTACAAATCAGGGCTGTATGCAAAAAATTGTTTGATTCTGTTTGAATTTGCGGCTTTTATCGTTTGCCATAGAAAGTACCCTTTTAAAACCTAAAACGTTGCAGGTAAACTACCCCTTTCCTACAGCCGATCTTCACCAAAAACAATAGGTCATGAGAACTCTACAAATCAGTGCTGTATGCAAAAAATTATTTGATTCTGTTTACATTTGCGGCTTTTATCGTTTGCCATAGAAAAAATACCCTTGTTAAAATATAAAATGATGCAGGTAACCTACCCCTTCCCCTTAACCGATCTTCACCAACACCAACAGGTATTTAGAACTCTACAATACAGGGCTGTATGCAAAACATCATTTGATTCTGTTTGAATTTGCGACTGTTATCGTTTACCATAGAAAAAATATCGGTATGGGGAATCATACATGACTTCCATATTCTAAGACTTATAATCTGAAATATGCTTGCCTGCCAAGCACGATATATTTTGTAATATATACATAATTTACATTAAAATGAAAAAATTATAATTTTATTGCCTGGCAACAAAATTATTTTATTTTTAACAATTACCATTGTTTGAAAAAGTTTAAATGAATTTTCAAGTACTTTACTCTTGTTAAAACGTAAAATGTTGCAGGTAAACTACCCCTTCCCATTAACCGATCTTCACCAAAATCTAATGGACTTGAGTCCTCTACAATTCACTTACGTATGCAAAAAATTATTTGATTCTGTTTCAATTTGCGGCAGTTATCGTTTGCCATAGAAAATACGCTTTATAACAAACGTTGCAGGTAAACTACCCCTTCCCCTCAACCGATCTTCACCAAAAACAATAGGTCTTGAGTACTCTACAAAGCAGGGCTGTATGCACAAAATTATTTGATTATGTTTGAATTTGCGGCTGTTATCGTTTGCCATAGAAAATAACCTTGTTAAAAAAATGTTGTAGGTAAACTACCCCTTTCCCTTAACCGATCTTAACCAAAAACAGTACGTCTTGAGTACTCTACAAACCAGGGCTGTATGCAGAAATTATTTGATTATGTTTGAATTTGCGGCTGTTATCGTTTGCCATAGAAAATAACCTTGTTAAAAAAACGTTGTAGGTAAACTACCCCTTTCCCTTAACCGATCTTAACCAAAAACAATAGGACTTGAGAACTCTACAATTTAGGGCTGTATGCAAATAATCTTTTGATTCTGTTTGAATTTGCGGCTGTTATCGTTTGCCATAGGAAATACCCTTGTTAAAACATAAAACGTTACAGGTAAACTACCCCTTCCCCTTAACCGATCGTCACCAAAAACAATAGGTCTTGAGAACTCTACAATTCAGGGCTGTATGCGAAACATTATTTGATTCTGTTTGAATTTGCGGCTGTTATCGTTTGGCAAAAAAAAAAAATTTCCCTTGAAAAAAAAAACCGTTGCAGGTAAACTACCCCTTTCCCTCAACCGATCTTCACCAAAAACAATAGGTTGTGAGTACTCTACAAATCAGGGCTGTATGCAAAAAGTTATTTGATTCTGTTTGAATTTGCGGCAGTTATCGTTTGCCATAGAAAAAAAATACCCTTGTTAAAAAAACGTTGCAGGTAAACTACCCCTTTCCCTCAACCGATCTTCACCAAAAACAACAGGTCTTGAGAACTCTACAATTTAGGGCTGTATGCAAATAATCTTTTGATTCTGTTTGAATTTGCGGCTGTTATCGTTTGCCATAAGAAATACCCTTGTTAAAACATAAAACGTTACAGGTAAACTACCCCTTTACCTTAACCGATCTTCACCAAAATCAAAAGATCTTGAGAACTCTACAATTCAGGGCTGTATGCGAAACATTATTTGATTCTGTTTGAATTTGCGGCTGTTATCGTTTGCCAAACAAACAAAATTACCCTTGCTAAAAAAAAAACCGTTGCAGGTAAACTACCCCTTTCCCTCAACCGATCTTCACCAAAAACAATAGTTCGCGAGCACTCTGCAAATCAGGGGTGTATGCAAAAAATTATTTGATTCTGTTTGAATTTGCGGCAGTTATCGTTTGCCATAGAAAAAAATCTACAGACACACACACAGACAGACAGACAGACAGACAGACAGACAGACAGACAGACAGACAGACAGACACACACACAGACACTTTTCGGAAAACGACTTTTTTTCATGTTTTGAGTGTAGTAGAATCAGAATCTGCAATAATCTCGAACACGATTTTTTTTGCCATCACCATACTTCCATTCCTTAAGGAATATGGAAGTAAAATTACCCTTGATAAGAAAACCGTTGCCAGTAAACTACCCCTTTCCCTTAACCGATCTTCACCAAAAATGATACGTCTTGAGAACTCTACAATTCAGGGCTGTATGCAAAATATTATATGATTCTGTTTGAATTTGCGGCTGTTATCGTTTGCCATACAAAATACCCTTGATAAAACAAAAAACGTGGCTGGTAAACTACCCCTTTCCCTTAACCGATCTGCACCAAAAACAATATGTCTTTAGTACTCAACAAGTCAGGCCTGTATGCAAAAACGTATTTGATTCTGTTTAAGTTTGCGACTCTTATCTTTTGCCATAGAAAATACCCTTGTTAAAACATAAAATGTTGAAGGTAAACTACCCCTTTCCCTTAACCGATCTTTACCAAAATCAACAGATCTTGAGAACTCTCCAATTCAGGGCTGTATGCGAAACATTAATTGATTCTGTTTGAATTTGCGGCTGTTATCGTTTGCCAAACAAACAAAATTACCCTTGATAAAAAAAAACCGTTGCAGGTAAACTACCCCTTTTCCTCAACCGATCTTCATCAAAAACAATAGGTCGTGAGTACTCCACAAATCAGGGCTGTATGCAAAAAATTATTTGATTCTGTTAGAATTTGCGGCTGTTATCGTTTGCCATAGAAAAAAAATCTATAGACACACAGACACTTTTCGAAAAAAAACTTTTTTTCATGTTTTGAGTGTAGTACAATCAGAATCTGCGATAATCTCGAACACGATTTTTTTTGCCATCACCATACTTCCATTTCCTTAAGGAACATGGAAGTAAAAATTACCCTTGAAAATGACTTTTTTTCATGTTTTGAGTGTAGTACAATCAGAATTTGCAATAATCTCGAACACTATTTTTTTGCCATCACCATACTTCCATTTCCTTAAGGAACATGGAAGTAAAAATTACCCTTGATAAAAAAAAAGTTGTAGGTAAACTACCCCTTTCGTTTAACTGATCTTCATAAAAAACAATAGGTCTTGAGTACTCTACAAATCAGGGCTGTATGCAAAAAATTATTTGATTCTGTTTGAATTTGTGGCTATCGTTTGCCATAGAAAAAAATCTACAGACACATAGACAGACAGAAAATTGTTTGAAAAATGACTTTTTTCATGTTTTGAGGGTAGTATAATCAGAATCTGCAATAATCTCGACCACGATTTTTTTTGCCATCACCATACTTCCATTTGCTTATGGAACATGGAAGTAAAATCAACTTTCTGATGATTTTGTTCAACCAATTCCTATGAAACCTAGGTTGGTAGAAAATATGTAACACCTGAATTTTGATATGTTAGTTTTAATGTTAGCTGGATTGAAAAGTTAATTTCCATTTTTTTGTCTTAAGCCGTAGTGAAGGACTGGTATTCAGCTAGTACAATATTACGTGTATGTGTGTTCACATGGTCGTCTGCTGCTTTTATATCGACCATGTTCTGTTTACAAACACAAATGACACGTTTTTCTTGCTAAACACCCATGACTGGGCTGCACTAATCTAATTACACACTGCTAATCAGATGCAAAGAGTGTCATCGCTTGAGTCTCTGAAGTCTGTGAAAACAAAAAAAAAAACAGTTTAGGCACTAATGTGGGCTCTATGACTTTGCTAAAAATGACTCATGTTTTAGCAAAAATATTCCGTTTATTTACAGACAGTAGAATCAAGTATATTTGTCATGCCATAGTATAGTTATACTATTTAAAAGTTACTGGATAATTTTACAGTACTGTGTAAAAGCATGTGTTATACTTAGGAGAATGAAATGAACGACGAACACGACTTCCAGCCGCTGAAGAGTTAACTGAGGGACAACCAAGTTTACAACAGCTCACCATTTAACCACCTTACTCATCTTTATATGAAGTAATATTTCTCTGCTTTCGTTTGTGCCCTATGGTGTGACTACTTTTCCAATCAAAACTGCTCAGAGCTCATGATGTTTCACCCAGAGCATTGTGTTGTGAAAGTTTGGATTGAATCAATCATAAAGTCTTCTCAGTCCCCCCTCCCCGAAGAAACCAATAATAAAAAGTTAATGTTTGAACTCCATTAAGTAGTGCTCAAGTTTCCAAAGTTTTAATATTATGATGCCTGTAATCAAAACATCAGAGCAGGTTTTAGTGTGTATGAGGGTACACCGTGGAGAAAAATCTGGGAATCTACAGTGTACGTTTCACGGAACAAACACGCGGAAAAGAAGGAGCGGTGCGAAGTCTCTCATAGACCCTGAGCATCTTGCAGAGGGTTCATTCCCTAAAGACGAAAAGTCTGTGTCTGTAGAATGCTCTAGCCAGCATTCTACAGGAAGCAAATCGCTGTCCACCTTTTCGTCTTGCACGTGTTGTATTGGTGTGGGTTTCGCCACTTTCCATTTAAAAAGCAAGCAAACGTAAAAAAATAAACATGAGTGAGGCCAGAAATAATGCGGATTGTGTGCGTGTCCTGCCTGCCTTTTTGTTGCAGTAATCACAATAATAAAACTTTGGAAACGTAAACATTACATAATTGAGATATGCTTGCCTGCCAGAAATGATATATTTTCACTCATGATTTAAATTAAAATGAAAAAAATTAAAATTTTATTGCCTACAAACAAAATTATTTTATTTTTAACAATTACCATTGTTTGAAAAAGTTTAAATGAATTTTTAAGTACTTTACTCTTGTTAAAACGTAAAATGTTGCAGGTAAACTACCTGTTTCTCTAAACCGATCTTCACAAAAATCAATAAACCTTCAGTCCTCTACAATGCAGGGATGCATGCAAAAAAATATTTGAATCTGTTTCAATTTGCGGCAGTTATCGTTCGTCATGAAAACATTTCTCTTGTTACAACATAACATGTTCCAGGTAAACTACTCCTTTCCCTTTACCGATCTTCACCAAAATCAACAGGCCTTGAGCTCTCTACAATATAGGAAGGTATGCAAAAAAATATTTGTTTTTTTTTAAATTTACGACAGTTATCGTTCGTCATAGAAAAAATTACCCTTGTTAAAACATAAAATGTTGCAGGTAAACTACACCTTTCTCTAAACCGATCTTCACCAAAATCAAAAAACCTTCAGTCCTCTACAACTCAGGGCTGTATGCAAAAAATTATTTGATTCTGTTTGAATTTGCGTGTCTTATCGTTTGCCATAATAAATACCCTTGTTAAAATATAGAAAACATTGCAGGTAAACTACTCCTTTCCCTTAACCGATCTTCAACAAAATCAACACACCTTGAGTTCGGTATAATGAAAAAAGGTATGGAAAAGACTAGTTGATTCTGTTTGAATTTGCGACTCTTATCGTTTGCCATAGAAAATACCCTTTTAAATCATAAAACGTTGCAGGTTAAAGTAGCCCTTTCCATTAACCGATCTTAACCAAAAACAATAGGTCTTGAGTACTCTACAAATCAATGCTGTATGCAAAAAATTATTTGATTTTGTTTGAATTTGCGACTCTTATCGTTTACCATAGAAAATACCCTTTTAAATCACAAAACGTTGCAGGTAAACTACCCCTTTCCATTAACCGATCTTCACCAAAAACAATATGTCTTGAGTACTCTACAAATCAGGGCTGTATGCAGAAAATTGTTCGATTCTGTTTGAATTTGCGGCTGTTATCGTTTGCCATAGAAAAAAATTACTCTTGATAAGAAAAACGTTGCAGGAAAACTACCCCTTCCCGTTAACCGATCTTCACCAAAAACATCAGATCTTGAGTACTCTACAAATCAGACCTGTATGCAAAAAATTATTTGATTTTGTTTGAATTTGCGACTCTTATCGTTTGCCATAGAAAATACCCTTTTAAATCATAAAACGTTGCAGGTTAAAGTAGCCCTTTCCATTAACCGATCTTAACCAAAACAATAGGTCTTGAGTACTCTACAAATCAGGGCTGTATGCAAAAAATTGTTTGATTCTGTTTGAATTTGCGGCTTTTATCGTTTGCCATAGAAAGTACCCTTTTAAAACCTAAAACGTTGCAGGTAAACTACCCCTTTCCTACAGCCGATCTTCACTAAAAACAATAGGTCATGAGAACTCTACAAATCAGTGCTGTATGCAAAAAATTATTTGATTCTGTTTACATTTGCGGCTTTTATCGTTTGCCATAGAAAATACCCTTGTTAAAATATAAAATGATGCAGGTAACCTACCCCTTCCCCTTAACCGATCTTCACCAACACCAACAGGTATTTAGAACTCTACAATACAGGGCTGTATGCAAAACATCATTTGATTCTGTTTGAATTTGCGACTGTTATCGTTTACCATAGAAAAAAATTACCCTTGATAAGAAAACCGTTGCCAGTAAACTACCCCTTTCCCTTAACCGATCTTCACCAAAAATGATACGTCTTGAGAACTCTACAATTCAGGGCTGTATGCAAAATATTATATGATTCTGTTTGAATTTGCGGCTGTTATCGTTTGCCATACAAAATACCCTTGATAAAACAAAAAACGTGGCTGGTAAACTACCCCTTTCCCTTAACCGATCTTCACCAAAAACAATATGTCTTTAGTACTCAACAAGTCAGGCCTGTATGCAAAAACGTATTTGATTCTGTTTAAGTTTGCGACTCTTATCTTTTGCCATAGAAAATACCCTTGTTAAAACAAAATGTTGAAGGTAAACTACCCCTTTCCCTTAACCGATCTTTACCAAAATCAACAGATCTTGAGAACTCTCCAATTCAGGGCTGTATGCGAAACATTAATTGATTCTGTTTGAATTTGCGGCTGTTATCGTTTGCCAAACAAACAAAATTACCCTTGATAAAAAAAAACCGTTGCAGGTAAACTACCCCTTTCCCTCAACCGATCTTCATCAAAAACAATAGGTCGTGAGTACTCCACAAATCAGGGCTGTATGCAAAAAATTATTTGATTCTGTTAGAATTTGCGGCTGTTATCGTTTGCCATATGAAAAAAATCTATAGACACACAGACACTTTTCGAAAAAAAACTTTTTTTCATGTTTTGAGTGTAGTACAATCAGAATCTGCGATAATCTCGAACACGATTTTTTTTGCCATCACCATACTTCCATTTCCTTAAGGAACATGGAAGTAAAAATTACCCTTGAAAATGACTTTTTTTCATGTTTTGAGTGTAGTACAATCAGAATTTGCAATAATCTCGAACACTATTTTTTTGCCATCACCATATTTCCTTAAGGAACATGGAAGTAAAAATTACCCTTGATAAAAAAAAAGTTGTAGGTAAACTACCCCTTTCGTTTAACTGATCTTCATAAAAAACAACAGGTCTTGAGTACTCTACAAATCAGGGCTGTATGCAAAAAATTATTTGATTCTGTTTGAATTTGTGGCTATCGTTTGCCATAGAAAAAAATCTACAGACACATAGACAGACAGAAAATTGTTTGAAAAATGACTTTTTCATGTTTTGAGGGTAGTATAATCAGAATCTGCAATAATCTCGACCACGATTTTTTTTGCCATCACCATACTTCCATTTCCTTATGGAACATGGAAGTAAAATCAACTTTCTGATGATTTTGTTCAACCAATTCCTATGAAACCTAGGTTGGTAGAAAATATGTAACACCTGAATTTTGATATGTTAGTTTTAATGTTAGCTGGATTGAAAAGTTAATTTCCATTTTTTTGTCTTAAGCCGTAGTGAAGGACTGGTATTCAGCTAGTACAATATTACGTGTATGTGTGTTCACATGGTCGTCTGCTGCTTTTATATCGACCATGTTCTGTTTACAAACACAAATGACACGTTTTTCTTGCTAAACACCCATGACTGGGCTGCACTAATCTAATTACACACTGCTAATCAGATGCAAAGAGTGTCGTCGCTTGAGTCTCTGAAGTCTGTGAAAACAAAAAAAAAAACAGTTTAGGCACTAATGTGGGCTCTATGACTTTGCTAAAAATGACTCATGTTTTAGCAAAAATATTCCGTTTATTTACAGACAGTAGAATCAAGTATATTTGTCATGCCATAGTATAGTTATACTATTTAAAAGTTACTGGATAATTTTACAGTACTGTGTAAAAGCATGTGTTATACTTAGGAGAATGAAATGAACGACGAACACGACTTCCAGCCGCTGAAGAGTTAACTGAGGGACAACCAAGTTTACAACAGCTCACCATTTAACCACCTTACTCATCTTTATATGAAGTAATATTTCTCTGCTTTCGTTTGTGCCCTATGGTGTGACTACTTTTCCAATCAAAACTGCTCAGAGCTCATGATGTTTCACCCAGAGCATTGTGTTGTGAAAGTTTGGATTGAATCAATCATAAAGTCTTCTCAGTCCCCCCTCCCCGAAGAAACCAATAATAAAAAGTTAATGTTTGAACTCCATTAAGTAGTGCTCAAGTTTCCAAAGTTTTAATATTATGATGCCTGTAATCAAAACATCAGAGCAGGTTTTAGTGTGTATGAGGGTACACCGTGGAGAAAAATTTTCAACATTCTCTATGGAGGGTTGCTCAGAGTAAAGCTGCGAATCTACAGTGTACGTTTCACGGAACACACACGCGGAAAAGAAGGAGCGGTGCGAAGTCTCTCATAGACCCTGAGCATCTTGCAGAGGGTTCATTCCCTAAAGACGAAAAGTCTGTGTCTGTAGAATGCTCTAGCCAGCATTCTACAGGAAGCAAATCGCTGTCCACCTTTTCGTCTTGCACGTGTTGTATTGGTGTGGGTTTCGCCACTTTCCATTTAAAAAGCAAGCAAACGTAAAAAAATAAACATGAGTGAGGCCAGAAATAATGCGGATTGTGTGCGTGTCCTGCCTGCCTTTTTGTTGCAGTAATCACAATAATAAAACTTTGGAAACGTAAACATTACATAATTGAGATATGCTTGCCTGCCAGAAATGATATATTTTCACTCATGATTTAAATTAAAATGAAAAAAATTAAAATTTTATTGCCTACAAACAAAATTATTTTATTTTTAACAATTACCATTGTTTGAAAAAGTTTAAATGAATTTTTAAGTACTTTACTCTTGTTAAAACGTAAAATGTTGCAGGTAAACTACCTGTTTCTCTAAACCGATCTTCACAAAAATCAATAAACCTTCAGTCCTCTACAATGCAGGGATGCATGCAAAAAAATATTTGAATCTGTTTCAATTTGCGGCAGTTATCGTTCGTCATGAAAACATTTCTCTTGTTACAACATAACATGTTCCAGGTAAACTACTCCTTTCCCTTTACCGATCTTCACCAAAATCAACAGGCCTTGAGCTCTCTACAATATAGGAAGGTATGCAAAAAAATATTTGTTTTTTTTTAAATTTACGACAGTTATCGTTCGTCATAGAAAAAATTACCCTTGTTAAAACATAAAATGTTGCAGGTAAACTACACCTTTCTCTAAACCGATCTTCACCAAAATCAAAAAACCTTCAGTCCTCTACAATTCAGGGCTGTATGCAAAACATTATTTGATTCTGTTTGAATTTGCGGCTGTTATCGTTTGCCATAGAAAAAATATTATCCTTGATAAAAAAATGTTGCTGGTAAACTACCCCTTTCCCTTAACCGTTCTTCACCAAAAACAATATGTCTTGAGTACTCTACAACTCAGGGCTGTATGCAAAAAATTATTTGATTCTGTTTGAATTTGCGTGTCTTATCGTTTGCCATAATAAATACCCTTGTTAAAATATAGAAAACATTGCAGGTAAACTACTCCTTTCCCTTAACCGATCTTCAACAAAATCAACACACCTTGAGTTCGGTATAATGAAAAAAGGTATGGAAAAGACTAGTTGATTCTGTTTGAATTTGCGGCTGTTATCGTTTGCCATAGGAAAAAAGTACCCTTGATAAAAACAAATGTTGCCGGTAAACTACCCCTTTCCCTTAACCTATCTTCACCAAAAACAATAGGTCTTGTGTACTCTACAAATCAATGCTGTATGCAAAAAATTATTTGATTTTGTTTGAATTTGCGACTCTTATCGTTTACCATAGAAAATACCCTTTTAAATCACAAAACGTTGCAGGTAAACTACCCCTTTCCATTAACCGATCTTCACCAAAAACAATATGTCTTGAGTACTCTACAAATCAGGGCTGTATGCAGAAAATTGTTCGATTCTGTTTGAATTTGCGGCTGTTATCGTTTGCCATAGAAAAAAATTACTCTTGATAAGAAAAACGTTGCAGGAAAACTACCCCTTCCCGTTAACCGATCTTCACCAAAAACATCAGATCTTGAGTACTCTACAAATCAGACCTGTATGCAAAAAATTATTTGATTTTGTTTGAATTTGCGACTCTTATCGTTTGCCATAGAAAATACCCTTTTAAATCATAAAACGTTGCAGGTTAAAGTAGCCCTTTCCATTAACCGATCTTAACCAAAAACAATAGGTCTTGAGTACTCTACAAATCAGGGCTGTATGCAAAAAATTGTTTGATTCTGTTTGAATTTGCGGCTTTTATCGTTTGCCATAGAAAGTACCCTTTTAAAACCTAAAACGTTGCAGGTAAACTACCCCTTTCCTACAGCCGATCTTCACTAAAAACAATAGGTCATGAGAACTCTACAAATCAGTGCTGTATGCAAAAAATTATTTGATTCTGTTTACATTTGCGGCTTTTATCGTTTGCCATAGAAAATACCCTTGTTAAAATATAAAATGATGCAGGTAACCTACCCCTTCCCCTTAACCGATCTTCACCAACACCAACAGGTATTTAGAACTCTACAATACAGGGCTGTATGCAAAACATCATTTGATTCTGTTTGAATTTGCGACTGTTATCGTTTACCATAGAAAAAAGTAAAAATTACCCTTGATAAGAAAACCGTTGCCAGTAAACTACCCCTTTCCCTTAACCGATCTTCACCAAAAATGATACGTATTGAGAACTCTACAATTCAGGGCTGTATGCAAAATATTATATGATTCTGTTTGAATTTGCGGCTGTTATCGTTTGCCATACAAAATACCCTTGATAAAACAAAAAACGTGGCTGGTAAACTACCCCTTTCCCTTAACCGATCTTCACCAAAAACAATATGTCTTTAGTACTCAACAAGTCAGGCCTGTATGCAAAAACGTATTTGATTCTGTTTAAGTTTGCGACTCTTATCTTTTGCCATAGAAAATACCCTTGTTAAAACAAAATGTTGAAGGTAAACTACCCCTTTCCCTTAACCGATCTTTACCAAAATCAACAGATCTTGAGAACTCTCCAATTCAGGGCTGTATGCGAAACATTAATTGATTCTGTTTGAATTTGCGGCTGTTATCGTTTGCCATAGAAAAAAAATCTATAGACACACAGACACTTTTCGAAAAAAAACTTTTTTTCATGTTTTGAGTGTAGTACAATCAGAATCTGCGATAATCTCGAACACGATTTTTTTTGCCATCACCATACTTCCATTTCCTTAAGGAACATGGAAGTAAAAATTACCCTTGAAAATGACTTTTTTTCATGTTTTGAGTGTAGTACAATCAGAATTTGCAATAATCTCGAACACTATTTTTTTGCCATCACCATATTTCCTTAAGGAACATGGAAGTAAAAATTACCCTTGATAAAAAAAAAGTTGTAGGTAAACTACCCCTTTCGTTTAACTGATCTTCATAAAAAACAATAGGTCTTGAGTACTCTACAAATCAGGGCTGTATGCAAAAAATTATTTGATTCTGTTTGAATTTGTGGCTATCGTTTGCCATAGAAAAAAATCTACAGACACATAGACAGACAGAAAATTGTTTGAAAAATGACTTTTTTCATGTTTTGAGGGTAGTATAATCAGAATCTGCAATAATCTCGACCACGATTTTTTTTGCCATCACCATACTTCCATTTCCTTATGGAACATGGAAGTAAAATCAACTTTCTGATGATTTTGTTCAACCAATTCCTATGAAACCTAGGTTGGTAGAAAATATGTAACACCTGAATTTTGATATGTTAGTTTTAATGTTAGCTGGATTGAAAAGTTAATTTCCATTTTTTTGTCTTAAGCCGTAGTGAAGGACTGGTATTCAGCTAGTACAATATTACGTGTATGTGTGTTCACATGGTCGTCTGCTGCTTTTATATCGACCATGTTCTGTTTACAAACACAAATGACACGTTTTTCTTGCTAAACACCCATGACTGGGCTGCACTAATCTAATTACACACTGCTAATCAGATGCAAAGAGTGTCGTCGCTTGAGTCTCTGAAGTCTGTGAAAACAAAAAAAAAAACAGTTTAGGCACTAATGTGGGCTCTATGACTTTGCTAAAAATGACTCATGTTTTAGCAAAAATATTCCGTTTATTTACAGACAGTAGAATCAAGTATATTTGTCATGCCATAGTATAGTTATACTATTTAAAAGTTACTGGATAATTTTACAGTACTGTGTAAAAGCATGTGTTATACTTAGGAGAATGAAATGAACGACGAACACGACTTCCAGCCGCTGAAGAGTTAACTGAGGGACAACCAAGTTTACAACAGCTCACCATTTAACCACCTTACTCATCTTTATATGAAGTAATATTTCTCTGCTTTCGTTTGTGCCCTATGGTGTGACTACTTTTCCAATCAAAACTGCTCAGAGCTCATGATGTTTCACCCAGAGCATTGTGTTGTGAAAGTTTGGATTGAATCAATCATAAAGTCTTCTCAGTCCCCCCTCCCCGAAGAAACCAATAATAAAAAGTTAATGTTTGAACTCCATTAAGTAGTGCTCAAGTTTCCAAAGTTTTAATATTATGATGCCTGTAATCAAAACATCAGAGCAGGTTTTAGTGTGTATGAGGGTACACCGTGGAGAAAAATTTTCAACATTCTCTATGGAGGGTTGCTCAGAGTAAAGCTGCGAATCTACAGTGTACGTTTCACGGAACACACACGCAGAAAAGAAGGAGCGGTGCGAAGTCTCTCATAGACCCTGAGCATCTTGCAGAGGGTTCATTCCCTAAAGACGAAAAGTCTGTGTCTGTAGAATGCTCTAGCCAGCATTCTACAGGAAGCAAATCGCTGTCCACCTTTTCGTCTTGCATGTGTTGTATTGGTGTGGGTTTCGCCACTTTCCATTTAAAAAGCAAGCAAACGTACAAAAATAAACATGAGTGAGGCCAGAAATAATGCGGATTGTGTGCGTGTCCTGCCTGCCTTTTTGTTGCAGTAATCACAATAATAAAACTTTGGAAACGTAAACATTACATAATTGAGATATGCTTGCCTGCCAGAAATGATATATTTTCACTCATGATTTAAATTAAAATGAAAAAAATTAAAATTTTATTGCCTACAAACAAAATTATTTTATTTTTAACAATTACCATTGTTTGAAAAAGTTTAAATGAATTTTTAAGTACTTTACTCTTGTTAAAACGTAAAATGTTGCAGGTAAACTACCTGTTTCTCTAAACCGATCTTCACAAAAATCAATAAACCTTCAGTCCTCTACAATGCAGGGATGCATGCAAAAAAATATTTGAATCTGTTTCAATTTGCGGCAGTTATCGTTCGTCATGAAAACATTTCTCTTGTTACAACATAACATGTTCCAGGTAAACTACTCCTTTCCCTTTACCGATCTTCACCAAAATCAACAAACAGTTTTGTGGTGTTGCATATGAACAACTGTGTGTTACGACAGTCTCACTTGTAAAGGGACAAACGATTGGGATTTATTTTATCTATACAGTATATATAAAAGCGAAATACCACTCACTGATTAATCACGAAATCTCAGAAAGTATAAATGCTACAAACTTGAAATTTGGCAGGTAGATTCCTCATAGGGAGTAGGTATCCACTAAGAAGGGATTTTTGGAAATTCGACCTTTAAAGGGGGAAAAAGGGGGGGAAGTTTGCCTGACTGACTGACATAGAATCAACGTAGAGCAAAAACTACTGAATGGATATCAATGAAACTTTGAACATAGCTTCATCATAGGTCTTAGGTGCTCACTAAGAAACGGTTTTAAAAACTTTCACTCCTAAGGGGCAACCCCCCCCCCATTGTATGTATGTATCTATGTTCCACATCTCCTCCTAAACCACTGGACCGATTTCAACCAAACTTGGCACAAATATTTTACGCGACGGGAGAACCAACATAGGAGAGGTGCTTTTTTCGATGGGGTCCTTTGGGGGGTTCTTTGGGGTCTTTCACATCTCCTCCTAAACCACTGGACCGATTTCAACCAAACTTGGCACAAATATTTTACGCAATGGGAGAACCAACATAGGATAGGTGTTTTCTTCGATGGGGTCCTTTGGGGTCTTCCACATCTCCTCCTAAACCACTGGACCGATTTCAACCAAACTTGGCACAAATATTTTACGCAATGGGAGAACCAACATAGGACAGGTGTTTTTTTTTCGATACGATCCTCTGGGGGGTCCTTTGGGTCTTAAAAATCTATTAGATCTGGTTACTATGGCAACCCAATAGAATAGATTCTGGTTACCATAGCATCGGTGGAAGTCTCCCGCGTAGGAAGTAGTGCAGGAGTCGTCCGACGGGCCTTCCAGGGAGTCCATCCACGGAACCCGGGGAGTCTTAGGTCGGATTCCATGAAAGGCGTCGGGGCCAGAGTCCACGGTTCTTATAAATAAAGATATAGGTTATGATATCAAAGGTGGTGTATGGAAAGCGGTGAGAAAATACAATGAAAAGAGGTCACATTCCCTGGAAGATAAAATCTTTGTCGGGCTTTAAATATGACTGTAATACTGACTACAACAATGACAAGATTTTATCTATTGGTGATTTTATACAGTGTAAATGGTGTAATGCTAAAAAGTGGAAAGAGGAAAGTCCTGGGTTATGTTGTAGCAACGGAAAAGTCCACCTTCCTCTCATTAAAGAACTACCAGAACCTCTCCACAGCCTTCTGAGGGAAGACTGTTTCTCTCATGGCCAGTTGTACGTTGCCTGTTCAAGAGTTAGCACTCCTGACAGTCTGGTTATTCTTCACCCAGAAGGAAAGACTAAAAACTTTGTGTACAAAGAAGTTCTTTAATGATCCGAGGATTAGTTCTTCATTACAAGTTCATAAATTGAAGAAAAATCTGAAATGTTTTCATACTCAACACAACTTCATATAACAAAAATGTTTAATGTTTATTTTAAATAAAATATATAAGAGGTTTTAATTATTTATTTATAAGAAACCTACTTTAATTGAACTTTATTAATTAAATAAGATTTTCATTATGTACAACGTGAAACTCCGTAGCGAAGCACGGGTATTAAAGGGGTAAAAAAGGGGTTGTAATTTTGTAAGATCAAATTTTGAATTAAGTCATTCAAAGTTTTTGGAAATTTGTCCCCTGAAGGTGAAAAATAGGAGATGATAAATGGATCGTCGTTTGTAAAGTTACAAACATGAAAATTCATATTAAGGCACTTGATATTAGGCCTATATAAAAAAATCGCATCCAAAGTTTTTCGAAATTTTATTATTTACCTGCTGGTGGTAAACATTATATAAAGTTTTTCTATGGCCCGTCATTTTAGTATATAGTTGTAAATAATAAAATAGAAATCTATTTACGAAATTTTATTTAATTAAGTAACTTAAACAGTTAATAAATAAACTTTATGAATTTGAAATAAAATAGCTTCATTCAAATATTTTGGTTAATTCCTATGTAAAACTGAGGTGATTAAAATTTCATGGGACATAAGCCAGATATTATCCCTACTATATACTCAATATTATAAATGTGATATGTGAGTGTCATTAGTTATTGTAATAATAATAACAATAGTATTTAAGTAAGTAATAACATTTTCAATAGTGTCATTTTCTTTGACAACAATGCTTTAGTTAGTTGTTCTTGGTTTTCTCAAGGTACCTACATATTTTATTTATGTTCTTATTCAAGTTAATTGCACTTGTGCTCAATTATTTTCAGGTAGGTATCTACATATTTCTTTTGTTTTCTAGCAGTTATGGAGTTAATGCAAACAAAGCAGCGAGCAAGAGCTAGAACAATTACAGTTACTATCATGTCAATATTGTAATAGCTTTTTGTTCACAGATATAGTATACTTCATAAAAATTATGGGCGAAGAAATTATAACCGCAAACGGGTCAGACATCCTATGCCGAGTAATTACAATACCAGGAGATGGGGCCTGTTTATTTTCGTCTCTGGCTTATTTGGTGCACGGCAACGTGTCAATGGCTGCTCAAATTCGAGCAGACATTGTACGACATGTATCGAACGAATGGCAGAGATTCAAATATTTCAGTATGGATCGTCATGGAGCTGCTTACGGTACTAAGAGGCTGTACATTGCAGAAATGTCTAGACCGTATACCTATGGGACTACGTGCGAACTCAAAGCAGCTTGAGAAATATTTCCGTTTGAGTTTCAACTGTTCCAAGACGGTATACTTATTGCAACATTTGGAGAGGCAGAACAGGAGATAAAAAGAATCCGATTCTCAGGATCTTTTAGCGGAGGACATTTTGATGCTTTGATTCCGTTGGTTGAAACGACAAATACAGATGAGAACGATAATTTCCAGCATACACTGACCATCTCTGAGACAATAAATAGTGAACTAGATTCATCCTCTTCTGCTATTGAGTCTCAACTCACCACTAAAAGAGGAAAAAAGCGTCGAAAAAGGTTCAGGACGTGATTAGAAAAAAACAAGTAAAGGAAGCTGTTCAAAAACACACAAAAAATAATCCCAAAAGCAATAGAGTTGCTGTTAAGAAATACACTAAGAATCATCCCGAGGTCAATAGAAAGGCTGTCAAAAAATATTCAACTAATAATCCCCATGTTAATCAGGCATCTGCAACTAAGTATAATAAAAAAAGAGAACAGAAATAAGGTTGCTGGCTTGGAAAATTAAACATATGTCTGGTTTTGAATACAATCCTAATATTGATTATTCCAAGGACAAAATTGTTGATCTCGGAATATGGTTACCCCTGTACCTGGTGTCATGCTTTGAAATGGCGGGAAGAGCCTAATGGAATGTGTTGCAGTGGCGGGAAAGTGCAGCTCGATTCCATTGAACGTTTCCCGGAACCATTACACAGTCTTTTGATGAATCAGCATGTAAAAGGCGAGCATTTTCTGTCTTCCATACGAAAATACAACGGATGTTTTCAAATGACATCTTTTGGAGCTAAAAAGGTAAATGAAAGTAACTTTATGCCAACTTTTAAAGTACAAGGCCAGGTATACCACCAGATAGGGAGCATTACGGTTGCCCCTCAACATGAACCTTCGTTTTTACAAATATATTTTGTCGGTGATGATGAAAGTGAGAGGAACATTCGCTGTGGAATTTACTCTGGCGTCAATCGAGAACTGGTTGACCAATTGCAAAAGTTACTGCATGAAAATAATAAATATATTTTAGGTTTTAAAGCCGCTACTGACTCTGTACCTAAGGGTCAAAAGGATTACAAAGTAATTATCAATGCAAAATAGAAAGCCGTTTGGGGAACACCAAGGTTGTTTCAACACTCCAACGTGTAAGGAGGTCGCAGTTCTGATTGTAGGTCAGGAGTTTGAAAAGAGAGACATCGTTCTCCATAGCAGAAATAACAGAGTGGTACGAATCAGTGAGACACACTGTGCTTATGACGCACTTCAATACCCTCTGATGTTTTGCCGCGGGGAAGATGGCTATCAAATTGATATCCCTCAACGTGATAAAGCTCTACGAGTTAATCAATAATCAATAATCAATTGATTATTAAAACACAACATATTTCCATTATTACCATAAATTTACAAATCATTAATTATTATCTTCATATTTATCTTGATTATTTAATTAGAATGCAAAATATTAATAATATTATGATTATTACCACAACATTTTTCTACTACATATACCCCTAACATTTCATAATACACATAATTGAATTCACTACATCATATTTACAAATTATTCGTCAATAACTGTTCAATTGTTTCACACTTCATATGTCCAAATCTGCAAGGTCGTTACCATAAATTACAATATGTAACAATGTCCATTCACTGATATTTTAGCTCAGCCTCCATCGTCGTATAGATATCTAATGTATTTGTAACATGCATCATTGTTATCAACATACACTTTGTTATTATTATTATTATAATAATCCAGTAACTTTATTCCATTCATCATACCATTATAATATATAGGGTTATTCCCTATTAATATTTCATACAACTTGTCAACATCAGTTATTAATGTCCAGTCTCCATCAGTATTATTGGTCAATGTCATGTAAGTTGTTTTATCACTTTTATATTCCTCTACTATCATGTCATGTAAGTCATTATCGTGTATAAAAATATTATCAAAACAATTCTCTACCTCTCTTTCTACAGGTAAGTATTTTATATGGCTCATCTTCATCACTTCTAATATTTTTCTCAATTCATCATAATTTCTTTTTAACTTATACAATTCTATCTCTCTCTCAATACACAACTCTCTCTCTTCATAACACCACATCACACTCTCACAATTATTACAGACAGAGGGTACAACATTATACAACATCAATATACACTTCAATTCATCTACTAATACGGGTCTCTCGCCCTTCAAAAACGACATTTGTGAATACCTTGGTTCAGAAAAATTAATGGGAAAATTTACCCTCTGTCCACATTCAATTACTATATTATTTTTCCACTCTCTCTCTACTTCATCAATACACCGTAACATCTCATAATCACATTCCACAAACTCATCAGTACTCTCTGATATGACATTTTCAATTGCATTATTATTCTCATTATTTTCAACAACATCATTTTTATTTATTAATTCTCTATCTGGCATCGTATTTTTACATTTGTCACTACAATTTTCATTTGTTTTATTTTTCTCTTTTTGTTTTTCCTTAATTATTTTTCTATCGTTTCTCATTTCGTCTTGTACTTTATTTATAACACTAGTCAGTTCATCTCTCATTCCAATAATAGTCTCATTCATACTTTCCAAACGGCTGTTCATATTTATTTCACTCGCTCTCAATTCGTTCCTCACATTCATGAACTCGTTATTCAAATCCGTAAGTTTAACATTTATAGTATTTACTTCTGATTTGATCTCAGTTTTCATTCCTGACATCATATCCATCATCAATGCTAATTGGTTAAATATATTTACCCCCTTGTCTTTACTACCCCCCGCTACTACAGTTTCGTCTACATTTGTTTCAACACTTTCATCAACAAAATCATTGGTTGTTACCATATGATCTTGCGTAATATTTAAAATAGATTCTTCTACGCTACCCTTACCTAAATCTGCGTTCTCATTTCCCCCTGCCATTTTCGACCCGTTTGTAAATTTTTTGTTAACGCAATTTACAAAGTCCCTGTTCGGGCGCCATTAAAGCTCTACGAGTTAATTAAAAATTATTATGTTGAAATTGATATTGCTCATTTTTCTTTTTGTTGTTGTTAACTACTTTTCCAGGGTCTCGTCAGGTGTACTCATTAGCAGAGAGAAACAGGTGAACGCAAATGACCAACACTTTTGGTTAACGAACAATTTTTTATTTTATGTGACTAACTCCCATCTCGTCAATTTCTTGTATACTATAATTTGAACATGAATATATTTGGCCACGAGGCTCAATTAATAGAACAACTCATTATTTAATTAGTTATTAACTAATAATAAAACAAAATGAATTTAATTACCATATAAAAACAACAAATCAAATGAATTTACTTACTATATACATAATTACGCAACCAGCACTTCTTGTTTAAATATATTCTCACATACACACGCAACACACACACAAAGTTACTTTTAGAGATCTCATTTTATGATTTAGAGTATTTTAGTAATTTTTGTATTGAATTTCAAATATATGGTGGTATTCAGCAGAATACTTAGCTGTTCGAAGAGTTGATCTGGAATCGTCCCCTTCGCATTGTTGTCTCGCACTTTTTGTTCTACACGGTTCTTATTGCCGAACAGTTATTACATTTTTGTTGGTCACCACACAGTCTGTTCATATTATTAATATGTAAATCATTTGGAGTTTTTTAAAAACACATTTTGAACTGCAGTATTTACATTTTAGGTGCGGGCGTAAAGTTACGCAGCCGACGGCGAGCTGAAATGCTCACATCCACACTGTTGATATTAACTGTTTTCACTGTTTTATCAAATTCACTTTGGTATACATTTTAGTAAAATTTTGGCTCGTCAGCCTATGTATTCACCCGGCCGCGAGCCACAGCTGTTGACGACAGACACTGTTTACATTTTATATATGTGAACGAGATGTAAACCGGCGAACACACACAACTTCGCCTAAAACCGGCGAGCAGGGCGGACGCTACAGTTGTTTGCGTCCGAAGTATTCAGATGTTAATGTCCGACTGCTTTGTTTGCTGTCTTTCACAACGCTGCTGGCGCTGACACACCCTGCATTTTTCGTTATGTAACGCGCTGACGTAATGTCGCCTGACGATTCGTTACATAATTATTTTACGCGGTGGGTGTCACTTGTTGACCTTGGCACAATTCCGTCGGTTGTTTACTCATTATAGAAAATATTACTGAATAATATTGATACAGCAGTGCTGCCACCGCCGCTATTAACAAAATACCTTTTTGTTTACGTTTGTCCCAAATGTTCGAAAAAATATTATTTGTTTTATTAAAAAAAAATACATTTCTTTATATTGCCTCAGGTAGGCCGAAAATGCCCCGTTACAGTGACCCAAAGACTAATGCGCCTCTTAAAAAGACTGTGTCTGCTGCTAACTTCTACAGCTACAGAAAACTACATACTGTCATTTCGCAACCTACTCAATCAATATTTGGTCGACATGTACGCAAAAATAGAAACGGAGCGACTTAATTGGATACGAAACAATCAGAAAAAGCTAAGAAGCGAAGAGTATGTCATTTAAAGGATGCTATGTCAAGAGCTGACACACAAATTAAAGATTTTGGCAAAATGGTTGTATTACCGTCCTCTTTTACTGGAGGAGCTCGGTATATGCATGAACGGACTCAGGACGCGATGACGTATGTCCGTCATTTTGGGCGACCAGATCTATTCATAACGTTTACTTGCAACCCGAAATGGACAGAAATCGTAGAGCTTTTGAAACAAGGCCAAAAATCTCATGACCGACACGACCTGATAGCACGTGTTTTCCATCTAAAGGTTAAAAATATTATGAAGCTCCTCACTAAAAGTTGTATATTTGGAAATGTCCACTGCCAAATGTACACCGTAGAGTGGCAGAAACGTGGTCTCCCTCACATTCATATTCTTCTGTGGCTTGAACAAAAAATAAGACCAGAATCAATCGACAAAGTCATAAGTGCAGAAATACCAGATCCTGAGTTAGATCCAGCCCTTCATGAGATTGTTAAGACAACTATGATACATGGCCCATGTGGAACTCTTAACAGGAACTCGCCGTGCATGGTGAATGGTGCATGCTCAAAGAAATACCCACGACCTCTCTTAAAGGAGACACAAACAGGAGATGACGGCTATCCTCAGTATCGTAGGAGGTCTGTGGCAGACGGTGGGTTTACTGCCAAAGTTGGTGGACTTGATCTTGAGAATCGTTGGGTAGTGCCTTATAGTCCCATTCTGTCTCGCATCTTCTCGGCCCATATAAATGTTGAACAATGCAATTCTGTAAAATCAATAAAATACATCTGCAAGTACGTAAACAAAGGTTCTGACCAAGCAACTTTTAAAGTTGGAGATCTAGATGAAGTGACCAGGTACGAGACAGGACGTTACATAAGTAGCTCTGAGGCGGCTTGGCGTATTTTCTGCTTCTCTATACATGAAAGGCACCCTCCTATTATGCAGCTGGCAGTGCACCTTGAAAATGGCCAAAGAGTTTATTTCACAGAAAGCACTTTGTTGATAAAATAATTAATCCTTCAAATACCACTCTTCTCGGCTTTTTCGAGCTGTGCCAAGTCGATTCTTTCGCAAGGACGCTTTTGTATTGTAAGGTTCCGGCTTACTACATTTGGAAAAACCAAAAATTTCATTGCAGGAAGCAAGGGCAACCTGTGACAGGTTATCCAGGTGTGAAGAAAGATAAAGTATTAGGTCGAGTTTACACTGTACATCCCAACAACTCCGAGTGCTACTACCTACGTCTGCTCTTGCACGAAGTTCGTGGCCCCAAGTCCTTCACTACTCTTAAAACTGTTGCAGGAATTGTTCATCCGACGTTTCATTCGGCATGCAAATCGCTTGGCTTGCTAGAAGATGATGCGAACTGGTACCACATGTTGGAGGAAGCCTCATTGTTTTACTCTCCTAATAGAATTCGTGACCTATTTGCCGTAATATTGGTTTTCTGTCAAGTTGGTGATCCAGAGAATCTGTGGAAGAAACACCGTGGTAGTCTTGCAGAGGACATTAAGAGGCAAATTGAGAGAGAGCGCGGTAATGTACAACTGGTACAAGACTATGTTTTTAACCGATGTCTCATTCTTATTGAGGATATTGTCATATCTATGTCAGGAAAAACACTCACGCAATGTGGACTATCGTCACCTTCACGAGAGCAGGAACCTGTTGTCAGCAACCGAATATACCATAGTGAAATATCTTACGACACCGTTCATCTCAACAAAGAAGTGGCAGCAAATCTTCCGAAATTAAATGACGACCAGAAGGAAGTCTACAAAGATATAATGAACAGTGTTACTACTGAATCTGGCAAGTTGTTCTTTCTGGATGCCCCAGGTGGAACTGGCAAAACGTTTTTAATTAATTTGTTGTTGGCTACTATTAGAAGTCGGAGAAATGTTGCCATTGCAGTAGCTTCCTCAGGAATTGCAGCTACTTTAATCGATGGAGGCAAAACTGCTCACTCTGCTTTCAGATTACCTTTGAATCTAAATTATTCTGAAACTCCATTGTGTAATATATCTAAATAGAGTGACATGGCGGAAGTGCTTCGAAAAGCCAAAATTATAGTTTGGGACGAGTGCACAATGGCTCACAAAAAATGTATTGAGGCTTTAGATAGAACGTTCCAAGACATTCGAAGTTGCAACCGATTGATGGGTGGAGTAACAATTTTGTTAGCTGGTGACTTCAGACAAACATTGCCTGTTGTACCGCGAGGGACACGTGCAGACGAAGTGAAAGCCTGCTTAAAGTCGCCATTTCTATGGCCGAAAGTTAATATGCTGACATTGAGAGTCAATATGCGCGTCCAACATGATTCAAGGGCAAAACAGTTCTCTAAATTGTTGCTCGATATAGGTAATGGACATGTTTCAGAGGAGGAAGGTAAAATAAACATTCCTAATAATCTGGGCGATGTCGTGGTAGATCTGAACAGTTTAACTGATAGAATTTACCCTAATGTTCACCAAACTGAAGAAAATTGTGCATCATGGCTGCGAGAAAGAGCAATTCTTACTGCAAGAAACGATGACGCCAACAGCATCAACAACATTTTACTTAAAAAGTTGCTCACTGCTGAGGTAAAATATGAATCCGTGGACACTGTACTGCAGGTCGATGATGCTGTAAATTATCCCGTAGAGTTCCTTAACACCCTCCACCCACCAGGAATACCGCCTCACATATTGTACCTCAAAGTTGGCGCTCCAATTATTTTATTGCGCAATCTCAACCCTCCGAAACTATGCAACGGCACTAGGCTACAAGTGAAGGCTTTACATAAACACATAATCGAAGCCACCATTTTTACTGGTATTTATCAAGGAGAAACGGTTTTCATTCCGCGAATTCCTTTGATACCTTCGGATTACCAGTTTGAATTTAAACGTTTGCAATATCCAGTTAAGTTATGTTATGCAATGACAATTAATAAAGCGCAAGGTCAAACATTGAAAATAGTTGGTGTTGATCTCAGGAATGATTGTTTTTCACATGGCCAGTTATATGTGGCGTGTTCCAGGGTTACCTCACCTAACGGCTTAGTTATGCTCCAGCCAGAAAAAAAAACCAAAAATATTGTTTACATGGAAGTTTTAAAATAAATAATTAAAATAAAATAATATAATTAGTCATTATTTAATACACAAATAACGAACCTTGCGCGTTGTTGAGGCAACTATATTCACTGGCTGTGGTTCTGGAGAAAGTTTTCATACCTCGCATTCCTTTGATCCCGTCAGACTACCATTTTCAGTTTAAAAGACTACAATTTCCCATCAAAGTCTGTTTTGCAATGACAATCAACAAAGCTCAAGGAAGACTCTGAAAATGGCTGGCGTAGATCTGAGGGAAGACTGTTTCTCTCATGGCCAGTTGTACGTTGCCTGTTCAAGAGTTAGCACTCCTGACAGTCTGGTTATTCTTCAGCCAGAAGGAAAAACTAAAAACTTTGTGTACAAAGAAGTTCTTTAAGGATCCGATGATTAGTTCTTCATTACAAGTTCATAAATTGAAGAAAAATCTGAAATGTTTTCATACTCAACACAACTTCATATAACAAAAATGTTTAATGTTTATTTTAAATAAAATACATAAGAGGTTTTAATTATTTATTTATAAGAAACCTACTTTAATTGAACTTTATTAATTAAATAAGATTTTCATTACGTACAACGTGAAACTCTGTAGCGAAGCACGGGTATTTTGCTAGTTCTTTAATAATTGTAAAAAGTAGTAGCAACTCAAGCTGAACAACGTTTGATCACAAACGCTTGACATTTTTGAACACCTTGCAGTCCCCCTCGTACGAAACCATGTGAGGCACACAAGCAATTAAGAGTCTGGGAATGTTAAGTGTCAGAAAGGGTGCGTATTCACACGTATGTGCGCAGGTGTCGGCCAACATTCCCACGAAAATGTCAAGCCTCAAAAAATTCCTTCTCTCCCAGTGCGCAGATAATAAAGCCAGTCGACTATCATCCGTAACACTGTACAGCCGAACCAAGTTCCGGAACAAAAAGCGCGGGCGCCCGCACCTCATAAAATGTGAATTATATATATATATATATTGTGATTCGACGAGTACGTGCGTCTCGTTCGAGCCCCGCGATGGAAGCCAATTTGTGATTCGACCTGTGTGTACTGTTTACACCTCACTGTTTTGCGTTTGTCAATTTATTATATTTTTCTCGTATGTACCTCTCTTTGATTATTTTAATATTTTTCAATTTCTCATATATATCTGGGGTTGCTGGATATAGTAATATCGTTAATTATGATTATCTTATCTCTCTATTTAATATACAAGTGTTAGTGTGAATGTAACTTAAATATGTAGTGTTTTATTCTAAAATTCCACTCAGCCCTAGTCTGCCTTGCAGAGAATTATTGAAATTTCGTGTTTAACTCTCTTCTCTTTGGTGTCGGAGAATTCCGCAACAAGTGCTGCAGTTCCGAAGCAAACGAAATTTATAGGTTAACCCACCGTGTACGGTGACTAGTTATTATACACTTAGTCTGTTTAATTCTGATTCCCAATTCATTAAATAATACCCAAATAATAAGATCCTGAAATAATACAAAGTTTCTTTATTAATTCAACTTGTTAACATTCAATAAGATTGGTTTTACTTGATATATATTAGAAAGGCTATACGTTGCGTTAATCGATTATTGTTCGGTCCAATATTTTATTTTAAATTCAGTTATATAATTTGTTTTTTATAATTAATTTATTTCAGGGTGTGAAGGTTCTTTTAACTGCGGGGAAGATTAAAAATACATAGATAAGAATGCAAGATATTACAAAGTTAATGTGTTGTTGTGTTTGATATTAATTATAGAATTGAAAATTACCATACGGATTACGAAGCGACTCTGGAAGGCGGTTGTTTTTAACCTCGTGAGTTGATGCCTCGTGTCAATCAGAAAGGAGATGATTTTCTTTATTCTTGTCTTCAAGTGATAATAAAGTGGAATTCTTGGTCCTGGTTAAATTAGAAATACAGCTCCCTTGGTTTATTGATGGCCAAGCTCGTGATTGTGTTCTTCGGTAAACTCTGGATCCAAATACGTTTCTTTCTATCGTATGAAGTAAATGGCGATGTCCAATGTGGTTGAATGGTTATTATTTTCCATTTAGTTTGTAGTATTAACTCTTTACACAGTTAGTTCTTTGTATGTTATTAGTATTTCATTAAATTGTCATTATTTCTTGATCTGATATTGGACGATCCAAGTCATTCCTTGTGGAATTCAATTACTTATTATCGTGAGATGATACCATTATACAATTTGGTTAAATGTTGCTGGCCTAATTAAGACAATTAATTATTCATATATAGTGACTTGTTATTACATTTAAATAATTTATAATATGTTAGTTTTATTAACCATTTCTCTGGGTTTTAATCTCATCACGTTCAGATCATAAATTGCAATAATACAAATCAACAAATTATATTAATTTTTGTTGTCCCTAGCAACAAATTTATTTTTATTCTTTTTCAATGTTTTGTTATATAGTGATCATTTCATATATTATTCTTTCATTCCTTATTAAACTTCCATTATATCGGAATATAACTTTATTTATTGCTTGTTTACTAATTTCTATATATATTCTGCGGGTTTTTCAATCTTAGTCTGTTTCTTTTCATAATTATTATTTTTTCGATATCAAACGTTATCATTGCACTATGGCATTATCATAATTTGTTTATATTGATTTGATTTATTATTAATTATCATAGGTTTTTTTCTAACTCCTTGAACTATACTCATTAATTATTATTGACTTCTTTACCTAACCTTTATATTCTGAGATGTTATATAGTGTTATTGGCTGTTAGGCAGTGGCGGCGCTAACGAAACGGGGGCCCCCCGCGAAACTAATTAGGGGGCCCTATAAAAATGGTTAAATTTTGTATACGTAATAGGGGAAACCACTCAAATGAGTTTCTACTTACGTGTGTTTCACAACAATGGTTTGTGAATACTTTCTCGTCTATCACAAAGCGTTTGCAATTTGCAAAGGACGTTCTACACGTGTGCAAACTCTTAAAATTCATTGTTACTAAATAGACGAAGTTCTATACAAACTATAAAAAAAAAACAAAATAAAAAGAATGATTTATTTTTACGTCAAAGATCTAAATTCCGATATGAAACAGTACCGCACACAGAGTGTTAAAAATTTATTATTTAAAAACGAATATCAAAGTAACATTCTAGCTTTTTTCAAACATTTAAATTAGTTTGTAACTGAATTTGTAAAACTCTTGAATATACTCTATACAAGTTCTCCTTAAGTCTAATCCAATTCAATAACACTCGAACTCAAGTAATGTACAATATTTACAGATGAGAATCAACCAAAGTTCACTGTTTTCCTAAGCCTAGTCTTCTTTTTTTAATAGCTAAGAACTTTTCAACCACTTCGTTGATATTAGTTTTCTGTGTCTCTTCATGCTCAATGCTTAACAGTGTCAAGTCACTCAACCGAGTTTGGGCCATGGTACTTCTTAAGTATGACTTAATTAATTTAAGTTTTGAAAAGCTTCTTTCCGCTGTAGCTGTTGTGACAGGTATGGTTAAATAAAGCTGCAAAGCTGTAGTTAAGTCTGGGAGGCAACTCATAAGGCAGCTGTTTTCTTCAACCAGTAAATTCATCATTTCTCGAATTCTTTTCTTGTGTACAATTTCTTTGGCCATCAGAGCTTTGAAGGATATTACTTGGTCAGGCAGTGATGTGGAAAGGTCACCAGGATACACATTTACCAGAGCCTTACTTTTCTCCACTATTGTCTCTTGTGAGAAGTTTACTAAATTCTGAGGCGTCAGGAATGAAAACCTATCATCAGTGCAACGCAATCCTTAGAATCTCATTTGTAGCTGAGCTATTACAATATCTAATGTTGCATTGAAAACTTTTACTTCAAATGATTTCACTGGGTCGTCAATTCTATGGTCAACTGATAATTCAACAAAGAAGCGTTTTACAACTCGTTTACGCTTATTTTTCATGTTACAAGTTATGTCCCATGACTGGGCCAACTGGGGCCCCCCATGAGGGTCAGGGCCCCCCCGCACCGCGGGGTCTGCGGGGGCCTTATCGCCGCCACTGCTGTTAGGCCTTTTATTATATATGGACCTACCTTTGATTATAACTGGTTAACAACTATAGCCTTTTTACATAAGTTTACAAACATAATCAAACCTTAACTATGTACATGTACACAAATAATTATTCTTTTTATAACTGACAACAACTTTATCTTGATCTATGGATCACATATAAGAAAAATTGAGATCAATTAATACTAATTAACTGCTTTCCTCCACCTTTCTACAACAGTAAACAAATAATACCTATTGCTTCATTACTTGCTATTACATCAACAAGTAAGTTTCATAAGCTAACACAAACTTTAACATAACATTTATGGTAACAACATAACATTATTCAATTCAGAATCATTACTTTCGATTAACTAGTAATGTATATTATTGACTCATTTTTATCTATTTTCACTGTCATTTACTTTAACATTTTCGATATTGGTTTCTTTCTTATAATGCTTATCAGTATTTTTGATTTATTTACTTTTCACTGAACATTGATTTCTTACTATTGTCTATATTACAGGTTTAATTTTTATTGCTATTACTACCTTGCGTCCTTATTCATTTTTACACAATGATAAAGGTATTTATTCGACCTTTGTATTAGTATGGGGTTTAAATATTTATTTATCTATTATATTTCTATTTATGTAACGTCGAGGACCGCATTTCTGTTGCATTACAATATATATAAAAAACCGTGTTTTATCGACAAGTTAAAGGCAGTGACAAATTTAAACAAAATAACAGTTTCGGCTAGAGACAAAAAAGTGAAAACAGGGAGTCAGCTATGTAGTGCGTGTGAACGAGGGGACATCTTATGAACGTTTTCAACCAAGGACTATATAAGGGAAGTAATCAAAATTATGCATAATAAAAAAAATAAAATAAAAATAAAATGAGCTCTAAGGGGAATTTAAATCATGTAGGGGGTGAGCGTGTGTGAGTATATGAGCGAGCGGAAATTACGTAATTAATGGGACTGGTTAGCGTTAAGTAAATTTTAGAATAATGTTTTTAACAGTATGTTTTCATTGAGTATAATGTAGTGTCAATTTTGTTAACTTCATAAAGAAGGGAAAATTTTAAATAAAAAACGAAATAAATTAATGTTCACAGAGTAGATGTATAGAAGAGGGTGAAGGATATTTTATGTAAAAGGGAATATAACAATGAATGTCATATTAAAGTATAATAAAATAGTATTTTATTTTAACTTGCTATATGTGCGTTAGCGTAATCATTTCAACAACCTAACTTCATTTTCTCTGCTGGTAAATTCGCTATACGAAAAAGGGTTTCCACCACTAGATGATCTGGCCAAGCAAGTAAACAAATTCAAGGTAAGTGGGAGTGTGTTGTTATTTAAGATATAGATAAAATGATAAAAGTTTACACACTGATCGTCGTATGGTACAGTGGAAGCAAATACAGACACCAATGAAGTCACTAATAATCAGCTTCAATTAATCGCAAATAACAATTTGTAAACAACTCGTACAATAACTCCAGTTAAATTTGTCCACTCTCAATAATAATGTCAAATAATAGAGTTAGATACTAATTATAACACAATAACACTTCTCACAATACTTCGACAGACACTTGATCCATGCTAAGGAAACCACTCACCGTCAACTGATCGTCAAAGCCAGATCCTGTGGGTTTTATAGGTCGCGCAAGTGTTCTAGAATAAACTTTCCATCCTTACAAGGTGTGTCAGCTAATGGTTATTTCAAGTGTGCTCTTGAAGAATCTGGAACCTACTCAAGTGCGGCCTTGGGTGAGTCCACACCTGCTCGACTCAGGGGGGTGGAGGACACTCTTGGCTGTTCCAGAGAGTTCCTTAATCATGTAACAATATATATTGCAACATTACAATTTATGTATATTGTGTATGTGAAGAGTACTAGCATAACTATCGAATTGACTACTTGCTAGGTCTTGGGATTTTTGTGTTCGTTATGTTAAGTCCCTTTGCACAATAATTTTTTATGTAAGAAGAGAGGAGGAAGGTTTGTGATGAAGTCTTTATTTCAGAAAAAACAAACAACAGCAGAAATCAGGGAAAGTGGGGAAAGTCCTTCTAGTGATTGACAACCCAAATACTGCACTACTTGAAAGAGGGGAAGGCATATTTAAAATTCTTTTTCTTCCACCGAATGTGATATCAATTATGCAGCAGGGTGTAACTGAGAATTTTAAACGCTTACACAGGAAGCAACTGCTTAGACGTCTACTTCTTAGTGAAAAAGAGAATTCATTTCTGCAATTTTTAAAGAGACAGACTTACAAAAGAAGCAGTTTACATGGCACCAGATACTTGGGATACAGTTTCCAGTGAAATGGGTCAAAAACCTGCTCCCGGCTAATATCGACGATAACGATGAAAACAATCCTACTGGTTCTATAACATCGAACATAATTTTTTAAACGATAAAAGACGTTCTTTAATTCGAGGATTGGGATCCTGACAATAAAAATGAGTGGTTGGAATATGACGATCCTGGTTACCAGGTCATGACGGAGGAAGAAATAATATTAGAGGCTCAAAACGTGGAATCATCAGAAGGCGAAGAGGAAATAAACGACAAAGTGGAAGAAAGCATACTTTCACATGATGATGCTTTTCACAGCCATGAAGTGGCTTGAAAAACAAGAAGAATGTGATTGTGCACTGATCGTATATTTAAAATGACTACACGATCTAGCGGCAACGAAAAGAGTCGCATTTCTTAAACAAAAAAAGATAACAGATTTTTTAAACTAAAACTTGTGTAGGCCTAATTTTTTCAAATTTTTATTGTTAGTACATCAATAAATTTTGACATACTCTACATTGTAGTCTCAATTCAGTGGAAAAACATAGTGGGAATTACCGTAATTTTTCTAAAAACGCACCATTTGTGTTACCGAATTTTAAGTTTTGTTAAGGTGTATTGGTGTAAGCAGGAATAAAGTGTTCTTGCATAAATTTGTGCATGGCTGGTGCCAGTACAATGGCTTCTAACTGGGTAAGTAAAACAAAAATACAGTACTACATTTGTAGAAGTATATTGATGGAGAGAAATGAAACAGTTGCATGGCGAGCAAGATACCTACGAAAGATAGGAGGAATGACACCTGTGACAATAAGCGACCTGTTATTTTTCTCGACGAGACATTCATCCATCCCACTTACACACTAGTGGAGTTTTAAAAAATAATAGTACTGGACAATGCTGGATCATTGTTCATGCAGGTTGGGAGAAAGGTTTCATTCCTGAAGCCTTTCTTATGTTCAAGTCTCAAACTACAAGTGGAGACTACCACCACGAGATGAACTATGAAAAATTTTCCCGGTGGGTTAAGGAAAAACTGTTGCCAAACCTTCCAGAAAAGTCTTTAGTTGTTATGGACAATGCACCATACCACAGTGTACAAGAAAACAACCGCTGACTACAGCTTCTTGAAAAGCGGAAATCCAGGAATGGCTAAGAAAAATGGAAGTCAGTTTTTCAGAAGATATGACGAAAAGTGAATTATTGAAAATAGTTCGTTTTCGAAAGCCATCACCAATGTATAAAGTAGATACGATTTTTAAAGAAAAAGGGCACGAAGTGATAAGATTACCTCCATACCACTGTAACCTGAATGCCATCGAGTACGTACGGAACATAGTTAAGGGACAAGTTGAAGTCTGACTTGTTATTTAGTACATGAAATATTTAAATTTTGTCCCTGTTTAGGGCGTCAACTGAAGCTTGACTAGTTAATTAGGTATTAAAATATTGAAATTCTAGTCACTTACCTTACCGATAATTTACCAAGGTGTCGTCTGATGTACTCTGGCAGAGTAAAACCACAGGTGAATGCAAATTAACAAACACATATTTCTATAAACTCAAATAAAATGTTACTTTATTTATTTAGCATGACATTTTTTCTTTTTTATTTCTAGTTTGAATCTACTGATACACTCCGTTCCTTTTATCGTACGACATGATACATAATGAATTGTGAAACTACTTCAAATTGTGACTTTTACTGTTGAGTTATGCTTTTTCTAGGAGTAACACTCTGAGCAATATTTAATTCACATATGCATGCTATCAAAATTTATTTAGTACTGACTATAACATAATGATTAACTTATTATCTACAAAAGCGACCCAGATTGCTCACGCTCAACACTCATACAACACCCCCTTATTTATTTATTTTAGACCCTTTTAAAATGCAATTGTTTGTGTGTTACTTAACCATCGTCGATCCTCGTCGTCTCGTGCCGCACTGAGTTTATATCCGAATGTTTTGTCACTTTTATAAAATTTTTCACTTGTTTCACTGGATTACATGTTTAAATTGAAGTTATACCCTGTTTTACATATTTCTTATATGCTGGATCGGTCGGCCGACCTTAAAATTGCTCGAACAGAAAATTAAAATGACCACATGCGGCCTAGAGGTGACGTCGTCTGGGAACGGCAACTGTTAATCAAGTCCCCACTCTGGCTGGTGGTTTAACAGGGAAGGCAATGCCTCTGGATCACAAACTGTTCGTCACCGTAAACGTCGTGTGACTTTTCAATGTTCCAAGTTGTCAACGATATCAAACGACTACAACATAGAGGCTGTGATAGGCGGAGCCTCAAATTGATATCCGGCATCTTAAAAGCACATTGTCGAAGCAGTGATTCTGGCTCGCCATTTTTGTAGCGTTACTTCGGACAGATGTGCGTCGTATCTGCGCGTGCTCTGGTATGTGTGCGTACATTGAGCGTAACAAATTCTTGGAACCACTTGAGTTACAAAACATACATCGCTTTCCATTACAACACCTCCGTTCAACAGGTATGTCCTTGTTCATTGTCCGAATAAAACCGTATTCTTCATTATCCCCTATTCTTGCTGAAATATACATGAATGATTTTGAAAAGCAATTAATAACTTCCACTAAGTATAAAGACAATATAAAATTATGGTCTAGATACGTTGATGATGTATTAGTAATTTGGGAAGGAAGCATAGAAGAAGTGCATGAGTTTATAAAGGAGGTAAATAATAAGGATAAAAACTTACAATTTAAGGAAGAGATAGGAGGTAAGCAAATAAATTACTTAGATTTAAACATAGAAATTAAAGATAATGAGAAACTACAGTTTGGGATATTTAGGAAAGAGTCGTATTCTGATATAATTATACCAAGAGAGTCTTACCACCCATACAGATATAAAATGGTGGCAATCAATTCCTTTTGTTACAGAGCTCAGAAGTGTTTAAAAGAGACCGAATCAAAAGATAGGGAGTTAAAAACGATAAAGCGAATTGTAAGGAATAATAATTATAGCACCAACATAGTGGATAAAGTTATGAAAAGGGTCAACATACAAAAAGCTAAAATAGAACCAAAACAAAAGAATTATGCAGGGTCATTGACATACATAGGTTCACATACTAGAAAAATTATAAAATGTTTTAATAAATATGGAGTAGATATAGCTATTAAAAAATGTGAAACGGTATTTGATAAGATAAGGAATAAGAATATAGAAAAAATTCCAGTATTACAGAAAAGCGGAATTTATAAATTAAAATGTAAAGACTGCAACAAAGTGTACCTAGGGGAGACAGGACGAAAATTCGTATGCAGGTTGTCTGACCACAAACGTGGAGAAGGTAATAGAACAACCAATTCGTCATATGCAAGACATTTCATAGAAGACAACCATAAGTTTGTTAATCCTTTGGAAGAATACGAAATTGTAAAAGTAGTAAATAACACAGTTGAAAGGAAGCTTAGAGAGGAGTTAGAAATATTGAAAGAAAGAGAAAAAGGGTTAGACAACTTAATTAATATTAAAATTAAATTTGATAATGAAGAAATATTTTATAACATGATTAAGAAGTAAATGAGAGAGGACAGATAGATAAGATTAAGAATTATATTGCATAGTACTAATTGGTTGTTTTAAAATATAAGGGTGTGACTGACCCACGTGTGTGGAGAGGAAGAGGGTAGTTTAAAAGGACACACACACACACACACACACACACACATACACACACACACACACACACACACACACACAAGGAATTTACTAGAAAAATATGTAACTGTACAGATGGTGAGACAGAGTTTAGGGGGTGGGGAAGGGTCATTAATTTTTAGTTTGTTGTAGGTGAGCAGGGTGGGGGAGAGGGGTGAAGGGTTGGGTTTCACATATTTCCTGTCTATTCCCGATCTGACGATGAGCTGTGAAGCTTGAAAGCGCTAATCGGAATAATTTTTATATAGTGGTGTGCAACAGTGATCATTCTGATTGTGATTTAACCACTAACACAAATTTCTTCATTAAATACATCTTACATTTATTCAATTATTGCTTATTATTACCAAGTTCAAGTCTCAAAAATCATTTAAATTCATTAGCAAAATCTCTTTATATAACATTTTAAATTAATTAATTAATTCATCTCAACTTATTTTAATTCCATCAATTATTTAAAACACAACATTACGTTAATTACCTTCTTCCAAAACAATTACAATTCATTGCTTATTACCTCTCATTATTTATTTAGTTTAACAAAATATTATTATTATTAAATTAATTTCAGCTACACGCACATATTGTTTACCTACAATACATTTTACAACACAAACACAATTAATTTCAATCTAAATTTATTTACAATTCTTTGTCATTATTGTATTGTTTACCATACCTCATTTTATAAAACAGTCCAATCCAAAACCATTAATTACATAATTAAACGTTCATAAAAATTTATTGTTTTTACCCCCCATCATCATACAAAAATCTGGCTTTACGTTTACACAGTTCATTTTTTATTAAACTCATTATATCATTTTTATTAATATAAAGACTATCCAAATTTTTATATTCTTCCACAATACCAACAGGATTATTCCATGTTATTAAATCATATAATTTATTATCGAGTATAGTCCAGTCACCTTTAGTATGATCTGTCATAGTCATGTCAATTACAGTTTCATTATCATTATTATCTACTGCTGTATTAGCTTTGTCATAAAGTAAGTAATCAATATCATCAATTGCTGTACTAACTACTTCGCAAGGTAAGTACTTATTATCACTAACTCTTTCAATATCTAACCTCTTTATCAATTCGTCATAACCTCTACTAGTCCTAAATGATTCTATTTTCTTATCAACATACCTTTCACCATAACACCAATTCACACTTTTTCTGTCATTCCGTACAGAGGGTATTAATCGTAAAAACGCCTACTAAAAATTAAAAAACTACTTAAAAACACATTGTTTTCCTGTAAGGGACTCTTGCCCTTCAAAAACATTTGTAACCAGCTTGGTTTACCATAAAACTGGGGAAAATCTACCCTCTGCCCTATATTCACAAAATCATTCTCTTCATACTCGCTCTCTAACTTACAAATACTGATCTTTACTCTCTCACTGTTTCTATATTATTGTGATCGCTAATTATTTTCACGGTATTATTTTTATATATCTTGTTTTCAACTATCTTACTACTATTAGTTGTTAATTCATTTTCGTAACTAACACCTACCTTGTTGATGATCCCTTCGTAATTATGTGTTATTCTATTATTACCCTGGTCGTCTGTTATTTCGTCACATTCACCCGTAAATGTGTCATTTTTTACCTCCTCCTTCAGCGTTCTACTTTCGTTTTGTATTTTATTTATATTTATTATTATCTCACTTTTCATGCCCGCAATAGTTTTATTCATACTTTCCAATCGGCTATTCATATTTACTTCACTTATTCTTAATTCGCTTCTTACGTTCACGAACTCGTTACTTAAGTCTGTAAGTTTATTATTGACTACATTTATTTCTGATTTGATTTCAGACTTTAACTTATTATTTTCTGCTTTCATTTTCTTGTCTTGTTTGTCAAGTTTATCATTTACTTCCATTCTAAACTCATTCAAATTCGTGTTTTGTCGGTCAAATTTACTACTCATCATTTCCATAAATAATGCTAATTGACTAAGTACGTCTACATTGTCGATTCTGCTACTTTTTGCATCTACCGTCTCAATCGTCAATTCGTCTGTTGTATTGTCTACGCTCTCGTTAATATTTGTCGATATTATATCGTCTTGCATAACATTTAAAATAGATTCCTCTACACTACTTTCACATAAATTTGCATTTTTGTTTTTCTCTGCCATTTTGATCAGGTTGTGAATTAATTTATTTTAATTTTTTAATTCACAACGTCACTGTTAACGGGCGCCAACTGAAGTCTGACTTGTTATTTAGTAATTGAAATATTTAAATTTTGTCCCTGTTTAAGGCATCAACTGAAGCTTGACTAGTTAATTAGGTATTAAAATATTGAAATTCTAGTCACTTACCTTACCGATAATTTACCAAGGTGTCGTCTGATGTACTCTGGCAGAGTAAAACCACAGGTGAATCCAAATTAACAAACACATATTTTTATAAACTCAAATAAAATGTTACTTTATTTATTTAGCATGACATTTTTTCTTTTTTATTTCTAGTTTGAATCTACTGATACACTCCGTTCCTTTTATCGTACGACATGATACATAATGAATTGTGAAACTACTTCAAATTGTGACTTTTACTGTTGAGTTATGCTTTTTCTAGGAGTAACACTCTGAGCAATATTTAATTCACATATGCATGCTATCAAAATTTATTTAGTACTGACTATAACATAATGAATAACTTATTATCTACAAAAGCGACCCAGATTGCTCACGCTCAACACTCCTACAACACCCCCTTATTTATTTATTTTAGACCCTTTTAAAATGCAATTGTTTGTGTGTTACTTAACCATCGTCGATCCTCGTCGTCTCGTGCCGCACTGAGTTTATGTCCGAATGTTTTGTCACTTTTATAAAATTTTTCACTTGTTTCACTGGATTACATGTTTAAATTGAAGTTATACCCTGTATTACATATTTCTTATATACTGGATCGGTCGGCCGACCTTAAAATTGCTCGAGCAGAAAATTAAAATGACCGCATGCGGCCTAGAGGTGACGTCGTCTGGGAACGGCAACTGTTAATCAAGTCCCCACTCTGGCTGGTGGTTTAACAGGGAAGGCAATGCCTCTGGATCACAAACTGTTCGTCACCATAAACGTCATGTGACTTTTCAATGTTCCAAGTTGTCAACGATATCAAACGACTACAACATAGAGGCTGTGATAGGCGGAGCCTCAAATTGATATCCGGCATCTTAAAAGCACATTGTCGAGGCAGTGATTCTGGCTCGCCATTTTTGTAGCGTTACTTCGGACAGATGTGCGTCATATCTGCGCGTGCTCTGGTGTGTGTGCGTACATTGTGCGTAACAAATTCTTGGAACCACTTGAGTTACAAAACATACATCGCATTCCATTACAACACCTCCGTTCAACAGCTATGTCCTTGTTCATTGACCGAATAAAACCGTATTGCGGATGGGACTTACTGCATTGGGCACATATATATTTGAATACATTTAATAAAAATTAAAACAAAATAGAATACCCCTTTTTGCCCCATTACAAAACCCCCCCAATGAGAGGTCTTCTGTCGAAACAGGAGAACTCTCATTGGTACCCCTAAGAGGATCGGTGAGGATATGGCGCCAACAACCCCCCATAAATTTCTAAACACATCATGGGTAAACTACCCCCCTAGCTCAGCGACTATGGCTGCACCTGAACGAGATTACTGAACTTCTCTGTTCGAGATCCCAACACCATAAAATCGGACAGATACTCACCATAGTACGCCTAACCTTCTAACATTCTGCCCAAAATCAAAACACTGGCCTTATACCATACCAGATCCTCAACCGATATGTTCCCCCTTACATGCGTATTGGGTCGCTTTTAGCAATTACTGGGTGCGTACACATTTTCGTTATTAATTAAACACAAACTCCGTACTTCTTGACATCAACTCTCAAAAATAATTTCTCAAATCAATTACATAAGATGAGTCATATGGTTTACTTTAATTAGTGAAGTTAATCATAAAAAAGTTTTTTTTTCTTTAAAACATTCCCAAATTCTCAAAATGCATTTAATTTAATAAATAAATAAACAATGTAATAGTATAACTATTTAGTAATATAGTAACCCATATAATAATAAACAAATTTATTATATTAAACTTATAATAAACAACCTATGACTACCATAACTTCGAAAATAGCTACACTTGATTGCAAAGATAACATAAGATACACACCATGAATCAGCTGACACCTTCCCTACTTATAATGAACATTACAATTTACAATGACGTACTTTAATGCAGATTTTTTTTGTTTCAAAATATTTCTTTAGCAATATCAAGAAAAAAAACAAGATTATTGAATTTAATTGAAGTAACAAAATTCATGAGTTAATCACTATAAACCTATCCTGGCTCTAACATCAGTTATCAGCTGATCTCTCTGGGTCAGGTGACTGACCTTGCCCTATATACACCATATAAAATTATACCATAAAAACACAACATAAGTTCATAATCCTTACACTCTAACATAACAAAATTAATGACACAATAAAACATAATAAACAAAATCTGATAAACGTCTTATCTACTTCAGATAATCTTTTAAAAATCAGTAAAGTCATTTATAAAATATCATACAGAAGGTAACACATGTAAATCAATTACATGTCAGAATATTTACATGTAAATAAATTCGTACAAGTTGTCTACGGTCAAACTACAATCATTTAGTTAGCTTGTTAGCTAGTCAGCGTCATTAAGTTTCAAATTTTAGCTCGTTACTCCCCTGAGTAACCTCCCTTACCACACACACTATGACCCCCCACTGAACTGTGGCGTTCAGCTGCTTCCACAAAGACTGAATTGGTGGAGGAATTTTGGCATCTCCTTGTCCTTGCTTCGGCTTTACATTTTTTAAAAGGGTCAGATATCATAATATCTTATTTTACATATTGACAACCTTAAGACGGGTCTATCACCTGTTTTACTGTTCCTACGCGAACAAGGTGATAGCAGCTGTTCCATAGTTCCGGGGATTTCCCCTAAGTGGCCCCCCGTTAATTTCAAAGTTCACCAATTTCAAGGACAACCAACTATGGTCAGTTTTACAATTTCTGCCCACAGCTGGCTGTCGTCCAAAACCACGATTAGTGTTGGTAAGACAGTAATCGCCCGAAAAGGCGGGGAAATCATCTTTCATTAGCATGTTTTTTCGTCATCATTTCTATACACTGTACGATAGCAATTAACATGAATATTATATTAACATATAACATAATATTATATAAGGTTGTACAGTGTATTTTACGCCCTATTTAGGCCTCCGATGATGGTAACATACCTTGACGTTACCACCAACACTCATCGCTATCTACAGTGGCACATGCCGCCACTGCAATAGCATAACTAATAGCTAAACTTAAGCCCTTCTACTTTGCAGTCTCTACATGCCATAATTGATTTACACTTCGATTAACACCAAACAACCCCCCAAAATCACCCATTAATCTTGCATAAATAATTTGTATAGAAAATTATAAACATTATAACTTGAAATTTTTATTAACTCTATTATATATCATCATCTAATTATTTATCACTTACTACAATTAGATTCCTCAAAAATTTCAAATTTATTATTAACCTTTATTTTACATCACATTTCGGTTATTATTACCTTTTAACTATGGTTTCTATTTAGTATAACTATCTCAAATTAGTTTCATAATTGAGTTCAAAATCTTTTCAACACATGTAAACATTTTACTCTATTTAACTTGTATTATAAAATTCATACTCACGGTACATCATTCAAAACATATGATTCCTGTTATTGACACAAAATTATAAACAATTCATCACCAAATCATGTACACATCTCCATGTACCTTCTGAAACAATAACGATAATATGATTCCACAACTAAATACATCTTACATTTATTCAATTATTGCTTATTATTACCAAGTTCAAGTCTCAAAAATCATTTAAATTCATTAGCAAAATCTCTTTATATAACATTTTAAATTAATTAATTAATTCATCTCAACTTATTTTAATTCCATCAATTATTTAAAACACAACATTACTTTAATTACCTTCTTCCAAAACAATTACAATTCGTTGCTTATCACCTCTCATTATTTATTTAGTTTAACAAAATATTATTATTATTAAATTAATTTCAGCTACACGCACATATTGTTTACCTACAATACATTTTACAACACAAACACAATTAATTTCAATCTAAATTTATTTACAATTCTTTGTCATTATTGTATTGTTTACCATACCTCATTTTATAAAACAGTCCAATCCAAAACCATTAATTACATAATTAAACGTTCATAAAAATTTATTGTTTTTACCCCCCATCATCATACAAAAATCTGGCTTTATGTTTACACAGTTCATTTTTTATTAAACTCATTATATCATTTTTATTAATATAATGACTATCCAAATTTTTATATTCTTCCACAATACCAACAGGATTGTTCCATGTTATTAAATCATATAATTTATTATCAAGTATAGTCCAGTCACCTTTAGTATGATCTGTCATAGTCATGTCAATTACAGTTTCATTATCATTATTATCTACTGCTGTATTAGCTTTGTCATAAAGTAAGTAATCAATATCATCAATTGCTGTACTAACTACTTCGCAAGGTAAGTACTTATTATCACTAACTCTTTCAATATCTAACCTCTTTATCAATTCGTCATAACCTCTACTAGTCCTAAATGATTCTATTTTCTTATCAACATACCTTTCACCATAACACCAATTCACACTTTTTCTGTCATTCCGTACAGAGGGTATTAAATCGTAAAAACGCCTACTAAAAATTAAAAAACTACTTAAAAACACACTGTTTTCCTGTAAGGGACTCTTGCCCTTCAAAAAATATTTGTAACCAGCTTGGTTTACCATAAAACTGGGGAAAATCTACCCTCTGCCCTATATTCACAAAATCATTCTCTTCATACTCGCTCTCTAACTTACAAATACTGATCTTTACTCTCTCACTGTTTCTATATTATTGTGATCGCTAATTATTTTCACGGTATTATTTTTATATATCTTGTTTTCAACTATCTTACTACTATTAGTTGTTAATTCATTTTCGTAACTAACACCTACCTTGTTGATGATCCCTTCGTAATTATGTGTTATTCTATTATTACCCTGGTCGTCTGTTATTTCGTCACATTCACCCGTAAATGTGTCATTTTCTACCTCCTCCTTCAGCGTTCTACTTTCGTTTTGTATTTTATTTATATTTATTATTATCTCACCTTTCATGCCCGCAATAGTTTTATTCATACTTTCCAATTGGCTTTCATATTTACTTCACTTATTCTTAATTCGCTTCTTACGTTAACGAACTCGTTACTTAAGTCTGTAAGTTTATTATTGACTACATTTATTTCTGATTTGATTTCAGACTTTAACTTATTATTTTCTGCTTTCATTTTCTCATCTTGTTTGTCAAGTTTATCATTTACTTCCATTCTAAACTCATTCAAATTCGTGTTTTGTCGGTCAAATTTACTACTCATCATTTCCATAAATAATGCTAATTGACTAAGTACGTCTACATTGTCGATTCTGCTACTCTTTGCGTCTACCGTCTCAATCGTCAATTCGTCTGTTGTATTGTCTACGCTCTCGTTAATATTTGTCGATATTATATCGTCTTGCGTAACATTTAAAATAGATTCCTCTACACTACTTTCACATAAATTTGCATTTTTGTTTTTCTCGCCATTTTGATCAGGTTGTGAATTAATTTATTTTAATTTTTTAATTCACAACGTCACTGTTAACGGGCGCCAACTGAAGTCTGACTTGTTATTTAGTAATTGAAATATTTAAATTTTGTCCCTGTTTAAGGCATCAACTGAAGCTTGACTAGTTAATTAGGTATTAAAATATTGAAATTCTAGTCACTTACCTTACCGATAATTTACCAAGGTGTCGTCTGATGTACTCTGGCAGAGTAAAACCACAGGTGAATGCAAATTAACAAACACATATTTTTATAAACTCAAATAAAATGTTACTTTATTTATTTAGCATGACATTTTTTCTTTTTTATTTCTAGTTTGAATCTACTGATACACTCCGTTCCTTTTATCGTACGACATGATACATAATGAATTGTGAAACTACTTCAAATTGTGACTTTTACTGTTGAGTTATGCTTTTTCTAGGAGTAACACTCCGAGCAATATTTAATTCACATATGCATGCTATCAAAATTCATTTAGTACTGACTATAACATAATGATTAACTTATTATCTACAAAAGCGACCCAGATTGCTCACGCTCAACACTCATACAACATCCCCTTATTTATTTATTTTAGACCCTTTTAAAATGCAATTGTTTGTGTGTTACTTAACCATCGCCGATCCTCGTCGTCTCGTGCCGCACTGAGTTTATGTCCGAATGTTTTGTCACTTTTATAAAATTTTTCACTTGTTTCACTGGACTACATGTTTAAATTGAAGTTATACCCTGTTTTACATATTTCTTATATACTGGATCGGTCGGCCGACCTTAAAATTGCTCGAGCAGAAAATTAAAATGACCGCATGCGGCCTAGAGGTGACATTGTCTGGGAACGGCAACTGTTAATCAAGTCCCCACTCTGGCTGGTGGTTTAACAGGGAAGGCAATGCCTCTGGATCACAAACTGTTCATCACCATAAACGTCGTGTGACTTTTCAGTGTTCCAATGCCCCTTTTCGCCCCATTACAAAGTAGCAAAATTCAACGTCGATCAGAAAGCAGGTGATATTAAAAACCTCACCAAAAATGTTATTGCTTCTATTTCAGAAAGTGACTGGAAGAAAGCTATACAGCATGTAAAAAGTGAGGAAGATAAATACTGGGAAACTGATGCTTTGATGGAAGACGAAATAGAGAAGATTATAATATCGGTTGGGGGAGAAGAATCTTCTGACACTTCCACTGATACAGACGACGACAGTGAATGCTTTAGTAATTTATCGGATGGATGTAAAATGTCTGGTGTTGAAGAATTAGAATAGAATGCCACTTAATATGAAAACTATATCAGTGCTTTCACAACATAAAATTTGTGTTGAGAGAAGTGAATTTGAGTGAATAGTCCAACTATTTTTTTTTTCTACTAATTTTTGACAATGTTATGTTTTTCCGGTACACATTAGCATGTGTGTTTTAATTTATTTCTCGCGGTATTATGTTTTAAAAAATAAGACAAAGTTGTAGTTTTAGTGATATAATTGTTTGAAAGACACTTGAATGGAACTTCTCAAGATACGCTTCTAAAAATTTCATCAAGGTCAGATTTTTTCCATTATTTATTAAAAGGTAATTTAATTCACAACCACGAATCAGTAGTGATAATAATTCTGTCTTTAATACTAACAAATAACACACAACAATTAGTATATGGGCATTAGCCAAACTGAGAATTACAGAAAACGTAAAAAGCAAAGTGTCATTACTTCATTGTTTACATCGAGTTCAAAATAAATACAATTATGACTTACTCAGTGATACTGATCATTGTTGTTTCGTACGTAAAACCTGTTCTGTTGGAGACAGAACAAAATCAATCATTTTGTTTGAAATATTTCTCTTATATAGCCTACCATAAAAACTATTATGAAAGTACCTTTGTAAACTGTCTTTGACAGAAATAACTTACCTGATCCACAACAATAACGCCCTACCCTTTACCAATATACCGTTATTGCTTTGTAAAATTATCCACTTTGTTCAGACTTATTAATACCTACCGACTTGTCAACCTGTCCTTTGTAAAATATTAGATCTTGTTGTTCATAACGTGCTGAAGTATTAGTAATAGGTAATTCATTATTTCCTACTATGGAACACTTATTTGTAAATTAAATACTAAATAGAATAATACAGTGATAACTTTAAAGAATAATTAAAGTTCTCTATAGACTCATTAATTACATATTTTAATCCGATTTTAATTATTTCAAAAATCTAAGTACTTTACTCAATAAAAATAAAACAAAAAAGCAACCCAAAAATGGTTTAACTTTTAATCAGTTAATTTTGTTTTAACTTTAATCAGTTAGTTTTTGTAACTATTAACTGTAACTTTAACTTAGTTAGTTTGTTTGGACAGTAACTTTAACTTTGATCAGTTAACAATTATTATGATCTTTCCCAAGTCTGTTTATAACGTGATATCGTGTTTATAACGTGGTACACACAATATCACGTTAGAAACTTGCTAATTGAATAGAAATTAAATTCACTTGTTCCACATAATTTCACTCGTTTATAGAACTACTATTTGTAATAGCAAAACCTTTCTCTACCAGCTAACGATTCATGTTGTAATTCGAAAAAATCATGAGCAAAAGTAACATAAATTTATACATGTATGAAGAGTACAAAAAAAATTAAACATTGAATAGCCTTATTGACATATTAAGCTCCAAACTGAAGTAACAATAATCCATTTATGTTGATCAACAACAGAGACACAACTAGTTATGGTTTACAGGTTAATACCTAATTGAAATTGTGGAGTTTATTGCTCATATTGTTTATGTTTATGGTCAAAGTAATTTAATAATTTTTGAAACGGTGTAGAATAACAATTTTGACACCATATGCGTACAGTTTAAGTATTATAATCCTCTAACTTTAATTTTTGCACGAGTAAATTATCTAGTCGCGTATGAGTAGTTTTACTTTGACTGTACAAACGTCAAGCAGCGTAGGGGAATGTACTGAACCCCCACGCAACTGGCAGTGGCAGTGCTGCTACGCTTCCCCTCTCCAGATTCTATGTTAACGGAGCCACGTAGTACTTTAGTTCAATAAATACTATTATTTCGGACCCACTTTAATTAAATATAAAAGTAATTAGCAACAGATATTAACATTACATACTTTAATCACTCTAATTATTTAAATTTCTGTATTTACACTGTGTACAATGTTTGTATTTATTTTTCTCTTATTTAGACCATAATTTAGTTTATTTACTGTATTTTCCTTTTAAAAAATAATTGTTGATAAGCCTTAAGGAATTATAAGGAAAGACACATACAAAACAAAAATAGATTGTCTTTTTTTTTTTTTTTTTTTTTTTTTCAAAGACGTCTTGTGTAAATTTCAAATTACAGTAAAAGCCATTAATCATACTACATATCCGTTTATAATTTTTTAGTCATTGTTATAATACTATTCTGGTGAAGAAGCAGTAAAAAATAATGGCATTTCTAAACAATAGCCTATTTGTGAGGCCTGAGAGAATATTTACTTCAAATGAAAAATAAGTTGCACAGATATTCAAGCAAATGAATAAAATTTAAATGGCAATTTAAATAAAGAATTAGATGGTATATAATTAGTAAAATAGTTTACCTTTTTCTTGTCCGTCTGGTGGCCTTTTCTCTATATTTCATTCAACGCGTTTCAGGACATATGCCCCATCATCAGGATATCCCTTGTTGAAGTTCGTCGATCGTTAAAATATTAAAAACACTGTACACACAATTCTACACATAATTGTACATACATACAGTTATGTGTAGAATTGTGTGTACAGTGTTTTTAATATTTTAACGATCGACGAACTTCAACAAGGGATATCCTGATGATGGGGCATATGTCCTGAAACGCGTTGAATGAAATATAGAGAAAAGGCCACCAGACGGACAAGAAAAAGGTAAACTATTTTACTAATTATATACTATAAGTGGCTTGGATACCGAAAAACATGGATCTAAAATTAGATGGTTATGGAAAACAGGATAAGGTGGTTTTGACTAAAAGAAAGGGGCAGATTTTAATTTAATTTTAAGAATTATTTAACTGTGAATAAGATACAGTATGAAACTTCAAACTAGAAATTTTAATTCATAAAAGGAAATATTTATTCATAAGTAAAAAAAGTCATGCAAATATATATATAAAGTTTTAATAAAAAATTACATTTTTAAATAATAGCCAAAAATTGGACAGTTTACTTGAAAAATGATATATATAAATTACAAATTTAAATCTAATCTAAAGTACAGTATTCTCAGCAAATTAGAAATAAATGTACTGGGTACAAGCTATAATGAAAATACCATTTGTGTTTTATTTGAGAAACATTATCTCACACAGAAACTTATACTAAAAGGAACAATTTCTTTTATGAATTTGCTAACTGCTATATTTTTTTTTTTTTATTGTTCGACTAAGCTTTTCGTCATTACTGACATCTTCAGGTCTTAAATCGTTGTTTAAGACCTGAAGATGTCAGTAATGACGAAAAGCTTAGTCGAACAATAAAAAAAAATATAGCAGTTAGCAAATTCATAAAAGAAATAGTAAGGATGGCTGCTAATTTAAACAATACGAAGAATAAAAGGAACAATGTTTATTAATAATCTGTTGTACTTCTAATGGTTAAAAACGTCTATGGCTCTTCAATATTATTATTTCTTTTTGTATTTAACCTCCCCCCCACAAAACTGAAGTAAAGTGTAAACCCCTCTCTTCATAACTTTTAATTAAGCTCTTAAGCCCATTGGAAAAGGAACTCATGAGAAAAGAAGCACACACACACACACACACACACACACACACACACACACACACACACACACACACACACACACACACACACACACACACACACACACACACACACACACACACACACACACACACACACACACACACACACACACACACACACACACACACACACACACACACACACACATAATTTGTTTGTCAATATAAAATCTTTCAGTATAAAAATTAATTTATTCTATTACGTGGTGACTATCAATTTCTACTTTCTATTAACTTCTAGTGTCACACACCTACTCAGACTCCAATGTGTTTATTCATTGGTTAAATTGTGTGCGCATACACACACACATGCATGCATACAGAACTTATTCTTTTTTTTTAGTTGTTACATTATATCTATTAATGATATGGCCATTTTTTGTATTAAAAGTAATTTTATCAAATTTCTTAAAAGATGTATTAAACAAAACAGAAAATAGTTCATAACATTAGAAAAACTAACAATCACGACTTTGAATGGTCCTGGAAAACCCATTAACAAACTATGTTATTATAAAAGTTGACAATAAATCTTAAAATATAATTAATAAACATGTGTACATCACATATGGAAACAAAATACAGAAATACAAGGGAAATGAAATTAGTTTTGTCCACGTTATATTATTTTGTCACTTACATGGTACGTTGAATCAAATTCATGTTCTGAAAAGACAGACTCATATATGGATAATGATGGCATAATTAAAAACTTGTTAACTAAAGGACAAGAAATTTTATATAACAAGATGTACATTCATGTTTATTTAATGCTTCATATATATACTAAATTATGTATTCTTTTACTTACTATTTCAATACAAATATTTTCAATACATTAAGTAAACAAATTCTTTCGGACAAATTATACATTTTGTAAGAGCCCCCCACCTCTGGACTTACAGCTCTTCTCGAGTGAATCACATTCTTTAAATAAGATTAACACAACATTGGTGCTGCTTTAACCATGTTTCTTCTTATCTGTCTTTATGTTTTAAAAACTCAAATTACTATTATCATTTAAACTGTCCCTCCAACGAACTGGTTTTGGTGAACGACCAATCAGATGTTTGAAAATTAAAAATGCACACCACACGAAAAATATAACAAACCAGACAAACACAACAGGGTATCCCAGAATGAACTTTCCTAGCAGGGCATAGACGAGGAATGACACAAGCACACGCTGATTTGCCCAGTAACGGAAGGACACTCGAGGAGGCAGTGTAACCTGAACTCTTGGAGAATAGCCAGGTTTACGTTTATCGTAACAGTGGATAACTGTTGGTCCCCATAACAGTTGCCTTGCAATTCCTCCCACTAAATCATCTCTTGCATACAGCTCCCTTACCTCAAAAGGATACTAAACAAAATATAAACAATATATTATTACTGCTCTAATAAATCTCACTTGTCATTCACTTATTTCTTAAACTACTGATGCAAAAAAATGGCATACCAATTTTTTAGAATTTTGCTTAGTTTGAGCTACCTCAAATCTTGCTTATACTCACACATTTGTGGCTGGTAGACTATCATATATATAGTATTTATGATACTTGTATAACAAACATTTTTGTCATTATAACTGTTTTTTAGTAAGAAACCAATACAATATCTCAGAGGCTACATGGTCCAGGACAACAGACAATTTACCATGAGGTTGGACAGTAGTGTGCTGTATCCAACTCCCCTTGTGGATAGTGCAGTGCCCACAAAATGACCAAGTTGTTCTTTGTCTATGATTTTATTTAAATGCCACAACTTTATAATATTTTAGTACTTAAGGCTTCATAAGGAACAACACATGCTTAATATTGATGGAACTGTGTGAAAACAAAACATTTTGGCAAGCAATAAAAATTGTGGAAATTATCATACTGCTGCAAAGTTACAATTACTCATGGTAAAAAGGTGCAGAAATTTGAAGGTGACTGATGTACAAAAAGCCATACAAGTGCAAGACACAGAAAGATGGCTAAAACTGGCACCAAGTGGATGTGAGAGCTTAGCCCCTATCAATAAGTGAGGCTAAATATATAGTGACAGTGGGTATTTTATCTTTTAAGTGGGTAGATAAATTTTATCTTTATCTTTAGTGTGGTAGGAATAAGGTTTTTTTGTGTAACTTGGTCCCAAGGCACAATTTTTCAAATGTGGGCAACTTGAAGAATGTTAATCTTGATATTTTTGTACTCATCTAAGTAGGGACCTGACAGGATGTTTTGGACTACAAGCTGCCTGTAAAAAGCTTTAAATTTGTTATTACACCCTGGTCCATCGAACCATTGACGTCATGTTCGGGGGGAAAACACAACCTTTACATTTTCCATCTCAGGAATAGTGTTGTGAACTGTACAGTTGTCAATAAAAAAAATGACTTTCCTTTTTATATTTTTAAAACAGCATGGGTTGACTGACTTTCTTATGATTAGCAAAGGCTGTTTTTCTGAACCATCCATGTTTGCTCCAACCACCAGTGTTTTGTCGAGGTGTATTTGAAAAGTAACCCCAACTCATCAACGTTAAAAAGGTCTTTCGCATCTATATCATTTGCAACAAATTGTCTTTCCGAGAATTTGCAGCTTCAATGTCCACCAATCCACTTTCCCAACAAATAGTTTTGAAAGAAATGTATTTTCTTTCTTTAAAACCATCATGGCAACCAGTGCTGGCCTTAACATCATTTTTCCCTATGCTATATGCAAATTCTTCAGCTTTGGTTCTAACAAGGGCCCACTGATGGGCATTTTTTTGTCCCTCGCTTGCTTAAACCTTCACTACACCATTAATGTCAGGATTTCCTAATCCTCACACTCTTTTCACATCTTCATTACTGGCTTTACACACACTATTCAGTATCTTCTCCTGATTTTTTAGAATGTTAATAATATATTTGGTGGTATTCTGAATTCCTTAGCGATTTAAAATTTTTTTGTTGGTTCCTTTTCTATCTCTCAAATGACAGCAACTTTTTCCACTAATGTCAGTGATTTATATTGTATCTGTGTTGGCTTTGAAAGAAACAAGATGAACACATAACACAATCAAACTGCACAATAACAGTCACCAAAACACACTAGTCTGTATACACATACTGCTGTACAAAGAAGGTACTGTCTCATGGTACAGGACACGGTACACAAGGTGGAAACTCAAAAAGACTTAACCCTTCCATGAACATACACAGAGTACACTAAAAGCAACAAAGAGCATTACATGGAACAATATACAATGACAGGATTATCTTTATACGGGGACCAGTCACGAGTCATGTACTGGCCTAGCCAAATCCAGGAATTTGACACAAATGATAAGCGCCTATTCACAAGTGCGTTGCCTGCTTGTCTATTTCCAGTTGTTTTACTAATAACACATGGTCTACCCCACTACACCATACTACACACGAATTTTTCTGAATTTAAGCAAAATGTTTTCTTCGAATTAACCAAAAAGTTAGAATTATCGAAAGCGTTTTGCATAGTTTTTTACATATGAATTTCAAGTGACCATGGTAAATGTTTGAATTGTTCACAAATTCAAATTATGCATGTTTGAATTAGCCAAGTTCTACTGTATTCCACATCTTCAAAAATGTTTCTATATTTGAATACAAAGTACACACATACTTTGGTATTTTTTCCAAATCAACTGGTTATCATTTAAAGATGTAATAAAATTAATTGTCCTTCTAACTCCTGTCATATAGCTAACAGAACATACTAGGATGACGATCAACGATTGACTAGAATGGCCATAGATCACAATTTAGGCAGTTTATAAGATCAATGCTTCTCAAGATCCAGTTAGTTCCCATGATTCAGCATGGCCAGGTTAGCTAGCTTCTTGGTTTTGGCCACTGTACAGATCCACATTTGGTGAACCACCTTCACAGATGAGTACCATTTTCTGTTTTCTCTCATTAGTACATAGAGAAATTTATTAAAATGAATATAATCTAATTTAATTCAGACAAATTTGATAATGCCTATGCAAAAACTATTTATTAATATATATATAAACTTTCACGTATGAACTTACTATTCGTTATCACTTCCCCAAACGTTTCAAGGTGATGTGCCTCTTCCTCAGTGGGAGTAAATACTGGATGTCGTTTTACAGAATAACCGTTATGGACTATAGGTGTGTGTGGTGGGGGTTGATGGTGGGAAGGGAATGGTGCTGAGGTTCAAATTGTGTGTTTGGATCAGTGTATCGAATAGTGTATGCGATTTATAATGTAATTGTTCATTTAATATGTTGTTTGGTTGTAATGTGTGATATCTGTATATTTCAAATTGTTCAGCTGTGTTTAATTTTCTATTTTTAGGTAAGTAGTGTAATATTTCCATGTTGTGTTCTATGTTTGTGAGTAAAAGTAGAAAATTAAACACAGCTGAACACCACAGTTACACAAACATAGAACACAACATGGAAATATTACACTACTTACCTAAAAGTAGAAAATTAAACACAGCTGAACAATTTGAAATATACAGATATCACATACTACAACCAAACAACATATTAAATGAACAATTACATTATAAATCGCATACACTATTCGATACACTGATCCAAACACACAATTTGAACCTCAGCGCCATTCCCTTCCCACCATCAACCCCCACCACACACACCTATAGTCCATAACAGTTATTCTGTAAAACGACATCCAGTATTTACTCCCACTGAGGAAGAGGCACATCACCTTGAAACGTTTGGGGAAGTGATAACGAATAGTAAGTTCATACGTGAAAGTTTATATATATTAATAAATTTAATAAAGTGAACGAAGAGGATGAATCAACAAGATAATTATAAAAACTATTTATACGTACCGTAGAGTTAATCCACGTTGCAGCCTGGTACAATAACCGAACCAGGCATGCGCTCTCATAACTTTTAACTGGATGCAGGTCTGGATCTCCTTGGTACTTTATTTCATGTAATGACCTGTTCATATCAGCTGGTGTAAGCTAAACAACAAATACACAAGTGTTATATATGCATAATGCCTTCTCTAGTCTTCATGAAAAACAGTAAAAAATTATAGTTATACTTATATTAAAATGTTGCAAATTACAAACAGTGCAAATAGTGTTGGTCTCATCATATGTATTAATTACACACCAGTCTGTAATTTAAAGCATTTCTAGGTGTGCAGGAACTGAAAATTCTATACATATGACATTGGCCAAAAAATGTAAATTACTCATACTCATATATAAATTGGCCAGGATTTCCAATTTACAGTGCACAAGGGTGATGTACCATTACAACTGTATTCAAGACAGTGTGTAACAATCCAAAACAACACATACAACCATGACCACCTAACAAACCAAATCAAATTTATGAGTTTCAAGGTCAAAGTATGTTACACCTACAACCGCCCTTGTACTGGAAGAGTCCATCTCTAAAAACGTATATTTTGAAATTTGAGTCTTTTGTAGAATTATACAAATAAAGAAGGTTATGATTGGAAAATTCGTTTCCATCAACCAGCAAAAACAGCATTATGTTATGCAACTACTCATACATTGTTTAAATGGGAAATTAGTTGGGACCATGAAGAACGAATATTACATCAAGGTTCTAGTTCCACTGTATATATACTCAACTTACATTCATAATGTTTGGTGTTACGTTCATGTCAGATGTACTTAGTGTTGTATCCAGAACTGACGTTTGATGGCTGATACAAGCCTCATCCAACTGCAACAATAATAAAATTCATATAATTAAAAAAATTCAAATATCTACGCCATTAGAAATTAAAATAATTTATTCTATTTTATTGAAAATACTATAATTTTTCATATTAATCTGAATTTGTTCTGGTACTGTGTTTTCTTCAACATGAGCATGTTTCTTACAATATTAAAATATCACACATAGTGTACGCACCTCATTTTGGCCCCAAAGTCAAAACCAAACTAAACCAAACCAAAGATTCAGATAGATTAATATAATTATTAAAATTCAGATTGATACGAAAAATTATAGTATTTTCAAAATTACTAATTTAATAAATAAAAAATATTTATATTATATTTTACATTTAGTTATGTAACATTATACATATATAAAACATATGTTATATACATATATAAAACATTAAATTTAATCTACATATAAAATGTGTTATCTTTAAGAACAATACAAATAATAAGTCCCTAGTTCTGGGCGACCATTTGTTATCTTTCACTCTATATTTTTTAGAATAACAAAAATAATGTATTTGTTTGTTTTGGTACTTAACTTTCGTTACCATATTTATCGTATATGTCATACTAATTCAGCGGCCATCTTGTAGTACCAACCTCGTTTCGAAAATTTTATGTAAGGGTCCCAGGATTCGATTAAGCGATCATCAGAGACAGGACGATTGTGCGGAATAATGAAATCAGACAGCGTATTATATATATATTGTAACGTAACGGTTTTTGAGATGTGAGGTACTTGTGAAAGTGTTATTATATGCCTCACGCAGTATGCGTCACTTCTGAATTATAATAACTGACGTTGTTTTTCAAGAGGTAAAATAAAGGATTTTGTTTATTTTGTTTTACTCAATCTGAAGAGAAATCGAGAGTGTGTGATTTGTCGTCAAGGAGGGAAGTTGTTCAGCCTTATGCAGAAGAGAGAGTAAGTATCATTATTTCCACTCAGTTGAGGCGATTTTTCTGTTTGTTGTGCTGAAATTTTTTATAACTACCCACTACAATAAATTATAACACTTTATTATTCAATATTAATTTTCAATAATATTGCTTTATTTATTATTGACTTTTGTCTCCTGCCACCAAGATATAGGTATCACAATTAATCTTATCTGAAAAAAAACATCATCTCGACTTTACCGAGTAAACCTAGAGTAGTCTAAGGAGCAAAACATATATGTTGTTATTTACCCAATATTACGCTATAATAAAAAACATCAATTATTACATAATTCTTAATAATTCCCCAGGGTTCAGGGTGAGTTCTTTGTGTTACGAGATTGTCAGAAATGGATAATTACTACGCTTTACAAATACCGAAAAATTAATAAATAATTTTGTTTATTTTTCATGTAGTACGTAGTTCCCGGAATTGCCGTAAGAGAGCAGTGTGTATTTGTTTACTTAAAAAAAAAACATATGATCAAATGATTATTTTTTGTTCTATTTCACAGTTCAAAACGAGTTTTCTTCTGGAATTATTACGAAAAAATGTTTATATTACCTCGCTCCGTATGGTTCTTACTGGATAGCCGCTTTTCTGTGATGAGGTCCGTCTTGCGTTATAATTCACCTTTCGTCTGGAGTATTTTCCAATTGTCAACGGGAACTAGGCCAAACCATGTTGTATCCGCAGAAGGTTTTCATCCACTGTTTATTAATGTTTACAACCATTTAATTTGGATTAATCAGGTATAATTAGATAGTGGTCACTCTGTTTGTTAATCTTGTGTTAATTTCAACTCCTCCAACGTCCAAAAAAGGTTATTTTTTATAATTTTTGTCGCATCGTTTCTTCAACTCTCCAGTTTAGTTCAAAATTTTTATATCTTATTAACAATACTTGTTATTTTTCATCACTCTTAGTAACACATAGTATTTTTATTATGCAGGCAGTTTGTAATTATTATAAATTTATATTTTATTTATGGAAAAATAATTCCTTTCCATTCCGGTTTCTTTACTAATTTAATTTACATAATAAGTTTTGGTTAATTTTTTTATGACACTGTATATAAGTATTTTATCATCCTTAAATAAATTTATATATTATTTATTTAGTCTCGAATAGTATTCATACCCGGCACTACTTCCTGTTGCCATTTCCTTCATAGTATTATTTTCATTTATTATTATCTAGGTAATTAAATTTTTATGTCCTTTAAAACTAACCCTGGGTTATTCTATATTACAACACAAATATTTTAAAAAATATAACATTAACTTATGTATAACAAGTTGTGGTCCATACTATAAATTACAATAAATAAATAAAATTACAAAAATTAATCAGTATTATTACATCCTACTTCCATAGTTTTATCCTTTCCAAAACATACAGCACAGTTTGGTAATACTTTACTTTCACTTTTGTTTTTCACCTCAATGGGTACACTAGAACTCACTTTGCACTGTATACCACTCGAATTGTTTATCATGTTGAGTGATATAATTAAATTTTGAGCGAGCTTTAGTTTACCCATTTCTGACTTTTATTATCATGAGTTACGTTATTGGGACCGGGTTATGTAACGTTACAAATTTAGAACAAATTTATTTTAGTTTAACTTGTTTATAGAAAATAAATTGTTGATTATTTCCATTTTCTTAACTCTTCTTTATCTTCATAATAGTGTTTCATCTCTGACTGATTATAAACTCTGATTGGTAATTCCGACTGGTGGTAATTGCTGTCTTCTTACTATACTCTCTCTCTCTTGAAGGCAAATTCATCAATTATTCATTTCTGGGTAGTGGTACTTCCACATTTTATTTGATAAGGACTGGTCACACTAATCATATTAAACTTGTTTTAACACTCATTTCTATTTACTTTTATATACTCGCTTTATCAATTAAGCATTGGTCTGCTATCTTCCTTCTATTTTCTTCATTTATACTTCTGGAATCTAATATCAATCCTTTCAGCTATTTTATAATTATTTTCCCTTAAATATTCAATTTCCCTAACATTTTTCCCTATCCTGTGCAGTGGTTCCAGTCGGGTGGCCACTCTGGGTCCATACACCGCTGTCCATCCTTACACCTTCTGAGACCAGGGGAACATCATCCCTGCTCATAAAAATTATTGCCGGAACATTCTACGGTCAATACATAAAAATAAAAAAATTATAAGTAGTAGTCAATTAGCGACTAGTACCAAACACTTTTGGGATTCTTCATACTGTAGCTGTTTGTATTTATTTATATATTTCTTCTTCTCCTTGATTCCTTCTTCTTTTCCATTAACTAATAGCATATAACATTATTGATAGGCCTTATGTTAAAATTCTTTTGACTTTACTTCTTGTGACATATTTTCTCCGTATCATTTCTTCTTATATAATCTTCAATTCCGAGAAATTCTAATTATTGTATTATTTATCATCCTCCTTCAGTTTCATTGGAGTCATTAAATTATTCTTTATTCTTCTTATCTGAGCACATTACCATCAATTGTTTATTTATTTATTCTTCTTTTGTTACCATCAAAATATTATTTTTCCTATTAGTCCATTTTAAATCAGTTCTTTATAAATATTATTTAATCATCTGTTCTCTTTTTCTTGGTGGTTTGTTGTTTGTTAAATTATATGGTTTCAAAATAACTTGAGTAAGATGTCCTTACATGCTTTTTATTAATTCTAATGGTTGCAAAATATCTTAAGTAAGTTGTACTTACACACTTTTTGAATTTTGGTGTTTTTAGTTTCTTCATTTTAAATTATATTGTTCGAAATAACTTGAGTAAGTTGTCCTTACGTGCTTTTTTGAATTTTGGGGTTTTTTAGTTTCTTCATTTTAAATTATTGTTCGAAATACCTTGAGTAAGATGTCCTTACATGCTTTTAGAATTTTGGGGTTTTTAGTTTCTTCATTTTAAATTATATTGTTCGAAATAACTTGAGTAAGTTGTCCTTACGTGCTTTTAGAATTTTGGGGTTTTATTTACAATGGGTTGCTTGATCCTGTATCCATAAAATCCGTCCCTTTTTTCTGGTTTGTTTGGAGTCTGTTTAACCGTGGTCCATTATTTCAGGTACTCCATGTTCTCGGATTGCTGGGGTGTTCGTAATTAATTCTCTCCTTGATAATCTTCTTACCATCCGGCTCTCCCATTTTGCTGCTATGAAACTTTCACTTAAGTACCGGTCTTCCGTCATAATTCGTTCCTTTTTAACTAATAAGTATTGTACCTCCTCTAACATAACATAGTTGCTTATATTTAATCTCATTTCATTCCCTTTTACCTCTGGATTATTTGCCCAATATTTGCATGTTGTCTTCCGTCTTGAAGATACGGCTGATATTGTCTGATACACTTCCATCGTTGACACATTTAACTGGGATGTAAACTTAATTAACTCCCTCTGTTCATTAATTGGAAGGTTGAATACATTAATTAATCCACCTGTAATCATCTCCCATTCTTCCTTGGTATTAATTATTTTCTTTCTACTTGTTTTTATTATTTCCTTGGTCTTCTTTTCCACGGTTTGAACATCCTTTTTGTTGTGGCTATTTTTATTTTCAGACGGCATTACACCTTGGTATTCTGTAGTTTCTATTTCCTTCCTCCTCTCTTCTGTATTCGGACTTACGTTAATACCTTCTAAAGTGCTGTCCAATGTTTCATCCAAATTATTGAAACTATGGTCCATTTGTTTATTTGTCTCCTCTTTGTATGTATCTGCTTTTTGGATACGCGTATTAACATTTTCAAACTTCTCTCCGAAAGTTTTCCATATCTCCTTATTGACATTCTCCATTTTACACTCAAATTGTTTTAAATTCTTATTATTCTCTTCAAATTTTGCATTCATCTCTTCCCTTTGTCCATTAATAATTTCTTTCAATTTCTGGTGTTGTTCATTCATGGTTTGTCTGATATTTCCACTAATGGTCTCAAATTTTTCGTTTAGTTGTTTGACTAAACTTTCCTGAATACTGTCTATTTTCTCATTAGTTTGCTTGTTTGATTGTTCCTTCAAAGTTTCGTTTTGTTCCTTTGAGGTTTCCTCCTGTTTCCTAAAGTTTTCATTTATTTTATTTAATCTTTCATTATGTTTCCTAACTTGTTCGGCCATAAAATCCATGACATCCTGACAGGTCACTTTCTTTGGTTGTTCTGGCGTTTTCTTCTGTTGCTTCACTTTGACTATTTTTACTTCTTTTTGTACATTGGGTTGTTCTATCTTTTTATTATTTGGCATCTCTCTAAATCCTTCTATTTGATTATGTTTCTTCCTCTAGTGACACATATCTTCTCGGGATAGTTCAAACATCACCCTGATCCATTCCCTTAATTCTGTGTTTTCTGTTTGTATTGGATTTTCAGGTGGTCTTATTTCTCGTTTCCATTGTTCATAATCTTCCTGGGTATATTGTTCTGTCACCTGGGCGTATACTCCTATTCTTTCGGTTTTCATTTGTTCTTCATTATCGTCCCATCTTTCCCAATCTTCTTCAGTCATCCTTTCCACCTTGTTATCATCTTTTTCGTTAGTCGTCCCAGTAGTCTTTTCTTTATTACACCTGGCATCTAACTCCCACAATTCATCATAAATCTCTCTCAATGTCATTTTGTCGTCTGGTGTTCCCAACGCATTCGCGCGACTCATTTGCGCTCTTTCGTGGTCATTGGTATTCTTTTCTATGTATCCCATCTGTTTGCTGAATTTCTTAAATAGCACCGTCATCCATTCCGCGTAACTCAATCGTCTCTCTTTTTCGGACATTTTCGTTTCCTGTGGTATCATAGCTCTTTATCGCATTTCTTGTTTTCTCGTAACGTAGATTTTTTGATATATATTTTTATTAAATATCAAAATTCTTTTCTAATTACCGCCCTTTTACGTTGAGCGCTAATTTGTAACGTAACGGTTTTTTGGTTGTGAGGTACTTGTGAAAGTGTTATTATATGCCTCACGCAGTATGCGTCACTTCTGAATTATAATAACTGACGTTGTTTTTCAATAGGTAAAATAAAGGATTTTGTTTATTTTGTTTTACTCAATCTGAAGAGAAATCGAGAGTGTGTGATTTGTGGTCAAGGAGGGAAGTTGTTCAGCCTTATGCAGAAGAGAGAGTAAGTATCATTATTTCCACTCAGTTGAGGCGATTTTTCTGTTTGTTGTGCTGAAATTTTTTATAACTACCCACTACAATAAATTATAACACTTTATTATTCAATATTAATTTTCAATAATATTGCTTTATTTATTATTGACTTTTGTCTCCTGCCACCAAGATATAGGTATCACAATTAATCTTATCTGAAAAAAAACATCATCTCGACTTTACCGAGTAAACCTAGAGTAGTCTAAGGAGCAAAACATATATGTTGTTATTTACCCAATATTACGCTATAATAAAAAACATCAATTATTACATAATTCTTAATAATTCCCCAGGGTTCAGGGTGAGTTCTTTGTGTTACGAGATTGTCAGAAATGGATAATTACTACGCTTTACAAATACCGAAAAATTAATAAATAATTTTGTTTATTTTTCATGTAGTACGTAGTTCCCGGAATTGCCGTAAGGGAGCAGTGTGTATTTGTTTACTTTAAAAAAAAAACATATGATCAAATGATTATTTTTTGTTCTATTTCACAGTTCAAAACGAGTTTTCTTCTGGAATTATTACGAAAAAATGTTTATATTACCTCGCTCCGTATGGTTCTTACTGGATAGCCGCTTTTCTGTGATGAGGTCCGTCTTGCGTTATAATTCACCTTTCGTCTGGAGTATTTTCCAATTGTCAACGGGAACTAGGCCAAACCATGTTGTATCCGCAGAAGGTTTTCATCCACTGTTTATTAATGTTTACAACCATTTAATTTGGATTAATCAGGTATAATTAGATAGTGGTCACTCTGTTTGTTAATCTTGTGTTAATTTCAACTCCTCCAACGTCCAAAAAAGGTTATTTTTTATAATTTTTGTCGCATCGTTTCTTCAACTCTCCAGTTTAGTTCAAAATTTTTATATCTTATTAACAATACTTGCTATTTTTCATCACTCTTAGTAACACATAGTATTTTTATTATGCAGGCAGTTTGTAATTATTATAAATTTATATTTACTAGCGAGTACCCGGCATGCGTTGCAATGCCACTCAAAGAAAGAAAGTGTTTGTATATATATATAATATATAAAGACTTCGTTCGCGTGGTCTTCAATTTAATGCGATAATATATTTAGAACAGAATCTATTCCATTGGGTTGCCATAGTAACCAGATCTAATAAGTTAGTTTTTTAAGACTCCAAAGGACCCCCCAGAGGATCGTATCGAAAAAAACACCTGTCCTATGTTGGTTCTCCCGTTGCGTAAAATATTTGTGCCAAGTTTGGTTGAAATCGGTCCAGTGGTTTAGGAGGAGATGTGGAAGACCCCAAAGAACCCCATCGAAAAAACACCTATCCTATGTTGGTTCTCCCTTTGCGTAAAATATTTGTGCCAAGTTTTGTTGAAATCGGTCCAGTGGTTTAGGAGGAGATGTGGAAGACCCCAAAGGACCCCCCGAAGTATCATATCGAAAAAACACATATCCTATGTTGGTTCTCCCGTTGCGTAAAATATTTGTGCCAAGTTTGGTTGAAATCGGTCCAGTGGTTTAGGAGGAGATGTGGAAGACCCCAAAGAACCCCATTGAAAAAACACCTATCCTATGTTGGTTCTCCCTTTGAGTAAAATATTTGTGCCAAGTTTGGTTGAAATCGGTCCAGTGGTTTAGGAGGAGATGTGAAAGACCCCCAAAAGGACCCCCGAAGGATCATATCGAAAAAACACATATCCTATGTTGGTTCTCCCGTTGCGTAAAATATTTGTGCCAAGTTTGGTTGAAATCGGTCCAGTGGTTTAGGAGAAGATGTGGAAGACCCCAAAGGACCCCCCAAAGGACCCCATCGAAAAACACCTACCCTATGTTGGTTCTCCCGTTGCATAAAATATTTGTGCCAAGTTTGGTTGAAATCGGTCCAGTGGTTTAGGAGGAGATGTGGAAGACCCCAAGAACCCCCTCAGGGCCCCATTGAAAAAAATTCATAAACCTTCGTGGGCGTGCGCACAACAACTCACCGATGTTTCATCGCAATCGGATGAATGGTATAGGAACGCATACGGGACAAAGAAAGAAACAAACATTCATTTTTATAGATATAGATTTATGGAAAAATAATTCCTTTCCATTCCGGTTTCTTTACTAATTTAATTTACATAATAAGTTTTGGTTAATTTTTTTATGACATTGTATATAAGTATTTTATCATTTTATTATCCTTAAATAAATTTATATATTATTTATTTAGTCTCGAATAGTATTCATACCCGGCACTACTTCCTGTTGCCATTTCCTTCATAGTATTATTTTCATTTATTATTATCTAGGTAATTAAATTTTTATGTCCTTTAAAACTAACCCTGGGTTATTCTATATTACAACACAAATATTTAAAAAAATATAACATTAACTTATGTATAACAAGTTGTGGTCCATACTATAAATTACAATAAATAAATAAAATTACAAAAATCAATCAGTATTATTACATCCTACTTCCATAATTTTATCCTTTCCAAAACATACAGCACAGTTTGGTAATACTTTACTTTCACTTTTGTTTTTCACCTCAATGGGTACACTAGAACTCACTTTGCACTGTATACCACTCGAATTGTTTATCATGTTGAATGATATAATTAAATTTTGAGCGAGCTTTAGTTTACCCATTTCTGACTTTTATTATCATGAGTTACGTTATTGGGACCGGGTTATGTAACGTTACAATATATATATATAGTTGTTTTTTAATAACATGGAAAATCAAGATCGACATCAAAATCAACAAAACAAAATGGAATCCTTATACTCAAATTAACAAAATGGCGGCCACATGTTCTGCTATATCACTATGCTGTTATTTTCCATTATTCATGTGTTAATTTCATTGTGAAATTTATAATGAATTTAACTTTGAATGAAACTGCCATTATCATCTTTGAATTGATAATTTCTTACACCTAACATGACACAAACCGTCTCATAAAAAAAACATTACTTATATGTACCGGTATGGTCTCACACACACACACACACACACACACACACACACACACACACACACACACACACACACACACACACACACACACTCATTTCGCCAACAGCGATTTTACACATACATTTGAATTTTGGTTTTTTAAGCTCAATTTAGATAAGAAAGACTGGAATATATAATTGGACTTTCCTGGATATGTGTTGTAGAGTCTCCGCTGTCCTTAGATGGCGATCATGGTCAGGCAGGTGTTCGGCCGAACGTCCCAGGTGTCTTCTTGGTTACACTGACTTTAGTTTACATTTTGAATAGTTATGTAGTGATTTCTGTCTAGTAGTTATTATTACATGTTAACACATTGATAAATAATTTGACAAAGAAACACTTTCGCTGGCAAAAGCTGCCGGCGATTTTCACAGCGTGTTGACGCCTTGATGGTCTGATGCTGAGTGGGGGGATGCAAAGCACATATTTTGCGTATGTGTTAGCGCATCCACGTCATTGTCTTTTGTTTCAATTTGGCTCACGCCCTGTTGTCATGTCATTGTTGTTAGGTCATCTTTTTATTTTAATGACGTCCCGCCTTATGGACCAATGAGAATGGATACTGAGAGTCTGTTTCACTTATACCGCCATTGTATATGCTCGGCTTCACACGTCCGCTCCTGACCTTGGAATCGTTTTGCTCTGCTGAAATCTGCGTCGTTGTCTTTTTACAAAGGGAAACAGTCCTACCCATGTATGTGTGTTCAAAACAATAAAATACAATAATTTGCTACCACTCATACCATAATTCCGACATCAGGATTTTCGTACTGTCACAAAACCCCCTCAATGAAAGGTTTTGTGTCGAAACATAAAAACTTTCATTGACTCATTCACACTTTTCTAAAAGGATCAGTTCAGATATGTCGCCATAACCCCCTTAACGTTAATATAAAAGAGATATAATCACTTACCCTTGGTCCAATGATGATGATCGTACCATCTGACCTTACTGGGCTTCTCAGGAGAGATCCCAACACCATAAGGCCATTAGGCACTTAACGCTCCTGTTCTGACGCACCGGCCAGCTCAGGACCGCGGTCACAACACCACAAAACTCTGAAACATGCAATACAAAATTTTAAAATAGTGACCTTATCTATTTCCATATCCGTAACTGATATGTCTCCCCTTAGATGCATTGGTTTGTGTTTTGAGGCGTTGGTTTTCTTAATTCATAAGTTTTCAAATAACAAAAAACAAGATTTAAGACAGATAAATCCTTCTAATTTTTTACCACTCCTGTATTTTTTAACAAATTCTCTGACTCCAGTCAACATCAACTTACTTCTCTCACTATAAGAAAACACATTATTATACTAACCATAAAACAAATTTTAATCTTTCAAACCTTTTTTTTTTTTTTTTTTTTTTTTTTTTTTTTTTTTTTTTTTTTTTTTTTTTTTTAACAGAATCATAACTACATACTTGATAACCAACACCAATATCACTATATCACTATCATTTCTTAAAGTTTAATATTGTATTATCGTTACTACCCTTGTAGTAACCGCCCAGCTATACACACTATTGTACCCTCAACATAATAAAAACATAATAAAACATTGTACAACATAAAACATTAAACACTAACATTGAACTATTCACATGTAAATAACTTGTATAAAATTTGATAAGACATTACAGCTTCAACTTTCTATTAACTTTTATTATTTAACATTCATTAGATTCTATACAAAAAAAATTTAAATTTATCATTTACCTTTCTGTTACATCCCCTTTCTACTATGAATTTTCCTTTTCCAACCATTTTATCCTTATTCATTTGGGTGACTCTCTATTATTCATTATCTCTATATCTTATTTTGGCATTTATCAATCTAACCTTACTCACCTCTCTTTTTTCTACTAACAACCGCTTCTAACCAACCATTAACATATTATGACACCAATATTTCAATAATAACCCCCTTCAATAATCCCATTTAAATCCTCTGGCACCGCTCGTTTTTTGTACTAGGATGTGTGTTCCCTACCTGGCCATACCCATCCCTAACCATTTGCTCTCCACCAAATATCGGCAAACACTCTAACCCAAAATTGCTCCGCCTGCCACAACGCTGCACGCTGGTCACTCCCTACACCGGATCCTTACTACAAAATATCATCAACATCAAATATAATTACCATTCACATTACTCACCTCTCTACATATAATCACTAACTACTGTGTCCCTACAATATCTAACACCTATTTGTATATTATCTGTATCTCAACATTCTTATTTTCACTAACTCCCAATAACTCCAATGCCCTTATTTATCATTATCCCCCAAATTCTCCTTTTTTACATTTTACATTAATATACCACTAGAAAATTCATCACTTATCTTACAATCCTAAATCAACTCAATATCCAAATATATCATATGCATAATCATTTATTATTCATTAGACTCTAAATCTCATAATCATTCAAATTCATCATCAACTTCCTTAAATTATTTAAAATCCTACCGTACCTGGTTTACATAAACAATACATAAAATACACAACTACAAGAATACACAAATACATTGACATTAATACACACAAAAAATATACAATCCAAAATTATCACTTTACCATTTATCAAAAATCAGTCAGAAAGCAGTCCATCTTGAAAAACACTGTCCACATAATTAAATGTTCATAAACACAATAAAATATTTACCCTCCATCGTCAAACAATAGTCTTATCTTATATCTATATACATTGCTTATTATTAGATATCTTATCTTATCATTATACATGTACCAACTATTCAAATTTTTATCCTTTTCCACAAATTCATATAACTCATGATCTGGTATGGTTCTGTCACCTTCGGTATAATCAGTCGTAATTAGGTAATTTATAAAATCATTATTTCCCTTATCTCCTACTCCTTCCGTTTCATTACAAGGTAAGTTCTTATTTCTATGTATCATCTCTACTCCTAACCTTTCCATAAATTCTTCATAATCTCTACTTATCTTAAAAATATCTACTTCTCTGTTTCTCTCAATATACGAGGGCTATCCAGAAAGTAACAGACGTTTTGAAATAAAAAATTTACAAAATGAAAAAACAAAATTTTATTATATACATTTGAAAGGTACACTCTTAAGCTATTTTTCTACATAATCGCCATTCAAATTAAGGCACTTATCATACCGTGGCACAAGTTTTTCAATACCGTCTCTGTAGAAATCTGCCGCCTGCGATTTCAACCACTGGTTTACACCGGCATGCAGTTCGGCGTCAGTATCAAAGCGTTGTGTAGCGAGCCATGTCTTCATCACTGGGAAGAGGTGATAGTCGCTCGGTGCCAAATCCGGGCTGTATGGTGGATGATCGAACACCTCCTATCCAAAACCATCGAAGAGCTCTCGGGTACGATTGGCCGTGTGTGGACGTGCATTGTCGTGAAAAAACAAAACCTTCGCACTAAGTTTTCCCCGACGTTTGTTTTGTATCGCGCGCCTTAACTTTCTCAGTGTTTCACAATACCTCTCTGAGTTAATTGTTGTGCCACGTTCAAGAAAATCAACGAGAATCACTCCTTCAGAGTCCCAAAACACAGTAGCCATGATCTTTCTTGCTGACAGCGTTTGCAAACACTTCCTTGGTTTCTTGGGAGAATTTGTGTGTCCCCATTCCATCGACTGCCTTTTTGTTTCACTATTGACATGCTTCACCCAAGTCTCGTCCCCAGTTACGATACGATCGATAACTTTGTTACCATTTTTGTCGTAATCTTCGAGGAAAATTAGTGCTGCAGCCAGTCTCTGTTTTTTGTGGTCTTCCGTTAGGATTTTCGGAATCCACCTAGCACAAAATTTGTGGTAACCAAGCTTTTCCACCACAATTTCATGCACCATGCAACTCCATGAAATTTGGGGAAAATGTTTCGAAAGTTCCGTAATCGTGAAACGACGATCTTCACGAATTTTGTCGTTGATTTTCATCACCAGTTCATCAGTCACAAGGCTAGGTCTACCACTGCGGTCCTCATCGTGAACATTGGTACGGCCATTTTTAAAATCAATGCACCATTGCTTCACTCGGCTTTCACTCATTATTCCTTTTCCGTACACATCACAAAGTTGGCGATAAATTTCAATTGGTTTGTGATTTTTTGCCAACAAAAACCTAATCACGGAACGCACCTCACAAGTGGCGGGATTTTCTATTGCAGCGCACATTTTAACACGTCACAGAGAGCAAAGTAAGAGGGGCACAGACCGCACACTACCACAGCTGGATGCGTACTGAGTGTAGGAACGTTCTGACACCAAGATGGCGGCTCTATCCCCGCCCACCGCCGCGGTCGGTCAAAACGTCTGTTACTTTCTGGATAGCCCTCGTATCTCTCACTATCACACCATCTCTCTCTTTTAAAACATCTCTCTCTTTCCACATTTGCAGGGGACACTAATTCACAACTATTGCACCGCCTGTGAAGTGCACTAATAAAATCAAGGACAACTTTATTTGTAGACCATATGTCTCCCAAATATACATAGAAGGCACTCTCGTCCTTCCTCAACACATGTACATCACCCCCAAATACACCAGTAAGAAAAAGAATCTACCCCCTGCAACTCTTTTACAATTATACTCTCTTTACACACTCTCTTTAACCCTTCAACACACACTATCATTCCATCATTATCATATTCTATTCCCCATAAAATCTCATTATCACTACCCCTGTTTACATAATCATTTTCTAATATCATACTTTTATTTATATTGTTACAATTCTCTCCCCTACTTACCTTGTCATCTTTGTTCAATTCTAATTTGTCTATTCCTCTCTTATTTTCTAATTCTATCTCGTCTAACTGTGTATGTACCTCATTTAATCTTTTGTTGATATTACAATTTTGTTTTTTAATTTCTTCATTGATATCATTAAATTGTTCATCAAACTGGTTTAATTTATCATTAAAATTATCTAATTTTATATCGAACTTAATGCTCTGCTCTTTTAACTCATTATTCTGTATCTTCATCAACTGAAAAAGGTCTTCTAATGACACTTTATTATTTATAATGGGTGTTGAGTTAGCTTGTGGTTCATTCAATAATAGAGATTCTGTTGCTGTATTATTTATACTACTGTTATCTGCCATTTTGCTCATTTTAATAATGAATTTTATTTTTAGTAATTGTTCTATATTTTATTTAAACAATAATATAACCTATAATCATGGTATAACTTATTATCTACGTACCAGGTATATCTTATGTATCCCTTCCTTTCTTCCGACAACCCTCCGTCTCTGACTCCAGCTTATTGCATACAACTTTTATTTATATCACGTCACCAGTTCGGGCGGCATTTGTTATCTTATAGAATAATTAAGTCCCTAGTTCTGGGCGACAATTTGTTATCTTTCACTCTATATTTTTTAGAATAACAAAAATAATGTATTTGTTTGTTTTGGTACTTAACTTTCGTTACCATATTTATCGTATATGTCATACTAATTCGGCGTCCATCTTGTAGTACCAACCTCGTTTCGAAAATTTTATGTAAGGGTCCCAGGATTCGATTAAGCGATCATCAGAGACAGGACAATTGTGCGGAATAATGAAATCAGACAGCGTATTATATATATATATATATATATATATATAGTTGTTTTTTAATAACATGGAAAATCAAGATCGACATCAAAATCAACAAAACAAAATGGAATCCTTATACTCAAATTAACAAAATGGCGGCCACATGTTCCGCTATATCACTATGCTGTTATTTTCCATTATTCATGTGTTAATTTCATTGTGAAATTTATAATGAATTTAACTTTGAATGAAACTGCCATTATCATCTTTGAATTGATAATTTCTTACACCTAACATGACACAAACCGTCTCATAAAAAAAACATTACTTATATGTACCGGTATGGTCACACACACCCACACACACACACACACACACACACACACACACACACACACACACACTTCACCAACAGCGATTTTACACATACATTTGAATTTTGGTTTTTTGAGCTCAATTTAGATAAAAAAACTGGAATATATAATTGGACTTTCTTGGATATGTGTTGTAGAGTCTCTGCTGTCCTTAGATGGCGATCATGGTCAGGCAGGTGTTCGGCCGAACGTCCCAGGTGTCTTCTTGGTTACACTGACTTTAGTTTACATTTTGAATAGTTATGTAGTGATTTCTGTCTAGTAGTTATTATTACATGTTAACACATTGATAATTTGACAAAGAAACACTTTCGCTGGCAAAAGCTGCTGGCGATTTTCATAGCGTGTTGACGCTTTGATGGTCTGATGCTGACTGGGGGGGTGCAAAGCACATATTTTGCGTATGTGTTAGCGCATCCATGTCATTGTCTTTTGTTTCAATTTGGCTCACGCCCTGTTGTCATGTCATTGTTGTTAGGTCATCTTTTTATTTTAATGACGTCCCGCCTTATGGACCAGTGAGAATGGATATTGAGAGTCTGTTTCACTTATACCGTCATTGTATATGCTCGGCTTCACACGTCCGCTCCTGACCTTGGAATCGTTTTGCTCTGCTGAAATCTGCGTCACTGTCTTTTTACAAAGGGAAACAGTCCTACCCATGTATGTGTGTTCAAAACAATAAAATACAATAATTTGCTACCACTCATACCATAATTCCGACATCAGGATTTTCGTACTGTCACAAATGGCTGTTTTAAATAATGGATTTTTAAAATTTATTAATTTGTATATCTGATTATGATAGTTTATACTATTGAAACAACAGCTGTATTCGAAAAAAAATTCTTATATGAAAAGTTTTATTTATTATTTATAATAATATACAACAATATATACAAGAATAATTGAGCAAATATGATGGGCAGAGGGAAATATTAAGTTAGCTAGTTAAACTATAATCTGACATCTATAAAAGTACATCTTACACCAAATATAGCACCGAGATTTGCAATTGATGCTGCAAGAAATGTGAAGACTTTTTTTCTTTCATCAACTGTATATTCCGATGTACTTATTGACTGAAACAGCCATGACAAAATGCCACTTTCATTGGAGCTACTGGTCTCGGCGTCCACACGTCTTTGGGCAATTAGCTCTGTTTGCTTAATATGAGCTATGAAATTCATAACCTGTACAATTAAAACACATATTAAATATACAAACAAACATTTTCACAAGCTATATTTAGAGACTGTAATACAATTGTATTCAAACACCATTAGCGCAGTTTACATTGATGGGGTAGGCTTGTTTATCAGTGTTAGCAGTACTTAGGATTTAATTTCTGCTATAATGTTGTATACAGTAATGTATTATCTATTTTGCAACAGTTAAGAATTTTCTTTAACAATGAAGGAACTTGTGCAATTGAAACTTGACCTTGCTTTTATGATGACTCATATCCCCAATTATTAACTATGATTAATGTAGGAACTTGTCGAAAAACATCAATATCTTGTGCCTGTGTTCCACTAATATCCCTTGCGCTAAGAAAAGGAAGTCAATAGCTATAGCTAACCTTATTATTAGTGCTCACATGCCATTTGAACACAATTGTCACAGCACATGTGGCAGCAGCAGTATTAATTAAATGAACTGTTAATACATGCTTATTGCTGCTGTAACAGATATAAAATCTTAGAGAGCTATCATAGTTTTAGTGATTTTGTATCTCAATAAAAATATGTACAAATTTGTACTTTCAAATTAAATGTACAGCTAAAGTATTTCCAGGCTAAATAAAGTAAGGTTAACATTTTCCACAAATATTCACATAAAAAAAATTAAAACCCAGCATGTTCAGCTTGAGAGAACATGTCAGTATTCTTCTTTCTTTGCAACCGACTCAAAAAACGCATTTTTTCTTGGATGCTTGTTTAAAAAAATTGTACTATACTGTACTTTTGGTTGTTTTAACATTGTACAATCTACACTGAGATCACAACTGATGGAAGTATTGTTGTGATCTCCAACACTATGACTTGCATGGTTGTATATTTTTATGGGGCAACTTTTATTACTAACAGAAAAAGTAATGAGTGACTGTTATTTATTTACTTACTTATCTTAAAACTTGTAATTATAATACTTTAACAATAGGTAATTCATTAAAAATCTCACCGATAAGGATGTGCGTTGTTGTCATTGTATTACATTTTAGCAAAATCGTCAATTTTTTGGCATATTGTAACATTACATTTGGAACAACATAATATCGTACCTGATTTAATGAAGACTTTGGTCAAGAAACTAACAAGAAGAACAATATCTTCCAAGATGATAGTGAAGAGGAATGACTAACCATTTTAGACTGACTAGTAAGACAACTGACCGTACCCAAATTAATGATTATGGCTAAGTGATGCAAAATACCTTCAACCCCAATTATGACATGAATTTTCAGTATTGACCAAATAAAGAATTATAAAGACAGACGGCTTATGAACCAGTACTATAAAGAAACAAATGGTTTCATTTAATGTATCATAATATCTAGATAATCAAAATACAAATTCAGGGATAACAGGCCCAAACATATAATATTATGTAAAAGAAATATTGGTAAATAATTAAGTTAATTGATGTAATGAAAATATAAATACACCTGATTATAGATACATGAACCATACAAATAATTGTCACATATAGTGTTCATAGGATTGTCCAGTAAACAACAAGGAATAACTTGGTCACAATAACATTAATAACAAGAGTGAAACCCATATAAACAGTAAATATAACATAGACAGTGTCAGAGTAATTAATAAATTAACTGACAAAGGACTAACTAATTAGTGTAGAATTTGTTTTGTAAAATGTGTATGTTTTATGTTTTAGCACAGTGTTATATCATAGTATTTGTGTTGTGTTTTTTGTATGTAGCAGGTGATACAGTTAGTTTAAAGGAATGTCAATTTAATGATATTAATTCCATTTTTTTATGTTGTGTTAACAAATATAACCATAGAACTGGTGTTAAACCATGGTAAATTGATTGACAAAGCAGAATGGACTATATAAAGATGTTTTGTTAAGTGTCAAACACTTATACAGTTTGAGTAGAAAACAGTTATTTGTGCAAGGATTTGGTAAAATCATAGCCATGTGGGCATGCATTTAACTATTAGAATAATATATCTTTTGTGTTGTTAAAATAACGTTATATGTTAAACAATTTTGATGAGTGTTAAAAGTTAATTTAATTGTTAAAGATTTTAAAACATGGTGATGAAAATAATACCAGTACATAGGCCAGGTGAAACCAACTTTAGTAAATTTTGAATAATAATGTTAGAAATTTTGTAAAACAAATGTGAAAGGGTAGATGTATTTATAGGTAATAATGTATACAAGGAATATAGAAACAAAATAACACATATCAAGTTATTTAAGAAAATTTCAAATAACAAAATTGTAACATCTATAGTTCTTAAGTAAAAGTTGGCATGTTTAGTGTCTAAATATAACAAATGTGAAGATCAAAATAATGCTGATAATGGTTTTAAATTCCCATTCAGTATAGAAAAGTTATGTTAATTTAAAGATTTTTAACAAATTTTAGACTTTGAAATAATGAAAGTATATGACAATGTATATCCGAATTAGCCAACCAGATTCCAAGTTTACCCTTAGCAACCAGAAATTTCGGATAAATAAAATGAGACTTCTTTGACAACGATCTTAGCGGATAGACGCGTTTTTAAAACGTCCTGCATTATATAATATAAATTGTGAAAAAACTATACAAACAGATAAATACAGTTAGAGGTACACTACACGAACTTTTTACAATAACAGAAGAACACCCTTTATATAGATTAGAAGACACAAGAACCAGGAAGAAGATCTCAAGTGGACGAGGGACAAGGAAGAAGATCTGACGTGGACGTGGGCCCTATTTTCAACCAGGAAGAATACAAGAAGAGGATTTGGTGATTTTGACATCTCATTATATTGTACTTCAACACCCACATTTGTATACACGACTTTTAAGCACTAATCAACTAAACTACAGACACCATATGACACAAACACTAAGAACAATCACTAATAACACTATATAAGATTAACACCTTTTCAAACACAACAAGAACTTTTAATTTACATAATAACTATCAAAGCCTGAACTGGACATAACCTTTTTAAAACTGGTAACCACTATACAACTTCTGTGTGCACGTTACACTCTAACATTGTAATATCCTGTAATTGTAAACTTGTATTTTGATTAATAGTGTAATATTTTGTTTAATTATAATCCCCGAACCATATACGCCCTGAGATAATTGATATTTTTATTAAAAACGTTAACAAGAGCATTATTTTGGTCTCGAAGAAATACTGAATGTTTGGCTACTGCTGCCAACTGGTAAAAGAAGACTTATAGTTTGCGCTACAATTGTGATTATTCTGTTTAAATTTATTAAAACAGTTAACCAGTGTTTTTTCCGAATAAAGGATTCCATAAGGATATATGTTTGATGGTATTTGTGTGTCGTTATTATTGCTGTTACATTTAGGAAATAAAATTCACAGATTGCAGCGGACACGACAGTTGGCATCGTTGAGTGACGTCACGGAAACGTGCGGCATAGTGGGAACAAGCGGCAATTTACAAAACCATTCGCCGTTCAACATAACACATTTATAATTACACATCGACGACTCCAGTGCGAGTTTGTCGCTACATTATTTATCTATATTCCAAGTTGACACTTCCAACGGGCGGTGTAATTCAAGTGCACACGACATATATACAAGTAACCTATTACTAATAACATTGTACGTAACGAAATATTCTTATCGTTACAAGTTGACGAACCCGAAGTGAGGCTACATTTCAATAAGATTCAACCCTATACAAATAAATCTATGAATAAGCTGGTTACAAATTGGCGCACCAACGTGTGAGGCGTGTAATTTAATATAAATTAAATTATTATTAATAGACAAACAAGCAAAAATAAACAAAATGAGGAAGCGAGAAACATCGCGAAAACGAGCAGTCGAAGCCGAGAAGGTAGACGAGTTAAATATGGAAGAGAAAGAAGCGACACCGATTGAGGAAATAGAAATTATAACAAGGAAGCATCCGGAGAAACAACCAGAAGAACCCACACAAACAGAAGGCGAGAAGACGCAAGAAATGTTCAAACGTATGATGGAGTTAATGCAGGAAACTGGTAAAAAACTGACGGACGAAATGAAGGAAGACTTCAGCAAGAAAATGGAAGAACTAAAAAGTGACAATAAACAATCTACGGAGGAGTTGAGCCGAAAATTGGGAGAGACTAATAAGAAAATTGAAGAAAAAATGGGAGAATTGAAAGAGAATAGCACGAAAATGGAGGAAAAAATTGACGCAAATAATAAAGCATTGAGGGAAGAATTGAAGGAAAATTACCAGGAAACCATGAAAAAACTGGATGAACACAAAGAGTCATTAAAAGAAGATTGGAATAGCAAGATGGAAATTAATAACCGGCAATTGCAGGAAGAATGGGACAAGAAGCTAGAAGAACCGGTGACTGAAATTAAAAGGGTAGAATCCGAGACCAAGGAAAAGTGTGAGCGGATGAACCAAGAGATACTGAGCGTCCGGGAAGAAACGAATGGACGAATTGAAAATATAAGAACCAACCAAGCAGTGATGGGAGAGAGGTTAGAAGGTATGAGTACTAGTCTCAATCGAGTGCAAGACCAAACAACTCCACATAGAGATGAAATTAATTCCTTAAAAAACAGACAATGTACCGGTGCCCATACAACATTCGAGGAAAATCGAGAAGTGATCGATTTCCAAAACTATAGAAGAAACCCCATGCTATTCTTAGAACGAGTCGAAGAGAAGATAGCCAAAACCGGAGAAGACAGATGGTTTGTAATAAGGAGCATGTTGGACGAAATGTTCCGAAAAGTATATGACAATTGGTGGACGGCGATGCGGCCGAGTATACAGAACTTCCAAGAGTTTAAAAAGCAATTCAAATCTAAATATTGGTCGGATGCCACGCAACACATGATAAGAAGTGACATAGGATTGGGCCGATATGACCTGCACGGCAAGCAAACTCCAACCGCATATTTTCTCAGCAAAATAAACATAGCCAGACATTTAGAGCCTGCAATTCCTACAGAATGTTTAGTGCGGCTATTAGCTTACCACTATGGTGGCGAAATTACAAGAGGCCGAATAAATGGACGCATACAAACCATCGAGGAGATGTCAACATTATTAGCGGAGATGGAACAAGAGAAGAACTTCCTCCAGTATAGACGAAGGAATGATGAAATAAATAGAAATAATGGTCGCCGCGACGCCCCATATGAAAACAACGGGCAACTACCGAACAATAGTTATAACAACAACGGTAACCACTATCAGCGCGGTTACCAAAACCAAAATAACACTAACAACTATAAACGAAATAATGCGAATAATAATAACAATAACAACAACCACTATTACCGTAGCCCTCCTACGAATAATAACAATAATGGATACCAGCGTGCCAACAACAGAGAACACCAGTACCAGAACAACCGAGGTTATAACAGCAACTACGATAACCGATACAGGCATAATAATAATGGCAATAATACCAATCAAAATCAAACATATCGAAGACAAGTGAATTATGTAAGCGTGGACGATAGAGACGTGGGAAGACATTGGTACCAGGGACGAGCAAATTATAATGGGAACCGTGGAAGAAGTTTTCAGGAGGAGAGTAACCAGCACTACCGCGATGAACATCGGCGAAGTAGAAGCTGCGACGACAACAGAAATAACCGAAACTCAGTGACGTTCAATAATAACGCCATTGAGGTACAAGAGTCACAGAGCAGAGACAGACCCAATCAACCAGACAACAGGACTGAGGAGATCAGCCCTGATTTAAATGGACTGCGGCAGTGAAAATCCACCAGGTCCCATCACTGAACCGGCAATTTGGGTACTTACTAGGACGAGACAAAATGACTGACGATACATTGACGAAAGTGCACAATCATTTCTTAAAAAATGTTAGAGAAGAACTACTGAACGAAGACACAATAACGCAAAATAATTCGAATAATGAGATCGTTTATATCATCGCCCAAGTGAATGGACTAGAGACAAGATGCATGATAGATACGGGCGCAAACGTGTCGTTAATCGACAACAATGAATACATCAAAATTCAAAAATATAGTAAGGCCATCTTACCAACTTTACCAATTCAAAATATAATTTTAATCGGAGCCACTGGAAGGCAAAACAAGTCAATAAGAAAACAGGTATCATTAACAGTGACCAGCAGAAATGTAGCTATACCTATGATTTTTCTAATAGCTAGTAATCTACCATTTAATCTACTAATAGGCTGTGATATTTTGAGAAAATACTCAGCAATAATTGACATGAGACAGGCCATAGTGTCATTAAAGGTGGATAATATAGAATGGACAGCAAAATTAGTAGAAAACAAAAATGTACCTTCATGCAACAGTATAAGAAAATTCAATAATAATCAAGATGAGTCATGGAATGTAAGAAGGGAATACTTTGGGTGTGAAGATAGTTTATGGTTGGAAAAATTAGAAGAGATCCGACAATTTCGGTCAGAACAAAATGAATGTAATTTAACCACACAACAAATAGAAAAGTTAATATCAATATATAATAAATACCGCTATGTTTTCTCTGATGTACCCGGCAAAGTAAAAGATTATCAATTTACACTACAATTCAAGGAGCCTGTAAATTTTAATAAAAAATCATATCCCGTTGCTTATGCATTAAAAGAAGCAGTGAGGACTGAACTAGACAAAATGATAGCAGAAGATATTATTGAATATAGCTGTTCCCCATATACCAGTCCGTTAATAGCAGTTCCAAAGAAAGATGGCAAAGTACGACTCTGTTTGGATGCTAGAGAGATTAATAAGATCATAGTTAATGACAGAACATCTCCCGGAGAGATTGAGGAGATATTGAAAAAATTCAATGGCATACAATTTATTAGCACCTGGGATACGGTTTGTGGGTATTGGCAGGTGGAGTTACACCCAGATAGTCGAAAGTATGTCGCCTTTATTTTCGAAGGAAGGAACTATCAGTTCAAGAGACTACTGTTTGGACTGGTAAATTCAGTAGCTGTATTCGTAAGATGTATGGACCAGGTGTTGGGTCCAGATACTATTCCATATACCACAGTCTATGTTGATGACTTGCTGATTACTTCAGTGAATTGGGAAGACCATTGTGACAGAGTAGGACAAGTATTACAAAAACTATCAGACAATAACGTTACCTAAAACTTCAAAAATCGAAGCTTATCGCCAGTGAAGTACAATTCCTGGGTTTTAACCTAACAAGACAAGGAATAACACCATCCAATGAAAAAATTGAAGCTATCCAGAAGTTCCCAAGTCCTAAAAATAAAAAGCAACTTCAATCATTTCTGGGACTTTGCAATTATTATAGGAAGTTTCAGAGAAATTATTCTGAAATGACAGCAAAGTTTTCTCCACAATTATCCTCTACGAACAAATGGTCCTGGGGACAGGAACAAGACAATTTACTCCAAATGATCAAGCACAATTTCCTAAGTTCAGTTGTATTAAAACATCCTAATTTCAATCAACCTTTCTTCATGAACTGTGATGCCAGTGATATAAGTTTAGGATCTGTATTATATCAAGAAGATAGTGAGGGAGAACATCAGGTGGTGAGTTTTGCAAGCAGAATACTTAATGGATGTGAACGCAATTATAGTGTAACAGAAAAGGAGTTATTAAGCGTTGTATTCGCTTGTGGGAAATTCAGAACCTACATTCTTGGATACCCGATAACTGTGAGGAGCGATCATAAGTCAATATCTTTCCTAAAAAATTGCAAGATTAACCATGGGAGATTGACAAGGTGGATACTCGCACTACAGGAGTACCATATAAATTGGGAGTATGTTCCAGGAAAACAGAATATTGCTGCAGATATATTGTCCCGGATTAACATAGAACAACAAACTTTTGAAGGGGAGAAAGAAACAATCATCAAGGTATACACTATAATAAAAAACAAGTCAGATTTGGAAAACATCATGAAATCAATTGCACAACAACAAACAGAGGATACCAAAATCAACAATTTTAGACAAAGACTGATACAACAGGATGAAAAAATCACTGCATATTACTGTCTACATGAAGACATATTATTTTACAAACCAAATAATAACCAAGGATCATGGAAGGTGGTGATACCTAAAGCTTTAGAAACAGAATTAATACTGGACTACCATAGTCGATATGGGCATATGGGTGCATTAAAAGTAATGAAGGCACTTGAGGAACACACTTACATTAAGATTATCAACAGAAGAGTTAGAGAATGTATTCGGCAGTGTCACATCTGTCAATTGGCAAAATGCAATAACGAAAAAACAGAAGGAATTATGCAACCTATTACATCAACTGGTAAATTAGAGAGAGTATTTTTAGATGTGTGTGGTCCGTTACCTCGTAGTGGAGGGAGAAAACAGTATAAATTCATTATAATCATGTTCGACCATTACTCCAAGTTTACAAAACTATACCCCATTAATCGGGCAACTACAAAAAAGATTTTGCAAATAGTGATCCAACAATACATACCAGAGTTAGGAGCTCCACGATCAATTATTACCGATCACGGAACTCAGTTTCGAGGAAGGGTATGGAAGGAGATTTTGTTAGACTTAGGTGTCAAGACATATAAAACATCTGTCTATCACCCAAATAGCAACCCGGTGGAAAGAGTACTGAGGGAGGTCGGCCGTATACTCAGGACATATTGTTTTGATAAACACCAGAAGTGGAGTGACTACATTACACAAACAGAGAGCTTTATCAACTTAGCTTACCATGAAGCAATACAAGATACTCCATATACCATAATGCATGAAAGACTACCACCCCGAGAAATTAGTGAAATAATCAATTTCCCAAACAACCCAGCTTACCAGTTCGACAACATGAGATTCCACAGCAAACTGAATGAACAAGTGGAGAAAAGAAGGAAAAAATACAAAACAATTCAGCAGAAAGTGATCCAGTACAAGATTGGAGACAAGGTATTGTTAAAAAACCTCGAATTGCCAAGTTCCAAGGACGGAATAGCAAAAAAGCTATTATTACTGTATAATGGACCATATGTTGTTATAAAAAACAATAACAATAATACTTATGTCATTAGTGATGTGGAAACAAAAAAGATTAAGGGGACATACAACCAAGTTTCCTTAAAAATGTATTATGAACCTAATAAACAAAGTTATAATACCAACAAAATTCTAAAGAAATAGTAAGATCAACTTACAACTAATTATTTATGAGAATTAATTTGGAACTGAAGAATTTATTATTATAAAACCACCAAAATTCTAAAGGAATAGTAAGATCAACTTACAACTAATTATTAATGAGAATTAATATGGAATTGAAGAATTTATTATTACAATACCACAAAATTCTAAAAAAAAATAGTAAGATCAACTTACAACTAATTATTTATGAGAGTTAATATGAAACTGAAGAATTTATGATTATAATACCTCAAAATTAAAAGAAAATAGTAAGCTCATCTTACCAACTTTGATAATCCAGAATATAATTTTAAATGAAGCCAAATAAACAAATTTGAATATCTCAGAATTCCAATAAATAGTAAGGACAACTTACAGTACAGTTTGATAATGTTATTATGAATCAAGCAGATAAACAACTGGGAATAAATTTCCAAATTCTAAACAAAATAAGCACCTCTTATTAAACACAGTTATGAACTTATTATTGGAATATAAAAGAAAGATGCAACATCCATGAATTAGAAGAAACCATAGTGCTATAAAATGAATAAGAAAGGACAAATGTAGACAATCGACGATGAAAATAAGACGAGACCAGAAACGAATTTACTACAAATAACCTGTCATGATTGTGAGAGAATCAACAACTATAGATACAAATACTTGTTATGTTTTAATTGAATGAAAATAGTGAATGAAAAATGAAGATTAAGCAGTACTGATAAAGAAGGAAAGAAGATAGCACCAATTGAAAATAAAAAATGTTATTAATATCGCCACAAGAAAATAGACATCTGAAAGAATCAATGGAAAGAAATTGTGATGGTACAATCATGGTACATTTCATAATTACCTAAAATATGGTAACGAGATCATAAATATTGTATTTTTCTATTTTTTGACATACCCAATCCAACCTCAAACACCCGATATCGAATTTACAGTGAGTGGACTATATTACAGTATTTGCCAGGATTTGAACTAATTCATGACAAAAAACGGTGTCACATCACAAAAACAGTGTGCAGTTTGCGATAAGCAGAGCCAAGCCTTTATTACGTCATAGGCGGAGAATGTGTTGACAACGACAAAACGGCGATGTCAACAACTTAGACAAAGAAAATGTGACGTCAGTACACCCCACTTCCGCAGAATTCAACTAGGAATTGTCGTCATTTCGCTGCAGCAACTGATCAGTGCCGGCCAGCAAAACCAATTCACTCCCGGGTGAATTTTAACTTTTTAGACCACTGTAGGTGGTTAACAAACAGTATAAATATATTAAATCCAGTGCGCCAACTCCAAGATGTGACCGGGAAAAATCGCCGAACTCGCGGTGCGCGAAGTTCGTACAAACAGAGGAAGCTAACACGAAATGGGTGAGATCGTTCCTTAATTCCTGATTTCATAATTTCCCAATATCATTTTTTGGTTAAAAAATAATTTAAAATTTCAATCTAATAAAAGGAGCTCCAAGATTTAAATAAGTTTGTACCATGAGAATGAAAGGGTGAGTGGTTGTGTGCGTGCGAAATTATTACTAAGTGCTGGGTTGAGCAACACCTATAAAAATATATATATAGATATAATTTTGTCATATACATATTATACTTACAGAAGTTGCAACACATATAAATATATATATAATTTTGTCGTATACTTATGATATTTACAGAAAGTATTATTACACTATGTATTGATTTTGGAAGGGTTAAAGATAGGGTTGAAAACAAGTATGTAAAACGAATAAATAATAAAAAGGGTATTTCATTGGTAAAAATCAGATCAGCTGTTTTTATTTCAAGCAATTTCTGTTCCCGCCTGACTTCGCGTAACGAAATTCTGGCCCATGACTTAGGTAGTAAAAGATGGCGTCCTAGTTTTTGTATACATAACCACATTTGTGAGATATAATATATCGTACTTATAAATTCAAAAATAACGTAAGTATACAGATGGCGCCCGAACAGGGACCCTATGTAATGTTATGTATATATATTATTACATGGGATACGCCTAGAAAGAACACGGGAAAAAATTGCTTGAGGTAACAGACAAAATTTTATAACTAGTAAACATAACCCCACAATTAGGTTAGACAATTGTATGCATGCGTGCATTACACAATTGCCAAAATGAGTACAAGTGACGATAGTGACATAAAAACCAGTACCACTGACATAACTTTAACTGGTGAAATGGATATGCAAATAAATCCCATGAGTCAGACTGACGGGGCAAAGACGCCTGTGTCTGTCGAAATAACACAAACTGACACATCCATTTCAACGAATTTAGACAGTAAATCAGATGAATGTAATGCAATGATACAATTGTTATTAAAACTAGATAAAAAACTAGACGAACAGAAAAGAGATACTGATATTAAATTCACTCATTTGAATGATAAATTCGATAAGTTACAAAATCATTTAGAAAACATTGAAATAAATGTGATAGATATCACTAAAAATTTAGAAACTATAGATAATCCAAATAATACAGGTAGTAAGATTATGGTGTTGGAAACGGATAAACATGATAATGAAAGTATAATGAATGATAATGAAATATTTGAATTTATGAAGTCAGAAAGAAAGTTGAGAGAAAGTATTTTAGTACAAGGAATGCAGGGGGTAGAATTTTCTTTTAATGTTGTATTAGGGGGTGAAGACAAGTCTTCATGTAATTGTTATAAGGATAAGAATGCCTTTAATTTATATTTGATAGACGATAGTTCTACAAATAAAGTTTCTTTATGTTTTTGTGTACCTAAGAGGTGCAACAATTTTATGATAGGGACCCCTGCATATCTGGAGAGAGAGAGTGTGACTTGGTGTTATGATGAGGCATATTTTGAGAGAGATAGGTATGGTGATAGTAAGTTAGAGTTGTTTGAAGTTGGGAGAAATTATACAGAATTAAGAGAGAGAGTGAGTAGAGAGAGAATTAATAATTATTGTAAGTACTTACCCTATGTTGAAGCTGATATAGCAGCAGCAGGAGAGGATGTTATTAATGATGACTTTATAACTTACCTGGTTGTGACAGATGATACTAAAGGTGACAGGACCATAATCGATCGTGACAAATTATATGAGATAATGATATGGAGTGACCATATTGATTATAATAGTATTGTGGAAAATTATAAAAAATTGAATAACCTTTACATTTATAATAATAAGTTAATGTATTTAATTAAAAATGATTTATATAGACCTAAGATTCGTTTGTTGTTTAATGATGGTGGATAGACTGTTATATTGTGAAATGAACATTAAATAATAATATGAAAAGTGGTATTGAATTGGACTGTTATGGACTGATTTCGATTAATGACACAATAATGAAGTTGGAGTGTATATTTTTATTGTATTTATCCATGTATTTTGATGTGTATTATGTATTACAGGTACCCCAGTGTGTATTATTATATATTTTATATATATAACATGTTTAATAATAATATTTTAATTAATTACTAATGAATAATAATGAATGTTTAAATAAGTATATATATTTGAATTTTGAAAAGAGGTATTGTTATAAGTAGGTAGGAGAGGAATTTTATAAGAGAATTGTCAATGATTACAGTAAGTGTTTAAACAGGAATAGAGCCTGGGTATAGATAAAATGCAGGTGAGTTATGCAATTAATGTAAATGGAGTTAGAAAGATAAGAATTTTTAAGAAAATACAAAGAGAATTATTAGATATTTAGGGACACAGTAGTTAGTGATTATTTGTAGAGAAGGTGTTTAAGTAAAGGTATAAACATATATTTATTGTTGATGAATTCTGTAGTGGGGGTGAGGTGATAAAGAGTAGCCAACCAATAGTGTTGTGGCAGGTATTAGCATAATTTTAAGGGAGTGTTTGCCGAATTATTTGGAAGGGCAAAATATTACAGATGTATATAGCCAGTTAGGGAACACCCAACCCAGTGCAAAGACGAGCGGTGCCATAGGATTTAAATGAAAATAGTAATGGAGTATATAATTGAGATATTGGTGTCAATAATAGGTAAATTTGATGGTCAGTTAGAAGAAGGTGAGTAAAATTATATAATGAAGTATAGTGAATATAGGAGTTATCCAGACTAAACAATGATAGAAGGTGAAAGGTTAGGTAGTTAGGTAGATAGAAAGTTCAGAGTATAGAGAAAGTAAGAAGTGAATTATGAATAATGAAATAATAATGTAATATGAATAGTAACAATAAGTTCAAAATGTATTTTATTATTATAAATAAATAAATTTGATGTTTAATTAATAACTGCAATGGTAAATTTTAATTTAAATTTTTTTTTAAACTGGCGCTGTTAATAATACAAATAAGCCAAATAATTACCTGTTAATAATAAGAATAATAATAATAATAACAATAATAATAATTTTTTTTAATTTTATCATGCACTAAGAGTATTCAATAAATAAGTATATAGAGTTATTAATTCTTTCATAATTTGTTTTTCTCCAGATTTGGGAGATTGTAATGTGTAATTTTCTTATTATATTTTCAATTATAGCTTATTCAAGTTTGGTAACTATATTATACTAATGTGCTTATGTTACAATTAAAGAATGAAGTTAAATATTATCGATAGGAATCGAAACCATTTTTCAAATCAGGGTTGTAATATGAAGAAAAGATATTCTTTTTTAATTCTTGAAGATTATAATATATAATCTTATAATTTTATTAAGCGTATTAAAATATATTAAGCCAACCCAGTGCTTATTGGCACAAACCAGCACTTAGCTAAGGGGAACCAGATCAGTTGAGGATGGAGTGATTTAATAAGCCACTATTTTAATATTTATTATATATTGTTTCAGTGTTTGGTGGTGTGACAGCGGTCCTGAGCTGGCCAACGCGTCAGAGCAGGGGCGTTAAGAGCCTAAGTGGCCTTATGGTGTTGGGATCTCGCAGGAGAAGTCCAGTAAGGTCATCTAGGTACGGTCCTCATCACCAGACCAAGGGTGAGTTGTTGTTATTTTTTATGTAAAATTGTAAGGGGGTTGTGGCGACTTGTCCTGACTGATCCCTTTAGGAAGAATGAAAGGGTCAATGAAAGTTTGTGTGCTTCGTCACACCATCTTTCATTGAGGGGGTTTTGTGATGGTACAATCATGGTACATTTCATAATTACCTAAAATATGGTAACGAGATCATAAATATTGTATTTTTCTATTTTTTGACATACCCAATCCAACCTCAAACACCCGATATCGAATTTACAGTGAGTGGACTATATTACAGTATTTGCCAGGATTTGAACTAATTCATGACAAAAAACGGTGTCACATCACAAAAACAGTGTGCAGTTTGCGAAAAGCAGAGCCAAGCCTTTATTACGTCATAGGCGGAGAATGTGTTGACAACGACAAAACGGCGATGTCAACAACTTAGACAAAGAAAATGTGACGTCAGTACACCCCACTTCCGCAGAATTCAACTAGGAATTGCCGTCATTTCGCTGCAGCAACTGATCAGTGCCGGCCGGCAAAACCAATTCACTCCCGGGTGAATTTTAACTTTTTAGACCACTGTAGGTGGTTAACAAACAGTATAAATATATTAAATCCAGTGCGCCAACTCCAAGATGTGACCGGGAAAAATCGCCGAACTCGCGGAGCGCGAAGTTCGTACAAACAGAGGAAGCTAACACGAAATGGGTGAGATCGTTCCTTAATTCCTGATTTCATAATTTCCCAATATCATTTTTTGGTTAAAAAATAATTTAAAATTTCAATCTAATAAAAGGAGCTCCAAGATTTAAATAAGTTTGTACCATGAGAATGAAAGGGTGAGTGGTTGTGTGCGTGCGTAATTATTACTAAGTGCTGGGTTGAGCAACACCTATAAAAATATATATATAGATATAATTTTGTCATATACATATTATACTTACAGAAGTTGCAACACATATAAATATATATATAATTTTGTCGTATACTTATGATATTTACAGAAGGTATTATTACACTATGTATTTATTTTGGAAGGGTTAAAGATAGGGTTGAAAACAAGTATGTAAAACGAATAAATAATAAAAAGGGTATTTCATTGGTAAAAATCAGAACAGCTGTTTTTATTTCAAGCAATTTCTGTTCCCGCCTGACTTCGCGTAACGAAATTCTGGCCCATGACTTAGGTAGTAAAAGATGGCGTCCTAGTTTTTGTATACATAACCACATTTGTGAGATATAATATATCGTACTTATAAATTCAAAAATAACGTAAGTATACAAAATATTTAGATCTGAGAAGTTAGACTGAGTGAACAATCCCAAGAATATATTATATTATTTTTATTTTATTTTAGTCGTGAATAGACTAGTGATTATTAAATGTGATTGACTGACGAGATAGCTCCAGCAATCGATATTATTTATGTATTATGTATTGTAAGGACAGCGGGGTATTAGGTCAAGAGAGCCCCCCGACTGATTCCAGAATATATGGTGATTAATTTGTTAGGGAAGTAACATGTTCCAGGGATAGAACACTTATAATTAAAGACAAGTATACCAGATCATAATAAGAATAACAAATGACAATGTGAAAGATAAGATAATTGATAATTTCAACAAAAACAATATTTTATTAAAATGATCAAATTTGGTGGCAGGGTAATATGTAACATTACATTTGGAACAACATAATATCGTACCTGATTTAATGAAGACTTTGGTCAAGAAACTAACAAGAAGAACAATATCTTCCAAGATGATAGTGAAGAGGAATGACTAACCATTTTAGACTGACTAGTAAGACAACTGACCGTACCCAAATTAATGATTATGGCTAAGTGATGCAAAATACCTTCAACCCCAATTATGACATGAATTTTCAGTATTGACCAAATAAAGAATTATAAAGACAGACGGCTTATGAACCAGTACTATAAAGAAACAAATGGTTTCATTTAATGTATCATAATATCTAGATAATCAAAATACAAATTCAGGGATAACAGGCCCAAACATATAATATTATGTAAAAGAAATATTGGTAAATAATTAAGTTAATTGATGTAATGAAAATATAAATACACCTGATTATAGATACATGAACCATACAAATAATTGTCACATATAGTGTTCATAGGATTGTCCAGTAAACAACAAGGAATAACTTGGTCACAATAACATTAATAACAAGAGTGAAACCCATATAAACAGTAAATATAACATAGACAGTGTCAGAGTAATTAATAAATTAACTGACAAAGGACTAACTAATTAGTGTAGAATTTGTTTTGTAAAATGTGTATGTTTTATGTTTTAGCACAGTGTTATATCATAGTATTTGTGTTGTGTTTTTTGTATGTAGCAGGTGATACAGTTAGTTTAAAGGAATGTCAATTTAATGATATTAATTCCATTTTTTTATGTTGTGTTAACAAATATAACCATAGAACTGGTGTTAAACCATGGTAAATTGATTGACAAAGCAGAATGGACTATATAAAGATGTTTTGTTAAGTGTCAAACACTTATACAGTTTGAGTAGAAAACAGTTATTTGTGCAAGGATTTGGTAAAATCATAGCCATGTGGGCATGCATTTAACTATTAGAATAATATATCTTTTGTGTTGTTAAAATAACGTTATATGTTAAACAATTTTGATGAGTGTTAAAAGTTAATTTAATTGTTAAAGATTTTAAAACATGGTGATGAAAATAATACCAGTACATAGGCCAGGTGAAACCAACTTTAGTAAATTTTGAATAATAATGTTAGAAATTTTGTAAAACAAATGTGAAAGGGTAGATGTATTTATAGGTAATAATGTATACAAGGAATATAGAAACAAAATAACACATATCAAGTTATTTAAGAAAATTTCAAATAACAAAATTGTAACATCTATAGTTCTTAAGTAAAAGTAGGCATGTTTAGTGTCTAAATATAACAAATGTGAAGATCAAAATAATGCTGATAATGGTTTTAAATTCCCATTCAGTATAGAAAAGTTATGTTAATTTAAAGATTTTTAACAAATTTTAGACTTTGAAATAATGAAAGTATATGACAATGTATATCCGAATTAGCCAACCAGATTCCAAGTTTACCCTTAGCAACCAGAAATTTCGGATAAATAAAATGAGACTTCTTTGACAACGATCTTAGCGGATAGACGCGTTTTTAAAACGTCCTGCATTATATAATATAAATTGTGAAAAAACTATACAAACAGATAAATACAGTTAGAGGTACACTACACGAACTTTTTACAATAACAGAAGAACACCCTTTATATAGATTAGAAGACACAAGAACCAGGAAGAAGATCTCAAGTGGACGAGGGACAAGGAAGAAGATCTGACGTGGACGTGGGCCCTATCTTCAACCAGGAAGAATACAAGAAGAGGATTTGGTGATTTTGACATCTCATTATATTGTACTTCAACACCCACATTTGTATACACGACTTTTAAGCACTAATCAACTAAACTACAGACACCATATGACACAAACACTAAGAACAATCACTAATAACACTATATAAGATTAACACCTTTTCAAACACAACAAGAACTTTTAATTTACATAATAACTATCAAAGCCTGAACTGGACATAACCTTTTTAAAACTGGTAACCACTATACAACTTCTGTGTGCACGTTACACTCTAACATTGTAATATCCTGTAATTGTAAACTTGTATTTTGATTAATAGTGTAATATTTTGTTTAATTATAATCCCCGAACCATATACGCCCTGAGATAATTGATATTTTTATTAAAAACGTTAACAAGAGCATTATTTTGGTCTCGAAGAAATACTGAATGTTTGGCTACTGCTGCCAACTGGTAAAAGAAGACTTATAGTTTGCGCTACAATTGTGATTATTCTGTTTAAATTTATTAAAACAGTTAACCAGTGTTTTTTCCGAATAAAGGATTCCATAAGGATATATGTTTGATGGTATTTGTGTGTCGTTATTATTGCTGTTACATTTAGGAAATAAAATTCACAGATTGCAGCGGACACGACAGTTGGCATCGTTGAGTGACGTCACGGAAACGTGCGGCATAGTGGGAACAAGCGGCAATTTACAAAACCATTCGCCGTTCAACATAACACATTTATAATTACACATCGACGACTCCAGTGCGAGTTTGTCGCTACATTATTTATCTATATTCCAAGTTGACACTTCCAACGGGCGGTGTAATTCAAGTGCACACGACATATATACAAGTAACCTATTACTAATAACATTGTACGTAACGAAATATTCTTATCGTTACAAGTTGACGAACCCGAAGTGAGGCTACATTTCAATAAGATTCAACCCTATACAAATAAATCTACGAATAAGCTGGTTACAATATTAATGGATAAATGAATAAAAATTTATATCTTTCATGAACATTCAGAATCCATTTCTACCTGCCATCATTTATCTTTGATGTTTTGAACAATAGCAACTTGATTTTATGTTTTTAGTTTTACATACAAGTCGTTAAAATACATCCAATCAGTTGCTCTACTTTGTTAGCTCATTTTGAAAAGTATATTAAAATTATCCAAAAAGTCTTCTTTTTTTATCTGACTACACAATGCACAGACAAGGATTACGTGTTGAATCGTATGTTTGTGCTGAGCTCACATGTGATTCTGGATATATGCCAATTTTAATAATTCAAAAAAGCAAACACTGGGTGCCATATTTGCAATAAAGGAACAAACATTTTTTTTAGTTTTTAGTAAACAGGTGAAACAATTTTGATGAGTATCAATGAAGGCTTGTAGTTCATTTGGTTTATGTTAACCTCAGACAACCTTGGCTACATGCCAATATCAAAATGGTAGAATCTAGATAGACGCACAAATTTTTCATGAATTTGTTCCAATGTTTTTTATAATATCAATTGGTTTAACTTAAGTTCTAGTTCACTGCCATTATGTAAACTTACTAATGGTGCCCTCTCTACAGTATATTGCAAACCTAAAGTTGATGTGAATAATTTCATCAGTTATTTTCTCTATGTTAGCAGTCTTCATAACAACTTTGTCAAATTTTGTTGCTTCCCTGCTATATACACTTTTTCCTCGAACAAGGCCTTTCAGTTTCGCAACCATTATCAAGTTCTTGTAGGAAGAACTGCTAATGGTTGCGAAACCGAAAGGCCTCGTTCGAGGAAAAAGTGTATATAGCAGGGAAGCAACAAAATTTGACAAAGTTGAATAATTTCAGTAAAGTGAACAGTAAACATTATTGGTGTTATGCTTTTTTCTGAACTAAGTAACATTCATTTCAAGCTTAAAATTTTATCCGCAACACATAATAGGCGTACAAATATATGCGCTGTCAAAACTAGACAGCTACAATAATAGTTTGTCATATAAACTTATAATTACAGTAAACCCTCGATTTAACGAACTAATTGGGGCTGAGGGGTGTCCGTAAAATCGAAAGTCCATTAAATCACAAATTTTGTTTTTTGAGGATATATTTAAATCAAATAGGCCTATAACACTGGAAATTTTAATATTATTATCATGCAAATACTGTATTGTTCTGAATACAAGCCACACTTTCTCTCCTAAAAACATGGTCGCTAATTTGGCCTGCGGCTTGCATTCGCGCGCTAATGAAATTCGAAGTTATACCTGACTTCTGGCGGGACGAACGCTTTTGGTATCTATGAGTTGTTTACTGCCTAAGCAACAGCAGTTTGCCCGGCTGTAGTTAACTCTGGCGTTATGATTTATGACTACAACCGAATGTTTTAACAGCAAACTGAAGAAAGAATAGGAAGATAAAGTGTAAGTGCGTGCGCATGTGCGCGTGCTCGCACCTGTAAACTGCCAGTGTGGTTTTCTATTGTAACAGCGACAACATCGCTTATCTGTACTTTGTTTTCATTCGGCGTTTTTGTAGTGCGTTTGCGGTATGAGTGATATTGTGGAGACTAAAGGGACGCAGTCAAATCAAATTAAACGTAACCCGTACGATGCGAATTATAAATTAATTGTGATACAAAATGTAGAAAAAACATGCAATCACGAAGCCACAAGGAAATTTGATATTGATGAATCCTGTATTCGACGATGGAGAAAACAGAAGGAATGACTTTTAAATGCAAATACTGCGCGACGAGCATTCGCGGGACCTCAAGTTGGGCGTTTTGTAGCTGTAGAGTCCAGCGTCTGTGAATACGTACGGCTTTTAAGAAGGCAAGGACTCCCTGTCACTAGACATGTTTTAAAATTAAAAGCTTTAGAAATCGCAGAAGGATTAAAAGTCTTTGGTTTCAAAGCCAGCTTCGGGTGTATAAGATGAATGATGCGGCGAAATGGATTTGCGCTTAAATGACGTACATCACTCGCGCTAAAACTACCGAGTGACTACGAAGAAAAACTCCTACAGTATCAGCGATTTGTCACTCATTTATGCAAGAAGCATAATTATTCACTTGAATACATGGGAAATGCCGATGAAACGCCCGTATTTTTTATTTACGTATATTTACGGTGGACCAAAAGGCAACCAAATCTGTAACAATAAAGATTACGGGAAATGAAAAATTACGTGCCAGTGTAATGCTTGCTGTATTAGCCGATGGACGAATATTTCACAGTGAAATAAGATATTATATTGATCAGTGTATATTGTTCAGTGTTAGTCATCATGATGTCTTCCACTGAACATGTGCGACGCCTGTGTCAACGACAACGTAAAGACAGGGATTGTGAAGAATTAAATGAATTCTTGATGAATACTCCGTTCTCATCAAATACAATTGAAGATGAGAAAATTTGCGTGTTTCAAAACAAGAAGAAAAGAAACGAAAGAATGCTGCAATAGCCAAGCAATATCGCCAGAACAGGAGAGTCTGCAGTTTGTGGACATTATACGTTTCAAAAGCCTAAAAACATTATCATGCTTTGATGTTTTTTTTTTCAAATTCTGTCCGTGAAATCCGAAGTCCGTTAAACCGAGGTCCGTTAAATCGAGGGTTTACTGTATAAGAACTTCATATTTAATCATGTGTGATGTGTTATTTACATTGCAGCATATTAAATAAAAATTATCTTGTTTTTCCAGTTACAAGGAAATAAGAAATTTTATTTAAAAAAAAGGTTAGGCCTAAATCATGTTAAAGGTAATAAAAGTTGTGACAGATAATTAAAATCTTACAAACTAGCAAAGCTTTGGGAAATTTTGTAGACACAGGAGTGAAAACATGCAATAAAAAGGGTTTAATTTTTTAATGAATTGATTTATTCTGTTTTATGTTTCTAGTAGCTGGGTTCTACAATATACTGTTTTATTGTCTCTGTGTTGGAAATGATTAAATTTGTTTTGAGATTTTAAAACTGCACAATATTTCAGTACAAAAAATAATACATAATACAAAAACATTATATCTTAAACGTGTGATTTGAGCATCCAGTGATACAATAAGTAACATGGACTTCATACTGCAACCATTTAAGTACAATTATTTTGACTATACTAAATACGATCTATTTTATTACTACTGTATTTACTGTAATATAATTCATTGTCTATCCCTAAATTCTATATACAAACTGTAACAGAAATATTACCTTGGCTTGAGTTTCGGATGAAAAGAGAGGTTGATAAACAAAACCTGGTCCTTCGAGTTCAAGGAAGTGTGTTCTTACTATTCCACCCCATTTACTACAACTTGTTCTTGACCCCCCTTCAGAAATACTTTCTTCAGCCTCCTTAATCAATAAATTGAGATTTGGTTGTGCAAAGACCTAGAATAGACAATATACAGAACGTCATAAAAAGAGACTACAGAATTTCAAAACAATCCAAAAAAAAAACCTATTTATAATGGTTATCCATCAATTATTAGTTTGTTCAATAAGCTGCTTATCTGTATACAAATAAGCTTAGCAGATCAGTTGTGCATACGTGGTATACACCTTCTTTCAATGATTATATCATTTCCTATTGCTGTCTGTTAGTTGTACCTAGTACTGAAATTTTCTAACCATTCAAACATTAAAATATCAACAAACAAATAACTGTACATTTTATTAGGACAGTATGCTCAAAATTAGAAAGAATGTTTTCCTGTATTTTTTTAAAAATAACATTTCAAAAATAATAGGCAGCAAAACAGTTTTAATTTGATATTTAATAACGTAAAATTTTAGCCTTAGGAAATTTTACAATAAACAGAAATAATCAGGACTTAGAAAGATCAAAATAACACAAATAAGGTCAAGAAATGTCTAACAATTTTGTTACAAGTGATGTCACCTTACCACCCCAATTTTTTCTTTACACAAAAATGTTTAATATTATAAAATTACTAGCCTCATATACACAGGTATACCATGAATACCTACTTTTGTAACTCTAAATAGCATTAAGGCATTTTTTGGTGTTGCTAGATCAATCCGACAGAACCGTGTAATTAGTTCTTGGAATACTAGAGTATATGCAAGCAAGTTTTCTGCAATGAATGGCAGCCAGCGCCTTTCTAACATGATGGGTCGTTCGCCTCCTCCACTAAAACAGTTCAAATAAGAAAAAATAATTTAGCTTAATTCAAATATAAATTTTCTTCATTTTTTTTAATTACTTAAATTACTACACTTTTAACCAGTGGCGATTCCTGACCCCAACAGGTAGGGCACGCATCGACTCTAAGCATAATATAAGCACATCTTAATAAATTCTAATCCTTTAAAATCATTTTTAAATATTCAAGTATGCACTTGTTTGTGTAGATGTGAGAAAAATACTCATTAATATGAGGATTTAAAAATTGGCATTTAGCAAGCTGTGATTCTACTTCCTAGTTACAAAAATTATGATTTCAACAGGCAGTATCCAGAACACACTGCAGGGAGGTATGCCACATGTGTCCTTCCCGGTCCAACCCAACCAATTCTCAACCATGTGGACCAAAGGAGAAAATAGGAAAAAATATTCTGAGACATTTTTGGTTGGTAGAACAGTTTTTTTATGTGATTAGAATCACTTGAAAATATATTCCATCCATCCATCTTTCTTTCTTGATGGACTCTTTATTAACTTCAGGATAAAAATCAAACCCTTTTGATTCTCACACCTTCCATTAATTATTTTCGCATGACAAGAAACTTAAGGAACTCAGACGGTTCTGCTCCATTGTATTTCTTTGAAATTACTTAATTAATTTCAGAGCTGAAAACGACCTTTCAGCACTAGTAGAAGTAGCTGGGATTGTAAGGATAAGATTTCAGAGCTTACATAATTTAGGGATAGTTTCTTGAAGATTGTTTTGCACAATAGTGTCAAATATTTTCCCTGGTGACTTATTTTTCATCATGGCTACTAATAATGTTCAGTTCGGTCCTAAGTGTGGATATGTCAAATTTCCCCAGATAAGTTGTAGCCAGAGAGTTCGAACTTTAAGTAAGAAAGACTCTTCTAAAGTCACTATATTTAATAGCATGGAAAATTTTGAGAAACTTAAGTTGAGAGAGGTGTGAAAATCTAGAATCAATATTGACAATCAAAAATGTCCAAGATCTCTTTAAACAATTTCCTGAAGTGCAAAATTGGATCTACATCTGCTTGTCTCCTAGACAAGCAAGTAGCAGTAACTACAAGAGCAGTAGTTTCTTGTAAGATGTAATTGAAAAAAGAAAATCCCAAGTCATTTAAATATTGTTTGGTGGCAGTTACTTCTGAGAGATAATATGAAATAACAAGTGATTTTGTCTGCAGAATATTAAACAGATGACCAGTTTTTCGAATAACTGTAAAAGAAATACAGTTTTTAAGGACTGAAGAAAACTGATGAAACTTCTAGTTTTAAACATCACACCATTTTCCCATTCACTTTCATTGTCCACTATTTCCCCAAAACAATTTATGATGTCAAGCCTATAATGACACACAGTTTCAACCAGTCTTATCATTGAAACTCCACCGAGTGGGTGCCATGGACGGAAGCCTTTTATGGACAACTGCATTACGTAAATGAGTTCTGGAATAAGGCGGAGAAAAAATGAAACAAGACTGCCAAGTTGCAGAAAAAATTTGACATTCTGTGATAAAACTTACTGACTGCATCAAGATGAGATTCAACACATGGGGAAACCAATGCACAAAAATTGCTGACTGAAAATGAACTGTGACTCGCTATTGAGTACCAGACAACACTCCAGACATAACTGAAGCCTCCTTGTATGTTTGACAAACGATTTTCGAACTGCATCCTAACCTTTCTACAACTTCAATGACATGCTCCGAAAGTAACCTAGTGGAACAGTTGGCACTGGCATATGAAAACCTAAATATCTTTCCTGGACTGTACCACTCTCATCTAAGTACCTAAATATCGTGGTTAACTGAGACATTTTTGACCAGTCAGACGTTTCGTCTATCATTATTGCAATGAAATCGGTTACATTTATATCATTTTTTATTTTATTAACTACCACATCTTTCATGGCATCAATTAAGTGTTGAGCTAACAATGGGACATAATGTAAAAAGTGAAGTTCTCTGTTGCTGCCTTGATTGTTAGATGATTCTGATTCATCATTACCACGAAAACTTAATTCCTGTTTGGCCAAAAAACAGGTAATATCAATGAAACATTTAAGGATGAGTCGTTCTTTGACACTTTTTTGTTATGCCTAGTAATTTATATTTTTTGATGGGTATCAAGCTAGCTGGGCGTCTATCTGAATTTTACCAAATTCTTTAAACGTCTAAAACTAAAACGCTCTGCATGACCTTCTGATTTTTGTGATGGCCGATAGCGTTAATCAAACTGTTGAGGTAAGTGTCTTGAACCAAACATCTGTAAAGTCATTCGGATTGGTGCAGCAAATCAGATTGATGCAGCAAATACAAGGCCAGCAAAATAAAGAGGAACTAGATACACATCCACATAGCCAAGAATATTCTTATAATAAGAGGTATTAAAATATCTTGTTACCTAGGTTTTGTTCAACTTTTTGGTTAGGGTACTTAACTCAGGCTGTGGTCGTGGTCATATTAGGGTGGAACGAAAATGGCCTTTTTTAATTTTTTTTTTTTAGTTTTGTAATAGTGGGGAAAAGTTGCCTTTTAGGTTCAAAAAGAAGAAAAAAAAATTTGGTTGCTATACTACAACATCTTGAGGTGCCGCAAAGAGCTTAAAGTTTGTAAAAAAATTAAAAAAATTGAAAAATTATAAACTTTGATAAATTATTTTTTATGGTTTTCTCGTACATATAATGTTACAAAAGATAGTTGTAAATACATATATAAGCATTAGAATTGGAAAAAATTATTAATTACAAAATATAATAATAATAGAAAAATATTTTTTAATGTCAAAAAGTTTGTATTTTTGCTAATTTTGAAACTTTTGCGAACATTTTGGTTGTTACAAATAGTAGTAAATAAGGTTGAAATGAAAGCTCGTCAAATCTATCTATATCTATAAAAATGAATGTTTGTTTCTTTCTTTCTTTCTTTCTTTGTCCCGTATGCGTTCCTATACCATTCATCCGATTGCGATGAAACTTCGGTGAGTTGTTGTGCGCACGCCCGCGAAGGTTTATGAATTTTTTTCGATGGGGTCCTATGGGGGGTTCTTGGGGTCTTCCACATCTCCTCCTAAACCACTGGACCGATTTCAACCAAACTTGGCACAAATATTTTATGCAACGGGAGAACCAACATAGGGTAGGTGTTTTTTTGATGGGGTCCTTTGGGGGTCCTTTGGGGTCTTCCACATCTCCTCCTAAACCACTGGACCGATTTCAACCAAACTTGGCACAAATATTTTACGCAACGGGAGAACCAACATAGGATAGGTGTTTTTTTCGACGGGGTCCATTGGGGGGTCCTTTGGGGTCTTCCACATCTCCTCCTAAACCACTGGACCGATTTCAACCAAACTTGGCACAAATATTTTACGCAACGGGAGAACCAACATAGGATATGTGTTTTTTCGATATGATCCTTCGGGGGGTCCTTTTGGGGGTCCTTTTGGGGGTCCTTTGGGGTCTTTCACATCTCCTCCTAAACCACTGGACCGATTTCAACCAAACGTGGCACAAATATTTTACGCAACGGGAGAACCAACATAGGATAGGTGTTTTTTCCGACGGGGTCCTTTGGGGTCTTCCACATCTTCTCCTAAACCACTGGACCGATTTCAACCAAACTTGGCACAAATATTTTACGCAACGGGAGAACCAACATAGGATATGTGTTTTTTCGATATGATACTTCGGGGGGTCCTTTGGGGTCTTCCACATCTCCTCCTAAACCACTGGACCGATTTCAACAAAACTTGGCACAAATATTTTACGCAAAGGGAGAACCAACATAGGATAGGTGTTTTTTCGATGGGGTTCTTTTGGGGGTTCTTTGGGGTCTTCCACATCTCCTCCTAAACCACTGGACCGATTTCAACCAAACTTGGCACAAATATTTTACGCAACGGGAGAACCAACATAGGACAGGTGTTTTTTTCGATACGATCCTCTGGGGGGTCCTTTGGAGTCTTAAAAACTAACTTATTAGATCTGGTTACTATGGCAACCCAATGGAATAGATTCTGTTCTAAATATATTATCGCATTAAATTGAAGACCACGCGAACGAAGTCTTTATATATTATATATATACAAACACTTTCTTTCTTTTAGTGGCATTGCAACGCATGCCGGGTACTCGCTAGTCAATTATATATTTTTTTTATTAGAGCACACGTAAAAAAATATCATAATACACTTTTAAAGACATTGAAAGTTCATTTTTTATGATTTAAAAAACCCTTAATAATTACAAATGTTACAGCTACAAAATGTTTGTTTCTACTTCAATGACACATTAAACTGTTTTTTTGTATCAAATTTTGGCATGTTCTCATGTGAGTCAATTTTTGCTCTTATATATCCTTCTCTTGCGATTGAACCACAGACATTTTGAGCCGATTCAGTCACCAGTTTCACAGCTCTTTCCACTGCTTGCGTGTGACAAGGAAGCCGGGGAAAGTCGATAAGCGGGTCCACTTTACTATTTGGTTGAGCTTCAGATGTCTTCCGTACAAAGTCTTTGAGAGAGTCAATGGAAACATGTTTTACCAAGGGGGGTTCAGTTACGTCATTTTCAGGCCATGAGATTATGTTGATGTAATCCTTTGCGTCAAAGTTTATCTTTGGAACTTTAAACTTCCTGACTCCACCTCTACTTTCTGTTCTTGCTTTTAAAACACGTCGTAAACCAAGTTCTCTTACATTTTTGCACTCATCACATAGCATGGACAAAAGGAGATTTTCTGCAGCAGCAAAGTACCCATTCCTTTGAATAACCGGGTCTATAACGTTCTTGAAATCATCAGAGAGATAGCGTGAATATGAGATAAGCTTAAACAGATGTTTGGAACCATAAGTACATGAAGGTTTTAACTTAATGTTAAACCACACAGGTGCATACACTTTCACAATGTACTCAGCCAGAGTCTTAAGGTTTTCAGTTGGATTTTCAGTTGCCACATACAATCTAAGTATACAGTTTGCTAATGTAAGCCACCTGGAGTGAGCAAGTTTTCCAGGGTTTCTTAAAGATAAATCTAGTGAGCAATTTCCACTTGATACAGCGATACACATATCCAATAAATACTTCTGATCTGTACTTAAATCATTTATGTTCTCCAAAAGAGGAAGGTTATTTTCAATTGGCAAGAAAGTAACCACAGGAAGATTAGCACAGTTTTCCAGCTGCTGACCTATTTTGCCTTTAAACTCATTGGGTCCCTTCGTTTTACCATCTAAATGACAAAAAAGATGTCGCAAAGGTAGCTCATTTCCATGGAACAAACAAACTAACCATTGTCAAGGTCTTCCTATTTCATTTTCCATCAAAGAAATCACACCTTTATTATGTCCAATGTTTACAACGGTTCCATCACACCCAATAGCAGTAAAGTTCAAAAGTTGTTCGTTGTGTTCTCTATCTTCAAGAAACTCCAGTATACTGTCTGGTATGTCTTTTCCAGTGCCAGATTTAGGTGTTACGTGGCCTAAAAACTTTGAGTTTGGTTCCTCTATTAGTGAAACGTGACTTTTTTGTACAACTTAATTCCTTTCTTTTCTTGAACAATTGTTTTGTCTCTTCTTCCATCAAAAAACAATCCTCTATTTAAAGTTAAACTGTTTTTATCTTTCTATTCATATTAAAACGCCTATATGAAACTTTTTATTGCATAATCGAGACACGTAAAATTCTTTGAAAAAGTTACAAAAAGTGTGTTTTTATAAAACTTTACCGCTTTTGCGGCACCTCAAGACATAATCCAAAAAGTTAAAAAAAATTGTATGTCTTTTTTGATATAAAAACTGCTTTTTTGACAGTATTTGAAATAAAAAAAAAGTTTGACAACTTCTTAAAAAAAACTTAAAAATGTAGCGAAAATTGCAATTTTATGAAAATTTATCGTCCTTGCGGCACCTCAAGACATGCTCCAATATTTTTCATATCTTTTTTTTATCTTATCTACACCAAAAGGCAACTTTTCCGCGCTATTATAAATTAAAAATCCAAACTTGATTTTTTCGTTCCACCCTAGTGGACATGCTGGGATTTTTTTCTCTTCATACGAACACATTCTAAATGGTTTTTATAGAAGGGAATGAACAATGCAGCTGCACTGCGATGTAGAAGCTGCTGAACTTAAAACACTCATAATTCACGGACTGACACTTCACGGATATAAATAGATGCACACCAGCACTTGGCTTAGCTTGACACATGGAATCCAAAAGCTAACCACAAGCAGCGACAATCAAAGGAATAAACAGCAGAAAAGAATGGCCACATTTTCACATAACCGGGACACTGCTAGGACTCTTAGTGGCTTAAAGCACTATTAAGAGTGATTACCTTTGCGTCTCTGAAAGATTTTTTTGAAGTGATTTCCTTGGGGGTAGAGTGGTCAGTTATCTGTTAAAACAGTGCAGAGAGCTGTAAGCAAAGTGATATTAATGACTCTGATGACTTCATTTCATCAATGTCATTAATATCATTTTGACTGAAAGATAGGTAACAAATGTGCTGCTGAATTTCAAAAGATGAGAGTTAAGAAGATGTGAAACAGTTTTTGGTGACAACAGTAATGTTGGTTATGTAATCATTTATTTACTTTTGCCTGATTCTCTTTGGGCAAGCACTGCTTGCGTTGCTTGCTTTGAGCATTTCACCTCTTTGCAAACTTCCATATTCCCCCTCTCTCTGAACTGAAATAAACTGACCAAATAAACAAACTGAAATAATCCAGAATCATACAATATTGTGTAAAGTGATGAAATTGTATTACACAATTTAGGACTGAAGAAAAATAAAGTCTTAAGTTAGATAAATTGTGTCAAAGTTCTCTAACGCTAACAAAAATTTTAAATATTTCCTTGGAGATATGTTATATAATTTTATCATCCCAGTTTTGTGAATTTTATGATGGAAAATAAACAAAAATTAGTTCACAAACATGTAAATCATTATTTTTACTAGGTACATTTCACTTTGTACTGATTTTAGATGGGACATAATTTTATTTTTATTATATCAATTTATATTTTTGAATACAATAATTTCTTTTACTTACATTATTATTTAAATGGAATAAAATCAAGTTTTTATTACACAACAAAATTTTACATATTTTCTAAAGCAATACACGTACAAAAAATATGTATACAAAGTGAATATTTAAAAAAGTGTTTAATTCATTTTATAGAGTTAAAAGTAAAGTCTCACACATATGAAAATAAAGTGCATACTTTTAGTTGCTTGCAAGGAAAATGTGACTTTGCAACTAAGTCTATTTTTTGAAATACAGTAGAAGAAGTTGGTTGATTATATTTAGTTACAAGATAAAACATAGCCTCTCTCTGCAATGTTTCATTTGCGTCTTGTTGTCTTGTGTGCATGTAGTGTTCTATTTCTATATTGTTAGAAATATCGCAGAAAACAATATACAGTAGAACTTGGCTAATTCGAAGCTGAAGGGACCAGTAAAAAATTCGAATTATCCAAAAATTCGAATTAGGAAAACTTTTAATAACGGTAGAAAAATCAAATCAAAAACCGAAATTCAGTAAAGCAATATGTTATTTTATTAAACAATTTCCTTAGACATATGTATTACAAATGTATAAACATGTTTCAGTACAAAATATAGCATTTACAGTTTTTTAAAAAAGCTAGAAACTTTTGATTGCATTTTGCAGTTAATACACTGAGTTGTAGTAAACTCTTCAAGTTTATTAAGTGCTTGGAAAATAGCGTCACTTACGTTCTGCTGTCCTTCAACAAACCGTCTCAAGTCTTGAATGTAATTTGATGCCTGTGAAGCCGTTGGAATCGGTATCTCTGGAAGTTCTAGCTGGTCCCCTTCTTCATCTGAAGATGTACCATCATTTCTTTTGTTCATAACATCAGCCACGATCTCCGCATCTGTCTGTTCACCGCACACCGCCAAGTCTTCATCCATGTTTACAAACTCTTCGTAACGAATGCCTGCGTCATGTCCAACATCTTCCCAGTTATCCGTAGTGGGTACGACTTCTCTAGCAGCTTTATTCTCCTCTTCACCTTTAATGTGACAGAAACCACCTTTACGAAAACAATTAGCAATTGTTTTTTGCGTAACTTGGTTCCAAACACTGTTGTACATGCGGCCAGCTTGAAGGATGTTAATCTTGATATTTTCGTGCTCATCTAAATAAGCACCTGACAGAATGTTTTGGACCACAAGCCGTCTGTAAAAATGCTTAAAATTTTTTATTACACCTTGGTCCATAGGTTGAACTACTGAAGTCATGTTTGGAGGGAAAACACAACCTTTACATTTTCCATCATAGGAATAGTGTTGTGCGCTGTAGAGTTGTCAATAAACAAGATGATTCTTCTGTTTTGATTCCGAAATTTCCTGTTGATTTTCAAAAGCCATCTTTCGAAAATTTCACCTGTCATCCAAGCTTTATTGTTTGATTCATATTCAACTGGTTCCGTTTTTACATTTTTGAAACAACGTGGGTTGGCTGACTTCCCTATCATTAGCAAACGCAGTTTTTCCGAGCCATCCATGTTTGCTCCGATTAAAAGTGTTATGCGCTCCTTGCTGTGTTTGCCGCCACTACAACTTTCTCCTTTAAAAGCAAGTGTTTTGTCGGGGGTGCATTTGAAGAATAAACCCGTCTCGTCTACGTTAAAAATGTCTTTAGCGTCTCTATCAGAAATCATTTGCAACAAATCGTCTTTCCATGAAAGCTTCAACGTCAACAGATCCACTTTCCCCACAAACAGTTTTGAAAGACATGCCATTCCTTTCTTTAAAACCATCGAGCCAACCAGTGCTGGCCTTAAAATCATTTTTCCTTAAGCTAGATGCGAATTCCTCAGCTTTGGCTCTGACGAGGGGCCCACTGACTAGAATTTTTTTGTCCCTTGCTTGCTTAAACCACTTCTGGTCCTCGCGCTCTTTTCCTATCTTTGTCGCTGGCTTTACACACACTATTCAAAATCTTCTCTTTATTTTTTAGATACGTTGACAGCGTATTTGTCGGTATCCCGAATTCCTTGGCAATTTCAGATTTCTTTTTTTGTCCCTTTTCCACTTCCCGTATAACGGCAACTTTTTCGGCAAATGTCAATGATTTGTATTGGGTCCGTGTTGGTTTTGAAAGGGCCATGATGAACACACAACACAATAAAACTGCACAATAAGTGTCACTAAAACACACCAGTCTGTATATACAGTACTGTATAAAGAAAGGAACGGTCTCTCACTACAGGACACAGCTCGCACAGTAGAAATTCAAAAAGACTTAACACTTCCACAAATGCAGGCAGACTGAACTGAAAGCAACAGTGAGGGTGGCTGACTGACGAGGCATGGAACAAGGGACAATGGCGGACGGTACCGTTACACGAGCCAGTCATGTGTCATCGCCATATACTGACGGCAATTCCACGAATTTGACACAAAAGACAAACGTCTGTTCACAAAGGGTGATGCCTGCTTGTCTGTTTCCAGTCGTGTCTCTATTGTTACGTGGTCTAGCCCATACAGCAGGCGATTTTTTGTAGTTAGAGCAAAATTTTTATTTCGAATTAACCAAAAAAAGTTCGAATTACAGACGAAGTTTTTGCATGGTTTTACATAGGATGTTCAAGGGACCACGGTAAAAGTTCGAATTATCCACGAATTCGAATTATGCACGTTCGAATTAGCCAAGTTCTACTGTATAAGAAATCATAAAAACTCGAGATTATAAAATTGGTTTACAAAAAACGTTTTCACTATATTTATTACACTTCTTGTTAGTATCATCCACTTTTTATGACTGTATTGTTTGTGTAAATACGACTATGAAATTTCTTTTCTGTTTATTATGATCAACCGAATTAAAAAAATCAAGTTTAATGACAGTTTACCTGCCTGTTTTATAATCTGAGTACCTCCATGGTTGAATGTAACTGAGCCATGCTTCCAATATCAGTCTGAAGGAATAATCCAGTGGCCAATGCTGCATAGTCTGTCTCAAAAACTGATACAATTTACACTGACTTGAAGGCAATATGACTCTGTAATAATGATACATTGTTATAACTATTTTACTTTGTGAATTCAGACCAACACAATAAACCAAGTTCTGTAAACAATCCATAGGAACTTACATATAATCAATTCAGTTTTAATCGCACATATACATGTGCATTAAAATTTTTACAAATGTATTTTGTCTTAAAATCTTCTCATACTTTCTAACTGAACTTCTGACATTTTTTTTCATATAGCAACACAGAGAAGGATAGGAGGAGGATACTGTAAACCAGCTTTTCTTTTGTACTTATTTTTATTATAAAATATCTGGTGGAAAAAAGTTTATTAAAAGTAAAGTCTGAGGACATCGGGTTCACCAAAGTCTGATTCTGATCTAGCATCTGATCAGACATAGATCTGATTCTGTTCTAACACAAATATTTAAGTTATATAATCGGTTGTGCCACAATTAGTTTTGGTTCCCACGCCCTTATTCAGTAACCTCAATAACATGTTATATCAAGTATTGTTTCACATTAAAAAGCAGTAATTTTATGATTATGGAAGACCAAAATGTTTTTACTCAAGTGGTCATATTGACCTGACATCTTCAATTTGATACTTTCCTCTGATTTCAATTCAGCAAACCCAAAAGCATTTGTACAGATTTTTTCAGAATTTTGGGACTGCAATGGTTGAAGTTATGTAACTTTCAAACATTTTGTAAAAAAGGTATGTGCTCTCAAATTTGTTTTGGTAATAAATATGTTTTCAAAAGACTTCAAAAATTTGATCTTCACACTTTTTTATATATTGTAATAATCTTCTGTTGTCGTTCGTATTCAAATATTTTTTAACGTTTAATGTTTGTTTAGTTGTTAGTTTTATCGAACGTAAATTGTGTCGTCAGAAGCGTCTGGTAGCCTGCGTGCCTTACCTGTCCCTTCTCGCACTGTTAGTAATTCCGGGTAGGCGCCAAATTGTTTTTCTTGAAAACAATTAAAAGTTTTTATTTGTATAGTATGGTGATTTGTTATCGAAAATTCAAATAGTTCGCCGTCTGGCTTGTAACTGATTCTCGTGTGAGTGGGGGAACACGTGTTGCCAACCTGAATTAATGTTGGTTATGTCGACCCACTGCTAGTAAACAAAACATACATAATATTTTCTACAAATAAATACTGGACAGTTTGTTATCAGTACACACTTTTTTATTAGGCTTTTGCTTGTTAATTATCATTAACGCTTCATAAAAATAATAACTGTTATAATAAAATTTTAGCCTTGGCAATATAATCTCTCGCTCTGCGGAGCGCTAGGTTGGCAGTGCAATGTTTACAATTGACTCTGGTTATTATTTTACAAAATAAATCTGCCAATTGGGTTCTTTTAAGTATGAAACAGAGGTTTACAACAACATAACAAAATTAGAACATATCATTAAACGTTTGTGATCATAAAAATTATACAAGGTTTGCTATAAATTAAATATTGTGGTGTTGAAGTGTGACAGTGTCGTTGTGTAACATAGGTTATCATGTGTTCATTCAATGTTTACAAAGTTACTTCTTTATTTTATTAATCCTTGAAAATATTCAGTGATAGTGAGAGTTTTATTTTATAGTTAGAATTTTTGAAAGAGAATTTGTTTTATAATATTCAAATAAATTCAGCAATATTCAACGTTAGTAGATATGATGGGTATTGTCAGTCGTCCATGTGAAGTAATGGGCCGGTGTTTATTCTTCCTACTTCTGATCTTGGGCTCAAAAATTGGTTGTCATCTTCTTCAAGTTGAATTACAGGTATTTTCCGGTTATCTGGATTAATTCCTAGCTGGTCCTTGGTGTAAATTAGTTGTAATGGCCTCTCATCGGTTGTACTGCTACTCCTTCTCAAAATTGTGGGCACTTATACTGTTTTTCTATTGAAAATTTGGGCCCTTCACAGCTCTCCAGTTTAGCGTCACTATATAAAGTATTGTTCCTAACTGAAATTAGTCAATATTCGGTTGTTGTCATGGTTACTCAAAGTTTTTGATTGGCTGAAATTGGCTAAAGAGTATTGTTAGGGTATTTGAATTTTTATTTAAACTGGTTACAGATCTTCTAAATGTAATTAATCTTCAGTAATCCCTTTTTAGTAGTAAATATTATCACCACTGTTCATATTTTTGCTCAAGGATTAATTTGACATCCAATATTATAGTGTTCACTTAGGTATCAACATTTTGACAGTTTTGTTAATTTTATTTAATTATACTGTTTTCTCAATTTACATTATTATCATAATATTTCTGCCTTAACATGATTGTCTATTTGCATTTCATAGTTTATGTGGTTTAGTCTTCCTAATGTCAGTGTTTAATTCTATAAATTGAAGTTTGTTTGTAGTTTTGTAGTTTTTTGGGAATTTGCATAGGCCTAAACAGCAATTGACTATTTTTCTTTGATTACTGATATTACATTTTATTCTCCTTGTAATGGGTCCTGATTGTTTTAATACAAGATTCTGTTCATTTGTTCAATGTTTAAGTAGGTTCTTGTAATTGTGTTTAATTTTATTGTTTCCCTATATTAATTTGTCTACTGTGATAACTCATTTTTAGTGTCATTGTTTTTGAATGTATGGTTTGTTTCTTGTTTACTGGTTTCTGTTGGTTTTAGAATCTTATTTCTTACAACATATAACATAACATCTAATGGTTTTAACAATTCTCATAGCTATAATTCTTATTCATTTAAACATAATTATTTGAAACATATTATCCACTCATACTCTTCATCTCCCCATACTCTTGGATGAATTATAATTATTACTTGACATAAAAAATAAAGACATAAACATGAATTAATTATATTAATACAATGGTATATTGTTATGACTAACTCTAAATGACATTAAGCCATAACTGAATCTTCAACAACTGTTTACTATCTAATATTAATATCTTTTTTTATTATTATCAGTTTGTCATGAAAAATATTCTTTAATGTATCATTTTAAATTAATGATATTGGATTCTTATTTCTGCGAATAAAATCATATATTTTGGTGTATTAACACACTGATAACCATTCGTTCTTGAATACATGAGTAACAATACTAATTAACAAATTATTACCTAACATTAAGATTTGCAAACTAAAATATGACAAGTAGTAAGTACTACTATTATCGAAAACCTACTTATTATCTAGTCTGTTACACTTTGTTTCATTTTGTTATTAATACACTTGTGTTCACCGGATAATTGCTATTAAGTGCCACAGTCCTTTCTGTGATTAGCCATTATCAGCTTTCACTTATTTTTTACTACTCACTGATGGTTTTTGATCACTCTTAAATCTTTAGTGTTTTTTCACTGATTATTTGGTGTCTATCCCTATCAATAGGGTTCTTTTTAATTTGGGGTTTTCACACTATCACTTTGCACTTTATATGTTTAATTTAAGTGTTACTAGTGGGTATTACCTAACTTTAAATTCTCTTTCTCACTTTACTATGTTCACTATTTCTCTAACTCTCTACCTCTCACTTTACAAGGTTTAATTATAATATTAACAAGTTCATGTCGTTTTATTGTACCACTAATATGTTAGTATTATGCTAATGTGATTTGTCTTAGTTTACTCTATTTGTTTGGGGTTATTGTGCCCTTCTATATCTTAAGTACTTAATGATTAGTATCTCTAACTTGTCTGTCCTTACATACATACATACATACATCCTCGGCGCTACAGCCCAGTCCGGGCCCTGGCCTCCAAAAGAAATCTTCCCCACTGGTCTCTACTCCCAGCCAATGTCCACCAGTTTGCTGCACCCAGCCTCACTGCCTCCTTACCAACCTGGTCCAGCCATCTTGTACGCGGTCTTCCCCTCCTTCTCCTTCCCATCGGCAAATAATTCATCACTCTTTTTGGGATTCTATCCTCCGCCATTCTCTGCACATGACCAGCCCAACGCAATCTGTTAATTTGTATGAGTTGCACGATCGGAAGATCTTTAAACCTTTCGTACAACTCTCGATTATGCAGTCGCCTCCAAATGTTGTTTTCCCTCACAGGGCCATAGATTCTCCTCAGTACCCTCCTCTCAAAAACGGATAGTCTCTGCTCATCTAGTTTTTTTAACACCCAGCATTCCGAGCCGTACATCAGGACTGGTCTAATCAAGGTCTTGTATAGGGAGGCTTTTGTATCTTTAGTTATTAATTTTGATTTAAAATGTTTCACCAGTCCGTAGTAACACCTATTAGCAGATAATATTCGTCTTTCAATATCTCTAGAGGAGTCATTTCCAGAGTCCACATATGACCCGAGATATGGAAAACCCTGAACCTTTTCAAATTCATAATCGTTAATGCGCAGGGACAGGGTACGAGTATTGGCACCTACAACCATATATTTGGTTTTGCTTTGGTTTATAACCAAGCCCATAGCCTTAGCGGACAACTCCAGTTCCTGAAAGGCTTCCTTTAAGCCAGATTCAGACCTACTTATGACGTCAATGTCATCGGCATAGGCCAGAAGCTGTACCTCCTTGTGAAATATGTGTCCACTAGTTTGAATTCCTGAATCCCTGATGACCTTTTCTAGAGCTATGTTGAACAACAGACATGCTAAGGCATCTCCTTGTTTCAACCCATTCAATGTTTTTAAGGAGTTAGATAGATTTGATTGTATTCTGATTTGGCACTTAGAATTGGACATAACTACTCCAACCATACGCACCAACTTAGATGGTATATGCAACTCCTTCATAGCTCTATATAGCATTTTCCGGTTGATTGAATCATATGCCGACTGGAAATCCACAAAGAGATGGTGAGTGGGCACTCCATATTCCAACGTTTTTTCCAGGATTTGCCTTAGTGTAAATATTTGGTCTGTTGTTGACCTATTCCTAGTGAATCCACACTGATATTCTTTTATGTTTTCCTCAGCGTAGGGAAGCAGCCTAGAAAATATGATGTTGGACAATACCTTATATGCTGTATTAAGTAGAGAGATGCCCCTATAATTTTTACATATAAGCGGATCACCCTTTTTATGTATTAAACACACCACCCCATTGTTCCACTCATCAGGCATTACCTCCTCCAGCCATATTCGCTCTATAAGATGGGCAAATTCCTTTATGAAATCTCCTCCTGCGCTCTTTAATAGTTCCCCTGGTAAACCATCGGAACCTGCTGCCTTGTTATTTTTAAGCTTTTTGTCTGTCCTTACAATTATTAATATTATATACAATTTTCATTAGTGATTCTATTTCTTTTGGTTTAATACAAGTTTGGTGTTCCTTCTTAGTTCACTTTCTTTTGTCATACATTATCCGTCACTTCCTTAGTGTTGTGGTTGATTGTATCATTACACTTATATGTTAATTGTCTTTTAGTCACTATTCTTCTTATTTACACTTATGTTGGTGCGGTGGCTATTTCTAGTCCATTTGCAGTTGTCACTATTAGGTTATTCTTGGTCCTTTGGGGCTAGTTCTACTCTCTCACTTACCATCTATTGGGCTATTCGGGTTAAATCGTCTTGTTTCTGTATTTACCATTTTGACTTGTCTGTTTATTACTACTTTATTAATATAAGTTACTGTTCTGACTACCTTGATATGTCTGATCGTTTTATTATTCTGATTCACCCATTCTTCTATTCTAATTCATCCCTTTTTATTCTAGTGTTAATGACTAAATAATTTATCTGGTCATGTCTTCTTCATTATGGTTAGGTGAAGATATGTACCATTACAATATAAACTTTGTAATTAGTAATTTTTAAAAGATAATGCAAAAGGTTTCATTTAATCTACAGAGGTAACATGGATTTTGAAATTTACAGTCAGTTTTTTTGACCTAACTGCGCTGGACTACCAATGATCATAAAAATACAAATAGAAATTTTTTACTACTCACTAAGAAACAATACACTCAAAAGATTTAACTTTCTATGTCTTTGAAAGAAATCGTAATTGAATTTCTGAAATTAACACACATAGTTAATTAACACAACTTGGTTACAAGTATAAAAAATTTTGAACAGCTTAATGTTTGTACTGTCCTATAAGCAAACACCTATCATTCAGAGCACACATGAAGGCTATGTTGTCAGCTATACACTAACAAGAGAAAAAAATCACAATCTTTGTCAACCAACAGGCATCAGTCAAGTACCGGTATTTCTTTTCTTTCATAATGCGTTTGAACAGTGAATCATTCATTCTCTTTCTCTCTCTCTCTCTGTCATGTGCTTTCACTCATCTGCCTTCACATGTGTTCCAGAGTCTAGCAGAAATCTGTGAGGCATATTATGGTATGTAGTTAAGAAGTAAGAACTCACTTTCAAGTAAGAGGTATTTAATATTTGTTTCATAAATCATATAAGCCTACTTGCGTTTACATTTGAACAAATTACTGTCTGTCTGAAACCTACAAACAAATGGCAATGAGCATGAACAACTAAAAGAAAATTCTAAACTTAATAATATAAGAATTTGTAACAACCAAGAATTAAAAATTTTTTAGTATGATCGAAAAGACGTTACATACAGCAAGACACCCTACACGGGCCACGAGCAATAAATAAAGAACAGTGTAACGAAGTGTCAAGTGAACGTTTGCTACGGACGATACGAATACGCTTCACATAACTTTACAATGGGGAATAAGGTTGGCCGTGACAGACTCGACTCAACCGAGATTTACAGCCTGCAACATGCAAGATAAAAGAAACTATGTCAAGTACCAATTTAGAGAGAAACTGTGACGGACACACTGCCGGGTTAATTTGAAGTGTACCAGTAGTAAGAAAAGGGCGTAAGTACACAATGGTATTTACCCTGTATGAGAACTGACATCGATATCTAAAGAATAGAATCGAACTTGTGCACAGCGGGGGAACGTCTTACTGGCGACAACTGATATTTACGACAGGGAGAAGGAGTGCCGTTTTGGAAACTACGACACGCTGCGTCAGGATAGCTATCGGAAAAAGGGTCAAGGATAGTGAAACAATAACAAAATACGACACATTGTTCGCGTGAGAACTGCAGCAGGGTCCGGAGTACGCTTAGACAAAGACCTGATCGACAACCGAGAAATTGCTCCTGTTCCAGGAAAAAGAGTACGGAGGCTTTCGACGCGAACTTGTGGGGAGACAGGATACCCAATCACAACCCAGCGTCTACCCAGAGAACAGGTGGAGAGGACCGTCGTCATCATGGCAACGGGAACGTCGAATGAGAAGTGAAGTACGATAGTCTGGCATAAGGGTAGGAGATCTTCTGTCCTATCATGTTCGACCTGAGGCGTGTCTTCCAGAAGATTGCATTGTGGTAAACGATGCTTGATAAAAACTGTTTGCAGGGCACGCGGGAGGTGAGTCTTCATACATTTTTCGTCAGTCTTAATACATTTTCGACAGTCATCATATATTTCAATCGTATACTTTAACAGTCTTCACGGAACCAAATCTTCTAAGTCTTGATACAGTTCGATTAACATACGGACAGCAGTGGGACTTTGAAACTCTGCTACGCGGTATATAATTAAGTGACTTACACATTTCGATATTGGCGTGTATCCGGTAACAGTATAGCTACAGCGACTAAATCATGCGACATACGCCAGTGCTTAATAACTCTAGAGTTCTTTATTTATTATACTCAAATTCAGAACTGAACTAACCAATCGCAGTTTCATCAATAACCGACGCGCAGAACTATTGTTAATGTATTACCGGACAACGAAATCGTAACGTTGTATAGTGCGGCGAAGCGATACAATATAATTTGGAACAATTACACCACGGTATCAAAGACACTATACATTAATGTACACACAAGAAGTTCAACAATAGACAGACAGATATATACACCATAGTTAATGATGAACTTACCCACACGACACATGATTTCATACACTCGAACAGTAACAGCCAAATCAACAGAAAACACACACAGCGCGAGTGAATCTGTTCCGCGTGTGTTGAGTGTTAGTGACATCACAGCTACGCAGCTTCCCACATATGGACCACCAACGAGAAGGAGTTACTCCGATGGAAATATCGGATAAATCGCTTTACAAGTAATCTTTATGCTATTCTTATCATAAGAACTCTACTGACCTGTCTCTTTTCGAGAAACACCCCTTGAGTATTTAAATTAAACATGATAAATATAATTAACGCTATTCATCTGAGGCAGCAATGAACGCATTAGTATAAGATTTATTGTTTGACTATTTGTGTTTTTCTATATATCGAGTGTATAGGGAATCATCCATATTTTATATATTGAAGTCTCTTTATTTAATGATATGATGTTAATAAATAAGTGTTTATTTTATCCAGAATATATGCGTTCATTATTGTCAAAGTTACCTCAGAACAAGAAAGTAATGGCACTTGAATGATTTATAGTAGTTTTGTTAATTTATACAATAATTAGAGTCTCCATGCAGTAATTATGCTAACATAAAAGAACTAACGTGTCACTTAGCTTCAATCAGTTGATATGAGTAACCTAATTGAGTGATTACACGATCTCATTTTGCAAATTAGTACAATTACATAATTAATTATTGTTGGCATAATTAATCCCCAAGCATTAGTCTTTGTATTTGGCTGCCCAACGTGTGGCATATCTTTGTATTTGGCGCCCAACGTGGGGCGTAATAGGGATCAACTCCTTATATCTTTGTATTTAGCGCCCATCGCACGGCAAAGAGCAGGCAGTAGATAGGATAAGCGTATATATATTTCATGTTAGTTGTAAGAGAACAAATATTATTAGTGTGAAGCTAGTTGGACTGTGGACTGAATGTTAACGTGGAGTAAGGCTGCAAAAATGACGACCAGTAGTACCGATTTCATGAATTTCGATATTAATAACCAACAGGGAGTACCTGATGGCGAACGAGAGGAATCACCAACTTATTCACAAATGACCGAGGAGACGTCAGACGTCAGAGCGCGGGGACAGGAGTCCCAACAAGAAGAAGAAGAAGTCACATTACGGTCGTTAATGGACTTCATGCGTGAGCAGTTTGAAGAGCAGAAGGAGATGTTTGCCAAGCAGAATGACTATTTTAAAGAATTTAATAAAAATCTAGATGAGCATTTTGCCAAACAGAAGGAAAATTTTATAGAGTTTAGAAAAGAATTTAATAAAGATTTAGACGAGCATTTTAACAAGCAGAATGAGCAGTTCGCGCTGTTACGCACAGATATACGTGAACATACGAATAACTGGAACAACAACAAAAACGAAGTCAAGAAGAAGCAGGAAGAAGAAGTGAATGAAATTTACGAAGAGGTTCGGAAAGTACGAGATAACGATAACGCTGTTGATTTCACAGACGTGTTAGCTACTGAGAAATTAGCAACTGTGGGATCTAACGTAAGTGTCAGTAGTAAGTCGAGAAACAGGTGGATTAAGAAAAGAAATGATTTTGTTTCTTTGTATTTAATGACGTCGGAAGATGATTATCCAGACATGGATAGAAATAATAAAAGTTTAATACTATCAAGTAGAATACATAAAAAGCACAAATTATATAGCACGAGAATAGATGCGGCATCAGTGAATCCAACGATGAAGTATCCAGCGTGTGGAACAGGCGTACATCGACTAAGTAGTCGAGGCGCATTAATAAAGAACATGAAAAGAAAGTTCGATATTAAAATGAATACTGCATGTTATGAAAATGAATGCAAATTTAAGCAAGCCATGGATGATGTGAAGCGGAAAAACCTACCAGGTCCGTATACATATTCGTCCTGGACAAGAAATGTTATGAGGAAAAGGAGGAGAAAAAATCTTACTGGACGACTTAAGCATATTATAAGTGCTACCAGTACTGAAAGGCGAGTCCAAGCGCTCGAGGTAAGAATTCTTAAAAATATAGAAAACAAGATATTATTATATAAGCACACGAGTAGTGAAATAACTGTCGAACAACGGAGTTGTATACAGGCCTGGAAACGACGACAAAAGCAGAGCGGCGCGTGTTTACTTAGAGAAAGTTATTGGAGAAAACGGCAAAAACTACTCAATGTATACGTAGACAATGGTAGTACCGCTGCGAAAGGCTGCCTTAGACGAGGGGAGCGGTTTAACACGTACATGCCTGGGGAAGATCGACAAAAGGGAAGGTGTGACACATCTCTCACTCACTCATATAGAAAGAGACAGAGAATGGTCGTAAATCTTAGAAGCACAAGTGCGGCACATTGTACCAGAGTAACGGGCACAGCTGACCGACTATTGGGAAAATATGTGACGCAAACCCCAAGGTCAAATACCTTACTGTTTACAAACAAAAATGCGTGCGTGAATGACGGCACAAGGTCTACAAGGCATACAACTATGTCTCCACAAATAGAAAGTTAAGAACGAAATAAATGAACACGTGGTAAGAAGGCGATTTTAAGAACGTCTGAAAATTTAATAATTAGGTTAGATAATATTGAATAAAATACATTAAATATGATTGATTATGTGATAATACATAAACCAAGGTAAGATAATTATAGATATGAGTATTAATGAATGACGATCAACGTATGAAAATAAAATGACGCAACATACGAGCTCACTGAGTGCGATAGCAGTGGCAAAGTGAGAGGAAATTTTAACGCACGTTTGCTGAAGAAGTACTATGAGACGAAAGTACAAGTCTCACAGGAAAGCGAAAGTTGCATCAACAATTAGTTGGACTATGGAAGTCGGGCCAACACATAGGGTGAATGTCCCGCGAAAACCGGTCCAACTAGCTAAACGATATGATGTATAACTTATTAGCGTGTAATTTAAAGATTTTGTACAGGGAGTTCTTAAGTCACGATGTGACAATCTAATGACATTAATTACATGTGTATAACCAGTGTTAATGAAAATTTCAATAGAAAAGACACTTATGATGCGAAGAGTTCGATCGAATGTGCAGCAATAAATTGCTAAAGATGTTATAACGAGCCTTTTATAGACACACGATGATGTTAGATTAATTAATCAAATCTGAGTGATATAAAGCGAAGTTATCTATAATCATAATGATTTCAAATGAATTGTTAATTGTTCCTAAATAAGGTATATAAATTTATAATCAATATAATCAGTATAAATGTTAGTAATACGTATTGTGAGTGATACTCAATAACAAATAGTGAATGTATCAATATGTATTTACAGGTTCGTAAATTGTGTTTTAAATGTTCAAGATAGACTAAGGACATTAACTATTGTAACGATATTTAAACGATACATGAATAATTGCATTTCATGTCGAAAACCATTATTTCATGTATTAGGTTATAAGCGGATGACACAGCCATCCACAGCTATTATTATTATTGTAAAATAATCCCATATCTAATTAGATATGCACAATGTGTGAAAATGCGTTCATCCTTCCTCAGATGCACGGCAATAAATTCCCAGAGTTAGTTTACAACAAAATATAGGGAATATATACCCGTATAACCCAAGCAGAGGAAAGTGGGTCATTGACCGTGACCTTACCAGAGGGGACTCCCACAACAAACACAGAGCGCAGAAATCGGATTAGAATGTCTTCTGCTGATCCAACATCCAATCCGATTTGGGGACTATGTAACAACCAAGAATTAAAAATTTTTTAGTATGATCGAAAAGACGTTACATACAGCAAGACACCCTACACGGGCCACGAGCAATAAATAAAGAACAGTGTAACGAAGTGTCAAGTGAACGTTTGCTTCGGACGATACGAATACGCTTCACATAACTTTACAATGGGGAATAAGGTTGGCCGTGACAGACTCGACTCAACCGAGATTTACAGCCTGCAACATGCAAGATAAAAGAAACTATGTCAAGTACCAATTTAGAGAGAAACTGTGACGGACACACTGCCGGGTTAATTTGAAGTGTACCAGTAGTAAGAAAAGGGCGTAAGTACACAATGGTATTTACCCTGTATGAGAACTGACATCGATATCTAAAGAATAGAATCGAACTTGTGCACAGCGGGGGAACGTCTTACTGGCGACAACTGATATTTACGACAGGGAGAAGGAGTGCCGTTTTGGAAACGACGACACGCAGCGTCAGGATAGCTATCGGAAAAAGGGTCAAGGATAGTGAAACAATAACGAAATACGACACATTGTTCGCGTGAGAACTGCAGCAGGGTCCGGAGTACGCTTAGACAAAGACCTGATCGACAACTGAGAAATTGCTCCTGTTCCAGGAAAAGAGTACGGAGGCTTTCGACGCGAACTTGTGGGGAGACAGGATACCCAATCACAACCCAGCGTCTACCCAGAGAACAGGTGGAGAGGACCGTCGTCATCATGGCAACGGGAACGTCGAATGAGAAGTGAAGAACGATAGTCTGGCATAAGGGTAGGAGATCTTCTGTCCTATCATGTTCGACCTGAGGCGTGTCTTCCAGAAGATTGCATTGTGGTAAACGATGCTTGATAAAAACTGTTTGCAGGGCACGCGGGAGGTGAGTCTTCATACATTTTTCGTCAGTCTTAATACATTTTCGACAGTCATCATATATTTCAATCGTATACTTTAACAGTCTTCACGGAACCAAATCTTCTAAGTCTTGATACAGTTCGATTAACATACGGACAGCAGTGGGGCTTTGAAACTCTGCTACGCGGTATATAATTAAGTGACTTACACATTTCGATATTGGCGTGTATCCGGTAACAGTATACCTACAGCGACTAAATCATGCGACATACGCCAGTGCTTAATAACTCTAGAGTTCTTTATTTATTATACTCAAATTCAGAACTGAACTAACCAATCGCAGTTTCATCAATAACCGACGCGCAGAACTATTGTTAATGTATTACCGGACAACGAAATCGTAATGTTGTATAGTGCGGCGAAGCGATACAATATAATTTGGAACAATTACACCACGGTATCAAAGACACTATGCATTAATGTACACACAAGAAGTTCAACAATAGACAGACAGATATATACACCATAGTTAATGATGAACTTACCCACACGACACATGATTTCATACACTCGAACAGTAACAGCCAAATCAACAGAAAACACACACAGCGCGAGTGAATCTGTTCCGCGTGTGTTGAGTGTTAGTGACATCACAGCTACGCAGCTTCCCACATATGGACCACCAACGAGAAGGAGTTACTCCGATGGAAATATCGGATAAATCGCTTTACAAGTAATCTTTATGCTATTCTTATCATAAGAACTCTACTGACCTGTCTCTTTTCGAGAAACACCCCTTGAGTATTTAAATTAAACATGATAAATATAATTAACGCTATTCATCTGAGGCAGCAATGAACGCATTAGTATAAGATTTATTGTTTGACTATTTGTGTTTTTCTATATATCGAGTGTATAGGGAATCATCCATATTTTATATATTGAAGTCTCTTTATTTAATGATATGATGTTAATAAATAAGTGTTTATTTTATCCAGAATATATGCGTTCATTATTGTCAAAGTTACCTCAGAACAAGAAAGTAATGGCACTTGAATGATTTATAGTAGTTTTGTTAATTTATACAATAATTAGAGTCTCCATGCAGTAATTATGCTAACATAAAAGAACTAACGTGTCACTTAGCTTCAATCAGTTGATATGAGTAACCTAATTGAGTGATTACACGATCTCATTTTGCAAATTAGTACAATTACATAATTAATTATTGTTGGCATAATTAATCCCCAAGCATTAGTCTTTGTATTTGGCTGCCCAACGTGTGGCATATCTTTGTATTTGGCGCCCAACGTGGGGCGTAATAGGGATCAACTCCTTATATCTTTGTATTTGGCGCCCATCGCACGGCAAAGAGCAGGCAGTAGATAGGATAAGCGTATATATATTTCATGTTAGTTGTAAGAGAACAAATATTATTAGTGTGAAGCTAGTTGGACTGTGGACTGAATGTTAACATGGAGTAAGGCTGCAAAAATGACGACCAGTAGTACCGATTCCATGATTTCGATATTAATAACCAACAGGGAGTACCTGATGTCAAACGAGAGGAATCACCAACTTATTCACAAATGACCGAGGAGACGTCAGACGTCAGAGCGCGGGGACAGAAGTCCCAACAAGAAGAAGAAGAAGTCACATTACGGTCGTTAATGGACTTCATGCGTGAGCAGTTTGAAGAGCAGAAGGAGATGTTTGCCAAGCAGAATGACTATTTTAAAGAATTTAATAAAAATCTAGATGAGCATTTTGCCAAACAGAAGGAAAATTTTATAGAGTTTAGAAAAGAATTTAATAAAGATTTAGATGAGCATTTTAACAAGCAGAATGAGCAGTTCGCGCTGTTACGCACAGATATACGTGAACATACGAATAACTGGAACAATAACAAAAACGAAGTCGAGAAGAAGCAGGAAGAAGAAGTGAATGAAATTTACGAAGAGGTACGGAAAGTACGAGATAACGATAACGCTGTTGATGTCACAGACGTGTTAGCTACTGAGAAATTAGCAACTGTGGGATCTAACGTAAGTGTCAGTAGTAAGTCGAGAAACAGGTGGATTAAGAAAAGAAATGATTTTGTTTCTTTGTATTTAATGACGTCGGAAGATGATTATCCAGACATGGATAGAAATAATAAAAGTTTAATACTATCAAGTAGAATACATAAAAAGCACAAATTATATAGCACGAGAATAGATGCGGCATCAGTGAATCCAACGATGAAGTATCCAGCGTGTGGAACAGGCGTACATCGACTAAGTAGTCGAGGTGCATTAATAAAGAACATGAAAAGAAAGTTCGATATTAAAATGAATACTGCATGTTATGAAAATGAATGCAAATTTAAGCAAGCCATGGATGATGTGAAGAGGAAAAACCTACCAGGTCCGTATACATATTCGTCCTGGACAAGAAATGTTATGAGGAAAAGGAGGAGAAAAAATCTTACTGGACGACTTAAGCATATTATAAGTGCTACCAGTACTGAAAGGCGAGTCCAAGCGCTCGAGGTAAGAATTCTTAAAAATATAGAAAACAAGATATTATTATGTAAGCACACGAGTAGTGAAATAACTGTCGAACAACGGAGTTGTATACAGGCCTGGAAACGACGACAAAAGCAGAGCGGCGCGAGTTTACTTAGAGAAAGTTATTGGAGAAAACGGCAAAACTACTCAATGTATACGTAGACAATGGTACTACCGCTGCGAAAGGCTGCCTTAGATGAGGGGAGCGGTTTAACACGTACATGCCTGGGGAAGATCGACAAAAGGGAAGGTGTGACACATCTCTCACTCACTCATATAGAAAGAGACAGAGAATGGTCGTAAATCTTAGAAGCACAAGTGCGGCACATTGTACCAGAGTAACGGGCACAGCTGACCGACTATTGGGAAAATATGTGACGCAAACCACAAGGTCAAATACCTTACTGTTTACAAACAAAAATGCGTGCGTGAATGATGGCACAAGGTCTACAAGGCATACAACTATGTCTCCACAAATAGAAAGTTAAGAACGAAATAAATGAACACGTGGTAAGAAGGCGATTTTAAGAACGTCTGAAAATTTAATAATTAGGTTAGATAATATTGAATAAAATACATTAAATATGATTGATTATGTGATAATATATAAACCAAGGAAAAATAATTATAGATATGAGTATTAATGAATGACGATTAACGTATGAAAATAAAATGACGCAACATACGAGCTCACTGAGTGTGATAGCAGTGGCAAAGTGAGAGGAAATTTTAACGCACGTTTGCTGAAGAAGTACTATGAGACGAAAGTACAAGTCTCACAGGAAAGCGAAAGTTGCATCAACAATTAGTTGGACTATGGAAGTCGGGCCAACACATAGGGTGAATGTCCTGCGAAAACCAGTCCAACTAGCTAAACGATATGATGTATAACTTATTAGCGTGTAATTTAAAGATTTTGTACAGGGAGTTCTTAAGTCACGATGTGACAATCTAATGACATTAATTACATGTGTATAACCAGTGTTAATGAAAATTTCAATAGAAAAGACACTTATGATGCGAAGAGTTCGATCGAATGTGTAGCAATAAATTGCTAAAGATGTTATAACGAGCCTTTTATAGACACACGATGATGTTAGATTAATTAATCAAATCTGAGTGATATAAAGCGAAGTTATCTATAATCATAATGATTTCAAATGAATTGTTAATTGTTCCTAAATAATGTATATAAATTTATAATCAATATAATCAGTATAAATGTTAGTAATACGTATTGTGAGTGATACTCAATAACAAATAGTGAATGTATCAATATGTATTTACAGGTTCGTAAATTGTGTTTTAAATGTTCAAGATAGACTAAGGACATTAACTATCGTAACGATATTTAAACGATACATGAATAATTGCATTTCATGTCGAAAACCATTATTTCATGTATTAGGTTGTAAGCGGATGACACAGCCATCCACAGCTATTATTATTATTGTAAAAGAATCCCATATCTAATTAGATATGCACAATGTGTGAAAATGCGTTCATCCTTCCTCAGATGCACGGCAATAAATTCCCAGAGTTAGTTTACAACAAAATATAGGGAATATATACCCGTATACCCCAAGCAGAGGAAAGTGGGTCAATGACCGTGACCTTACCAGAGGGGACTCCCACAACAAACACAGAGCGCAGAAATCGGATTAGAATGTCTTCTGCTGATCCAACATCCAATCCGATTTGGGGACTATGTAACAACCAAGAATTAAAAATTTTTTAGTATGATCGAAAAGACGTTACATACAGCAAGACACCCTCTACACGGGCCACGAGCAATAAATAAAGAACAGTGTAACGAAGTGTCAAGTGAACGTTTGCTTCGGACGATACGAATACGCTTCACATAACTTTACAATGGGGAATAAGGTTGGCCGTGACAGACTCGACTCAACCGAGATTTACAGCCTGCAACATGCAAGATAAAAGAAACTATGTCAAGTACCAATTTAGAGAGAAACTGTGACGGACACACTGCCGGGTTAATTTGAAGTGTACCAGTAGTAAGAAAAGGGCGTAAGTACACAATGGTATTTACCCTGTATGAGAACTGACATCGATATCTAAAGAATAGAATCGAACTTGTGCACAGCGGGGGAACGTCTTACTGGCGACAACTGATATTTACGACAGGGAGAAGGAGTGCCGTTTTGGAAACTACGACACGCTGCGTCAGGATAGCTATCGGAAAAAGGGTCAAGGATAGTGAAACAATAACGAAATACGACACATTGTTCGCGTGAGAACTGCAGCAGGGTCCGGAGTACGCTTAGACAAAGACCTGATCGACAACCGAGAAATTGCTCCTGTTCCAGGAAAAGAGTACGGAGGCTTTCGACGCGAACTTGTGGGGAGACAGGATACCCAATCACAACCCAGCGTCTACCCAGAGAACAGGTGGAGAGGACCGTCGTCATCATGGCAACGGGAACGTCGAATGAGAAGTGAAGAACGATAGTCTGGCATAAGGGTAGGAGATCTTCTGTCCTATCATGTTCGACCTGAGGCGTGTCTTCCAGAAGATTGCATTGTGGTAAACGATGCTTGATAAAAACTGTTTGCAGGGCACGCGGGAGGTGAGTCTTCATACATTTTTCGTCAGTCTTAATACATTTTCGACAGTCATCATATATTTCAATCGTATACTTTAACAGTCTTCATGGAACTAAATCTTCTAAGTCTTGATACAGTTCGATTAACATACGGACAGCAGTGGGACTTTGAAACTCTGTTACGCGGTATATAATTAAGTGACTTAGACATTTTGATATTGACGTGTATCCGGTAATAGTATACCTACAGCGACTAAATCATGCGACATACGCCAGTGCTTAATAACTCTAGAGTTCTTTATTTATTATACTCAAATTCAGAACTGAACTAACCAATCGCAGTTTCATCAATAACCGACGCGCAGAACTATTGTTAATGTATTACCGGACAACGAAATCGTAATGTTGTATAGTGCGGCGAAGCGATACAATATAATTTGGAACAATTACACCACGGTATCAAAGACACTATACATTAATGTACACACAAGAAGTTCAACAATAGACAGACAGATATATACACCATAGTTAACGATGAACTTACCCACACGACACATGATTTCATACACTCGAACAGTAACAGCCAAATCAACAGAAAACACACACAGCGCGAGTGAATCTGTTCCGCGTGTGTTGAGTGTTAGTGACATCACAGCTACGCAGCTTCCCACATATGGACCACCAACGAGAAGGAGTTACTCCGATGGAAATATCGGATAAATCGCTTTACAAGTAATCTTTATGCTATTCTTATCATAAGAACTCTACTGACCTGTCTCTTTTCGAGAAACACCCCTTGAGTATTTAAAATAATATGATAAATATAATTAACGCTATTCATCTGAGGCAGCAATGAACGCATTAGTATAAGATTTATTGTTTGACTATTTGTGTTTTTCTATATATCGAGTGTATAGGGAATCATCCATATTTTATATATTGAAGTCTCTTTATTTAATGATATGATGTTAATAAATAAGTGTTTATTTTATCCAGAATATATGCGTTCATTATTGTCAAAGTTACCTCAGAACAAGAAAGTAATGGCACTTGAATGATTTATAGTAGTTTTGTTAATTTATACAATAATTAGAGTCTCCATGCAGTAATTATGCTAACATAAAAGAACTAACGTGTCACTTAGCTTCAATCAGTTGATATGAGTAACCTAATTGAGTGATTACACGATCTCATTTTGCAAATTAGTACAATTACATAATTAATTATTGTTGGCATAATTAATCCCCAAGCATTAGTCTTTGTATTTGGTTGCCCAACGCGTGGCATATCTTTGCAAATTATATTATAATTTTATTACTAATCACAGTTGGAGGAGATAATAATTTAAAAAAACACACTGAAGGATCAATGGCTGAAAACTGATTACTTACTTTGAAGTAAGTAAGAGGTATTTAATATTTGTTTCATAAATCATATACTTGCGTTTACATTTGAACAAGTTACTGTCTGTCTGAGACCTACAAACAAATGGTCATGAGCATGAACAACTAAAAGAACTTTATAAACTTAATAATATAAGAATTATATTATAATTTTATTACTAATCACAGCTGGAGAAGATAACAAGTTAAAAAAAAACACACCAAAGGTGTAACTATAATAAAAGATAGTTACAAATAGTTATGTCCCTGTTCTGGCGCAATAAAAGAGACGATATACAATATACGGTATAAACAATGTTTTCAAAAGTCGGGCGCCATCTTGATTAGCAATATAGACGTAAATAACTTTGTAATTTTACTTACCTTTCAAAGTCACTATAGGGCAGGAATTCGTTAAGCGAACTCTAGACGAGCGGAAATTGTTATGTGAAATAATAACAATATCTGTTTAAAATTGTTACCAATGATATACCCAATTTATTTTAATGTAAGTACATCTTACACAATGGTGCGCTTAGCGAACATTAAACCCTCCAAAATATCTACGAGTAAACATGAAACATTGGATATGTAATTATGAAATATTATATAATAGATTATTAAACATAGATATATACCTCGCACAACCCAGCACTTAGAGAATTTATGACACTCTCTCCCTCTCTCTCTCTCTCACGCTCTGGTACAATTTCTTATTTTTTTACTGAGCTCATATTAAATTTTAAATAAGATTTGGTTTCATTTTAACAGTGATTGAATTTTGAATTGGTCATTATGTTGAATTATATTGTTTTACTTGAAACTAAAAAAAAAAATGATGTTGGAATGTTCTCACCCAATTTTTTGGATAGGTCTCACCGCACTACTAGGGTCGTCCGGTCGTGCAATCTGTTCCTTCTTTACATCGTGTTAATGGCCCACACCGTCGTGTCTGCCCACGAAAACGCTTTGGGCAGATCCTACACGCACAACGCTTTTTGGACGATACAACGGCCGATGACACCTGTTCAAATTCTTTAACGCCCGAACATTTCCGATATTTTATGTAGTTAATTAACCACTTTTAGTGGTGTAAAAGTTAAATTTCACACTCGGTGAACTGTTGGCCGGCCGGCTACGTTCACGCTCTAGAAGAAAATGACTCAGATTCTTTGTTTCATTTTGCGTAGGTGGGGCGAAAACTACGTCATCAAGTTATTGTTCATCTGTTTACAGCATCGACTTGTTTACGGAAAAACATTCCTCACTGCTGACGTAGTCAGGGCTCGTTGCGTTATCTCAGTATGCGACATACGTTTTTTTGCTGTGTTTCTGGTTTTTTGCGATGAAAACAGAATCCTGTCAATTCACTTTTGCGTGTTATAAAACATTTATATAGTTCACTCACTGTAGCTTTACAGGGATTATTAAAGGTTTAATTAATTATGACCAAATTGTTAAAAAATGAAGGAATACAATACTTATGGTCTTTTATACCATGGTTTTGTTAATTTATGATTGTACCAGAATTGTACCATCACAAAACCCCCTCAATGAAAGATTTTGTGTCGAAGCATAAAAACTTTCATTGACCCATTCATACTTCCTAAAGGGATCAGCCAGGATAGGTCGCCACAACCCCCTTATAATTTATACAAAAAGAAAATCAATAACTCACCCGTGGTCTGATGATGATGACAGTACCTGCATGACCTTACTGGACTTCTCCTTCGAGATCCCAACACCATAAGGTCAATTAGGCGCGTAACGCCCCTGCTCTGACGCGCTGGCCAGCTCAGGACCGCTGTCATAACATCACCAAACACTGAAACAATAAATGAAAAATATCAAAATAGTGGCTTGGTATATTACTCTATCCTTAACTGATCTGGTTCCCCTTAGCTATGTGCTGGTTTGTGCTAATAAGCACTGGGTTTGCTTGAAATACTACTAAAAATATAATTACACAAAATGTAACATACAAGAATTATATAGAATTGCCATTCTCATTATGGACTACCCTGAATTATAAAATCGTTTCGATTCCCATCGATAATAATTAACTCTTTCTGTTTTATAATTATTATAATTATAAAAGAAACACATATTGATATAAAAAAGAATTTAATTTAATTATAAATGAAAACATGGAAATTCCCATATAAATCTCCCAAATATTCAAACATGGAGAAAAACAAATTATAGAAAAAACAACATCATTAAGAAAATCTTATTGAAATTAAAATTATTATTAAAATCATTACTATCATTATTAACAGGTAATAATTGGCACTGTTAACAACATTTACCCCTCTTTCTCCTCCACACACACTATTTCCTATACATCACGTTAAATTTTCATAACATAATACATGATACATAATAATACACTGATACATTATATCAATACAGTAATACATTGAAATAATTTATATTTAATCTTGATTAAGATTTGCATATTCTATCTATTTAAAGTTTGCATTTAAAACATTTAAGTTACAATTTCAATTAATTAATTAATTAGACCTCAATTATTTATTATAATTATTAATATTCATATTATTATTATTACTTCATTATTCATTTTTCATTACCTTTCTACTCTGAACTTTCTACCTACCTCACTACCTAACCTTTCACCTTCTAATCATTGTTTAGTCTGGGTGACTCCTATATTCACTAAGCTTTTACTTATTATAATCTTACTCACCTTCTTCTAACTGACCACCAAATTTACCTATCTTGACACCAATTTCTCAATTATAAACACCATTCATTCCGACGATAAATCCTATAGCACCGCGCGTCTTTGTACAGAGATGGGTGTTCCCTAAATGGCTACATACATTCATAATATTTTGCCCTTCCAAAAATTTGGCAAACACTCCCTTAAACTACGCTATTACCTGCCACAATGCTATACGCTGGCTACTCCTTATCACCTCACCCCCACTACAACATATCATCAACAACAAATATATGTTTATACCTTTACTTTACTCACCTCTACAAATAACCACTAACTACTGTGTCCCTAAATATCTAATACTTTCTTGGTATTATTTTCTTTAAAAATACTTAACTATATAACTCCCATTAACTTCAATTAAATAACTCACATGCTTCTATCTATATCCAGGCTCTATCCCTGTTTTAACATTCTACCTTACTGTAATCATTGACAATTATCTTATAAAATTCATCTCTCACCTACTCACAACAGTACATCTCCCTTTTCAAATATATATATTTTACTTAATCATCTATTATTATTCATTAGAAATTACCTTCATTATAAATTAATTAATAATTTAACTTCATTAGAAACTTTCTATTACAATTTACTTCTGTTACTAATTAGTACAACTTTCTTTTGTACTATTTTAATTCAGTAATAAAGAATAATTACTCTTTAATTATTATTCATTTGTTTAAACTTGTTTAATTAAACAAAACATGTTAATTATTAAAATACATAATAACTGGTGTACACAAAATATACCTGCAATACGCATCAAAATACATAAATACATTGATATATAAAACATATGAAACAATGAAAAATATACACTCCAAACACATTATTTTGTTATTTATCAAAATCAGTCCATAGCAGTCCAATTCAAAACCACTTTTCACATATATTTAATGTTCATTACACAATTGAAACACTCTATCCTCCATCGTTGAATAACAACCTAATCTTAGTTCTATTTATCTTATTGTCTAATGAAAAAATTTTATGATTAGAAACATTATATTCATATTCATATATCAAACAATTATCAAACAAATATATCAAGCCACGATCGAGTAGGGTTCTGTCTATATCAGTAAGATCAGATGTTATAATCTTGTTATTCATCTTGTAATTATCATCATAATTTTCTACCACAGGTAAGTACTTAATACCATTATTCTCATCATTTATTGTTATTTCAATTTCATTGTTACTATAAGGTAAGTATTCATTATTTTCATCCACCGTCTCTATGGCTAACCTCTCTACCAATTCTCTGTACTTTCTATTTACTGTAAAAATTTCTATTACTTTCTTTCTCTCACAATATCTCTCTACACTTTCTCTCTTAATACATTTCTCCCCATAACACCAAGTTACACTCTCTCTCTCCAAATATGCAGGGGTCCCTAACTCAAAATTACTGTACCACTTATGAGGTACACAAAAATACCAAGGAACTTTATTTGTAGACCTATCGTCTCCCAAATATAAATTGAAGGAACTCTTGTCCTTGTAAAAAATACGTGAAGACTTTTCTTCACCCCCTAACACAACACCAAAAGAAAATTCTAACCCCTGCACCCCTTGTACAAAAATACTTTCTCCAAACTCTCTTTCTGACTCAATACACTCAAACACCTCATTATCATTCATAATACTTTCATTATCATTTTCTAACACCATATTCTTACTACCTGTAAATTCATTATTCAACTTATCACTGTTACTTACGTTATTAATCAGTACTTCGTTTTTCGCACTATGTTCACTACCACTCACCTTCTGATGTTCTATTTGAATTAAACTCTCGTCCAATTTTTTAATCACTTTATCACACTGCTTAATGAGATTATGGTTACTGTTTTTAATTTCTCTCTTTATTTCGTCAAACTTTACACTGAAATCACTCTTAATTTGAATATTTTGTGTTTTAATTTCATTTTTTATTTCAGTAATTTCGCTTTTCTGAACATCGAATTTAAAATTCATGTCATTAAAATTGCTACACATCATGTTATATAAACGTGTTAACATTTCGTCTGTTTTGTTTTCATGAAGTGAGATGGAGGTTACTGTTTCTGTCCCTACATTTTCAGTCGTACTCGCCTCGCCAACCTGACTAATTGGGGTTGATTGAACATCCATCTCACTCGTAACTGTTTCGTCAGCTATGCTGACTTTTGCATTGTCTTCATCAGTATTCATTTTGCTTATTTATAATATAAATATAAATATAATATAAATATAAATAAGCAAAATGAATACTGATGAAGACAATGCAAAAGTCAGCATAGCTGACGAAACAGTTACGAGTGAGATGGATGTTCAATCAACCCCAATTAGTCAGGTTGGCGAGGCGAGTACGACTGAAAATGTAGGGACAGAAACAGTAACCTCCATCTCACTTCATGAAAACAAAACAGACGAAATGTTAACACGTTTATATAACATGATGTGTAGCAATTTTAATGACATGAATTTTAAATTCGATGTTCAGAAAAGCGAAATTACTGAAATAAAAAATGAAATTAAAACACAAAATATTCAAATTAAGAGTGATTTCAGTGTAAAGTTTGACGAAATAAAGAGAGAAATTAAAAACAGTAACCATAATCTCATTAAGCAGTGTGATAAAGTGATTAAAAAATTGGACGAGAGTTTAATTCAAATAGAACATCAGAAGGTGAGTGGTAGTGAACATAGTGCGAAAAACGAAGTACTGATTAATAACGTAAGTAACAGTGATAAGTTGAATAATGAATTTACAGGTAGTAAGAATATGGTGTTAGAAAATGATAATGAAAGTATTATGAATGATAATGAGGTGTTTGAGTGTATTGAGTCAGAAAGAGAGTTTGGAGAAAGTATTTTTGTACAAGGGGTGCAGGGGTTAGAATTTTCTTTTGGTGTTGTGTTAGGGGGTGAAGAAAAGTCTTCACGTATTTTTTACAAGGACAAGAGTTCCTTCAATTTATATTTGGGAGACGATAGGTCTACAAATAAAGTTCCTTGGTATTTTTGTGTACCTCATAAGTGGTACAGTAATTTTGAGTTAGGGACCCCTGCATATTTGGAGAGAGAGAGTGTAACTTGGTGTTATGGGGAGAAAAAAATTGGGTGAGAACATTCCAACATCATTTTTTTTTAGTTTCAAGTAAAACAATATAATTCAACATAATGACCAATTCAAAATTCAATCACTGTTAAAATGAAACCAAATCTTATTTAAAATTTTAATATGAGCTCAGTAAAAAAATAAGAAATTGTACCAGAGCGTGAGAGAGAGAGAGAGTGAGAGGGAGAGAGTGTCGTAAATTCTCTAAGTGCTGGGTTGTGCGAGGTATATATCTATGTTTAATAATCTATTATATAATATTTCATAATTACATATCCAATGTTTCATGTTTACTCGTAGATATTTTGGAGGGTTTAATGTTCGCTAAGCGCACCATTGTGTAAGATGTACTTACAGTAAAATAAATTGGGTATATCATTGGTAACAATTTTAAACAGATATTGTTATTATTTCACATAACAATTTCCGCTCGTCTAGAGTTCGCTTAACGAATTCCTGCCCTATAGTGACTTTGAAAGGTAAGTAAAATTACAAAGTTATTTACGTCTATATTGCTAATCAAGATGGCGCCCGACTTTTGAAAACATTGTTTATACCGTATATTGTATATCGTCTCTTTTATTGCGCCAGAACAGGGACATAACTATTTGTAACTATCTTTTATTATAGTTACAAATGTCGCCCGTAATAACAGGGACCTGACATAAAAGTTTATGTGAGTAAGCCTACAAAGAGAGCGGAAAAGTTTATCTGAGGTAATAAACCCAATTTTAAATACGTAAACATAACCCGACTTTTACGAGGTTATGTTATAAGATTGTATAGTGAACTACTATAGTCTATTTAAATTATGCTGCATATTAAAATTATTATTATTATTATTATTGCTATTATTATTGTGACTGCTGATCTAATTATTATTAATTTCTATGCAAGCCCATGTTTTACCTTTGTAACTCATCCATTGCACTTGAGTCCTCTATATGACTATTTGCAAAAAAATGAAGATGCTTCACAAAAAACCTTACAACACGAAGATGTTCACCTGACGGTAACAACTGTTGCTTCCATAAAGGCGTTGACATCTATGCACAGAAGTCAAATATATTATACATTATTCAAACATTAACACCTTTGGATAGTGCAGATATTACTTTCCTTTTAGAACATATAAATGTTCAATAATTTCTAAACTAGTTGGTTAATAATTAATTAAAAAATTTGTTACTAACCAATGTTCAGAGACAATAAGCAAATAGAAACGGATATAACTAGTTGGTTTCTGAACATGTGCAAAAATTTTTCAACATTTTAAAACAGAAAACAGTATAAAGCATGCAATTTGTATGAAAAATTCCTCCTATTTAAACTCCACTATAACAATTAATTATTGTCCTAAGAATGACAGAAGGAAAGAAGAGATTGTTTTATTGGAATATGAAATACTAGAAGTGATAATCAAAAACAAAGAAATACTAAAGATATGTAACACTGTGTAACACTGAGGAAAAGACTGAAACACAAAATTACGAATGTAATGAAGTGAACAGGTGGCTACAAAACATTGAAGACTGAAGGATGAAAAAGAAGTAGGGAAACAAACAGTACAGCTATTCACATCCACGTGAGCCTGCATGCACAGAAGTGCGCATGCACACACACACACATATTTTACAGTTACTACATTAATTTAAGAAAAAATTCTCTTGTATTTAAATGCTTCAACCATAAAGGTTGAAGGCTAATTGAAAAAAGTATGGCATCTTTACTTGTAAACTTGTGTTGCTGGAAGTCAATAACAACACTCTGTTGACAGGACCAAATATTTCATTTATTATTTTGCTAAACATTATGCCACTGATTTGTTATAATATTATTATATACATACCAGCAAAATCAGTAAAGTTTCAATTTTTTTAAATTATTGAATAAGGCCTTTTCGAAATTATTATAATTTTATCATCAGTTCACACTCTGATGAAATTATAATAATTTCGAAAAGGCCTTATTCAATAATTTAAAAAAATTGAAACTTTACTGATTTTAGTGGTATGTATATAATAATATTTCATTTATTCTTGATGCAGTATTCAAAAGAAAACCACACTCTTACTAGAAAAAAAAACACTGCTATAGAAAGTTCATGAATTACCGATCTGTTGACGAATAAAAAAATAAAAAATTGAAAATAATTTTGTAGTTATAAACTTTTATTTAAAATTTTGTAGACTTTGTAAACACAAATTTACAAACAAAGACAAGGTGAGATCCAGTTTTCTTACACCATATTTGTGCTAAGTAAATATTGTGTGAAAGTAGTAATTTTCATAACTTGGATTGTGATTTATTTTCTTTTGAGGATGATGTAGACAAGGAACTTGCTCCATTGCAGTCTGTAAGTGGTAAGGAGAATATTGTACAAGAAATACCTTGAAAGAAATTCAGTTGACATTTTATAAGATGACAACATTCCAGCAGTTTTAAACGAATCAGAAACTTAGTTGTTAAAGACAAGATCTAAATAATATCCACTCTATGAATGAACCTTTGTAAGATATAATAGGAGCTATAAAACTGTATTACAAATGAAACTGTTTGGTCAGAACTATAAATGGCAATTTCTGTTAGTAATAAAATTAATGAGTACAGATGGAACTGGTATTTTTATGTATAAAATATGTCCAGCACGAGACTGCCAAAATGTGCTATGGAATATGTCCTAAGAAGGCCACTGGAAAAGATGACATAATTTGTAAAAACAGAGTAGGTTTTAGCATTCACCTCTTGGAAATTTATGATGATGATGAAGAAGATGAAAAAACTTCCAAAGACGCAACCCATACAGAACTTAAAAGAAATTCATTAATAATCAAGGCATCCTGATTATTTTAACAATGAATTAAATCTGTATTTAGAATTTTAGTACTGGAAAAATACAAATTCAATGAAAAATCTGTCATGGTGAAACATAACTGTTTTCACACGTTTTGTAAACATGAACATATCCACAAACAAACTATAATTGAAGGAAAATAAGTATTGTTAACAAATTGGTAACAACTGATTTCAACAACATCTGCTGCAAGTAGGTACATTTGCAATCAAGTGAGTACCAGATAATGCTAGTTATATTATACAACAGGTTTTAAAAATTATATTTTAGTTGTATAGGCTTAATGTACTAGGAAATAATTAATAGGTAATATTAATCATTTAATGATTCCACTAACTGTCTTATACTAACATTTACACCAAGGATTCCCAAAGACACAAAGTGTTATGTGGCGGGGAATCAGGACATCAATAAAATATAAATTAAAGCCAAAACTCCCTTTACATTCAAGTTTTGCTGATTATTTGTCTAATAATAATTGTAAAAATATTTCTCTAATATGCAAAAAATGAGAATAATTTAAATGAGTTCTGGGAATCCCTGATTTACGTTAAGTAATAACAATAATTTAAACTATTGTGTGTACACTGGAAAAGCTACAGCCAGCATATAATTAGTACAGCTGCTGACATTAAATAAAAAAACAATAATATTATATAAGCTGTTTGTATGCTTTACAAAATTAAAAGCTTTAATCACTGTTACGTATGGATGAATTTAGTGAAAGCACTGTACAGATTATTTAATTAAACATAGAAAATTAGGAATAACTATGAATTTGTAATGTTACCCAAAGTTTGTAAGATTGAAAGTAAGAATTACACAGTTATTTTTAAACTTACATACTGGCCTGATACATTTTGTTGTAACATTTGAATTGGAGGAGTGGACCAGAGCTGTGGGTGATACCACTGTAAACCACAACATTCAGATTGTCAAATCACTCTTTCTCAGAATTTATTAATAAAAATGTAAGTTTTATTTCTAAGCTGTGTACTTACACGAGTTACCGATAAAAATACTCTGTTTAGTTTAATATACAAAATATGTATTATTATACTAACAAAAGCAGTTACTTTATTTTCTTGTATTAACAATGCTATTTCTAATTTCTCACAGCTTTATTTTCTCTTACACTATTTTAAATACTGGTAAGACACAGTCTGCACAAGTTTTTGGCCATGAGGTATGCGCACGTACTCAGTCCAAAAAAATACAAAATGAACCATGTTTTCTAAGTTTTAGAAAAATGTGCGTGTTTTAATTTCTGTTATACATGGAAATAAATAATTGTTTTCATTTTTTTATTACCACAATTTTATTCCAATTTCCTTTAAGTTGCAAGTACAATTAAGTACTAAATACACTTAATTTTGATTGCTTTGTAAAATTAGTAGAGACTGCTCCAAATAATTTAAATTACTGTTTGTTTCAATAACTTAACACTTTTAAATTTTGAAAAAAATGTAATGTTTAAGACAGAAGTCATCAACAACAGTTTAATATCTGAACATAATAAAATAGGAAACATATCACATATTTTCCCCCACAAATGAAGTTAACATGATGTTTGTTGATCATAATTTTTGTTAATTAATAATTTATTATTTATATTATAAACTTTCACTATGAACTTACTTGATGTATTTGGTACATCCTCTTCGTTCACTTTTATAAATATTATATCAACTTTCACTATGAACTCCTGAATTCAGTATTTACTCCCACTGAAGAAGACATATACCACGTTGAAACGTTTGGGAAATAAAACCATCAAGTAAGTTCATAGTGAAAGTTTATATATATATATATATATATATATATATATACATAATATTTATAAAAGTGAATGAAGAGGATGTACCAGTGAATGAAGAGGATGTACCAACAAGATAATTATTATTTATGTTTGTTAATTAACATATGCCTTACTTAATACATCCACTACTGACAACAATGATCAACTTCAGAAAGATGTTCACATTTCAAAGTGAGCATTATGATATGCAATATACACCAATTTATATTTGCTTAGTGTTTCTTTTCAACAATGCTACACATCTGATTATTATGGTGATGTACACAGTCCTTCCTTTAGGTGTTTGGTGTTTGTTTATAAGTAGAAGTATTCCATTATCTATCACAATATTGTATTAACGGAGAAATTATAGTAATTATAATACTCACTTAATTCTTGTATTCTTGTATGGTTTATTTAAAACATAAATCCAATTTTATCACAAGACTACATCCAAATAAATAATAACAAAGATTAAAAAATAAAATATTATCAACAAATACATTTACTCTTGTGTTAAAAATGTTGATTTATTTATTAACTGATGGACGAATATATAAGTCATGTTGCAAAATCTCTGACAAATTTTTATTGTATATAATTCTATTTGTTGTCAATTTCTCATACAAAACAGAAGTATATAAATATTCTCCTTCTTATCTTCCCTCCCTGTCTTTTCTAAGCTCTTCTACATGGAAAAGACATAGTATGAATTTATGCTAGGAAGTGCTAACATGAATTTTTCATACATACTTCTCCTTTATATCTTTTATATTATATAAAGAAATACCAAACCAATAACTAAGTACAGACAGATCTACTGGTTTAGATTTTATAATTCATTTGTTTCAAATTTAATTTACAATATATTTATCAGCCTGTTTTGAGCGTCTGTCTATATTTTCTGTTCAGTATTATTTAATGCCTTATGGTAACTTTTTATTAAAATTTATCATGTAAACCTGTTTCTCTCTCACCTCCTCATTACCTCTTCTTCACAAATCTACTTTTCTGTCTTCTGTTCTTCAGTTTTACTTACAAAGTATTAATAAAGTATATTATTAAGTAATATTGTTAAAGATTATCACCATCATCATCACCATCATTGGCTCAACAGCCTTTGTGCCCTGGGCTTATTCAGAAGATTTCGCCATTATTCTCTATTCTTAGCCACACTCTTCCACTTTATAATTTCAGGAGTACTGATGTCTTGACTCACCCCATCCATCCATCTCAGTTTTGCCTTCCAACTTTCCATTTACCTTCTGGCTTTCCATCAAACATCTTCCCAACAACTCTTCTTTCACAAGCACGTACAATGTGTCCAGTCCATTCCAATTAAAGGTGACCCAGCTCATTCCAGCCCAATTTAATAAAGTGACCACATCAGGTTCATCACACAAATTATAAAGCTCTAAATTATATCTTTTCCTCCAGGCTCCCCCCACTTCCACTGGACCAAAAATTTGTGTGAGGATCCTCCTCTCAAACATATTTAGTTGCCTCTCATCTGATCTAGGCAGCGTCCATGTCTCTGATGCATAATTCAGTACTAAATATATTATTATATTTTGAGAATTATTAAAGATTAATAAATGGGTTTCTTAAAGCAAGCTACATGAGCCGTTCAGTTATAGATACAATATGATTTTAGTTTTGAAACACTGAATTCAATACAAATGAAAGATACTAGTTTGTGGCCACAGCATATGCCACAGTTGATAAATACTATGTTTTATGATGCCACTTAGCAGTTACTAACAATAAAATACATAACATATTAACCATGTACACAATATATACCTTGTGCCATAAGCAGTGAACATGTTAAACAATATAAAAGTATTTCTAGGTATTTTAATACTCATTTTTTACAACTAATTTTAATACATAAAAAAACAAGTTTATGCAGTTAACTACAATTATGTGGTGGAAAAGAAAACCAGTCTTCATAATATACAAATTGTGTAGAACACCAGATCACACGAAATTTATGCAAGTGTACATCATCATATTTTTATTGTCACATAAGAGTATTCGTTGGGATGTTCCAGTAGCTTTTGACATTGGTAGTCATGAATTCGATTATATTCTTGTATAATTGCCAAAAAGTAGTTTAATTAGCAATTAATGCTGATTTCACTTTATGTGGAACAAATTAAACTGTTGTGACTTCCATATTAAAAAAAAATCATTTCCAGCAATCGGCCTGACTTTATGAATTACTTTTGAAATCTTCATATTTCTGGTAAATGTGTCAACATATTTATTAATTGTATACAAATTCATAAAAACATTTATAAGAATCTTTTACTGTAAATAAGGCTTGTAAAAACTCTGTCTTACACCAAGTACCTACATTTTTATCACTTATATTTTGAACATATTAAGAAAATAATATTATAACTCTGATGTATTTATACATCAATATTTATGATTTACAGGCCTCTCATATACAATATTCCAGGGGCAGAGAACTTATTATATTACTTCAATACAATTGATCTTTTGTGTACAGGGTGTTCTAAATGTGTATTCTATTGTCACCACTGAAATAAAAATTTACACGTACCCTGTACCTCCATGCACCTTAAACATGTCTCTCACTCTCTTCCTATCCTCCCTCCAGACACACAATATCTACAGATTATTAAACTAAGTGACATATATTAAGAACAAAAATGAGCAAATGACATGAGCAAAAATGATAACTTACTACGTTGTCTGTGTCAGAAGAAGTTGTCAACCAAAAATCAAGACACAACTGAAGTATCAATTCACTGCGCCAGATTTCAACATGCGGTGAAGTTTGAGTAGTTGTGTGTAAGGTGTTTACTGTTGGACTCTGTTTCAACAGCACAGACTGGCGAAACAATGTTGGTGTCCGAACTGGTGGTCTGAAAATATGCATTTAATAACGAAAAGCATATACTTAAATACATATGCTAATACTGTAGTTTATAGAATACTATACAACACTTCTGCCACAGTTTACTGTTCAATAATTACATACAACTTACTCACTTTACACTTTAAAAAGTCATGGGTTTTCTAAACAACTCATAATCTGCTATCATACAGAAAGAAAATAAAAACAATTTTATTCTGTTAAACTATTACATAACTTTTAAATCATTAATATGAGTCATTAAAAATTATTAGTATTGTTGGTACTTTCACTGTGAACTTACTTGTTGTATTTACTCATACGTCGTTTCGGAGTGGTGTGCTCCTTCGTCAGTGAGTTTGGATACGGAATGTGCAAACTGTCAGTAATTTTATGTATAACGGTTTTAGTTAACAGGTTGTGTGTGGGTGGAGGTGGAGGGGATTGGAGCTGGAGTATGAATTGTTGTGGGTGTTGTTTATTACTGTGTCAAATAGTGTGTTTGATTTGAATTGTAATTGGTCATTGAGTATGTTGTTGGGTTGTGTTTGTATATTTCAAATTGTTCTGTGGTGTTAAGTTTACGACTTTTGGGTAGGAAGTGTAAAATTTTAAGGTTGTTTTTTATATTGGTGTAACTGTGGTTTTCTGTCTGGACATGTGTGGCAAATGTGGATTGTATGTTATTATTGGTGATTGCTTTGGTGTGTTCATAAAATCTGGATGAAAAAGATCTTCCTCTCTGGCCTATGTAGAATTTGTCACAATCATTCCATTTTAATTTATAAACTCCTGTTTTGTTGTATATGTCAGTGTTTTTGTTTGTGCCGTTGAGGTACCTTTTGATGGTGTTGTTGGTTCTGTATGCTATTTTGTAGTTGTATTTTCTGAAAGTGTTGGCGATTCTGTGTGTGTTAGAATTGTAGTATGTGAGTGTGATTACAACACTGTGGGGTGTTATGCTATTACGCTACTGAATTAACTAATCTGTGATTGCCGAGCCCTGCGTTCTTTGAGAGCCAAATACTACACTTGCCACGTGTTGGGCAGTCATTAAGCAATTATGCTAACAATAATGGATTAATTAATCTGTGATTAAGTAATTATTGAATATATTAATTTGCATAATGAGCTCGTGTAATCAATAAATAACACGTTAATTACTTTACGTTAGCATAACTATTGCATGGAGACTCTAGTTGTTGCATTAATAAATAAAATAAAATAAACTACCATAAATCACTCAAATGCCATTACTTTCTCGTTCTGAGGTAATTTGACAATGATGAACGCATATTGATAAAATAAACACTTATTTATTAACATTATATCATTCATTAAATTCAATATATAAAATATGGATGATTCCCTGTAAATACATACATTCATAAACTCATGAAAAGAACATAAAAGGACACATGTTTATACATAAAATTACAAGGTAAATCCAATACGTTGTTTGCTGAAAAACATACACATACATATATAATGTAATCGATATATAGAAACACAAATATTCAAACAATAAATCCTATACTAATGCGTTCATCGTATGCCTCAGCTGGATGGCGTTAATTATGTTTGTCATGTTTAATTTAAATGCTCAAGGGGTGTTTCTTGAAAAAGAGACAGGACAGTAGAGTTCCTTATGATAAGAATAGCATAAAGATTACTTGTTTAGATGAATTATCCGATATTTCCATCGGCGTAACTCCTCTCTGCTGGACCATGTGTGGGAAACTGTGCTGTCACTGACACTTAACACACGCGAAACAGATTCACTCGCGCTGTGTGTGCGTATTCTGTTGATTCTGCTGTGATTGTTCGAGTCATGAAATTATGTGTCGTGAAGATAAGTTCATCGTTAACTATGGTGTATAGTGTATGGTGGTGTATGTCTGTCTATTGTTCAACGTTTGGTATGTTCATTACTGTTAGTGTTTTGATGCCGCGGTGTAATTGTTCCACATGATATTGTATCGCTCCGCAGCACTGTATAATGTTATGATTTCGCCGTCCGGTATTACATCAACGATAGTTCTACGCGTCGATTATTGATGTAAGTGTGACTGGTTAGTTCAATTCTGAATTAGAGTATAATAAAGAATTCTATAATTGTTAAGCACTGGCGTATGTCGCATGTTTTTAGACACTGAAAGTACACTATTACCGGATACGCGCCAATATCGGAATGTCTAAGTCTCTTAGTTACATGTCGCGTGGCAAAGTTTCAAAGTCCCACTGCCGTCCGTATGTTAATCGAACTTTGACGACCGACTGTTGAAAGTTATAAATAGACTGTTTTAAAAGTACGTGAAGACTGCTCAAAGTATATGAGTAAAAATTTATGAAAGACTGTCCTACTGACTGACTGACTGCTCAAAGTATATGAGTTAAAAATTATGAAAAGACTGTCCTCCCGCGTGCACTGCAAACGGTTTTTATCAAACATCGTGTACCACAATGCACCCTTCTGTAAAACACGCCTCAAGTTGAACATGATAGGACAGAAGATCTCCTACCCTTAAGCCAGAGTGTCGTTCTTCACTTCTCATTCGAAATTCCCGTTGCTATGCTGGCGACGGTCCTCTCCACCAGTTCTCTGGGTAGATGCTGGGTTGTGATTGGATATCCTGTCTCCCCACGGGTTCGCGTCGAAAGCCTCCGTACTCCTTTTCCTAGAACAGGAGCAATTTCATGGTTGTCTATCAAGCTATTGTCTAAGCGTACTCCGGATCTCACTGCAGTTCTCACGCAAACAATGTGTCGTATCTTGTTATTGTTCGCTGTGTTTGACCCCTTTTTTCCAGAACGCTATCCTGGCGCAGCGTGACGTCATTTCCAAAACGGCACACCTTCTGCCTGTCGTAAATATCCGTTGTCGCCAGTAAGTCGTTCCCCTGCTGTTTACAAGTTCGATTCTATTATTTTAGGTATCGATGTCCGTCCTCGTATAGGGTATATACTATTGTGTGACTTACACCCTTTTGTTCTTACTGGTACTTTTCAAAATAACCGGCAGTGTGTCCGTCACAGTTTCTCCTCTAAATTGGTACTTGACACAGTTTCCATTATCTTACATTTGCAGGCTGTAAATCTCGTGTTTGAGTTGAGTCTGTCACGGCCAACCTTGTTCCCTATTGTACAACTATGTGAAACGTACTTGCATTGTCTGAAGTAAACGTTCACTTGACACTTCGACACACATTTCTTTATTTATTGCTCGAGGCCTGAGTAGGTGTGTCATGCTGAATGTAACGTCTTTTCAGTCATACTAAAATTTTTAAATTTTTGGTTGTTACATGATGTATTTGTTTTGTTGCGTGTTGTTTTTATTTTGTGGTTTGTTGTTTTTGTTTTGGATCTGCCTATGTAATTTGTTTATTAAATCCTGGTTGTAGCCATTTTGTAGGGCTATGTATTTTATGGTAAGTTCATCTTTATAGTCTTGTGTATTCATTGGTATTTTAGTGAGTCTTTGTAGCATATGGTTGAAGGCTGCCTGTTTATGTTGTGTTGGATGATTTGATGTATTGTGGATGACCATGTCAGTTGTGGTTGGTTTTCTGTAGATTTTATATGTGTGTGTATTGTTTGCTTTGGTGATAGTTAGGTCTAGAAAGTTTATGCAGTTGTCTTTTTCTATTTCTATGGTAAATTTGAGTTTGGGGTGTATCGTGTTGAAGTATTTGTGGAATTTTTCTACTAGTCTTTTATTATCTTTGAATAATAATATTATGTCATCTACATATCTATGCCAATATATGATTTTGTTGGTATATTTGTTGTTATGTATGAGATGTTCTTGTTCTATATGGCGTATAAATATTTCAGCTAGTATACCTGAAATGGGGGAGCCCATCTGTCTGAGTGTATATCTTGTTATTGTATGTGAAGTAATTTTGAACTGTGATTATTTTTGTGAGTGTGTTTCAGGTGTGTTATTTTGTCTGAGTAGGTATTCAGTGATACATACAAGTAAGTTCACAGTGAAAGTACCAACAATTCTAATAATTATTAAGTAGTGAACAAAGAAGTGATGAACATTATGAATACCACAAACCGAGCATCATTAAAAAGTTTAATTTGTTTAAAGAAATTGTAATTTTATATATACTTCAATTTAAAATTAAATACACATTTCCTTTTCTTTTTCTAAAAAAACCTACACATAACTCCACTCAAGATGAAGAGCAGCAATCGGCAACCTTGTGCCCATCGATAAAGTTTAATGGGCCTGCAAACCAATTTGTAATTTTCTTTTCTTTTGAATGAAGAAACGCACCCAAATTGTTCCTGCTTTGAAGTACTGTATTATAAAATAGTACAAACCATTTACCGAAACATGCTATGTCTTCCCCCCATACGATTGTCAAACTTGTCGCCCAAAGCCTGTAAACACCTTTCTCCCCAAAGTGATTTCTTCAAGTTTTACATTTCTGTGCACTTTATGAAAATAAATAGGGTTATTGTGGTAACTATTTTAATTTTTTTATTAAAATGTTTTCCCGGTTAACCATCTTTTTTGTTTAAAGTTTTGTTAGTTTTAACGTGTGTGTACATGATGACAAATTGTTGATGACCTACTCCTAATTTTAAAAATTTTCACAAATTTATATAAAAAATACTGCAAAGTTTTTTTTTTGATTTGGCGTTCTTCATCGCTAAATATAACCGCAAGGGTATAATAAAGCTACAGTTAATGTTTATAACATCCAGCTATTGAACTCTGCACCTTTCTATTTTCCATTGATGGGGTGGGGAGGTGTGCGCCCATCAAACTGGTCCTCAGTTATATATGTGCCCCCATACATTCAAAGGTTGCCTATGGCTGATGAAGAGTATTAACTACCTTAGAAGTAAAAATACACAGGATATTTCACATTAAAATTGGAACCTTACTTAAAATTTGAACACACATACTGACTTCTACGTAGACTGGACATGCCAGAAATATATAAAACTAGGAGAGTGTTGTCACTCCTGGCTGATTATCATGGCACACAATGAAAATGTACGAAATAGAGCAAACGTTTCTATAATATTAAACAACTCAATTTCAGACTTGTTACTCTGTATATGCAACAAAGGAAACTACACAAGCATTAATTTTTTTATAACTACACAGGACTGTGACAGGAATTTTAATATTTTGCAACCCCCCCCCCCCGCCCAAGCATACTGGACCAGATGACAATTATTACCAATCTTCCAAAATAATGTGAGTTAACAGTAACTATTAATAAATCACACTATTTGTAATTACAAGGAAAAGAAAACATGTTGATAACAAAACTTATGAAGAGCTTACATGTATATAAATACTTAAATGTTACTGTAACAGTAGAGTTTTAAAAGAAAAGGCATAGTATCACAAATTATGTAAACTATATACACTACACTTTCATTTATCCGGAATTGATGGGACCAGACCCTTTCAAGATAAACGAAATTCCAGATAAACCAAACTAATGATGAAAATGCCGGTATTAGCGATGTTTATCTACTGCTATACAGAAAAGTTCAGTTTTTCTATTTTGAAGACTTTATTAAAACTGTAATAGCCTACTGTACTGTATTTTATGAGTAAATCTTAAGGAAAAACAAAATCTATTTCAGAATATTATACTGTATAAACAAGAAAAAAATGTATTTAGGATTAGACATTATACATACATTATATTAAATTCAGTACAGCACAGCAGTAGCATTTCTAAAAATTAACAAGTTTAATTTAGCGAGAAAAAACAATAATAAACACACATACATGAATCCGATCAGTCTTTACTTTTTAAAAAAGTCCAATATTTTTTTCTGCATTAGCAATGTTTCTCTCTTCTTAGTTGTACAGTCACAAAGTCTTTTTAGGAGTAACAGTTCTGTTGGGTTTGTCTCCCTTTGGCGCTCAAAATAATTTAATAATTTGTCCAGCATTGAAGTAAGCTCTGAATGGTTGATTGCCATTGCTACGTCGTCCGCATCATCATCATCGGAACTTGAATCTTCATTGTTTGATTTTTTAGGACACTCAGCGACGATCTTGTCCTCAGAAAGGAATTGATGCCTGGGATCATACTGGTCTACATCTACATTTAACCACTTGGATACTTCTTCCTCTTGAACATTTTCACAACCATCAATATCTTTTAACAATTCAATAATATCTTTATTTCCAGAAAGATTATCATTTTCAGCACTTTCTATAGTTTCAGTGTCGCAATTTTCCACCATTTCTGGCCACAGCTTTTTCCGAGAATTTCTTAATGTTTTTTGAGAAACATCTTCCCACGCTGCAGCAGACATAAATTACATCTTTTATGTTAATTTTCTTCAAAATGGTCATAGTATCTTCGTTTTTTCCTCATTATCTTCTACTATTTTAATCAAAAGAGCTTTACGATATCGTTGTTTTAAAGCCTCAAGCAAACCCTAGTCCAATGGTTGGGGATTAGGGAAGTCACATTAGGAGGAAGGATTTTAACAAAAATATCACCACTCCTCATCTCATTCTCTGCAGGACGTGTAGGAGCATTGTCAATAAATAACATTGCTTTCAGAGGCAGTCACTTTTCTATCAGATATTTTTTGACATTAGGTACAAAGTCGTGGAAAAAACAATTTTTAAATAAATCCGCAGACATCCAGGCTTTTTTTTGGGATCTGTACAGTACCGGTAAACAGTTAACAGTTATATTTTTTAAAGCCCTTGGCTTCGCAGATTTGCCGATCAACGTCAGTGGCAGTTTATGTTTGCCTGTGGCATTTGAACAACAAAACAACGTCACACAATCTTTACTTTTTTTTGTGGCCTGTAGCTTTCTCATTTAGTTCAGACACCAAGGATGTTTTTGGAATTATTTTATAAAACAACCCTGTTTTGTCAGCATTATAAACTTGGGATGGTGAGAGATTTTCGTCTCAAACATATTTCTCAAAGCTTATTTTATACATGTCATTGGCTTCGACGTCTGCAGATAAGATCTCACCTGTCACAATGAGCTGCCGAATTCCGTGACGTTCCTTCCACCACGTTAGCCACCCACTGCTAGCCGTAAATGATGGATCCCCACCCATTTTCATGTTTAAATTGAATGCCTTTTTCTTACAAATATAGGGCCTGATATAGAGACACCACAGTCTCTTTCTTGGCAGTAACCATAAAAAAAGAGCATCGTCTAACACCTCATTTTTTGCTTTCCGAGCTGTACTCCTTTCTCCTAAACTGTCTTTGGTAACCATCTTTGCACAAAAGTTTTCTATATGAGCCCTGTTTTTTTTTTCCAGTCGCCCACAGTGGAAGTCCCTACTCCATAATCCTTAGCAATATTATTTAGTGTTTCACTTTTGTCAAGTCTATATATGCCCTCCAGCTTTTTTTGCATTGGAACGACATTCTTCTTTCTTTTACACGACATTGTTTAATGAGACAAATGCAGTAAACAGAACAGTACACGAACTCTTATGTATACAGACTACGAACACTTATAACACTACAAAATGTTTTGGAACTAAAAAGTAAAAATACGACTGCTTCCATGCCGCGTACACGATGAAGCCCTGAACAGTATCAGTAGGTTGCCGTTACTGCACTAGGAAATGTAACTGGTCACAACATGATGTCTTCCGGTGCGCCAATGCGTGAGTCACTCTGTTACAATCTTGCCTGTCACTCACCGCGAGCTCACACTTGCTACAGTCCGTGATAAGATTACACTGTAAAGTCGGCGCAGGCGGAAGCCTTTGATGTAATAACTAGTTCTTAAAACTGTAACACTGGCTGCCTGCGCCAAACATCGCAACCGCAGAGGTGGAGTTTTCTAGTCATCTGCGACTGATAAGATTCTCCTTGAATGCCGACGTTAACCAGATCGCCAAGGGAACTATACACTGCACTGTATTATTTTTACCCTTGCAGTTTAGATTAATTACGTTTATGTTGATGAGCTCTGAACGGGTATAATGTTGAATTTATAACAAAACAGGTTATATGATTGGATAAAACTTCCGGGCTGAAAGGCCGTGGTCGATTGCTTGATGCATTGGCGCTATACGTTTCGGCCGCACCACCGGTGGCCATCTTCAGTAGCAAAACTTGTTCGAATAGATGTACGCCGAACACGTCCCCAATGTACTGGGAACAAGCAACAGTGAGTTACGGCTACGAATCCTCTATTTATAGCTTTTTGGCCGCTTCAGGTGTATCGCGCGGACCAATGAGAAGCCAGCTCATCATTCTTGATTCTGATTGGCCATGGAAAATAGACCATGCCAGACACTATTTAAGGAGATGCTTTCTCCTCGGCGGTTCATAGCGACAGACGCATTCTTATGAATATGGATGGACTCCAGATGTAGGCGAGTGAAGTAACCCCGGACAGAAGACAACACGCGGGCTTCATCAAACATCACCCGGTGATCGTCGTGGGAAAGAGCGTGTTCAGCAACTGCGGACTTTTCCGGCTGGCCCAGACGGCAATATCTCCGGTGTTCAGAGAGGCGCGTCCGGACACTACGCTTCGTGGTGCCTATGTAGACCTGGCCACACGTACAAGGAATACTGTACACCCCGCACGACGAGAGTGGATCCCTGGCGTCTTTCACCGGTCGCAGGAACTGTTGGATCTTTTTGGTTGGCTTGAAGATCGTCCTGACGCCCCGCTTACTCAGCAACTTCCCGATGCGGTCAGTCACGCCACGGATGTAGGGCAAGACAGCAGAGCCAACAACCTCAGGCGACACCGACTCGTCCAGCCTACCAGATCTTCTCGGCCGGGCAGCTCTCCTAACCTCCGCAGCAGAATAACCGTTGGACTGCAGTGCTTCCTCGAGATGCCGAAACTCATCTTCGAGATACTGGGGCTCACAGATTCTTTTTGCCCGGTCTACCAGAGTCTTCAGCACCGCCCTCTTCTGCCTAGGATGATGATTGGAGGCTTTATGCAGATATCTGTCGGTGTGCGTTGGCTTCCTATAAACTTTATGTCCCAAGCTGCCATCGGTCCTTTTTAGGACCAGCACATCCAGAAAAGCCAATTGTTCATCCCTCTCACGCTCCATCGTAAACTGTATGCGCGGGTGCACAGCATTCAGATGTCCAAGGAATCGCTCCAACTCTTCGTCCCCATGGCTCCAGACCACGAAAGTGTCGTCCACATACCGTAACCAACACTTCGGCTTGAGAGGCGCAGATGAAATTGCCAACTCTTCAAATTTCTCCATATAGAAATTTGCAACCACAGGGCTGAGAGGACTTCCCATCGCGACGCCATCCAACTGTTCATAGAAGCCGTCATTCCACTGGAAGTAGGTCGTTGTTAGGACCTGCCGGAACAAAGCAGTGATGTCCGCCGAGAACAGGTCACCCAAATACCCCAAGATGATTCTTGGGGTATTTGGGTGACCTGTTCTCGGCGGACATCACTGCTTTGTTCCGGCAGGTCCTAACAACGACCTACTTCCAGTGGAATGACGGCTTCTATGAACAGTTGGATGGCGTCGCGATGGGAAGTCCTCTCAGCCCTGTGGTTGCAAATTTCTATATGGAGAAATTTGAAGAGTTGGCAATTTCATCTGCGCCTCTCAAGCCGAAGTGATGGTTACGGTATGTGGACGACACTTTCGTGGTCTGGAGCCATGGGGACGAAGAGTTGGAGCGATTCCTTGGACATCTGAATGCTGTGCACCCGCGCATACAGTTTACGATGGAGCGTGAGAGGGATGAACAATTGGCTTTTCTGGATGTGCTGGTCCTAAAAAGGACCGATGGCAGCTTGGGACATAAAGTTTATAGGAAGCCAACGCACACCGACAGATATCTGCATAAAGCCTCCAATCATCATCCTAGGCAGAAGAGGGCGGTGCTGAAGACTCTGGTAGACCGGGCAAAAAGAATCTGTGAGCCCCAGTATCTCGAAGATGAGTTTCGGCATCTCGAGGAAGCACTGCAGTCCAACGGTTATTCTGCTGCGGAGGTTAGGAGAGCTGCCCGGCCGAGAAGATCTGGTAGGCTGGACGAGTCGGTGTCGCCTGAGGTTGTTGGCTCTGCTGTCTTGCCCTACATCCGTGGCGTGACTGACCGCATCGGGAAGTTGCTGAGTAAGCGGGGCGTCAGGACGATCTTCAAGCCAACCAAAAAGATCCAACAGTTCCTGCGACCGGTGAAAGACGCCAGGGATCCACTCTCGTCGTGCGGGGTGTACAGTATTCCTTGTACGTGTGGCCAGGTCTACATAGGCACCACGAAGCGTAGTGTCCGGACGCGCCTCTCTGAACACCGGAGATATTGCCGTCTGGGCCAGCCGGAAAAGTCCGCAGTTGCTGAACACGCTCTTTCCCACGACGATCACCGGGTGATGTTTGATGAAGCCCGCGTGTTGTCTTCTGTCCGGGGTTACTTCACTCGCCTACATCTGGAGTCCATCCATATTCATAAGAATGCGTCTGTCGCTATGAACCGCCGAGGAGAAAGCATCTCCTTAAATAGTGTCTGGCATGGTCTATTTTCCATGGCCAATCAGAATCAAGAATGATGAGCTGGCTTCTCATTGGTCCGCGCGATACACCTGAAGCGGCCAAAAAGCTATAAATAGAGGATTCGTAGCCGTAACTCACTGTTGCTTGTTCCCAGTACATTGGGGACGTGTTCGGCGTACATCTATTCGAACAAGTTTTGCTACTGAAGATGGCCACCGGTGGTGCGGCCGAAACGTATAGCGCCAATGCATCAAGCAATCGACCACGGCCTTTCAGCCCGGAAGTTTTATCCAATCATATTGACACCGGCCGTGAAAGCCTACGTACTAAAACAGGTTATTTTTAGTACAAATCGTATCTCAAAATTCACCGGTAAAGTCATTATAAAAAAAAATTATTTTGAAAACTTATTCCGAATAAACGAGAGTGTAGTGTATTCACTCTGATACCCATTATACATGGTTATGTTACATAAAACACTAACATATAAAACGTGTCTATTAAATAACAGGTGTTGGAGCCTTGCATGCAGTATACTTACAACAGTGGGGAGCACATGTGCAGTAAGTATACTTACAGTTTTTGGAAGCAGACAGGACACTTGGGTTCCATATTTTGTTTGTACTCAGTTTGTCAGAAGTGACTGAAGAAACAAGTATATGACAATTAGGTTACCAGAATAATGTGTAATGTTAAAATTAAACACAGCACAAAGCATGATGACCACATTTCTTGTTTTCTTCTTTGTTTGAAAAAATCTTGAAGTGTTTTTAACTGTTGTACAAAGTATACAGTGATACAGTGATAAGTAGATGGATGTCTGAATGACGATTTGGTGAGAAATGGGTGAACACTGAAGACAACAAACAACCAGGTCACCCTGTTATGGGAACAACCATCATTTAAAAATTAATATGATAGCAGATATAGTGTACACTCTAAAAAGTCCATATTATAGATTTTGTACAACCAATTGAACATGTGTGCAAAGTTCCACCATACACAGTCCAAGAATCATCAGTCATCACAGAATGATGCTTAGGAAAACATTGGCAATGATTTCATGGAATAACTCACTGGAGATCATCACACGTAATGAGAATTTTCTGGTACAATTCAGAAAGAAAGAAACAATGACCTGGAAACCTTCCATTTAATCAAGAATTAAAAAAGCATAGACTAACGCTAATAATTTGCTTTGGTATCAATGGTGTGATCAAGACTGAATGAGTATCACTTTATTCACTGATTTAGCTTCGTGTGATTGTTACTCCACATTGGACAAACTCTATTTCCAGGTTATGAATTAAAGGAGACAATAGTAGTACTGCTGAACAAGTAGGCATAGGATGGCCTCCAACACTGGAAAATATGTAGTAGTGTATAGGTGTAGAAGGGTATACTAGTAAAGCTGTCAAATTGTAATAATAAAACACACTTTAACCATGGGTCCTGTTATACACATTTTGTATTGACAGCAATGAAAAATGTGTACACTTGTACAAATACACTAATGGCAGAGAAGAGATTTGAAGCATTTGGGGTTAACAATTTTCAGAAAAAGCAGAAATTATAATTACAGATTTAGAACTAGGTCCTACGCAGAGAAAGGAGAAAACAAAGACTCGAGAAATCAGTAAAGCAAATGCTTTATACAGCTATTAGACAAAAAAAAAAAAAAAAAAGGATTCATGGCAATATAAATGAAATGGCATATGAATTTTAATGTAACCTCTGTTGTATCTAGTTGTTGCACACACACACACACATACACACACACACACACACACACACACACACACACACACACACACACACACACACACACACACATGAACCTTTCTTTACTTTCCTCACTTCTATAGTTACCTTGTCATTGTATGAATCTGCATTGTCCTTGTTGGCCCTTGTCCAACATAATACGGTGTAAGCGGAAGAATGGGTGATCCATCACACGGTAAAAACACAGTCAAATATTCTTCTGCCAGTCTCAGATACAGAGTCAACCAATTATTATTTGGATTCCCTTCACATGTTACATTAATCCATGGATTCACAAGATGGTAAGCAAAATGAAACATGTAATATTCAAACGGATCTAACAGGCAATGTTAGGGAATTCAATATATTTGAGAAAAATGTACAATGTGCTACAACTTACAAGTGCAAAAATATGAGTATGAAGACATTTGTTCTTTTAGATTTCTGCAAGTGTATATACGCACAGCATAATTACTCTCACAATCCTCAACTTCAGGCCTATCTCAGGTGTCTCAATGTGTCCATTCATATTAACAGACCTTTTTCCACTTCTTGTGATGAAACGTATTCATCACTAATGTGTGTCTGATTACATAATTTAGAGTAAAACTATCCATTATGAACCCAGAAGTTTGACATCCTGACTGATAATCTCTGATAAACTTACTCACACCTACCTGTATCATGAGTTTGAATAATCAATAATCAATTCTAATGATCTGAAATTTGTAAAAACATTTTTAGTAAAATACTAAAAATTGAATAAATAATAATGGGTGAACCAGAATGTTATTATAGTGTAATTTATGTGAATTGTATTTCCATAAATATGGCTTTTTCTATGAATAGCTCCACACACGTTATATAAAATGGCCAACCAGCATTCTTTACTGACTTCAGTACCTTGTGGTAAAAATTTATGGGAAACGTTTTTACAATATTAAAAGAACACTAACAGTAATTTTATATTTAATAAAACTTGACATGCCTTATTTGAATTTTGCTCACTTGACGAGATGACTGGGCCCTTACTTCACAGTTACAATTTATCGCTCACCATATTTCAGCTGAACAATACTAGGTTTGTGACATCATCTACCATTTGTTAATTGCGCAAATAGTTAATCTGGCAACTAGTTAATGGCGATTTTAGTTAACCGGGTATTAGTTAAGGTATTAGTTAGTTGGGCTATTTATTAATCGGGCTATTAATTAACTGAGCTTTCAGTTAATCGGGCTATTATTTCATTGGGTTATTAATTAATCGGGCTATTAGTTAATCACGATATTAACTGATGACTCGTTGGGCATTTGGTGAACATATTAATAAAAAGGTTTTGTAAAATATATAAAAACACTTGGTAAGTTTCACAGATTTTATTTAACTCTAACAGCTGTTTCGGCTACCTAAGCCATTGTCAAAGAGGCGAATGAGTGAAATTACTAAACACAGGATGTGAGTAAAGGTCGTGGTGGTGGTGGTGACCATCTGTTTAGGGCGTATCTGGAACATCTGTGTTGAGATGGAGAGGGGGGATGCAAGAGACAAGGGAAGGTCAGGTGTGTTTAAAAATTAAATACAATCATGAATGCAAAATATAAAATTAACTAAACTAAATATAATCTGAATACAAAATATAAAATTATCTGAACTAAATATAATCTGAATGCGAAATATAAAATAAACTAAACTAAATAACAGCTTTTAATAAAGAGGATACACAGAATTCAGTTTGTTCATTTGTTAAATTTTTTATTGCTTTTTTAATTTATAGACTTTCTAACAAATCCATTTTTTTACCTTTTTGTATGTTGTGGAGTAGTGTTATGTTTTTTGTATCTATGAAGTGATTGTGTTGTAAGCAATGATCTGCAAAACCTGTATTGGTTAAAATCGCCTTCTTATGTTCAGAAATGCGATGTTTCAGAGCACGGCCACATTGTCCGATATTAATAGCATCGCATTCTGCACAGTGTATTTCATAAACTCCATTTTTCTCCAGTGTGTTTGAATTTTCTGTATTATTGACTAGTAGTGAAAAAAGATTACGTTTGTTTACTGATACCATGTTAAGACCATGGTTTTTTAACCTATTATTAATCCTATCTGTTATAAACGGAATATAATTTGTTAAATGAAATTTTTTGTTACCTTGATCTGGCTCTATGGAATAAAATTCTTTTAAAATAATTTTCTTGTTTTTTTTTTTAAATTAAAAAGTCTATTATTCTTTCATCATAACCGTTATTTTGTGCTATGGCTTTATAATATCTACTTCTATATTGAAATTTTCTTTGGATAAAGGAACTATAAGAAGATGATTAACCATTGCATGAAAACTCCTTAATTTTATGTGCCATGATGTTAGTGATTGTTTATGTATAACGGTATCTGTACAAGTAGGTTTTCTATATATCTGAAAACTAAGATTATTTTGTGACCTAGTAATGGTAAGATCCAGAAAAATATCGCATTTCTGAACATAAGAAGACGATTTTAACCAATACAGCCAATACAGTGTTTGCAGATCATTGCTTACCAAATTACTTCATAGATACAAAAAACATAACACTACTCCACAACATACAAAAAGGTAAAAAAAGGATTTGTTAGAAATTCTAGAAATTAAAAAAGCAATAAAAAATTTAACAAATGAACAAACTGAATTCTGTGTATCCCCTTTATTAAAAGCTGTTATTTAGTTTAGTTTATTTTATATTTTGCATTTAGATTATATTTAGATCAGTTAATTTTATATTTTGCATTCAGATTATATTTAGTTTAGTTAATTTTATATTTTGCATCATGATTGTATTTAATTTTTAAACACACCTGACCTTCCCTTGTCTCTTGCACCCCCCTCTCCATCTCAACGCAGATGTTCCAGATACGCCCTAAACAGATGGTTACCACCACCATGACCTTTACTCACATCCTGTGTTTAGTAATTTAACTCATTCGCCTCTTTGATAATGGCTTAGGTAGCCGAAACAGCTGTTAGAGGTTAAATAAAATCTGTGAAACTTACCAAGTGTTTTTATATATTTTAAAAAACCTTTGTATTAGTTAATCGTGCTATTATTTAATTGAACTTTTAGTTAATCGGGCTATTCGTTAAGTGATCTATTAGTTAAGCATGCGTTCTTACTTAATCGAGCTATTAGTTAGTCCCGGTATTAGTGAATAGGCCTATTTGTTTATCCGCCTATTAGTTAAATTTGTTATTATTTGATCGGGCTATTAGCTAATTGTGCTATTATTTAATTGGGCTATTAGTTAATTGCGTTATTAGTTAATCGGGCTATTAGTTAATAGAGCTTTTAATTGATTTGGGTATTAGTTAATTGCACTATTAGTTAATTGGGCTATTTTTATTCGTGCTATTAGTTATTTGTGCTTTAAGTTAATCGTCCTATTAGTTAACCAAGCTAGCATTTAATGGCGCTATTAGTTAATTGTGCTATTACTTAAAAGGCTATTGGTTAATTGCGCTATTACAGTAGTTAATTAGGGTAGTACATAGTCACGCTATTAGTTAATCGGGCAATTGGTTAATTGCAGTATTAGTTAATCACTGTATTAGTCAATTGCGATATAAGTTAATTGGGCTATTAGTTAATTGCACAATTAGTTACTCAGGCTATTAGAAAGTCCCGCTATTAGTTAATAAGGCAGTTGGTTAATTGCGGTATTATTTAATTATTCTATTAGTTAATTGTGCTCTTGGTGAACAATTGCGCTGTTAGTTAACAGGGCTATTATTAGTTAATCGGTCTATTTGTTAATGGGTAATCAGGGTATTATTTGTGTTATTAGTTAATCGAGCTATTAGTTGATAGCGCTCTTAGTTAATTGCACGTTTAGTTGATTGTGGTATTAGTTAATTGGGCTATTTTTAATCAGACTATTAGTTAATTGGTCTATTAGTTAATCGGGGTATTAATTAAGGGCTCAGGGTAAGCAAAAAAATTGAATTTTTTGCAAAAAAATCTTTTCTCTCACTATTTTGTATTTATGGTTCTTCCTGAATATAAATACAAAAATATAAATACATTTTGATATATAAAACAGCGCTAGTTTTAACACACAAAGTTGTTTTATTTCAAATTTTCAATAGTTATGCACAGTCACTGGAGGCTTTTTGTTCGTACGCTTGAGAGGACGCAGTAAACTTTGTTATATTGCTGATTATGTTCAACTTACATACAATATTTTGTTTTACAAAGTTGGTATCTCTGTGAAAAGCATATCATCTGTTTGTGCAGACATCAGCTGTTATTTTTGTTTTGTTTTTAGTTTCTGTTTCTAACCTGTACTGCAATTTTGAAGTGATCAATGCTGATTTTCACTTTCTTATCAAAATGTGTAAAGGTGAATGAAGGTCAGTTTTTAAAAAGAGAAGAAATGTAGGTGTGCCTAAAGTGATTTATAATCAGTCTTCAGATGTTGATGTGAATGTGTCCAGTGGTGATGAAAAAGAAGACGGTCCTTCAGTCTCAGGCGTAGGCCTGGGCCTACAAGCTCAAGTGATCGAACCTGTTGAAGTTCTTAGTGCTTCTAAGAAGAAAATAGGTGACATAGAGAGTAAGTACCAGGCTTTGGAAAACGATACTACAGTTGAAAGAATTGTAAATGTTGTTTTAAATCTACCAATTTTGTCAGCAATTTTGCGCTCCTCTGTAAAGTGCTTGCAATGCGACTCAGTCGGATTACAAATTGTAAACACCAAAAATTATGGTTTATGTTCCGAGTTGAAGTTATTTTGTGTGTCCTGCGGCTACAAGAATAGTTTCATGTCTTCTCCAAAGTTATCTGTAAGTAAAGACATCCACAATATAAATGTTAGGTTAGTTTACGACCTACGTTCAATAGGGAAAGGCTGTAAAGCCGCCAAAGTGTTTTGTGGTGTCATGAATTTGCCTTCTCCCCCAACTAAATTCGAGATACAATGAAGTTCTTGGTTCAGCAATTGAAGATGTTTGTTTTAGTTGAATGGACAATGCTATTGAGGAAGCAGTCAGTACCAACGATGGGTTACGGGACATTGCCATTGCCATTGACGGGACTCGGCAAAAACGGAGTTTCCTTGAATGGAGGGGTCTCTGCAACAAGTGTTGATACCGGGAAGGTAATTGATGTGGCAATTTTTTCCAAATTCTGTAAGTGTCCTAACAGACAAAATCATTCCCCTAACTGTTTGGCTAACTACGAGGGACGTTCATGTCAATCCGGGACTATTCATTTTTAATAAATATAGAACACATTTATGATAGTAAACAATACTTTTATTTCTCGGTGTAATCCTCTGCTACATTTATCCCAGCGTTTCACTAGTGCCTGGATACCTGCAGTGTAGAGATTTGTTGTTACGTCGAAACCAAGATAGAACCGACTGCTTCACCTCATCATCACTGTTGGAATGCTGGCCTGCCAGGAACAACTTCAAGGGCCCGAACAGGTGAAAATTGCTGGGAGCGAGGTCCGGACTGTAAGGGGGGTGTGGAAATAACTCTCAGCCAAGATCTTGTAGCATGCATGTCATGCGCTGGGCGGTATGCAGGCGTGGATTGTCCTGCAGAAACAGAACGCCTTTAGTGATCACACCAAGCTGTTTTTTCTTGAGAGCATTGTCCACATCTTGAAGAACTTTGTAGTAGTACTCACTGTTAATATTAACTCCATGGGGTAGAAAATTGACATGAATGATGCCATTTTTATCCCAAAAAATTGAGACCATAACTTTGCCTGCAGAAGCAATTGTTCGAAATTTTTTGGGAGGTGGTGAGTCCACATGCTTCCACTGCTTTGATGCACGTTTTGATTCTGGTGTGAAATGATGGACCCACGTTTCATCGCAGGTAACAATTCGATCGAGAAAAAGCTGGCCTTCTTTGTCAAAACATTGCTTTAACTCCTTGCAGATTTGCAATCTTCTTTGCCGGTCGAAAGCAGAAAGCTGTCTTGGTACCCAACGTGCACTAACCTTACTGAACTTCAGATGTTTGTGAATGATTTTGTTTACACTTCCCACAGACACATTTATTTCTTTTGCAATTTGCTGGTAAGTTATCCGTCGATTATCAAGGATCAGTTCTTCCACTCGCTGAATGTTCATGGGATAGGCTCCGAACCACCTTGACCGAGATCGTCACTCACTGATGTACGGGCTTCTTTAAAATGTTTGCAGCACTCAAATGTTTTACTGCGACTAAGAGTCTCATCACCGTACTGTGCAAGGAGTCGTGAATAAATCTCACTGGGTTTTACGCCTTCATTCACGAGAAATTTCATTATAACATGCTGTTCCACATGTGCATTGGACGCCATGTTCTTTACGACTGACTGTTGTTATTGTTTAACATGTAAACAATACAGTGGACCATGCGTTCATATGTACGACAAACAGAATGCGCAGGAATCTCCATTTACACTCTAGTCTAACAAAAGTCCCGGATTGACGTGAACGTCCCTCGTACAAAGGCTCCAGTGGAAGGATGGAGGTGAAAGGAGCTGTTGAAATTTTCCAGCGCTCCCTAACCAAAAATGTGGACTACACCAAATACCTTGGAGATGGGGACTCGAAAGGGTTTGCGGCAGTGGAAAACCTTGATATTTATGAAGATGTTAGTGTAACTAAATTAGAGTGCATAGGCCACGTGTGGAAACGCATGGGGTCAAGATTGCATAAACTACAAAATAAATCAAAAGGCACAAATCTCTGTGACAGTAGGCCATTTGGTGGCAAAAATCAGTTGACAGATGTTGTTATTGATCAAATCCAAACCTACTATGGCCTACCTATTCAAAAAAAATATTGATAATGTAGATAAAATGAAGCAAGCAGTGTACTACCACAAGATATCAACTGATGCGAGTCCTCACCACGGGCTTTGCCCTAAAGGTACTGACTCTTGGTGTAAATACCAAAGGTCCCTTATCACCAAAGAGAAATATACTCACAAAAACTAATTCCCTGTGTCAGTTTTGGAGGCCATAAAGCCTGTTTTCCAAGATTTAGTTAATACAGAACTGTTGAAAAGGTGCTTACACGGACGTACACAAAATCCGAATGAAAGTGTAAATAATGTTATTTGGAATCGCCTTCCCAAAACTGTTTTTGCGGGAAACAAAACACTACACTTTGGTGTGTATGAGGCTATTGCCTCTTTCAATGATGGCTACACAGTGAAGTGTAAACCAATGAAAAAGTTGGACATGGAACTGGCTCAGCACACATTACTGGCAATGAAAAGTGCGAACAAGGAAAGGGTGTATTTTGCTCAAAAGCAAGCTCAAGAAACAATAAAGAAGGCCAGACAAGCCAGAGGACAGTGAAAAAGGAAGCTTGATGAAGAAGAAGACCCTGAAGATGATCCCAGCTATGGGGCAGGCTTATTTTAAGGTATATGTTAACAAGTTTCTTGTGTAGATTAAAAAATTAAGCATATTAAACTTCTATTGTGATTTCCCAACAATTTACAATTTTAATGTTTTTGCACACTTTTCTCAGGAATGGAATAAGATACAGACCTGAAATTTTTACAACTTGTAGAGTATGTATATATACATGGTTTAACATGGGGGTTTCTTGATATAGTTGTGAAATTAAAAGAATAATATATTTATAAAACATAGGTAAAAAAGCATTTTATTAAAAAAATCATAACTTTGCAAAAGAAAACTTTTTGTTAAACTACATAGAACATACCCATGAACAACTCATAAAAATTTCAAGTTGATATCATTATTGGTCCCTGAGAAAAGTGTGCAAAAAGTTAAGCAATTTAACATTGGCGGGATAGGCCTTACCCTGAGCCCTTAATGCATGAATATAAAAACCGTGCTAAAAGTCTTCTTCAGAATTCCCACTATGTTACAGCACTTTATTTAATATTTATAAAAAGTGTAAAATTTTGTTGATTACCGATTCCAAAACTGAAAAATCTTAGTAAAACAAAACTTACACAACTATTTGTCAAATCCAAACTATACACCCAATGTGGCTAAAAACATCAATAATGTTAAGCACATGAGTATCAGAATCCTAAAATAAAGTTTTTCAACTAAACAATTATAAGATTCAACCTCTGTATGTAATAATTATAACAGCTGACGCCTAAATTCTATCGTTCTTTCCTTCAGAACTTCTTAATTCTTATTTCTTACACCATGTTAATATGTTCACAATCTGCAATCACAAACTTTTAAAAGTTGTACAAGAGTGGTTGTTGTCTCACCTTCATCCATCTCATATTCCAAAAGACACGTTCATAAAGTCACCAAAACTTTCATTACACTAAGTAACCTAACACGGTACACACATATAGTAATACAAAAGTTCTTAAATATTTCAATAAAATTTCACACACACACAATTACCTCTTAGATTTAAAAGTTTCTGGATTACAGACCATGGTTGGTCTTTGAATCCTCTGTCAATCATTTCAGCTATGCCCTTGGTAGACATCTGCAACATAAATGGGTGAGGTAGCAGAGTCCGTACAGAGCTCACAGCAAGCACTGTTTGCCCCCTGCTGTGAGCTTTGTAGGGACTCCACTACCTTATGCATTTGTGCCGCTGAAGATAGCTACCATAAGCATAACTGAAATGTTCAACAGAGGATTTGAAGAGTAACCACAGCCAACAAACCCAGAAAGTTTTACATTTACTGATTCCAGCCATGAAAATGAAAATCATTTCTAATTATTAAATTACTCCGAACTTCATTCCTTGTTAAGTTTATATATTTTAGTTTTCAAACTATGAAAAGGATACTCAATGCTAAAGCCAGTGGTGTACGACTTTTATGATCAAACAGAAGTTTGTCACTATAGAATGAAGGCACATTTCCATCCTCAATACACTGTCTTACTTTCTTCTTCAATGACGAAACAAAACAAAAATTATAATATTAATACATACTAAATATGCCATAATGCTGTTTAAATTATACACTAAATTTTATACAAATTTTGAAGTACTAGTTTCTAAAAGTCAGTTTTTGATACTTTAAAAATAATGACTTATATAATGTAGGAAAACTTGTTTACTTCCATTGTTGAAAACATGGAAATGTCTCAATATACACTTTTCACTGGAATTTCATCAAGTATGAATGGGCAGAATTATCGTATTTCTTTATTTGGGGAAAATATAATAAAAAATGTTTAGTCATTTATACAAGTCTGTTGAAGCAAGAGACTCAATCAAGTAAACAACGTACTTGATTACTTCAATAATCTGCTTCAAAAAATTAAAAATTATCTTAAACTTAAGTTTTCTGTAATTAGGTACACGAGGCCCTCTACTTTCGAACATTCGGCTTACACAAATTTTGCTCTCTCAGACCTTTATACAAGTTTACTTATTCAAGTTCTGCACTACAGCTTCGGACTTTCGAACACTAATGCAGGTGCGAAGAAGTGAATAAGTGTTAAAGTAAATGCATACACTCATTATTATTCCTGCTACTGTGGTTTTTGATAAATAATGTTAGTCTATTGATATAAAGAATGCAAATTGCTGAAGTGAGTATTTTCTTTTTTAATATAATAAGGCTGTGTTGTAGGCTGTTTCACAAACACTGATTATAAACTTTACTAGTGTATAAAAATGATTAATTTAGCATGTTACTGTATTATGTAATTTTTGTAGTAACTGTGGTCATATGATTTAAAAATTAAGTGACAATAATATTTGATTTCATTACAGTACAATGTATTTGCCTTCATAGAACCGATTCTACTTACTTCCATGTACAGTATTGCCTTTTGTAAATACAGCCTACTGTACATATTATACAGCACTCGACTTTTGGACAATTCATGTTTTGAACACGTTTTTGGAAAAAGTTCAAAAGTTGAGGACCTCCTGTACAGGGGTATGTCAAAGCTCAGTGGCATAAATCCAGGTGGGCTAATCCCCCCCCCCCCCAGACTAGAGGTGTTAACAATTTCAGTGAAATTCCATAATCACTTACCATGGGTCTATTTCTAAGCCAGTTGCTTGTGTTAAAATAAGGCTTATAAACAACTGAAGAAATAAAAGGTATTACAATATTTGTATATTAATAAAAGTAAAACAAAATTAAAAATTTTATTAATAATGACAATCACTCTCAAAATTTGGAAAATAACATACGTATTTGCAATATTTAAAAAAATTACTCGTGTGCCAGAAAACAAAGCCAGAGCCTATTAATCTGTCTTCACCTTTTTTTTGCCCAGATACACTTCGCCTTCCAGGGTTGTCAAATGTTATGACCCCTCTACTTTGCATATGTAAACTAGCCGTTTCTTGACTTTAATATGGAAAATGAGGATACTTTATTGCTGAATTTCTTATTAAAAATAACACACTTTAACACAAACTATAAGTTACTTAAATACTTTCTGAGACAACATCCTTAAAGTGCGAAGGGGCAACAAAGCTTTTATTTTAATATCTTCAGAAAGACTCATTTTCAGAAGATCTATTAAGAATACAAATTTAGAATTAAAGTGATTCCTAATGATATGAGATTTATTTCCTGTAACTTGAATTTGCTGATCAAGACAGAATATTTTTAAATGAGTGATGTTCCATATTTTTTTCAATCCTTATTGATTACATTGGATTGCCCAAAACTTTGAAATGCACAAAACTTATAAAATGATAAGGAAAAACTGAATTTCCCATTTATCCTGAGGAAAATGGAGAGTCCAACCTTCAAGCTAGCCCCCCCCCCTCCGCCAGGAGGAGTTCCTAGTTATGCCACTGTCAAAGCTCTTTGTAATGTGAAAAATAAGTCAATATATTTAAGCTCAGACCCTGTGCAATCAATGATTTCTATATAATAACGTGTAACATTTATTATTTACCCTCTAAAACATTAAAACATGTAATAATGTAAGAGTCAACAATGTTAAATTTTAAAAGTTAAATTTCTTAGGAAAGAAGGTGAAAATGATACTTAAATGAATAAAGCATACTTACAGCAGAGAAGGTATGTATACCTCACTTACAAACCTCTGATGATACTAATATTTTTCAGTGAAACGTGCGTCAGGTGTTAAAAAGAATATACGAAATTATACTACTTGCAGAAGAAACAATTGAATAACATAACAAATTTTAGACATATTTTGTAAAAGAACGTTTTTCGTGGTGTATCTTTAATTATATTTATTTATTTAAAAATTGAAGTTATATTTATAAATTGATTGTAATGACTAATAAGTTACAATTTGAAACGAACTCCTTTTTAAAATACTTGCAGTAATAATCTTTAGTAATAAATGATAATTGTTGTTTACTGGGTAAAGATTGATAATTATAGTGAATAATAAGTTGAACGCTGGTCGGTGGATGAATGTAGCCGTAGCGTCGATCTTGCAGCGGAACTCCTCTTCTCGGTTAAGTGTCGTCAGAGTACATAACGTTAAGTCTCGTCTGGACATACAATTTATAATAGTATACACTTTCACGTACCTGTTCGTGATACTAGAAGTTCTGAAGTTCACTTACCAAAAATATAAGCTGTCAAGATGCGCTTAACACCAGCTTGTTTTATCAACAAGGTTATAACACTCCTTGTTTACGATAAGGGCGCCACATGGGTTTATTTTAGGAAAATTCCCATGAAAAACCAATTAATAAAAGTTAAAATTGATAAATTCACTTTAAATTTTGTTTAAATGCTTTATGTTTCACTACAATTAAAATCGAATATAGTAGAATCTCGACTCTGAGTAATCTCCCTGTACTCAACGTTAATTATCAATTAACTATATGAAATAATTATGATCCAGGTTTATGCTGAATAAAATCTGGGTTTATTTTACCCTTTGAGAATAAAAGCAACAATTAAAATACAATTAATACATTAATATAACTCTTAAGTTACTTGGTCCGTTTACAATACGGTCTAGCTCAGTTAGAACAATAAACTCTTATACCTATTAACAATTTGACTTTTTAATTCTTTTATATATATATATCTCATGGGTAGGCTCTTTGAAATACAAAAAAGAACTATACTATGCCTTGACAGACATTAATAATAATAATTAATAATTTGGTCTTTGTTTAAAATTCAAACTATTTTCCAGGTAAGCGTTTATTACGCTGACTTATTAACTAACATATATTTTTAATACTTAGAACTAATACAAAATCTTACATTGGATTGACAAATCCGCTAAGTAAATTGGAACTGTGTATACGATTGAAAGTTTAAGTGTCCTTGCGTCAGTACAGTTTTGTGGTAAATAATGATCAGTGCAAGCAGATAAATAAAATGCATTGTCACAGTGTTACCTTTTTTTGTTTTAATCAAATAGATTAAAAATTATTAAAAACACTCCAGTGATCGGATTATAATGACCACTGGTTATTTACACTTCACATGAACTATGAACGGAGAGTTGGCCCTCTTCTAACAAAATCTGGGCTATGTTAAATATTGATTAAAAAAACTCTCTCTCTCGTTCTAAAATCACACACAAATTAAAATACCACTTTACTTTCGAAGCACTTCCTTGTAGTAAATTGCAGTATCGTTGAATGTCTTGAAGAAAATTTTAAACGGTTTACTATTGTTGTGCTAATTTCAGTTATTAAAGAATATTGCAAGGACGAGCGACAACTGTCTCGCTCGATGTGATGACAAAAAGTGTGTGTATAAAGTTATTAACGAATATTGCGGTGACAAGCGACAACCTCTCTCTCGAGATGATGACCAAAAGTGTGTCGAATTCTCTCGGTTTTTGATTATATACCCCCTCGCTTCATAGGGCTTAGGCGGTAAGATCGTTCAATAATCTCTCTTCTGATTGGTTCTGATAACCGTTACAAAATAACGTATTGTTTTTTAACCGCCGTCCGGCGAATGTCGTTGTTGTTGGTTTTCCCCAACCAATTTCTCACTTTTTAACAATAAATGATGCTATCGCGCACTACGCACTTATTATAGTTTCGATCGCGAGGTTATTACCATCAAATTAAAGTTTAGTTTATTGGCTTTAATTTGATGTGGCTTAACATAGGTTTTAACCTCGTTTGCTTTGACAATGCTCATAAAGAATGTTTAGAAACATAGTTTCTCACTGTCGTCTGCTAGCGATGCCTAATGCGAGCATTCCCTATCTTTTGACATTTAGTGTTTTACATTGCGTTTTCTTTATAACATCTTTGTTTGAACACTAACACATCTGTGATTATACTTAATAGCTATTTATGCTTGTACATTATTAAATCTTAACATAATTAATGCTATACGCTATTATCGAAAATCCTTATTTCTAATTACATTTCGTTTGGCCTACTCAATTTAACGTTATTAATTAACAATTGAGTGGTGGTATTTCACATTATCTTTAGTTATATTGATTGTTCAGTAAATCTTATGTTCACTAGGAGTCCTTTTTCCTCATTAATTTACTGACAAACGTTTGTTTAGACATGGTCTAGGCATGTTTTTTAGCATACGTTTATGCTTTAATAATTGTTACTATTTACATTTTATATAATAAGGAAGTTACTCATCCATATAAGGTTTCCTTTTATAACTACTCTTACTCCACTAATATAACATCTGTGTTCGTAATGCTAGTTTTAATACACATTGTGGCCATAGCTAATCTAGTCATAGGCTTTGTCATTTACTGGTCATGGTTCATTTGTTTTCAGCCAATGCAAAATGTAGTTTGTTACTGATATTACATTATTCTCGTCATTATTTAATTGGTTTATCTAACACATGACATTACATTCATGTCATTGACTGGCTTGTTTGACAGCTTATAGTGAACTTGGTATGTCCATTAGTTAGAGTCAGTCATAGTAATTGTTGTAATGTCCTGCAGTGTATTCCTCACTGCTTCTTGGGATCCTTCTACTTCTTTCTTCTTTGTTGGTCCTTCTCTTCTTTGCTACTTTCATCATAAATTATTCACTTTTATTATTTCAGTGTATTTAATTACCCTTCTGGTGAACGTCTAGGTTATGTAACATTTTGTTGTGTTACATATACTCCCCTCTCAAAATTGATAATTTGAGAGAAATTTTACATTTGAAGAAATTATCATTTTAGTATGGTTTTATTATACAATTACTGCTTCTTTACTGCATTGAGTTTAATAGTTTGTTGGTGTGCTGTACTAGATTGAGTTCTTGGCTAGTATTATTTTTTAGCTTACTAGTATCTTTCAAGTTTCTTACATTCTTAGTCATTTAGTTATAACATGTTTTATTTCTTAAACTAACAATTTCCTGTTTTACAATAATACATTTTTCTTTATCATTAAACACATCTTTATTCTCGTGATAAACTCTATTGTTCTTTCATTTTTACCTCACAGTGTTTGATTTATAATCCTTGACATATTACTATTTAATTCCCTAACATTTGTAATGGGTTCGGAATCAGAGGGGCTCTATTTGGCTTCCATACTCCGCCGTTCCTCATCTACACATCCTCAGAATCAGAGGAATCCTCATCTCTGTCTGGGACAAAATAAAAATTGCACGTAGCAACAGTTGCACTATCACAACACATAAAATATAACATATCATTCATTTTTTCAATAATATAAGAATATGATGTCTTATTCAACATAACATTCAAGGTATTAGAGGTTTCATTGTTATCACTTTTCATGCTTTATCATTTTACCTACTATACTTCTCTTCACAGGTCATTATTTTATCTCTAACTTGACATATTGGCTATGTTATTTATTAGCCTTGTTGTTATTTTTCTATACTAGTTTGTAAGTTGTTTTGTTTATCTTAATATTCTTAAATCACACACTTAGATTTATCACTATATAATTATGCAATTGGTCTTTAAATTCTTCGTGAGTTCATAATACTTCACTCTTAACACTGTTTGTGTATAGGTTTTTTTTTAACATTTGGTTCTTTATCATCCTGGATTACCAGGGGTTTACAATATCCATATAATACACCTTTTTGTTAGATACAATTTGATACACATTTTTGGTATATACAACTAGACATTTTTCTTTATCGTTCAATTAACATTCTTGTTCCTTAATAATAGTAGTATTATGATAAACATTTTAGTTATACATACATAGACATTTTTCTTTTTTATACAATATGATAATCATTCTCGTTTATCATTCCCTTAATATGATAAACAGTCTTGGTATATGTTATACGATACACATTTTTCTTTTTTATTTAATATTCTTTCTCATTCCTTGTTTATTCCCTCTCCTTTCAATATACGACACTTTGTTGTTTTTCTTCTCTGCTCCTTCAAAGGTTTGATTGTTCACCTTTATTCTGGATGTTTTAATTTCATTTATTGAAATTAATCATTTGAAGAGTCAGAGTAACATTATATTATTTGACATACATTTTGTTAGATTCAATATATAATAATCATTCTTATTATACTCAATACACAATAAACATTTTTGCTATTTATAAATAGACATTTCTCTTTATTATACAATATGATAAACATTTTTATTTATCACTTAATTAATTATTCCCATTCCTTGTTTAATCCATCTCCTTTCAATATTCGACATTTTGTTGTTTTTCTTCTCTACTCCTTCAAAGGTTTGATTGTTAACCTTTATTCTGGATGTTTTAATTTCCTTTATTGAAATTAATCATTCGAAGAGGCAGAGTAACATTATATTATTAGACATACATTTTGTTAGATTCAATATATAATAATCATTCTTGTTTTATACAATATAATAAACATTTTTCTTTATCATTTAATATGATAAACATTTTTTGTATACATGATACGATACACATTCTTCTTTATGATACACATTCTTGTTATATGCAATTAGATGTTTTTAATACATTTAATATGATACATATTTTTCCTTATCACTTATTTAACATTTTTATGGTAGATACCTTTTACGATATTTGATATAATAAACACTCTTGTTATAATCACTGTATGATAAAACAGTTCACTCTTATATAATAATAAGTTCATTCAATAGTCTATATATAGGGTTCTCTTGTGCTTCATCATTCTATTGGGTTCATTATGGGTCAATTACGTTTTCGTAGATCCATTTGTGATAGTTGTTTATAGTACGACATATATTATGATATTTAACATCTTACAATACATTTTATAATAAATTTCCTTATTCATAATACTTTTTTAAAGATGCTTGGTTATAGGTACCCTTGACCTTTTTACTTATGGGATCGGTAATTTCATAAGTATTATTTTTATGGTCCTTCGTTATGGTATAAGGGCCTATATACAGTACTAGCAGCTTTTTAGTAATACCCTCCACGGTACTGGGTAGTTCTCTATTTTTCAGTAGTACTTGGTCTCCTACATTGTATTGTATGATTTTTACTGGCACTCGTTGCTGATATTTTCTTTTTCTCTGTTCTAATTTTTCCATAATTTTGTTATGGAAGTGAATTCTGTCAAACTGGTACTCTTGACTTTGAGGAAATTGAATTATATCACAAATTTCTGGTGGTGGAGGTCTCTCGAACATGGCATTATAAGGTGTTGTTTCAATTGATTGATGGTGTGCTAGATTAATAAAGTCTTCTGCAGCTGAGATGTATTCACTCCACTTCCTTTGTTGATTGGAACAATAGGTTCTGAGAATCCTTCCAACTTCCCTCAACACTCTTTCGGATGGATTACTGCTGGGATGGTACACTGAGGTTTTATATGTCTTCACCCCATGTTCCAGTAGTGTGTCTTTCCATCTTCGTCCCTTGAACTGGGTACCATGGTCCGTTATTATCGTCTTTGGACAACCCACTTCAGGTATATAATTTTGTGTAATTATGTTAAGTATCTGGTTAGTAGTGGCACGATTTATCGGATACAATTTTATAAATTTGGTGTAATGGTCGAATACTATGAGTAGATATTTATATTGCCGTCGACCTCCACTTCTGGGGAATGGACCGCAGATGTCCACAAAAACTTTCTCTAATTTGTCTGATGAAGTTATGGGGATCATTAACCCCTCCTTTCTTTCGTTGGTGCACTTCACCATTTGACATATACGACAACTTTTGATATAATTTCGCACCCTTCTGTTGATGTCTTTGATATACATGTGCTCTTCCAGTGCTTTTATTACTTTAACTGCTCCCATGTGTCCATAACGAATATGGTAGTCCGTTATGATATCCTTCTCTAGTGTTTTAGGTATCACTAGTTTCCAGGTGTTGTTGTGGTACTTGGTTTTGATAAATAATACATTGTTATGTATACAATAGTATGGGATTATTCTATTGTCTTGAGCGTTTAGTCTTTGGAAAATTTGCATCAATTTACTATCTTGCCTTTGGTGTTGTTCCACTCCTTTAACTACATCTTCCAATTCTGTCCGACTCTTTAGGATGTGGTAGACCTTCGCAATGGTCTCCTTCTCTCCTTCGTAGGTCTGGTTGGTAATATTGATACGTGACAGAATGTCGGCTGCTATGTTCTTTTTTCCTGGGACATATTCGCAGCTGATGTTGTATTCCTGCAAGACTAGGGTCCATCTTGCTAAACGACCGTGACTTAGCTTACAGTTTTTTAAGAAGGATATGGATTTGTGGTCCGTCCGAACTGTTATGGAATACCCTAAGATATAGGTTCAGAATTTTCCGCAGGCGAATACCACACTTAAAAGCTCCTTCTCTGTTACATTGTAATTCCTTTCAGATTTGTTTAGGGTTCGACTAGCGAAGCTTACAACCAGATGGTTCCCGTCATCATCCTCTTGGTACACAGTAGAACCTAGGCTGATGTCACTGGCATCACAGTTGAGATAAAAAGGTTTGTTGAAGTCTGGGTGATGTAGCATCACTGTCTCTAAGAATTTTGTCTTGATTTGTTGGAATACCGTATCTTGAATTGGTCCCCATGTCCATTTGTCTTTTGAGGATAACTGAGGAGATAATTTGGTCGTTAACTCTGAGTTAATTCTGAAATTTACGGTAATAATTACACAAGCCTAAAAAGGACTGCAATTGTTTTTTATTTCTGGCTGTGGGAAATTTTTGTATAGCTTCTATCTTTTCTTTAGACGGTGTTATTCCCATTTCGGTCAATTGAAAGCCTAGAAATTGCACTTCTTTGGCAATGAGTTGTGACTTTTCTAGTTTTAACGTAATGTGGTTTTCGGATAATTTATTCAATACATGGTCCACTCTCTGGCAATGCTCCTCCCAGTTTGTAGATGTAATCAGTAGGTCATCCACATAAACAGTAGTGAACTGGAGCACTTCCTGACCCAATACTTGGTCCATACACTGTATAAATATCGCTACCGAATTCACTAATCCGAAGGGCAACCGTTTAAAATGGTAGTTGCGCCCCTCGAATATAAATGCTACGTATTTCCGGCTGTGGGGGTGCAGTTCCACCTGCCAGTAGCCGCAGACAGTGTCCCATGAACTAATGAATTGTACTCCATGAAACTTCTTCAAAATCTCTTCTATCTCACCAGGAGATGTCCGGTTGTTGATTAAGTTCTTATTTATCTCCCTAGCGTCCAAGCAGAGTCTCACCTTCCCATTCTTCTTTTTGATCGCGACGATAGGGCTGGTATAAGGTGATTGACTGTACTCTATGATATCGTCTTTTAGTAACTGATTAATTTCCGTTTAAACTGCTTCTTTTAGGGAATAGGCAATTGGATATGATTTGCGATTAAAATTGACAGGTTCCTTAAAACTTAACACACATTGATAATTTTTCACTTTTCCAGGAACGTCTGAAAATACATGTCGGTATCGGTTATATATACCTACTAACATTTCAATTTGATCTGGACTCGGTGAGTGGTTTCTGGTGGTTGACTTGAATCGTCGTATTTCCATGATCTTTTCCTCCCACAAGCTGTCATTGGTTGTCGGATACTCAATTTCAGTAATAGGCATTTGATACCTTGGATTGCTTACTTCTCGGATGTGGTAAATGGTTCGGTCTTGAGGAGATTCCATGCTCCCAATAATATCCGCCATCCACTCCATATCTGACATACTTAGAGTTATATTTTCTCTATTCAGATCGATAATAGCTGAGTATTTTCGCAAGATGTCGCAGCCAATTAAACTGCGAAATGGCAATCCTGTAGCTATCAAGAATATCATGGGTATTTTAACTCCCCGACTGGTTACTTCAAGGCTAACTTGTTTCTTGACTGTCTTATTCTGTCGTCCAGTCGCTCCCACTATGATGATATTCATAATTGGTAGAGTTGGTATTACTGCTCTGCCTTTCTCCTGGATGCGGTTGAGTTCCGTACTGTCCATTAATGAAACATTCGATCCCGTGTCAATCATCAACGTGGTGGTCACTCCATTAATTTGTGCCGTCACGTACGCTATGTCATGGGTGCACTTATGGTGATCACTTCCTTCTTCCTCCAACAGCTCTTGTCTAATATTCTTAAGATAATGACTTCTTAATATGGTTATTTTATTGGAAGTCGTGTCGTAATTGTACCCAATAGAATGGATCAGCGAGGGGTCTACGTAGTTTCTCACTGCCGCGAGGCGTTTAAAGAGATTTCACTCTCTTCGTGGCGCCTGTCTTGAGTGTCTACCGGGTTTCTTTCTTCTACTTCAGGCTGTCCTCCATGATGATTCTGTTCATGGTTTGGAGCGAAGTGCACTTGTGGCCGATAATCATTGTTGCGGCTGTCGCCTTCAATACTATTGCTTCTCCATCGTCCGCCCCTTGCATTCCTCCTGTCTCCGCTGAAACTATCGCGCCGTGGATAGTATCGTCTCCTACCCTGGTCATAGTTGGCGTGTACATAGTTAGCTCTACGGTACTGCTGCGGTTGATTATTTCCGCCTTGGTTCTGGGGTCGGTTAGGATGATTGTCATAATTCGGCCGTCTTGTATTATTATTATTATTATAGTTACCAGTCGAATTATTATTATTATTCTGGTTACTGGGCCTATAATTATTCTCGTTATTATTGTTAGCGTTATTCTGGTTAGAATTATTAAAATTGGTATTGAAATTACCTCGGTAATTGTGAAAATTCGAGTTATTATTATTGGCATTGCCGCTCCTGTCATGGAAGTTCTCGTTCCTCCGGCAGCTTCTTCTATAATAACCTTCATGTTCATTGTCCTCGAGTAAGGCTGACATGGCTTGGATTGTTTTCACTTGTCCCCACTGACATGCTTTGGCAACTCCCTCCTCGAAATGGTAAGCAAGTTTGGTAACCAGGCACTCCTCAGGTATTTTCGGTTCAAGGTTACGCGCCAGACATACTTTGCCTAGGAAGTAAGAGGTTAGAGTAGTTCCTTTACTGGCGTCATACTTGCCGTGGCAGATGTTGTCCCGCACTATATTCTGCGTGGCCTCCGACCAATACTTTGCCCGGAATTGCGTTCTAAATTCTTCATAACTCTGGACTTCGTGGCGTGTAGCAGTCCACCAATTGTCATGAATTTCTTTAAAGTACTCGTCCATCAGACTCCGTATTACGGTCCATCTATTCTCCCGAATCCTGGTCAAGTTTTCGTCTACGCGTTCTAAGAACTCGATCGGATTTTTCTTGTAATTTTTGAAATTTATCACTTCACGGTTATCTGTTGGTTGGATGTATTGACCCTGTACTGGACGATTACAGATGGTTTCTATCTCTTCCCGCATCTGTACGATCTCCCGTTGCCGTAGTTCTTCTATTTTCTCTCTGTTTGCAACGGTCAAGGTCCTTACGGTGTCCACCGATGCACTTATTTCTTCGCACCGTTCTCCCACATCCGTTCTCACTCGCTTGATCTCGTCCTGGCTCATCTTCTTCAGTGACTCGATCCGGGCTTCATTTATTTCTTCGATGTTGTCGATTCTCCCATCAACCTCTTCTCTAGTCCGTTTTAAGTCTTGACCGTGTTGTTCACATCTCTCGTGTACTTCCGCGATCTCTCTTCTTATGACTAATATTTCCGTGTCTACTTTCGTGTTAATTTTCTCATTATTTTCCTCCATCTTCTTGCTGAGATCGTCCATTTTCTGGCTGTGGTCGTTAAATTTTTTATTTAGCTCCTCTTTCAGTGACTCGAGATTTCTTAGACTATCTTCCTTCAATGACTCGATGTTGTCGTCTAATTTTTTATTCAAGTCTTCCTTCAATGACTCCAAATTCTTATTTAATAATTCGTTATTCTTCTGGCTGTCGTCCATCTTCTTGTTCAGGTCACGATTATCCTCCTTCAGTGATTCTATATTCTTCTTTAAATCTTCCTTTAATGCTTCCATGTTCTTCTGATTCTCTTCCTGGGATTTCCTACCATCTTCCTTTAATGACTCGTTACTTCTGTTCACGGTTTCTTCCATCACTGTCCTCACCATCTCAAAAAAATTCGTGTCGCCTGGTGGTGGGAGTCCTTCAGGTCGTCTGGGTTGTTCGGGTTCTGCAGGAGGCGTTCCTTCTGGTTGAGTTTCCACATTATTATTTGTCGCGACTTCCATTTCGGACGTTGGTTGCATCTCTATATTTATTTCGGTATCTGTTTGTATATCTTCTCCTCGACTGGCCTTGTATCTCGTGTCGTGTCTGTGTGTATGTGGCATGATTGTTCTCTTGTATTTGCTGGGCTTAATTTCAATATTAAAAATTTATCGGTTTAATATTGTTAAAGCCTCACGTTGCTGGTCGCCAATTTGTAAAAGAACGTTTTTCGTGGTGTATCTTTAATTATATTTATTTATTTAAAAATTGAAGTTATATTTATAAATCGATTATAATGACTAATAAGTTACAATTTGAAACGAACTCCTTTTTAAAATACTTGCAGTAATAATCTTTAGTAATAAATGATAATTGTTGTTTACTGGGTAAACATTGATAATTATAGTGAATAATAAGTTGAACGCTGGTCGGTGGATGAACTCCTCTTCTCGGTTAAGTGTCGTCAGAGTACGTAACGTTAAGTCTCGTCTGGACATACAATTTATAATAATATACACTTTCACGTACCTGTTCGTGATACTAGAAGTTCTGAAGTTCACTTACCAAAAATATAAGCTGTCAAGATGCGCTTAACACCAGCTTGTTTTATCAACAAGGTTATAACACTCCTTGTTTACGATAAGGGCGCCACATGGGTTTATTTTAGGAAAATTCCCATGAAAAACCAATTAATAAAAGTTAAAATTGATAAATTCACTTTAAATTTTGTTTAAATGCTTTATGTTTCACTACAATTAAAATCGAATATAGTAGAATCTCGACTCTGAGTAATCTCCCTGTACTCAACGTTAATTATCAATTAACTATATGAAATAATTATGATCCAGGTTTATGCTGAATAAAATCTGGGTTTATTTTACCCTTTGAGAATAAAAACAACAATTAAAATACAATTAATACATTAATATAACTCTTAAGTTACTTGGTCCGTTTACAATACGGTCTAGCTCAGTTAGAACAATAAACTCTTATACCTATTAACAATTTGACTTTTTAATTCTTTTATATATATATATATATATATATATATATACATATATCTCACGGGTAGGCTCTTTGAAATACAAAAAAGAACTATACTATGCCTTGACAGACGTTAATAATAATAATTAATAATTTGGTCTTTGTTTAAAATTCGTAACTATTTTCCGGGTAAGCGTTTATTACGCTGACTTATTAACTAACATATATTTTTAATACTTAGAACTAATACAAAATCTTACATTGGATTGACAAATCCGCTAAGTAAATTGGAACTGTGTATACGATTGAAAGTTTAAGTGTTCTTGCGTCAGTACAGTTTTGTGGTAAATAATGATCAGTGCAAGCAGATAAATAAAATGAATTGTCACAGTGTTACCTTTTTTTGTTTTAATCAAATAGATTAAAATTTATTAAAAACACTCCAGTGATCGGATTATAATGACCACTGGTTATTTACACTTCACATGAACTATGAACGGAGAGTTGGCCCTCTTCTAACAAAATCTGGGCTATGTTAAATATTGATTAAAAAAACTCTCTCTCTCGTTCTAAAATCACGCACAAATTAAAATACCACTTTACTTTCGAAGCGCTTCCTTGTAGTAAATTGCAGTATCGTTGAATGTCTTGAAGAAAATTTTAAACGGTTTACTATTGTTGTGGTAATTTCAGTTATTAAAAAATATTGCGAGGACGAGCGACAACTGTCTCGCTCGATGTGATGACAAAAAGTGTGTGTATAAAGTTATTAACGAATATTGCGGTGACGAGCGACAACCTCTCTCTCTCTCTCTCTCTCTCTCTCTCTCTCTCTCTCTCTCTCTCTCTCTCTCTCTCTCTCTCTCTCTCTCTCGATGATGATGATGATGATGATGACCAAAAGTGTGTCGAATTCTCTCGGTTTTTGATTATATACCCCCTCGCTTCATAGGGCTTAGGCGGTAAGATCGTTCAATAATCTCTCTTCTGATTGGTTCTGATAACCGTTACAAAATAACGTATTGTTTTTTAACCGCCGTCCGGCGAATGTCGTTGTTGTTGGTTTTCCCCAACCAATTTCTCACTTTTTAACAATAAATGATGCTATCGCGCACTACGCACTTATTATAGTTTCGATCGTGAGGTTATTACCATCAAATTAAAGTTTAGTTTATTGGCTTTAATTTGATGTGGCTTAACATAGGTTTTAACCTCGTTTGCTTTGACAATGCTCATAAAGAATGTTTAGAAACATAGTTTCTCACTGTTGTCTGCTAGCGATGCCTAATGCGAGCATTCCCTATCTTTTGACATTTAGTGTTTTACATTGCGTTTTCTTTATAACATCTTTGTTTGAACACTAACACATCTGTGATTATACTTAATAGCTATTTATGCTTGTACAATATTAAATCTTAACATAATTAATGCTATACGCTATTATCGAAAATCCTTATTTCTAATTACATTTCGTTTGGCCTACTCAATTTAACGTTATTAATTAACAATTGAGTGGTGGTATTTCACATTATCTTTAGTTATATTGATTGTTCAGTAAATCTTATGTTCACTAGGAGTCCTTTTTCCTCATTAATTTACTGACAAACGTTTGTTTAGACATGGTCTAGGCATGTTTTTTAGCATACGTTTATGCTTTAATAATTGTTACTATTTACATTTTATATAATAAGGAAGTTACTCATCCATATAAGGTTTCCTTTTATAACTACTCTTACTCCACTAATATAACATCTGTGTTCGTAATGCTAGTTTTAATACACATTGTGGCCATAGCTAATCTAGTCATAGGCTTTGTCATTTACTGGTCATGGTTCATTTGTTTTCAGCCAAAATGCTGTTACTGATATTACATTATTCTCGTCATTATTTAATTGGTTTATCTAACACATGACATTACATTCATGTCATTGACTGGCTTGTTTGACAGCTTATAGTGAACTTGGTATGTCCATTAGTTAGAGTCAGTCATAGTAATTGTTGTAGTGTCCTGCAGTGTATTCCTCACTGCTTCTTGGGATCCTTCTACTTCTTTCTTCTTTGTTGGTCCTTCTCTTCTTTGCTACTTTCATCATAAATTATTCACTTTTATTATTGAAGTGAAACTTCTTTATCGACGTATGAGAGAAATTTTATAGCAATGTAAAAAAAAAAATCGTCACGATTTTCGGTTACGCGCCATGTTGTTTTTTTTATCAAAGTTCAGTATAGTGACGTAAAGAATAATATATTAGTTTGAAAGTGATAAAATAAAAAGACTTATTATTTGTTATGTGAGAGCAAATGAGAGTTTTCATAAAAATTCAAGTAAACGTCGGCCAATAGACGAGAGAGAGGTGAACCCATGGCCAATCCATTATCCTCATTGAAAAATTGGTTATTGAAAGCAAAGTAATTCAAATTCAAGTGAATTTATAGTAAAAGTGAGAGTGATTATATATTTCGTTTGATAAATCCAACACGTGAGCGTGATTTTAATATTTATTTGAGGTTAACCTCACTTTTTGATTGTAAGTATCAGTAAATGTATATAAATCTATTAAAATTAGCAAGTATTAAAAATCCAACACGTGAGCGTGATTTTAATATTTATTTGAGGTTAACCTCACTTTTTGATTGTAAGTATCAGTAAATGTATATAAATCTATTAAAATTAGCAAGTATTAATAAATATGACTGTAAATCTAGTAAACATTATTAATTCTAAAAACAATAAAAAAACAAATTAAATAATAATTTAAAAATAAAACAAAACACAATTAGAAAATAAAAATACGTATACGTACATCTTTTTTAATTATTCGTTTTTAATGATTTATTTATTCATTTTGAATTCTATAAAATCATTGCATGTCTACAAGATTAACTGTCATCATATAATTGTATTACTTTGAATAGATAATTCCAATTATTTACTCATAACTTGTGTAATTGAGTAAGTTATTAAATATCTGCTTTGAATTATTTTTATTAAGTTATGACATGAAATATGAATATTAAAGTTCGTGATATAATTTTTGTAAACTGATTAACTAATTTTTAGATTAAATAATGGCAGAGTCCGAAAACTCTACTGAGTATCCAAATGCAATAGTTGTACAAGTAGATGTTCATCATCGTAATTGTTCACAAATCAGTACATCAGCTGAGCGATCGAGAGAGTACAGAGATAAGAAAAATAATGAAACTCAAGCAGCGAGTGATCTTTATTCAGTCCAACGGGGATATCCAAAAACAGCTGCAGAGCGAATGAGAGCGTATAGAGCCCGGAAAAAGAAAGAAATTCCGATAGAGAATCATCGAAAACGTAAAAAATCAGATGCAGAGCGTGCGCGAGAGTACAGAGCCCGAAAAAAGGGTAAAACCCAGTCAACAGGTGAGATTTTCTCAGTTATATACGATCAAAATCACAATACATTATATTTTTTCTTAAGCTTTATCTACCCAATTTCTGTGAAGTTGTAAATAGTAGAAAAATGATATGTCATAAAGAAGTTTCACTTCTTACCTGTGTACTCTGGTACACACACTACTTTTTTTTTCAGTGTATTTAATTACCCTTCTGGTGAACGTCTAGGTTATGTAACATTTTGTTGTGTTACAATATATTGCGACAGTACAAATAAGTGATGTACTGAGCATGGAATATAAAAATTTAAATTTACTTAATAAACTGTAAATAATTAATAATATATTAGAAATAAGCATGTTAGGGATTGCAGGCTTGGCTCAGACAAAAATATGAACAGGTGTTTCGACCTGAATCAACGTGCACACACACACACAAATGTAACTGAAAGTGTGTACACCAGTATTTTGCTAGTGTGTGTGAACGCAGGTCTCTGCAGGCGAGTTTGCCACCCCAAGATGAATAATTGCACAATTACTGTTTTTCCGTAATTATTCATAAACTAGAATTAAGAATTAAAATCCAAACGCACCATAAAATGTAAATAAATTTACTAAATACTGTGTACGAAAACCACGCGAAAGTGACACACCGTACAAGTGTAATAGTGAAATAACTGTGTACAAATCGAAAGGGTTAAGTTGCAATGTCCAAAATTACAGTGAACATGTGTTGTAAAATTAGTTATAAGATAAGTATAAGAATATACCTACAGGACTCTGCAATTCGCAAAAATATAAAAAATAGCGAATTTGACAAAGAGTGGGGGAACTGAAGCCAAAGACAGTTTCTAACATGTCGATTTTGTATCACTGGAGGGTGTCGACCAAGATATGGGTATAAATAGGACACGCAAGCTACAGTGGTCCTCTTTCTTGAATCATCCACGGTGTAGCGGGAGCTTATGCCCGTCAGCACGGCATATTTATTTTTTTTGTAAACAGTTTAAAATTGCCAGTTACGTACAAATACGTAACTAAGCTGTAAAGACAATTATTTTAATTAATAACAGCACTACTTAAGAAGATCCATTAATGATTCGACACTAGACAAGAGGAGAGTTCCAGAGAGCGATACGACGCTGGACAAGAGGAGAGTTCCAGAGAGCGATACGACGCTGGACAAGAGGAGAGTTCCAGAGAGCGATACGACGCTGGACAAGAGGAGAGTTCCAGAGAGAGACAGCCGACGCTGGACAAGAGGAGAAGAGAGACAGCCGACGCTGAAGGCGAGACGAGGACGAACACCGATGGAACAAAAATGATCGAGTATGATTGACGACAATAAGGTGATAGACAACTTATTCATATCTTAATCATACAAAGAATTCAAAGACAGTTAAAGACATTAATATTTTATTTAAAAATAAGAGCTATGTTTCTTGTATAGTAGAGTTAAAATCATAGATGTTTTAGAAATATGATTAACGTAACAAGAGCTCAAATTAATATGATATAAAATGATTACAAAGCATTTAAATAAAAACAATTAGTATTTGAGAAAACAGTACTGAGAAACAATAACTATTAATATTTTAAGTACGTTACAATATAAAAAAAAAAGATTTAAAAAATTGATTTTGAAACATATTAATGGACTGAGTAGTCTGAAGATGAGATTTTTCTTTTATATGATAATTAGTAGCATAGAATATTTAGTCAGTAAGGATGTATATACCTTAAGCCTTACGGCATAATAACAAATAATAACTAATGTTTTAAAATCGAAGTCAGTGCCATGTGCACATATTTTTTTATAGTATCAAATAAATTTTAATTACCATTTCAAGTTACATAGAGTTCTTATTGCAGATACACCTGACACCCAATTTAAATGTTATATTGTTTAAAGAATTTGTCAATCTTGAACGTGAGATCGTTCACGCCTATTTATGTGTATGTAACGTTGCATAAATTTGGTGCTCCAAGATCGTGGGGCTCCACAAATTTAAATTAAATTAAATTTGCAAATTGTTACGTTGCATAATAATGGCTCCCAAAGAGTGTGGGGCTATTCAAACACAAATAGAAGTGTATTTGTATTTGAAATTAAATTTTAACAAAATTTGTTATCGGGATCATAAAAATGTTGCCCTGCACGTGGGGCACGATTTGCCTAAATTTATGTACAAAAAATTTGTGACATAAATTGTAGATCATGAATGTGTCACCCGATCCCCATCATTTAACTATTAAAATTTTTTTTATGTAGCTAAATGGTTGCTCTACAAAAATATAAAGAGTGTGTTAAATGAAAAATGTATAATATGTAATTATTATTTATATTAAACAGTAACTGAATGTAATGTAATTGTTGTGTAATCACACAGCTGGCGCCCACAAATAATATTGTTGTCTATGTAACAGGTGTAACTGTAATGAGTATTAATAATAACTATTAATAAAAATACAGAAATAAATAAATAAGTAGGGAACGGTTATCAATAATAATTGTTAAAGAAATACTACTAAGTAAATATTTTAATAATAATACTTCGACATGGCAATATCAGGAAGTATTAGTATAGAGGCAATCATTAAGGTGATGGGAAACCTTATGGACGAATATGGAATAAGACAAAATGTATGTGCTAGATTAGATAGACAAATAGAAGAATTTAAAACTGATAAGTCACTATTAGGTGAAAAGGTAAAAGAATATAATACAATACTAAGAGAAGTAGCAAAAGAGAAAATTAGCGACACAAATACGCACATAGCGTCAGTAGAAGGTGAACAAACCATAGTAGTTGAAAATACGTTCGTAATTACTAACGATAATTATAAAAAAGTAATTAACATTAAGGAGGAGAAGCAAATAAAGGTTAATAAAACATACCTTATTAATAGCGATATTCCAATTGTGAGTCACACACACACTAGTAAGTCACATTTGAAACACATAAGACACCACACTTACGGAGATAAAGATCACTGTAGGTATAACAAGAAACGTAGTAAGTTATCTAGACGAAACACTACGCAAAATTGTGGTAAATATGATGTTAGATATACGCACGATAATTATAATAATGATAATTATAACTGCAAGTATGAGAATTATGGTGAGTATTATCATAAACGACGAATGAAAAAACCGTCGACAGCTGTTCACGTCGGTTCACTCAACCAAACTAGGGACGAGAGAATTGAGAAAGAGTGAAGCATTTGTAACGAGAAAAAGAGGGTAGATTTTAAGTGGCCGACAGGCAAAATGAAAACATTGCTCAATGAACAGGTGACTTATACGATCAAAATAAACGTTCACAAGGTAAGTACGCACACAAACGTCGCAGCAATGCAACGGAAAGGTAACGAGGGAATACAATGGAACGCGGATGTTGTTTACACGAGGGAGAGAATAATAGTAAACACGGCGACTACGCTACAAAGGAACAATATACGTCCGGTAGACTATGGACAATACACTTGTTATAAAGAGGGGTGTAAGATCGAATGACACACCGAACTCAGAACTCAATACCCTAAAATAAATAATTATTTTTAAATGAGAAAAATAATATTACTATTAATTATTAATAATAATATAAGAGAGTATAATTAAGAAATGTTATAAGGAATATTATTTGAAAGGGTTAATTAAGAAATGTATTAGTGATGGTAAGGAATGCTATTGTAGAGAAATATTTAAGAAAGTAATGGTAAAAGATGTTATTGTTGTTATTAATATGAAGAAATGGTAAGGAATGTTATTATTGATATGTTATAAATATGAAGAAATGATTAAGATGTGCAATAATTGCCATAACTGTTAGAACGACTGATCAAGCGAACACTTATTGAAGATACAAGGACACAGAAGAAAGCGAGAGTGAAAAGTCATAAGGGCAGAGACTACTTAGGATTAAGGACTTCAAGAAAAATATCGTTGTTTTCCAAGACAGTTCCTCTGTAACCGATCATGCGACACACTACAAGCTAAAAGAGTATTCTGTTACGGAAGTGTATTTCAAGAAAGTAGTAGCGATCAGAAAGGTAATGTTAAAGAAATGTAATAAAAGGTAATGAATGTTAATGTATTATATAAGTAATGTATTAGATAAAGTAATGGCATGTTAAGAAAAGAGCTAAGGAAGATTAGAAGCGAAGGTAAGAATGTATGAATAAGATAATGTAAAAATAAGGACCGAATGTACACACATAAGTAGGACAGAACACTTTCATCGTATATGATGAGATACAGAAGAAAGAAATGGGTAAATTCCACGCAACGTCATTTAGGAAGTTCTACACATGAAAACAGAGGTCAATGAAACTAGTTAAATCAGCTGTTTGTAAAGCCACCCTACTACAAGGTCACGAGCAGTGAGCGTACGAAGAGGGGAGGTAAGACATTTGTATACACTCCAATTAAGGGTGAAATGACGAGTATTATTCTTTATTATTTGTTACATTTTTTTTGCAAATAATAATAATAAATAAATAAAAAAAAAATTATAATAAATAAATTTATTAAATTTTTTTTGTTACCAAGCAGAGGAATAATGCGACAGTACAAATAAGTGATGTACTGAGCATGGAATATAAAAATTTAAATTTACTTAATAAACTGTAAATAATTAATAATATATTAGAAATAAGCATGTTAGGGATTGCAGGCTTGGCTCAGACAAAAATATGAACAGGTGTTTCGACCTGAATCAACGTGCACACACACACAAATGTAACTGAAAGTGTGTACACCAGTATTTTGCTAGTGTGTGTGAACGCAGGTCTCTGCAGGCGAGTTTGCCACCCCAAGATGAATAATTGCACAATTACTGTTTTTCCGTAATTATTCATAAACTAGAATTAAGAATTAAAATCCAAAAGCACCATAAAATGTAAATAAATTTACTAAATACTGTGTACGAAAACCACGCGAAAGTGACACACCGTACAAGTGTAATAGTGAAATAACTGTGTACAAATCGAAAGGGTTAAGTTGCAATGTCCAAAATTACAGTGAACATGTGTTGTAAAATTAGTTATAAGATAAGTATAAGAATATACCTACAGGACTCTGCAATTCGCAGAAATATAAAAAATAGCGAATTTGACAAAGAGTGGGGGAACTGAAGCCAAAGACAGTTTCTAACATGTCGATTTTGTATCACTGGAGGGTGTCGACCAAGATATGGGTATAAATAGGACACGCAAGCTACAGTGGTCCTCTTTCTTGAATCATCCACGGTGTAGCGGGAGCTTATGCCCGTCAGCACGGCATATTTATTTTTTTTGTAAACAGTTTAAAATTGCCAGTTACGTACAAATACGTAACTAAGCTGTAAAGACAATTATTTTAATTAATAACAGCACTACTTAAGAAGATCCATTAATGATTCGACACTAGACAAGAGGAGAGTTCCAGAGAGCGATACGACGCTGGACAAGAGGAGAGTTCCAGAGAGCGATACGACGCTGGACAAGAGGAGAGTTCCAGAGAGCGATACGACGCTGGACAAGAGGAGAGTTCCAGAGAGCGATACGACGCTGGACAAGAGGAGAGTTCCAGAGAGCGATACGACGCTGGACAAGAGGAGAGTTCCAGAGAGAGACAGCCGACGCTGGAGGCGAGACGAGGACGAACACCGATGGAACAAAAATGATCGAGTATGATTGACGACAATAAGGTGATAGACAACTTATTCATATCTTAATCATACAAAGAATTCAAAGACAGTTACAGACATTAATATTTTATTTAAAAATAAGAGCTATGTTTCTTGTATAGTAGAGTTAAAATCATAGATGTTTTAGAAATATGATTAACGTAACAAGAGCTCAAATTAATATGATATAAAATGATTACAAAGAATTTAAATAAAAACAATTAGTATTTGAGAAAACAGTACTGAGAAACAATAACTATTAATATTTTAAGTACGTTACAATATAAAAAAAAAAAGATTTAAAAAATTGATTTTGAAACATATTAATGGACTGAGTAGTCTGAAGATGAGATTTTTCTTTTATATGATAATTAGTAGCATAGAATATTTAGTCAGTAAGGATGTATATACCTTAAGCCTTACGGCATAATAACAAATAATAACTAATGTTTTAAAATCGAAGTCAGTGCCATGTGCACATATTTTTTTATAGTATCAAATAAATTTTAATTACCGTTTCAAGTTACATAGAGTTCTTATTGCAGATACACCTGACACCCAATTTAAATGTTATATTGTTTAAAGAATTTGTCAATCTTGAACGTGAGATCGTTCACGCCTATTTATGTGTATGTAACGTTGCATAAATTTGGTGCTCCAAGATCGTGGGGCTCCACAAATTTAAATTAAATTAAATTTGCAATTTGTTACGTTGCATAATAATGGCTCCCAAAGAGCGTGGGGCTATTCAAACACAAATAGAAGTGTATTTGTGTTTGAAATTAAATTTTAACAAATTTGTTACGTTAAAATATATATAGTAATAAACCAGATTTATGATGAATGTTTAAAATAAAGCTCCACGTTGGAAAACCCAATTTGTAATAAAACGTTGTTTATCACAAATAAAATTTATGCTGATAAAAATTTTGAAGTTATTAATTTATAAAAAAAAAGAATTTTTTTAAATGTTTTATTTATTTATTTTATTTTTTAATTAATTAATTATTTTTATTATTTATTATTATTGTTCAATTAATTAAACTATGAATTATTAATTGTGTATGACTTCGTGACGGAATATTTGTGTCACCGTGTTAATCCGATTATGTCAAGCTGGGTCGAATTGTATTCTCTTCTAGCTCAGCTCCTTTCTTCTTCTTCTTCTTCTTGATTTCTTTCATTTAATACTTCTAAATTAAATTAGGAATGAAATAAACTAATTTTAATAACTCAAATATTCATGAAAACGAGTATTTAGAAACAATTCTGATGTTTATTTTAAAAGCGGTGCGACAATCTTACGCACGACTATGGCTGCGGCTAAAACTCAACTCACAGGTCGATTGTGTCAACTAGACAAATACATGAAATTACAAGATTAATTTATAGAGTTCTTTTAACTGTCGAAATGGTCAGGGAAGGGCAAGTCACAAGATACAATACTTACAATTAATTAAAACTAAATACTAATACTTAAAAGTAACATATCTCTGAAAATAATGTCATTTAATAAAGAAATTTTCGAACCATTCAGCAGTGTATGACGTCACGTCGTTGTTGATTCAAAGTGGCTGTGTACGGCTCGCTATGCAAACTGGAAACATGGCGGCCATCGACTTCGGACTTTCGCTAACCACGCCGACTCCTAAGTTTTCCTTCTCCCTCAAATATAATTGTGGATATCTTCTTCTGCGATGATGTAGTCCCTCTGGATACTTGGTTGTAGTGTTCTCTTCTACTCGGCTAGGTAGTTTGGTGCAAGATTATTGGTGTCGTATTCAGTGTTCAAATCTGGTTGAGTTCGTTGTTCCATGAAATTGGTGTTAATTTAATAATTTCAATATGGCAGATGATTCTTAGTGCATTGGTGTTGGATCGTATTATAACTGAAATATGTTCTTCACTTCGTTATTGTTTAAGTTATTTTTTATTAATTTTCGGTTTATAACCTCTGTATTAATTTTTTATGTGGCACCTTCACTTTTTTCAAATAATTTATATTTTTTGGATCTTCCTTCTGTACGTTCTCATCCGTTCAGGTTCACGTTTAACAATCAACTGCCAACTCAAATCGTCGTTTAATATAGTAATTTTTGAAATATCTTGGCATCTTGCCCCATTGTCTGAAATCAGCTGTTCGTCTTGGTTTAGATCTGATCTCATAGAAATATATGACATTGTTTCCTATTTTATGGCTATAATTTAATTATTTGTTAATTTTATGAAAATTTAAGTACCTAGCAATATTCCTGTTCTAATTTTACATAAATTAATACTCAACATGACCTAATTTGGTTTCAAACAAGCTTAAAATTGACATTTTTTGACATTTCTTATAGGCCTTATTATTTTTCAAATAATTAGAAATTAAATGGTTTACAAGTCGTTTTATGTTAACATTGTCCTTAAATAATTTTACTTATTTCCTCATTATTCTTTGTCTTTAAGAATTTGTTGTTATAACACTCTAATACTGATTAATTTACATTTTATTTGTACTGTGTCCACTGTTAGGCATTATATTACACATTTCCAATAAAGTTAATTTTATCTTCTGATCATTACATTTACTATTATATATTTCTGTGATGATTATACTTAAGTATTTTTTTTTTTAACTGACTAATCTCTGCTAATTTTATACAGTTTTATTTAATTTATCCTTTTGGACTTGATTATATGGTAAAAGTTGAATTTGGCCTAAAATACGGTTTTGCTTTGCTATATGGGTTTTTTAACTATTTTGCTTCCTTATTATTTCTATGGTTTACAATTCAAAAAGATATCAATATTACTTCCTTGCCTTCCCTACCTTAACAAAATTTTAACATTAATTAACATCATTTAATTATAACATAACATCTTATCCTCTATCATAAAACATCTTATGTCTAACATTTTCGATTACCTTATTTAATCTTAACAAAACATTCTATATCTAACATTTACCATTACATCTATTGAAAGTTCATGTTTTCATATCTATATTAATATTCAACAACCCTCATATATTATATTTAAATACTCTTATAACTAATATATTTGCAGTCATTTCCTGTCTTTCACTCTTATGGTTCATTATTATATGACACCTTTTATTATCTACATTAATGGTAGTCTTTAATTCTTATTATGGTTTCTTATAGTATATCACTTTTTATTATCTACACTAATGGTAGTCTTTAACTCCTTCTATCTAACATTCTATTCTTTATTCTGAAGTTATATCTATATCTACTTTACAATCTTTACTTCATTTGTAATGTATCCTGTAACTTGGGTTACGGGGGTTTAGGTTTTGTCATTGTTTTAAATTTACTTAATTTGTACATGTTTGTCATGATATTTTGGAAATAACCCTTCCTAATTCTGCTTGAAATAGTCTGTTCCTTATTTCTCCTTCTATGAGTATGTTATTATTTTGGTATTTAGGTCCTCTGATGTCATTAATTTAATAAGTTGCCCATGATTATTTTTTCATTACTGCTCCATACTACTGGGTATTTTTCATTGATACATATCCTACTGGGTATACTGATGATGTGCTGGGGTTTTATATAGATGGTTTCTTTTATTTGGACCAAGAGTTTTTTTTTGTTATTGAGTCTATTTTTAACATTTGATTGACTATAATGATCAGTTTATTTAATTCATTTTTAACCATTTAGTTATCACTCACTACTGACTGTTTCTAGATTTAAGGTGAAAATTCTGTTATGCTACAATATAAAGTACACATGTACTTAATTCAACTTACTGGTAAATAGGTTAATTGGTATTCATACTTCCTATAGCAGTCAACCAACAACTTATAGCAGAGACGAAACACTGGTCCTTGAGGGTGTAGAAATTTGAATAGCATGTCATATTCAGTGGGATGTGTATTATACTGTATCGAGCGTAAACCCCATCCAGTCTGATTTCCAATGCCAAATATGTCTTGCACTAAAGTTGTAAAGATTGTATCCAATTCTTTGTTTGTACATTCCTCAACTAACTGGCAAATTGCATCACACCGCACTGGCAGAGGCTGTGCAAGTATTGAATGAATCCTGAAAAATTATAAGAATACAAAATCTGGTCAGTGTGGATCACAATTCATTACTACAAATGTACAAAAATAAAATAATCTGGTCAATCTGTAGCTTGATTACTTTACCACTCAATGAGTTCTGAATTAAACATGAGACCTATTATAACTCTGGGCAAGAACACTGATATGAGTATGTACTCATACTCTAAGAATATTGAGAATTTTTATATTTTAGTATATGTCATTACAAATAAGTACTCTTAATAAGATACATCATAGCTTAATTGCTCAGAAGGATGACAGTCAGCACCAAAGCAACTGTTATCAGTAGTGTATTGTTCATGTTATCCGGGCTGTTTGGCCATGGTCCATGGTTTATTACAAAACCAAACGTTTCAGCAGCTCCAATGGCTGCCATCATCAGTGGTATAAAAATCCTGAACGTCGGGTGTTCATGTACAGGCCCACAGTACTGTGGTATAGGCTGAAGCTGTCCTGCCATACCACCTGTACTTATAAATTCAGCAAAGTCCCACGTACAGGTAAAAATGACACCATCAGCCAATCACAATAAAGATGGTGTATGATTGGCTCGCACCACGCTATGCCATTAGGTACTTAATTGTTTTCCGCGAAGTACTGTGGGGAAGGCTAATGATTTCCCGCGATGCCACCTGTGCTAATTGTTTGCTAATTTCAACCCCCCTGGTAAGAACTGCATCATCGGCCAATCAGAAACAAGAAGGTGTGTGAGAGGCTCGCATCGCGCCATGCCATAAAGTACTTAATGCGATGCTTTCGCCCCGCCGATTCATAGCGATCGCAGCATGCTTATGAATCAAGACGGACTCCATATGAAGACGAGGGAAGTAATCACTCACCGCTGACAAGAGTTTCGTTTCATCGAAGCGGATCCGATGGTCGGTATTGGCGAGCGCGTGCTCAGCTACGGCAGACTTCTCTGGCTGTCCCAATGTACAGTAACGGTTATGTTCACCCACGTGTGTGCGGACGCTGCGCTTCGTGGTACCAATGTACACCTGGCCGCATGAGCAGGGAACTCCGTACATACCGCACGATGACAGCGGGTCTCGGACGTCCTTCGTCGGCCTCAAGAACTGGTGGATCTTCCTTGTCGGCTTGAATATTGGCCTCACACCGTGCTGACTGAGCAGCCTACCAATGCGGTCCATCACCCCATGGATGTAGGGCAACGCCGCGATTCCAACGGTCTCCTGTGACTCCACTTCCAGCCTGGCTGTTCTTCTCGGCCGGACCACTCGTCTCACCTCCCTGACGGAATATCCATTGGCCTGCAGTGCTAGTTCGAGGTGGCGCAGCTCCTCATCGAGGTACCGGGGCTCGCATATCCTCCTAGCCCGGTCCACCAAGGTCTTCAACACCACCCTCTTCTGGCTGGGATGGTGGTTCGACTGTTTATGGAGATAGCGGTTAGTGTGCGTCGGTTTTCTATAAACTTTATGTCCAAGGCTGCCATCGGTCCTTCTAAGGACCAACACGTCCAGAAAAGCCAGCTGATTGTCAGTCTCCCTCTCAACGGTAAACTGTATCCGTGGGTGAACCTGATTGAGGTGTGCCAGGAACCTGGCGAGTTCTTCCTCTCCATGGCTCCAGATAACAAAGGTGCCATCTTACTAACACTACAATCTGAGTGGAGTACAGAGACAGCATTGGTATGTGCTGTGTAATTAATAACACTTCCAAATGCTATCCTTCTGGCCAAGTGAGCTATATCACACATGGATCTATAGGACACGGGATGCCAAGATCCCCAAAAAGTTTTAAAGTATTCATTTAAATGAAACAATTAAGTTGTTAACCTGGAACTGCCATTGCCTTGTGGAGCTTGAACAGTTTTTCTAGGCCTTACTTTAACCTACACCTCCTTTATACCTTCAAACCCTCTCAAATAAGAGCATCATCTTCTCACACCCCTACCAAACTTGGACCCTAAAACCACCCATTGATAAAATTCTTCTAACATAAACATTCTTATTTCAGAAGAGTCTGCCATATTCCATGAACATTTTAGAAAAGTAAACAAAAGTTGGGCATTGAAAGTTCATGAAAGTATCTTTTCTTGCTGCATACGAAAATGTGATAAATCTGGGGAGTAAGAATATGCGGCCCGGAATATTGTTTATAATAATTCACAAGAAGTAAATCTCAAATACATTTCCATTAATGTTGTAAGAGGACAGTTTGCCTAGACTAAGTTGTCTTCACTGTGTAGATATAATTAGGAGTGGGATTTCGGTCACTTATGATGTGGGCTACACTTAAGCCTTTTATGCTTCAGTAAATACTGCACATTTTCTTCCTATTTACAAAATTTTTTGCATGATACATTCTTGAAAACAAACTTAGAAAAGATACAACCTTTCAGAACTCAGAAGAATAATGAGGCATAGTTCAAAAGGTCAGAAGCATAGTTCCTTGGTATATAAGGAACGACAACCTACATAGAGACCTCAATGTAGAATATGTCAGCAAAATAATAACAAAATATGCAGACAAAGATGATCATAGGATTCAGATCCACACTAACCCAATAATGCGACACGAGGTGGAAGAAGCTCCACAACATCCTGAGGCGACTAAAAAGACAGAAGCCACATGATCTCGTATCGCAATAGAAAGTAATTAATATGTATAGATAAAACTCTACGTGAGAGAAAGACAGAATAATCTTGGGATTGGCCACTGAGCTTCACCCCACCACCCGTGAAGAAACATGAAGGCAAAGCTGTTGGATGAGCTTGCTCAGTTGTAGCATTAAGGGAAGTGTTTTTAGCGGGTTAGAGTCCCACACTACTAGGAACTACAGGATTCCTAGTGTCTATAGAGATTTTCACCTACCCTAAAAAAAAAGATATTCTCCTTCTTATTTTCTATGTTCATAAATGACAGAACTCTGTGGCTTTGTGACTTTACTCGATCATTTTTATGATTTGTTAATATATTACACGTTTCGATACTTATGTTTCCAAACATAGAAAACAAATTATGTATATGCAAATAGATCCCATAACAAAATTTCAAAATAAAATCAAACACACGAGTAATAAATACTAAGTATTTATATTAGTATAAATATATGGGGGTCACAATCCACTCTTTGAGAACCCTGGTATAGACCACCAAAAAGAAGAAGGAAAAGAGGTCAAAAAGACCTTGGAACATTGACATCTGAGAAGCAATGGCATACAGAAATTACCAGTGGGGATTACAAGAAAATTAATTTTTAAACAATTTGGTAAGAAGATGGTAGAGGCAAGAAGCTGCTAGGGGAATTTTGTATGGTTTAGGAACATTGCATGCAAGTTGTTGTAGGCATTAATAAAACTGAAAACAGCTGCATGTCAAATTCGCTTGACTGCATTGCATTTTGTAACACAATTAGAAACAACCTATGGAGACTTTTCAAAATGTACTTGGGCAGTGTACCTATTCCATTTTATTTTAACATGAAAATATGTATATAGAGTTCTCAGCTATTTTTGGATATTTGATATTTCAGTTTTTAAACAGTACAGAAAAACATTTTTTATAATGTCACGTCTAGCAATCATCTATGCTGTATATAGGTTGCTGAAAACAGTAACCTTTAAACATTACATTAATTATGTAATGAATTTTATTGAACAATAAGTCTTATCCATAATCTGCCTTGAGTTTTTTTGGAAATGACTAATTACAAAATCTGTTGTACAAATTTCGGGCAATTTGATTTCTCATGATAATTATCTGAAGTGGGGACGGGGGTTAAAAACAAGGAAAATCTATACATGCGTGTAAATTATTCTTCCCTGTGACTGTCCTGAAATAGAGTATAATAAATTAATAATGTATTAGTATTTCCTTTTTAGGACTTGGACTATATATACTCCCACTATCTACACTCTCAATCTTAATGTAGTTTTTATTATTTAAAAAGTAGTTAGAAGTGCACTGTGGCCAAGTTTTCACTTTAAATTACAATAAGACCACATACCTATTTACTCTGTACAATGATTCCAAGTACTGAAGACACAAAGAGGTCAATATGAGACAAGGCATTCTGTATAAAAACCTTGGTTCGTGATCTTTGAAAATTGTTTAATTTGATAAACTGAACATACTGGTAATATGGGACATTGTGCAACATTTGAGCAATATGAGTTAGTAACAGTACAATAGAGTTCCTAAGTTATAATATTTGGTTATTTCTTTAATATAAGTTACAAATAAATACATTATGTTTTCAAACTTCTGTGATAATTCCTAGCTTTACTGCCCACTGTAAATGTTATGTTCTACCAACGTAAATTTGTAAGACTGAAGCCTCTGAAGCACACGAAATTTATTACTAACAATACACTAAATTCTCAAAATGTTTTGAAATAATACATCAAAAAGTTACTTGTTCCAGTCTAAATTGCAGCATGTTGAAGAAAATAAGAAAACAAAAAACTAGAAAAAATATGTATCACACATTTGTTTATCATAAATAATATAAAGAATGTCTGTAAACAGTCTATTAGAAAAATTGGTATATATTCATTTTATAAAAATACGTTTCTTCGTAAACCCGGTATATAACCATGTGTCAAATAGAGCACTTGCAGTTAACACTACTTCACAATGAAAGTTACATGGGTCTCATCTATAATCAGTACCCACTGATTATTTTATTACAACAAAACAAATATAGTTAGTTAAAAGTAGGTATTTGTCGTAAACTAGATTACCGCAGCAGTCTATTAATGCTTGTCAACATAACCAATTTATAGGTTAGAATAGTTGAAATTGGATTTTCGTTATTGAACAACTAATTTTTCATATTCATTTAAAACGACATATATCAGTCTGTTAGACAAATAGACGATAAACTCATTATATGATTGAAATGTTATGAGTTTTAAAATTTATATACTCACATTTTGAAATTTAAACTTAAACCATAACCGCTACATCAATCGTCAGCAAAGAGTGCGGAATCAAACATGAATGATTCGTACTCTTTGGTCACTGTTTATCATAAAACTGAACGAACGATCAGTATTCACAGCGAACTATATTCACTTAATACTGTAAGTCAAATTATTTAAACCTCCTTCGTATTTTAAAAGACTTACTCAAAGGATTTAACCTAAAAAGGTTCAGCGTAGGTTTTAATTCAGCGTCAATAGACCAAAAACAGAAGCAGTATCGGGGTTGCCATGGAAGAAGATAAGGTAGATAATATATTGATACTGAGTATAGTATAACCGAGTATTATAGCAAGTAGACGATTGATGTTGATCATTCCCAGTGCCGACGATTAGGGATTAGAGGGTACAGTTTCCCCCATTTTTTTAGAATTTGAACAAATTTTAAAACAAGTTAAATACCAAACATGAATGTAGTTCTCTTGTGGCAGCATTGCTATAAAGATGTAGCCACTATTTTCAGCCGGTAATTTTTAAAAGCCAGTCTTGTACTTTTCTACCTGAAAATAAATGGTACCATTTGAGGCCAAAATTTATCACTGTTCACAATATGTTTCTGAAATAAAAACATACTAATTAAAACATGCATTGAGATGAAAGAAACCAAACTAGATTAAATGATGTCTTTGTTAAATACACAAAATATTTTGGAAGAAAGAACCAACAAGCCTTATGGGACATAAATCATAAACAAACTACCTTTTTCACAAATGCAAGCTATATTAGAATGAAAACAAATGTTATCAAACTTTCCAAACCTGAAATTTTTCTTATTGTAAACTGATTTAATAACAATACACACACACACACACACACACACACACACACTTTTTGACGCAAAACTAATATTTTTGACAAGAATAAAAAATATTAATTTAATTTAAGAAGCCTTTAGCTACCTTTCTGGTGGTTGTGAGTTTCATCAGAGTACACTAAAGAAGTACTCAACAAGTGAAAGCTGCATAAGGTAAAGGTAAACATTTTTTATTTTTATCAGAAGTATTAGTGTTCTGTGATGGAAAAGTGTATACTTAATAATATCGATCATAACAACCATTATATTATCTCAGAATTAATTTTAGTGTTGTAGTGAAACAAAAATAAATGAACTGAACCAGCTGAACAAAAATAAATATCAGCTGGTTCCAGTGTTGCCATGTTTAATATTCTGGCCTTCTACTAGAGCCAGCCATGACTGAACAGATGATTATATTAATTTCTAATAGAAATTCTATTTCAAGAATTTCTGTTATAACAAGTTAGATTAAACCAACACTTTCCTAAACTAAAATATATTATGCCAAAAATAATTAATGGATCTGAAGGGCTTAAGAGACCAGTGGGTATGGCACTTCACCTTACTACTATTCTAAAGGTCCCAGGTTCAAATTCATAGGTGCATCAAAAAGTCAATGTGTCTTTTTCAGCCACCAGGTGAATTCAGGTTGTGAAAATGAGGACCTGGGATAATATCCTGGGGTAATATAATATTTATTTATTATAATATTTTTAACAAGTTGTAGTAAGAACTTGATAATGGTTGCGAAACCGAATGGCCTCGTTCGAGGGAAAATTGTACATAGCAGAGAAGCAACAAAATACGACAAAGTTGTTATGAAGACTGCTAACACAGATAAAATAGCTGATATAATATTTTTGTATAAACACTGTTGTTACTAGTATCAAATTGTACTAGTAGTAATAAAAACTATAAACTTATATAGCCATGAAGTATGCAATTTCATAATTACAAAAATTAATTCTATGGTCAAGAAACATTCTTTAAAACAAAAAAGAAATGCACATTTGAATTAAGACTATTTCTAGTTTAGTAATCCCTTTTACAGAATTTATATATTTTTAGTTTTATGACCTTTGTTACTTCTTGGATTAGGCTGCTTAACTTGTTACTAATCAATATACTACTAGCCTCATATTTTTATGTATGTGCTTACAGACTGTACTGTGTTCTTATTTAGAACTTATTGTATCATTAAATTTGACAAATAATTAATCATTATGCATTGTTGGTATAATTTAGTGGAGTTATGGAATAATCTTTAATTTTTTTATGGGATGGGTTTATTTTAAGTTCTGCATTTTTTATTTAACTTATTTCATCCAGTATCGTATGTAGATTGCAATAGGTAGAATTTGCATATGAATTAATAATTTAACTCTCAGTGTATGATAGCATGTTGCAATGAAAATTTGTCTAAGTAAAGACTGCATGTTCAGACACTGTATAATAGACAGTAAGATTCATGTTAAATTTGTTAGTTTAAATTAATTTTTGACAGTAAAAAAAAATTAGTGTTGTGAAGTAGTGCGAAAATATGCGTGGGCATATGGTGAGTGTGTATGGGTATCTATAACTATGTTATGGGATAATGATAAAAATCAGATTAAATTAAATAACTTTTGTGAAAATAACAGTTCCAACATGAGACTTACACCAGAATAGGCATAAATAAAAGACCTATCAAGTGGTAATATTTGTTCTTAAATTAAAGAACTAAATATATGGGTCTTTTTATAAAGAAAGTTTTGACCCTAAAAAAGTAATAAAATTAGACTGGTTTTATTTGCAAGCTTAACTTTGTTTGTAGAAAATGTTTTGCAGAAAGAACGTTATCTTTACTGAAGATGCAGAGAAAGGGAATTTTTTGGCCAATGAACGGTTGAGATTTGGCTAAAATCTCACTGTGAATTTGTTCTTCATAGCATATAATTTAGTCTCACTCTGAACTCAGTAACACATAGTCATAGCTGCCTGTTTAGACAATTGGTCTACAAAACTACATGAGCACAAGCCAGAAAGTTCATAAGTAGATTAAATATTGAGTGCTAATACGGTATAGTACAAGATTGTCTGCATAGGCATTTAAAAGAACACTTCAAGTTTACTGGAGTATTGTGTAATTTTAATACACAGAATAAGTTACAATTAAAATTAATTCACTACAAATTTTAGAAGTACCCAACCCGAGAATGACCCTGAACAACGGATGACAGGAGGAGATCTCTGCATATCCAGAACGCACAACGGTAGCCGCTTACAAGGACTGGATCATCGACTCTCATCATCCATCATAAAGGGAAGTGAAATTATTGGTTATAAACGTTATTAAAAACACTCATAAACTTAAAGACAAAAGAACTCATATAAATAAAATATTTATGTAGTAGAGTATAAGAGAAAATTATTTTAAAATTGTAAAAGAAAAGGTCAACAGAGACAGTTTAATTAGTTTTATTTTGTTATTAGGAACAATATTAAATTATTAGTGCAATTAAAAAAAAATCATTAATAAATCTGAAGCATTCCAATATATGATATAACCGACTACTAATTTTATGCGACCCCTATACATCGCAATATGTATATTAGTCGCATAGAATAATTAGTAGATAATATGATAATGGAATGTTATGGTTTATTAAAGATTTTCCTTAATTTTTAAATTGCACAAATGTTTGACTATAGTTTTTGATAACATGAAAAAATTAATTGACAATTTCTGATACAAATAAAATAAATTAATTGTTCTGTTAAAATAAAATTAATTACTACTTCTGTTGCAAAATAAATTAACTAACAGTTTCTTCTGAAAAATAAAATTCAGTAACAGTTTCTGTTGACCTGTTCTTTATATTTAAAATAATTCTTTCCTACACACTAATTACATAAATCTTAATTTCTACAAGTTTTTCTGTGTCTTTTAGTTTATAATTGTTAACATGATAATGTTTTTAGGCTGGGCGTCATTCCACAAAATCGTCATCGAAAAATGTAACGCTTCCACACTTTTGATTCCCCACAGTCTAGAAATCTTTTGTTTACAAAACATTATCATGCTTTGATGTTTGGTTTCGTCGAAATTCTTTATGCACACATGCGCGCACGTGCGTGTGCGTGTGTGTGTAGGGAGAGAGAGAGAGAAAGAGAGAGTTTTTTTAAATGAGTTTATATAAATGGTTTCACTTCCCTTGTTTGATGATCGATGCGGTGTTACTCCTCTTGTGCCTGATAATCGTTGATAGATGTTTCTTTCAGGTAGATGTCAGGATACTGCTGTTCCTCCTGTGGTCCTTCAGAATCTCCTCCTGCTTTCCAGCTCTCAGGGTCGTTTCTGGGTTGGGTACTTCTATGAACAGTGTTGAATTACTAATTATTAACGATTTATATGGTGAACTTTACAATACATTATCCGACTAACTTGACATGTTCATAAATCCTAAACGGACAATCTTGAATTGTACCATACTAGCACTCGAGATTAATTCAGCCGTGAACTTTACTATATGTGTTCGTCACTCTTGATAGACCTATCGCCTAAACCAGAGGTAACGATTACACGTTATTAAGTTCAATGAGACTGCTTCTTCTGAGTTCTAACCTAGACTGGTTTACATCCCATCACGGATCAAATCAACCAATCTATTAGCCAATTTCATTGGTCAAAATGTTCCCTCACCCTTATGGCTACAGTTTAGATAACACTCTTCAAGTAACATATTGTCTATTAACAATGTAAAATGTGCAAATAAAACTGGTATAATTTTATTGCTTATCTTTTGGGATGTAAAACCTTTTTTATGAAAAAACTCATATATTTCGATCTTTATATTATTATCAAATTTTACTACCAGATAGGTCTTTATTTTATGCACATTCTGGTGTAAGTCTTATGCTAGACATTTGATTTACATAAAAGTTATTTAATTTAATCTGTTTTTTATTGGTATTTTGTAACACAGTTATTCACACACGCACTCGCCATATGCCTATGCATATGTTTGCACTACTTCACAACACTCATTATTTTTTATACAGTCAAAAATCAACTTAATCTAACAATTTTGATGTGACTATTATTGTCTATTTGACAATGTTTCAACATGCAACCTTTACTTCAACCAATTGTAAAATGCTATCATATGTCAAGAGTGAAATTATTATTTTATATGCAAATCTCACCTATTGCAATATATATATATATATTCATACCAGTTGCTATCTGTGAATATGTTTGATGCCATAAAAGTTTGGAAGTTCTAAGTGGGTATTAGTATCTGTTGTGTTATAACATTAAGCAGTGCTGTGATTTCTGAAAATATACATTTTCTGATTGTTCTGTAAAATTTAGGGATCATAGGCAATGTTTTAGGCATCGTCATCAGTCATGATTCAGGCCATACACTCATGTTAAGTTACAACACGAGTATTTAGAAAGATTTGTGTTTCAAATAGTAGTCTATCTAGACTTTTTACTTTTCTTTAGTGTGTTCTTTTCTTCGAAGGCAATTACTTTAATTTTAATTTTGGAAGTTTCAGTACTTATTCTTTTGTTATATTTACATTTATAATCTGATCTCTGAAGACACTTTTTGAAGTACAAGTTCTAATATTGTGTTTATAACCACAGACACCCATCATTACAGAGTCATCTGGTCATCTGTCACATCATCGTATTCCTTTAGACCTTTCTTGCCACAAGCGATCAACTTTATATAAAACTTTATAGTAATACGTTTTATGTATTGCCACTGGTAACAGTTAATGTTGCCTGGTAACTTGCCACATTACACTGTAAATGGCAATTTCAGAAATATTTCCTTGGTAGTAATTTCAACAGTATTTCTTTTAGTGAGAATCTTGTGTATGAGGGACTGTGAATAAGTTCACAGTTACTATAGGCATAACTTGGGGCCTAACTTTGGTGGGGCAGTGTCAAACTTTAAAAACATAGGGTGTGTAGTGAGGCCACCAATGTAATGTACAGTAATAATATTGTCAGTCAGAATAAGATTGGAATTTCATTTTTAATGATAAAAAAAAACCTAGTGTTCCGAGTCGTTAAAGTAATAGTGATATTTAGTTAAGTAACGGACACGTCATGGACAACGAAATCCAAGAAAAAAAACCCTTTTTTTCTTAGTTACAGTTGGAGTTATGTTTACATAGAACAAATATATTTTAAAAATAATTAACCTCAGTTTTTCATTTAATTTTGCTACATAGCATATTGTGAAGTATGATGATAGAGTGGTAGCATTTGTTGCTAATGAAGTAGGAGTTCTCATCTTTTAAGATTTTCTTTGTAATCAATTCATATGTACATATATATTTTTTAATGTCAATATTACATGTTCATTCAATGCACAGAACAGAAATACCTTTCTTGTCTAGTAGTGTTGTTTATGTAAGGTTTATGTAATGGTTTAGTCTTAAAAGATACAAAATAGATTGTTTAGTGCCTTCTGAACTTACAGGTGCTTTCAAAAATCTCTTAAACATGTTGTTCAAGTTGAAAGAGCGTTCACTCAAATTTTGTTCAACAAAAGCCTTTAGTCTTTGAGGAGTCTCCTCAACCTCATTTTTACTCATAACTGAGTGAAATATTTCTAAGTCAATTTCTTAGAGTCTAAATATAGTTTTATTCATAAATGTATCTGCTTACAGAAGTTTGAGGTTGTCTGATAATCTTTAGTATTGTCATCACCACCAACACCATGCTTTCCAGACACTTCCTTTTTGAAGTGAGAACTTCATATACGCCACTATGGTGCCCGGCTCGCTCCTGTTCACTTTGGATTCCTATGGCAGTAAACTGATTCAATCAGTGGTGGCTCATCAGGGGAGGGAAGGGAGGCTAAGCCTCCTCAATAAAATTTAGAAAAATATTAAAATTTAAACAACTATTAATAGGATCTATTTTTTATTATAACTGAACCTGTAGTCACACTTTAGCATTTTAAATTATCTGATTACTTACAAAAAAAATGTTATCACGCATTGTGAATAATAGCGCGGAATGGCAGAAGACTGAGGCTGGGATCTGAGTAGCCTCTGTAGTTCTCCAACAACTACATCAGAACTATACCTGGTTGGTGGTGGGGGCATGCTAATGCATCTGTAACCATGCCAGGGAGGGAACGAGTGATTTAGCCTCTTGGCACCATTTAATGTGGTTTTTGTTACTTTTACGCAGTCTTTACATTCTTGTGCTCCTTGTATTTGTGTACTATTATCATTTATCTCTTCTTTGCCATTATCAAGATCGTGTTAGCGTCATTGCTTTAGTTTCAATTGAAAAGAGAATCCTCTGCAAATTGAAAAGTTGACCGACATGGCATGATGATGTTATTGACAATTTTGCAAATAAGAAGGGTCGCTGACTGAATTTGCTGTAGGCCTACAAGTAAATTCATTGTAGCTTACAAAATAAATTTCTGCTCAGCAGTTTACTTCTTTGTTAGAACAAAAGTAAGTTAATCTTCAGTTTATCTTGTTAAACATACGTATATATTTTTAATAAGACGTGTATGCTGTAAAGATTGACATCACTACCGTATTTAAAAGTGAAATAACAAGTGCCGTGGATGGGGGGGGGGGCTGCTATGATTGAGCGCGGCTCAGGTGACTGTCTCGTAGCATATCTTTCCTCAGAACTCACTTGCCGCCACTGGATTCAATGTGTAACAAAAATGTAATGAAATGTGTAATGAAAGAGATGTAATGAAAACGCAGTGTTACCAGGTCAATGAAACCTCTTTTCCCCACACAGCTACCCAAAATTTGCCCACTGTCACAAATATGTGTCCTTCAAGCAGACGATGTGAGCATATTCTAAATGTTTAAATACTATTACAAGGTTAATGTAAATCTAAAAAATAATTTTATTTATGATGAAAGAAAATGTACTCACATGCTGAGAGATAAAGTTGAATAGTTTGGAAATCCCTTTCTTGTACTTAGTTATTATTAGCATAATGTATTTACACAACTTTCCACTTGTTTAATTCATAAAAACAATTTAACATCAGTGAGATCTATTTTTTATTATAGTATTTATAGTATCATTAATGAGAATGTTTGAAATGTTGAAACAGTATAATTTTGTATGTCTGTTTACATTGTACATTTTTTAGTTAATCCAGGGGTATGTTTCTGATTTTTATATTGTATTTGGATGGAAGTTTTTATGTTTCAACATTCGATTTAGTTACTTACTATTTTATAATTTGTAAAAAATTGAACTATTATACTGCATATATTAATTATAATATAATATATAATTATAATATAAATTATAATATAAATTATAATAATTATCGTATTGTGACGATTTAAATTGTAACCATTATTAAAAAAGAAAGAAAAAAAAAATTAAGGTTGCGAGCCATTAACCATTTAAATCTCACAATAATAATAAAAACATGTAGGTACTAAGTGTGAAAGGAAGAAGTAATTAATAAGGGCAAAGAAACTGTAATAAAGAGGCATATTGTAAATAATTATTATTGTCGTATTTAACCCTTGCTTGCTATCAGGCGCCTACCTGTTGATTCCGGACTCGACATGTTTTCCGAGTCTTCTGTAATTATGAATAAAATAAAAAACTAATGTTAATAATTAAAGAATCTGAAGACACAGATAGTCACTAAAATAACTCATTTAAATTATGTATTTTTATCTAGGGATAGTTTGTATAAATAAAAAAGTTTATTTAGAGAGAGAAAGGGACTATATTCTCGCGGAATAAACACCCCACTACCTCTTGTGCAGTACCAGTGGAAGCGGGCGAAAAATCTCTCTCTCGCTATGAAGACTCCAAGCAGTGCACACGCACGAGCAAAAGCTCTGTTGGAATGTTGTGTGATTTGTTGTTAGTTTGGCTTATTTCAAATGTAGTTTATTAACTGCTACACAAAAGAGTGTAACATGTAACATTAATTAAAAATCAGAAACGTGGTAACAAGAAGAAATATGTGACAACAAAAGTACGAGTATTAATAACGATGACTGCTAACTTCACCAACTGACGACACTTTTCAACATCCTACCCGGAGAGGTGAACTACCAGAATTTGCAACTCTAGTAGACCCGACAGAAGATGCAGTTCGAGACATCAAAGAATCTACGCCTACCATCGTAGAAGGTTCAACCTAGATTGCAGACGTTTAAGCCTTTAATGACTAAGACCAGACCTAGATGAGGACGACGCTTTTAAGGATTCCCAAGACGGACACTCCCGGAGGAAATTTCTACATACCAAATTAAAGGTGACTCGATAGCACGGCTATCGAGGAATAAATAATAATTATAATTGTAACACAATACATTTTAAAAGAGAGACTTTTCAGAGACGATTAAACTTGTAAAGATTAAAAAAGAATTAACTCTAAGAATTTAATGTAACTATTCAGACATCATACATTGTAACAGTTTAAATCTTAATGTATCGTAGTATAATTAATACCATTCTTCAAATGGAATAATAATGAAGCATAAAACTAAAGGTCTTGCAAGCTAATATCATGAATTGAATATAATTAAAAGTTTGATGACTAATTACCTAAGGTTACCCGGATCCGTGGTATAGCTAAATAAAATCTGTTGTGATCCCAAAGTTTAAATAAAGAATTCAAATAACTTTAATAATTCAATTAGTAATGTCATGGGATCTACCTTTTGAGTAAATGTTATTTTTTCAAATGTTTAATAAAGAGAAGTGTTCTTGTTACACACATATACTGAGTACATAAATCAACAGTTTTCCCATTCCCTGATTCCTTTTAGATTTACTCTGTGTTGTTCTGATTAAATTTCAGCTCATCGAATAAGGCAGCCTGAATAATTGGCAGAACCAATTACTTCGGGTTCCCCAAGTTATAACACTAGAGAAGATGTTATAGTATTCTGCTTTTCAAGTAAATATTGCATAAATCATGTTGTTACATCGGGAAAAAGTATTTGTTACATATTGTTTGTATATGTTTATATACTGAAAATAAAATGACATGCGATGATTCTATTTATGTTCTTTGTAAATATCGATTTATTATGATAAAATATATGTAAACACTACTATGGCTTCATCTCATTTAATTATCCATTCAATCTTCTTTGAATCTTAATGCTCTGTACCAAAATCTCTCTTACTTAAAATATATAATATGAGCAACCTTTTACATGTTGAATTAGTTCACTAACCACTGAAGTTATCACTTCTGGTACCGTATGTGTTCCACGACACACCTCATTTTTTTCTTGCAATTGTTTTGACATCTTTTCAGTCATCTTATATTTACTTCCACAGCTTACTAAAGCTGTTAATAATTTTTGAAGTCTTGAAATGTAGCTACTGCTCTAAAAAAAAAACATGGAAGTAACAACTTTTAATTAAGAAGCTAAATGTGGAATAATTGGCACATTTCTTTTGAAAATGTTTTTAAGCATGTTGATGTACTCCAAGACAACTCTCATAGATCCAAAACAAAATAAAAATGGAAATTCAGTCATTTCAAAATGGAGGAAGCATCATTTCCTCTAACTTTGTCTTTGCCCAATATTACTTTAAAGTTTTAATTATGGTTATAGAATTAATGGCTTTAGAGTTTCACAGGACTGAACTAATAGCTTCCAAACAGCAGTTTCATCTTGTACCAAACAGTTTTGATCTGGCTGTGATGTTTGTACAAAAATATTTATTTGGGCAAGGGATTTGTCAGGACATAAATTAATACATTCTGGCCAGTGGCGGCTCGTCCATAAGAGCACGTGAACCCCCTATAAAAATAATTATACGATATAAATTATACATCTTTATTGACGCAGTACTAAAATGGCTTATCTTCAGTAAGTTTAAAAGAGCGGACAATGAAAAACAGTGTAGAGCGCGCCAAGTGAAGTTAAGCGTAATGACGCGCCAATGGCTGGGAGCGGACTGAATGCGCCGCTCTCGATGCTGTACACACGGGATATACGACAAATGGGCGAGTCCATTTGCTCGCGGAAGGGGGGGGACATGTTTACAAGCGGCTTAACGGAGAATACCGAAGAGCTGCCTCTGACACAGCTCAGCTCAGTAGTTCCACGGCTGTAGACTTGAGTCTGCAGACTGACAGCGTGAAGCCACTCGGGCAACTTCGTTACTGTTCGTCCGCCGCTATTGTCTACTCTCTCGTCAACCCACACTCCACACTTACGTGTATAATGAAATCCACATATTTTTATCCAAATCGGGGTTTTCCTGTGTGCATAGCGGATGAATTGAATATTAAAATGAATATTGATTGTGGTCACAGTTAAATATTAAAACATAATATAGAATTAATTTAACCATATCGTTGTACTCCATTTATTACCCTGAATTGTAGTTTTTGTTTTAACCTTCGTTTCATCCAGAAACAAACACAATTTCACTGGCTCCCCAGATAAATATGAACCTTTTGACTACATCGTCGCATTAGTATATGGAATACACGTTTGTTAAGAAAACTTATTTTATACTGTTTTGCCAGTTTTTTAGTTCAGTTTTTTGTACTCACAATGTTGGTTTTGATATATATTGCTGTAATCAATTGTGGTAAAACTCCTTTTACCTGTGCACTAACTTCCCAGGTTGGTTTCTTATTTATCTGGAGTCAGTTTAATCAATTATTTTTGTTTTTGGAGTGATAAACGCTGAAACAAAATATACAATTAAGTTCCAGGATTTCGTTGTCCATGATGTGTCCATTACTTAACTAAATACAACTATTTCACTAACAACTCGAAACACAAAGTTTTGTGTTCCGAGTCGTTAGTGAAATAGTTGTATTTATACAATTAAGGTTATTAATGTAAGAAATGATATGGTATGAATTTATTTTCAATTGTGTTTATTATTCATCTTTGAGAATACTTACAGCGTGTGTACCTAATTAAAACTGTTACACTAAAAATAAAATGACAAAACTTTAAAATGAAACATCGAAATGCCGAAATGCTTACAGGACATGTATAGGTAGTTTATACACGAATACACACAGACACTTTAATACACGAAAAATTTACTCTCGAGTTTACATATTAGAAGCCGTGAACTTAATAAAATTATTGTGCTAAAATAAATACACAAACTTTAACCAAACGTTTACCTAAATCACTTCATACGAAGTAGCGTTTGCCAATTTACCCATAGAAGTTAAAATAGCAATAAAAGAGAGTGGTAGGCCAATGCCCCGACTTAATATAAGTCAAACATCGACATCAAAATCTAGAACTTTTAAAAGAGAATTTAAAGAAGAGCTATACGAAAAAATTCCTTGGCTTTGTGGTTGTGAACAAACAAACAAAATATTTTGTTTTCCTTGTTTGTTATTTTCCCATGAAAAGGGCGATCCTGCTTGGGTGAAAAACGGCGTTTGTGACTTAGCTCATTTGAATCAAAAAATTAAAAAACACGAAAGTTCTCATGGACACATAAGTGCTACATTGGATTTTAATTTGCTGGGAAAGGTTGACGTTCGTCAGCAGCTTGACAGTGGTTATCGACAAAATATTAAAAAGCACAATGAACAAGTGACTAAAAATAGGTATGTCCTTTCTAAGCTTATAGACTGTATTAAATTTTGCGGTGCATTTGAGTTGGCCCTTCGAGATCATCGTGAGGATGACGATTCCTTAAATCCTAGCATATTTAAAGTGCTTGTAAACTTTTCTGCAGAACTTGACTCATCTTTGAAAGAACACTTGAGTACCGCTACTGTCTTTAAAGGTACCTCGAAAGAAATTCAAAATGAATTGTTAGATTGTATGCTTTTTGTATGTCAAGAAAACATAATAGAAGAAATAAAAACTGCACAGTATGTTTCTTTGATTGCGGACGAAACATCAGACATCTCGTCTGTATTTCAGTTAGTTATAGTTTTCCGCTATGTTTTAGCTAATGGCCAACCAGTTGAAAGATTTTGGAAATTTGATAACCCTGAAGGGCACGACACAGAATCTATAGCCAAATGTATTTGTACCAGTTTAGATTATGTTGTGCAAAATCCAGAAAAACTCGTATCTCAAAGCTATGACGGTGCGAATGTAATGAGTGGGCACCATGCTGGCGTGCAGACCATAGTGCAACAAAGCTATAAACATGCTTTTTTCGTTCACTGTTACGCTCATCAGTTGAACTTGATTGTACCTCAAGCAACAAGCCAAAACCAAGATGTCAGAATTTTTTTTCGGACTTAAGTGATATAACAAATTTTTTTCGAACTCCCCTCAGAGAGTGGCTGTTCTGGACAAGATAGTTGGCAAACGAATACCTCGGGCGTCAGCTACAAGGTGGAATTTTAAGAGCAGAACTGTTAATACTGTTTTTGAGTACAGAGAGGAATTAATTGAATGTATGGAGGAAATCCAATCAACCTCTAAGCAACCAACCACCATAATTAAAGCTGGTGCTCTAGCTCGTCTCCTTAGAGATAATAAGTTTATATTTTGGCTTTCTATTTTTCACAGATTAATGCCACATGTGGATATTTTGTACAACCAATTACAGCTAACTTACACTGATGCTCTGAGAACTAAAGCCAATGTTGACCACTTCGTCAAAGCCATTGATAAGGAAAGAGCTAACATGGACAAAGTGACAGAGCTGGTTAGTCAGTACCCAGAAAATGCACCTAAACGATCGAGGCGTGAAGAAGATTTTTACTTAAGTAGAACAGTGGCTGCCAAGGAAACCTGTGACATTATTACAATGCAAATAAAAACAAGATTTTCATTCAAACATCTTGCTCAGCTGTATCTCTTTTTGAATCACAAAAGTTTGAAGAGAGTGAACAGAAATTCCCCGAGAAATTGCTTGAAGATACAGTAAATGTGTATTCATTTCTTGAAAAAAATCGCCTCAAGACAGAGCTTGAAATCATTTACAAAAGAACTGATTTCAGAAACATGCGTGGTGCTGTTAGTCTTTTACAGTTTTTTATTGAAAACAACTTATTGTCATCATTTTCTGAAAGTTATAAACTGTTATTAATTATTGCAACAATACCAATGATGACTGCTGAAGCTGAAAGGTGTTTTTCAACCCTAAAACGGATAAAGACATTTTTGCGGTCTACGATGTGTCAAGAGAGGCTTACAGCTTTAGCCATGCTTGCAATCGAGAAGGAAATGATTTCTAACATCCATAATTTCAATGAAAGAGTTATTGATGTTTTTGTGTCAAGAAAAGATAGAAGGATGGACTTTGTTTACAAAAACTGTACTTAAAGAAAATATTTGTCTAAGCTACCATCAAGTAAATTTGTGTAAGTAAATACTAGACCTTACCATCATATGCAGCAGCTTTGATTATTTTCCTTTTTCTGTGTGTTTAATAATCTAATCTAATAATTGAGAGCATGAGGCCTTGTGACTAACTATCTAAATATTTAACACTTAAAACAAGCTTTCTGTTTTGCGTTTATTTTACTACTTTAAAATTAAATGAAAATAATTGTTTTAGTAAAAAAGAACAATTAGCATATTATAACAAGTATGATCAATAAAGTAATCCTTTATTATTAAGTTGTGAAATAGTTAAAGTACAGTAATATCTATAATAACATTTCGTTTCAAAATTAATACATTACATCAAGGTATAGCAGCGCCTAAATTATATGAATATTGCAAGCAACACACAAGTGTTTGACACAGTGTATCTCAAAAACTGCAAATTATTAATTGTGAACCCCCTGTAGATGTACTCACGAGCCGCCACTGATTCTGGCATTAAGAAGTAACTGTGTGGTGTTTGATGTAGACCTATTTTGCCAAATTTTCATGGTTCTTTTGACTATTTCCAAAATTTTGAAGAAGCTTCAATGAACATATCAAATTTACTCAGTTTTCCATATATATATATTGTAACGTGACAGAAACAGATAAGCCCATAGGAGTAAATTTAATCGGAAAAAAGATGATAATAATAATAAAAAATAATAAAAAACTTAAAAAGTAAAAAAAATAAAGAAACCAACATAACTAAGAAGTACAATACATTAGTTAATAAGAAAACTGTATGTAAATTACCTTATAAGAAAACAGTATTGTGAACTATATTAAATAAGGAAAAGTGATACCAGTGTAAACTACAATAAATAAAGAAAAAAAAGTGAAGTGTAGAGAAAAAAAAGAGAGTGAAGAAACACAAAAGTGAGAAATATAAAATGAGTACAAACAATCTTGGAAGGATAATAATGTTTAATAACCAAGGGTACTTACCTATTCATACATGAAGCATTAAGCTTATTATTGTTTTTTCATTTTTTCAGAATAATTTTGTTATCATAATAATCAATCTTGTTGATGACCATAGTTGTCATAAGTTATAAGCCAGGTAAATAATTGAATCCCAATTATTTTGGTGATAAACAATGTTATTTCTTTTAGGGAACACTAATACCTAAGGCTTATTAACTAATTACTATAGTAAAAAAAATAGTAAAAATAGTAAAAAAAAAAATAAATAGCTCACACAACAAGGATAATACAACAACTAACGGTATATACAAAATTGAATGCCAAGATTGCAATAAATGTTATATAGGACAAACAAAAAAACAGCTGAAAAAACGTTATTTTGAACACCTAAATGCATACAAAAAACCAGAAATATATAAATCCAATTTAGCCACACATGCAATAAACACAGGACATGAATTCCCAGACATAACCAATGTAACACTAATAAAACATATACCACACAAAGGTACTATAATGAACATATGGGAAAATTTACAAATATACAAACATAAAACAGAAAACAAACTAATACCTGAACAAGTACAAATCAATACAAAACATGACACAATATTGAGAGCACTCAACATTGAAAATACACAAAAAAACTAACACATACACCACAATCACACACAATAAAACCAACTTGAAATACCAGAAGCCAACAAGAAGCCACAATAATAATAGTCAACCAACAACACATATGTACTTCACCAGACAAAAAAACCGTAAGGCTGAGGATGGGTACAAGATAGTACCCGAAACATGTTCCAAATAGAAAAATAACATCTTGAGGTAAATTTATGTATAAATATTAAATGTATAGTAAATAACTAGTCAAATTGAATGGAACTAGTAGTTAAGCAACATATCAGATGATATGACAGAAATAATTTTAATATTAATAACCAGTTCTTATGTTATGTTATATGTTTAACTATGTTATAAAATCTATGTTGATGTTAGAAGAAATTTGTTAAAAAATGTTAACCATGGAAGCATGGGATAGGACTAAATGGTTTGTTAAAAAATGTTAATGTAGAAGGAGGAGAGTAATTTGTAATTTTCAGAGGAATTTTGTATTTAATTGTAAGATTTTTTAAATTAACTAAAAAACAAATAATATAATCAGTAGCAATACACAAACAACAAAACATAGACAAGCAACGAATCACTTAAACATAGAAATTAACTTATATACAAAAAAAAATAAATTAACCAAAAGTGTAAAACAATAGGTAAACCATAAAATTGCCACTTTTAGATTGTTTTCCCTAATAAATCAAAGGTAATGACCAATCCCAGAAGTATAATATGATTTTGTGATGGTCAAAAGACCCAAATGGCATAAACAGCATAATTTTGTAAAAACACAGAACATTTATTATGACACACACACAGGCCATATTTGGTATCATTTTAATTGTAATAAAACAAAGAATAACATGCTGTAAATTAAATTAAGATAAACTATTTAACAAATAGAGAGTAATATGTACTAGGGTGTAAAAAATCATGTATTGTAAGAAGTATCAGGTCATGTGACCCCAAAATTCAGTCAAATTAGCCAATCAGAAATTAGGAAAAATTGGCCAAACTATTCAAATTCGAAAGAAAACGTTGACAGTGTATTGTTAGCACGAAAGAAGAACGGGTCAGCCCTATGTATGGCAGAATGAAAGTTTACTAAAGAATCAAATCTGAGTGTGTAAGGTTATAAAAAATAAAATTCAAAATTAATAAAAATAATAATAATAATGAAGATTCAAGAAGACAGAAAACCAATAATAAGAAACAAAAGAAGAAACACATAAAGGAACACAATAAGTATACAAAGCTAATAGCCGATAATAATATTTGGTCAACCAGCAAGGTAAGAAAACCGTTGTCATATAAGCCAACATTATCGATCACACCACAATAAGAAAAAACATCACAGACACTATTAATTAACACTCCAGTGAAAGAAAATGAACAAATAACTATTATTTCAGTAAAAAACTTTATATAATTCCATTCATTGGAAAATTGGTGTATGAACTTTAATACAATAACAAACGTCTTGATGGTGGCCATGATGAAATACTTTTAGAAGTGACGCTTTCATGTCAAACCAACCCACGCGGTGCTAGTGAGCTTCGGTAACTAAGTAGACATTATTTATACAATATTACTTAAACAAAATTCAGTTTCTTATGTAAATTTTGATAGAAATTAAGATTAATTTGTAAGTATTGTACTTCGCTACGGCATTTCTGACTTTTTTAATAGTTCAAAGAACCTTAGAATTAATATAAGTGTTGTAAAAAATTTCAACACAACTAACGATTGTAATTCTCGACCCTAGAGACAAAGTCGATGTAGTAAGTAACATTTCAAATTTAAAAACAAATAATTAAATAAAAACCCAAGAGTTAATGCAGCAAAAGAGTTTTATTTATTAGATAAATATAATTTAATGAATTTCAGCATTTAATAACAGGAAGAAGACATAGTAAGAATTGAAATAACTTATTGAAGAAGGTGACTCACAGTTAGTCTACCATTGGGTGAATCGATTCCACAATCGAACGCAACATTACTTAATAATTATTCAAATTAGAATTTTACCGCGTTTGACAGGGATCGTCTAGACTTCAACGAATTCTTAAGTTTTGAAGAACAGTGCATTAATTAATTGGGAAACCAAAATTAAACGAATAAACTAATTGAATTAAAGAAATTAAAATACTTAAAAAAAAAATTTTTTTTTTAATTTTTGTTATAAAAATATTTTTTTTTTGTAACAAACATTAATAAATTTATTGAACATGAAGAATGTTTTAAACAACGACAAGTTACAATATGTATATATTTTCTATATAAGTAACTCGATGTTTCTTGCAGTAATTATATAAATTTGTGACGTTATTCAATTTCTTTCTTCTACAAGTAATATAATTCGTATATTCTTTTTACCTGACGCACGTGTCTCTGAAAAATATCAGTATCATCAGAGGTTTCTAAGTAAATTCAAATTTTTAAGTAAAAAAAAATATATATATATATTTATATATATATTGTACTGTTAATTTTTTATAAGTCTTGTAATTATTTAATAGTATATTATAATTAATAAATGTACCTACTGTTATTATGTTTTGTTTTTGTTTACCAGTACATGTAAAGAAACTCTTTCTCTCAGGGTTAATGATTATTAAGCTGTTTAATCGTATTTACGATTGTATCTAATATTTTCTTTTCTTTAAACCAAACCAAATTCAGTTAATATGTAGTATTTTGAGAATTAACCATGTAAAAAATAAATACCAGACTAATGTAACTTAACTGACTCTGAATTCTTCCAGCTGCCACGGGTTCACTTCTGGTTGTTGTTTACCTTTTTTCAAAAGTAATATTAGGCTTGGCAATCTGTTCCTTCACACAAATTTCTTATTGATCTCACCGCTGAATGCCGCTCTCCAGGACAACTGCAACACAGATGTCTCCTCGGAACACTTAATTATCCTTTATGGCCACTTAAACTCTTCTTCAGTACAGGATTTCCCTCTTCTATAGTCGTTCTATTAAGGATATTTTTATATTTCTCATAATATTATTTATTTATTAAATATTATAATCAAACTCTGGTATCACAAGTTAAACTCCTTTACTTTATTTTCTTTTCCATGTTACATTAACTTTGATGATGTACAAATGTTATTTTATGAATTTAGACTCTTCAAGCTACTTTTAATAGATATAATTTTAGACTCTTCCTGCTGTTACTATTTGATATAAAATTAGACTCTTCACGTTACTCTTATTGAAAATAAAAATAGACTCATAACGTTACTCTTATTGAATATAATTGAAGACTCCTGATGTAACTCTTATTAAATATATTTGAAGACTAATACACATTTCCTTCATCACTATACAATACAATTTTTTAACAATTTACAAAATTGCCACTTTGATAATTCCCTAATTTCTTTACATCTGTTTATCATATACCTATTAAAACATATATCATTTTTCTATTTCTTATTAAACATCTTTATTTTACCTCTAATGTTCATAATTCTATTTGTTATTTATTAAATTATAATTTTATTACTCTTTACTCTTCTTATAACATTCATTCCAATTTCATATATTCTTTTCATAACATATAACTGAATATTGTTTTATATCATATAGGAATCGACCTCTATGTTGACTGGGTGAGTCAATAGTCCCAATGTTTTTTGTTTACATTTTAAAACATATGTTACATTCAATACAAAATCGGCATCCTTTCTCTTTTAAAATTTATTACCTCCCTGTTATGTACTGTGTGCATTTTAACAGCAGTACATAATATATATATATATATATATATATATATATATATATATTGCAACAGAACACAGGATGGAAATTCATATAATAGGGATACTAATGCTATAACACATTTTCTGATGGCCGTAGACATGTTAAAAATTGATTTTGTTCTTTTCTTTGTAAAATAGTCATAAGTTTTGAACCAAGCTATGTTTAAAAAAGTATGTTATGTCAAAATGTTCATAATTTTGTACTCTTTTATGTCATGTGAAATATTTGTGTGTTAGTGCATGGGTATGCATATGATTTACATTTTATTTAATAAATTCGTTGAAAATTAACATTTTGTTCTGAAACTTGGACAGGGTATTCTCATGGTTATAAGCTACATTTTCCATATACTCGATTCTCCACAACTATAATTTTTATATGTTTTTTATAAATGAAATCAGTCTTCTTTTATTTTTGTTATCTCCTAGAAAGTAATAACATTTGTAGATTAAATCTAGACAGGCCTTTGCAGAATCGGACAGAGCTTCAACTTGAGTTTGGTCTATCGCAAATCTATGACGTTGCTAGAGTTTCCACCAATCAGAAGGTCTAAAAATTATTTGACTCAGTGCTCTGCTGAGAGCACATCGCTCAGTTCTTTCCGAAGTTTTGCCATAGAAAGATGTACTCGCTGTCATGAGATTTTGGTGACAAGACAAGTCGATTCCCATAAGACTTAGAAGTTGGTTCATGGTTCAAGTTCTTCGTAACCATTGCCATTATAGAACTCAGATAATTTTAAATAGATAATTTCTAGTGCTTTTTTGCATAGAGTGGAAGATTTCCAGGTTAGGGGCAAAATATCTACCGTGATATTTTCATTATTAATGCGAGAACACTTCAAGAAGCCGGAATTTGTGTAAGCTTAATACACGATCTAGTTTACCCAGTTTTGATCCCTGAGATTAAGAGTATTCAAGATATAAACAATAACAGTTCCATATCGCAACATAGATTTCAGCGTTAGTGATCTTCGGTCGGTCGACGTGCGGACGAGCAGCGAGCGGAGTGCCTGATGTCTACGCAAACAGTTGGAATTCTACGCACAAGTAACTTATTTGCAAAACAACCCAATAGACTTATATATTGAAAGACAATTCATCAATAAACAATTTTGTATTATAAAGTAATAAGACAATAGTAAATTTTAATGTGTTAATGAATAAAATTTTCCTACCTCCAGATATAGACTCTGTTGTAATAATTTCAATGTAACCTATCTATGCAGTTATAATTTGTATCATTGCAATATATATGTGGGAAACTGAGTAAATTGTGTGTGTGTGTGTGTGTGTGAGAGAGATTATACCACTTACATCCATATGGTATAGATTCACAACGTATGTATAAAATGGTCATACATAGCTTGATTGTTATTATCCCTCACTCTCTTTGTGCCTCCTGAATAGTGGCCATGCATAGCAAACTGTTCCATTATAACACTGTGCTCTCAAATCTTTAAGTTTTAAACTAAAAGTATGTCAATATACTTTTAAAAAGCAATACAGTCATTCACTGTCAGTGTTTTCAGTTCTGAAAAATCTTAAAGAACGTTCATGAGGATTTACACTGTTGCCACAGTATTGTAGTACATTTGAGTCATTGCCATGTCTTCAAATCTTGTTTTTTGTCTCTGATAATATTGCAAATGCCAAAGATCTGCTTTCGCATATTTTTTGACATTAACTCCAGGAAGTGATTTTGGTATGTGGGGCTGAAATAAATAACAACTAACTATAACATTGTCTTGTGATCTTAACAAGAAAAGTTCTAACCAATAGCCTTGGTTTAAAAAAACTTGTTCTCCCTATGGCCTCAAAGAAGGTACAAAAGAACTGTGATAACTGCCTCAAAATACTGGAAAATTTTTTTACCACTCGATATCTCTGAGTATCTAATTTGCTGCCAATTGAATCATATTTATGGGACATAATTTGTGGACATTACTGGTCTGGTAGCTTTTGAACTTTTTTACTGATTTCTTCTAATTAATGTACCTAGTTTTTGTAAACAAACCATCTTCTTTAGATATATTATCACGGAATACTTGGCAATAATAACAATAAGCAGAATCAGTCACAAGACTAAATTCTAATCAGTTACTGTATATTCTTTGTATCACTCAGATCTAAATTGTGAGATATTAATATTCCTATATACCATTCTTTTTCATGAGATATTCCTAAAAGTTTGGATAAATGACCCCAATCCAATAAATTTGAATGCTCTTGTTTTTCCATAATCATTTGTTGAATCATGTTCTTCTAATAAATTATCTTCATTTGTCATATCTGATTACAAGGCTGTAAAGATGTATTAGGACAATACAGAAATATCAATTAACACAACTCCATCTTCTTAGTCTGGTTTGATGACAGTGTTGTTGCTATTGATTATGGTGATACCACTGCTGAAGAAGAAGAGCAAGATGATAGCAATGGTGTCTCTTTAGCACTCATGCTTGTTTTTGGTTTCTTTTTAAAGAAATTAAGCAGAGTTACTCACTTACATTTCTTACCCTTCATTTAGGAATGTAGAAACCAACAAACAAAAACAATAAGGAATTAATAAATTGACATACTATTACCATACCATTACCAGACTACCCACACTGAACCACATTTATATAATTAATTTTTAATAAATAACAGCAGTTCTAAATGGCAAACTATTTGATGAGCAACTGACTGGATAGAAAATTATAAAGACAGCTAAGATCAGAAGATATACTTTTGGTAATATGAGGGTGAAGATTTACAGTTTCAGTGTAAAATGTTTGTATAAAAAAAATCAGAGCACAGCACAGAGTAAGATGAGTCAGTGACTCAGAATATGTGTGAGGAAGACAGAAAGAAGAAAGAGTAAAGAGAGAGAAGATTAAGATATATATATATATCTTGTATATGTGTGTGTGTTTATCATCATTTAAATATTAACATGTACACATTTTTATTTTTTTCACAGTAAAAAATGACAAGTGTTCATTTGGGTACAAGTTTTTGAAACTACTTGTATCTTTATACTTCCATTTCATGTGGACACAAAATGCTCCTAGCATTTTACTTATTTCAAAACTGTGAGTATTTCTCTTCACTCCACCCTTCCTTCACTTTAACTTCTATTACTTTCTTTCTCGTCACTTTATGTACACCATTCATATGAAATCAAATTAATTATGTGATCATAGGTATGAAGATTTGTATGTAGGTATGAAATGATATTTCAACATGTTTCAAAGTAGCATGTCAACATGAGAGTAGACAAATTAAACAATGTACATACTGAACCATCACCAACCATAACAACTGCCACTTTGTTAAAAATTGGAAACTAAAGTGTGATGTTCGTTAACTAATGTCTTGTCTGCTTGAATAATAATAACCATATTTATCCATAGACAATGTGCATAAAGTTATCTTTTAGCTATATTTACAATTTCAATGTGAAGTGTTCTTAATCCAGTGTTCCCAGGTAAGGAAACTATGCTAACTCTTGGTTTTATTAAAATTATCATTTAATGTTGCTGTAGTCTTTACGAGCTACAACTTTGCATTATAAATTTATTAGTGTTTTGCCAATTATAATTTTGCATTCCTGCAAAATAGTCAATAAACAGGAAAAGCATTTCGTTGGGCTTAATAAAATTCTGCAGCTGTTATGTAGCAACACATACTTGCCCTTGAAAGTTACTAGTTTTCTGACCTAAATATCTGATGACTTGTAACTGAACAGACATTACTGCAAAACTGTGAGGCAAACAGGATGTTCTGGGAATGTACTTCACTTCATGTGCTACCTAACATCGCCTATACCATGTAAACAGTATAGGTACATTTTAATTACTGTATTATTGTAATTACAGTACATATTTAGGCGTATGAATGTCCGTATGATTTCCTGTTCTGTCCAAAGATTTGTTACGGTATTCATGTTACAGCTTATTAAAACATAAACACTAGGTTGACAGTTTTTGTTTTATATACATCAGGTCAATGCTCTTTGTACATTGTACCACCAATCCTGTTTCTGTTAGAGTGATTTTGCCAACTCAGTTTGCCAGTGTTTCCTGACATTTTAATTTATCTTATAATTTCACTTTAATACACCACAGATTTGTTAAAAAAAAAACTATTTCTAACAGATTTAAGATTTACGGTTTCTTCTTGTATTAATTTCTAGATTACATATCCAATCTTATGACAAGTAATATTTCCATATATCATAATCATATTTTATATATTTAGAACAAAATATACCATGAGCTGTATTTATACAGGTATCCAGATTTTATTTGAAGGGGTGCTGCAAATAAATCCTAAACATTAATTAATAAGAGTTAGCAGGTTAATTAGAAGGTTGACATTTGTTTGTTATAACAGTTGCAAAATGAGTGGTGTCCTTGCCAGAGGGGACTAATGTCTACTCTTGCGAATGTTGAGGTCCCCAGTCACTGAGCCAATATGTTGTTATCCATCCAAGATTCTCACTCACTTATACACTTGACTTTTCTAGTGGTGCCATGATGTTTTAACCACACAGCCATACCACTGATTTAACTATTTATTATGAAATATTTTCATCATCTTTCAGGCATATATAGAACTGAATAGAATGTTCACTCTCTATTTTTATGAGTTTAGAGACACCCAATTATTGAGCCACTGTGAGATTATCCATCCAGTGTTTGTATTTTTACATGTGACACTAGATTTTACATGTGGGCCATAACAAATAACACATGACCATACACTCAGGTCATAAATAGAAAGATCATAAATCAATTAACATTACCATAATATTTAAGGAGGATGGTACTGTATGTTATATAATCATGTGAGTTAAATGAATATTACATGTAGCTAGATTCTTGGATTTCGTTGTCCATGACGTGTCCGTTACTTAACTAAATACAACTATTTCATTAACGACTTGGAACACAAGTTTGTGTTTCGAGTCATTAATGAAATAGTTGTATTTATATAACTAGAATGTGAAAATTTAAATAACTCATTATTTTGAAGGATTTCAGTAATAACTTGCACTTTAAAACTGGCATCCTTGTCTTTTTTGTGGGGTCAAAAGGACTAAAAATAGGTAAAAATAAACTACACATGTTACTTGAATTAGGATTTTATATCCTACATAATAAAATGATGTCAACATAGTCCCTTTTCCTATTTCATGTGTACTTTTTTAAAATCTATATTGACTAGATAACTAGACTTGAAATCTGTATTATATATATATATTTATAATTATTAATGACAAAAACAAATCTATGTAAACACGCACAATGTATCACTATGCTTTTTTTAGTTAACACTATTTACATAAAAGCTCTCGCATATAACCTATACAATACAACAGTTCTATAAATATATATATATACTCTTACTAGTCATCTACTAACAACAGCTGACTTCTCCTACAGATTTGTTTGTGTCGTTTTTGTTGTTTTTAGATATACGCTGTAGGCCTATATGTTACAGTTAGCAAAACTTGATTTACCATAAATTCTAAAACTCATAACACCATAACAATACTGATTGTTATTGTACATAAAAGTTCCAAAATAAATAAATGAAATAATAACAAAAAAAAGAGTAAAGGAACTTTTTAAAAATGTATGTTTTTTGGTATGAATAGCACTCTAATATGTGTATATATTTATTACAAATTTATGCAAGCATTTGAAATGCTTGAATAAAATGATTTGTATAAGGTTCTGTTTTTAATTTAAAATAATATACATAATAAATTAATAACTTGCATGATTTCACCATAAGTCTTACAGATTTCATAATCAATTAGTAACTTTATGTAATTATTTTATTATTACAAAATATATTTTTAAACATAGAAAGATCATGTAAAGCTATAATCCTATTAACAAATCAACAGTTATGCAGAAAGCAAGAAACAACATTTTTATTAGAATAACTGGAAATGTTTATTATACATCACTGGCAATAGTGAATACTGGGAGATTATTAAACTGTTACACGATGACAACCAATCCAAAATTAGTAGGCTTGTTAATGTTTATTTGTATCAGCTTCAATTGGTACAATTTTTCATTAAACAAATTTCAAATTAGTCATTATTTTTTAATTTCCAACAATGTCAAAAGAAACAGATAACCTATATTTAAAATTGAATAATACCTATAACAAAATAAGTTACTTAGAATGTATTTCACACACACACACACACACACACACACACACACACACACACACACACACACACACACACACACACACACACACACACACACACACACACACACACACACACACACACACACACACACACACACACACACACACACACACACACACACACACACACACACACACACACACACACACACACACACACACACACACACACACACACACACACACACACACACACACACACACACACACACACACACACACACACCATGAAAAATAGCAGATACATTTGAGTACGTTAGAACTTTGTTTTTTAAGTAATGAATTAATGCTGTGTTAAATTAATGCTATTGCTATATTTCTGCACTGTAAACTTAGTTTGAAATGCAATTTGTTTGTATATTTATATTTTCGTACTTTAATTTTTGTTTACCTTATACTAGTTGTTCTAAGTTAACTGTATAAGTACTGACCTGAGAAGTGAACCAAAAGCGTGAAAGGGAAACATTTGGGTACATAAAATTTTATTTGTGTACAGATTTTAAATACATTGTACAAGAAAATAAAATAAAACTGAAAAAATTAATAGTTTTTCTCAGTATGAGTAAACGTTAATTGAAATCAGGAATTTTTTGTCTTCATTTAAAACAACTGGAATAGCACTTCAATTAAAAAAACCTGAGCAATTGTTTTTTGACTATATTTTATACTATTTTTTCAATTATATTTAATATTTTAAATAGATTATGTAATTATAATGTTCAAAAATTCTGCTGTAGTGTAATAGAATAGTATGTTTACACTGTAAAGTTAAGCAAACACTCAACAATTTTCTGGAACATTTGTTCAGTGCAATTTTTCTTATATATATATATATATGTTTAAGTTTGAACCTATGTTCATTACACGAATCCTCATAAACATGAGAAAGCAAGTGAGTAAACCATTTTATAGTAACTATGGATTAACTTTTAATCTTGAAGTATTATGTAATAACAAAAAAGCAATTTGTATTAGAACTTTCCTGTTGCAGTATTAAACATACTGTAGTTAATTAAAACAAATTCATCGTATACTGTTTTTGTGCTTCATTTTTGTTTCTGATGGTATGTAAACAAGTGAGCTTTTTATTTTTTTAATAATATTTTTTTTAGATGGTGCTATATTAAAAGGTTTACTTTAAGTTCATTTGTCATTTGTAATTGTACACATTTCAATATTTTGTCAGAAAAAAAAACTGTAGACAAAAAATGCGTGAGATCATAATTTATTTTATTATTCATATGCCAGTGATTATGCAAATATAATTAATGAAAAAATGAGCAGACGTTCAAGTGTACATTTACTCATAAAGAATGTTATGTGTATAGTCAGAAACTTCAATAATTAAAACAATGTTATAGTTTCTACTTTCCAATTATTCTGCACAGTTTATTAATAAAGTTACATCTAGCATTTTATAACACAGGTTAACAAACAATACTTGAATAAAAAACATTTATTATATTTTTTGAATTTATCAACATTAACTAATATTATTATAGATATAATAATTTAAAATTTATATGTACATCAAGAAATCTGTATTGTCTGTCTAAAGTTAAAATATTTATTATCCACCATTACGTTCTATAGAAAAATAAAATAAACAACAGTGACATGTATTTCTCTGTTACTCATTTCTAAATATACAAACTTAAATTATATTTTTGTATCTTATTACGTATCTAATAGTAAGTGTTTTTATAAACTATGTATCTCTTAAATTGGCTTGCAATTTATATGGCTATTCATTATTTATGGCTATTGTTTGCTTTTATACTGTTAAATGGTATCCTGTATTTTTTGGAACTTACAAAAATTTCATATATTGTTGCTTAAAAAGTAATGTTCCGATGCATTAATCATTTTCTGTAATTTTAGGAAGGAGTTAACACACACACACACACACACACACACACACACACACACACACACACACACACACACACACACACACACACACACACACACACACACACACACACACACACACACACACACACACACACACACACACACACACACACACACACACACACACACACACACACACACACACACACACACACACACACACACACACACACACACACACACACACACACACACACACACACACACACACACACACACACACACAAAATAACTTTCAGTATGGATTTTGTTTTAATACTTTTGAGTTTAATGTACTGTAGGCTGGAATTCTAGAGATCATACACTTTACGGAAGCTGGCATAAATACATTACATTAAATTGTTTGCAGTAAATATAATGTTAAGAAACCAATTTTAATCTTTTCACTGTTATGCAGGAAATAAGCCAAATTTTATTCATCTGCAGAGTTCCAGTTAAAGTTTTTATAATAAATAAAAAATTTGAATTCAGTATTTTGGTTTAGCTAAAAGTATTGCTTTGGTTTATGTTTTCAAGTTAGTTTAAAGATTATTTTAGCACAGAAATAAAAAAATAATAACAATCCAGCATAACTGTTATTTTATGACTTGCTGAGCTATATTTACCCTCTTTACATTGAGTGTGAGGCAAAAGTATTATGGCCTGTAAAGTACCTACTAACAAGAGGGACGAACATATGATCTTGAAGTTATAAAGATCAAGCAGTGGACCAGATATTTTGACATCTCTATTAACTTTTCAGTTATTTTTGAGCACCAATACACAATGTTTAAACAGCTGCTATAATTATATAACATGTTCATTTTTTATAATAATTTATGTACTAGATTTACTAGACAAGTGTGAGATTCATTCCTCATTTATATGAAGCAAGAAATCGTACTCATTATGGTTTCCTCGTGATAAATGTATTCAATAGGTTTCTCTAAAATATCTATTCATAAAACTGAAATGTGTTATATGGTGTTAGAGTATCATATAATTGTGCATAATTTATGGTTTAGTTGTATAATTAGTTACATTTAAAGGCCACATAACATTTTTAACAAAAATTTAAGAATAATTTATATTGTAATGTATTAAGAAGATCGTATCTGACTTAGCCCAATTGCAATTTACTTATCATCATAAAGTGTAAGTTAAACTAGATACTAGGTTAGCTTAACTTTTGATATTGGAAATATTTTTGAAACATTTACTCGATGATTAGTAAATTAATTTTGCTTTAGCAGACAAATATAATATAATTTTTACTAATAATTTTATAGTTTATTGAAATATAATTATTTTTACAAGGAATTTGATAAAATTTTAGTGCATGTGGTATATTTCACAACACACAGTTGCATCATCACTACGTCTTTGATTAGTTTGTAAAGCATATATCAGGCACTCAATTCTATCACTTGCATACTGAACAATATTTTTTTAATTTGTGTTTGTGTGTGTGTGTGTGTGTGTGTTGTGTCTGTCCATATTTTCTTGTGTTTCAGGGGTATTCTATAATTTTATTAGCATCTATGTGACATCATGATCATGTATATGGTAATGAATTGTGAAAACTATTTGGGAACATGAAATTCTGAATTTATCAAAATTACTGGTACTCACGTACTCAGTAAAAACTGTACTTTAAAATCTATATCAACTTGTTAAAGGTGATCTAAGCAATACAATATGAATATCTATTTAATGACTGATCATTAATGAAAATTTGTTATTAGGAGGTGAATTGTAATGAACATTCATACATTTACACTATGTAATTTACGGTCACAGTGATTTTATTAAAAACATTATCAGTTATGAATATACATTTTAGTTCAAGAAACTGTTGATGTTGTAAACATTTTATAATATATAGTAGACTAATGTAGGGTGACCAGACGTCCCGTTTTTAACTGGATTGTCCCATTTTATTTTGCTCTTCATCCCATTGTCCTGGGCAAAATTAAAGGGATGCAAAATGTCCTGTTTTTTTTTCAAGAAGCATTGAACTTCTCAAAATTTTTAAAGTCTGCACAAAAAAATTAGAATTTTTTACAACCTAATCAGCGTGCAGTCTGTTATGTGCTCTGTTGGTAGCCCTGTTATAATGTATTACAAATTTTGCATTTTCACAGCGTTGATCTTTATATTGTTAATTTCAATAGCCAATCAATGAGGGATGGTGATAGACATAATCTCAGTGGGTACCACAAGTGTAATTGTAAACCTCAGCTTATAAACATTGTGGGGATAAGAGAAGTGAGAACTGTATGTGTATTTTTGCCAATAGCAATGGCTAAAGGAAAGTGTTATTTTAATGATGAACTGGAAAAAGGTTTACTATTTTAAATAGAGGAAAAAGAAACACAAGTTACTGTGTTCAATTTGTAAAAGTTTTTTCAGTATTGAACTTGTTTGAAGATCAGATATATATTACAGAACAGACAACTCCGAGATGGAGCACCATAGCACATCCTTCTAGGTAATTTATAAAATTTTCCTGTAAAATTCATATTGTTTAATTTTTGTTACAAATAATGTTCATTGCTTTCTTTTCAGTATCATTTACTTTGTTGATAAGGGTTAATAACAAGGTTAATTCTTCATTTCAATGTCAAATAGAAACTATTTTTTTTTTTGCAATTGGTGTTGGAGCATTGAAAAAGAAGCAGTGTAGGTATTTTAGGAGGGGTAGGGGAAGGGTTGATAAGTGTAGGGAAGGAGAGAGAAGGAGTGTCCTGCTTTTTTCAAATTTCAAATCTGCTCACCCTAGACTAACGATAAATCTAGTTCTGTTGAAAAATAAAAAAATAGTACCTGTATAATCATATTATTGGATCATGTGTACACATCATCATGTGATCAGCTTTAATAAAGTTAATAACACACACACACACACACACACACACACACACACACACACACACACACACACACACACACACACACACACACACACACACACACACACACACACACACACACACACACACACACACACACACACACACACACACACACACACACACACACACACACACACACACACACACACACACACACACACACACACACACACACACACACACACACATTACTCTGCAAATAAGTATGTTTTGTTTTGTAATTTGCTTTAATACACTTTTTGGAATATGTTTATTAATTAACCAAACATGTTTAGTAACTTATAATTAGAGGATTCTAAAAAGTATTTTGAATTTTTTAAAAATCTTATCCTAAGATTAATTTTTATTAAATGAGCATAACAATTATTTTTTCCTAATATCATCAAAACAAATGGTAATTAAATGGTGAATTGCAAGTTTAATATGATGGAAAATTGTTAAATTCTTCATAAGGTAAAAAAAATATAGTTTTTACACACCACAGAAAATCATAACCTGAATAAGCCTGAATATGAATATAATTATGAATATTAAATATGCTTGTGCTTCTTTAAACAGTTCTTGTATAATAACATGTTTATATTTACAAACAGTTCTTGTTGTCATATATCACAAATTTGTCAAATTAATCCAATAAATCTTGTTAAATATATGATTTACGTCATTATCCCTGATTGTGTAGTCATGAATTATTGTAACAATGTGGGTTATCATGTACCCAGTACGTAAATATAGTAGACTACACTGATATTAATCTTTACCAGCAACTCATTTACAACCTACACACCATAATATATGAATATATTATTCTACAGGAATATTTTAATTTAATTTACCCGTCTAGTGAGTTAAGCACATAACGTATCCACTATGTATATGTATATATATATATAATCAGTTTTACTTTTTATAATTTAGGTTTTACATTCTTATACGTTGAACACAAAAACTGATCCACCTAAGATTTTATTTAAAAAATATTTAAAGTATTTAAAACATAACTGCTGTATAGATAGTACTGTTTTTTTTTCTAAACACATTCTTTTAAAATATATAAAACATTAAACAATTACTTACAGTAGAAATACATATTTATATATGTACTCTGTATTTAGTGATTTATTAACCAATGCTAGATTCACAATGTCTCTCTGATTATCACATATTACAACACTTTGCATTATAAGTAAAGAAACAATTGTTAAATCTATTTAAATTTATATTTAATACCTATTTTGTATTATTCTTTTTTAATTGCTTCATATATAACAAGTAGTTACTTTCATTATATAAATATAGACAATGTCTATGTCACATGTATGTGAATGTATATTATATATGTACATATAAGTCATAACATATACATAAGTATATACACATACACACATGTATCTCTTAAAATATTCAAAAATGTTTTTTGAACATTTAGAATATATTAGTTGATCATTTTAGACTGCAATGATTGGTTGAATAAATATTTTTCAATATTTTGTTGTTTAAGATGCATTGCGGGAGAAATTTAAGCAAATTTAAAAAAATGTTGGCAGCATTTAAAAAAATGTACATTTCATAGTCTTTCTTATATAGTTCGTATTTTGTTCTCATTTTATTTTTATCATATTACAATTGTACTCAGTCTTTAAGGTTCTGAAAAGTCTGGAACACTGTCACCACAGGCTAAACAATTTTCTTTGACACTGAAGAAGATGACAGGCACACAAAACATATTTTGTTCACAAATGAATCCTAACAGTTTCTGCACATAAACACTCTTGCACTTTTTTTATACAGTAGTTTGGTGTGTGTGTGTGTGTGTGTGTGTTTGTGTGTGTATGTATGTATGTGTGCGTACGTGTAGGTGTATGCTTATTTATATACCATGCTTATGCATACCATTATAATATAGTTTTATACATATTTGATGAAAAGGCTCAAATTTTTCATATATTTTTTTCACAAATATGTGTAAAATGTTTGAGTTTACAGAAAATATAATGATTATATGTTTTGTAATAAATTTGTTTTCAATAGACATAAGAATGCCAGGAAAACTGCTAAATGTGTTAAGTGCTGATGCTAAAATAAGAGGGCAATGCCCTTACAATTTATAAAGCAGATTTAATACAGGTATTGTTCTGTATTATGTTCTGTATCAGTTATCCTTTCTCTTTCAAAGCAGGCGTTACTGAACTTTACAATATATTCATTTTTTAGTAATAACTAAATTAAAATATTGTAACTGCAAGCAACAACTGTATCCAAGTTGTTAAGGAACAAATATCAAGAATGGACATTGTTTAGTAACAACATGCTGTAACCAAGGTCTGTGCCTTTTCAAAGAGTGTATATGTACTGGTAAAACTAATTTGTAAGTGGTTATACCAGAAAATGCTAACTTCAAGCTGTACAAAATCTTCATTTGATTTATGCAAAATCAATTTACTGCATACATCTTACCAAGTTTGAGTTTTCAGTAGAACAATGCAAAAATTATAAGTTGGTCTATTTAATTATTAAAATAATAATTATTGGGTACTTTGAGTTTGATAATATTCTGTTATACTTTTTTGAATAGTATTGTTTTAAACAAACAAATAAATCACTTTCTAAAAATGATATGCTCAAACTAATTGCTTATTTATGAAGTAGTGTACAAATACTAGCTTTGAATTTTAAGAAAGCCAACACTAGAATTTTGTGTGTGTAGGCCATAATTCACCAATAGGTATACCAAACATTTTCTCTTAGACAATATGTTATATCACCATTCTTCTGAAGATGCAGAAATTCAACAATTAAAATGATTCAAGTTCAACACTTGTTTTGTGGGTATACCTTTTATACCAAATAATAAATTGTAAAATGCCTACAACATGTAACTTTCAAAATAAGTCTGTATTTTTTTTTTTTACTTGACAGTATAAATAGTATTTTTGTTAGCAATTATTATATTTTTCCACTACACACAGAAACTTCCCTTAAGTTAAATACACTAATAATCCATAAATACATTAAATATATTATGAATAATAACAACAATAATGTGAATAATTTTACAACACTTATATAATTATATGTGCTACATGATTACATTTAAAATTACGACAATAAATGTATGACAGACAATTTGTCGTCATAAGCTGAAATGTAAGAGGACAGACAGTGCATGAATACAATCCACCATAAGTGCATACAGTGTATTATTAAGTGTGAGTTATATAATAATAGCTTCACAAATATTGAAAGTTTAATGGATACGTGTATAATTATATAATCATAATAATAATATATATTTACTTATAATTACTGTTAATATGAATTGTATATATAATTCATGAATTATATATATCAAGTAAACAAGCAAACATCAATGTTGTTATAATGATAATTTTAAATATTATTAGACACACTAATAATATGGAAATACTATTTATACTTCATACATTAGTCTAGTCATGTTCAAAACACTGTGTTGGAGATTTTAAACCTAAACAAGCAATCATACAAAAAGATTTAGCAATTGACTTGACAAAGAAGTGTTGATTACTTACAACCATTTACTGCCTAAGACAAAGCAGGGCTCAGGTAGCTTTAACTAAGGCAGCCTGGTTTATAATTTTACACCTCTTAGTATTTGATTTTAAGAGTTACACATGCTAGGCACGAATAAACATTCACTTAATAATTTAAATTTTAAATTCCAGATTTTGTGATTTACAATTTCCCATTATTACGTTTCTGTAGACAGGTATGACTATTTTTTTTATTAAAACATTAATTGTTAATGTGTGACACAAAGTTATATAAAATTTGTAAATTGGGTTTTTGAAATATACTAGACATACAGACATAGTAAAAATAAACATGGATTTGTTATGACTTGAATATTGTTATGAAGGAGGTATGACATAATGAAATGTTTGGACAAATTGTGTGTATGAATGTGGAACAAAATAAATTTCACTGAAGTATATTTTGAGTCCTACTACGGAAGTAACAGAGGTGTAAAAAATAAAAGTAAAGTAGATAAAGTAGTAAAGGTTTAAATTGTAGAGATTTAACTATTTAATAATTATAAATATCCTAATTTAAATCACATAGTTTCTTGTTAGTTAAAAGTGATGTAACTGCACATTTATTTGTAAGTTTGTTAATATAAAAAAAAAACAAATAGTTGTACAGTTTTTAATATAGCTATTAGAAAAAACTTTAAATTTAAATATCATGCAACTCCAAATGTAACACACATTTGAAAGTAAGATTATTACGAGTAACCAGTAAAATGGTCAGCTCATAGCTTATAGCACTTGAATTAAGGTTTATGCTATAATATTTCATGACGTTTACAAGAAAATTTTTGTCGAATGTAATTTTATAAGAACAAATATTTAAAATTAGTTTGTAATAAAAAAAAAATAAAGTTCACTTTCAAGTGTAAGTAATGGTTGTACTAAGATACTAAGTTATGAATGTGTTGTATGTTGTACTAAGATGAGAGGTTGAGTTACATTTATAAATTTTTATTTGTTTATGTACTTGAGAATATTTCATGTTGTATTTATACCAGTTTTGCCAAAAATAAAATAAATTTTGTTCTGATGAGAACAGATTTTTGCAAGAAAGAATCCTATGTTAATTGTGATTCAAAAATTCATAAAGTTGTATAGACTAATTAGAAAACTAAATTTCTGATAAGTTAAGTGTACACAATAAGAAAGTAATATACCCAGGAATTATATGAACATATAAGTAAAAATTGAACATATGAATAAAAATTTAAGTAGCAGGTTTGTAAGCGAATAATGCAATTAAAATAGCATGTCTTATAAAGCAAATATAAGGAATGGTAAAAATGTGTCAGAATTTGTTTCTGTACACACTAAGAGATGTCTTACACATACCATTTACTTGGAACTATATATAAGTTATTAAGTGTAAAGGAATTTTGACATTGTAGGTTTGATTTATTTCAAGGAAAAAGAAGTGTAGATACAGTAGTGATTAAGCATCTTTATCTGAATGTAAATAGCAAAAAACATTATAAATGTGACAAAATGAATTTGCTTGCATCGTATGCTTTCAAATATAAATACATATTTTAAAACAAGTAAGACTGTAATAATAGTGAAAGTAAAATAAACTGTAATTTTTAATTTTCTTTAATTATTTTTCTTTTTTTTTTAACTGGTGATCACATGACATTTATGATAATGCAAAGTACTTTAGTATTATCATAAATTTAGTATTATGTATTACTTTAGTAATACAAAATATAAACTAGTTTAGTTTTATAGATTAACTTGTTTTTTATCAATCCCACAACATTGGTTGAGGTCTGTCTTAAAACTTAAAAGCATAAGAATAAAAAAAATCTTGATAACACAAGTTGGAGTTACAATGTGTAATTGTATTATTGAAATAAAATTTCTGCCAATTTAAAATAAATGATTTTTTAATTTTTAAGATGGTTAATATTGTTTCTGAGAGATCTACAGTGAAAAACAATGGAAAATGTGTTTTTGTTTAATCTCATACAAAGGTTTTATAAGAGAATTAAACTCTTTCTAATTTATTCTGATTTTTAAAACCTCATTATGTCATGTTATGTGAGTTTGTGAGATAGCAATCAGTTAAGTACCAAAAATATAACTTTACACATTTATTTATATAAGATACTTTATAGACAAAAGATGAAAATAATTTATAGTTGAATTTCCTTAATCTCTGTTCATCAGCATTGCATTATTTTAACACCAGTAACATCTTCAATTGATTTAGGGTTATTTTACCTTTTTGTATTCTGATCATCAGCTGTCAGTAAAGATATATTATGTTATTGTTTTTATCATCCAATATTTAGCAGATTCCTTTAAAATTTTTATAACCATTATATTTTTAAACATTTTGTGTTTATGAACTTACATTTTTCACACAAGATCATAGACATAAACCCATTTGTATTCTCATAACATAATACTTGGGCATTCCTTGACTTTAAATGTATGCATAATGTTTGGTATATATTCAGACATACTTGCTTGCATGTGTATGAATCTGTGGCATTATATATGTCACATGTACATGTAATTTGTATTTGATGTATTATAACTCAGTTCTAGTCGTCATTGCTTGAAGAGTGTACACGCAGAATGTGTTTTCCATTTGTGTCTTCCTCCTACAAGTAGCCCAAAGTGGCATACGTTTTCACATACGGAGTTTCTACCTTACAGCTGTCTCTGAAAAGAAAGCAAACTCTTCATGTTAACTAATACATACATTATATATAGTTATTTAATTGTATGTGCATAATACACTGAACAATTCTGTTATATAATTTTTTTTTAAATTACAAATTCGTTTGTATAATAAATTATCATGGTAATACAAAATGCGAATATTCAAATAGTTGAACATAATAAATAAAAAGAACTTTGTTGAACCAGCTAGTCCACCCTTACCATTTTGTTTGATACAACTGAGTGAACTGTCTAAAAGGTAAGTTATATGTTGGGTTATACGTTGTACGTTGTATAATATTAATAATAGTGAAATTTGTATGATTGTTTGAGATTGGATTTGAAAGACTGTGTTTTAAGAAGACTGGATTTGAGGAACTGTAGTTATTGAGCACTGACTGTGACTAAAACGAAAGAAGAACTGACAAGTATTGGTATACATTAGTAATGAACTAACAACTATTTATGTGTAATGTGCTTGAACTATTGTAATAGATATAGCTGGCAGGGCAGTAGTGTGCTGGTGTTTTTGTCAGTGTGGCATAAAGTGGATTGTTATGCAATACAAGTATTCAAAGAATATTTGTTTATAACTGCAATTAATAACTTTAGTATGTAGTACATCAATACTGCAGCCTGCACAGTTAATAGTAACTTGTGTTAAAGTTATTATTAAAACTTATTACTGTTTTTCTGTCCTTGATGTCATTTATTGAAGATAACTGAAACTCATAGTATCCCCAAATAACAGAATACAATTAAGGAAAATAATAAAAGTGTGCATCACTTAGATTTCTGAGAAGTTAGAATGACTACCAGGGTTTTTAGGATTTTTTATTAGATATAACTTTTATTTTTCCATGATGGGAGTTGATTTGATGATAAATGGGGGAGAGGTGTTGATGATAGTATGAGATTTACCAGTTATAAGCAACTGTATATGTTTTATTCAGGTCACTAGCAAGCTAATACTGCTTGCATGTAGAGTTTGTCTATAAGATTTCATTAGGGAATACTCAACGAGGGTCGAAATATCCCCAGTGAACTATTTTGGCTATGCCACTGGTAGTATAAACCTCTCAGATTCTCTTTAATAAAGTCTGCAGAGAAACTGATACACCTGTTTTTCAGCTGTTGTCTGTTGTTTGTCTATTATATTAAATTGTAGCCAAAGCTGCAGAGATTAAAAATATTAGCATAGTCTTATATAGTAAAGTACAAACAGATTTTAGTGAATGATGTCTTGTGTTATGCTAATGTATACAGAACTGTACATCACACAACTGCAGTGAAAATGTCATGCTAATATGACAACTGAAAAGTTGTTACCTAAAGACATTAAATCAACTGTGATAACTGACATTGACCACTCATGTCAATTTGGGTAGTGAAAATATAAAGAGTGGCTCTGAGCCAGCCCTCAGATCTTACATTACGTTAAATCTCCAGCCTGTCAGGTTTCACTTAGAAAAATATCTCTTCTCTGGATCATATATAGTTCAAATCTGATTTATACTACATTATCCAGTGTAACCCAATTTGGTGCATACAATTTTACAAATAGTTTCCAGAAACAAATCACTGAAGACTTGTGTAATGTCATTTGTATTACTCATTACAGATGTAAACAATACCTTTTAATTAACAAGTTACATTTAATGCAAAGTATATATTACTGATAAGGCGTTAATAGTAAATTAAACCATACACAACAAGTATGACTTGTGTGTTATAAGATTACTACAGTTGATTTAAGCTGTCTTAAATGGTTATAATAAAATGTCCTGACATATAATAGTTATTTTGCGTTATTAGAATTATGTATGTCACACAAGTTATGTGTATCTATGTTGTAATACCACATACATTAAAAAAAGAACCTTAGTTTATTGAAATATCCCCCCCCCCCATATTGTACTATACAGATGTGTACATGCTATCAAGGTACCGGTATTTCAATACCAGTACTAGAATATTTTAAATATAAAGATTTAAAATATACAGATTTTATGAGGTTTCCCAGAGCTGGGCCTAGGTGTTTCTAGTGTAAGTGAGGACTGAATTGTCACCCTCATCCTAACTAAAAAAGAGTGGTAAAAATATTACGCTATAACTGTAAATCAGCTGTGTTTTAGATGTGTAAAGTGTTACTCTTTAACTTTATTAAACTTTTTATGTTTAGGTATCTACTACATCATAACTGAAGCCCATTTTCTTCAACTAAAGGTCTGTATTTTCAGTTGAAAAGTAGGCAAATAATTTGTAAAAATTACAGTAAGATCATTAATTGGAAATTACAAATTGTCTTCTTGTTTAACAGAAAACTATGACTAGCGAATGAAAATCATTTATTATTAAAATATTAGAAAATGCACAATATTGAATTTAAATATAATTTAAAGTATGCTTTCAAAATAAAATAGAATGTATTAGAAATTAAATTTAAGTGGTAGAAGCTGTTGAAATAATAAATGGAATTTATTAAGTCAAATACGTATTAAGAAACCTTAGTTACATCTATAGTTTTTCATGCTTTCAGTTTTGAAGTCTGCAATCAATTCTTTTTGTTCAATTTCCTGGGCTAACTTGCTTTAAATTGACATTGTGGCCAGTGCAGCAAGTCTTTATAGATTCATTAAGCTGGGAATGTAAGACTTTTTGTTTGTTTTAAGTTTAAATAAACTTATCTTGCAATGGATGTAAATAAATTAAAGGGATTTGTATAAAAGTTTTAATTTGCTTTTTTACAGATTCATAGTGTTTATTTTCTGCATACATGAGATGTTCTTTGAAGGATAATACTTTTTGCCCCAAAATATTTTAATTCTAAATTTTAATTTCTCTGTCTCTCTCACTCTCTCTTAAAATTTGCCACTCCCTGAAATTGTCTCACCATAGGTGTTTGCCTTCCTCTCCTAGTGGAAGGGCCCTGGAATTCTCTATTCAATAAGATTCTAAAGACTGCATTATTTCCAACATACTTGTTTATAAATGAATTGTGAAGTAATTGTAATTTTATAGTTATTTAATGTTTGAATGTAATTTATTGTGAAATGTAATGATTCTCAAGAGTGTTTACTTGCATAATGTTTTAATGCTTCAAGAGTATAGTAAGTATGTTAGCAGGTTGAATCTTCTTTTACCTTTCTAAAATTGAGAAAACATTGTTTTTTTAGAAATAGTATAATTGTATAAATTTTTGTACTAAATACAAAAATTGTATAAAGTGTATGTAATCACAAAATCTCTACTAAAGCATTCACAAATAACAAAAATTTAAGTTGGAAATAAGAACTAAACCTGTAAACAGTATCTCTGAACTAGTACTGTTTGCCACTGCACTTATGATTCACTTACATAAATATTTAAACATAATGCTTTAAGCATGATGTGTGTGTGTGTGTGTGTGTGTGTGTGTATGTGTGTGTGTGTGTGTGTGTGTGTGTGTAACGATTTTAGAAATTAAATTTGTTTCTGTACTTCAGTACCTAATGCTTACCTTCTACTCCTTTTTCAAGCTGTGTACAAGATTATATATGAAATAAATTATTTGAACTATTCAATTATCCTATTTCAATTTTACAAAGTAGTTGTTAGTTAAATTATTAATACAATCAGTTAAACCTAGTTATTAGCAACCATCGTAAAAACATTTCAACATTTTATATAAGCTTCAGTACAGGTAAAAATATAATTATTATCAAAATATATATAATATGAAACAGCATATTTTCTGATTTTTAATTTTCAGTGTATCAAACTGTATCTTGTACTAGCAATTTTTTATAAATACACCACACTTTTGAAGACAATATTCAATTTTATTTTTACTGAGACAAACACACTTTTTTCATAAACTTTGGAATATTCACCATCTAAGTTAAAACTTAATGGATAGGAACATATAGAACAAATGTATAAGAAAAAGACCAAGAGGTCAACCAATAAAAATATGGGAGGATAAAGTGGATTGACATGGACTGACAGAGATAAAGGGAGACAAAAAATAAAGGAGGCCTAACTGTGGGCTTCACCACCATAGTAGCCATATAGTAGTGAGTATGTAAAGGACAATGTGCTCCAATTAAATTGTTTTCTAATACAATCCTGTAAGAATATTTAATGTAACAAAATAATATTTGGATCATGACTGATCATAATTATATGTAATAATAATATAATATTATGCAATGTAATAATTACATAATATTATAGTTTACATAATACATTACAAGAATATAGTATATGACCATAAGAGGTAATAAAATAAGTAAGTATACAGGTAAACAAATTAATATTCTGTGTCGGTGTTAATATCAATGAAACTCTACAAACATGAACATCAGATGATCTAACTGGTTAGATTAATGTGGAGGATACAGAAAATTTTAACCATTAAAAATTCACAAAGCTAATGACAAAAAACTTGTTATTATTATTATTTTTTAATGAAAAGCTTAATTTTAGTTAAAATATTCAGACTCTATTTAAGAATAGTCAATCTTAAATATCAGATAACAGCTCAGGTGTTAAAAAGAAAATACAAAATTACACTACTTGCAGAAGAAACAAATTGAATAACAGCAAAACATTATATATATATATAGCAGATAACAGCTCAATTCCAAAACTCTACAAGACCTTAATAATTGAGTTGTGTTATTAAGAACAAAAAACAAAACTGAAATAGTATAAATGCCAAATAAAATACAATTTTTTCAAAATTATCCGTCTAGTGACATTGTCTTGAGTTAATTGAGATGCGTTTTAAGGCATATGCCTCATCATCAGGGATGATCACCTATAGAGGTTGTCAAAACATCAAAGAAGACAACATGAAGCAAAAATGCATAAAATGTACAATGTAAACACATGTACACATGCAGAATGTGTACAGAATTGATGGTGAGCACCATATAAACATAACTGAATGACTGCTATATGTACATTGTTATTGTACCTGTACTGTGGATCTTATCTTGATGTTTATGGCTATGTTATACGGAGAATTGCACTGAATGTTCAGTTGATAATTCAATATAAACGTTACTGTATCTTTACTATGGCTTTTATTTTCATTTTTAAAATGATTAAAATGTTTATAAATTTCAGAACTTCTATGCAGCAGCCATGTATCTGCCTTTTTCACATATACACAAGGGTTTAAAGTTTGATTTAAAGTCAAAGTAATTATGGCCATTGTTCATTAAATGGTGTGTACAATTAGATTCTACTTATTTGATGTCTTTTTTAGGTAGGTGTTTTTGATATCTTTTAATAAAAACTGTACCAGTTTGACCAATATACAAACTATTACAGTCATTGTAATTTTTTGTAAACCTATGTTTTATCTTCTAATGGTTTAGAGTGTTTTGATTGGAGCATTTACCAGTGTGGTTATTAGTGGGGAAAGTGTGTTCATTTTTATGTTTATTTTACTAAATGTTTTGGTTAAGATCCTTGGCAAGGTATTATCATAGTTACACAATATATATTGTGTCTTAATTCTTTTTTCTAGTCATTTTGTGTTCCTCTTTTTTCTGATATTTCTTAATTAAGCTATTGATCATTGAACTTTTATTCCTGCTAGCTTTTACGATACACTTAATCATGTTCAAAAATCACTCGCTTCTAGTGGTAGTAGAAACAATCTATGTTTTAAATTATTATATGTTGCCATTTTTGTATGGGAATCAACACAAATTGTGACATTTGTGGTGGTCTTGTTTTCTATAGATTTTGTGCTGAAATTTGTTATATAGTTTCCAGTTATTTTGGTTACTATTTCTATTTTGGTTTAAAGCGTAAATCATATATTATTGTTTACATTATTCATGAAGTTTTTAAAATTTTATGTTTACCAAATTTAGCACTGAAAACTATGAAAGTATCATCGATATAGCATGCGTGTGAAATTAGTTTGTTGCAAAGGTTATTCTTATTATTAAACAAATACGTATTTTCGTTATGATTTAAATACACATCAGTTAATAAACCAGATAGTGGCAACCCCATCGCTACATCCTTTCTTTGGATATAATAGTTATTATTAAATTTAAAACAGTTTAGGTTTAATATAACTTCAAGTCTATTAGTTATTTGATTTATTTCTTAGAGTTGCATATTTTAGCTTCAGTGATACTTGCTCTAAGAATAGTTGTATAAAGTTCAATTATGACCTATAAAGAGGCGATTTTATAATTAGACTCTATATTTATGTCTTTGATTTTGTCAATGAATTCAATGTTACTTTTATGCTCTGATTATTTTTCAGAATTATAGTACTTTTTCTGCAAGTACTTGCTGGTCTTGTAATTTGGGTCAGTGTTGAAATTTTCAAGAGGTCTATTTAACATGAATCTAAAAAAAATGCTGAAGTTACAGAAGGTAGAAAAGTAACTACAGCAAAATCTAATATGTGGATTAAAATATTACAAAGGAAATTTTACTGCATGTACTGATGTTTTAGTAACCTCAGATACTATTCAGCTGAGACTGCACTGATTTTTTTATTTTTTTCTGAAGAGCAAGTGGCCACAATCCAAATAGGAGGGAAATTTTACTTTTAGTAGATCGAGGTCTGACGTCTACACTAGGTACAAAAGTACCTGTATCAAGTGGTGGTGTAATAAATTGGTTACTGAATTTCTGAATGACAACAATGAGAAAGCAACATAGAAAGGTTAACAATAACATGGAATTTGGACAATAACTACCAATAACCAGCAGAGAGGAATCATCATAAATGCGTGTATTTGTTTTCTTACATATGAAGACATCGTAGAGCATGGAGTGGAGCTATTATTCTTCTTCACCATTATAGGAAGATGTATACTTGAAATTTAACCAACTGTAGACTGTTTGATCAGTCCAGTTACAAAATTCGCAATGAATTTGAAGAACCAGAGCCCTAATATACGAGAAGGAGAACAAGGAAGATTATAAAGAGAATGTAATCATGTATCTTACTTTTCTCTTTAACGGTTGATATAAAAAGCTTTCTGGCGTTAAGAGATCTTTCATAGGCTCTTTTGTCCACCCAGCATACAAAATTTCTTACAAACCTATTTTATATCTGATTACTGGGTCAACCAATTAATAATTTGTTTTAAATAACGAATAAATGAATTTATAGTAATGTCAATTCTAAAGTTTCTTGCTTTTTTACAAGCATTAAAAAAATAATTAATTTCTTCTGGCAATAAACAAAATATTTTGTCAAACACACATTTCACAAACTTATACTTGCATCATCACAGAGCGAATGCATATAATCAGAGTTATAAAATCAGTAATGAGCAAGACTTTATATATGAACAAATAAATCTAAAATGGAGTCGATTTTTTATCTAAGCCATAACAGAAGGGAGGATTAGATAGAATTAAGTGATTATTGGTAGTTAGTGTCAGAATAAAGATTAGGTTTTAAGTTTAGTGATAAAGGTAAATGAGTTAGTAAATGAGTACAGTAACTGAGTGATTCCATAATGAAATGATCTGTGAATAGGTGAAAGTGAAGTGGTGGAATAGTTTTTATTATAATGGTTACCGTCATTTCAAAAATTTAAGCACTGTACACATTAGATTGTAAATTGTTGTATTGTTACATTGTACATTGTAAACATTGCTGGATGTTAGACTATTGACATGCAATACCAATGTAACATTTTGCAAATATAAACAATTTCTTATCATTTCCATGGATTTAGATGTTAGTACAAGAAGAAAAGTTGTGGTATACAATAAATAACAGAAACATGTTGCTGATGTATTAATAGATGATCTGTTAGTAGATGATGTTTTATTGTATTTGGTTCTTACATAGTTTTTTGGTTCTCCTACTTCTTCTTCTTACAGAAATGGCAGCCCTTTCTTAAGTACATGGCACAACGTGCTGGACTGTAAATAATAAATTTGTTTCATTATTTTCACAGGAATATGCGAGAAAAAGTTTTCCTTGAAGACGAACAAGTGCCAGGTCTTGTGTCTGAATCTTGTGTCTAGTATTTTCTTTTATGTAACGTTTTGGCTTTCCTTGTACAAGTTAAATGTATTTGAAAAGAAGTAAATAAAACAGAGGTAACCTTGAAGTGGTATCTAACAAAATTAAATACAAGGACTATTTGGAAAAATGTTGTTTTCTAACTTAGTAAATGTTACCTATGATTTAGTGTGATTTTAATATTATGTAAAAAGACACATGTGTTAATATAACAAGAACAACATTTGAATTTGTAGACCTTGCGAAGACAACAGGAATGCTGAATTTATTTCTACAATGTGATTAATGTTATTTATACTATTCTTATTATTTTTTAAGGCAACCGTAAATTAGCATGTCAGTATTAAGAATTATTATCCATTTTTTAGTCTACTGTGAGATCTGTGGCCAATTAACTTCCATCGGTCAACTATATCTAGTTTTTCTTTTATTTCTTGTTAAAAATTTAAGTCTACGAGAAAATTTTAAGAAGAGAAGATATAATAAAAAATATCCACAGATATAAACTAGTTAATATTTATTATGATATCTTAAAAATTTCTTGGATTTCGTTGTCCATGATGTGTCTGTTACTTAACTAAATATAATTACCGGTACTTCACTACCGACTCGGAACACGAAGTTTTTTATAGGTGAATATAGGTGTTCCAAGTCGGTAGTGAAGTAATTATATTTAGTTAAAAATTTCCTCTAAAACTTAATTTTCCAGAAAAATTAAGAGATGTGTAATTTTTAATTTTCCAGCTACATCTATAAGTTAGAATATTTGTAATGATAGCTATAAACAAAATTAGAGCATGATTTTATTCATATGGTACGCACTTTGTCTGATGATTTTCAAAAACATTAGAATATTAACACCATGCAGGTATGCTTTTGTATCTACTTTACATATATTACATTTAATATTTATAATGAATTTACCTCAAGATATTTTTTTCCTTTTTAGGAACATGTGTCGGGTACCATCTTGTACCCATCCTCAGCCTGCCGGTTTTTGTGAAAAAAATATCTTGAGGTAAATTCATTATAAATATTAAATGTATTATATACATCAAGAAACGGACTGTAGCAGAAAGTGATTGAATGCTTTTGTATCTACTTTATATATATATATACTTGATATTCATTTTAAGGAAAATAATTTTGTCTCAGAATTACACCTTGAATACTACTTTTAATCAATCTGTTTATTATTATTTTCTGTGACTTATAATACTATTTTATTGGCATTGGTACAAAAGCTCTGTAGTTTGTCTAAAAAGCTTACATATATAAACAATCTTACAATCTTGTGACAAAGCATAAGTTTTGTCTGCAAGACTTACTGTCATCACTGTCAGTTTCTTGTTTATTAATTGATTCTATAATTTTCATCACTAATAAATTATCAAATTTGCAAAATATATATTTAATTAATGAATTATAAATTACTTTGCCATTGTAAAAGATTATATGTATATTTTGATGTAAAACCATTCCGTTTATTGTTGGGACAAATAGTGATAATAAAGCTTAGTATTAAAAACCATTTTGATTTTAAAAACTCAAAACAATTAAGTTACTGACATTTTTGTGGCTGTAACTTAGTTTAGTGACGTTATGGAGATGTTCCAGTAGGTATTTGTGTATCTTTGCCACTAGATACATAGCACTGTTACATGTGAACAGTGCAGCTGTTCTTTTAATTAAGGATTTCAGAGGAAGAACAGTAATTGAATATACAGACACTGCATTGATGGAAATGAATTTTACACAGTGAGAAATTTAGGAGTATCTAGAATTTTAACTCTTCTTATATGAGATGGTATGAATTTGAGCAAACACAGAAGGCCTTGAACTCACTCAGTAAGAAAAAAGAGGAAGAGTGGAATAGAAGGAAAGTAAGAGGGAGGGAAAGAGAGAGAGAGAGAGAGAGAGAGAGAGAGAGAGAGAGAGAGAGAGAGAGAGAGAGAGAGAGAGAGAGAGAGAGTGGGGGGAGCAAGTAGCAAAATTTTCAATTTTTTTTTTAACTCTTTTCTGTTTAAAATATAGATTCCTAATTTACATTTACTCAAATATTAACAGCAAAACTACATGTATAATGTTATGACTAGTAAAACATTAGTATTGAGTGTAATTATCTTTCATTGTGGACTGATACAAATTATAAGAGACTTAAGAGTTAGTACAGTGGCAGTTTGAGACATGAAGCAAGTGATTTAATTGTGTTCAGTACGTATTAAAACAGGAAGATACATTACAGATAACTTCACTTATAGTTTTATGATCAACACTACACAATGAGGAGTCCCAATCAACATCACAAAGCTAATAAAAGGGATCTACACGAACACTTCAATGAGAGTAAAAACCAATTGCGAATTATCAGATAATATGCCTATAACAAAAGGGAGGGGGATTCTGTAAGTCTCATACTCTTCAATGTAGTTATGGATGAAATTATTAAGCAGGTAAAGCATTTGAGAGGATATAGGATGGGTAGAAATGTGTTTAATATTATATGTTATTACAGATGACGTTATTCTAATACTGGTAGCGGAAAATGAAAATGACTTATAAAGACTTGTGTATAATTTTAACAAAGCATGCCATAAATATAACATGAAGATAGCAGAAGAGAAAACAAAATCAATTACAATTTTATGTGACCCGTTAAGGTGTAAGCTTGTGATAAATGATAGAATAATAGAACAAGTAATGCAGACAGACTACTTAGGAACAAGGCTTAGGAACAGGGCAAGTAAAGGCGTAGCTATATGTGGATAAAAATGAGAAAGAAGGGTTAAAGACTATGATTTTGTGAGTGAAAGAATAATAGCTCTGAAGCTTAAGTATGAATGAGGATAGATTATCATAATAGGTGTCTATGCTTCAGAAGAAGGGAAAGAGGAGGAAATGACTTTATTCTATCAAAAGCTACAAAGATAATTGACAAGTATAATAAGAACTATAGTGTAATTCTTGTTGGCGACTTAAATGGTAGAGTTGGCAGTAATCCCATTCCAAAACTTATAGGGCCTCTTGGAGAGCCAACATTAAACAGAAACGGTGAAAGACTGAGGTATTTTGTGACATACAATGATCTAAAGGTAACTAATGGATTTTTTAGGAAAAAGGATATTCATAAACTTACCTGGTCGGTGAGAGGTACTAGATCAATTATAGATTATATAATAGTTAATAAGAAGCTAATATCACAAGTTGAAGATACAAGAGCCTGGAGGGGGGGTGACATTTTTTGAGATCATTTTCTTTTGACATAAAATACACAGTTAAATAAGCGATGGAAAAAAACAAAATAATTTTGGTCAACAGCAACAAAATAATGAACTAGTCTTTAAAGATTATGGATTGGTGGAGATTGGAGGATAAAGTACCAGAAATCTTTATCAGAACAGAATAAATCAGTGCATTGTGGTAATACCTACTAGTGAAGACATACAGGTGGAATGGAGTAATATCAAGAAAATAATAATACAAGGAGCTAAGGAAGCAGTAGGCTGCAAAAAGAAGTATAGATGAAGGAGGGATCTGAGAATTTGGATAGAAGAAATAGATACTGCAGTAAAGAAGAAAAATGATAGCTTTAGACAATATATATCACATCCAACAGAAGAGTCAAGAGAAAAATACCAGAGAATAAGAAATGAAACAAAGAGAATTATTAAACAAGCCTATCAAGACTCGTGGGAATGCTTCATAGCCACTATGGAACATGATTTATATGGTAGACAGACTATGGCATATAAAGTGATGAAAACATTGAATAGCTCTGAAAGAGAAAAGATTCGTATTAATATGGTTGAGGAAAATGAATGGACAAACCATTTTAGAAAGTTATATTTTAACCACAGTGCAACAGAAAATGATAAGGAATATATAAGTAAGCCCAGTGGAAAAGGTCTAGATAAGTTAAATGTAGAAGAACTCCAACAAGCAATGAATGGAATGAAAAGTAGAAAGACACCAGGACTAAACGGAATAAATGCTGAGTTAATCAAATATGGTGGCACATTATTGCATTTACGAATTATCCATTTTCTAAATAACATTTGGATGGAAAACAAAATTCCGAAAGAATGGAGGTAAGGAAAAGTGGTTTCGTTATATAAAAAAGGAGTCAGAACAGATGCAAATAATTACAGAGGAATAAGTTTGCTGGACTCAACTATATACCAGAATTCTCAATCAGAGACTAAGAATCATTACAGATGCATTACTTCTTGAAGAGCAAATGGGTTTTAGAAAGGATAGGTCAACTGTGGATGCATTGTTTGGATTATGACAGATAATAGAGAAAAGGCGGGAGTATAACCAGGAAATGCATATCACTTTTGTTGATCTGGAAAAAGCATTTGATAATGGAGACTGTCAAACGTTATGGAATATTATGGATAGAAGAGAATATCCACAGCATTTAATAAACTCAGCTAAGATTCTTTATAAAAGTACATCTGTAGTCCTGGATCTGAATGGTAGGCTCTCAGGTGACATTCCAATAAATAAGGGAGTTAGGCAGGGATGCTGTTTCTCCAACCTTGTTTAATATATATATTGATGACATGTTGAGAGCATAGAAATCCAGAGTGACGTCGGGAATACAGCTTAACAAATCAATTTGTATGGGTTCCCTGCTATATCCGGATGACGTAGTTCTTATTCAAGAAATTGAGGATGATTTGGAGAGAGATGATTCAGTTACAAGAACTGGCTGTAGAGTACTCACTGACAATTTTAGTTAGAAAGACCAAAACCATGGCCTTTAAAGGTAAATATCCAGTGAGGACTAAGATAGTTATAAACGACAGCACTGTAGAACAAGTGAGCCGTTTCAAATACCTTGGGTGTGCAGTAAGCTGTGAATCTGAATATGATATAAGAGAAAAGATAAATACATTTAGTAATATTTGTGGTACGATTCATAGAAATCGTAGAAATAAAACAAGACACAGCACAAGGACTAAATTTTATAAGACAATTACAACACCCACATTGATTTATGCAAGTGAGGCATGGGTCATGACAAAAAGGAAAGCAGCAAGATTCAGAGTGCTGAAATGCAGTTTCTTCAAAATACTTTAAATTATACATTGCAAGATACAGAGCAGAACTCGAAGTAGAGGACATAAATGAAATTATTGCAATTTACAGAAGACAATGGTGGGATCATCTGCAAAGGATGACATAGGACCGATTGCTGAAAGCAGCACTGAACTATAAAGCCATTGGTAGATGTGGGTCATCTGAGATGGGTGTCGGAAACAGGTTTATATAACGTAATCCTTGAAGAGGAGAAGAAGAAGAAGGAGAATTGCACTCTAAAGATTATAACGACAACTAACTTGGTGAATTCATATTCAAATTTAAAAGGGCTGAGTAGGCTGTTGTTTAATTTTACAAGGATGTAGGGTGAGATTATAGGTGTCATATGGTAAGATTCTCAACTAGGCCTGCAGCTGACAAGTGTGTGTGCGTGCGTGCGTGCGTGCGCGCGCGCACACACACACACACACACGCACGCACGCACGCACGCCCAACACACATTCATTTTCATGTTTCTCATTTTTTTAAATTATGTTTAACACAGATGCAACAGAGTTGCTGGGAGTATGAGGATGGAGGTCCATCCTCTTGTGTGAATAGAGTGAGGGTGTAAGTTCAGGATAGAGGAGGCCAAGATCTGATTTCAAACCATAGTGCCATAGGAGTAGGGGGGAGGATGGTAGTCTTTCTTCAGTGGCTATCTTGACTCTGTCAGGACAACAGTTAGCTTTTGCTGCCAAGATGAAGAAGGCTCATGCAGACATAGTCAAAATGTTTGGCTGAAGACAGTAACAATTGACCATGGCCTAAAACTTGGTAATCAAAAAAAGTGAAGAGTCTTTCTGTTTCTATTTAGTTAGTTTTTAAAAAGTAATGTCTATTATTCATACTTATGTGATTTATTTATTTGTTGATTCCATGTACTCTATTTCATTTATATTCAATTCACAGAATTTGTGGTTATCTACATGGAATTTGTGCTACATCATTATTGGACTATGACATTCATACATCATTCTTTATTTCACTTATATAATGTTCTGCAGATCAATTTATGCTCTGCTACAGTTTAACCTGTTGGTTCAAGCAATAAAACCGACCAACAAATAAATTATGTACTTCAGTGCTTGATCCACAGGGGATGAAAATTAGAGAAATTGCCTCCTCCAAAATCTTGAAGAAACATTTTCTAATCTCACTAAAAGAGAATTTAAAAATTTTTTTTGGCAAGTGGAGATTTATTTTTAAATATTAAAAAAACACTGTTTAAGACTAGTTAAAAACTGTTTTCAAGGATTTGAAAGAAGAAATTTAAAGAAAGAAACTTTTTTCTTCTTACATTTATGTCCCCCTAAGATGTTGCTTTGTCTGCCTCTGCATGTTAAAAAATACAAAAAAACCTGAAAAATGGGAAACTGAGTTTATAAAATGGGAATAAAGTGGTATTGGTGAAGCAAATAAAATACTTCATGATTGGAGACAATGATGTGATAGGTGATACAATGTGCAAAGTAATATAGACTAGTATTAAAAATATATGGTGAAATATATGAAAGGAGTAGGTTGGTAAGTCAGAAGGGGGTGTTGATTTAGTGGTTAAATTGTCTACACATTTGTGTATAAATCAAGATAGATAACAAATACAAAATAATAACCTGGTAATGATTCAGAAATTGTTACCATTCCTTTAATTGTTATAAAATTAGTCAGAAAGTTATTTTTATTTATTATAAATAAGGGAAAATGAATTAATTTTATACTTACTCATCTTCCCAAGGGCAGATTTCATTAGTTTTGTCTGCACTTGGTTCCTTTTCCGTACTTTCCTCCCATTGTTGTGCTGGTGGCTCTTCACTTGGGGGTTCTTCAACTTCTTCCATGCAAATTTCTGTATTCTCCGCAACAGAACTGACACTGATTACTGGTGCTACTGTTGTTGATTGCTTTCTGCTTGGTGCACCACTCACCGACTTCTTGCGTATTCTCTCAGGAAGTTCCACAGGGAGATTCCCACCCTCGCACGTTGTCGTTGAGTCAAACGACCTCTGAGGAGTTGAAGCAGGGAAGTCCTCCGTTGATGAAACTGACGGCCTCGTTCCATCTGGTAGCCTCGCAACAGCACAAGATGAAGATCGTCTCCCAAACCTGTCTTGCAGACCACAACTTTTCCTAAGCCTTTCTGATACTTCAGCAACAACTGCAATACTGATATCTGAAGAAGAACTCCCTGAATCTAGTTGTGTTGAATTCTTTCTAGAAGACGGATGACCTAAAGTGTCCCATGGACATGTTGAGTCATCAGCAACTAAAGATGAACCAGGAAGCAATTTTCTTTTATCAGTACCACCACCACTACTACTCCCACCACCTGGAGTACCTGAAGTATCCCAAGGACAAACATCATCACCTCCACGTTTCTCAACACCTTCATCTGAAGATCCACCGCCTGGAGGATCTCTGAAACATTATAGATTTAGAGAAATAGATTTATTTAATCTAGAGGTTTTTTTGAATGAAAAATGGAGTGCTAATCCTCATGGGCTGTGGCCAGAAACAAATTCAATTTGCTTTGAGAGTTTTTCAAATTAAAGAACATCTTTTTCTATTGTAACAAAAACAGATGTTGGAGTCCATCACAAGTGTTGGAATATATGAAGAGCATAGTATATGAAGGAGGTGATTATCTATAAATTACATTTTTATTAACTGATTAAGTTGGAAGTAATCCATGCAGGAAATTTACATAGTTTGTTTACAATATAAACTTGTCTTTTATTAGTGACAGTGACTATGAAAAAAAGTAACTACCATTTTTTTTTAATTTACAAGTTTATATAAAAAGTAATAATTGTGTATTGTTAACTGGAATTTAAATTAGCATGTAATTTATGTTTACACAATTTAGTATGATTATGCATGCTGAATTTAAGTTTATTTTGTAATTTTAACTATGTACCGGTATAGGGTCTGTATGATATAAAGTATGGTATGTAAAAGAAATAACCGCTAAGTGATTTTGTGTTCATTGTTTTATAATACCAGTTTCAATATAAAAATCAGGATTATAAAAAATAAACATTTTTTAATTAAAAAATTATTTGATATAATTTAAATCTTTTAATTGAAGATGTAAACTGTTCTTAATGCCCATGTAATTTACAGTTCTGTTATATCAACATATCATTATAATAGTTGATAATAACAAACTATAGGCCTACATTAAATATTTTCTCAACCTGAGTTTAATGCCTGATTATTGAAAATGAGTTGTAAAAACAGAAGTACATTAACTATTATCAAATCTGTTACCGGTACTTCAGTTGTTAATGCTGTACCAGTATATTTAATAAATGTTATGTAAAAGATAAAAAGTAACAACCAGCAAAGAAAATAATTTTGAAACAACTTTACAATAATTAAAAGAGGCTTTAAACAGAGATGAATTGTGACATTTCTGCTCTTCAGAATTTACACTAAACATATTTTTAGGGCACATCTGTAAAAAGGGAAGACTGCTATTAAAATTGAGACTTTGGCAATAAATTCTCAAATTTAGTGTTCATGTTCTTTAGAGATTACAGAATCTTGAAAAATGCATAATGTTAATTTTAGATTATTTAAGTTGTCTTGAAACACTTAAGCACTTCTTAATCTGTTATGTTCTTTACATTCATGACAGATTATATTCCAAATCACAGAGTGATAAGATCAATAGAACAGTAACAATACATTGGTTGCGTGAGGCAATTAAAAAAAAAACACAACTGCGGGGAAACAAATCTTGGATTTTGCATGATGATAATGGACTGACTCATACTGCACTACTAATTCACATGTTTTTGGCAAAAAATAACACCATTGTAGTGGCGCAGCCATCATATTCACCAGATATGGCCTTTGAGATTTTTCTTGTTCCCCAAAAAGAAGATCATAATAAAAGAACATAGAGGAGATAAAGATAAGATCATCATCCTCAAGGTTTAAACCAAGAATGGTTTGTTCTTGTCTCAAATAGGCAAATATTACAGCTGGTCACTCCAGTGGTTCCTCGGACGTCCCACACCTCTCCGTCCCCTCGGCTTATAGTTCCATAGTTGTTTGGGGATGTGGCAGTCATAAAGGTAAGATCGCCGAGTTAATTGAAGGTTATACCAAAACGAGAATTTCACAGATGTTTTATGGACTGGAAAGAACGTTGGCATAAGTGTCTGATGGGGACTACTTTGAAGGGGACAGTATTAATTTTGAAGAATAAATAAATAATTTTATTAAAAAAAGGAAAAATTCTTGTTTTTTTAAAATTACACCTGATATGCACATAAAAGTCTGTAATAATTTGTTTCTACCACATAAAGTGATAATTACAATATTTATGTCTCTGTGAAAGTTCTGTACTGCCTAAATGTAATTTTTTGTTGGTCATTTACAAGTAATCTTAATAATGTTTTACAAAAAACTCAAGTGTGTCCAATACAGTGGATGGTTAAGTTAATCTTAAGAGCACAAGTATAAACAACCTGGATAAAACTAAGGATGTCATGCATCAGGTTCCTTAAGATATCCAAGTGTTTGACTCGTGAGGTCTTGCTATATAGGACCGAGACTACTACTGTACCTACAAAATCAAATTGTTTGCTATGGTATACTTACCAAATATATGTATTTATAAATGTCAGTATATGTTTTGTTCATAAATATATGTCTTTATTTAGAATTTTTTTTGAGAAGAAATAGAGTGAAGCCAATAAAAATTTATGCTTTAATTATTGTAAAATTGCAGATGTTCATTAAGTTTGGTTAGTTTAATTTCATCAGTAATAGAACAATTTTTGAATTCATTGAATCCAAGATTTAAGGATTATTGCAACTAGTGATTCATCATAAGCAAATAAATAGAAAAAGTCTATGAAAGCTAACAAAGCTTGTGAAATGTGAACAACATTGGAGAAACAAAAATTCTAAAAAGCATTTGTAAATTTTACTTACATACAAACAATATCATGTTGAAATAAAAAATAAAACTTGTTGTAACACAACTGACAAATTTTGTACTAGAATAATACATGTATACACATATACACATATACTAGGAAGTGTGCAAAATAGAAGAAATTTTGTGGTAGACATGCATGTTGCAACCAAACAATACAGAAACTAATACACATATACTTGCATATTATGAATGGAAGACATTATCTACTTGTTAGTGGTAGCAAAATTTATCTTATGATAACAAATTACTATTAGCAATATATTTCAAATAGGTAATATCTGTTTTATTGTTAATTATATTTACTCAATTATCTAGACTGTTAATAACTATCAAATACTTGTAATTGTGCATACAATCTTCAGGTATTTGCAAATGTAATATTATATTTACATTATGTATATACATAGCTATAAACACACACACACACACACACACAGGGAACAAAAAATTTGAGAATTTGAATTTAGCATGCAACCAGGATGTAATTACGCCATGTACTGGCACATATGTGAAATCATGGCACATATGTGAAATCACAGTTATAATCACTGTCTGCAATGGTGCTGCTAGATTTGAGCCTCAAGTTGGGCATCTGCATGGACTAGAATTAATGGTGTTTACAGATTGGGATGCTGCCTGCTACTGGAAATAGCATTGTTCTAGATTAACAGATGATTTCATATAACTCTTCTCAAGTTATTAATATTGATGGTACTTTCTCTTGTGAACTTTAACAAGTAAGTTCACAAGAGAAAGTACCATCAATATTAATAATTATAGTGCTGTGAACAAAGTAGTGATGAACAATCAAAATAGTATAAATCTTCTCAAGTATCTGCAATTAAATTCTATCCGTTTAATGATACTGATAATAAATGAGAGAAAGTATATTATGTAAAGTTTGTTTTCTTGTTGGCAAAGGTATTTTTAAGTTATCAAGAAACTTTTAAGAAAAATGTTTCAAGAGAAGTATTTAATTTTTAAACAAGGTGAAATGTCACTTGAAGGTCGAGAAAGATCTGTGATCTCCAGTTAGCCAAAAACAATAACATTTTTGAAAAAATAAACTTTTTTTGCCATACAACAATCAATGAAGACCGTCATCAGCTTGGAGAGTACATATCCTAATGTCATGTCACTGCAAGAACCAATGGATGTGTCTGTAGGACTTGAGTACTTGGATCTGGTGTTGGTCTGGTTTACTGGTAGTTCTTTTTGAAATTAAATTATTCTTCCTTCCTCCACCAAATTATATCACTTTATGTAATGGAAGAAAAATGTTAACAAACAATTTTTAACATGATAATTTCATTTTGCACAACTTTGGTGTGCATTATCCTGTTTTGATGTGGATTTACAATTCTTGAGATGATTGGTGTACCTTGGACTTCAGTCAATAATAGCTAACAGATTTGAAATAAAACATGTTTCTCTAGAATTTATGCATTGTTTACTGACAGAAGATCAAAACAATTGTTTGAATAATTGTCATAATTTGAGGAAGAAATTTGAATTGACTTTTGGCTTCTTCCTAAAGCTGTAGAGACTTGGTGCTACAGTTATGATTCTCAGAAATAAAAAAAAAGCATCCTGCAAATGAAAAAGAAAAACACAGAATTCACCAAAACTCAAGAAGGCCTGAGATGTTTGCTCAATTGTCAAGCATGTTTTTTTTCAGTGTAAACTAATTTAGGAATTAGTTGTTCTTGAACAAATTATGAATTGACAGCTTCTTTGAAGAGATTTTGTGAAAGCATGCAAAAGAAATAGTGGTAACCAAATGTGAGCTACACTGGATCCATCACCATTATAACATCTGCTTACACAGTCTCAAGTGAAACAGTTTTTTGCAATAAATAACATTATAATTGTCCCTCATTTTCCTTATTCATCCAATCTGAGAACTACATTTATCTATAGGCCTAAATGTATATACTAACAAGTTTTGTACAAATTGTAAACAATTGGACTCCAGACATATAAATACATTTTACCATTCTTTCTAAACTGAAAATTTAGTTTTTCTAGGATGTTTGGTCCTTATTTTAGATTTTTAATTTTATTTTAGGGTAATATAAATAAAAGATTATAATGATAGTATAACAGTATTGTCATACTATATTGTTTTATATAAAAAAAAACTCGTACAATATCAAATGATACCAATTCACTAACAGAAAGAATATAAAATCTGCCATGTAGTAAAATGATTTATAGAGAATGCTGAAATCCCAATTTAGTAAATATAGTCTACAAACTGTTAGGATGATCAGGAAATCAAATTATTTCTGTAGGATACTCAATCCTCTATTAAGTTCTTGGATTTCGTTGTCCATGACGTATCCGTTACTTAACTAAATATAATTATTTCACTACCGACTCGAAACACAAAGTTTTTTTATGGGTAAAAACGTAAAAGTTCTTCAGAGGCTCTGAAGAAGCTTTTTAAAAGCGAAAACCAGTTCAGGTTATAAGGTAAAACTTTTACGTTTTTACCCATAAAAAACTTTATGTTCCAAGTTGGTAGTGAAATAAATATACTCTATTAAGTGATCAGGTATATAATTTCTTTAGTGAAAATTTTCAAATATATAGAAATCCATATTGTCATCTTAATGGAAAGGTCAATTCTCTCTGATTCTCAAAAACATTTATCTAGAAAATCTCTCTTCACATATAATTGAAAGAATTTATGGGGTTTACCCTAAATGAAGTTATTTCAGTTGTTTGGGCCTATGTAACAGATGTTTTTGGAAACCCTAAAACTCCCTGAAAACTCTTTATGTCTTTGGAAAACTCTTTAAAAGTTTTTTAAAAGTGAAAACCGGTTCAGGTTATAAGGTAAAACGTTTACGTTTTTACCCATAAAAAGTTTTGTGTTCCGAGTCGTAGTGAAATAATTATATTTAGTTAAGTAACGGACATGTTATGGACAACGAAATCCAAGAATTAAAATAGTTAATCTAATTATTTGCACTAGCTGCTTGTTTTTAAAATTTAGTGTCGATATCCTATTTACTGAATTGAATCACAATCATAAAGGAATGTCTCCTGAATAGAAACTTGAGACTGGGATAAATACTGCTGTGACAAAAGGAGACTAGTAAGGTATATGGATAAATCCAAATTTTATATAAAAACATAAAAATGTGGATGTTGACTGTTTCAGCTACTTTTAAGTGATGTAGAAGAAACTCTTCTTCTAAATGCAATGAATCAACTCTTAAAATACATTATACATTTAATTCATCCCAAATGTCAACAAACAATGTTTCTTTTAATAACACATTTAATATGTTTAAATCAGTGACATTGGCTAGTCATTTTACTGCACATTCTAATGTCACAATCCAAATTATTTCCGCAACACATTAATTAAATGGATGGTTTCACTAAAAGAATGATTATTTATAGACTTTGTAAATATACAAAACAGGATTTATTCAACATTGTCACAACGGTATCTAATCTCATTGTTTTATGAACTACTGTGACCAAATGAAGAAACTCCTGTATCCTCTAACACTCAGCACTTTAACATGAAGCTTGTAACAAGATTTGCGTAAAAATAGTTTGCATGAAAGACAGCAATAAGATTTCTCAGAAACAGTTTTCAACTTTGTGTCATGAAAAGTTAAAAAATTAGTATAGCTAACTAACAAAAAATCAAGAACACAATGTTACAGATTAAAAAATTTAATTTCACGTGAAGTATTTCCACTTTAGCAATTTACTGATAGTAAGAAGCAATTAGCAATACAAATGCCAGTGCTAAGGTACCAAGGAGAGCCAAAATAAAAAAAATTCACCTATTTTATAATTCAGAAAACATTGTTTCTAATAAAACTAGTAAATATTTCTCTATATCAGCGCCAATTCATTGTCATTTATAAAGCTCAATTCCATATGAACATGTACTGAAATATTTAGTTAAATATAAACCAATATAAACCAGTGGAGATTGTGAAACAATAATCAAGTTCCTTAAGCGGTTTTATGCATGTAAAGAATAAGATCAGAATTCCGGCCAGAGAGAAGTAAAGTGCTTGACCTCCACTTGGCCAGAAAAAAGCTACTGCCAAAATCAGGGCCCACAATGGACTGTGTTTAGTTTTTAATTTTAGATACAAGTATGTTGCAAATCTAACAACAATATGTAAACTCATCTCACATGAAGTTTTGCTTTAATTGTTATTCTTAGATTATGTTGACATATTTTCAATTTTACTTTTCCAACTTAATTACTGAAACACTGTTTCAGCATGTTTCCATACAAAAACATTACCTTACTTAAGGTTAGGGTTTGGTTTATGTTAAAGTAAATGTAAAATGTGAAATCACAATAAAAATTAATTTACTGTAAGTGTTAAAATATAGATAAAATAGGTGCTTCATATGAATGTGTCTATTATAAGAGTACTTTATTATTATAACTCTTTTAGGATAGGTATCAATCATTTACTTCTGTAAACCACGATACTACAAATAATCCACTTCTTTAGACTGAAAATAAAATACACACATATGTAAAGAAATACACATTTATTTAAATAACATTTATATAGATAAAAATGAAGTCTACAGCACATTTAGTAAACAAATATTAAACACCAATGAATGAACAATTCTGGCTGAGAAGTGAGGAAATATAGAGAAAATATAAATAAGTAAAATAGAAAAAAATTTAGATGTGTAGTTTCATTGAGAGTGTATTTGTATAGTTGACTTACTGGCTTGACCAAACAGTTGATGAAGCCTTCGATTGACAGGGCAGGTCACCCCTGAAACACCCCAACTTCCCATAATGAACTTTACCCATATATTATTATACTATGTTTATTACCAAGTTATCAACCTATATCTACTTATTACTTTTCAATACTTTTAACATTAAAATTTTGAGCAACTTTTTACAATTATTAAAACTTTTTATTCCGACTGTCTACAAAACATCAATACGATAAAGACAGTTGACTTAGTTAAAATAAATTCATTTTTTTAGTATACTAAAAAGTAAGTTCTTTATGCTTTATGTTTGTAGTACTTCTCCTTTGTAACATTTTTCTTTAGTTCATACAAAATTTATGTTTTGTGGGATGTTTTATTGTATATCCTTTAATTGAACTCTAAGATTGCTAACAATTTTTTTTACTTTTATTTGGTAATTTGACTGAGAAAAAACTTTTTTTTAGTATCAGAAAATAGTGAGTGGAAAGGTTGATACTTGGTGTCAGATTTTTACATCCCTGTACAAAATAATTAAAACAATACACTTTTATGACAGCTTCCCACCACCTGAAAATGAGAACATAATTAAACCAGAATACTGTATTAATAAGTGACAATATGTAATTGGCAAAAGAACTGAATTAAAATACTAAATTTCCATTGATGACTTTGTATTATTCATATGAATACATGAATGAATTATTCATACATGGATACTATCTGTGTCATTAACAAACTGTATATATAATGGTTAATATTGTATACAGTATATACAATGTGCATGTGTGTGGGCATTGAGATATAATTATTCTGGAGGTGACTGACTGCTTTTCATTTAATATGCTGGAAAGAAATACACTGAAATAATTTACATTTTTCCATAGTATTTTCCTGAAATGTAATCTCTTTTTATGAATCCATTATAATCATTTAACAGTGAACACAAAGTTAACAGTTTGAAGTAATAATAATTACAGATCATGAAGTTTGTAATACACTACTTGATAGGCCTTTACGAAAGAGTTAAATTGTTGATTTGCATCTTATGTTGGCCTATGAGCATGTAAGAAGTAAGGTTTACAAACTACTTTAATCACTGATAATATTAATATTTCTACTCAATAGACTATAACACTTACTCCAGTGTACCGACTCTTTATTATACCTCAGGGTGCCAGTAATAATAAACACAAATTAAAATATATCAATCAACTTTTAATGATTCATTTGGATTTATATACTACAATTTTCTTTAACATGACTTGAATAGTTTTGCCTTACAATTTGAATATTATTTCGTGGCAATGAGTTCTTTTTAGACAAATTGAGTCACTATATTTGATTACAAATATATATATTTATAAAACAATATTGAATCAAATGTTCATTTATTTGTTACTTGCGTGGAGAATCCTTCCGATGTGCTTAGTCCTTAAGGTGTTGCATGCCAGTGAGTTTGTTGCGCTGTTAATCCTGGTTATGAATGCACTAATTCACTTTATCACAGATGTACACTACACTTGGCATATTGGTGATACATACAATTATGTCGTATAATTATACACTCTGGTTTACAACGTATTCTTGAATTTACATTAAGTGTATCTAACACAGTTCGCGTCGTGTGGGTCTCGATTATCTCATACCGTCGTGAATTTAACCCGAACTAATTCGCTTTCTTCAGTGATTTCACCACAACATATCGTATTGCTGAACATTTATATGTAGTATTTACTTTTCATTGTTCGTTACTACTCCGAACATTCACTCATTAACTTATTACTGTATATTAAACTTTAGAAATTTAGCGTTAGCAATTATCGCGTTCCCGTACTTCTGTTTACTGCTGCGAATTTACTTTATTCTTTAAATTACTAATAAAATTTATATCTATATAGTTAACGCAAAACAGCGCACGCGAGTCTCTTCAGTGTAGTTTCGCTGATATAAAAGAAGACTGCCTGATTTCTCTCCAAATTCATATTTTTATACTAGGCTTTGAATTTCCCTTATCAAGTCTCGATAGAAAACAATCCCATAGGTTTAGACTAGCGCTAAATACAAAATTGCCCAATCTCCTTAGCGAAAACCTCCCGCGCAACACATGACGCTTCCTCTGATTTGCCGAACGTTTTTCGCGTCTCACGTGCTTAAAAACTAGCATCACTATCTATCTCACTCTTACATTACTCTCTCGAACATAACGGTATCTATTGTTACATGCACTTAAAGTTTACGACATTGGCAAACACCCCTAATATCCTAGCGAATAATACATTTTATGATAGTTACGTCCCAAAATGTGACTTAGCCTAATATTACCTTCCTTATAGACGTCAGCCCCAAGGCCGGCGTTGCTAACCTACCGCTATACTCTACAGCTTTTTTACAAGTTAATTTCTTTCATGTAACGCCGCCTAACGGTACAGGCGTTTCACTACCTCCCCGCTTTCTAAAACATACACATTTCTTTGCGTTCAGCATAGTTTAATTTCGTAAAATTTGTGATTGCTCAATTTTTGCGTTACATTGTCCCCCCATAGAATTAGCCTTACAATTTTATCAAAATTGGAAACTAGTTCTATTGAAGCGTCCCTAAAGCTTTTATAATTACAAGTTCTTTGCTTATATGTATTCTAATAAACTGATATAATTACAAGTTCATTCCTTATGTTTAAAATTGACAATATATTCAAGTTGATTACTGCCTTTATATTACTTAGTCTAAATTGGTGAGTACACTAGTACAATATTACTAAGTTACTACTTACTACTACACACAAGGGTCGATAGCCTGTTATGGTTTGTTTACTAACATACACTTCCCGTCCTCTCTACCTAACTTGCCAAACTACTCCCAAATGGGGCTGGTCCACTTTCCTTCTCAATAACAACTGTTTACATAAAGCAATCTCCCTTTTAACATTTTTGTTACCATTTTCATTTACTTATTTAGGGTATTTTTTTTTTATACTCATATTCAATACATTATTACTCCTTTTCTTATTTTTCTAAACATTTGTGACTTCTTACATGACTAAACTTCATTATGCTTTGATTACATTGAACACCTTTACATTTAGTTTGATAACTTACGATTACTACACCAATATTCGGTTGTGTGTTATTACACTTTGTTTTTTAATTTTCATGTGATGTTCCAGTATGTGTGTGTGAATTTTGGGTTTCTTTCTCATAATAAGGCTTTAGTTGTCGTACATTGAAGTTCCCGCGGATATGTCCTGGTCTTTGTGGATCTTCCAACTGGTAGGTTGCTGTTCCGATTTCTTTAGTTACCTTATACGTACCCTCGAATAAGTTACAAAATTTTCCTATTACTTTTTTATTTAAATCCGACATCGGGTACGCCCTTAACAAGACCTGGTCTCCTATGTGCAATCTAGTATGGTGGTGAATAGTGTTGAGTTTATCTGTCCTCTTATCTCCCTTTTCCTTAATTCGTAGGTAGATGTTGTGATAGTTGATGGGTTGGTTTGGAGGTATCATATCTTGGTCAATATATTTTATCCAGTCCCGCTCTGGTTTCTTCCCCCACTGCGCTTCAAAATTTCACAATAAGGAAACATTATTAGGTAGGTGAAGATATGAGCCAGAATTGATCTTAAGATATGAAAGTGACTAATTTTTAAAGTTTTTACAGTCACTTTTATCAGTAATAATTGTGCTTAAATGTGAGTGTAATTTAATTTTGGAAAACAGATTGGTTAAGCAATAGTAAAACACTTCACCATGGAGATTCGTAGGATAAAATATTCGGGTATTCTAAATGTACTGACACTGAGCTGTAACGCTTCAGTATGTTCTTGCTTATGGATTTAGGGACAGGTAGGTGGACTTTTAAGAGATCAATAACCTGTAAGTATTCACTGTATTCAGTGTTGAACTGTTAGTAAGGAGAAAATTATAGAATAGATTGAATCACATTTAAAGAGATCATACATTACAGATAAGGCTTTGAAACCCTTGAAAAAATATTATTGTGGAGGATCAGTTTAAAAAAAGATTTTAACACACAATTAGTGACAAATTGTTTTGTATGTAAGAGGATTGAGTCACTTGTAAAGAGCACAGGAAAAAATATACATTGCACTATCTACAAAAAATATGTTCGGTTATAAAATAATTATTGATATTATAGACCTCATTCTCTATCATATATTTAAAAATAAAATTAATACATATTAGTTAGTACTTAAGAACTAACCTCATTATCTCCTTATATAATTTCTGCCAAATCATGCAAGATAAAACTGAAAAAATATGATGAATTAAAAGCATTCACTACCTTCAAAAATGATCAGAACTATAATATCTAAGATAAGTTAAACAAGGCAACTTTTAAATCCTTTCTGTCTTTTAAACTACTCCAAACTGAGATTTCAATTGTATAAAGCAAGAGTTATGGAAAAGAAATTAGTTATGCAGTTTGTTTGTAAAACGAATAACAAAGTTTTAAAAAAGTCTTCATGTCATCTACTGAAGATTAGTTTCTATAGAAGGTGCAGGATTGAATTTAACATTGACACATGCAACATGACAAGACTAAAACAATTTAGTTTTTTTAGACTATTTTATGTTATTAAATTAAAATACTTAATGTCCAATGTAAAAAAATAAATGTCCAAGTACGGGGTTATATAAAGGGATTTCAAATAAGTGTGAAGTGATGTTTATGAGATACTGTTATTATAGATAACAGCTAATTCACTAAGCAGACAGAGTGCATTTTGTTGAAACAACAGTAATATTCAAAAGTTGAGGTTTAGAAAATAACTTACTAACATAATTATAAAATTATCATCTACAAATTTTTAAATAATATAATTAGAAAACAAATTAGACTTACTGCAGTATTGACAAAATTTGTGAACAATGAGACAAGCTTAACTGCTTCAATCAATATTATATAGAAAATTAGTTAATATTTAGCCTTTTATTTTAATGTTAAAATTATATTGATATTTAAAAAAATTTAAGTACTTTACAAAAAAAAAATAGATCTTGCTTTTTAACATTAATATCAGTGAAGATTATACTATAAAGTTAGTATAACTAAAGTTGCATGTGTACACATACCTGTAACATTTTGAGGATATATGAAAGCCAAATGATAGGCATTATTATAAATGTAAAATGTGGTAAACAGAATAATAAATCATATTTTATAAAGTTTGCTATCTTCTTTCTTCTTTTCACTTCTTATAAGAAAAGAAATGCTCCAACCCCACAAGTCTATGAACAAAAATAATAGCACTTATGCTAAATTATGCTTCCAGAGATTATATCCATTTACTTTAATGTCTGTCTGCTTGTATGTTTTAGTTATTGTTATAGACTCAAAGAAACTAATGAAAGTTAACTTCACTAGAAAAATAGGCAAACATGAACTGTAAAAATTAATACCAACTTAACCTTCACATTTTTTTTGCTGTAGTCAAAATATCACATTTTTCTCCAGAAAGCCTTGAATATTTCTGTACTTTGAATATAATTTGTTAGTTTAATTTTAATGGTGATTCATAATACTGAAAATATAATTACCAATAATAAATTCCTTACCGGTACTTTTGTAGAAAAAATTATTTGCAGAAAGTTAAGTTAATAGAAATTAAATTAATGGAAATGGTAAATGTACCTGTAAGGTATATCACTGAGGTTGCTTTGGCTATGGGAGTGTCCAACTCTGTCCCTGCAGATCCCACTGACAGCCAGTTCATGGGCCGAACCTGTCAAACTGCGATCACTTCCTCTACGTCTATTTATTGAAGATCCACCAGCCCCACTGCTGCCACCCATCTGGCTACAGGCTCCTGCTGCTACTGCCTGAAGACCACTTAAGTTAGGAGCTGTACTTGTTGAACTCTTCTTCTTTCCAGGACCAACAAATCCAAAGAATCTAAATAAATAGATACAATGTTTCATTTAAAAGACTTTTAGATAAATTTGTAGTTCACAAATTTTACTGGATGCAATTATATACTCTAGCTAGTGTAACCAAAGGTGCAAATCATTGGTGATTGCATTATATTATAAAGTCAGCTGTATACAGTAATTAAAATTATGAAATTATTTTCTTTGAAGCGTGCAGTTAGCAACATATATTTTATTAATTTTAATATTTTTATTATGGAATTCTAGCAATTCTTGAATAAAAAGAAAAATAATTTCCTGCTACCTGGAGTTTATGTATTGTGTCTATGAATTATACGTATTGTACTTGAATAAACCAAGAATTGTCAATAGATAGCAAAATAAAAAAATAATTTACTACCATATAACAATTTATGAAGATAAGTTACAATCATTAGTAGGATCCAATCAGCTGATCATAGCTAGAATGCTCAGAAATGTTTGGAGACAGAATTGGCTGAAGAGCTTGTATACTAAGGAATCCCCAACCCACATTAATGTGGGTTAATGTGATATTAATATATCAACCCTTAAGTAATATTATGAATATTGTAACATTACATTAGGAACAACTTAATATCGTACCTGATTTAATGAAGACTTTGGATAAGAAGCTAAACAAGAAGAACAATATCTTTCAGGATGATAGTGAAGAGGAACGAATAAATATTTCAGACTGACTAGTAATACAACTGACCGTACCCAAATTAATGATTCAGGCAAAGTGATGCAAAATACATCCAACCCCGATTAAGACATGAACGTTAAATAAGGATAAAATAAGTATTATAAAGACTGACGGATTATGTATCAATGCTATAAGGAAACAAATGGTTCCATTCAATGTATCATAATATCAAGGTAATCAAAATACAAATTGAGGGATAATAGGCCCAAACATACAATACTATGTAAAGAGAAATAGTAGTAAGTGATTGATTTGAATGATGTAATGAAAATATAACAAACCTTATTATAGATACAATGAACCATACCACTAATTGTAATAAATAATGGTCATAAGGTTGTCTAGAAAACAACACATAATAATTTATTCACAGTAACATTTTATAACAAGAGTGCATAATAGTAGTTAGTAAGTGATTTACCAAGTGACAATTTAATAAGGGTGGGTACACCAAAGTGAAATGAGTAAAAGAAATAAATATTATGAAATAACCACTATTAACACCAAAGTACAGTGAAAAGGTACAAAGTGCAAGTTTAACCCAAAATAGAGATAAACCACAAGAATTATAAATCAGAACTCATAGGCCTATAAAATTGAGAGTGGACAATAAAATGTAAAAACCCATAAAAACCAATAAGAATAAATATAAAAACAAAACCATTCTAAAATGATACTGAAGTACAATACAGTTAATAAATAAACTAATGTACATTAATTTTAAGAAAATACTATATGTAAGATTACATGACAAAAGTGGAAATAATACTTACATGAGAAGGTAACAAATAATTAATCAAACAGTCAAAACTAGATGGATTAATTATTTATAAGCGTGACAAATAGAATCCAAACAGTGCAATACTAACCAGTGATAAAATAATAAACCAAGTGTTTTTTGAACAAGTATCACCAATCAAGTGCTAGTATTAAGGATATACCTAGATGACAATTGGGAGAATATTTGTTTATATTCCCAATTCCTTAAACCTATAGGAATATGACTTTGTTTAAGGGTGAAAAGTACCAAAAAATAGAATAAACAAATGAAGTAGTAGTAAAAAATAGTAGTAAAAAATGAAGAGTAACCAAAATATTGTTATTATAGTAAGAATTGATAGTAGCTTAATAGTATAGTTGTATTCAGGATAAAAATCCTCTAATGTTATTAAGGATGTTATTGTTATGAATGTTTAAATAGTAAGTTTACATAGTAAATGTTTATAAGCAATGTTATGATAGCATAAAGAAAGCATAGGAGATGGTAATGTTAATGTTATAGAACGGTGCAAAAGGTTATAATTGTTAAAATAAGCACTAAGAGTAAGTCATATTTTGTTGAGTGGTGATGAAGCCTATATTAAAGTTATATTAAAGCTATGTTAAAGTTATGTTAAGGTTATAAATTTAAGAGTTAAACAATTGTATGGATTAAGTAAAAAGCAGTTTATTTGTTTAAATGTTCAGTAGAATCATAGCCATGTGGGCATGAGATTAAACTAATAGGATAGTATATCCTTTTTGTTTTGTTAAGATAGTGTTATATGTTAAACAGTTTTTATGGTTGTTAAAAGTTAATTTAACTGTTAAAGGTTTACTAAGATATCAGTCATGGAAAATGACATTAAGGTAAAATGTTTGTAAACATGGTGATGAAGATAACACCAGTACATAGGCCAGGTAAAACCAACTTTTGTAAATTTTAAATAATACTGTTAGGAATTTTATGAAACAAATATTGAAGGATGAACCAATTTAGAGTTAATAGCATACACTACAAATCTAGAAACAAAATAATTCGTTTTAAGCTATCTATGAAAAATTCAAATAACAAAATTGTAACAGCTGTATTTCTCAAATAAAGGTAGGCATATGATTGGATAAAATCATCGTTGCTTGTTCCCAGTACATTGGGGACGTGTTCGGCGTACATCTATTTGAACAAGTTTTGCTACTGAAGATGGCCACCGGTGGTGCGGCCGAAACGTATAGCGCCAATGCATCAAGCAATCGACCACGGCCTTTCAGCCCGGAAGTTTTATCCAATCATATTGACACCGGCCGTGAAAGCCTACGTACTAAAAAAAAAGGTAGGCATGTTTAGTGTCTATGTGTGTCAAATGTAAAGACCAAAATAAGGTTGATAATAGTTTTAAATTCCCAATCAGTATAGAAAAGCTATACTAATTTAAAGGTTTTGAACAAATTCTGACATTGAAATAATGAAATTACATGACAATGTATATCCGAATCAACCAACCAGATTCCAAGTTTACCCATAGCAACCAGAAATTTCGGATAAATAAAATGAGACTTCTTTAACAACGGTCATAGCGTACAGACGCGTTTGCAAAACGTCTTACATAATTAACTATAAATTGTGAAAACACGTTCCAGACATATTAATACCGATAGATACACATAATACGAGTTATTAAAACCAAGTGAGGAAGAACTAGCATTGGAGATAGAAGAATCAAGAACCAGGGAGGAGGACCGAAGCAGACGTGGGTCCTATCTTCGACCAAGAACCATATAAAGAAGAGGATTTGGTGACTTTGACATTTTTATTATATTATGCATCAACACCAACTTTTGTATACACGACTTTTTAAAAATTAAGCAACTAAACTACAGACACCATATCACACCAACACTAAGAACACTCACTAATAACACGAATTGAGATTGACACCTTTTTTAAACACCACAAGAACCTTTGATTTCAATAATAATTAATAAACACATGAACTGGACATAACCTATAATAACTAGCAGCCACGATTCAACTGCATGTGTGCACATTACACTCTAAACTTTGTAATATCCTTGAACTGTAAAATTTGTACTTTGATTTGTAGAATAACGTTTTGTTTAATTGTAATCCCCGAACCATATACGCCCTGAGATGATCTATTTTAATAGAAATAATAACCAACGCTTTATTTTGGTCTGAATGCAATAAGAATTACAACTACAGTACCAACTGGTAAAGGAGACACATAATTTTTGCCACGATTGTGATTATCATAAAAGAAACGAGAAACAGTTAACCCATGTTTTATTGAATAAATGATTTCTATAAGGATATATGTTTGTTGTTATATTTGCGTCGTTATTATTGGTGTTCCATTTAAAAAATAAGTTCACAGAGCACAGCGGACACCACAATGGTTGGCAACGGTGGGTGACGTCATCGAAACGGTACGTATAGTGGGAGCGAGCGACAGATTACAAAATCATTCGCCGTTCAACACATATTATTAACAGTAACATTATTACAACAACAACAGTGTGGTTGAAGGTAGTTAATACATATACATTAGTTACTAATTGACGTTTCCAATGGGCGGCGTATATAATTTAAGTGCCCGCAACACAAATAAAGTGTTACAAATTGACGAATCCAAAGTGAGACTTTAAGGAAATAAAGAAGTAACGAACACAACAACATTATTATAGAAAGTTCGTTACAAATTGGCGAACCAACGTGTGAGGCGTTTAATTTAATATAAATTAAATTATAATTTATAGACAAACAAACAAAAATAAACAAAATGAGGAAGCGAGAAACATCGCGAAAACGAGCGGCCGAAACCAAGAAAGTAGACGAATTAAACATGGAAGACAAAGAAACAACACCGGTCGAGGAAGTAGAAGTAATAATAAGAGAGGACCAAGGAGACAGACAAGAACCGGACAAAGTCACAGAGAGCGTTGACATGAAGAGCATTATGGAATACTTAAAACAGAGTCATGAAGATTTCAGTAAGAAAATGGAAGAACTAAAAAGTGATAATAGACAGTCTACGGAGGAGAGTAATAAGAACTTAGTAATATTGAAGGAAGACTTGAGTAAGAAGATGGAGGAAATAAAGAGTGATAATAAACAAACAAAGGAGGAATTGAGCCGAGAACTGAAAGAGAATAGCAGTAAAATGGAGGAGAAAATAGACGAAAATAATAGAGCATTGAGGGAAGAATTGAAGGGAAATTACCAAGAGACCATGAAAAAATTGGATGAACACAAAGAATCATTGAAAGAAGAGTGGAATAACAAGATGGAAATTAATAACCGGCAATTGCAGGAAGAATGGGGCAAGAAGCTAGAAGAACCGGTAACCGAAATTAAAAGGGTAGAATCCGAGACCAAGGAAATGTGTGAGCGGATGAACCAAGAGATACTGAGCGTCCGGGAAGAAACGAATGGACAAGTTGAAAATATAAGAACCAATCAAGCAGTGATGGGAGAAAGATTAGAAGGTATGAGTACTAGCCTCAATCGAGTACAAGACCAAACAACTGCCCATAGAGATGAAATTAATTCCCTAAAAAACAGACAATGTACCGGTGCCCATACCACATGTGAGGAAAATCGAGAAGTGATCGATTTCCAAAATTATAGAAGAAACCCCATGCTATTCTTAGAACGAGTAGAAGAAAAAATAGCCAAAACCGGAGAAAACAGATGGTTTGTGATTAGGAGTATGCTGGACGAAATGTTCTGAAAAGTCTACGACAATTGGTGGACGGCGATGCGGCCGAGTATACAAAACTTCCAAGAATTTAAAAAACAATTCAAAGCTAAGTATTGGTCTGATGCCACGCAACATATGATAAGAAGTGACATAGGATTGGGCCGATATGACATGCACGGCAAGCAAACTCCGACCGCATATTTTCTAGGAAAAATAAACATAGCCAGACATTTAGAGCCTGCTATTCCTACCGAATGTTTAGTGAGGCTATTAGCTTACCACTATGGTGGGGAAATTACAAGAGGCCGAATAAACGGACGTATACAAACCATCGAGGAGATGTCGACATTATTAGCGGAGATGGAACAGGAGAAGAACTTCCTCCAGTACAGACGAAGGAACGACGAAATAAATAGAAACAATGGTCGCCGCGACGCCCACTATGAAAACAACGGGCAAAGACCGAACAATAGTTACAACAACAACGGTAACCACTATCAACGCGGTTACCAAAACCACAATAACAATAACAACTATCCACGAAATAATGCGGCAAATAATAACAACAACCACTATTACCGTAGCTCTCCTACAAATAATAACAATGATGGATACCAGCGTGCCAATGACAGAGACCACCATTACCAGAACAACCGAGGTTATAACAACAACTACGATAACCGATACAGACAGAATAATAACGGCAATAATAACAATCAAAACCAAACATATCGAAGACATGTGAATTATGTAAGCATTGACGATAGAGACGTGGGAAGGCGTTCGTACCAGGGACGAACGAATTACAATGGGAACCGTGGGAGAGGTTTTCAGGAGGAGAGTAACCAGCACTACCGTGATGAACATAGGCGAAGTAGGAGCTGCGACGACAACAGGAACAACAGAAACTCAGTGACGTTCGATAATAACGCCAGTGAGGTACAAGAGTTGCAAAATAGAGACAAACCCGGTCAATCAGACAACAGGACTGAGGAGATCAGCCCTGATTTAAACGGACCGCGGCAGTGAAAATCCATCAGGTCCCATCACTGAACCGACAATTTGGGTACTTACTAGGACGAGACAAAATGACTGACGATACAATGACGATAGTGCACAATCACTTCTTAAAAAATGTGAGAGAAGAACTACTGAACGAAGACACGATAACGCACAATAGTTCGAATAATGAGATCGCATATATCATCGCCCAAGTGAATGGACTAGAGACAAGATTCATGATAGATACGGGCGCAAACGTGTCATTAATCGACAACAATGAATACATCAAAATTCAAAAATATAGTAAGGCCATCTTACCAACTTTACCAATTCAAAATATAATTTTAATCGGAGCCACTGGAAGGCAAAACAAGTCAATAAGGAAACAGGTATCATTAACAGTGACCAACAGAAATGTAGCTATACCTATGATTTTTCTAATAGCTAGTAATCTACCATTTAATCTACTAATAGGCTGTGATATTTTGAGAAAATATTCAGCAATAATTGACATGAGACAGGCCATAGTGTCGTTAAAAGTGGATAATATAGAATGGACAGCAAAATTAGTAGAAAATAAAAATGTACCTTCATGCAATAGTATAAGAAAATTCAATAATAATCAAGATGAGTCATGGAATATAAGAAGGGAATACTTTGGGAGTGAAGACAGTTTATGGTTGGAAAAATTAGAAGAGATCCGACAATTTCGGTCAGAACAAAATGAATGTAATTTAACTACACAACAAATAGAAAAGTTAATATCAATATATAATAAATACCGCTATGTTTTCTCTGATATACCTGGCAAAGTAAAAGATTATCAATTTACACTACAATTCAAGGAGCCTGTAAATTTTAATAAAAAATCATATCCCGTTGCTTATGCATTAAAAGAAGCAGTGAGGACTGAACTAGACAAAATGATAGCAGAAGATATTATTGAGTATAGCTGTTCCCCATATACCAGTCCGTTAATAGCCGTTCCCAAGAAAGATGGCAAAGTACGACTCTGTTTGGATGCTAGAGAGATTAATAAGATCATAGTTAATGACAGAACATCTCCCGGAGAGATTGAGGAGATATTGAAAAAATTTAATGGCATACAATTTATCAGCACCTGGGATACTGTTTGTGGGTATTGGCAGGTGGAGTTACACCCAGATAGTCGAAAGTACATCGCCTTTATTTTCGAAGGGAGGAACTACCAGTTCAAGAGACTACCGTTTGGACTGGTAAACTCAGTAGCTGTATTCGTAAGATGTATGGACCAGGTGTTGGGTCCAGATACTATTCCATATACCACAGTCTATGTTGATGACTTGTTGATTACTTCAGTGAATTGGGAAGACCATTGTAACAGAGTAGGACAAGTATTACAAAAACTATCAGACCATAACGTTACCCTAAAACTTCAAAAATCCAAGCTTATCGCCAGTGAAGTCCAATTCCTGGGTTTTAACTTAACAAGACAAGGAATAACACCATCCAATGAAAAGATTGAAGCAATCCAGAAGTTCCCAAGTCCTAAAAATAAAAAGCAACTTCAATCATTTCTGGGACTTTGCAATTATTATAGGAAGTTTCAGAGAAATTATTCTGAAATGACAGCAAAGTTTTCTCCACAATTATCCTCTAAGAACAAATGGTCCTGGGGACAGGAACAAGACAATTTACTCCAAATGATCAAGCATAATTTCCTAAGTTCAGTTGTATTAAAACATCCTAATTTCAACCAACCTTTCTTTATGAACTGTGATGCCAGTGATATAAGTTTAGGATCTGTATTATATCAAGAAGATAGTGAGGGAGAACATCAGGTGGTGAGTTTTGCCAGCAGAATACTTAATGGATGTGAACGCAATTATAGTGTAACGGAAAAGGAGTTATTAAGCGTTGTATTCGCTTGTGGGAAATTCAGAACCTATATTCTTGGATACCCGATAACTGTGAGGAGCGATCATAAGTCAATATCTTTCCTAAAAAATTGCAAGATTAACCATGGGAGATTGGCAAGGTGGATACTCGCACTACAGGAGTACCATATAAATTGGGAGTATGTTCCAGGAAAACAGAATATTGCTGCAGATATATTGTCCCGGATTAACATAGAACAACAAACTTTTGAAGGGGAAAAAGAAACAATCATCAAGGTATATACTATAATAAAAAACAAATCAGATTTGGAAAACATCATGAAATCAATTTCACAACAACAAACAGAGGATACAAAAATCAACAATTTTAGACAAAGACTGATCCAACAGGATGAAAAAATCACTGCATATTACTGTCTACATGAAGACATATTATTTTACAAACCAAATAATAACCAAGGATCATGGAAGGTGGTGATACCTAAAGCGTTAGAAACAGAATTAATACTGGACTACCATAGTCGATATGGGCATATGGGTGCATTAAAAGTAATGAAGGCACTTGAGGAACACACATACATTAAGAATATCAACAGGAGAGTTAGAGAATGTATTCGGCAGTGTCACATCTGTCAATTGGCAAAATGCAATAATGAAAAAACAGAAGGAATTATGCAACCTATTACATCAACTGGTAAATTAGAGAGAGTATTTTTAGATGTGTGTGGACCGTTACCTCGTAGTGGAGGGAGAAAACAGTATAAATTTATTATAATCATGTTCGACCATTACTCCAAATTTACAAAACTATACCCCATTAATCGGGCAACTACAAAAAAGATTCTGCAAATAGTGATCCAACAATACATACCAGAGTTAGGAGCTCCAAGATCAATTATTACCGATCACGGAACTCAGTTTCGAGGAAGGGTTTGGAAGGAGACTTTGTTAGATCTAGGTGACAAGACACATAAAACATCTGTCTATCACCCAAATAGCAACCCGGCGGAAAGAGTACTGAGGGAGGTCGGCCGTATACTCAGGACATATTGTTTTGATAAACACCAGAAGTGGAGTGACTACATTACACAAACAGAGAGCTTTATCAACTTAGCTTACCATGAAGCAATACAAGATACTCCATATACCATAATGCATGAAAGACTACCACCCCGAGAAATTAGTGAAATAATCAACTTCCCAAACAACCCAGATTACCAGTTCGACAACGTGAGGTTCCACAGCAAACTGAATGAACAAGTGGAGAAAAGAAGGAAAAAATACAAAATAATTCAGCAGAAAATGATCCAGTACAAGATTGGAGACAAAGTATTGTTAAAAAACCGCGAATTGCCAAGTTCTAAGGAAGGAATAGCAAAAAAGCTATTATTACTGTATAATGGACCATATGTTGTTATAAAAAACAATAACAATAATACTTATGTCATTAGTGATGTGGAAACAAAAAAGATTAAGGGGACATACAACCAAGTTTCCTTAAAAATGTATTATGAACCTAATAAACAAAGTTGAATAAACCACAAAATTCTAAAAAAAATAGTAAGATCAACTTACAACTAATTATTTATGAGAATTAATATGGAACTGAAGAATTTATTATTATAATACCTCAAAATTCAAAGAATATAGTAAGCTCATCTTACCAACTTTGATAATCCAGAATATAATTTTAAATGAAGCCAAATAAACAAATTTGAATATCTCAGAATTCAAATAAATAGTAAGGACAACTTACAGTACAGTTTGATAATGTTATTATGAATCAAGCGGATAAACAACTGGGAATAAATTTCCAAATTCTAAACAAAATAAGCACCTCTTATTAAATATAATTATGAACTTATTATTGGAATATAAAAGAAAGATGCAACATCCATAAATCAGAAGAAACCATAGTGCTATAAAATGAATAAGAAAGGACAAATGTAGACAATCGACGATGAAAATAAGACGAGACTAGAAACGAATTTACTACAAATAACTATCATGATTGTGAGAGATTTAACAACAACTAAAGATGCAAATACTTGTTATGTTTTAAGTGAATGAAGAATGAAGATTAAGGAGTACTGATAAAGAAGGAAAGAAGATAGTACCAATTGAAAATAAGAAATGTTATTAATATCGCTACAAGAAAATAAACATCTGAAAGAATCAATGGAAGGAAATATTTAGATCTGAGAAGTTAAGCTGAGTGAACCATCCCAAGAATATATTATTATATTATTTTTATTTGATTTAGTCGTGAATAGACTAGTGATTATTAAATGTGATTGACTGACGAGATAGCTCCAGCAATCGATATTATTGATGTATTATGTATTATAAGGACAGCGGGGTATTAGGTCAAGAGAGCCCCCCGACTGATTCCAAAATATATGGTGATTAATTTGTTAGGGAAGTAACATGTTCCAGGGATAGAACACTTATAATTAAAGACAAGTATACCAGATCATAAAAAGAATAACAAATGATAATGTGAAAGATAAGATAATTGATAATTTCAACAAAAACAATATTTTATTAAAATGATCAAATTTGGTGGCAGGGTAGTATGTAACATTACATTAGGAACAACTTAATATCGTACCTGATTTAATGAAGAATTTGGATAAGAAGCTAAACAAGAAGAACAATATCTTTCAGGATGATAGTGAAGAGGAACGAATAAATATTTCAGACTGACTAGTAATACAACTGACCGTACCCAAATTAATGATTCAGGCAAAGTGATGCAAAATACATCCAACCCCGATTAAGACATGAACGTTAAATAAGGATAAAATAAGTATTATAAAGACTGACGGATTATGTATCAATGCTATAAGGAAACAAATGGTTCCATTCAATGTATCATAATATCAAGGTAATCAAAATACAAATTGAGGGATAATAGGCCCAAACATACAATACTATGTAAAGAGAAATAGTAGTAAGTGATTGATTTGAATGATGTAATGAAAATATAACAAACCTTATTATAGATACAATGAACCATACCACTAATTGTAATAAATAATGGTCATAAGGTTGTCTAGAAAACAACACATAATAATTTATTCACAGTAACATTTTATAACAAGAGTGCATAATAGTAGTTAGTAAGTGATTTACCAAGTGACAATTTAATAAGGGTGGGTACACCAAAGTGAAATGAGTAAAAGAAATAAATATTATGAAATAACCACTATTAACACCAAAGTACAGTGAAAAGGTACAAAGTGCAAGTTTAACCCAAAATAGAGATAAACCACAAGAATTATAAATCAGAACTCATAGGCCTATAAAAGTGAGAGTGGACAATAAAATGTAAAAACCCATAAAAACCAATAAGAATAAATATAAAAACAAAACCATTCTAAAATGATACTGAAGTACAATACAGTTAATAAATAAACTAATGTACATTAATTTTAAGAAAATACTATATGTAAGATTACATGACAAAAGTGGAAATAATACTTACATGAGAAGGTAACAAATAATTAATCAAACAGTCAAAACTAGATGGATTAATTATTTATAAGCGTGACAAATAGAATCCAAACAGTGCAATACTAACCAGTGATAAAATAATAAACCAAGTGTTTTTTGAACAAGTATCACCAATCAAGTGCTAGTATTAAGGATATACCTAGATGACAATTGGGAGAATATTTGTTTATATTCCCAATTCCTTAAACCTATAGGAATATGACTTTGTTTAAGGGTGAAAAGTACCAAAAAATAGAATAAACAAATGAAGTAGTAGTAAAAAATAGTAGTAAAAAATGAAGAGTAACCAAAATATTGTTATTATAGTAAGAATTGATAGTAGCTTAATAGTATAGTTGTATTCAGGATAAAAATCCTCTAATGTTATTAAGGATGTTATTGTTATGAATGTTTAAATAGTAAGTTTACATAGTAAATGTTTATAAGCAATGTTATGATAGCATAAAGAAAGCATAGGAGATGGTAATGTTAATGTTATAGAACGGTGCAAAAGGTTATAATTGTTAAAATAAGCACTAAGAGTAAGTCATATTTTGTTGAGTGGTGATGAAGCCTATATTAAAGTTATATTAAAGCTATGTTAAAGTTATGTTAAGGTTATAAATTTAAGAGTTAAACAATTGTATGGATTAAGTAAAAAGCAGTTTATTTGTTTAAATGTTCAGTAGAATCATAGCCATGTGGGCATGAGATTAAACTAATAGGATAGTATATCCTTTTTGTTTTGTTAAGATAGTGTTATATGTTAAACAGTTTTTATGGTTGTTAAAAGTTAATTTAACTGTTAAAGGTTTACTAAGATATCAGTCATGGAAAATGACATTAAGGTAAAATGTTTGTAAACATGGTGATGAAGATAACACCAGTACATAGGCCAGGTAAAACCAACTTTTGTAAATTTTAAATAATACTGTTAGGAATTTTATGAAACAAATATTGAAGGATGAACCAATTTAGAGTTAATAGCATACACTACAAATCTAGAAACAAAATAATTCGTTTTAAGCTATCTATGAAAAATTCAAATAACAAAATTGTAACAGCTGTATTTCTCAAATAAAGGTAGGCATGTTTAGTGTCTATGTGTGTCAAATGTAAAGACCAAAATAAGGTTGATAATAGTTTTAAATTCCCAATCAGTATAGAAAAGCTATACTAATTTAAAGGTTTTGAACAAATTCTGACATTGAAATAATGAAATTACATGACAATGTATATCCGAATCAACCAACCAGATTCCAAGTTTACCCATAGCAACCAGAAATTTCGGATAAATAAAATGAGACTTCTTTAACAACGGTCATAGCGTACAGACGCGTTTGCAAAACGTCTTACATAATTAACTATAAATTGTGAAAACACGTTCCAGACATATTAATACCGATAGATACACATAATACGAGTTATTACAACCAAGTGAGGAAGAACTAGCATTGGAGATAGAAGAATCAAGAACCAGGGAGGAGGACCGAAGCAGATGTGGGCCCTATCTTCGACCAAGAACCATATAAAGAAGAGGATTTGGTGACTTTGACATTTTTATTATATTATGCATCAACACCAACTTTTGTATACACGACTTTTTAAAAATTAAGCAACTAAACTACAGACACCATATCACACCAACACTAAGAACACTCACTAATAACACGAATTGAGATTGACACCTTTTTTAAACACCACAAGAACCTTTGATTTCAATAATAATTAATAAACACATGAACTGGACATAACCTATAATAACTAGCAGCCACGATTCAACTGCATGTGTGCACATTACACTCTAAACTTTGTAATATCCTTGAACTGTAAAATTTGTACTTTGATTTGTAGAATAACGTTTTGTTTAATTGTAATCCCCGAACCATATACGCCCTGAGATGATCTATTTTAATAGAAATAATAACCAACGCTTTATTTTGGTCTGAATGCAATAAGAATTACAACTACAGTACCAACTGGTAAAGGAGACACATAATTTTTGCCACGATTGTGATTATCATAAAAGAAACGAGAAACAGTTAACCCATGTTTTATTGAATAAATGATTTCTATAAGGATATATGTTTGTTGTTATATTTGCGTCGTTATTATTGGTGTTCCATTTAAAAAATAAGTTCACAGAGCACAGCAGACACCACAACGGTTGGCAACGGTGGGTGACGTCATCGAAACGGTACGTATAGTGGGAGCGAGCGGCAGATTACAAAATCATTCGCCGTTCAACACATATTATTAACAGTAACATTATTACAACAACAACAGTGTGGTTGAAGGTAGTTAATACATATACATTAGTTACTAATTGACGTTTCCAACGGGCGGCGTATATAATTTAAGTGCCCGCAACACAAATAGAGTGTTACAAATTGACGAATCCAAAGTGAGACTTTAAGGAAATAAAGAAGTAACGAACACAACAACATTATTATAGAAAGTTCGTTACAATATATTAAATTTATTGTGATTGGTATTATTAAAACTAATTAGAATAGTTCATAGCTTATGTTACTCACATAGGTTAAGTATGTACTCATGTATATTTACATCATCCACAATTTATGTATAACTTATGTATATTGATTGACACTAGAATGTTCTGTACAAATGTACTTTGCATTGATAGGTAAACATGGTTTGTTCTAAGTGATTCCAGAATAAGTGCCTAGAATTTTCTTGGCTTATCTACTAAATGACAAATGCTGGTGAATGATGTCATTACCAACCTATATAGGACAGTAGTAAATGGAGAAGTCAGTCAATATTTATTGAGAGTTTGGTTAAATGAGATACGGTACAGTCTTTGTGTGTGTTTGATACTGTATTTGTGGATCAGTATTATATTTGTGTTTTTGTTATTATTGTGCTAAATTTGATTACAGTTGTGAATCAAATTGTGCTTTCTGTGTTATATATTTACTTGTGAAAAATTGTGTGTCAACAGGGATACAAATGTTTTTATTTCAGTCGCTGCATAGAAGATGACAAGCTCAATCCATGTTGAATAAATACAGCAGTATGATTAAAGTTACCTTTGTCTGTTCTATGGTTCCATTTCTATAAAAAATTGAAGATATCATTGTCACAGTTTTATTTTAGTTCCACTATGATGTTTCTATAATATCTGTTTCAGTATAGTCTTTACAATATCTTGTTTTAATAACTCACTGATCACATATGGAAATATTATTTACTTGTACTAATACTGATAAACTTATTAATTTACAAAATCTTTTAAACAAAATAGTTACAATAATTAATCCTTTTTTTGTAAAAATTTTTCAGACGTACAGTATAGTCAAACATCAAGCATATCAATACGTAACTTATTTTATTAAGCAGAAATCATGAACATGTATTAACTAGTTAGCAGGAATAACAAACATTTATTGATTACATGTATTAATTAGTTATCTACCTTTTTTTAGTAGAAGGTTGTATGCCTGCTGCTAGAAGATTCTTGTAGTGATCAGAACGGATAAAGCGGGGATAGCAATCCTTTTTGAGCAGTAAGGTGTAAACATGTTCTGCAGCAGAATCAAATGTGAAGCGAGACGGTGCTTTCAGTTCTAGCTGTGTCTTCTCCATAGTTTTGCCATCAATGTTGATTTCACAGGGAGCTCCAGGTGCCAGAAATTCTCTGAAAATTTTATAAGATGTTTTGTATCCAAGGAACAAACTTGTTTAAAAGTGATAAAGAAATGAAGTATGTGGAATCATAAATAAAAGTTTGAAATACAAAGTATGATTTAAATAATTGTAGGAGAATCCAGTACATTTTGGTCTACGAAAACAGTTTATATACAGAAAACATAAGTACATGTGATGATGGCAATATGTGGCACTTACAAGAGTAAGATGTAGTAGGAGAAATCATTTACTTCTAATGGCTTTTAATTTATAATTAAAAAATAAATTATGTATTCTGGTACTGCTCCCATAAACAAGGATAATAACACAAATTAATTTACAATTGACCCCCACTAAAAAAAAAAATTTGAGAGATCAAAATTGTGAAAAAAAATGCAAAATTCCATATGGGATATCAAATCAAAGAGAATTTTAAGCAAAATTTGAACACAGTGTTCATTTTTGAAAATATCAAAATATTAATAGGAATTCAAAAATACATGTGTGGTATCGAATTAAAGGGAATTTTAACCAAAATCTGAATACAGTGAACAGTTTTGGAAATTACAAAATTTTATGACACCAGGATCAAAAGAGAGAACAAACATTTGTAAAAATTGTAAAAATCCAAGAAGGTGCCAGACTATAGGATTTTAACCCAAATCCGAATGTAGCATTTATTACGAATATTTTTTTAACTTTCAGGCACGATGGGAAGTGGAAATGGAAAGAAATGGAAAAATGGAAGTCAAAATTTTAAGAAAATTTTAAAAGTCTATGTGAAGGAACTTTATTCAAAATACAAACAAGGTGGAAAGTATTAGATTATAGTCCTATAGATGTCTATGGAGACGTACATGCACTTAAAAGGAGTGCCAGATTTAAGATTTTTGAGGCCCTAGGCCAAGTTTTCTTAGCGCTCCCCCATCTGTGACTTTGAAGTAACATATGTACTGCAGAAGTAATTTGATGTCAGAGTAATACTAACAAATTTAAAACCAGTAGGCTACTATAAAAAGCGTGCTTTCATTTAGTAAACTTTTTCAAAATATTAAGAACCATGAAAAATAATCGAGTAAATTAATGTATTCTTTAAGTAGAGTAACTTAACTAAGCTTATTCAGAATGTTCAAAATTCCCATGCGCAGATTAGTTTTCAAGAATGGCAACGTCTTAAAAATAAGCGCGCAATATTTAAATAAGAACTGTCTTCCATTTGTATTATTAACAAAAATTCATCATTTAATTTCAAAAAATCATACTTAAATAAATCAAAGTACCTCCTACTTTTATAACTTCTTTTAAAAAAATATCTGTAGCTTGTGGTCCCCTCTGAAGGTATTGCAGCGGCCTAGTCGGCCCAGTGGTAAATTCGGCACTGCTTAAAAGTTAGTACTAAATTATTTTTTATTTAGCCATTATGGTTATAAATTTAACTAAAGCACCAATGTAGTAGCTTGGAAGTTTTAGTATTTCTTGTACATTTGTCTACTTAAGAATTGTTATTTTACTTAAAAAAAATACTACGAATCAAAGTCATAGGCTTCATCTGCAGAATCACTTAACGTATTCTCAAAAGTTAACAAAATTCTCTGTTGTTTCTGATTGTTTCTACTAAATTTAAAGTAAGGAAGTTCAAATAACGTTAACATGTTAAAAATATAGAATAAGGAAGTCAAGAGGAATTGTTTGTTCATTATTTTCCAGTATGTAGACAGTGGGTTTACTGTCATCTAAATTAAGTGGTTCTAAACATTTAGCAACATACGTATGTTAAGTAACTAATAAATAATACAAATCTTTTATTTAGTTGTTAGTATACAAAGTTCAGATGCATGAAATTAAAAAGACCAAACTGAGAAGAAGGTGTTAATTTAGTAATCTAATTAATTTAATATTCGTTAAGTTATTGGAAATTGTAAAAATTTAAACACAAATATTCAAAATAAGAGGGCGTAATAATGCGTGAAGGAGCTGCATTTTCATTGATACCCGATTAATACGTCTTTCACGAGAACTGTGACAAAGTTAGAAACTTTATTAAAAATAAATCTAATCAACGCTTAAAACTCAACCTCCTTACACTAACTGTTTACTGATAATAATAAATGTCTTCTGAGGTTAAACAAAGAAAAGCAGTGGGAAAACAAGTCTTTCAGAATAAAAGGGAATTGCTGCACATAAGCATATTAGGATTGACACCAGGGCGTCTTTTATTAAATCCTTTGGAGTGCATTGACATGTGGGTGCAAGAAGAAGGCTTGAAGGTGCGAAAACGTGGTTTTAGAGGAGACTCACCAAAACAAGTTGGGTAGAGAGGAGGAATAAAGAGGAAGTTTCGAGTAAAACTGGGGAGGAAAAGGCTATTCGAAACGAGGCGACAGGGCAAGTTGTCATATACGTTGCATAGGCCTACGGGTTGAGTTTGTTGCGGCGGTGAGTTGCTCGGACTGAATTATTATCGCAACACTACCAGTACTTGATGATCACGCGAGAAAGCAAGCCTATGTGATACTGTATCTCAAGCTTCAAATAAGGTTCAAGTTACAAGTAACAAGGATTTGCTGGTTGAGGTGTGGCCTGCTGTCGACCGTGGTCCATTATTTGAGTATATTGTGGAAAACTAATACCAAATATGAGAATTAGTATAAATAGAGGAAAACATTTTATTACTGTAAAAGTGTTTAAAAGTTTTCACTTTCTGACAAGTAAATGACGTTTTTAAAAATATTTATTGTAGTGTTTGTAGGCCTATATACATCGTTTACGATTTTGTAGAATGTTCATTATAATTATACACGATATGTTTAATAGAATGAAGGATACGTTATACTCCAAATATCTATCCCGTATTAGCGGTTTATGGTTACATAATATAATTTAAACTAACTCGTATATGTCCTGGACCTTGGTAGGGATCTGGGAGTGCGAACTACGCCGAAGATCGTTGACAGCCATCCAGAAACGGATGTTTTCATGACTGTATTCCTTGCGGAGGTAATTGGTGAACTCTTGTAAACCTGCAGAAAACAAAAAAATGAAATATAGTGGTTACATGTCACGATTCTGAAAGAGTAAGCTTAAATTTTGTTATCTGAAAATCATTGAATCGTCTGTTCGCCTTACTCTTAATAGAAGAACAAAAAAGAGAACAAATGTATGTGACTAACAGAAGTATATAGTAAAGTCTATTTAAGATGTGCTTCAAGTTTTCACTTCCATACTTTTTTCCGTCTTATATTAAGAAGAATCAAAACGCTTTAATTTTAAAAATAACATAATCGTTTTACTGTTTATAATGAATATATAAATTTTAATTAGTCACTGGAAATTCATTCGATCTTTTTTCTGTAAATAACTATGTATTGTTTATTTTTTATATTTGGTTGTTTGGTTGAATGTATATATTTTTTCGAAAGCGTATGAAATATTCGTGAGTCACTGAAAATAGACTGTATTTGGTGCTGTTTGGTGCTGAATACAGTAAAACACTTACTTAGGGAATATACGATCAAAAATAGTTATTATTTCTTATGCAAAAATTAAATTTAACATCATGAATCTTATAACACATGTAGGCTGATATACGAGGCTCGTACATATAGGCTATGCTTATAAGCTGCAACATTTAGGAGTCGTATTTTTCTACAACTTTCAGGGAAAGTGAAATTCGTTCCGTCCTCATAACGACTCTGAAGAAACCTGTTTATGTTTCTACGACTGTTATGAAAACAATATAAAATCTAAACTAACTTAACATTAAGAATACTAATTATGTTATTAAGAAAGGTAAATAATTGTCACTCATATTTTAAATGAGAATAATATTTTCACAGATTTTGAAATTGCACATATTTATTTTTATATATGACATAATGAGCCGATTTCGATTTTTCATCTACGAAACTTTTGCCAAAAATATTAATACTGCAGATGCATAATCATTAATATTATACTATGCAGTACTGTAAAGGAAAAATAAAATTACATAAAAATGAGTATTAAGCTATTCATCTTGCTAGTAAGCTATAACTATTAAGATAAAATAAGTAAATACAATTTTCTGTGTTGACTTACAACTGAATAAACTTTTGTGTTAATTATGTAAGAACTGCAATTCTGACAGGTCTTTTACATATTAGAATGCAGATTACATAAATGCATATTAGAATTTTAATATAAGGTTTCTAATAAACTCAACCCAGATGAAATTATGATTACTTTTTTTCTTGGATTTCGTTGTCCATGACGTGTCCGTTACTTAACTAAATATAATTATTAATATGAGGAAAATTAATGTTAAAAATTAAGATTATGTAACATTAGAGTGTTTTATTTATTCGTATGAAAATTACATTGAGATCGAAATTCTGCATGAATTTCGTGATGAAATTCTTCATGACGTTTCCATAGACTTTTTTTTTGTAAAATCTCTAGGCGCTTATCAGAAAATAGTAGCAGTTCGATAAGTATAAACATTTTCCAAAGGTTCAAAATTTTAAACGAAGATAGAAGTTATCATTTGGGGAATTCTGGGATTCGCAGTAGTAAATTCCGACCTCTGTGCAGAACAGGAATGAATAGTGAAGCTACATCAACATTCGAGGGTTTTATTAACAAAAGATTTTATCGAAGAAGTTTAGGATATTCACAAAGCTGATCAAGGTATGGCTAGACAATAAACAAAGTAGAAAAGCAATCTGTGATCAAGGTCGAAAATTATTTAAAAGCGAGTTTATATTAGACTATTTGGTGTAAGTATGTAAGGTACACCAAGTACTTACTATAGTTTTACGAAAGTGTGTAAGGTGTTAACAAAAAACAATCAGGAAACTAAGTCGAGAAAAGTAGGTTTCGTTTGGGGAAAACTTCAAAATGACATCCAAATTCTAGGTTAAAACGAATGTTTGTCAATGCAAGGTTGGATCTGCATCGGTTGGGGGGGGGGGGGGGTCAAGTCGGAAAGCAGTTGAACAGTACTACGAAGGCTCAAAATTCGAAGGAATATACGTTCTTAATCTGCAAATTTTAGTACTTACATCAGATGACCGAGATATCACAGGGCGTACCGATCTTTCTTTACCGTAGGGCTGCGTGCGTCAATTATTGCCGGGTTTCTGCAAGTTATATATGTTAGAATGACAACAGCATAGTGTGTCTGTCTGTATACAGACATGCAGCGATTACGGACAGAACGTTATTCATGTAACGGATGCGACATGACTCATTTATAAATCATGTAAACCTTCGTTATAAATTTGTACATAAACAGCTCAAAAGTAGAGGTGGAGGCACAGATGAAGGCGAACTAGCGAAAATGAGATTGGTTTTGACCGGCAAAAGCGACGAACTATAAATCGGTTCCCAAAAAGTCTAAACTGTAGCTGAAGATAAACCTTTACAGAGAAACGACAAACAGTAGAAACACCCGAGTCGGTTAGAGCGTGAAATGTACGCCAATTGAAGAAAAAGAAAATGGAGTCGGAACAAAACTGTTTACCACGAGAACATCCACATACTCGTATCAACCGACAACAAAGTACAGTATTTTTGATTGAATTATTAATCTGAGGCTGTCGTATACAAGTAAATTTATTTTATCGAAATTTACATATGTGTTCCTATATGCGAAAACCGGTTACTTACAGTGTCGGATTATCCATATCGCTAGGCTATGCTGCAACATCAGACACCAGAACCTCAGCTGTCAGAGGGGCACCGTGCAGCTGAATTGACTAAGCGAAGCAAAACTTATGATCACATTACGCAATTGTTTGGTTTTCTTACGCAGTTATTGACCATAGAAAGTGTCGATTTGGAAAATCAAGCGGAAGCTTGTATAGAAGTTTAGTCGAATGATTTGAATAACGACCTCCTAAAAGATTTGAAGCAGTCTGTGCCACGAATAAAATTGCAAGAATGAGGTTTTTTTTTCAAATCGTTCGAATGAAGATGATAGATTCCATGATACTACAGTTTGTTCGCTCAAAGTATTAAACTGGAATATTGATTGTAAAACGATTGATGTATTTCTGAATATATACACTGCTTATCGTCTGCTTTTTACGATTCCAATAGCTAATTGCAAATCTGAATTAAAACTCATTAAACGTATGTTGAGTTCAACTATGGGAGATGAGAGATTATCTTCGTTAGCAAGGGTGAAAGCGAGATGTAATATAGAAATATAATATAATAATATCATTATATTATTATTGAAATAATAATGATATAATATCTTCGCTTTAATATTGAAAGCGAGATACATGAATCGCTCGATTTAGAAGAAATGATACAAGAATTCGTTAAGGCAAAATCAAGAAAAAAATGAATCGATTAAGCATAAGTACTACTATGCTCATTGTAATCACTATTTAGCTAAATATTTGTTGTAATTTGAGAGTTTAATGAAATAACTGTTAACTTTCGAAATTGTGTATGCCATTTATCAATGTAAAAAATGGATAAAAGGTTGAATTTTTAATCGAGTCTGATGGCGGATTAGGGCACCACGTGCTTCTAATCCGTCCCTCGTTACTTATTTCAGCACACGGAGGGATGCTTGACTTGTAGATGTCGTCAAATTAGCGTATATTTACTCGTATTTTATTCGGTCTTTGTTGGAGAGGCCGGAACATACGTAAGGAACAGTAATATTCCATACTGACAATATTTTCTTGGTAGTGACCAGAAATATTTCCTCCGAACATCCGGTAGCTGTTACAGTCATTGATCCATACAATTTAGAACAAACAATAAAGGAAAACTCAGTTTAATCATTTTAGTACGCTAAACACAAATTGCAAATCTGACGTACCAGTTCTGTCGCTGACGAGGTCTTCCATGGACAACGCCCAACGCTTCACCCGTTTCTCCGTAGGCACTTCCACTCTGCAAAATCAATTCGTACGTGAACATTGGATTAAATTCTAAAAAAAATTATACAAGACGTTTTATTGTAGAAAGTCAAAATAAAATTTTAAGCGAATTAGATTAAAGCGCACTAACCTCTTAGTCTAAGAAAAGTAAATATAACATTTTTGTAATCTGTGTATAATTGATTTTATATAGTGGACTTTTCGGACAACTGCAATTTGTCTGTTGACTAAAAGTTTGATTATTTTTAGTCAAACGGCATTTAGTTACAAATGCCATACGACGGTTATGTGTTGGAAATTTAATTAAGAAAGTTGTGTTAGTGGTTATAATCACAAACAGAATTATCACTGTTCCACACCACTATAGAAAAATTATTCCGATTAGCGCTTTCAAGCGTAACAGCTCATCGTCAGATCGGAAATAACCTGTATGTTGGTTGTGTTGCATTACTGTACATATTTATATAGTTACCTTACATATTGCATCGTTATACACTAATATACTAAGGTTACATAACTTACATAGGACTATTGAATTGCCAGAAGGCTGTATCATCAGTCAACCAAGGATTGGAGGGCTGACAGCCGCTCAGAAGGGGATCGTACTCTAGGTAAGTCTCGTAATGCTGTATCAAACTCTCCAATGCTTGTGACACTTTCATTCGAGTACGGTTAAGGCAGCTCCTCAAGAACTCAACCTAATTAAAAAAACAAATTGTATAAAATAGATTATGTAAAATAAAAACTACTACTACTACTACTAACGGTAATAAAAAAATAATAAAGAATTACTTAAAATTAAGCAAACAAATAATATAGTAATAATTATTATTGTTATGACAATGTTAACGATAGTAATAGAGTAACCATGCATCCTTTATAATGAATATAAGTAGAAACGTTACATTATAGCGTATGTTAAGATTTGCAGGACTACTTAAAAATTTTAGTATTCATGTAAACAATAAATAAGCCTTCTTTTTCATGGTTTATAATTTATAACAGTAAGACGAATACAAAAGTAATTTGTGTTTGTAAAAACAAATGAAACTTTAAAAATTTTAATTTAATTTATGAACTTATTGTGAATAATTAGTTTCACAAGACCATTTACTTCGTACAGCTTCTGCATTATCGTGTCTTTTAAGTTTGGTAACAAACTTTGGCTTTTAAAAGTATATGATTATGTGAAGCTGTATTATCCTATTTTGAGAGTTAGAATATGTAGTGAGACGTCAACGATACTTTCTTATAAGGGCTTAGAGAGAAGTGTATGTTATATCGATCTGTACTGAGAACAAAGGTTTAAAATTTTAAGCCGATTTTCACCTTAGAGTTGACGTAAGAAAACATTATTAATGACTATGTTCGCACTTCGAAACTGCAAGCACTAAGGGAATTTTGGGACTGATAATTGAGAAATAACATTAATTATAGTTCATAATCTGTGACCGAATCCAGGATGTTGAATAGAAGTAATTTTCGAGCAAGTAAATTTTTATTCTAAGTTTAAAAGTTTTAACAATATTTATAAATTAATTCTATTTTTCGCGAAATCTTCAATTGGATTAATACACTTTAATACAAAAATTTAACACAAACGTTGAAACTAATTCGAAAGTTTTTTTTTGTTCTGGTTTTAACAACTGTATAAGTTTAAGAATTGCTGAAATAAACGAAGGAAAAGGTCGCTGGCAACAAATGCAAGCCAGTTGGCAGCCATACGAGCCAAGGTGATCAAAATCTAGATCTCCGTCACGTTAAACTAAAGCTGTCTTTTGTAAGGTTCATAATTCATTTATTAAGGTTGCATAGTGTACGAAACGATGGTAGCAACAAGCACTTAGTTGACCAGGATATAGTCCTAAACATATTATGATCAGTTGTTTATATATGATTTTTTGTTTAGGTTGTTTTTTAAAACTAGTTTTGTGAAATAAAGCTATTAGGCCAATATATAAAGACTTGTCTATTGAAGGTTTCTTAAAACGCTGTCTTCATGGGAAAACTCAGAACCGAACAAAAGTTTCAGTAATTCTATCTGGAAAGGATTCGCAAAAACTGTATTTGTAGGGCTGCAAACTCTTAAACTTGGAGTCGCAGATGCAACTATAGGCCTATGCTTTAATGAAGGCTGTATTGGAAAGACAAATGTTCCTCAATGGTTTCAGATCAATCCTGGGAAATTTATGGTTGAAGGTCTCAAACAGATTGACGCAGAGCGCAAAGCTGATAAGGAGACTGAAGAACAAAATAAAAGACAAAGAGTGAGAAGGAGACTGTTAAAAAGAAGAGAGAAGAATGTGAAAGTGAAAGTTGTTGTCCTGGTGGAGTTTAGAGACGTAAAATTCATTAAAGTGTTTTCAATTTTTAAACCAGCTTCTCCGAAAATTACTGTTTTTCAATTTAAGGTACACTTTTCTAAAAAACTATAAAGCTTACAAGCCTGACATTTTGCAGACATGTTATCTACTCTTATACAAGTTTGTCTAATCAGAATTATAAAAAAATAATTAGCAAAACCTTCAATAACTAGACATGGTATTTTAGTGAATCTGCTACAATAACAGAAGGTAAGTTTGCTTACTATTTGTTAAAATGTTTTTAGGGATACGATTAACCGTTTTTGAAATAATGGTACCTAAAGCTAGCTAATTTTTCCATTCAAGTAGCACTGGATCGGAAAAGGTACCGACTTCCTTCATTATTCCAGTGCACAACAGAAAAAACAACTGCACTAAACGATGATTCAGAATCAATTGAACGACCGAGAAAGTTGATTCTTGTCGTGCAGATTCTGATACGTTTAAGGTCTCTGCCAAAGAGCTCACAATCAGTCTCACTGCTTTCTCTAAAGATGTAGAAACACAGTCATGTTATGTAATAGACACATCTCGTGCTAGGCTACAATATTTTCTTACGATTTTGATTTAACGATTCAATGGTTTTTTTAAACTGTCATTAAGACAATAATACAAATACATATTTAAATCATTATATACGTACTAGACAATTATGTACTAGAAAATAAATGCAAACATTACAAAGTACAGACTTTTAAAACGGGCGTTTATTGAGTCCTAATAACTGAAAATAACTTACTTCTCTCCTCAGATCACAAGAATTTCTTTTTTTACGAGAGCATGTCCCTCCTCTGTTCCGTACAGGCACAGGTTCCAGACTACTAGTAAACCCTGGGGGCGGCCTGTGAACTCTCCAGTATGCTCTTTCTTGGCTATCGCTTACTATCTTATCTCCTTTCTTCCGTTCCTTGGATAACCGAACCTTTAACAGACATTATTTCTGTGAACATCAAGCTATCAATTCTAACAACGTGGTATCTATTCATAAATAGTTCAGCGCTTGTAGTGAAGGGATTTTATTAAGCAATAAAATTCATAGTTATATAGGAAGGTCTCTTATCTCTTGCGTCTTTATACAGGACTCATATAAGTTTTTTTGGGGGGGGGGCGGGCTTTGACTAAAATCTATTACTTAGATCCTATGAAATTATTTTAGTTTTACAGAGAGACAAAAAAATTCAGACCTGGTATTTCTCGTATGCAATTTATAATTGTAACTTTTATGGCGTCTGTGACACGTGTGTGTTTCTTAGTACACTTAACATTGTTTTGTTTTAACGTAAAGAATAATCGGAATGGCTAATGTGACAACGTAATGGATAACTTGTTCACAGCTGTTGTCTGGTGTAACTTTGCACCATTGTAAAATGCTAAAGTTTAGAACAGAAAACTTCATACCTGCTCTTCTGCTTGCATGCTGATGAAATCCCATTTATTCTGTAAGTTCTTCTTGAGACTGGCGAGCGCTTCCTGCAACAGTGCAGACAAAACAAACGCTATTAATCATAACTTATGCAACACACGTCGTGCTGCTCACAACTGGAAAAACATTGAGGTACTTAGAAACGTGTATAACTTGTAACAAGCTTTGTGAAGAAAAAGAGAAAATATATTTAACTATAGTGACTTTACTGACTGAGCGTTAGCGTTTTAAATGTGTAAGTACGTGATGAGTTGGATCACGAGCTAAAGGTACAGATAACATAACGTTGAAAGCAAAGGTTTATAAAATCTAGAAAAGCGCTGCGCTGATTACGTTCGTTGTTAGATTTTGGGTGCGATATGCGCAGTGGCGGCCGGTGGTTGAAAAATTTGGGGGTTGAAGTTGGGTTGGATGGAATTAAATTGTTTTATTGTCTGAGTAGAAAATGTCCAGTCTCCTCCCCTCCATACAATACACAAGAAAGCAAAATACTGCAATTTTAGTGTCACACCCACATAACCACGAATATTTATAGTTACCTGATTTTACACTTTGATTAAAATTTGAAAGGTCTTGGCTAGGCCTACCTACTCTCTTAATTTAAATTTTTTCCTCAATCGGACGTAAAATGAACGGCGTTTTCGTTACATTTTCAACAGAATTCATTGCACCCTACCAGTTAAATATAATAAATATCTTACATTATGACACCTTAATTCTTTATGTGTACTATTAATACATTTAACGATGAATTGGACTGACACTAACAACGAACTTCACAAAAAATTCTAACTTACCAACAAACAGACTGCTGGCGCCGTGACGTACAAGAGGGATGTACAGTCCCTAATCACACCAAGCGAAGCTATGTCGTTATGTTAGGAACACCCGAGTCTAGCCAGTCACAGCAGTACTCCATTGTATTTCCTCATATACAAAGCGCGTCACAGTTGGTGCATACACCGCGGCAAGAGCGTGTACGGTTTTTAGTAATCCTCTGCGCTCTTCAATCGGCAAATGATTAATTACAATGATTTAGCTTGAAAACACTATTATTAGTTATTGTTTTATTCATAATTCTATAATTTAAAATACGATTCGGGATTTAATGGGGGTTGTACAACCGTGTAACCTAAGCAAGGGCCGCCACTGCTGTTACGAAACAAATTATTTATCGTTTTTTATGCTATGGAAGTTGGAACTGGACTTACAGGGCATATGTAATTTGTAGCACTTGAGCATTCTGGTGTATGCTTTGTGTCATGAAAAAGTCGCATTGCATGTAGGAATTGGGAAGCGAATGATAGATTCGGACAATTATAAAATTAAAGGTCTTAGCATGATGTGTGTTACAAGAAACGTGGGCCCCAGGTCAATGGGAGTGGAAGGAATTAATGGTCACGCCGAAAAATAACTTAAGAATTTGCACAGATTTGTCAGCGACTCAGTTAAGCCAAATTTTGTTTGGAGTGTTGATGTGAATACAGAACAGTGACAGTAGAAATCTTATTATATGGAAGCAAAAGGTATATTCTTCAAATTCTAAGTTATTTCAAAGTTTGTATCCGACGTGTTTCAAATCTCTCCGGTGTCTAATCAAGACTTTCTGTCATAGCGGCGACGTTTACAAGCATGAGGACCTGCAATGTATTCCCTATGGCATGCCATGTCCACAATCCAGTCTACTCCCTCAATTTTCTTTCTCTGGATCACACAAATATGAAAACATAATGTCTACTCACATGTCCTATGTAAAATATAATGTAAGGAAGGGGAATAATCAGCTCAGTAATACTGATTTCAGAAATAGCGACTATTTGTGGGAAGACACTGAATGAACAATGATAACAAAAGAACCAGACCTTCGTTACAGTTAGTAATCTATTTGTGATCGTATTCTACGTAATTTTATAATCGATTAAATGAGATTTTCTTGAAAAATATATAATAGTAATGCTTAAAATATTTTTAAAGTTCACCAGGTTGCGTTGCCTGGGGGTGGCAACCTCCTCACTCCTCAGTTTAAACTGTAACATACATTATACGACAATGGTAGCGTAATAAGTGGATTCAAAACACGAACTGTTCCGTGAAGAACACAAGATTTCTTTTCTTCGTGGAATAGCTGCTCTCTCAGGTTAGCGGTACTGCAAATTCTGCTTTTGCCATCTGTTTATGTTACGATTTATTGTCGTGCAGAGTTACACGAATCAACAATGCGCTTTTATAGTGAAAACATATGTACGGAGAAGTATGGAGAACGGTACACACAGAAACTGCGTAGAATGTTTGGTAGACAAAATGCACTTAATCAGTCAACAGTTCAGAGACTGGATGAAGAAATTCGAGGGAGAGAAGGTGGTAGGGACTGCGGGTCCGACGGGCGTCCTCGTGCTTGTCGGTCTTTTGTAAACGTCGCCGTTATGACAGAAAATGTTGAGATCGGAGAATTCGATTCGCCGTCGGTTACAACTCCGAGCAGCACCATGGAGCAAATTCTCAGAGAATTCAGACCAATAGATCATGAAGCGTCAAGAATTTGGGTGTTGCGAAACCAAGCAGTGGTCTTCTGAGAAAACATTCCTTAACGATACGGAGGATTTTAAAATGAATTTGTTTGGCGAACAAACAAAAGCGTCGCATTTGATGTAAAGAGAATCTTGGAGTGATTTATGAAAAGCCATTGCATCTACAGCGAGTTACTGTTTAGTGTGAATTCTGAACTGACGGAGTATAACGGCGGTAATTTTTTGAAAACAAGCCAGGAAATGGAATAACAGAATAGCGAACGTACCGTAATATGATTACAGAATTTTTGTAGACTCAGTTCGGCGCTACGAATCTGGAAGAATTCAGCAGGAGGATAAACTGCGCGCGAAGCAGACGATTTATTGCGGGAAATTTTTCCTGTCTGTTGTCATCCCCTAACTGCCCACCGTGGTTTGACACTATGGTCGACTTCAACTGGTCGACTGATTTGACACTACGCGACTTTTTCCTGTGCGGGTTTTGAAATCTTTTATTTGTGGTGACAGACCACAAACATATCCTGATCTCAAGACGGAGATTCAACGTGTTATCGGCAAAACTGAGCCGCAATTATGCGGGAACGTCATCGTAAAATTTCGTCGAACTTGGAAGAATGAGCCAATAAAGTCGCGAGAGACATTTGTCTCATATTGTGCTTCATAGTTAACCGCAGTAAGTGCACTTGGTAATAAACTTATAATATACAAAACTTTTAAAAAAATGACGATTCTATTAAAATATTAAATCTTGTATCCTTTATGAGACACAATATATTAGGCATAAAATTAAAAAGACATACCGGACTGATATGATAAAAAAAGAATCAAATTTCGTCGGGTTTAATTGTTTACCAATTGTTTCCAGTCTCCTTAACCACACACTAACACTATAAACGTCACACAATCTTAGTAGTTTTGTTTTATCAAGAATCTCCTAATTGTATAACAATAATTGTTTATTGTATACAAATTTTATATGTATTTATCAATAACTGTGTAACGTATTTACTTTGGTTTCAATATCTAAGTATAAGAAATAAAAAATACGTATTTACTTTGGCTTGGGTCTTAGTATAAGGGGATTTCACAACTTATACATTAAATTAACAAACCCATGGGATAGGTACTATTACTAAATGATTTCTATTTAGTCATCGATTATAATCATCGATATATATAAGTTTATCCACTATAGTAAAATACTGAAACGAATGGAACCACCTAGAATAGCCGAGAGAGTCCTCGCCCCGTCCTCCCGCCTAGTGTGGCAGGTGTTGGCTCGGTCAAGGCCGCTTTCAAGTACGTTACAGAGTACTCTACAGAACACTTGAATAACATTAAGTGGAGTGCACATTGAGGATGGAAGATTTCTAGAAGGTGTGCGCTACGTATAAAAAGCCTTAGCAGCCGGGTTGTCAGTTCAGTGGTGTTGAGCGATTTCTTTAGTGCGGATCAAGTGTTTGTAGAGAAGTGTTGTGCGGAATTCTTTATAGTTGAGATTATTATTGCGTGTGGACAATTTTTTTACCTGAATCGTTGTAAGAGACTATCTTGTTGATTACAAATTATTAATTGTGATTAATTAAAACGGGTGATTAGCGACTTAATTAGTGTCTTTATTTTGTTTTCCACTGTACCATACGGTGATCAGTAGACCGTTGTAACAATGTGTTAAATTGGATAAAATCATTAGTCGATCTGTTATTAATGACAGAAAAAGTAACTGTGGAGAGCGAAGTTTCGCAAAGCTATCGTAATTTTGTATGGACATAATTAAATAGTTCTTGACCGCTACTTTCCTGTACTGGTATCCTTTGCTTAGCGGTTTCCGATCACTGGTCTCCCGACTATGGCTCGCAGCAGTTTGCAACGACTTGAAGCCGTAGTGTGATGTATTGATTGAAAGAACTGGCGCAAAGTACGAACATCACTTATCACAAGGCAAAATGAATACGTAGACATTACGTCACTGGATGGCAATACTGTAATCTGCGTAAACATCAACCGCAAAACGATATTACGTGCACCCTGATGTGTGTATACTACACATAAAGCGCGGCATGATTGTACACGTGTGTGTTGCCAGTACTGTGAGGGATTAACTGTTTACCTAGATTAGTTGTTTACAGGTGGTATTCTGTTACCGGTTTTTAATAAATAATACCAGCGGATATAATTGCGCGTAGTCACTTGTCTACAAATTTTTACGCGGGACTGTGTAACTTTGTGTAACTGCGCACTTTATTGGTGGTCATCATAAAAATGTCGAAGGATTAGCCTGCTAGAAGTACATGGAAAAAGCTCACTGCTCCCACACTGCCCTCTCTCGACCGTCTTACTTTTTATTATGTCTCTCACTCCTTCCCCTCCTGCAGTGTTTCCTGTTAACATGGTACATATCTTGCATACAGAAACTTGAGAAAACTTCCTTCCCGCTCTATCCAGACGTAGGACTGTTAGGACTGGCAAATATACGATATCTGGTGTGATTAAAGCTTTTTTAATGTTCGTATTTTTTTTATTAATTTTTTATCTTGTTATATTTTATTTATAACTTTATTCATAAATGCTCAATTTTTCTTGTTTTGTATTATTAATAATAATACAACTTTTTACAAGCATTTTTTTGTTTTGTAAATTAAATATATGTTTAATTTATTTATATTAAATAAATAAATATATGTTTACATTAGTAATCTTGAAATGATTATCATTTTTTATATTAATCTGAATTTGTTCTGGTATTAATTTATTACTTGTTTTATGTTTAAATATTTCTAAATTTTCCCATAAAGTCATTTTTGGACCTTTGGAAATCTTACTAAATAAGATTACTAATTTAATAAAATAACAAATATTTATATTATATTTTACAATTAATTATATAACTTTTTTTATATTGTAGCATGACAGAAAATCCAACTTATTATAATTCCAAAAATAAGCAAATATAAAATAAAAACAAACTGGCATAAAGAATAATTGCTATATTAATTAATCAAGAACAACAGTAAACTGAAATCCTAGATCCAAAGAAATCAAGTTCATTAAAACCAAATATACAATCTATAATAAATAATAGGAAAATAAAGATAGTCCAACTTATAGAATAGATATACCCAGGTAGAATAGGAGCAGGTAAGGAAAAACCATGGATAAACAAACCCACCGAATAAAGAAATAACTATTGAAAAAAAAGTACCATATTATAAAAATAAAACCCCAAAAAGATAACATAAGAAAAGTACAATACAATAAAATAAGAATAAATGTAAATTAAGTGTAAGTAAAGATTTTAGATATATGACTAAAAGTGGACAAGTGTAATTTATTTTTATTGTGAAAAGCCACTAATAATAATGCAAATTAAGTGATGTTCCTTATTCCCCAAGACTAGATAAAATTACTAGAAATAAGATTAGGGAATACAGTGAATAGTGAGGGGAACCAGGGTAAATCCCTAAATCAAAACAAAAACAGCAATAGACTGAACAAAAGTTATTTTTAATAAACTGTTTATATAAAAACAGATTTGTTTTGTTGTGTTAGAAGTTCATTGAACCCATAGCATTGAATGCTTGGGATTAAATTTATTTTAAAAGAATATCTTTATTATGTTTTAATAATGTCAATTAATCATAAACTATGTTGTAATTAAGTAAGGGCAATTTAGTTGTTAGGATGTTATTAGAATTGTATGTCAGAAAGGGTAATAGCAATCTGAAATAATTGTAAACTTAGTGATAGTACTAACATCAATACATAGGCCAAATTGTAAACCTCACCAACATTATAAATTAATAGTAAATAAGTTAATGAAACAAATTAAATGAATGAAAATTGTTGAATTTAACACAATAACAATTTATTATAAATGTAACAACACTTTGTGAAAGTAATTAAGGAATGTATAGGATATTATTAGAAAAAAGGCAAGTGTAAATAACACTGGTACCTAGAGAAAAGCCTAAATTGAAGGTAGTTTTCCAATTAGCTAAGTAAATCATCAAATTACTGAGAATTAAAGAAACCAAATCATAATAATTCAATTAATGATCTTGTTTAATGATAATTGGAATCTAATAATCTAACATATACTGTAAACCATTTAATTTGTAAGGAAGTAAAGTAGGTAAGGCCTACAAGGAAATATAATGTAAATATGACTTTTGAGTTAAAAAATACTATAAAATATATCATGTATGGTATTAAATTATGCTGAATTAAATAAGGGATTTGATTATGTAATCAGAATTTAATAAGAATAGATAATAATCAAAATGTAATTTATAATATAATGTAAAATTCAATTCTTTTGAACAAAATCAAACTTGAGACTTAAGTATCAGCTGACTGAAACAATGTAAATTTACTAATAAATCAGCCAGGACCTTTTGTATGATGAAGAAAAAAACTGGGAGTTGATTGTTGAACGTCAAGGAGAACACATCAGAACGATATAGCTAAAAAAGATAAAACATTTTTTGACAAGAATTAAGCTTCAGAAAGAAAATTTAAAATATGAGTGGTTCATACAAAAGTTAAATAAAAGAAACCAAACCATTACTTTTATGAAGATTGGCAATTATAAACCAGATATCGGAACAGTCCAGGCACTAATCGAAAAATTTCTAATGTGAATATCATCACGACATTCTGGATGAACTATTTGAACGAAGACACTATTAACCAACACCTATTACCGAAACTAAAACGGATTACTAACACTGAATCATCACACTACAACGAAGAAAATTAATAACTACTACTCTGATGAGGAACAATTAAAGAATAAACATTGATTTGGAGGAGAATCGTTGAGAAGTTCTTTGTGTAAATCCGAGGTGAAGAAAGCGGCCATCTTTAATGACAATCTGGTTAACGACTTCAATCAGCTGTGATGACGTCAGCCCATGTATAGCTTGTGGTTCGAACAATTCAATTTTTACTAACATTTTTATAATAAATATTATTTCTATTTTATTAATTAAGAACTTTTAATTGTAAGTATTGTACTTTTCAGCATTACCCTTTTCTGACTTTTGATAACAGTTAAAAGAACCTATTAATTTGAAAATGTTATTAATTTAAATAAAAGAAAACAAATCGACCTGAGATAAGAGTTTTCGAGCTGTGAATAAGTATTTCGACTCAAGGTCGACTAATCGCAACGAGATCAATAAATTCAATTAAATATTCCATTTTTGAGTTTTATTTCTTTGCAAAGTATATATTTAAAAGAATTTCAGATATTAATTGAAACCTGGACGCCAAGGAGGAAGAAAACAACATCGAAAAGGAGTAAAAACACCGAATATACAAATACCACAAATCGATTATTCAATCTCATAATCTATTTAACGCTTTAAACAAATTATTCATAAACAACCAAAATAAGTAAAATAAGGAAGGAATTAATATAACAACGACGATTAATATAATAAATAATAAACTAATAAATAATTAATAAATAATAAACAATAAAAGAAAAAAAAAATTTTTTTTCAATAAATTAAATTTAAACAAAATTTTTCATTATCTTTAATTGATCAGGTAAAAACGTCCAAACGTGGGGCATCATTTTGAAGGAATCCGCTACCAAGAAGGAAGATAGAAATAAATTCCAGACTATACATAAATAGGAATATTCTCATTTATTTTTGTAACATAATAAACCGTATCGTTACAATATACACATATAAAAACATTAAATTTAGTCTACATATAAAACAGCTGTTTTAAACAATGATTTAAAAATTGTTTTAATTTATAAAATTATATCTGATGATGATAGTTAGATCACTATCGAAATATATATGTAATTTACAAAAAATATATTCTTGTAAAAAGTTTTATTATTATTAATAATTTGTAACTTTATAATGTATCTATGGTTTTACAACTATTTTTTGTGAAATAGCTACAAAACTTGAAGTCGTATCTTGAAATGCTGTTGTTTTCGTATAGTTTTAGTTTTAATTTAAACACAAATTTAATTGTTTTGGCGCTGAGAACTAGAACTGCTGGTTTTCTTGTTCCATCACTGATATTGTTAATTTTTATGTAAGACTGTGATTGAAACATTTACAGAACTTTGGTAAAATAAATAATAGGGGAATGGGCAGCCAGAACTGTTCACCAAATTTCGAATGACATGATTCACACGCTTTCGTTGTAAGCTCCTGGGATGTTCCTTCTTTGGCCCACATGCTGGGAGGAATTCGCCATCCAAATAATCTGTAAAATCTGTATCTCTTTGATCTGCTGGTTGATCGGGTGCAAAATCAATTACAAAGCAGTCTGAGACATCAATCGGATCCAAATACTGAAGACCAAATAAATCTCTCAACCAGATACCAATTTTATTCAATTCGTTGTTATATTCTTTAGCGAGGCCAAGCTTTTGTACTTTCCGATATCAAGTTTGCGTTACGTGAAACCTGTAACCCAGTAACTTAGAATTTGGTTAACAGCTACTGATCCCGTTCTGGAGATCGATTTCGAAATCGGTAAAACTAGTAAATGGATTTAGAGCACGATGAAACGGAGGTGCAAAACGTTTTTAAAAGATCAAAAAGCTTTCCGTATGTTTTCTCATTTTTGTTCCTTAATAAGCAGAACACCATAGAAATATAATAGCATTATCAACACTGTGAATGGAGAAAAACATCATGCCCGTGGTTTGAGCAATATCAAATGTTCCATCCTTCTAAATTTTGACGGGTTTGCATAGGTAATACAGATTTGCATGTAGGCCTATAACTAACAATAGATGTTTTTCGTTAATTATTTGCACAAAACGTTTGTTGTTTATTCTCCTTATATTCATAATTTTCAGTAGGTATAAACCTTCTGGTAGTTCCTTTAACATCTTCAGCATAGTCTTCCGACGACGGTTGTAAATATTTCGGCGTACGCAATTGATATCGCTCACCCTCATGCTATCACGCGTATGAGAGTAATTTTCAATGGTATGATTGATGATCTGTGACGATCTTTCCAAAGTGTCAGTTTTGTAATTATACGTGGCTGTGTTGCAAATTATAAGGTAACAATGCTATAAGGCTATAAGGTATCATATATATAATTTGTATCAGCCTATAAGGTAAAATTTTTACGTTTTTACCAACAAAAAACTTTGTGTTCCGAGTCAGTAGTTATATACTTATATTTAGCTAATCAATGGACATGTCATGGACAACAAAATCCAAGAATTACTATAATCTTTATTGTAAAAGAGAAAAGAGGAAGAATGATGGAATTTGGCGATTACAATTGTTAAGATTTATCAAGTTTCTTATTTTTTTTGGAGGAGAAAAACATTATGTATTATGTTTTAGTGGATGGTTAGTGAGGATCGGTCAATTATTGTCATCTTCAGGACCTGTGTATGAAATACAATAGAAATATCAAACATAACGAAACAATTAAATATTTGGGTGAACGTGTTGGTGATGTGAGTGTGTGCGTGCGTATGTATGTATCATTTTTTTATATATTATGTATTATGTATTATGTATTATGTTTGCTTCTCACCTCCCTACGTTTGTCCAACTCTCACGGACCAAAAAACTCCTCTTCAGACGCCACTCCACTATGGAATCGCTGCCAGCATTACTTCAGGGTGGCGCCTCTGTGTGATCACGAGAGTTGCTTCTAACTTTTATGTTAGTTTTGTAACCCCTCTTTTTATTTGTGTTTTATAAATTAAATTTTTTTTTTTTTTTTAAGATGTTACTCGATATTTAAGACTAGGCTGAAGGCCCAGAAGGAACCATAAAGTGTGCTGGGTCCAATGAGACGGGACTTGCAATTAATACTCTCTTTTAACAAGTGAGATAACAACCTTTATTATTGCATTAATTTATATTGTCATAAACATAATTCCTTTTTTTTTACATTATAAATATCCAAATATCTCAAATATATTCCTGACATCATAAATCTTTCAACATATAAATATATAAATATTATTCATTATTTCGAGATCCACTGTTATGGGACAATAACACAAAATCAACATACATATATTGTAACACTCCTCCGTTACAAATAAAAGGTTCGTTAAACCTTTTTTCAACGTTACTCTCCACTGTGGTGAGCGTCAATTTGTAACAAGCAGCGGTTCGTCTATGTTAAGCCCCACTGTTGTGAGCGTCAATTTGTAACAACCCTTTATACACTGGTTACAAATAAATATCTGTGTACTGTACAAAAAAAATTTTAATTTGATAAAAAAAATTTTCAAAAAAAATTTTTTATGTTTGTTTGTTGTTGAATAATTTATAAATAATCCTTGTTGTGAGTTTCCGTTGAAAATTTAAAATTCTGTGAGTTTATTATGTTAATATATGCACTTCTGGTTGACCGTAAATGATTCTGGAGTTAATCAGATTGTCTTACTTTACTAATCGATTGACGATTTTCTTCTATACTCCAGTATATCTATTTTCTTTAGTAAAGGTCGTCTTCCAGTAAGTTCTGTAGTTAATAAACACTCTTATATTAATGTGTGAAATAATTTTAAAACGAGATGATAGAATTATTTTGATTTATTAACATTTATTTGGAAAATATCGATTGAGAATCGATATTGATATAATGTTGACTCTTTTACAGGGATAATCGATTTCACAAAACAGGTTATATTATATGAATGTTTAGAATGGTTCTTTTAGCGGTTATAATTATATAGTCAGAGAAGGGACAAGCATAGAAAGTATAACATGTACAAAAGAATTCTTAATAATTAATAAATGACAAAGTTGATAATAAAATATAATGTTTATAAAATTGAAATATTCAGACCAATGCAGTGGCGACGATTCTTTGCTGGCAGACACTTTGCATGATGGGAGTTTTAAAATGGCGGCACGCCTCGTTGTAGAAGAAAACTGCGAAATGTTGGTTGGAAATTCTGATAATAAAATTACCTTCACAACTGTTTTATTATCTCCGGAATAGTGTATAATGTCTATTGTGTTGTTTGAGGTGTCCTGTTTAAGTGTTCTTCGTTCACTGGCTTTAATTGTTTTGTATATTGGTGTTTTCACTTTTGTCTGTGTGTAGCTAAAATCATGAGTTTCGTTGTAACGTGAATTCTTAATGTGTGATAGTTTTACTGGTTTATTTCACAAGTATTCTGTTCAGTATTGTTTGTTCTCACTGTTGGTGGTGGTGTGTCTCACTGATTTTAAGTTTAAAATGACAATTTCGGTAACTCTCGTTTTTTCAATGCATAACCTTATACGCCATTAAATATACTCTATATAGGTTCTTAGCGTGAGTTTATAACAACCGTTCGCATTGAATGTTAATTAAGAACTGTTTTACTTCCTTCGTCTACTGAAATATCTTGCCAAGTTAATATTAGAAAAGTATTGTTTAAATATAAATCACTTCCTCTCCATGTGATTATAAAATACATTATATACAGAATATTTTTTGTTTATTGATTGCTTTCGTGAACTAGTAATTATATAATTGGTTTCTTTGACTCCTTCTGTTTAATTTGACATACAATAGTCCATATTTATAAAGTTTTTTGTTAAAATTGCTATATTCTGTCTTTTTGGAAATATAGGCCTAATATCTGGTTCCTGTTCTTGTCTAACATATTAGCCATCTTAAGTGTTATAAATTTGATTATAATAAATTTCTGATTGATATAAATCCTTACCTTTCCTTAATTTCTTATAAATTTAACAATTTGATCATCCTTTTAGTTGCAATTCATGAATTTACTATTTCTCCTTTGAAATGGTTAGGTATTACATTTTGAAATTTTTTAATAATTTAATACAACCTTTTATATGATTCTTTTAAAGTATAGTTTCAGATACAGTAGTTGGTGATTGATTTACCTTATATAAATCTAATTAGTTTGCTTGGTTTATTTAACTTCCTTACTCAAATATAAATGTTATTGGAATTTCCATTTTGGCCTAGATTTCCATTTCTATTGTTTTACATATACTGGTTTTTTAATATTACTAATTCTATACTCTCTCTGACTGTCTAAAGTTAACATAATATTAAATAAAAATTCCTTATACAACTATTGAAACATGTAGCATTGTATTCCTGCTCATACTATAAAAACAATATTGAAATTAATTATCAGTCTTTAAAGCTAGACATTGGTTTTAACTATTTCTAAAAAATTACATAACAATCATTTTACAATTAGCATAGTATACATACAGAAACACTTTAGTCTGTATGAACACTGTTATAGATAATAAATATTCTTATATTACTTATAAATCTATATTTTATTACCACTTTGAAATGTGGAGTTCATAGGCTCTGAACATAAACATAATTAGCCATTTGATTGTTAAATTTTCCTTTAAACTTAATCTGATTACAGTCCTTTCTGTTTATTCTATATTACATTTTTTAATTCCCTGTCACTGTAATTATTTCCCCTCAGCTCTCTTTATCATTTGCATTTCTATGAATGTTTTTTGATAAAAAGATGTGGCCTCTTCTATGAAATATTTAACATATTTCCATAATAATACTTCATGATATTTCATTTCTGTATTTATTATAAAACTTAAAGTTATTTGATTGTACATAGTTAAAATATAAGTTACACCTTTACACTTGAAGTTTATTAAATAGAAATCACTTGCACTGGTACACTTACACTGTTGGTTCTTATTTATATTTGAGTTCTACAATATTCTAAGACCAAACCTTTTAGTTATTAGGGACTGTGAAGATTTGTTTATTTTATTACATAATAACTTTCTTTGGTGCACTTCTATTTACTACTAAACACTTTTGTTTATAATTATTTTACATGAGGTTTTGGGGTGTTATACTTTCTTTGGGGTGATATTAACATTTGGTTCGGGGTTTGTTATTTTTATTAATAGGTTTTTCATGGGTATTCTTCGTAGTTCTCCCATCCTACATCTTCTTTTCTTCATTTCTTCTGTCTTGGGTTTTCCAAGGTAAGTATTTCATTATGTCCTTTGGTTGGTTCGGGGTATCTTCTTTATCACCTGCTCCTAACCTTCCTGGGTATTCTCCTGATTTTATATGAGTTTCTTTTGATTTAATTTCCTTGATACTTTATCATTGCATTTTATTAATTTAATTATACTTTTCTTTTATGGTGGTGTTGTTCACTTTGATTTGTAATAATTTTCATTTGATTTTTAATTCTTTTCATTTGATATTTAATTATTTTTATTTGATAATTCATTATTTTCCTTCGAACTTTCTTTTGAGTTAATTAATTTAAATGTAATTATGATCATATTATAATTATTACTTAGTGGATTATCTGTCATGCTACAATATACATATAAATCACAGATAGAAGTACATACATATTATTTTTCTTTACCGGGCCAATGGTCAACCTCTATAATTACATCAAAATATAATAATAATAAATAATAAACAACCACAATTTATTAGTTTAAAAATGCCTGGTGAACAGCCTATATGGTGTATCAAAACGCAATTTATAATTTTCAGAGCCATGTAAACCGCCTGGATCATTTTATAAAAAAATATAATTTATAAATTTAAATTTAACTTCTCGGCAAACAGCTGGTATAATTTTATAAAAAAAAAATATAAGCATCAAAATTACTACAAGGGGCGATTTGCCATCAGACTAAAGAACACAAATTATGAATGTAAAAACCTTGCGAACAGCCTGTATAATTTTATCAAAAGGTACAATATATAAATTTAAAAGCCTGTAACCAGCCTGTATAGTTTTATCAAAATACAATATATATAAATTTAAAATGCTTGTAAACAGCCTGTATGATTTTATGAAAAATACAATTTATAAATTTAAAGAAAATAAACTGGATTGGCCATAATAACCAGAAAAATACAATTAACAATTTATAAATTTAAAGCAAATAAACTGGATTGGCCCGGCCGCTGACACGTTCCAAGCGGCATTCGAAAAGCAATTAACCATTACAAAAAAAATTTAGGAAAACCCCCCAAAGACAGACAGGGTAGAAGAAAGGTGGACAAGAGCCAGACCCGACATAAGGTAACATGTCCGGGAGCTTGCATGGATTTGCACCAACAGGTGACGGGGTTTACATTCTATGATTTTAAAAATGTAACCCGACCTGATTGCAGAATAAAGAAAACCCCCCCAACCCTATTATGAAATGAATAAAATAATTAATCAGCAAAAGACCCAAGATTATACTAGATGCTAGACCAGCCGGTCCAGATAAGCATGTTAGTAACTGTACCCACCTATATAACTAAAATACCAGTCCCCCACAAACGTCTACAAGCCCCTTCAGTATCAATGTAAAAAAAAAAGCATAAAAATTAATGACCGCCGGACACATGCCGGCGAACGGGCCTACAATTGATCTCGAGAGTAATAACATTATCATCGCAATGTTACAGAATGTTTGCATCCAAAATTATGTCCAGCTGGACACGAGCACAACTAAAACGGTATTAAGATGTAGAAAGTCAATTCAAGTAGAACTGAGTTTTCTGTGGATGTTAAATGCACGATACAAGTTGTTTTTTGTAGAGGCCAAATTTATGAAAGTATTGGTTTAATGTCACCTCGATTTGTCCAGAAGATTTCCAGGAGGTCCGTGTCTGCTGGACGGTCAGTCGGTCTTGCTGAATGGGTGCTTACAGTTGCATGCTTAGCTTATTTCTCCTCCGGCAGGTGAGAACGAGAGTCTGTGTGTGTGTTTAGGACATGGTGAAGGGTAGAATTTCCGCCATGCTCGGATCAGGTCCTCGGCTGTCTCAGGAACCCGGAGGTCTGTACGCGTCTACCTCGTCATGATAGACTAGAAATACAACAATTAATCAAAACCCTGTCCTGCCGGAAGGAAGCTGTTCACGAAGCAGTTGCCGAGACTGGACTGAATTAACTTGCAGTGCACAGAGCCGAGGAACACAATTACTCGCTTACACCAACAGATAGCGCTAGCATACAGTGAGCCAAAACACGGTAATGCAGTACATCGCCAAATAAAAACTTCACCATTCCAATTCTTAATAAATTAATTTTCCTTGTACGGTGGCCCGGTTTCCAAACCGCGGCACAGTTTGCTTCTTTTTCTATCACGATTGTTGCTTCCAGTTTAGTTTAATATATTGCTCCTGCTCTCTCTTCTTATCGTTGAGGACTCCCTCTACATAAACGCTAATCCAGTTCTTCTGACACGAGCATTATCCTTATCGTCCTCACCATGGTCTCCGGAGAGATGTCGCCTATCTCCGCCATTGTCTGTCCGCCTGCTATCTTCTACATTCAAAGAATATATATATTTGGAGTCATCTTTTGGCGAGTCGCCATACTTACCCTCCGTTCTTTCAGTCTTCTCCACCTAGAGGAGGTAAGCGTTAAAACTGACATGGAGCTGGGTCAGGTAATAATTTATCTCCCCATGCTTCCGTTCCCTTCAAACCGCCATACTGCCAATCAGCTTTTCAATCCATCTACCTCTCGTTTTTACCGGCCAACGCTGCTGCTACCGTTGCATTGTGACTCTTTGTCATGCGCCGTCGCCACCTCCTTACCCACTTCCGACTTCTTCCTTGTGTAGGCACATCTACTCTCCTTTGCGAAGAGGTCGAGTGTACCACTCCCACGACCACCGACACAAGCGGCTCTGAGACATTTCTACACGAGCACGCTATCCGGAGTGCTCCTCTGTACTGCCACCATTTTCATCTGCTATACCCTGATTAACGAAAGAAAGTGACTGGCGGAGCGGCCGCGCGGCGACCGAGTTTGTAGTAAAAACATTTCACTTAATAACCTCGTTGAAACGTAAAATAAACTGTAAATAAACGCTAGAAATGTCTAATAAACTGTATTTAAATCATGAATTAAAGACGTTTTTAACAAACTTTTCTAATTTTTAGAATCTTTTTTCAATTAATTTACATTGAGAGTAAAATAAAAAAATACACGAATTTGAATTAAAAATTTAGGGTTTATCATTTTTATTATGTAAGAACTCACAGGTTAAACAACGGAAAAACATTTCTTGTAGACAAATGGTAGTCCACCTTCTTTAGTACAATATGTCAAAAATTGAGATTCCTACGATTAAAATTAACGACGTTATTAATTTTTTTCTAATGTCCTGTTAACGCAGTTGTTAAAAGTTGTACATGAATGAGATTTGCGTGACACTCTCTTTAGATAACAAGTGTAGAAGACATATACAAATTACACCTTGTACGTGATAGGAATACTACAATGGATTAATATATAAAGTGAATTTCACAGAGAGCAGTGCACGGCGCTCTGCGGCGGAAGTACAGACAGAACCATGTGGACCCATTTTATTCGCGCGCTACCGTCAACCCCAGCGTCTCGGCCTCTCCTTTATGTCCACAAATAGCACACGCTTCCAGGAAAACAACCGTTATACGCACACTAAAGGTAAGGGAAACTTCCAGCTTTCAGTTTAGTTGATATGGTGGTTGAGTGATGTTCGGTTGTTGGTTATCTTGATTTTAAGTGTGAGTTTCTTGTGCTTTCATTATAAATTGACGTGTTTTTAAGTTATTTTGTGTGAATATACTTCGGTGGCTGAGCATGGAGCAACGTAACGAGGCTGAACCAAGGAAACATAGGGAAGACCTAGGACTCGAACTCCAAAGAAAAGACAAACTTCGGGCCGAGGCGTACCTATGAAAGGACAGTCAAGAGAAATTGCGTGCAAAGTGCGGGAATATTTTGATAGAGAAAAGGCGAACAAAGGTCCTTTGATTCCGGTTAATAATGCGATACAGCGAACTGCAGATGCTCTGAAAATACATAAAAATACAGTTGTGCGAGTTTGCAAGGAAAAAGAATTGAAAGAAATACAAGATGACAGTAACAGCCAACTTTCAACTCCGGGCAAACAGAGGAAACGGGAGAAAACCCCACTTTGAAAAAACTCTTATCATCGTTGGAAAATGAAGAGCTGTTTAATGGCAGTCTGTCTTCGCTTAGAAACGTGCTAAAAGGTTTAGGATTTACGTGGAGAAAATTTTTGGGCAGAAAAGTGATTATGGAGAGAAGCAATGTCGGTGCCTGGAGGTGTCGTTTTCTTCGCCAAATCAAAGACGAGAATTTCGATAATATAATTTGGCTCGATGAGACCTGGGTCAATGCTGGGCATTGTTTGAAACAAGGGTGGACTGATGAGTCACTTCAGGGGACAATCTCAACACCTATAGGGAAAGGTGAACGATTAATAATATATCATGCAGGTTCTTCAAAGGGGTTTGTTCCAAATTCCCTACAGATCTCCAGGTAGATAGATTAGGTTAAATAAGTAGACAGATAACTAAAATCTCTGTATATACTTATGAGAGGTTGGTGACTCGTAGCAAGTTGGCTGTGTCAATGTGTGAGCCGTGAGCGTATGCACCACTTTCTTTGGGCTGTTACTGTACCTTGACTCGATCACGCGCCGTTGTGCGATGTTAGTTCTAATTTTCCTATATTAACTGATTGCGGTTATATTTCGTAATATTTGTAGGTTACATACCACTTTGTATTGATGAATACAATTTTGTTATGCTTATTGTGAAAAAACTCAATGAAAGAAATTATTAATAACGGAGTTAACAGTACATTTGGAAAAAATGAATAACGTCGTTAATATTATTCGTAGGAATCTCAATTTTTGACATATTGTACTAAAGGAGGTGGACTACTATTTGTCTACAAGAAATTTTTTTCCGATGCTTAACCTCTGAGTTCTTACGTAATAAAAATGATAAACCCTAAATTTTTAATTTTAATTCGTGTATTTTTTTTATTTAACTCTCAATGTAAATTAATTGAAAAAAGATTTTAAAAATTAAAAAAGTTTGTTAAAAACGTCTTTAATTCCTGATTAAAATACAGTTCATTAGACATTTCTAGCCCTGTATTTTACGTTTCAACGAGGTTATTAAGTGGAATGTTTTTACTACAAACTCTGTCGCCGCGCGGCCGCTCCGCCAGTCACTTTCTTTCGTTAATCAGGGTATAGAGTCTGAATTTCCGATAATTACCATAAGTCTACTGAGCGCAGAAGTGACCCCCTCGGCCTTCTCTGATGAAGACTCGAGTTCCTGCGAAAACGTCAGTTTGGTGTTTGGTGTTTGGTATTTCACTGCTTCTTTTGTGACGATTGTCTCTATAGTCGTCTGCATTTCCACGATCGTACCGACTGTTTTCCTCGTCAGTATGACTGTCTTGGTGTATTCTGTGGCTAGGCGCAACCCATGTTCCTCCACCCAGCGATACAGTCGCTTCATTATTAGATTCAGTTTCCTCACTGTTCCTAGACATCTATAGTGACGATGACTGCGGCGATATCATCCGCATAGCCAACTAGAAAGGTACTATCCGGAGAATGCCGTCATACGCAAATCAGGTCCCAGAATGGAACCCAGCTGTGATCTCTTTCCGGCGAGGTCCCTCCGAAGTTTCGTAAATGAGCCCCCTAGCACTGAAGTAATTCCGCACCATCGCCAAAAGATACTGATGTGTACTTAAAATGTGTTCGATAGCGTGCAATACAAGATGTGTCAAGTTTAGGAACACTGGTTAACATAACAATCAAAATGTGGGGTGCTTTAAAACTATGCACAAAATACAAGCTGGAAGGAAGCCTATTATGGATATAAAAATTTTGTTACATGTAAGAAATAAAGAGAAATATAAAAGTGACGCTTAACAAACAATAATTAAGTAGTTCAATATATGAATAAAATTATGAAATGGAAATCGCAGGGAATGAAACGCAAAATTAGGTCAAGAACTAGATGATCCAGGAAGCTTTTGAGTCCTGGAATGTGACAAGAGAAAGTCAGCTGAAGAGACAATAAAAACATATGAACTTGCAGTAGAAAGAGAAGAGTAGGGACGCACTCTGAACGGACTCCCATTTGTCTTGTGAGTCAAGAGACCTCGAAAGAGCGAATATAACTTTACAAGGAGTTCAGAATCGTCGTGATGATGATAATGACGATGACGATGACGATGATGATGACGACCTTCACTGTGGTTTAAAATAGCTTTAAATAACATTTAAGTCTACGAACTATAGGTTACATTTTATTCAATAAACAACATACACTTCTATATTGTACATTGATATTGCAGTATTTTACCATGTAGCAAAAATGTTTTTACTGTACCAGTAATAAGACTAAATATCGACGACGCGTTCCACCTTTGAGACAACCATCAAGTCACTACTGGAACACCATTCAGTTCAATACGTTCAGGAATGACTTGATAATGATAAATAAAACGTGTTGTCTTTATTATATCTTTCTATCTTTCTAGTTGTGTAGGCAAAAACTTTTTTTATAATTGTTACAGTTTTTATTTGTACGTATACATATACACTAAAAACTCGTTTATCCGAATTTGATGGGACCGTCCCCGTTTCGGATAAACGTAATTTCGGATAAACCAAAACTTCTATTTAAATTATAATACATATGTAAGTACAGTAACTTTATTTAATAATAATAATTTAAAAGTTATTTACTGTGAATATAACACAATAAACTATGAAACGACACCTCGCTGTAAATTTTAGTTTCTACAGTACTGAAACAGTCCTATTGCTTGTTCGTTCAGTAATCAATCATAGTTTTTTGCCTAAGCTTTGAAGCTCGTTTGCTGGCTGCCCGATCTCGAAGTCGTTTCATTGTTAGAAGTTCTGCAGAGGAAGTTTCGTCTTGTCGCTCCAAATACGACAGTAGCTCTTCAAACGTTGATGTTGTCTCTGTATATTTGACTCCCATTTTCTCTCCCACATCATCGTCAGAGCTTTTGTCCTCACCGAGCTGTTGTGAACATTGTGCAACAATTTCGTCATTGGATAACAGCTGATATCCAGGATCGTCTTTTTCCGAATTCATCCACTCGGATACGTCGTCTTGTTGTAACTGTGTGCACCCTTCAATGTCTTTTAATATTTATAGAAATTTTGTTTCGGATAAACCGGATTTTCGGATAAACGCGATTCGGATAAACGAGTTTTTAGTATATATATATTGCAACGTTACAACAATTAATAAAAATACATTACCATGTACTCAATGCAACTATAAAGTGTATTACACCGGCCAGGTCGCAGGATTTTTCTCTCTCGTTGCGTCAAGTATATGTAATTGCACAATAACTAAATAATTTTTAAAGAGGAGTGAGATGTTGTTGACATGAAATAATTAATTAAAACCGTTTTAAAATAATCATTCTAAGATTTATTAATTTTTAGAAAAATATTAAAATATTAAAATTTCAAACATTAGACAAATAAATATTCACCTTTATAAGCTTTACAAAAATACTGTAACCTGCTATGCTATTCATAACATACAACAAAAATAAACACCCATATAATATTACTAACTAAACAAACATGTTAAACAAGTTATTTAAATTCTTTTTATTTTTGTGTGTCTGAAATTAACTCAAATTTTAAATAATACTAGCAACTCATTTACCAACAAAATGATATCAAAATTCACGAATAAACTTTAATTGTTGCTATAAACAAAATAAAATAATCTACCATTTACTTCCAATCTATTATTTACTTCTATATGACACACCCAAAAGTACAACAAATGATTCGTATTTCTTTTCTAGATTTGCTTGTTAAATTAAACTGTCTTATCTAACTACTATTTAACTTTATAACTCTAATTATTAACTGTTCATACTTAAGTTCTTGTCGAGAGCTCTCTTCACAATAAAAAAATATAATTGTTTGTTATCACCTGCGTATATCTGCCGTTACCGTTGCGTGTGTGTGTGTGTGTGTCCAGAATTCTGAGAGTATGATGATGATGATGACTATGCTGATGCGGTGTTCGTTGTCTCTATGGGTATAACGTTAAAATTGAATACGATGCAGTTTTACGGGGATTAATTCATATGTCATAGATATCAAATATAAATCTGTAAAAAACGATGTTAAGTAAATGCAGTTAAAAAGATACCAGAGCGGTATGTGTTCAAAAGGAACAAAACCTTGAGTTGGCGCCTGCCAGACGGCCAGAAAGTACATAAAGTATATATGATAGGCTGGCTATCATAAAAATGTATTATACTTAGAAACTACCAAAAATTAGGTGAAAGCTGGTGAATTTCAAGTGCTGTCAACAATAAAATACCGTTATGTAAGACAGAGAGCGTAGACAGCGAGATTCGAGTAACGCGTCTTTCCCACTATTTCCACACGCGCTGTTGGGGCGACGAATGGAGTAAAGCGTCATTTTTTTAGCGGGTGAGTTCTCGGGGTAGATTGGGTAAATTTGTATTTCGCGGTACGTGAAACCAATCAGAGTGTATTTTGTAAATATTTGGTGAGGGTAGTTTTAAGTCGGGTATAAAAAATGTAGTTGGAAAAAGTTCAGGCAGTCTGCGGAGATACTACATTTATTTAGACTCGTAACCGGTGTGCTAAGGAATTATTATTTTAGTTAGTTGATAAATTAAACAGATAATATTCGCAAACGTAGTAAATTGTATACAGTGAAGTTATCAAAACAGTAAAACTAACAGTCGTATTTGAATCACCGAAGTAATAGAAATTCATGAAAGTAAATCGTTGAAGAAGTTACAAACAGTAATCATTATTCTAATAAATTATTAAGTAATTATCGAAGCAATCATAATTCGTCTGAGATTGAATCTGTGACGATTTAATTGATAGTAAAATATTTAATAATAAAAAAAAAATTAAAAAAGCAATTAAGTATTTTTAAATCGCACTATTAAACCTAATGCCCCTGTACTAACTCAGAATAAGTATGAGATGTAAATAAAAAATTTAACTAAACAATTAATAAGAAAATCGAATTGTAAAAAGCTATTAATATCACAGTTAACCCTTTTGTAAGTCATCATGCGTTGACTGTTTAATTCCGGACTCAACGTGCTTAGCAAACCGTCTGTAACTTAGAAATGTATAAAAACCGTAATGTTTGTAATTAGTAATTTGAAGGCACGAGTAGTAGTTAAAATAATTCCCGTAAATTAAATAAGTATAATTAATTTGTTTCTTCTTGTTATAATAATGTCAATTTAAATAAAAATAGGAACTATATTATCGCGGAGTACTCGCCCCGTTTCGTTGTAATGTGCCAGTCGAATCAAGAAAAGAGTTACTATGCAGCCGTCAGACAGTACACACCTACGAGCGAGAGCTCTTCTGAAATGTGTTGATTAAATTTAAATGTAACTGTTAGCTACCACTACAAAACGTGGGAAGCGAGTTTTTAATATATAAAATGTAGAAAGGTTTTGTTAAGAAATGTAATAAGTTAAGAAAAATTAACAACACGTAAGCAAGATGACGTCTCTACTCAAGATGTAAACTCCAGTACAACTCTACATGTGAAAATGTGACCTGCATAAACTGCACACATGGACGTCTACGACCCCTACGACGCTGACCAGGACCTACGTGGATCTACCCCAACCTTAACCAGCATTACTTCAATCTCCTCAGTGAACCAGCTATAAAATATTCGCCGAAGACACGACCCAGATGACGACACCGACTACCAGAATTCCCAAGTGTGACACCCCAGGACGAGGACAGCACAACTTATTGTAAAGGTGACTCGATAGCTTGACTATCGAGAGTTAATTACATTTGAGACATAACTTATAGATGAAAGAGACTTTTCAAAGACTATAATTTTCTTTAAACAATAAATGAAACCAAATAGATGTATACTGTAATATTGAAAATCATACGTTGTAACGTTAATATGTAAATGTTAATTATAATCCCTTTAGCAAATAATACCATTCTTCAAATGGTAAATGTAATCTTGCAAGCTCCTAGATGAGCATAGTAATACTCAGACGTCTTTACAATATTTAAAGTAAACTCGGATCCGAGGTAAAAGTAGATGATCAATATGATCCCTAGTTTTCCAGAAAACCCTTTTGAATATTTTAGTATAAATAATTATGTTATGGGATCCTTTCATATCATTTGTTAATAAAGGAAGTCATCTTATTACACATTGAAGTGAGTGCATAAATCAGTGAATTACCTTCCCTTGTGTCCTAATAATTAGCTTAATTATTATTGTTAATTGTGTTGAGTTTAATTTCAGTTCGTTACAACGTAGGCAGCCCGTATAATTGGCTAGTGTCAATTATGATGGGTTCCCTGGATTTGTAACGTGGGCAAAACGTTACAAAAATGCGTACTCTGCTTGTCACTCTGATAATTAATATAATTGTTACGTAGTAAAATAGATAACTCTCTGCACTCGTTATCTGATCTATGCACTCAGTTACTGTATTTCATGTAACATTAATTTTCATAAAATTAATTTATTTTAAGATACGTAATTTAATACAATGATAGTCTGTATAACTTGAAATATCATTGTATGACGCCAAATGCAAGTACGCACATGAATTTTAGTGCTTGTTAATCTGTTCAGTCTTTAACAGGTTTATATTGTGACAATTCAAGACCTGTAGTTTCATGAATATGCCTGCATAGAATGTAAGTGTTAATTACGTGTAACACTGACCCGGTTTATTACGTGTAAAGAAATCCGTAACTTAATTTTGTTACCCAAAATAAAAAATAAAAAAGAAGATTTAATGGTGGAAAGCAAGAGAATTAATTACTAAACTCAGACTGTTATAACCGTAATACACCTGTAACTTGTAAAGCGTGTTTTGTTGAATTAGATTCACCCCTAACTCCGACTGGCCTGTCCAGTTAAAACCGGTCGAGAAAGATAGGCTGAGGCATTGTGTAGAGAACAATACGTGTGCGTAATCCTCGCGTTCCCACGCATACAACTACCTTGTCATTGTTTACTAAATAAACGAGGGTGACCTACATTCCAGCAAACAGCTGATCGTTGATTTAACATTGAAGTATATGTGTGTGGAATTTCTGTCTCTCCTTTAGAAGAGAAATTATTCTCTTGAAAACTATGCAAATGATTTACCCAAGAAAGAACTTGTCTATGTAGTAAGTGTATAGTGTAGTAAAATCAATTTTAAGTACGTTTTAATGTGTTAGAAATAAGATAAAAATGGCACAATTTAATCCGGATTTACTATTAAAGGACGAGCTGTCTTATGAAGCTCTTTTGCGTGGTCTACCCCATGCGAATGTAACAGTCGCGGAATTGCTTAAGTCAATACGCGAAAGTGGATTTGATACACTCGCGCAATTAAGCAACCTAAGCGGACTCGATTATGAGAGCGAGAGAGAAATTTGTAGTGCCAAGTGTAGCGAGCTAACCTTATTGTCTCAAACCCTCCAAGACGAGAAATCTCCGGCGATAATATTGCGGACTACTCAAAGAATAGAGCATTTAACCAGGCGAATGAAAAATTTATTGATCTGGCCTAATCTTACGGAAATACCTCCTGAAGTCCAAAATTTTGCTGACGAAGCTTTACGTCGATTACCCACTATTATCAATGAGTTAAGAAGAAAATCCGACTCGTTCCGAATGGATGAAATTGAGAAGTCCTTGAAGAAACTACACATCTCCCCAGTTCAATCCCCTACTACAGATCTACCTCCACCTAACACTGATCGCGACTCACCCGCCGTATCGCAAATACAAGCTACTCACGAGCAATACCCTGATAGAGATTTAAATGCCCCGACTATATTTGAAGCCCCTCCTCCCAATCGTTTCCAGATTCGCCCCGAAACGCACGAATTGACCACCCCGAATGCATCATATCGTCCTCCTAAAGCGATGCCAAACTTGAACTATAACGCAGACCTCTATGGAAAAATCACTCATCCTGTGGAGAAACTTTTAACTGAAATCCCTTACACTGATGGATTAAATGTCTCCAAACTACTAAATTTCATCAAATATCTCCTGCAGATAAAAGATCTACAGCAGCTGAATGACTGGAAAATTTTGCAAGTTCTCCTACCGAAATGTAAACCCCCGTTAAAGAATCGTGTGATAGAAGCATTAAGCTCTACCCTTCCAGTAGAAGACCTGCATACCTCAATAATAAAGTACTTTATTCCCACCGGAATTTATGAAGAACTTAAAAGAAAGACCGTACTACGAGTACAAGGAAATCACGAGAGATTAGCCCATTACATCTTAGACATCAGGGAGCATCTCGACTACTACAAGTAGATTGGAATGAGACACAGATGGTTGATACCATTTTAGTAGGATTGTCACCAGAGGAAAGATCTCGTTTAGCTTTGATAAATCGACCTAACACCTTTGCGGATCTAGAACAATGCAGTATCCATTCTTCGAATGTATGGTACTCAGATCAGAATAGACATACGATGAAATCAGCAGAAGCAAATAGAAATGAATTGCGAGCCCTAGTGCCCGATGTAACAACCCTGCATGAAAGGCAAGTATTCAATAGACCTCACAATGTGCGCAGCCCTGGTAAGTCAAATGTAACACCATCTAAAACGGAAACTAGGTACCCTCCTCGCAATAAGCACATCTGTTATAATTGCTGCAAATATGGACACATAAGTAAAAACTGTAACAGCAAACAATTCGAACGTAAACACCCTGATCCAAAAAACATGTAAGGCAGGGGACCCGAAATCCTGTGTCTTCCGCAGCAACTTGAAATCCGGTGAACCTAAAGAAATGTATAAAAAAAAAAAAAAAAGGGGAAGGAAAAGAAGCTCTAAAGAAATAGATCCCTACGTAAGAAAGTTTCTTGAAAAATGTAACGCGATAAATAAATGTAACAGGACTAAAAGTCTATTACCCTTAATACAAGTTGACCTAGGTGTTACCTCCACAATCGCATTAATTGATTCGGGATCTACCAGAACCTTAATCAGTCAAGAGTTAGCAGATAAATTATTGGAACACCACCTAGTAAAACGGAGTCAAGCGGTGAATATAAAATGTGCTACCGCCAATAAACGAAATATAATAATAAAACTGAGCATTACCATTAAAGTTAAAATCAAGAACCTAACCTGGGTTTTTACTATGTTAGTATGTAATGAATTAGGACCCGACTTAATATTGGGAGTACGTCGCTGACCGGTATTGAGTGCGCACTCGCATCCGCTACGTCGCTGTGATTGTGGACTATATTTTTAAATGTTCTTTTAGTGTAATTTTTAAATGTCTTTTACGCAACTTTTAATGTTTAACGAAGTCTTAACCGACGAATTATTTTAACCTCTGATGATGGATTAACAATCCGAAACGCGTTAGAAGAAAAGAAGAAAAGTTAAGCGATCACATTGACGGATTAAGGTAAAACTTTATAGTTTAATTATAATATTGGGAGCAGACTTTATCAGTAAAACGGGAATGATTCTTGACATCTATGAGCAGAAATATTATTTTCGATTCGACCGTACACGGAAGTATAATTTTGATTGTAATAATGACAAACAAGAAAGAACTAGATCATCTACTGCACACGTAGTACACCAAGAGTCTGAATTATCTCATCTAGAAAGTAGAGATAGAATGAGAATGCAGAAATTAATAAAAGAATTTTCCTCAGTTCTTACACCTAAGCTAGGACTTACGAAACTAATAGAATATAAGATCAATCTGAGCGATCAGAAAGTAATACACCTACCACCATACAAGTTGTCGCCTCCCAAGATGGAAGTGATGAGAAACCATATCAACAAGTTGTTAGAACAAGGAGTCATTGAACCCTCTACGTCTCCATATTCATCACCCTCCTTCTTAGTACCAAAAGGTCACGATAAACACAGACTAGTTGTGGACTACCGGCAATTAAACAAACGAATAGAATTTGAATCTATCCCTCTTCCAGACATCCATAGTGCTTTTCATTACTTCACGAAAGCGAAAGTCTTTACGGTAATGGACCTGAATCAAGCTTTTCACCAAATACCCCTGTCGGAAGAATCAAAACGTCTAACCGCGTTTGCCGTTCCTTTTAACCTGTACCAATTTACTAGAGTACCCTTCGGAATATCTCAAGGAAGTTCCGTATGTAGTAGATTATTAGAAAGGATATTTCATGATATTAAATTTAAATATGTGTATCACTACTTGGACGACATCGTTATCTATAGCGAATCAATGGAACAACATCTTAAACACCTACGTGAAGTGTTATCTCGGTTACAAAAATCAGGATTAACTGTTAACCCCAAAAAAGTAAATTTTGCCGTCCCACAATTTTCATTCTTAGGTCACATCGTGAAAGCGAATGGAAAAGTAACCATTGACCCCGAACGAACCCGCGCCATCAGAGAATTTTTACCCCCGCGAGATGCAAAAGGTATAGCCCGATTTTTGGAAATGGTAAATTATTTCCACAAGTATATTCCCCATCTTGCCGAAAAGCAGCACCGCTGAATTCCTTAAGAAAGAAGGGAGCGAAGTTTGAATGGAGCGCACAACACCAAAATGCGTTTGAACAACTCAAAGAAAGCATATCTCCCCCAGTTTTGCAACTAGCCGATTTCACGAAACCTTTCATAGTGCAGACCGACAGTTCTAGTGTAGCGTTAGGTGCAGTCATCTATCAAGAGATAGAAAACAGTAGACTACCTATTAGTTATGCATCGCGAACCTTGAGCGACCAAGAAAGAAAATATTCCGCATATGAATTGCAATGTTTAGCCATTGTTTTTGCATTTGAGAAGTTTAAACCCTTTTCTAGAACATAAAGAATTCCTTTTGGAAACTGATAATCAAGCATTATCTTGGTTACTGAATCACCCTAAACAGTTAGGACGTATTGGAAGATGGGTATTGAGGTTAAACTGCTACAAATTCAAAGTGCAGCATATTAAAGGTACACAAAACGTAGTCGCTGATACCCTGTCCCGTATGTTCCAGTCGCCCACAAATACTCCCGGAAACAAGGAGAATCCGGAAACAGCCCTTGCTAACGCCGTAATTACTGAATTTCCCCTCGCCTTTACAAACATTGCCCTATATCAACAACAAGACCCTCTTCTGAAACCGATTATAGAACAACTTGCGCAAGGTATTAAATCCGAGAAATACGTATTAAGTAAAAGTGTACTATGCAACAAAATAAGAAATGGAAAGGAATTAAGAATAATCGCCCCTGATATGATTAAGCCCATGCTGATGGAGTACTTCCATTCATCTACCATTGGAGCCCATATGGGACTCAATAAAACTATACATCGCGTTCGAAAGGAATATCATTGGAACAATATGAACAGCGAAATAGCTAGTTTTGTAAAAAAATGTAATTTATGTGCTCTCAGTAAACCGGCAAGAAATAATCAGGTAAGCCAATTAATTTCAGAAATCCCTAAGACCCCTTTCTCTAAACTTTATTTAGACTTTTCAGGTCCTTACCCACGATCGAAATCAGGTAATACTATGTTACTCATCTGTGTAGATTCGTTCACCAAATTTATTTGGATGTATCCCATGCGGCGAGCATTAGCGTCGACGACTGTAAAAATATTACAGGAAAGATTATTTAAAGATTACGGTACACCTGTACGTATAGTGTCAGATAACGGACCACAATTTAAAGCTAAAGAATTTAAGAATATGTATTTCAAGTTAGGAATACACCATATTACCACTACGGAGTATCGACCGCAAGGCAATATTGCTGAAAGGTATCTACGAAACCTCAAATCTGCTTTAATCGCCTACCATGCGAACGATCATACGTCGTGGGACCAAAACCTATCCTGGATACAATACGCCTTTAATTCAGCTTATCACGAAGGACACAAGTCGACCCCGTTTGAGTTACTGTATAAATACAAACCAAACCACCCCTTGTCCACTAAATGGAAAACACACGATCTGCTACCTCCGCAAATAAAGGATAAGCAGATTAAGCAAATATGGAATAAAGCTCGCGCTAATTTAAGAGCGAACTTAGAGAAATCCAGAAAATACCACGAGAGAAATATTCATAACAATGCAGCTAGTTACCAAGTCGGTGACTTAGTAACGCACAAGACTCACCCGACTAGTAGTGCAATTGATAAGACCACCTCTAAACTATCAAATCCTGGTCCTTACCAAATCCAGAAGTACTTAACTCCAGTTATAGTAGCCCTGTACGAACCTGCGACTCGAGAATATGTGCGCAGAACACATATTTCGCAGATAAAATTGTATAAGAAGAAAAGAGGAAATAGCATAACCAAAAATAGAAAAGGTAATACTAGGTAGTGAAGTTATCGTATACCTCAGTAACCGTGCTAAGTGTTAATCGTAGAATTTGCAAATGAGGCCTGATCAGCCTGAGATCCAGTTCAGCGAAAGATAAGTAAATGAGTACTCAATGACCACTAAACTGAGCTCTAAATAACAAAATATTTAGAAAATTACTCTATGAAGAGAGTAACTATAACCCAAAGAAAAAACCGGTAGTAGATTTAAGTAGTAGACATAAGAAAAAGTTTTGTGTTTTAAAATGTAGATATTAAGTGTGAATTTTATTGTAATAAAAAAAAGGTAGTTTATAAGAAAATATATACGTATATTGTATTGTAGAGAAGAAATAAATGGGTATAACACTTGCCAATAACAATGTGAGAGAAATTCCACACATTGACACCAAGCATACTCCAAGTCCCCAATTTTGCGTTCTGCTCACTAAAATTCTTAATGTGGATTTCAAGCGGCGGAGTATGTGACGATTTAATTGATAGTAAAATATTTAATAATAAAAAAAAAATTAAAAAGCTATTAAGTATTTTTAAATCGCACTATTAAACCTAATGCCCCTGTACTAACTCAGAATAAGTATGAGATGTAAATAAAAAATTTAACTAAACAATTAATAAGAAAATCGAATTGTAAAAAGCTATTAATATCACAGTTAACCCTTTTGTAAGTCATCATGCGTTGACTGTTTAATTCCGGACTCAACGTGCTTAGCAAACCGTCTGTAACTTAGAAATGTATAAAAACCGTAATGTTTGTAATTAGTAATTTGAAGGCACGAGTAGTAGTTAAAATAATTCCCGTAAATTAAATAAGTATAATTAATTTGTTTCTTCTTGTTATAATAATGTCAATTTAAATAAAAATAGGAACTATATTATCGCGGAGTACTCGCCCCGTTTCGTTGTAATGTGCCAGTCGAATCAAGAAAAGAGTTACTATGCAGCCGTCAGACAGTACACACCTACGAGCGAGAGCTCTTCTGAAATGTGTTGATTAAATTTAAATGTAACTGTTAGCTACCACTACAAAACGTGGGAAGCGAGTTTTTAATATATAAAATGTAGAAAGGTTTTGTTAAGAAATGTAATAAGTTAAGAAAAATTAACAACACGTAAGCAAGATGACGTCTCTACTCAAGATGTAAACTCCAGTACAACTCTACATGTGAAAATGTGACCTGCATAAACTGCACACATGGACGTCTACGACCCCTACGACGCTGACCAGGACCTACGTGGATCTACCCCAACCTTAACCAGCATTACTTCAATCTCCTCAGTGAACCAGCTATAAAATATTCGCCGAAGACACGACCCAGATGACGACACCGACTACCAGAATTCCCAAGTGTGACACCCCAGGACGAGGACAGCACAACTTATTGTAAAGGTGACTCGATAGCTTGACTATCGAGAGTTAATTACATTTGAGACATAACTTATAGATGAAAGAGACTTTTCAAAGACTATAATTTTCTTTAAACAATAAATGAAACCAAATAGATGTATACTGTAATATTGAAAATCATACGTTGTAACGTTAATATGTAAATGTTAATTATAATCCCTTTAGCAAATAATACCATTCTTCAAATGGTAAATGTAATCTTGCAAGCTCCTAGATGAGCATAGTAATACTCAGACGTCTTTACAATATTTAAAGTAAACTCGGATCCGAGGTAAAAGTAGATGATCAATATGATCCCTAGTTTTCCAGAAAACCCTTTTGAATATTTTAGTATAAATAATTATGTTATGGGATCCTTTCATATCATTTGTTAATAAAGGAAGTCATCTTATTACACATTGAAGTGAGTGCATAAATCAGTGAATTACCTTCCCTTGTGTCCTAATAATTAGCTTAATTATTATTGTTAATTGTGTTGAGTTTAATTTCAGTTCGTTACAACGTAGGCAGCCCGTATAATTGGCTAGTGTCAATTATGATGGGTTCCCTGGATTTGTAACGTGGGCAAAACGTTACAAATCATAGTTCGAAGTGTAAAGTTACGGTGAGCTGAGAAATTATATAGCGGAACTTGTCGTGTAATAATTAATCCGACGTTATCAGCCTATCGTGTTCGTGTTGGAAGCACTTATATCCAATAACTTATATACTATGTGTAAGAAAATATTGTGTAACACTTCACCGTTGTATTTTTCACTAAATCATAAAAGGTGAATTGTGTCTGGTGCATGTGAAACTAGTGTATATAAAGTTAAAGAATGAATGAGTGCGACTGACGGGGATCTACATAGCAGCAGTGGACCGTAGAATCACAGGATCGACGACGTTCGAGGAGACACTCCGCACCGTAAATACGGAATTCAACAAACAAGTAAAAATTATATGAACATTCATTTTAATATTGTAATTAAAGTTCAATTCTTTTGGTAACTCAAACAGTTAAAAAGAATCCACAATTAAAAAAGAGAATAATTATAAGAAATTGAATATTGATATTAGTAATGTAATCTTTAAATTCAAGAAGAGTATTAAACGTACAATTTGTCACATTTATATTTGTTTATTAATTATTACACCCTGAGATCAATTATAAGAGTCGCTACGCCAAAATAAGAGCTAAGTTCAATAGTTGAATACCAACAATTAGACATATATAACTAGATCAAGTACCCTAAAGATAAAATAAGTGAAATATAAGATAACTTATAACATAAAGTCAGTAGGTATCACATTGATGTTATTTAATATTTAGAAGTAACCCTTGCTGTGAGAGCATAGTTGTAGTATTTGGCACTACAACGTAAAACTTAATATTAAGGAATATTAAACACTTAGTCTTGCTTTGCGAGGTGTAGTATGGGTTGTTGCTGTTGGTGATGCTCCATAGTTCCTCCATACGTCTTAGTGTGATTGTGGTACAGTGTGTGTGTCCAGGTTGATCTGCAAACGGGCAGCGTGACGTCGTGTGTAGATTTCTTGAGTCTGAGTTGCCAGTGATATTTATACTGGAGGCGACTTGACAGGTTCAGGACTGTCTTTCGACATGTCAGATATTGTCAATTCATGCAAAGCGTCCTTTTTATTACGCTCACTTTTTGGTTAATTATCGCTAACTCATGAACATACTCGTCACATGAGCGATATCATTGTTTGCGTAATTTTTTCTGGTCACTCACATATACCACACATATTAATTACTATTTAATTACACTAGTAATTAATATTAATTTAATAGCGTCTTTAATATTACACATTTGGCAATAAATTTTACATCACCATATTCATAAAATATTCCTTAATGCAATGGTGTCTTTATAATTGGTGTAAGTCTTTGTTTACAGTTTTAAAACAAATAATCCTGTTTAGACCTGATTAATTGGAAACTAACAATTCGTACGTATCACCCCATATTATCGTGTTGCAGCTTGCGTTACACACACAAACACAAACACAAACACACGAACGCTGTAACTTACGCTACAAAAGCAGCTGTCACTTTTGACAGGCTCCAGCCGGTCCGTTCTCGCACAAAACTATCTAAAACTGTTCGTCTTATTCTATTTACACTAATTACAATACACAACTTACACCGCCCTGGGCAAATATGCAAATATATGTATCGTTGCAATATATATATATATATATATATATATATATATATACATATATAGTTTGAGCAATATTATCCCCACATAATTAAATGTTCAAATTATTTCAATCGGAAGAGGAAAACATTTACGAATACTTTCATAAACAGGATTTAATACCGTTTTTCATCGGACAAGAAAAGTGATTTTAATCAGAAATGTTCCCATGTAGCCGACAAAGGACATTACACGGTGTGCATAACTTAAGATGTCCAATGGGAGCGCTTCACATGTTTAGCGGCGGCCACATTTGACATGGGTACAATGTGGTCACAGCACAGGTGAAATCCCAACAGGACAAAACAAGCTTGCTGTATATTTCCTGGTTCCAGAGTGACTCAATACAAATTTCACGCCTCTTCCGTATACACAGAGTGTATAAACCTCTTGCCAAAACATATGTTTTTATTTTTCTTTTCTTCCCTAAATGATAAATTTAATCTGGCTTAAATTAATCTTCGCTTTGGTAATTATTTTAAGCAGTAAATTACTATAAGCGGTAGATTATAAGTAGCTTAATTAATTAATTTAAGTAGCGTAATAAATTAAAAACTAAGCAAGTTAATTAATTAACTAAGTTAATAAACTAGTAGTTTAGTATTAAATCTATGCGTAAAATTCTATTAAGTCTGAGTCATATATACAGACTTAAAAGGGGTTATGTAATTTCCGCACGAGAACGTAGGTAGCGTCCGAAACATATGTAAAGTGCTTGGCCACTCGGCCAGGGATTAACAGTAGGGTGTACCTTCCAAATTTCTGCTCCCTCTCTTTAAGACACCTCCTCCAAATGAAAAAGACCTGTTTGTTCCACAAACACACAAAAACACATAAAAACGACATCCTAAACGAACAGACACAATTCAAATCACACATACTATTCGAAAATATCACACCCACACACACAACATCGATCCTTCAAACGTCGGCGCCGTCGCCAAGAACAAGACGGACAGCGCTCCCAGTGGCAGGTTCTGACGAAGCTTATAATAAGCGAAAACTGGTTCAGGCTATAAGGTAAAACTTTTACGTTTTTACCAATAAAAACTTTGTGTTCCGAGTCGGTAGCGATATACTTATATTTAGATTATAGTAATGTAAAATATAAGATGCTAGTCTTATAAATAAATTAATATTATTATGATGGAAGCATTTAGTGGACAAAGCCACCGGCCTATTGTGTTAGAAGCCGTTCCAAAAATTACGAATAAGATCCGTTAATGAAATTGGATTGGAATTGCTAGTTTACAGCCTCGTCTGCAGTGAAATATGTTACACCTAGTGACCTAGTTCAGTGAACTTGTAGTGAACTCTGATAATTGCAGGGAACTGATATAGATTAGTTTCAGTCACTGTAGATATAATTTTCCAAGTTCTATTGACGTAAACATATAATGAACTTTCTGCAGTTATTTCAAGTTTAGACTACGAAAACCAACATACAACGGTATAATTCATATTCGGGATATACTGACCATTTCGTATTCTTCAAGGCCATGTCGTTGCTTGTTTCGCAGAGTCCGTTTGCAAAGGTAGATGGCGTATTCCACGTTGTCCGGACTTCGATGTTGCCAAGGCCAGTAGTATGGAGTCTGTAACAGAAATTTTTTGTTAAAAAAATTACATTAACTCAAAAATACTTTGAATAAGTATTTCTTATAATCAACCATTTCGATATTTTTAAACTTACTGATTTAATTCTCTCATTTCGGAAATTTTTCATTCTGAAAAATAAATTAATTGTGTTTGTTTATGAGTTTAGTTAAAAATGATTATGAACGTGTGCCGGTGGCTGTAATTATTTATCTCAGAAATACCGTTACAGACATCTGCTACGAAATGCGTCACTAATTTGGTTGTCACACGACGTTTGTGTCAGAGGTTGACCTTCAAGAATCCAAATGTTAATAGCGCGTTATTTAGTTTAGTTTCCAACTGCGTTAAGCAATTTACTAACCTTACATCTCTATTTTGTTTTTGTGGCTTCACCGAATCATTAATCTTTTTCATGTTAATACATTTCTAAATGTTAGTGATTGCTATTATTATTTTTTCTACAAATTGCTTAATATTAACAATATGTGTGTCAGAAAGGTTGATAAGTGCCTCTGATTGCCATACCATGTTCTAATCTGAAACAACCTTTTTATACTAGAATTAGTGTCACACCTTGTGCCTAGTATAGGGCAGTATATAAGAAAAATGAACTTAATCGGCACGGTTTTATAATATTTCGGTTTCAATTAATTTTTCTACTGATAGAAAAATTTAGAGCACTTGAATCATCGGCTAAGAGTTTGGGGCTTGTTATAAATAAAAATAAAACAAAATTTATGGCTGTGGGAAGCAATAATGATAATTTTTCAAATATACTAATAGATGGCTATAATTTTGTAAGAGTAAAAGGCTTCGTATATCTGGGAACATATGCCGATGCTGAGAATAACTGCACAAAAGAAATTGAAAGAATAATTCTGGCTGCTAATAGAAGCTATTACGGGCTGAATAAACATTTTAAATCAAGACTATTAACTACAGAAACTAAAGCCACGCTTTATAAGACATTGGTAAGGCCTGCATTTACATATGGCTCTGAGTGCTGGGTACTCAAGAAGATTGATGAACAGAGGCTGCCTGTGTTTGAAAGGAAGATACTGAGAAGGATTTATGGGCCAATTCAACAGGACGGAGTCTGAAAAAAGAGAAATAATAATGAATTATATGCTTAGTACAATGACATTACAGTTGTCCGGTTTGCCAAAATTAATAGATTAAGATGGGCAGGACACGTTCAGAGAATGTATGACGAACGTACGGCAAAAAGAATTATGAAACACAAGCCAATACGAAAAAGGAAGATTGGAAGGCCAAAGAACAGATGGTTGGATCAGGTCCGGAGTGATGCGAGGAAGCTGGGCGCAGTGAATTGGTGGCGGAAGGCTGAGGACAGGAATAAGTGGAGGCAATTTCTTTTGGAGGCCAAGACTCGATCTGGGCTGTAGAGCCAATTAAAAAAAAAAAAAAAAACTGATGGAAAAATTACGTTAAAAGGAGGAAGAATTTGTGAAAGGATACAGATGAAATTTCTTAGCCATGATCTTTACAAACTGAGTCGTTATTCTTCTGTATAGTTATCTGCTACGTAAGAATGTAAAAACGTGGTCAGATGAATTCAGAGAATTGAAATGATCTTTTTATGCATGTCAGAGAACGCATTAAAAGAAACTGAACTTCTACTGTATATCATCTGAACTTTGACTGAGATCTAAATTTTCTTTTAGCCGCGTCATGCTGTTTATTAACGATTTAGTACTTCTGTTTACATGTACTTGTTATTTCGATTCACATGTAATTAAGACGAGGAAGCAGCTTAATATAGGTCTGGTCAGGTCAGTTTAATTACTACAAAGGTTTTAAAAAAACACAAACACTTGGTAATTTCACAATATATTCTTAACCTCTATGACAATTGTTTCAGCCTATTAGGCTATTCTCAAAGAGCTGATAACAACAACTAAATACATAGAATATGTAGGAGGGTGAACATGTGTTAAGGGTGTATATATGGACATGTGTGTGGTGTGTGTATGGTGGAGGGGGTGGAGTAGCTAGTATAGGAAGGTCAAGTGACTGTAAAAAGTTAGTATAATAAGAATGCAAATTATAACATTAACTAAATTAATAACAGATTTTAACAAAGACATAAGCATTCTGTCTGTTTGTTACTTTTAATTGCTTTCCTAGTTTGTAAAATTTCGAATAAATCCATTTTTTTTACCTTTTTCTATGTTTTGAAGTAGTATTATGTTTTTTTGTGTCTAAAACGTGTTGTGTTTTAAGCATGAACTGTGAAAACATTGTATTCGTCGTATTATTTAAAATCGCTTGCTTATGTTCAGAAACGCGATGTTTCAGAGCACGGTCACATTATCCATTATAAATAGCATCACATTCTGCACAATGTATTTGATAAATTCCATTTTTTCTGGTGTTTGATTTTTTAAAATTGTTTACCAGTAGTGAGAAAAGATTACGTTTATTTACCGATACCGTGTTAAGACCACGCTTTTTTAACCTATTATTAATCCTATCTGATATAAAGGGAATGTAATTTGTTAAATAAAATTTTTTATTATCCTGATTTGGCTCTATGAAATAAAATTCTTTTAAAATTATTTTCTTCTTTTTTTTTTAAATTAAAGATTATATTATTTTATTGTGAAACTACCAAGTATTTGTATTATTTTTAAACCTTGTAGTAATATGTTTTACCAAGTGCCCAACGAGTCTTCGCTCAAGATCGTAGTTTAATTTTACATTGACTTTCCTTCCTCTTCATACCTATATGTTAGATAATGAAAAAGAAAGCCTACAGCTATAAAATTATTACATATTGATCGTCTTTTACAGTTAAGTGTGAAACTTTTCTGCTAATTAAACTCATAGAGAACCTTCAGTAGCGGTTGGTTTAGAAACACGATAATATCAGACCGTTGTAATTCTTGTTAAGCAATAAAGTATACTGTATACAAGTCAAATTACAAACAAAGTTCTACATGACTACAACAAATATTTCCAGTTTTGTTAGTTTTATTAGCAGCCATCTTAATATCAACCTTGTCACTACTTATTGCCACACTGCCAAATACTTCGTTCTTGACGAGGCCTTTCGGTGTCTCCACCATCTTCAGGTCTTAAACGAAGTATTTAGCAGTGTGGAAATAAGTAGTGACAAGGTTGGTACAACAAATAGTTATCCTTGTGTATCGTTTATGATCCGATGTCCTTTTTTTACGTGTGGTTTGTGCATCACAACTGTGGTGTGAGCTTTACAAGGAAAGTAAGTTGTATATATTGCGCACAGAAGTACAGAGAGACACATCAATTGACCAGAACTGTCTGACAGAATGTTTAATCTTATAACGTCATTTACAACTGTAACTACCAGCGCAGATTTTTTCATGTCATTTAACCATACTTTCAATGACACGAAAGTAGTGTAATGTTTTATTAAACTGATAAGTAATATCCTGATCTGAAGGCAGAATGGATTCGCATTTGCACACAGTTATTTCTTCATCTGAATGTTTAATTCGGAATATTTTGTTAGAATTGATGAATTCGTCGTTCACCAGTTCGATTTAAAAGATGCAGGCTTAAAGGAGCGATTTTTCAACGGGTGTTGCGGAACACCACTACCACTGTGGTGCAACACACTACTGAGTCACAAGATTCGCTTGTATTGGTGTGTCGCGAATTTACAAGACTGCGATATGGTTGATAAAACCAATTAATATAATTTCACTTAATATTTATTTAAAATAAAACACAAGAAACATATTCAAGAGCTTAAATACATTTATACAGGGGATTTACTTACTTGCAGCTAACAATAAACCATTTGAGTTTTCAATGAAAAACTTTAGCTTGTCTTTTCTTACACAGCGTGCTCAAGGGAAAACTCACTATAATCGGAACTAGCTTAATTAACAAGAGGAGGAGGATATAGTAAGATCTGTAAAAGCACAAAGGTTACAATGTCTGGGTCATGTGGAGGAGCAAAGACGTTTTTTCTAAAGAGGATAATTAAAGCCAACGGTTTTTCATCTAGGAAGCGGGGAGACTGATATTACGGTGGATGGCCAGTGCATTGGAGGAGACACGTTTGGCAACTCGCTGTGCCATATTCAGTTAAAACAGAAATCCTATCCTCTTATACACATAGAATACATAAATTTGAGCTTACGTATACAATGAGAAATTAATTTTACTTCTTATATTTGTTTGTAGTAATACGGATACTGTATAAAGTTCTTAATAACTTACCGGATCAATATTAACTTAACGGCAGTTGTTATAAAAACTACCTTTCAGCAATCCTCGAAATATTTCGGGACTGTTATTGATATTGAGGGTAGAGAAAAGAGTACGATTATGGAAACAATAGAAAGAAGAAATAGAGCCTATTCTCAAAAAATGAGGTGGCAAAACGCAAACTATTAGCTTGGACTTAAAAAATACAAATTTACAGAAACCGTGGCAACCTACGGATGTGGAACGTGTACAGTGACAATAAACGACCAACATACGTTAGGAATATTTCAGTGAATAGTTTTTTTTTTTTGAAGAAGTATCAATTTACGTGAGTAATAACCGGAAAAGTCACTGTAATCGGGAACTAGGTCAATTAACAAGAGGAGGAGGATGTAGTAAGATTTGTAAAAGGACAAGGTTGCAATGTCTGGGTCATGTGGAGCAAAGACGCTTTTTCTAAAGAGGATAATTAAAGCCAAAGTTTTTTCATCTAGGAAGCAGGGAGACTGAGATTACGATGGATGGCATGTGTATGGAAGGCTTTGAAGACAATGAAAGTGAGGCGATGGGGGAAGTTTAAGAACAGGAAAAAAAGGAGAATTGTAAAGTGGGCTAAGATTTATCAAGCGTTGTAACGTGAAGTGGTGGCGAGATAGGTAGATACCTATGAGCTATCAAATATAATTAATTGATGTCTAAGGTTTTCACTACAGGCGTTGTAGTTGTTAAAATTACTGTTTACCGGGCTATCAGTAATTACTGGATTCGTGGGATTTATACACAAACACACGCACATTCCTGTTCAACAGATAGAAGTCTCTCGCGTTTCTTGTTTTTATGTGTGTTAGAGCCAAAAAGCCTACGTTGCACAAGTAGGTGGTATTAAATGCTTCCATTGCTACTAATGTGTACTCTTTCTTTGCTCACATCGAAAACCGGAGGAATGGTTGTTGACCATATTTTAGTTGAAGTGATCGGTCTGGCTGATGTTCTGCGAGTCGCTTTCCTTTCTCCAGTGGGAGGTCGGTGGTCGGTTCTGAGGACTCGGCATAAAGATTGCGCACCAGCACCAGTGGTAGAGGGAATAATTGCTGTCAACTTTCACGTTAGTGTGCCGTACACAAAAAGGGATGAGAAGCACTGCTGTAGAGGAAGCAGTAAACACTACTATAGGCATTAGTCATTACTTTGTTACAGAATTTTATAAAATAATTTATTTATGACGATACAATATTAACTTTAAAAGCCAGTTGCTGAGATCAACATTTATAGCTAATACATGCGAGTATTTATGTAAATGCTAGTATGCATTGAGTATGCGAGTATTCCGACTTGAGCACTGTTCTCAAACTGTGGGGAGGGTTTTTTCGAAAGACCTACCAGGAAAATTATCGGGCATTAAAAATTTTAACAAACTCTGTTGTGGATCTCGGACAGTAGTGGCCATACAGGGCAACAGCCTCAAATGTCGGTAACATTGGGCCCACCAATAGCTTTAAAGTTTGATTGCAAACTACATAAGACATGTTTACTTACTTCGTATAACAGTATGTCTAAACAACTATTTGTGTGGAAATTCAAGAGCTGTTATTTTTTAATAGAGTAGTTCAATAATGAAAAAATATTACGGCTGTAAATGAAATAAAATATTTATTAATGGAAGTAAGTAGTGTTATATGTTAGCAATGAATGATTAGATAAACATACTGCATCTTATCAGGGTTTTAATTTCTTCTTCTTAATTGGCGCTACAACTTTTGAAGAGCCTTGGCCTCCTGGACAATCCGCCACCAGTCGTCTCGATCCTCTGCTCTTAGTCTCTATCATCTTACACCGAGCCTGAGCAGGTCATCCTCAAGATCATCCAACCGAACCTTACTTCTAGGCCGAACCCTCCTTCTTCTTCCACCAGTCTCCCAGTAAGAATTTTCTTCAATGTGGATGTCTAACATTGTCTGGACATGCCCTGACAATCGTATTCTACTTTTCTTTATGTCAGTGACGATATATGGATC